>VMRM01000028.1:3337000-4770500 GCA_010277075.1 Poeciliopsis retropinna
AGATCTGCCTCTGAATCCAAAATAGCTGCAGTAAATCTTAGCTAATCATATAAGTCCCATTTATCCAGGCTTTAAATGCTAGTAATATATTTGGTGATGCTTGTAGATTAATGCAGCGGAAAATGTTTTAGGGGGGCATTAAGATGCTCTGGAAAAGTCATTAGGAGCTACAACTGAGCTGTTCCTCTACCTAAATAGAGGATACAGCCAGATGCATTTAAAACCATGTTGTTGAGATGGAAATAATGAACGAACACACTCACTTTAAAGCAGAAAGACGCCTGTTGATGAGTATTTGTTTGTCCCAAGATGAGTGCTGTCAGTAGATTCAAAATTTAATCCGATTAATCACACTCTCGCGCTGCGATTAATTACAATTAATGCTCAACTTTGTCAGCTTCAAATGTCAAAATTTACTTCTTAAAAAAAAAAAGCTTAAAAAGGGTTGTATTATCTCAAGCTAAACATCTCAGCTTTCCAGGTTTTCATACTCAGGAAACTTTAAAAAAAAAAATGGTTTCAAATGTTAATTTAGAAATGTTAACTAAGAACTTGTTGTTCTTTGGTGGGAGGATAATTCACCGTTACAATAAGTACAAACTACCCCGGTTTTATCCAAGCGACCATTAGTGAAATTTACCGCTCACAAAGAGAGCACACAAACTCTCCTCGATCAACTTTGACCGCAGTAGAAGCCTGCGCAACACGCAGCTGCTTTAAACTAAGCAGCTGCGTGCTTAGTTTAAAGCACGCAGCTGCTTTAAACTATTTTGACCTATTTTGACCTAAGAGGCTTTTAGGTCAAAATAGGTAAATTACTCTGTGTTACGTAATAACAAGTTAAACTTTTTAGATTATTTGCATGCATTAACGATGACAACCTTACACAAGATATGTCAATCGTAACATTTAGGAGCATTTTTGCATGTTTTCATATAGTCCTCGTATATAAATCTCAGTTGTAGTACGGTTTTTCTTGGGTTTTGTTGAGTGTTGACCACCAGGAGGACAAGCTAACAGAGACAGAGCGTCTCTGTTAGTGTGATGTACTGCGGCTACTCCACTCTCCGTTTTAACCCTGAGTTCTGATGAACGGCCCCGCTTGGCCTTCACTCTGCGCACAGACAAACCCAGAGGCGCCGCCGGGTCGTCTCATTGACTTTTTATAGATAAACACAGAAGAGGGGACCTTTGTCATACACCACATTAATATCAGCCCAATGATCATTTATTTCCCACTAAGGTCTGTGGAAGTAACTTTTTTTCCCTCTCTAAACGCTTTCATGTTCCCCCCCCCCCCCTCTGGGAACGTGACAGTCTGAATATGAATATTTTATCATGATTATTCAAAGAATTTGGTCCCTAATTGAGACATCCTTATCCTCGGAAATACTGGAACTGTGCCACGGTGTTAATATAAATGATTCAGAACTGTTTTACACTAAATTGATTATCTTATTATTCATTATCAAGCAAGAGTTAGAAAATGTAGTTTACATTCGTCGCCTCAGTCCTTAAATAACTTGGAGACTCCAGTTTTTTTCTTTCTTTTTTTGTATTTGATTGAGTCAGCTGCCTTATTGTGTTAGAGTATTCAGGCTATGTGCTATACATTAGCAGCTCTCAGGAATCCACAAACAGCTGTTAGAAAACAAGGTTTTCTCAATGTTTTTAAAAAAATGAGACCAAGAAAATCATTTTTTGAGCATATATAGTCCCATCCATCCATTTATTTTCTTATACCCCTAGTAGCGTCAGGAGGGGTGCTGGTGACTATCTCCAGCGACATATTTTGGGCATCACAGGCATATAATGTCACATTTATCAAATGAGAAACAACCAAACATGTCAGAGGGGAAAAAAGTAAAATAATCCTGTTGTAAAAATGTACATACCCATATACTAATATTTCATAGTGGCACCTTTTGACTTAAATCTTTTGATCAGAATGTTTCAGCATGCCACAGCTTGATTAGCTAGTATTCTCCCCTTGTGCTTTGCAAAAAAAAAATCTTTCAATATGTAAGACTATGATATCATTTTTTTTTTACCAGAGTCTTCTTCAGGACACTGCAGCAACGCTTTTGTTAAACTTCCGCTGCGTTCCAGTTGTAGTGGGAAGCTGCGAATTCCAACCAGGAAGTCTGGAAAATCCACTTGAACGACCCCCAAAGTTAGACTTCTCACTCTGAAAACGGAACAAGCTCCAGCTATCCCCAGTTACGATTTGTAAGACCAACTTGGCATTCCAGTATGGCTGCTCTTTGCATCAACAGTAGTGGGATGTGGTGGAGACAAGTCTATTTTACAAGACAAACATGGAACCACCATTACTGGTGGCGATGCTAGAGCATTCTTGGCAGACCCTTCCATAACAGAAGCTGTAGTGTGACAGAGCAAAGGGGAGCATGATGAGAAGCACATACAGAAGCATGATTAACAGCGCTAAGACCCTCCTCCTGGCTGTGATTGGTTGTTTAGCTCTGGTAGAAGGCAGAGGGCCTTGACTTTTCACAGATTGTCCCATACCATACTGTCAAGACATGGTAAAAAATATATTTTTTAGCAAAGTTACTTACTGAATCTGTAAGGCAGATAAAAAACATAAGATCTCCATTTTTAGCTTTTTCACCAAACATCTTAGGGTTGTGGATCGAAACTAAATGGTATCGAAGGCTGCTTGTGCTTCAGTCAATTTCACAAAAACCACAGCTTCACCTGAAGCAAAGGAAGCCACAATCAGGATTCTTCCATCACCGTGTTTTTCTGTGACATTGATGTTTCTATGGTCATATTTAATTTTGTTTTCGTGTCAGACTTCCCAGTCAGGATAGAGTCTGCAGATATTAACGAGGCCTTGATGTTTATTTAGAGTAGAACAATATCAGTGTCAACAATATGGAAGACTGAGATATTCTACGACTCGTTATCCACAGTCAAAATCTCATTGATGGAACCGTTTCTTGGGGCTGCACTGCAGAAAATCCAAACCCAGTCACACTCGGCAGCATGCTAACCAGGGGTCAAACCAGGAAGTCATCAGCCATTACACTGACGGGCTTTTATAGTTTAAGGAAAGAGTAGAGGGGTTTATGAGGCCAGCACTGACAACAATGTTAATGAGAGCCCACATTAACTGGTGCCCCCTGCTGACCTCCAACCAGCGCTAGGACACGCCTGACACCGTGGGCGTCACGGGCATGGCAGGTAGTAGCGTTGATCACCCATTGCTCAGTGATGAGATCAGCCTCCATACACCTCTCAGCGACAATTAGTGCTGCTTGTCACAGATGGTGTGGGTTTTGAAAATAACCTCACTGACTCCACCTTCAACATAGCTTTTTTTTTCTTACAGGCTATTTCCGTTTCTGCCTCCACCCTTCCCTCTTTACCTCTTCCAGGATTAAATTCAACAAGCCAATTGAAACCCATTACACCTAAGCTCCCCTCCCTCCCCCGACAAGAGCACAGCATCCATGGCAACCGTTACCAGACAACTACCTCGCTGTGCATCTGCCTCCACAAGCAGGCCTGAGAGTTGCACTCAAACGATGAGCCGCATTTCGATGAAAGCGTTTGTGTCGTTCGCTAAGTGACAGGTCGCCGTCCTGCAACCACCACTCGCGGTCTGGAGGTGAGCGTGCTCACAACGACTGAGATCCGAACACACCGGCGGAATAAAACAGGTGTGTTCAACACACACTGCATTCTGTGTGACAACAGTGACCTTCAGATGACATTGGCTTGACATGGTCACCATCAATTTAATAGGGTCCCGTTACAGCCTTCCTATGTTCGTCATGTTAAGAAAGTCCAAGACGAATGGACCGGGTTCAAGATTATTGCCCAAAGCGAAAAGTCAATATGATTCTCAGCTTATAGAGAACAAACAGCTTTACAAAGTCCAACGGACGCATGAGACAGGTCCTGGATAAAGATTGGGAAATGTTAAAAGTATGGCTGAAATGATTTAGATTATTTGTGATGAAATAATTATTATTTAATTATTATTATTGAAGTAATTACTAATTTAGTAATTCGTTAATCATTAACTGAAATATACAGACTCAAAAAAAAAAGGCTGTTTAATGAAACAACATCATACTCAGATAAATAATTAAGGCAAAACTTTTCCCCAAATTTATACATTTTTCATCTAAAATAAAAAAAACCTTTGTCTGTAAAGCTGTTGTGCACAGAACGCCTCCAGTGGCAGTTTTAGCAGTTCAGAAAACCACACTAATCCCAGCAGGGGGCGGGGGAGGCCGTATATTAAGCATAAACTAAAGTTACACTGATTTCTATAAAGTTGAGCGGAGGCTCTGCACGAAGATGAGGGCAAACGGAGAAGATTCAGCAAGGTTATAATCACAATCAGAGATAATTAAAGGGACTGTTGATGCAGTTCTTCCCGCAACACAGCCGCGTCTCCGCATTAACATTTAATTGCATGTTGATACAATCAATGATGCTGTGACAGCTCGCTGTTCTCCAATAAAACAGGAAAGAAAAGCGTTTGAATGAGATGGAATGACACCCAGTAAAATAGAGCGCGTCAAACGATTTAGAGAATATTTTGCGTGTTAAAGTATAAACCTTGGCGTCTGTGGAAATTGAACTCGTTTGACCCTATTAGTGCCAATATTTATTCATGCATTTTGAATCTATGTGGTAGTAACTATTTTTGCTTAAATTGGGATTTTTTAAAAATAAGGAATGCATGTACCACATTTGTGTCACACACAATATTATTTGTATTTAGACCTGAATTTAGTTACAATGTAACCAATTTAACAATTGACCACTAACAAATTTAGCCATTCATTAGAGAATGGTGTGACAGACAGTTCAAATTATATATTTACATGCACTTTTAAAAGATAAACACTTTTCTCTTAGCATGACATTGACCTCGACTGAAGTTTTCTTGTTTACGGTCAGTTAGGATTACCCAGCATGTTTCTGTTTGCTAAGTAGCAGAATGATGAGACAAGGGAAATTTTTTAAGAATTTATGTTTTTGTTACTTTCAAAATATTCTATTTTAGATTTATCAGACCTCTGGACATGAAGAGTAAGGGATTCATCACTGAGTGAATTTACAAACGGAGGAATCTGAGGATTGGCTTCTTCCTTGCTAATGGGCCTTTCAGTCTGCATCTTTGCAAAGTCTTGGTTTTGTTTGGAGCATAGAAACATACATTTGTTTGAACACACAACATGGGCATTGTAAACTCTTTGTGTATAATCTGCTGACTTTGAAGAAAAATAATATGAAGTTATAAATAGTTTTCATCAATATGATTTCATGTGACATTCATCAAACACATACATTTTGTTCATCTCATCTGATCTAAAATAAAAAAGCATTTAGTTTAAATTTAATATCGACTGAAGATCGTAAAGACAAAAAAATCCTTCAGAAGCATTGATAAAAATCAATACTTGATAAAAAAAATTAAAAAATCAACGCCTCTGAAGCAGTAGCCATAGTGAGCTGCTGTGTTGACAACGCTGAACGCTTTCTGCTCATGCTAACCAATTTAACTGCATCCTGCTGTTGTGCAGAAAACCACTTTGCTTTGCCCAGATCACTGCTGTTCCTGGCTGATTGAAAAATCAAATGATTTTCGTATTTGGGTTTTAAAAGCAACATGAGTTTAGGCGGCTGTGCCGTTAGCAGATGCACCGGCTGCTCACGCGCCGTATTTCCGGCAGCGCGTCCGACTAATGTGCATTTCCTTTATTAACAACAAGCTGGGACACACGCAGACACTAAATGCGCGAGGCATGAACACCGTAAAGATTACCCCCCTTTATCTTCCAGTGTGCTTCCAGCCAGAGTTCATGTGTTTCACTGAGTCTGGGGCTCATTGTCGGGGAGAGTCAGATGTTCACCTCCCAGTCTGCTCCACCAGCCATGGCACAAATGTCACTAATCAGAGGATCTTTGCTTGCCTCAGTGCCGCACTGAAATCACACCGGCATGGATGAAAATATTTAATTCTTTTTATCCATGCTGGCCTGATTTCATTAAAACCTCCTCCTCTGTCCTGGGTCACAATGAGAACGTCAAATGCCTGCTAAGACAGGAAAAAATGAAATGTATTTGAAGAGTTAATACACTTTCCATGTAGTGAGGCTCGCTACTTTCAAAGAAGGTTTGTGGTACCAAAATGCATTTTGTCTGTTTTTGTCAAAACTAATGATAAACATGTCAACATGTATGGTGCGTTGCAAAGTACTCATCCCCGTTGAGCTGTTTCGCATTTTGTCATAGTACCACCAGAAGCTTCGAAGCATGTTGTTGGGTTGGTGAAAGAATGCGTAGTTTTCAAAATATGAAAAGAATGTGATGCACATTTGTATTCACCCCTGCTCAGTCAATGCTTTGCAGAACCAGCTGCAAGTCCTCTGCAGTCTCTACCAGACTTTTATTTTGCCCATTCTTCTTTGTAAAGCACCTACAACTCTTGTCAGATTGGATGTTGAGCGTATGTGAAGAACAGTCTTTGAAGGCTCAGTATTGTGTGTAATCAACTATTTCGAATTGTACATCAGGCTAAAATGTTAGTTCCTCATCAAAAGCATAGCTGGAGTGTTGCTTTGATTCTTTCATGCATGCTCGAGAAATCCTTTAATCTCCTTTGGCAACCAGTCAGCTGTGCAAAACTCCTGGAGGACCTAGAGCCACCTTCAAGGACAAAGCTCCTCCTCAGAGCAGCAGTTTCAAGTTTCCGAGCTTCTGTCTCACAGAGCAACCCTCCCCCACGATTTCCCCACTCGGCCCCTTCAGACTAGTGGCAGCAGCAATTGGCAAACAGCTGGTGGAACTGCTCATCTGCTTAGCTCATTATTCATTCAGTCAATCAATCAAGTTTATTTATATATTATATAGCACATTTCAGCAACAAGGCAGTTCAAAGTGCCTTATGTCTTAAAAACACAAAAATAAAAACTCATAGAAAAGCATGTGCAATCAGCAATTGAGAAACCAGTAACAAGCATTACATTTTCATGAGTGCATCATTAAAATCATCATGTATGTTCCATTTATTATGGTTCAAAAGCAACTCTAAACAAGTGGATTTTTAGTGTAGATTTAAATGAACTCAGTGTTTCAGTTGTGTTCCCCTATTTTGATGTTTTGTAAATGTTTATATGAATGATCAGTTTGATCTGATGTCATTTTTACATATTAAATGATTTGATGTTTTGTCCTTTTTACCAAATACTTTTTTACTCTTACTGGAGTAATTTATTGGACGGCTACTTTTTACCTCTAGGTAAAAATATGTTGAAATAGTTCTGCTTGAGTACAATTTTGGGCTACTCTATCCACTTCTGCATGAATGTCAACCGAGCCTGCCTGGCTACGCCTCGCAGTTCCCCTGTACTGGTCCTAAAAGGATTTCATATTCATTGCACGATGATGTTATTCCCATTGAAATTACATTAGTACCGCACCAATTTAATTTCTCCCCCCTACACGCTACGGCAAACCTACTCATATTTCAATATGAACAAAAGTCATCTGTATTCACAGAGGGCTTTGTGCAATTTGAAAACAAGTTGAGAGCTCAGAGACTTTGCAAACAGAGAGATTTTTTTTTTTCAAATCAGATTTATGATGAGGCCAAAACACCCACGGATCTGATGCAACTTTACAGGCCAGCATGCAACACAGAACGCAAGCAATTAAGATAATAAAACAACTACAGCAACGCCATGAGCTTGATCCCACGATTCAGACGTCAAGGTGAAAACGTGCAACACAAGATACATTGCTCTGATTTCGTTAGCTGTCTTGAAAATAGTTTTGCTGTTACGGAATGGATGGAGACCACAAAAGGAGCTCAAAATAAGACATGAACCGTTCACCGATTCCACAATGCTCACTTTGCTTATGTAGAGGTAAATGTGGTGGGATGTGCTACATGTTTAGGGACTGTAAGTGTTGGTTTGATGTGGAAATGTCTTCTGGAAGAGACTAAAGACCAGTGACATGTGGTCAGGGAAGGCAGGCGAGGCCTCCCCGGACATATTACATAATGATAAAATAGTTCATATTGCTATTTTCACCCTGTGGTTTGTACTATAAAGTGCCTATTTTTCATTTAGTTTAACCAATTCTGATTATTTTTTCTTCAAAATCGCTGAATTTTCGCAGTTTCCCATTCAAATGCTCGGAAATGCAGCAGGTGAGGCAGCAGAGAGCTGAGCCTCACCTGGGACTGATCAACCTCTCTAACTGCACTGGTTGTCATCCTATGAGAGCATGCTCCTCCTGTCTGTACGACGCCAATAAAATGATTAAAAACATTTAATATATGCACTGATTTTCCATAATTTAGCTTATTTATATAATGTACAGTGTTTTGTCACCAACTGTGTGTGTAACGTGTTTTATGTGCTGAGGAGCGATCATAAACTGCAGAGAACAGATCAAGGTGAGGCAGGCAGTTCTCCTGCCTCATGGCAGGGGGCGCTCATGATTCCAGACATTGTGACTCCACAACTGCAGAATAAGAAAGTAACAGCGAGCTAGCCATACAGTGACGTCAAGTGCTGCGATATATTTATTGTTTTCTCTTCGTATCACAGCAATCACTTTTTAATAATAGCAAAATAAACATTAAGCCTAAAACCATAAAGCTGCTTTTGTGTGGGAAATATTTGAGTGATTTTTTTTTGTTTGTTTTTTGTGGCGTTGTCAATTGCTATGGAAATGAGTCAGGTAGGGGGACTTTTTTCTAGGTCTAAAGACCTAGAAAAAAAGTGGTTTTCAGTTGTACTTTAACGGTTTTTTCCTTTGCTGCGGAGCACAGCACGAAATTAACATCTACATGTCCAAGTTTGATTGAGTTAACGGAAATATTCACGTCAGCGCGGCTAACATGACATGTAAAAGTATAGTCTTTTTGCCCTCCAGCATTGTCCACATGCGCAAAATCTCCTTATGTAAACAATAACATGCAGGGGTCTATATTTGTAAATCTGATTATGATTAAGTCGGTGCCTCACCAGCTATGAACCTCACTGCACGTCACTGACAGGTATGTCATGTAAGGAAAACTTGCACAAGTAAAGCCTGGTGGCCCGCCACACCTGTCCATACCCTGTCATGTATGGACAGGTGTTGTCTAGTTAAAGCACTGTGCTGTGGTGGTGCCTCAGTGCGAGTTACCACTGTAATAGTGCAGTGTCTTCACGGTCCACTGAATCAATATTAGACGTGATCCAAAGTCTGACCATTTTGAACACCATGATGCCAGAAGTAATGTCAATGTTTCTAAACGGCATTGGCAGCAGTAGTGAGTTTGGTTCTTCTTCCTCCATATACCAGTGGCAGCTAAGAGCCTAGATGTATTATTGAACCTGATGTGACGCCATTTGTCATTCTTCCCTGCCTTCTGTCGGGTGCACCATTCCAAAAGTAGCCGTCTGTGGTCCGGTGATAATGACATTACAGGAATAGAACGGTTAAAATGTAGTCCAGCTATGATATGGGGTACTGTGATACAAATGTCTGGTTCCTTCATGATGGGTCGATGTCCTCGTTTACATATTTGTCCCCATTTCTTGGCAGTGTTGCATCTCTGCACCGCAAATGTAAGGCAATCCAACCATCTGTCCACATGCAACCACCATTAAACTCTGTCAGGGGCTGGTGATTCTGTGTCCAGTGTGTCTATGAGGCATCCTGTGACCTTCATTAACTGTTGAGACTGACCACTGAAGGCTGCAAAATCTGCCTAATAAGATCAATCCAACCACAATGCTGTCACATTGGTGTTGGTCCTTCTGGGCGTCCCAGATTCTTGGTACTTCGACTCTGTGTTCGAACTAAAATATCCCTTCTTTTTAAGAGTGTTTATTTATTTTAAAGGCTATTCCCTGTATTAAGTAGAATTTGGCGTCTATTTAGTCATTGCGTCGAAACAAGCAGAAAGGTTTTAAACTGAACTAACTGTTTCTAATAGGACACATAACGAGGTCAAAACATGTCCAGTTTGTACCTGTTTTTAAAAATCAGAATGGTGCATTTAACATTGACTGTATTTCAAATGACAAACATCCTGCAGTCCTAGAGCAGTATTGTGTTTTAACTGTAGTTATTTAAGTGACTTTAACACATTTAAGGTCGTTTGAAGTTGTCTTGGATCGTCTTCATTTTGGGCCACATCAAGGTAATGAAAAAACTGTCTTTTCTCTCCAGTTTGATTTCATCAAACATTTAAGTGATCACCAATCACGATCACTCAAGAATTTCTTTCTGATCTCATTTCCTGCTCAGAGACGATGGCCCTTCCCTATCCTTCCAGTTTTTAATAACGTGTGGACAGTGTTGGCAGTTTCTCCTTAGATGCTTTCTCGGTTCAAAACCAATAATTTTACCTTTCTTAAACAGAATAGCATATTTCCCAAGTCCGCAGAATGTGTCTTTCCACATGGTTGTTTAGAAAATGAGAAGTTAATCATTGCATCAGGTACGGTTTAATAACCTGTTGCTTGATGGGAAGACAGTTATCTGTGCAGTAACTATCCATACCTATTTGCTCAGTTAAATTCAGGTGGTGACTTTTTTGGGGGCCAGTCATTTCTAGATAATTATCAAATACTTCACAATCTGATTCTCCTGCACTTTCCACATGAATTTATTAAAATTGAACTGGTTTTAAATACTCCATCCCATCACCAAAATCCATCTTTGATCATTTTTGGCTTTTGCATAAGGTGAAGTGAGACGACTAAATGAGTTGAGGTGTAGGTCCAGGTCCCTGAATCGCTTTCCAACAAGTGGGAAGAACATGGCCCCAGCTGCAGTGAGCGACAGCTGGTTCCCATCGCTCACCCAGCAAGGTCTTCCTTCTGCTGTCACTTACAAAACCAAGGGCACGGCCTGAAAACTGATGGAAAAAGCACCAGGAGACAGGAAAAACGGTAGGTATCAGCAGATTAGAGTCGTCTTTGTGTCAGTTCCTAGGGTAATAACGCATGGCAGGGTAGAAGCATCTGTGTAATGATGCTTATAATGATTTGCTTGTTAAAGTACATATCAGGCCTATAATGACCAGGATTGAATTGAAGCCCGCTTGAAACGTGTCATTTGATGAGCAAATGACTTTTACAGCAAAGAAATCTCACTTGCTGTGTTCGTCAGGACTTTAGTTGCCTGATCTTGTAATGTATAAAATGTATCATTTGTATGAAAACATACGATTTGGAAGCGTTAAGGTGCTCCACTTTGAACTGTTTGCACATTCAAAGTCTCCTGGGGCATCTGTAATGGCCAATAGGGCTGGTGATAAGGAAAATGAGTCTTTATCTCAGCTCAATTAGGCAGATAATTGATTTAATACTGGTCATTTAGGCCTCCCAGGAAAGGACTGAGCATCCCAACATGCAATGTTTCAAAATAGAGTGGGCTTTTTGTGGCTAACCTCACAAGGGTGGATAATTACAATCTGGACTGAAATCACCTAAACTGATCAAAATAAACGGGTAGGATATGATTCTGTTAATAAATTATAGCTTAACTTTTTTATTTTGCACTGTGAAATTTGAATTGATTGTTTGAACATCAAACATAAAAACCATTTTGCTTTGTACTTTGCATCATAATGACAATGTGTTAGGGCCATTGTACATAGAAAAAAAGGAGTAAATGTTTGGCAAAAAAATTAGAAATTTTGAGATTAATCTCAGAAATAAAGACATTTCTGAGTTCCAAATGTAAAAATAATTGATAGAAAAAAACTCAGAAGATTTTAGATTAATTTAGAAATTTTCTAGAAAAAAAACTTGAACATTTTCTGCAAGAAAACTTAAAAAGTTTAGGTTTGTGGCCCAGATTTATTTTTATTTTTTTATATCTACAGTGGTCCTAATATTCCGCCTTAGATCACTTTCCTATACAACCCAAGTTTCCTTGAGCTCAAGTTCACAAGTTGATGGTTGCACACACCTCTTAAGGATTATTTTTCTTGCCTAATGGCCACTGGAAACATCCCTTGCCTCTTATTATCCTGCACTGACAACTTATTTTTCTAAATGCTGTTAGTTTTACGCTACATAAAACAGCACTTACCAAAAGATCTACTTCTGTCTCGTCAGCTTAGAGAATATTTTCTTGGACAAGATTGAGATACTCTTTGGCACAAGTCAGACGGACCTCGTCTTCTTTCCCGTCAGCAGTGGTTTTTCGCTTTTCAACTCTCCCATGGATGGCATTTTCTTTCTTCCAGTCTCTCTGTTGTTGTTGAATCATGAACACTGACCTTAGCTGAGGCAAGTTTGGCCTGCAGTGCTCTAGATGTTGATCTGGGTTCTTTTTGTTATTGATATGACCGACTCTGTTTCTCTCCAAGGCTTGATGTGTTGCTTTTTCATCTCTCTTCGTGGTGACAGAGAGGTCTGGTTTAAATCAGATTTTACAGTTCTGGGATCAGTCAATGCCTGGTCAATGCTAGTAAAACTAAATTCCACTACAAGTCATACTTCACACCCAATTGTTATGAAATAACCAATGAAGATCATATTTGATTAATGCAACTGATATTGTTTGTTCAATATAAACGGACCCCATGCCCTTGCCATTGAGTAGATTCAATCAATATAATAATGTAACAGGGTCATTTCCAAATCAATTCCCCCTATTGTAGATTATCTAAAGGCCTGCAATCTTAAAATCCATCTGTGCTTGTTTCCTTGCTTTGTCTGCTGCATTCCTCCACAATATGACTCACTGCTCATTTGGAGGTAATGAATGCATGTGTGAAAGAGGACTGCGAGAAAGGAGCCGGTCAGGCTCAAACAACAGCGTGTGAAGTGCCCTCAGAAGCCACAAGAGCTCCTACTGAGAGAGGGAGCTGACGGGTGGCACATTTCCCAACGGCAGGCGTGATTTGAATGGAAAGTGGCAATGGGAGATGGATTACCACAAGGAGTGGGCTGGGAAGGGAACTTTAATCCTACAGCCATGCATACACAAACACACCGACGCGTGGACGTGATCACCTGTAACGTCCATCCAATATGCCCGAACATACGCTCCAATGCAAGGCCTGCTTCCTTCTCACCGGAGTTCAGTTTTAGCTGTGTGCACATGATGGTAAGAAACAAACTGAAACCAACAAGACGAAACCCTAAACATGAATGAGGACAGTGGTTTTTGCTGTGCCATTTGAAGGTCTACCGAGTAACCTCCACTGCTGAATACATCCTTCTCTCGTCTTTGAGTTTTTAGCATTTCAAGAGTTAGAGGAGCCTCTTCTCTCCTCTAGGCAACCTGCTATTGCCAGGCGAAGATAACAGGTTCATTTCCATCAAGTGTGTGTACGTCTGATGCTAGAAGAGTAACTTGTCTGGGTACAGTTGCCTGGGAAGCAATTGAATACTTTGGAGGGTAAAGTTTTGATTTCATTGTGAGGTAGCCTCCCTACTTGCGATTCTGCTCTTCATGGAAAAATGCTGGAAACTAGTATTGGACACCTAGCAAAATATTATTGCCCTCTTAGTTGTTTTTATCCTTCGTCTTGCTTTTACAAATCATGATAAACAAAATATGGTTCTTTTGCCCAACAAAAATGACAAAAAACCCTTTAATGTCAAAGTGAAAATGGATTTTCTTCAAAATAATGACAAGCGCAAATATATATAATGAAGGAAGTTACTGATGTGATTCAAAAGAGGTTTAGCAAAATTATGCATGTAGTCTTCCAAACGTCCAATCACTGCTTAATCAGCATTTTTGGTTGCCACTATAACATGAAAATGAAAGGACACTCCAAGCAAATCATAGAAAGGTTGAAAAGGATAAGTCAGGGAATGGATGCCAAAAAATCCTAAAATATTATCCCCCTTCTTAATAAATCTAAATATCTATAAATTTTTATTTGTTCATTTATTTTACATTTTCAGGTTGACATTGGGAAACTTTATTGCCCATATTTACTAGAAGTGCCAATATGTGTCCAGCTTCGCATTTCACTGCAGCATGAGGGGAAACAATCCGAACAAATGCAGCAAAAAGCCTCCAGGACGGCTTTCAGCCAACGGATGTGTCAGATGTCATAACTGAATATGGTGTCTGAGTGAAGAACACTTCAGCTGGATACTTGCTGACACATGGTCACGAACTGTGCCTCTCTACTTCAGGGATCAGCTCTTTACACTTTATTGTCCAAGTGCAAACTGACTGGTCTGGTGTCTTTGTGTTAAAACTCAGTTGCATTTCTATAACGGGTTATAGGCTCAATTGGAGACGAGAAAGCAACAGGCCACGGAAAACTTTCGCTGTTGTTCGTTGCTCCTTGTGTCGAATCATAACGGACCTCTGTAAACTAGGAAACCGTCTGCGGTAGAGAGGCTTTTATGCCAAAACAGGTAGTTCGACTAATCTGCTTAATGTAATATGCTGTGGCCATCTCACTGGAAGTGCTCATGGTATTGACCACTTCCACAGAAGTTAGAGAAGGGCCATTGCTAGAGCTGGCAGTAAACATCTCCAGACTGACAGGTCAGGGTGACGGCTGCCGTGATTGCTTTCATTACTCACACATTGTCCAAAGTCAGACCTGCCAGCCTGGGACTCAGTCACATCTGCCAGAACCTGATCCGAGAATCCCATCCCATGAACAAATCAGGAAAAGTTTCGAGGAGTGATGTAACTGACAGCAATAAACCCCAGTCAGATCGAAGAGCTAAAGTACGATCTGATAACTATTTTCCCCCTCCTTTCAGTTTGATCTTCTCTCCAAAGAAATAATCGGTATGTAAACAACAGTTAGTGCGGTTTTGTAATGACAGAGTAGCCTTCTGATGTAAGAAAACTGGAGCGAGGTTATTTGCTGTGACGGAAACAAAGTCTCTAATATGATATTCATCATTTCTGTCTCTCCACTTTGGCTTTAATAAAGAGAAAAACAAACCCAATCAGCTGCAGATCACTGGTTTTGAACAACAATATGATTGTTACATTATATCGAAAAACTATAAAACCATCCTATCATTCATTAATGCAATAAAGGAGTAATTGCAAGAGAACAATAAGCGCGCGAGCCTAATAAAGCATCTTCTGTTTCTTCTAATGTGGCATCAAAGTGATTTCATCAGCAAAGACACATTCATAAAATATGATGCTGCACAAAAAGAGGTTTTTCATTACCCTCCTCATCGTATATAGTTTAAACATTCATTACCTAAATCAAACATTCATTACCTTCTGCATTCACAAAGTAAGTAGACGTATCTCGTATAATTCTCTGCAAACATTGGGCTTTCATTAGATGCACAGCGGTGTTGCTCTGCTTCTGCAGCTGAGTAACATTTTAATCATTTAGTAAAATAAACCTGGGTGTGAACTACAGCTGGGACGGGAAGGTCTGGCTCTGAATGAGTGATGTCTCCCAAGGATATTTTATTGAGCAGGAATAATATTTGTTCAAATTAAAAACAGAAAACAATTTATGACAGGCGACACAAAACTTTGTAAAATACGGATTCCCTCGTCCCTATTGGTGGAATCCATGTAACAGGGTCTAATGCTGCCTGTAGTTAATCTTCAAATTATTATTATTATTATTTTTTTAATGTAGTCCTGTACATTCATTTCACAACAAAAATATAGAAATGAACAGAAACATTGAAAATGAAAGCATGTGTCAAATTGTGCTGAGTTTGGGCTAAAATAAGAATTTGATTTTTTTATTTTTTTTTTTTATCAGATGAGCTGTGTTTCCATTGACCACAATTGTGCAATTTGACATTTTGAAAATTAATTTGCTTAATCAGACAGTCAAGTTTATTTGTGTACCATATTTGAGCACCAAGGCAGTTCAAAGTGCTTTACATCATAATGGAAACACAACAATTTTGAAAAAGTGTGGTGGTATTTTTGGACGTGTCAAAATTGATTAATTTTTATAGTATATTCTTTTTGCATCACTCGAGTCACATGATCAACAACCAGACGCTGCCACTGGCGCAAACCACGGAGAAGAAGATGACTGGAAGTAGTTGGAGGACCATGGCATGGCAGTGGCATGTTTTTGATGACCTGAACAAACTTATTCATGTGTTTATTTTAATTGCATTTGTTACTACACCGCAATTGTGACGTCGTGTTTTTGTGACATATTTTGACAAAGTTTTGCTCACATTTGTAGTGAAAACACGGCTGGTGACTTAAAAGGCCAACTCAGGAGAAAGACAATCAAAATAAAGAATTTGGCTAAACAAAATTTACACAAACTAACTTCGTCTTCATGCGCAAAGGTTAGGAAGAGTGAAAAAGTGTTTCCTGGAACAGAGAGTGTGCACGACAGGAAACCACTGACCCTGTTTCGCTTTGGGTGCATGTTACAGATGTCTACCTGTGTAGCCCGCGTGCTTCACCTCATTAAAGGTGTAGCCGTGAACGGTGGAAATCCACATTTAAGCATTGAAGAACATGTCCGTAGGTGTGCAGTTAAAAAAAAAAACACTCAAAAAATAAGAAAACGTAGCAGTAAATTCAAACTCTACTCGCTGGCAAAACAAACTGCTTCGCTGCAGCTGCCGTTGCGAACGCGATTAATCCTACTGCAGCACCACCAGGAAAAAGCTGGATAATGTTTTAGGTTCCTAAAGATGTACATCTTGACAAATGATTGTTTGTTCAGTCAGGATGTTAAACCTTTAATTACTACATAGAGAACAGATGCATCAGTTTCTATAGTTGCAGATACAACATTTCCAATGTACCTAAAACTGGAACGTGTGAAAAATAAACACACCGCAAAGAATTCTGTCAATTAGTGTGTAAATGGAAGTGAATGAAAGGCTCCTGTAACTCTTTGTTTCATGCGTCGATTAGCAATGAACAGGTCTTGCAGGGCATTCTGAAAAGAAAGACGGGGAAAAAAGAAAACAGCATACAAAGGTTCAGTTTCTTTCCCCTCAAAGCGTCTGACCCCTGAGACTGGACCTGACCACTGGCATGTATCCTGCACAGCTTCACCTGTCGTTACCTATCTTTATCTTGCACTCCGTCTGAACAAATCGCTTAGCTTACTCCTCCTCTACACCTTTACTGTCTCCAACAATTCAACTCAAGAACGCTGCGGGCAACTGTACAATTCAGAGCAGGGGGAAAAAAAACAAAACACAGATATTTCCAGGACCATAAATGGGAGCAGACTGGTTTATGCTTCTTCTTTTTTTGTTGTTGTTGTTGTTTCTTTGGTCGATGAATCACCAATACCTGGGTACAAACATGTTGCGGTAATACAACATGTACAATGAATTTATTATCATGCAGTCTGCACCATAATAGAAATGTGAAAACTACGATGTGCGTTTGCATTTGTTCCCAATTAATACATCCTCAAAATAAGATCCAACTCCCTTAAAAAGTCATTTAGTTAGAAATATTTTTATAAAAACATTAAAATTAAGTGAATAATAGTAATGAATGAAATCAGTTTAAAAATCTTTATTTACTAACGTCTAAATCTGATACGAAAGTTTTTTTTTAATTTGAAACACAAGGAAACAAAAGCTGGGCAAAAATACTTTTATTGTACTTCTCTATATAGCGGGATACTATAAAGTATGAGTACATTAAAATAATACTTCATGGCCTGATGAGACCATTAGTTGGAGTCTGGTGAATCGTTTCTCTCCCTACTAAAAAAAAAAAAAATGAATGAATGAATAATCCTTCCTCAGTAGAAGGAAGCATTATAGCATTCATCATGGATGCTCCGGCTCTAAAGTTACAAATAACTCCTGCATGTTTCTATAGAACAGCCTGCGCCTCTGAGTATATGAAGGTGACATCTAGACTATCTGTTTGCTTTCTTGTGGCGTCTGGGGGAGAAACTCTTGTGAAAAAACAAGAGTCGTGAACGAAACCTGGCATCAGAAACACAGGAGGGTGGCAGAGAAACGGAGAGGAAGGATTGAAATGAGGCAAATGGAGGCCACAGCAGCAAAAGTGGGAGAGCAAGACACAGAGAAAGAGAGAAAGAAAGAAGTTGGGTACTCCACCTTTCTGCAGACTCATGTCTACCATGCGAGGCTCAGCCAGCTCCAGGAAGAAGTTCTTGTTTTTCTCATACTCCTCATCGTCAATAATTTTCACGTGAATAAACTTGCTGCGAGAGTGGGGGGGAAATGACAAAGGACAGGGTTTTGTGAAAGGTAAGGGGGACAGAAAAAAAAACAACAACAAAACAAACCCCAACAAAAGACAGAGAAGGGGAGGAGGGAGAGAGAAGAAGAGAAAGGTTAATTTGCGATGGAGGGACACGGGAAGTGTGCTGTAAGTTGGATTAACAATCAGCATGGAAGAAAGGTTAGACGGTGAACGGTCGGCTCGCTCTGCAGCAGGCCTGTCAGTCAGCCGTCAGACATGACATGCCGGGCTGCTAACCTGCGAGCTCATTGGCCGGCGCTGGTGTCATGACAACCACATTAATCACTGCATCCAGCACAAGTAGGACATGAGTAAAAACCCGTCCACAGCAGAGTGGACGGGCAAAACAAAATGAACTGAAAACATGAGCTTCTAGTTGGTCTGGCTGTGAACCGGATACATTTTATGTATGTATTTTTTTGTCACAAAAAGTAAATGCCACAGTGCCTTACAAAAATATCATTTTCGCACATCACAAAAAGTATTTTTCTGGGATTTGTTACGAGGTAGAAACACAGTAGGTGGCTCATATTTGTGAAGTGGAAGAGAAATGATACATGGTTCACTTCCTAAAATAAAAAAAACTGAAAAGTGTGAGCTGATTCTTTTAAATATGAACATTCTCAAAACTTTCAGTACAGTCTTTCAGTTTTTACTAATTTTACATAAATTTTACCTTTTTGAAATCTCCATTTCAAATGTTAAACTAAAAAGTCAACTGAAAAAAAAGAAAATTAAAAAATAGCAATAATAAGGCATAAAAAAATAAATAAAAAAAGCTTTTAATTTTCATTACGAAATTCAAAGTTCCAGAACATTACTTGTTATCTGTGCTGGTGAGTTTGGGTTCTCTGTAGTCTCCCTATGAGTCTACAGCTACAAAATGAAGCCTAGTTGCCAAAGAGGTGCAGAAATGTGTAGTTAAGATTATAATAGGTATAATAGGTATAGCTATCAGCTCTGTTCAATCTTACACTATTAAAATCTAACCATCGTGGCATTGACCTTAAAATTGCTGCAACTGGAACTGAGAAAATAAATTTGCTTAATAGAAATGTACTAATTTTGACAAACCTCATGTTTTTCGATAAAAAGCTTTTGCGCTACGCTGAAGTTGGCTGCAGTATTGATTTGATTCTTCAGCCATTCCACCTGTGCAAAATGCCTGGGTGGACATAGCACTGCCTTCGAGGACGCAGCTCCTCCTCCACGACTCCCCCACTCAGCTCCTGCAGACTAGCCAGCAGCAATTAGCAAACACCTGGTGGAACTGCGCATCTGCTGAGCTCATTATAGAAGCTACTTCTCAGTCCAATGCCTGTAGAAACGCTGTTAAAGGGTTAATAGAGGAGCCATGTCATGACTTTCTGAAGGTGGAAGTTTCAGAGAGAGCGGGAGTTTTAAAGAGACAGAGTCCCAATTTCAAGGCGTTAAATTACAAAGTCAAATTTCTTTAAAGTCATTTGATAAATATAGCATTTTCTTTACACAACTGGAGGTAACATAGTTACTTTATCGTGCTATAAAATGGCACCATGTGCCTGGAAAACACACAGCACCGCGCCTTTAAGGACGTCATGATAAAGCGGCCTGATCCCACTTCACAGTTACGTGCTTTCCTCCGTCACGGTGCTTTCAGGCAGACTGATGGTTGGACGCCGGGCTATTTTTCAACGCACAGACAAAGAGGGAAGTAGTTCATTGCAGGGTTTATGGCTCTGGTTTGAGGAGAACGCTCCTTTAATGAAGTGAAATGTCTTGAGGGTGCCATGCCGTTCCTTCGGAACATCATCACACAGAAACAGCTCAATATGGCACCGCGGCCCCAGCGGCGCTCTCTCCACTGATCGCCCCCAATTGATCTTTATAAAGAGTTATTGACGGGTCCGGGCGGCTAAGTGGTCAGTGGGTACCCTGATGCCTCGGCAGGGGGGGGGAGGAGGAAACAGGAAACAGGAAGGAGGAAGGGACTCCTCGAGGAATAGCCTCGCTGATTTCAGCCGGACTCATGCAAACGTTACATCACGCGCTGTCGGTTGCAGGGAAATGAAAACAAGCCCTAAACGAGTCATGACACTCTCTGCATCCGCTCTCTCAGGCTTCAGAAAGCACGCCCAGCCAGCGTCAGACAAGCCAACAACAGCCGACAGTGGCACAGCGAGCCCTGGAAAAAAGGGGATGACATACTTTATTACATGTCTGACACCTCACGGGAGATCGCTTCCCCTGCTAATACGAGCAAAAGGGAAACCGGATTTTTTCTGCATGTTATTTGGGGGAACACGTTTAGAAAGCAGGAGTTCCAGCTAATAAGATGAGTGGCCCGGCTCTTTTTGTTATAGATAGCCGCTCATGTATCATGCATTGAGTCCAAAAGAAGCTCATTCTCTGGGTTTCCAACCGCGCGCACTTTGTGTCGGGACCACGGTACCAGGGCTGATGCACACTTTGAGTCTAGAGTTGGCTTACATTATGAAAACTTTTTGGAAAAACTGTATTTTTATAGGTAGTTTTTTTGTTGGTTTGTTTTACTATGCTGTGCTTTTTACATTAACTTGAGTAATTTTAATATAGTGCAGCACTACTCTCACTTGAGTGACATTTCTGGATACTCTACCCACTCAGTAACTTCACTGAATGAAGAACAAACTTGTTTTAACCAAACATTCACCAGACACACACCTGAGTTTTTGGTTCGCGTTTCACAAGTTTAGAAAGAAACCGATGTGGAAAAATGTGTATTTGGCCTCATTTGTTATTTTGTATTATAAATTATTTTCACTGGTTGTTAAAAGATCAAAATTTCCACGTAACTTCATATTTCGGTCCATTTGATAATGTAATTTTTCAAAAATGAAATTGTTTTGATCACTCAGTTGAGTGGCCTTTTCACCAAATACCCTCTCACAGCCAGAGTTTGTTTTGTTTACTAGCTAGTAGGGCTGGACGATATGGCTGAAAAACGTCTCAAATATAACCCTTTCATATCAGTCGATATCGACGATTATTGATTCATTTTTTTTTTAATTATCTGAATTACTGCCAAACTGCTGGCGTCTCTTTTCCTCTTTTATCCCCCGTTTTCACTTTACAACATTGTTGTGTATTTGTAAGCAGTTATTAGGCACGGTGGCGAAACCTTAAGCTGCTGCTGCGCAAGTTACTCAACAGGCTGTTGCCAGGTAACCAACGAGGGAGTGAGTTAGTCGATGGCACCAACCTAGCTTTAGCTCACCGTGAGAGTTTAAAAGGCTCAAGTCTCTGCCTACATTCCCCAGAATGCTGTGCGATTCTGGATAAAAGGTCAGTGACATGATTGAATATTCTATCAGATGTATTAACTGGTAATTTCTTGGATGGGTACTTTCTACTTTTACTTGATAAGAACATGTTGAAGTTGTGCTTCTCGCGAGTACAATTTTTCTTGGGTTCTCTACCCGCCTCTGTTTGAGTCTTTTTGTAATTGTGGACAGTTGAAATTCTGTCTCATAAATCCAGACAAAAACATGCTCCACATAGTAAATCCTATTCTCCGGTTAAAATGTTTGTAGTTCAGGATGTGCGTGACCGCACGAGGGAAACCGTACAGTCTAACTGCCTTTTAACACACCGCGCACAGCAGAGCAATTCATCTTGTTTTCCCTTTCTTCACATCTCACCAGCGGGGCTTTTCCCTTTATTAGCCAGGCGACAAGTCTGCAGTGCCGGCTCTGCAAGACGTGAACGGCACTTCGGTTTTCATCAAGACCGAGAAGAAGACGCACAGGAGTCTAATGGACTAATGGGATCTGGCACACACACACACATCGCCTGCATGTTGTTGTGTGTGTGTGTGTGGGGGGGGGTTGACATCAGTGCAAGCTAAAAGCAAACCACAGATGCAGCCTCGCTATTAATCTACGACTATCCACTCTACGGAAAAACAACAGAAAAAAGCAATTCATTTAATGACGTAAGAGGCTGCCTCTGGGCTCTAAGTAAGCAGCTGCGTCCAGAGCTGTCATTTCACATGTGCAACAGTTTTTAAGACCGCTGTGTGGATGGATAGCTTTACTGTGACATCAGCTGGAAAAATGGACAAATATATATATATATATATATACACATGTAAAAATCATCTGTTTAAAAGCTCTGAGATGTTAAACTTTAGAAATCACGTTAAATTGGACTTAATCTCCGAATTTAAGATATTCAGTTGAAAGCAGGCCAACCAGTAAGATATGCTAATTGCTGTGATTAGGCTACTGCTACTGCTATTAGCAACTCAAGTCCATAAAAGCATACTTTTCTTCTGAACATGTTCAGATTTCTTCACAGACTATTTTTGCAAACTTTGCCTACTAATTTCAGCCCTTAAACCCAAAAACCTCATTAAAGTCTAAATTCCTAATTTAACTCGCGCACAGGAGCGAATGCCATTTAAACATTTCCCATTGCACCAAACAACTTCTTATTACATCTCACTAAGTGGAAATGTAATGAATTTAAGGTCCTTTTGCTTTTAAACAGGTATTTTCTGTGTTTCACCACGTCTCTCTGCTGGATGCAGCCACTAAATGAGCAACTGTTGCCATAAATTCAACTTTTTCTCCAGCATGTGACATTATCCTCTTATCAGTGTTTCTGTGGAGGGTTTTCTCGTGAAAGCTCGGCCTTCTCGTACTGAGCGAGACCCTGGTTCTGCTCACTGTTACTTCCTGTTGAAGCAAGTACAGTTTTTCTTCCCACCGGCTGTTTTGGTTAACCATAAAAATGTTGTTTTCCAAAATAAATTTGCTTAATGGAAACACAGTAGTTCCAAAAAAAAGTTTTCGCGCTTGATCGAGGTGGTTTTTCTGCCTTATCAAAAGTTATGTATTTCGCAAAACCGCAATGGAAACACTTTGGTTTTGCTTGCATTGCACAAGTTGTGATCTGGTGAAGAGCGATGGTTTGTTTCTGTTTGTTTAGTTTTTCTTTTCTCGGACACTGTGTCCGCCGTTCATAAGAAGATTTGTGCCATTTGAACGCGTTGAATCCGTCGCCCTTCTGTGAAATCACGGACTATAATTTCCTCAAAGCGGCGCATACGTTGCCGCACCCAAGTATAAGGTTCTTGCCGTTCCAACGCCTGAATCAGACTCTGATGTCTCCTATGATTGGCTTATAGATAATGAGTGCTACTGCCACGACTGAATTATGACTATTTCTCATTTAGCTGCTCACATCCATTGCTGCCATGATTTTTAATGACTTATTGCGAGAACAAGCATGTTCTCGTGTGATTTTAATTCAATTTCTTATTTAATGGAAGCACTGCAATTGCAAAATGATGTTTTTCGACACTAGCGGGATATAAACAAGATTTGCTCACATTTCACAGCCACTGCCGCTGCCTGCTCAGTGCAGGATTGCCGCAAAGACAACAACACAACGCAAGTGGATTGTTCGTCTCTATGTGCTCATCCAGGAGGAGTGAATGCAGCAAGTCAGTGATTCGATGCAATGCGCTGGTTATCCTTATATAAACAAAAAACTTTTAAGCTTTTTGAACAATTAGAACTGTAATTACCTGTGTGATTCAATTTAATTGAGTTGTTTTGGTAAATGGTTTGAGACGAGATTGGCGCCATGTGTGTAACCTGAATTGAATATAAATACAAAGTGCTGTATCTATCAGAGTATTGGAGAATGTCAGAGTCTAAAAAAAAAACTTCATTTAGAAGTGTATTTGGACGCTGTTGGGTATTTTCCTGAGGTCACGCTCGTGTTTTGGCACTAGTGGCCTTTATTGACTAGAACTAAATGGGGAGCGAGGGAAAAACCCAAGATGGCTGCCGTTACACCATGCGACCCCCCCGATTGGAACATCTGTGACTGCTGGATCAGGAAACTTCTTTCGAGCTGCAGAGATTTTTATGGCTTGACGAATTGAAATGATGGTCCTGCCCAAGGTTTCCTGCCGATAGCGATCGACGTGACATTGCAGATGCTTTCAGGATTCCATGACTAGAAAGGTCACACACGCCATAATAGGTTCTGCTGGGAAAAAATAAACGGCTTCTCTTTATTTCTCACATGGAAGGTGCCTTTGCTTTGAAGGGTAAGAAGGATGAGCCAATGAAACTTAAAAAAGTTAACTAATCTCATATTTTAGGCTTAAAGGAAGAATGATATCCATTCTGGTGTTCAGGAAAAGAAATAATCCGGCTTGTTTAGTACAGTGGATTAAATGGTAGTCCAGGCTTTTCCAGCAGTGCTCTCCCTTGTTAAACTGAATTACACTGATCTGTCAAAATTAATGTGATAATGATGAATTGATGTTAACATGGCAGACGAGACACACTTAAGTTGGAGTGTGGGAAGTGCCACTGAGTAATGACTGGCGATTACCGGGTTCACACCTCCGCTGCACCAGGCTGCCAGAAGCCAGAGGCCTCAGCCTTTTCCAGATCCAGAGTGGATGTGGAGGGGCGCCTGGGGGGTTTGATCCAAACAGCAAAAGAAATGGAAAGGTAGAAGAAGGTGACGCAGAGAGAGCCAAAAAGAGAGCGCTGAACAGTGTCATTTCATCTGAAAAAACCAAACCACAGCTGAATTTCTTTTTGCTATTTTTGTTTTCAAATACCTCGGCTTCCATTTTATCTCCATTAAAAAGTAGAAATATGTCATTGCAGGGGAGACACCTCTGTAGGTCAACAGGATATGTTATGTTATGATATAAGACTGATGCATAGGAAACTCCCTGTACTTTCGAATGTTCCATGTTTAGACGGCACCGTCAAGACATCTTGAGTCAGCTGTAGTTGTCATGCCAGACCACCAGGTGGCACTGTGATTTTAGCATTTTGTAGAGAACACAAGCACTTTTGACTCTTAGATTCCACCTCATAGTAACTCATCTCTGTTTCCCATGAACAAGGTGTCAGTGTAACACATCTATTCCTTACCAGAAATTGTGTTAAACTAAACAGGTGAAGTAGCACAAAACAGCACAACACTTGTTGTGCGTTCTGCACCTGTGCGTTTTCACGCCTGCGGAGTGATTCACAGAAAAGTTTCACTCTGATGCCTGGTTTCAAAAAGTGTCGTCGTGAGAGACTCCAGTCGCTCATGTGAACGAGCTGCTGGATCGTAAAAAGATGTTCCGGTTTCACCAAAGAGCCACTCCGTGCAAACGGAGCCTAAGGATTCATCCTGCTACTGAGAAGAGGAAATGCATGTTAAAGACATTCATTGAACATTATTAATGTTGTGGGATGTTATTACAAACTTAATTCCTTCTTTTTCTTATCTACCCTTTAATCACTTCCACCAAAGTCTTTGCCCATTTAATTGATTAAAAAAAAAACCCAAAAACAACTGAAGATCCAGTTCCTCAAGATAAGCAGCAGCAATTAATAGCAGCATTTCTCTCTGCTGCATCAAACCTTCTGAAGAAACAACTTCCACTTTTAAACCAAAGCCACATCTAATATTCACTCAAAAGTGCCTTCTTCAGTTGTGCTCCTTCATGTTGCGAGTCCTCTAAGAGTTTCTGTTTCGCCTCCCTGCATTTATGCGCCACCAAAGTACATGCAGAATAACTGAAACATTCATTCCTAAGCCCGCACATTACTTCTGACTCACTGTGGTCTTCTGTTTTGTGGGATTACGAGAAAACCCCCTTTTCCTAAAAAGTTTTGCTCGTGGAGAACCTCCTGGCCCGCAGTTCGACGGCCGTAAAAGAAAGCACGAGCCACTGGCATATCAAAGCAACCAAGAGACGCGATTTGGATCAAGATGGAACAAAAAAAAATATTCCGAAATAAAATCAAGACAAGCTGGGAATAGGTCGAGAAAGAAAAGGAAAAAAAAAAAAAAGACCTCTATGCCTCACGGGAAATCAGAGTCTTAATTAAACAGGCCTGGTTTCTGTCACCAAGCTCAGGGATTATGGGGCGCGCTCATTACAGTCCTGATTATTGCTTTTCTCTAGCAATCACAGAATAAAAAAAACAAGCCCTAGTAAACACATTCGTCAATAATTTCTTGAAAAAAATTCTCTTTAGATTTCGTGTTTCACGCTCGTAGTGTCTGAATCTGCTCCCTCTGAATTCCTTCCCAGCTTCCTCTGGTCTGATGAGGCCAACATGTACCAGACAATACGACAAGAAACGCCAGCAGCCAAGAATAGGGGTGCAGAATAAAACTGATTCTATGGGGAATCGCAATTTCTAGTCCTGGGAATTCTTGATTGGAAATTCTCCTTAAAGGAATTTAAAATACATTTAATTTGTACGTATTTGGTACCGTAGAAGGCATGCCTCGCCCACCGTATATGTTTAAAAAATTTTTACATCAGAAAATCCCAGGCATTTGAACTAATTGGTCATTTAAGTCACAGAATTTGATGCACAAACTTGTTTTTGTTTAAATACAAACTGATATAATTTGGTGCAGCATTAATGTGTTGACAAAACTATTTAAAGTATTTGTTCACATGAGTTTTACCTCTTATAATTTAGACAGAGTATCTCACCATTCGAATTGAAAAATTAGTTTCAGAATTGAAAATTGTTTCTTTATCGAATTGTGACGTTAAAAATCGCAATCAAATCGAATCGCTTGACACTAAGATTTACATCTCCGGCCAAAAATCACCACACAAACAAGGAAATGCTGCCAAGTAGGCATCAGTATAACAAATATTACATCGATCCAAAAAAAGGTGAAAGGACCTTTCCAGTCTGTTTCTGAATAAAGCAAAAGAACCTTTCAAAATCTGTCAATTCATGTGTTATGATTAAAAAATACTATTCTGCGTTCATTTAATGCAGAATAGTATTTGCATTCAATGAACTTTGCTCCAATGTAATGTATTCTAAATGATCCACTCAAAAGTATTCCTATAGAACACAAAATAGGAAATTACTTTTTTTTTTTTTTTTAACAAAGTTAGCTGTAACTTATCTCAAGTTCCACCAATTACCTTCAGGAGTCAGATCCAAAACTATTTGGATGCACAATATTTTCTTTTCTTTTTTTGGCGTTGTTTGCAAATGGAGTCCATCCACATTTAACTTAATTTCGTTCTGACTTTTTATTAAGGTCTCATATCAGGAGCATAAAGAGGCCAGAGATATGGTTTTAGAGAACTTTCAAGCCAAATTCTGTAGCGTTGCGTTGAAAGCAACAAGTAGACTAAGCTGCTCAGTTCAGGTGGGACAAAAACTGAGCCTTCTGGACTCCATCCAAAATGTGCATCAGAAAACTAACCCTGCATGGGCACCGAATGAAGTCGTGAAATGGTGGCGCACAAATCTGGAGCATTACGAAGCACCCCGAGTCCAAAACTTCAGCAAAATTCTTATTAAAACAGCCTCTGCAAGGTAGGTCATGTTGTAGATGCTCAGCTCTCCGCAGCCCACACCTGCGATGCCTCCATCCATTTTCTACAGTGGATTATGTGATCTTGGGTGAGTGAGATTCATCACTGTTATAACTCTTAAAAAGGGAATTCGACTTGTGTTCATTTTTATCTTTCCTGTCTGCTGCTGGAAACGGTTTGACTGATGGGATCACGCTGAGATTAAGCGGCACTTTTATTTCCAAATCAGACGGCGGCAGCCGCCGTGAAACGCATCACTGGTCGCATAAATACAGGGCAATGCTGCAGGAGTAAAGTACATGGAAGTCTGTGGCTGGAAGGTAACATATTGAGAATGCATACTTTTGAGAGAAACTTTAAGAAGAAGAGACATTTTGCCCACTTTTTAAACATTTTTACCTTACACACATTGAATCTGCTCTGGTTGGAGCTGAGGATTTTTTTTTTTTATATATATATATAACTTCTGTCTTGGGAATTATGGATGATTTTAAAAATAACACTTGATGAAAAACAGATTGTTGCTGATGATGAGTCATCTGTGAAAATAATAATTATTCAACCAACAAAATGCACTTTTAAAGCAAACGTGTTATTTTTATCTTGTTGATTTAAGCTCACTTAAACTGAGCTGCTCTAATGACGCATCAGGAATTGAGAGTCCAAGCTGTTCGGATTTTTTTTTTTTTTGTTGCTGTTTTTTTATTTTTTTTATTTTTAATTTAATATCACCAACACATTCTCATGGGAAATTGCTGTTTAAAAATAACTCCAGAAAGAAAAGAACTAGTCGTTCTGCAATCGCAGCTTGCCTGGTTTTTATTCCCAGAAACAAAATCTTTTTTAATTGCTTTTTTTTTTTTTTTTTACTATTATTATTTTTAATAAGTTCTAAATTTCTGTGCAGCACCAAAAGCTCGACCAGAAAACTATCATCATCTCCTTGCTGGTACCACAGTAGAGCAATTTGCTTTTGGAGCTGCAACGCTGTGGAAAGATTTCACTGCAAGAGTATTTGGTGCATTTAACACCTGGCTGGACGTATCAGTGTCTTCTGTGCAGTACTGCATACCTTAATATACCTTAATATCTATGTCCTTGGATTAAAATGCCACCTCCAAAATAATCCACTATGTTAAAATACATTTGAGAAAATAATACTACCTGAAAAAAAACTACAAGATTAGCTTGTAATCACTGCACTACGAAATGTGATTCTGGATGTATTGGCTATTAAATGTTTTTTTTCTTGTTCATAATGAGTGAATTCTAACAACACTCACTATTTTGTTTTGGAGTAAAATTCTGTTTTTAACATTTTGATCAGAGTTTAACCGGAGATGTTGATTCAGTGAACCATAAAAATGAGCCATGAAAAAAACTGAAAGTAGTACTGCAGTTGGTAAAGACTAAAACAAAACAATATTTGACTAATAACTAATGAAAATCAGCACACATACTCCTGAAAACTATCTATGACTAACTGAATTAGACAAACAAAATTTCACAACCATAAAACTTATTAAAACTCTTGTAACCCTGGTGAGGTAAAGAAAGCGCATCGAAACATTTATATGAATTAAACTTATAGTTCTTCAGCTGCTAAACTTATAAAATCCCTCCTCACATATTGATTAAAACACACTGAAATAAAATTTTATTGGCTAACTTAACCCAATTTGTCTTAGCATTGCCGTACACATCAATCGATAGCGTTAGCCTTGGTCATGCCTGCTGTATTGCTCCTGTACATTCACGTCATTCATCAGCCTGAACCGCAGAACCCCGAGTTTGTGAGAGTGATGCAGTTGACCGCGCAGAACGCACGAGGTGCCGCGGTAACGGTTCGATCAATAAAGTATAAATAACTGCACTATATTGTTTGGAGGACATAGGCGGTGGATGTCTTATCACCGGCTGATTCGCGCACCAGCACAAGATACACTTAACCAGATGGAGAGGTGAAGCCTCCCGGTGAGACGGGCACTCCGGTGCATGACTGATGCGAAGCTCATGACGAGCGCTTGCAGTGTGAATGCTGCCAGGTTTATTAATACCGTTGCACAGAGGACCCACAGTCACGAAGCTGGAGAAGGAGTCGCATAAACCAGATTCCACGGCAGGACTGCAGCTGTCCGCACTGCTGGCCTCTCTCTGCTCTTGCCCTCCTGGTGTCATCCGACTTTTACCCATCTCCGAGTAAAGAGCAAAACCTCTCATTTAGGTTCATCCATTGGGCAGCTGCTCAGATTACCGTGTGTCAGATTCATGAGATGGCCCTATCGAAAGCATGCCCAGTGACAAGATACTTCGCTCTGATCCTGGATGTCTCCCATTCTCAAGCCAAGGACTTGAATATCTAATGCGCCCAACCTGCTCCCATTTGCTGCACTCGCTCTCTCTTGTTGTCATGGCTACAAAACCCCATTTTGCCAGCTCAGATCTTAATGTGACACATGAACGCTTTTGGTAAAACTTAAACCTTTCCCTGTTAGTTTCTGTTCACACATCTACGCCGAGCCAGGCCACATAAGGAGACTTTGTCTGGTGACGTCAGGGCTGTCGCAAATCTTTTTGGGGCCCTGAGCAGATTTTCATTTGGGGTCCCCCAGACCAGAGGCTTCATCATTCCTGGGCTACTCTAAGTGTGTAACATGTGTTATCTTTAGCATAATTTGTAATTAGCAGACATTGTGCTAATGGCACAATGTTGGTTTTAACTGTACAGGTCAAGCAAACTAAATAATTTATTTGGAATTTGAAATGCGAATTGGCATTTAAGTGTGCTCTATTATTATAACTATTTGAAAGTAACATAAGCAAACACTGAATTTGCGGTAAACTAGTTAAGTTTAATATATTAAATTTGCTAAATTGAATTTAACCTATATCGTATATGTACCGACTATAAAATGAATATTTTTTTTCACGTGAAATAGCATTTAATTTGTATTATTCAATGTTGTGTATGTAATATATTTTCAAAATGTCAAATTGTGCAATCGTATGGTCAATAGAGACGAAACTATCGTCTATCGAACAAGATCTAACAAGGTTCTTCTGCGGCAACAAGTCATGCACCACGGTATCCTCCGTTGTTTACCTGCAGCCTCGACATTGAAATCAGGCTGATTACTCAGTGGGCTCTGCTACTAATATAAATATTTAATGACCACTCACAGCAGAGAGGAGTGAAAACAATATTCTTAACTCTTACGTGTTTTTTTGATTTTAGTTCTAGAGACAGATCTGAAATAACTACCATCGGCACCGGCAGATCAAAGCTTCGCAGAAATGGAGATCAGGACAGACAGTGGGGAAACGGAGCTCAGACAAAACCAGGAATACTAAAATGTATCGAACTCCAACTAAAAGGGTGATTTAATTTCAGGAGAGGCAAGCGGCCGTCACTGATCTAAATGAAGAGACCTGATTTTTTTGAGAAAGGAGGAGCAGTGGGGGCTCGTCTTCACTTGTCATGCAGGCTGGCGACGCCTTCTCCATAAAAAACACGCTGAAGGAGAAAAAAAAGACAGAATCTGGAGATGGAAAGGAAAAAAGGGAGAGGAGGTAAAAACAGACAGCTATGCTCTATGTTTTGTAGGCCAAGAGCAATGCGAGAGAGTGGGAGGGGAGTGTACGTTTTTTGGGTGTCTGGAGCGGGCCCCAAGGTCCTCCGCTGCAAGGACGCAACGCAATAAAACACTCAGTCATGATGTGTCTGATAGAGGACGACAAGGAGGAGAGAGGAGGAAGAGAAGGAACTAAAAGAGACTGCAGTCAGGATGTCGAAATGAAATTTGAAGCAACAGCCTGACGGGGGTGAAGGAGATGGTACGGCTGAGGGCAAGAAATTCATGAGCACTATTTTTGGGCGTCGGGTTTGGGCCTGTGTTGGCTCAGAGAGCCAAAACCGGCCGAGTCAAACTGCCTGTGGCTAAACGACAAACACCATCATATATGGATGACTTCGGAGAAGCCAAAGTTCCCCTTTGCTTCAGGCTGAAGGCAATATCTGAAAGGTAGCGCGCCGAAAAGGTAAAACCTCCTGTCGTTTATAGGAGCTAGGCTAACAGCTGAGGCTACACACAGAAATGTGGCTGTTGGTGTTGCATTGAACAGATTTCTATGTATGCCTTGGTGAGGGCTTCAAAATTAAAAGTAAAAATAAATAAATAAAATAAAATGTTGTTTGATACTACTACACATGTAACAATAAATCCAGTTGAGCTACAATACAGAACTAATGGAGACAAGATTTCATAAACATTTGAGCGACACATGCCCACATTTTGTTTCCAGAAATATAATAAAATGATCATAAATGACAAACTGCGTTCTAAACAACTTGGTGCCAAAGATCCGACGTGGAATTGATCAATTCCTGTGAAAATGTAAACTGAAAATCGGTTTTCAATTGACATCCAAAAATGAATAAATGAAAGAAGATTTTAAAAAATTTGGTTTAGAAACTCTCAGAAAAAAAGTATTGTTTTTCTTGAGATTTGCCATTTATAGTATCAGATTAAAAATGTGACTTTATAACATTTATAAAAGTTACATATAGTAGCATGAAGGTCTTAAATATAAGAAGCTATAAACATAACCTTAAATATATTTTCTTGCCTTGATGCCATTCGCTACAAGTTATTGAGATTTGGAACAATGGGGACGTCACGACCCCGGTCCGAGACAGTAGCAGACACATTTATTAAGGAGTTGCCATTCCAAATTTACTTCAGCAACTTATTATAATTTATTAAATTAACACAGTCGACTAAGATGGCAGTCTCCATCTAAATTCACTAGAAAATATAGATCCTAACCTTAACTCTAAGGTTTTCCAAAAGGATGTATGTGGCTGACGGAGGCTGTAATCTTGCAAGGATTAAAAAGATCAACCTTTTCAAATCTGCTGAAAGTTTTGCTCTCTCTCGCTCTTTGACAGCCTGAAACACAGGCATGCCTTGACATGTTCAGCATATCTCTGTGTGTCCCATGATTGCTGATCTTTTGCAGTGGCTAACAGAGTCTTTGCTCTGTAACGGCGACCACAACAACTGTTGTTTCGATTGTAATTTGGTGGCACTTAAAACCATTATATTCATCTGAGTGCAGCTAACAAACCGGCAGATACAAATTTCACCATCTGAATGAGTGCTCACCCTGTCGCATCTTTGTTGCTTTCCAAAGGACGGAGGCCAGGGCATCTTCCCAAGCCTCGGCACATGTTTCACACATTAGACGCCGCTTCATCTGCTCAGCTCTGCACACTGGTGTTACTACAAAAGGTGCTTTTATTTTTGTTTTTGCTGATTCAATAGAGAAATGAAAATGGAGGTGGGGGGTGGTCAAACTTTTGTGAATCCTTGTGAACGAGAGAAAGTGTTTAAGAGTCGGTGTAAATGCTCCTGTATTTTTCTTTGTTTTTTATAATAAAATTGCAGGCTTATAATTTGAAGTAGTTAAAATGTATGCGGGTGTTTGCTGCAGCACCGTGTTTGTGTCTTGAGTTTTGTGTCGCACCCCGACGATGAGCAGAGTGCGGGAACAGACAGAGGCAATTAAATTATTCATAAACAGCCATTAGGACAGAATCCATCCTGTTAGCCAATTGTTAGCCAACACAATAAACCTGATCTGCAAAGCTGAGACCGTGCCTCTTTTCACACCATTTTTACTAACGATATGATGAGGGAGATGCATCTGATTAACACTCAGCTTCATAGTTACCCAAAAAAAAAAAAAACCCAACAACTTCACATTCTACAAATAAAATTTAAACCTTGTCGGTTACAATTATCTTTTTCCTGCTATGCAATTTTGTTGTTGCAGTTGCTAAAGTTAGAGTGTGAATGCAAGTTAAACCTTGTTTTCAAATTAGTGAATGCCTCAAAACGTGGATTTAAAAAAATCGAAATAACGCAGAGAAAAAGTATTGGGTAAAAGTAAAAAAATTAAAAAAAGATATATACAAAGGCCAAGAAACCTGCAGGTATTTCAGAAGCTGAAATGTGCAAATTGATATCGGTTGTCCTCTGTTCCTACACACTCATTTTAGTGTAGGAGGTGTGATTGCTGTAAAGTCAACCAGTCAGTATGTATGTCGTCAACCAGAGACTACATGCACAGTGAGGGAGTGAATATTGAATGCTGAGTCCATATGTGGGAAGAGCAAATAACAAACAAACAAGCAAGCAAAAAACCACAAGGAGCTGAGTAAGAAAAACATAAAACAACTGGAATAAAACTATATTATATATATTTTTACATAAACTAGTACAAAAAAATCACTGAAAGTAAAACGTCACATAAAACGATGTCTGCTTGTTCATAGGACGGGTTTCTATCTTTGTGTGTATTGTACACACACACACGTGCACGCAGTGACACAAACGGCTGGAAAACCACTATGAAATTCTGATCGCTGTGTGCAGCCTGCGGTTCTGGACATGCAACGTTTCTGTACACACTCCACAGAGCACATTCACAGCAAGCCTGTAGCTACGTTTTGTGCTTCGGTTCTCTGAAGTACGTACACAATTTCTCAACCTCAGGGTTCGATCCAACGTAATAACTTGTGATGCTAAAATGAGTCCCTTGATAAATTCCTAATTATATGGAAATGACCGCGTTCTGTCTTCCACTGGCCTTTGGGGACCGTAGGGCCACTTTAAAATGCAGAGTAGCTTGCCAACAAATGTCCATTGAAAAGCTCGTTACAGAATTAAAGAACCTTAGTTTATGCGCTCGACAAATGAAAACATGCGCATACAGTACAGCCTCAGTCGAACAGCTATTTTCTGAGAATTAAATCAGTCGGGACAAATGAATGTGGCTCCTTCAAACATCTGGGAAGTATTCGAAAGGATGAACCAGACCTGTGGACCTCCACCGTTCTCCTGGTGATGTCTGGGTTGACTGTACCATCATGTAAAACAAGACAGCAGTGTGTTGTAGGTTTTACTGTATCGGATCAAAAAAGTGTATCGGTGTAGCCCTAATCAAAAGTTACTTTGTCATGACTAAAAAAGGTTAAGCTATTTCAGTCAATGCACCCTCATATAAAGTGTCAAAGTCTGGACTGATGGACATAGAAGACAGCTATAGGATTTTATATCACATGGCGCCATGATAAGGCATCTAAGACAGACTAAACATTGTAAGAGAAGGAAAAAAAAACAAGATTATCCGTTTGACCAAAGTCACGACTATCTTTTGAAACATCCATGAGGACAATGAAACATGTAGAAACCGAAGGTTGGCCTGTTTGATTCATTCTGTGGGACAAGCTACTTTAGCACAAATAGCTGTGCATCGGATTGAATGCTGTAATAAAGCCGCATAGCCACAGACGGCAGAGTGCCCTGTCCGCTTATTGAATTGTCTTCAATTGCTCGTCACTGTCGCAGCCAGAGCATGTAGCGGTGAAGGAAGGTGACCTGGTCTGAAAATGGAAAGGCGCGTCACAGTGGAGGCTCAGCTTATTCCGCAACACAGGATGTGAGTTGGGGGAACGGCTTCACAAGGACATGTTTTTATTTATTTATTTTGTAGAGAGCTAGCATGACAGTGGCGGTCAGAGGGCTCTTATAAAAATGTGGTGGAAGCATGTTGGCCTTACAGGCAAAACGAAGTAGCTAAAGAACCAAGAAGTCTCTTTTTAGAAAAAAAAAAAATAGTTAAGGTCAAACCTGATGAGTCTTCTTCCCGGCTAGGTGTGATTTGTGCACAGATGAAGTCAGAATGAAAGGTCGAGGTCAGTCCACCACTGTTTCAATTTGAGCTGCCAAGCAATCCTTTGTCAGAGCTGTCACAGATGACTTGTGAAAGGGTAAGCCTACTTTTGTCGCTCAATGGCACAATGCAGTGATGATAGTCCCTGTCATGTGGTGCCCTTTACAATTTCATTCGCATTCCCAATTCTAGAAATTAGGTGACATGTCATTTAGCAACCTGTAGCGACTTGTAGGACAGCCAATGGCTACGTTCCTCACTGAGCAGTCAGCTAATGAAGGCGCCTCGTCAATCTGATTGGTTGCGTTCACAAAAACACTTTGAACACTGGATTATAATGGTAGTAAAACCAAAACACTGACAGCATGAATGCTACAAACCCGAGTTAAAGGTGCTGTATTATGTGTTTTCCAGCCACATAGAATCATTTTATAGCACAATCATGTCCCTTATAAAGTTCTATAACTCTATAACGAGCTCTTCAATGGATATTTGTTGGCAAATGTGACTTTAAAAATGTGACTTTGTAATTTAACGCTTTGAAATTGGGCCTCTGCCTTTCTCTTTCTGAAACTCTGCCTTCAGGAGGTCATCACAACTCGGCTCTTATTAACCCTTTACCAAAGTTTTGACCAGCTAGCAATGAGAAGTAGCTCATATAACAAGCTCAGCAGAATCTCCACCAGGTATTTAATTGCTGCTGCTAGTCTGAAGGAACTGAGTGGGAGAGTTGCGTGGGAGAGATGCTCTGTAATGCACAAGGCCGGAAACTGCATCTCCAAAGAAACCCTACCAGGTATTCAGGTAAGAATACCTGATTGTCTAATTATTGGCTATTGACCAAGCATAAAAACCATGATGTATGGGCCGCTTGATACTTGATTGGAATATTTCACTTTGAGTAGAGTCTCTAAAACACAGTTTGTGGTTCATTAGACTTTATTAAAAACAAGAAAACGTAGATTCTTAGTTTTTTTAAAGCTTCTGTTAAAATATTTTCCCAACTCGTGAATCCATGAGCTGAATTTATCATTACATTTACTAAATATTTTCCTCCAACAAACATGTAAAAGCTTCCTTGCAGGTCTCTGGCGCAACTGTTTCTTTTGCAGATATTATTACAGCTCTCCTTTAAGTCGCTAACGGACACGTCGCGTTTTTTCCCCCGTTCACATCTCCACCTTAGATGCACAGTGTACATTTGACAGCTTCTTTGACATGGTGAAGCTGTCTGCAATGCCCTTAATGGTGTTTGCTCACTTACACACTCCGACACGCAGAAGAGAGACACATGGTCGTACGGTGTTGTTTGCACACACACATGCAGGCGGAGGGTCGCGGTGGACGTGGCGGAGGAGTTCTAGGAGAGGGAAGCACTGCGATGTGCCAGGAGAGGAGGATGATTCAACATGTGCGAGAGAAATTCTCCTCCATCACGGTGGATGTCCTCTGGTCTCTGATGAGATTATTGGGCAGCTCCTCCCTTCCTCCCGGCCCTCAGCTGTGTTGTCTTAAAAAGATTAACCACACCATTGTCTCTGCCAATAACGACGGAATAAAAGGGCCGCTGCCTTCCAGGGAAAAGAGCTAATTCCATCCTGTGGAGCGCGTTGCCATCATCCGTCCTTCCGGATACTCATTACCGCGAGCTAACGGCGAAGGGGATCGGATTGGAGGCCGGAGCCGTCCAATCCGTCCAGAAGGCACAGATGGTGGCGTGAGAAGAAGTTTGCGGTATTTCACCTGTTCGAGGATTAGCACTCCCACCACAACCAGAAAGAAAAACCTGGCAGACGCAAGCACCTGCAACTCCCATACACCTGAGACCGATTACAAAGGAGGAGTTGTGTGGACTGATAAGCTACTGATTTCATGCCACTTTCTCCCATCTCATAAAGCCATGTCCGTATCATCTGAGTGAAATCCAGCGACCACTGGACGTAAGAAATTACATTTTCCAAAGCGAAAACACAACAAATATTCAGCAGTCACTTTGGGAGGTGGACCTGTAAAATTACTTAACACAAATAGCAAATCAGCCAATCGCGTGGCAGCAACTCAATGCATTCAGTCATCTGGACAGGGTGACGACGACTTATTAAAATTAGGATCAAAATGGGGAAGGAAAGGAATTTAATGAATGCTTGTTGGTGCCAGGCAGGTCGGTCTAAAGGGACCGTAATAGTTGGACTGAAGTCGAACTGTTGACACGTGGTCATGTGGTTTGAGGACATTTGTTGACGCACACACAAAGTTCAGCGTGCGTTTTGGTGTTCGGTCGTATGTGTGGTTTACTACAGTACAGTAAATGGTTTACAGTAAACGCAGCGATCATGGCAGAGAAGGACAACATTTACTAGTTCAGTGGAGGAGGAAATACTGATTGATCTTATTTTGTTGTTTCCAGAAAAACAGAACAGAAGTTGTTAGTGAGATGTTCACCCTTTAGACCAGAACAGTATGAGCTTCCTCTGAAAATTGCTCCTCAAAACTAGCCATCCTGCTCTCTGGCTGAAAAAAAAAACGCTTTCGGAAGTTGCATAGTTGGAGCGATCTTCCGCTCAAACTGCAAACCCTTCCACAAAATTCTGACCAATCATACAGTAGTTTCACTTGGAGAGGGGACGAAAAGTTCATCAGTGGGGCTGTGAGGAAAACGTATGGGCGACTTGAGGCTACGAACAAAATGGCACGATTTTCATCATGTAACCACGACAATGAGAACCAGTTTTGGCCAGGTTAATCTGACCGTGCAGCACCCTTAAGTGTTTCAGGAACTGCTGAGCTACTGGGATTCTCAGTCAAACAGAGACTGATTCAACAAAGATTAAAAAAAGGTAGGCAGAATACCTTCTCTGATGGCATAACCGCGAAATAGGTGGACTACAACATTACCCTAAAGGAGTTGATCAAAAAAATCTCCTGGGCATACATGATAAACTTTATACGTCATTTGTTAGATTGTGTCACAATACACGTATATCTAAAATGTTATAGTGGCTCTTTAAAACACATTAATTAAACTTAGATTATAGCACATGCATAATTAAGTTAAAATGTAACTTTTCATAAAATTTGTTTGACCCAACACATTTCATGTTACCTTGTTGCTCTAATGCAGTAAACTTCAAAATATTCAGATTTCTCAACCAAAAAAAGCTATTTCAACTAACAACGTGTTACAGACTTTACTGTCCAAAGGATTGTGTAGAAATAAAGGTATATTAGAGGAACGGTGAACTTGGCAATCTGAATATGTGTCCAGAAAGAAGTGAAATGCTTGTTTCCTTTTCATATTACTGGAATGTAATATGAAAAGGAACAATAAGAACAGCTAGTGTGCACTGGGATATCCAAAAAAAAAGACAGCCAAATCCAAGCAGCAGAGGACAGGGCCTTATAATGAATAACCCAGGGTTGGTGAAGTGATGTTGATGATTAGTATGACCTCAAGGAAGAGAGGAGACGAAAACCAGTCAGTCACTCACTCGGGCAGACAGTTAGAGTCGGGCTCTTGCTGGAAAGAGTTCAGGCCCTCCAGGGCGGTGAAGGGAAAGCACACACGGTGAAAGGCGAGAAGGAAGTGGGGGGGAAAAAATCATCGGAAACTAAACCGATCAATCCTGTCTTCTGTCACTTTCCTTATTCGCTGTGACATTCACTGAAAACCTCTTGGGGACAGGCTCTAGAAAAGAATGTGTCTTCTCAGTCAAAATGCCTGCATAGTGCTTTGCTTTCGTTAACCTCAGATTATGTTTTTAACATATTTTTCCTTTTATGTGTCTTATATAAGTTATTTGTTAGCTACTGGATCCAGATTTTTCAGTTGTTAGCCCGCTAACATGTCCTAAAGAACATGTTTTCCAACCATAACTTGTGAAATTAACTCTGTTCTGAAATAAATACTTAGGTTTTGCATTCGGCAAGTTTATCAAATATGTGCCTCATGTAATGAGAGCATAATTAAAAGCTGCACACAATTTCTTGTTGGGTGCATGACCGTTTTTACAGAACACAACACTCGGTGGAACTTTGTAAATAATGAAGAGGTCACCACAAAAAACTTTTTTTTTTGGTATTGCTAAAAAAAAATTAAATCACATGAAGTACAGGTGTGTAAGAATTTTTTTTTATAAGTAAACAATATTTTTTACATACTTAGAAATGTTGATGGTTCATAAGCGTGAGAGAGAACAAGACTTTCAACAGATAACAGGAAGTCTGAAGTAATAGTAAGTTGGTCTGTTTCATTTCCTTTGGACTCTCTAATCTTGAGTTTAATGTTGATGTCCCTTAGAAAAGAGTCTATAGTCCTGAGGATATACACATGGGGACTGCTGTTTGTGTTATGCTAGCTGGCTAACCACGCTAATTGCTAGTAGAAGATGCTAATGCAAGTTGGTCTATTTTATTCCCTTTGAGTTCTCAACCTCTGTCTATTACGGAGCATCTTGGGTTTAACGTCGATATCTTTTAGAAAGAAACCACACTGATCACTAGCAGAAGATGCAGTTTAACTTGTTAACTCACCAGTCATTCATGTTGTCAGTCACAACTAAATGACTGATAACAAAAGGAAAGGCTGGAAAAAACATACCTTTTTTTGTTTGTACATCTCCTTGTAGTTCTGAGAGTAACATCTGAATAAGCTAAATTAACACAGACAGGTTCTAGCTATTTTCTTCCCCCTATAGCTGCTCTTTCTTAGCTCTCTAACTTTTTCCTCATTTCCTCCCTGCTGCGTTTGTCAGGAACGCTGAGTGTCAGCACCTGGTGAGAGAGAGGAAAGGTTCAGGAGGGAGCAACTCACCATGGGTTTTAATAAAGGAAGGCAGGGAACTATTACTGTGAATGTGGTTTTGTCCTGTTCAGTCAATTTACCTTATTCTGTCCTCATCGTCGCTCTTCTTTTCCCCTTCCACCATCTTCTTCTCTGTAGTTTAATGGAAATGACCCACCGTCCTCTGTGTATTTTCTCTGTGTTCTTACATCTACTTCTGCAGATGCTTTGGTTATTTTATTTCCCTTTCCACCCCCCTTCGGTGAAGTCCTTATTTTTAGACACTCTTGATGGCGTGCAGCTATGTTTGCATCTGCAGGTTCAGGAAGCTGACCTGATTTCCCAGTAATTCTCAGCGACAACTCCATTCCTCGTGCCTCCTTCATTGCGGGGATCCCTGACAGGGAAACGGCACCTGTTCACAGCACCTCGGGTGTACCGGCTCTGTCAAACACAGCAGTGAAGGGGGGCGAATGGCAAGGATAGAAGGAAGAGAGGGTGTGGAGGATATGGGGTTGGGGCTGAGAAAAAGAAAACGTCTGCAGCCTCCGCTTGTCAAAGTGAAAACCTGTCACTCAGCTGGAGATGTCTCATTCTGTGCGCATGCTTGAGGGATTAACCTCCATCAGAACGAGGTTGGAGCTGGAACCGGTGGAACGATGGCAAAAGTTACATCAAAGAAATTGAACTTAAAGACACATTTTTAGAGTATTTAACTCAACCGAATGGATAAAACGCACATTTTCCCAAGCCGAAATCCGTAACTCTGATCCGTTGATACCACTGGTTCTAAGAAAGTTCTGGATTTTTGTTTCTTTTTTACTTGCCTTCAACACGGAGGTGCAAAACTTCTGGAGCCGGAAACCAGTGACATTAGGAGAAATAGCTATCTATATCTATATCCATGAATAGGTAAAGACATTTTAGTCCCTTGGAACAGTTGGAGTGCTTAAAGTTAACCGTGATTAAACATGGTGCCATATTGAGCTTAAAGGTTGAAATCCTTTTTCATGATATCATCACATACCGATGTGCCCCTGGGCAAAGCACTTAACCCCAAGTTGCCTAGTGATCTGCGCGACTATGTCCAAATGTGTGCGGGTTTGAGAGTGTAAATGTGGATCTGGTGTAAAAGCGCTTTGAGCCGTCATTATGATTGAAAAATCACAATACGAGTTCAGTCCATTTACCATTTATCTTGTCAGATATGTAGACGGTAGAAACAGGCCGTTTCAAGAGGGAAGTAGACATCATAATGGACATCATGCTTCCCTTAAACCTAGGGGAAAGAAACTGTACTCTCTGTCAGTTCAAATAAAACTAATAGTGACCATTGTGTCCAGGAACCACTCTGTTCTGTTATCATGAAGAACTGGTAGAACGAACCCGTCGTCAGTCTTCACAACGCAAACTGCTTCAAATGTGACATATGGGTAGAAAAGTAAAATATAGTAAAAAATATACATATTTACATCAGAACAAATACAAAATTTTCTATGTAGAAAATGGCAAAAGATATTTTTCACACTGCAACACAATAAGAATTGAAAAAAAAATAGCATTTGCTTACACTGCCAGTTTCTTTTTACATAGCATTGTTTATGCAAAACAATTAACTCTTGACTGAACATGTTGTTCATGTTCCATTAGCGATGCATTAGCCTCATTTTCCATGTAAATAATAATCAGCTTTTCTGTAAAATTACCACCTAGTTTAAATGTCACAACAGTATGGAGGCTATAAGATAGTGTTTGCCTAACTTAATTTGCATAATTGTTTTTATATAATTTAAAATGTAATGGAGTTGCAGTAACCAGATAATGTAATTAGTGTAAAATGGTGATAAAATGAGTTAAATTGGAATAAAATTATAGTAAAACTATAAAGTTTATAGTAACCCTGTATGTTTAATGTAATTTACTGTAAATTCTAGAGTTATATTGGCTGCTGATATTAAGTGTTTTTAATACATTAGCTGAGTCTTACTTTGAAATTTCTGAACTATCCCTTTAAATTTGTTTCAGGTAGTAGAAAGAGTGCACTGATCAAGTCACACCATTAAAATAAGAATTCATTTGGTTCCTGGATTAAACAAAACTGCTGACCATGACATGATTTACCTAAAGTACTGAGATGCTGATTATAAAACTTGCTTGATACTGAGTTAAACCAAGGGAACGTGGTGTACTTGATGCATTTCTGCATGGGAGCGTAATTACTGAGCGCACATATGCATCCCTGCTGATGGTAACATGTAGGCCAGATCACAGTACCACTGAGCGGTCTTGTTAAAGTCCTTGTCCTTTACCCTTCTAAGAGATTACTGCACACTGAACCGTTTCACATTATTATAAGAGAGAGAACAAATGAGAATTAGGAGTGTGCACAAAATGTAATTTTTTTTAGCAATAATTTTGAGCAGAACAACAAAGTTGTGAAGTTACATCATCGGGTCGTGTTCAACCGAAGTACAAAAACACGACGGACAAGAGGAAACTCTTCATCGTAGTTTCCATATGCAAAGGTGAAAATATAAGAAGGAATATTTGAAACCAGAAATCTGAAACTGTGTCTTATTTAAAAAAACAAAACTTTTGCCCAGGCCAGAAAACTGATGCACTCCCAACAATAACAGGAGGGTAAAGGAAAAAAAAATTCTGCATCAAATTCTACATCTCATGATTTACTGACTTATTTAGTCATAGATGACTGAGTGTCACCAGCTGCTGCAAGGCCTGTAACTCCCATCAGACACTTCACTTTGTACTGAATACCTCGAATAAATAGACAAAAAGAAGGCTTATTCAATCTATATAAAATAAATCCAGCAAAGTGTCTTAGTTATGGACCACCAATCTATAGACTGCTGTCTATTGTCTCTGACTTCTTATCCGCATATTTTCTATCCTATTAAGGCAAATTCTTCTTTATTTTTGTCACCAGCTGCTCGCACATCCAAACCTCCTTATCAAACCTTCTGAGGCAGGCGCTCAGAGCGCTGGCCCGCTGTATCCGTCTGCCGTGCAACAATCAATTATCTATATTCTCTGTGTCTTGTTTGCACACGCAGCGCTCTGTTCATTCAGTTTTGTCGTTCAGTGAGACAACCAGACATCACACCCTAATATAAATCTGAGCAAACGAAGATGACAGGATGGGACAGAAGTAACAAAGGACCCCAGCAGATAAAACAGAGGCCCTTGGGAATATCCAGATGACACGTTTTAAAAGAGAGACGCCTTATCGGGACAAAGACTTTGTCCTTCAACGTGGTTCAGCCCCTGGGCATTGCGGCTCTTAGGTTGAAATTTATTGTAAAATCTTTCTAACATTCATAAGAAGGAGGATGACGGCAGAGTGAAAGCTCAAGGAGGGCCGTTTTATGGACCCTCAAGCACCAAATTACATCTTTCAATCCCTCCGGTTTTTTTTATAATTCCACAATTGCGGAAAATCACTAACTTGGAAATTTGCGCTAATGTGTAGCTGAATTTATGGAAATGTTTCCGCAAAATTAAGAGATGCTGACAACTGCAGGTGGAAGTATTTACTTTTACGACACTGTTGTGTCAGCCTTACTTGATGTCAAGTTATAGTCCGTGATCGACGCAGCGAGTAACAAAATCACATCCACTGTCATACATAAGTGCAAATATTCCAAAATTTCAAAATTAGCACCACTAACTCAGTGATTTTGAATGCAAAAGAATCACAAATGGTGAAATTCTGAAAAAGGTGCTAAATTCTAAGATGTGCTTATCGAATGCAGAGACACTAATTATTAATTAACTGTTTGTTCATTGGTTTTATCAACACATTCTTTCAAACTTTGAGAACATTCATGATGTGGTCATGGAGGACACAATTGTTTGACTTTTAGAGGTGGACTAGTCAACCAAACTCTCATCATGATCAACAACAAACTAAGAATGAAAAGATTTTAATAAACAAAGAAAATTGTTTGATTGTTTTATAGTAAAGGAGTAATTTGTAATTTCAAAAGGGTTTTGCATGTTTCCATTATTGGAAGAAAGTCGACCGCCTTACTAGTTTGGGGTCGATTTGAAGAAAGATGAAAAAGATTTAATCTGACCGAGGTCATTTGCTATTTGAAAAGGTTTCAAGTACGTAATTAAAAGCAGATTTGGTTGCACCAAAGTCTGCGTTAGTGTATAAGTCAATGGGTCCAATGGACCATGAAGTTAAAGGAAAAACAGAAAACTTGGTTGTTGGATACAACACAAAGTATTTATTTTTTAACATTTTTGTGATTTTAATTTGTGGGTCATAGTTTTGTTCTACTTGGTAAAAAAAAAAAAAAAAAATGTCTGTCCACATACAACTTACCTGCATGATGGGACAAATTTGAATCATTACATCACAGGGCCACAGAAAATCAGTTCGGGGCCATAAAAGGCCCCCGGGCCACACTTTGGACACCCCTGGGAAAGCGGTCGCGTGGTTGCACAAAACTTCAACAGAAAACATGGAACGAGCATCACACACTGCACTGTGGCAAAACTTATTTGCAAGTTTCAGAACACTGGAAATGTTTCAGATCAACCATGAAGTAGTCCAAGATAAAAAATGTTTATTTTTTCTATGTATGGAAACGTACGACCCACCCTGAAGATTTTAATTGAGGTTGGGTCTAACATGAATTATTTTTTTTTTCGTTTGTGTATTTAGAAAGAAAAGTAAAAAAAAAACAAAAAAAACACTGGCATGAAGTGTTCAGTTGACCAGTGAGTTATGAATGATCATTATCAGGAAGGCTCTGTTTCTCACAGCTGAACAAACACTGTTACCCATATGAGCAGGATCAGAGCAAAGCGCTGGAACCACATGGACCCCCGCCCTCTTATCTCAATCCTCAAGGTCTAGAATTAGAAAACGTCACCAAAACTAAAATAAATGTATGAAACAGAAAATGGTAAACACATGACAAAGTAAAAGTCAAAGAAAATTCAAAACAAATCAACTAGTGTCAAAGAAAATTATGTCCAGAGTGTCAAAAGGCTCGATGTTGGTTATTTTCAGTGTCAATAAGGTGTTTAAAATAAAGTCAGGAGAACTTAATGCACCGAGCCACTTTTTTCACTTTTGATACGATACAGTTATCTGAGGTTTAGTATCGGCCGATATAGATTTGATACAAAAGAACATCGCCGAATTGACTTGAAACGTTTTTTTTTATAAACACAGACATAAATGTACGGAATTACAAATTTATTTCACAACTCTGCACCAGTACAACCAGTGCAACCAGGACTACAACAGCCAATGTAAAAGAAGTAACAAGCTGACAAAAACAACGAGTTGTAAAAATAAAACTGGAGCAAACCTTCTTTCTAATGATTCAGGAAGTGGAATTAGGAATTCTACATATATAATGTAAAAGCATGGCGTCGTTCAGAGCTCCAAGCATAGAATTAGACTGACTAGATCTGCCCTTAGGGATATTGTCACCGATACCCCGTCTAGAATTGTTTTCAATATCAAGAATGATACAGACATTAATATCAGAATGTAAGCACCTTTATTTGCCTTCAATTTTAATTATTCTGCTTTAAACCAAATCTCAAAATACCGTCTTTACGCATTAACCCCCGGCGGCATTTGCTCTCGTATAACTCCAGATAAAAAGGTGCCACGAGTCAAATAGCTCCTTCAACATATAAGAGCTCCCTAATAAACGGTGCGTAAACAACAGCGTCTAAATCTGAGTGGAAAAAATGAGAAACAAAAACGATTTGCTGTCTTTCACTATGCGTTGAAAGCTACGCCTTGGTTTAGAATATGAATTATCCACAAACATTTTATCTTTTAATGCTCTCTGCTCATCATTATTTGACTCCTGCTCGAGGCAGATTTTTTTTTTCTTCTTCTGCTTCTTTTAGGAAAGCAAGGATTTTTATGGCTTTAGAGGAGCCTGGTTTGATTTACTTCTGCAGCTGAAAATAAAGGATGTCGAGGACAGACATATCCATCAGTTGTGCAACTCTGATTGTTCTTGCACCAACAGTGCACGGCCTTTCCTAGAGGCATGCAAAGTGGTGCACACACAGAGTCATGCCATCTGATTATCCTCACTGAGCAGGAGTGAGCGAGTGAGTGAGTGGTGCAGCAACGGCGCTGTGATCCCTCAAGTTTCCCATCATCTTCTACTTCAGCAGACATGGTGCAACTGGGGCATAAACATATTTAGATAATTCACTCTGAAACTCTTAACCCAATTTGCCGTCTTGTTTTTCCCTTCAAGTGAATCAGTGGACAAGCACTGCCGCAACAGAGCTGGACAAGCCGATGCACTCAAAATGCCAAAAGTAGGCTGGAAATCCAACAGAGGATTGGAACGAAGGTGTGAGTTTGAGCTTTACAAAAACGTCTTCGGAGACCTAAAACTTTTTTTCCGCGTTGTGTCATGTGACAACCTCAAATGTGCTTTACTGCAGTTTTATAACACGGCAACGCAAAGTAGTGCGTAAATGTGACGTTAAAGGGGGGGGGAAAGGCATGGATTTCAACATTTAATGGTTTTTAAAAACTCTGAAAGGTGCGGTGGGTGCATGTATTCAGCAGTCCCGAGTCAATTTTTGTAAAAACACGTTTTGCTGCAATTAAGGCTGCAAGTTGTTGGGCTCAGTTTGATTGGGTTGGGAGCATCCTTAATTAGTAATCTTCAATTCTTGCTCAAAATGTTCATGTTTATTTCGGTGTGGCCTTTGACTAGGCCTTTCTAATTCATGAATGTGCTTCTGTTTGGAGTTGTATTGCTGGAAGGTGAACCTTCGACAAAGTCTCAAGTCTTTTGAAGAAATATCTTCATGGTGACAGTACGGCTGCCTGTTTTTATGGTGCAGTTTGATGACCATTTTTTGAGGCCTTGGAAAAATGATTGTGTACTTAAATTAATTTACTCAGTGGTCGGGTATCTTTAAAAATTTGGTGACTAGTGAAAGTATTTGGTTGCATTTGGTTTTATTTAGTGGTATCAGTGTCACAAAACTGAAAAGTTCCAGGTGTGTGGATACTTTTTGCAATTCTGCAATGAATTAACCCTCTGCAAGGGACCAAAAATTACCCTTTACTCTGTCAAATAATCCCACTTTTGACTTCATAACTGATGGATGTCCGGATAAACGTGTAATTCAAGGTTTCTGCTCTGCATTTTATGGACCATCGCACCAAAACAAGCCTTGTTATCAAGCCAAAATGATCCGCTCCTGCTTCTGCCTGGCAGGAAATTTGGCTCGGGACAGCGCATCCTGACTCAGAGAGTGGCACGGGGTCACGTGATCTGCAGGAAAAAAACGGTAAAAATAAAAATAACAAAAAGAGGAGAAGGAGCATAGATGTAAGGAGAAGGCGTCTGTGACTTTTTGATTAAGAAAAATGAGAAAACAGCATGTATCTGAGAAGTAGTGTTTAGAGAAACGCTCTATGAATTTCTATTTTTATCCACCTGCTTTTCTTAAAATGTGTTTTTAGGCAGAAATTATTTCCTCACTGTTCCTTTAATTTACATCAAAATAATAATAATAAAATTATTATTTTTAATAATAATTAAAAATAATTATTTTTAATTATTTTTTAATTTTAAGTGATAAATTTTAAATTTATCACTTAAAATTAATTATTTTAAGTGATAAATTCAAATTATTTGAATTTATCACTCAAATTAGTGATCATTAAGCTGAATTACAGTTTTTACAGATATTTTGGAGACATACATGTATCTGTTTTTCACACATGGTCAAACTTTCAAAATTTCACTTGATGTAATAGATCAACTCAAAATAGGTTATAATGCTTCAGCGGAATGATAATGTTGCACGGTTTTCAATCATTTTTACAATGTTCAGTCAATATTGTTGAAGTGTGGGTCATTGGTTAAAGAATTTGTTGCAAAAATGTTTGGAGATCATGTCACATTTTCCTTCTGCTTCACTCTTGTGCCCTACTTTTTTTTACTACCATGTAAGATTCAAATAAAGCCATTAAATGTTGCCGTTGTGACCGTGCCGAAATGTTGAAAAGGTTTGTTCATGTTAAACTGCACCACTAATATTTACAAATGTGCGCATTCAAAATTCTTATTGCTTTTTATAATACAGTCTGAACGTTGTTTTAGAAAAAAAAAAAATTCCCTCATAAGTTAACGCGATAAAAATGGTGCTTGGTTTAAAGTTAATAAAAGGATTGTTGATGTAAAGCCAGAGGAAATCAGTCAACTGAAAAGCAGACGGCTCATAAAAGTCTTATATAAGCCTGGTGCAACGTGCTTTGTCACAGATATTAACGGATGAGGAGGAAGAAAGGGAAGGAAAAAAAAAAAAAAGCTCTACTTTTTTCTTTCCTGCTCGTTCCTCCCGCCGCCTGTCAGGACACATCACCGGCGTTAAAAATTAAAACGTTGTCTGCCTATTTGCTCTCATTAGTCATGTACGCAGTGGGAGAATGACAAGAGCAATGGGAGGGGACGCAAGATTTAAAAACAAACGAAAAGAAAAAAAAAAAATCCACAGACACAGGATGAAGCAAAGTTAAACCTATACCACTTCAGATTCAACATGCATGCCTCAGTGGGGTGAACTGCGAAGGCACCGAATCTATTTTCCACCTCTTCCTCGGTCGCCTCTCGGGGCCCTTCTCTTCGTCATTAATCTGACAGCTTCCTTCCCCACTGAGTCAACAGTTTTGCCTCTCAATATTGCCTCACGTAGCAGCCAGACGAGCGAAGGTAAAAACAATCCACATATGCATTTTAAATTTTGACAGAGGATGCTGGCTGAGGCTGGTTTATTTGTCATGTCTGCCCTGCCTGAGTGAAGGGATGCAAATTAAGACCACTTCTACAGTCGTCACGTGGAAGATGTGCCTTTTAAATGCTGATCGGTCCATGACCGCCCTTCATAGATGACTGATATTTAAATCCATCAAAATGCATCTCCGAGGACTCATGCAAATACTCTTCGACTGCAACCAGAAGCCACATTGCGTCTGTGATTCCATGAAAATATTCAACAAATCAAGTCCCCTGGACCGTTATGGCGTGTTCATGCATTTCAGAAGAAGTGGAATTTAAAAATATATATAATTAGGGATAGGATTCCTTTACTATTGCTATTTTCTTTCCTTTTTTACTAATTTGATCTGAGAGTATCTGTGTCTGGAGTAACAAAACTTTCCAAATTTTTTACGCCGTGAAGAGACACGACTTACCCTCATAGGTGAGGACCAAATGACTGCTCTGTAAGCATGCATCACTGCAGTTCAGGTTGCTATGCACACATAAACATCTTTGGAGACTGCTCATTACTAATAAATAGCTCATTCTTCTCTATAAACTGAAAGTTCATGCCAGTTCTAACACCAAAGATCGTGCTGAGATGTTTCTTCAACGTGGGTTTGTTAGTACTTAACGTGGTCACTCCTCCACTTTTCCTTTTTTTTGCTGACCTCTCTACCAACTAGAACAGCCAAAATAACACTAACTGTGTTGATTTTCGTTTTCACAGATAAAGATTTTGTCAACAGACGTGCTTAAAGTGAATCAAAGGAACACTGGTGTTTGGATTAAGAACATATCCTGAACAGGTTGCTCTTCGGTCAAAAGAAAGAAAACAGGACAATATGTGCGGCTTTAAGAATTTCCTGCATAATTAAATGGAAACAGAAACAGGCAAAGAACAGGTGAATTAATAGAGTGAAATTGAATAGATTTTCATTTGAAAAAACTGTTGAGTTTTGTGCCATTATATGCTGGTGGCGAACTACAAACTTTAAACATTTCAGTTTCAAACTGTGAATTATTATTAAATGCACATTTTTGAACAATAGTCAAAGCAAAACAAAAGACAGAGTTGAAAAACATACAAAACTACCCACCATCATCATATCAACTCGTACATATGTCCATAACGGCATTGATTGATTGCCGTCCATAACGGCATTGAAGTAACCAAGTGCTACCAAACTGACTGAAGATCACATTCACAAGGAAACTTGGGTATTTCTCTTGTTTCGACCAAGAGGTTCCACCAGTAAGTGCTGGTTTCCAATCTTTGATTTTCTGTTTTTTTTATGAGTTAACACAAGTTTCCACAAGCTGATAATTTGCAGATTAGTCAGGCTACCTGCTCAGGTAGCTTTTCCCCTCTGCTTGACCAATAGGTCAAGCAGAGGGGAAAAGGCTACAGCATCACTTATGTTAGCTGTTATGGGTTGACTTCCTTTATTTTCCACTTACTTCAAGACAGACAAATTTGTATTTGCTTTAAATTAGCAGACTGTAGAGCTTCACTTTTTTTTTTTTTTAGCAAGCCAGGACTGCTTTGTGTCATTTGTTGATTGGAAATCTGTGCAAATAAAGATTACATGTGGTATTCCCGAGGGATCTATCCTCGGATCACTTCAATCTAATATCTTTCTGATCTATAGTATTGCAATAATCTCTACTGATGGCATAAAACTTTAAATTATTGTCACCCACCAATCATACGCCACTGAATCAGAGTGTCCTAAATACTCTGCATCAGTACCATAGTTCAGATCGCACAGCACTGGCTCCCTGTTTGTGAAAGGATGCAATTTTAAATCTTGATAAGGCGCTGAATAGTCCTGGTCCTCCCGACATTTCAGAGATGCTGGTCAGCTATCAACCATGTAAGCCCCTCAGGTCATCTGAGAGCTGCTCATTTAGTGTTCTCGGGGGATAAACAAGGGGAGGCAGGATTCATCGCTTCTGTGCTCTGCGGCTCTGAAACCAGCTATCTGTAAACCTGAGATGTGCAGAAACTGTTGGCTGCTTTAAATCAACACTGAGCACATTCCTGTTTCGTCCAGCTTCACCCGTAAAGCTTTATCGGTTCCTTTACTTTTTATTTCTTTGTAATTGCATTTGAACATTTTCTTCTTTTTTTTATGTGATGCTTCAATTTTTACCAAGAGGTATTTTGAGTTTTTATGTGATTCCAATATACTTGTTGCTTTACTTGTCCTGTGTATAAGCGGTGGTAAGCAAATAGACAAGCTTGCTTTATGTTCCCTAGTTACCGTATTTCAGTCAACTGACATGCAGTGTCCAATGCAACGTGGGAATCAGGCAGTGGCTTTAGGATGCTTTCACACCTGATGGTACGGCAGACGCGGTTCGATTGGGTTCCAAAATTGCAGCCTTTGTTACGTTTTCAGGTGCTGTGGTCAGTTTTCACACTGCACTGTGTCAACCGAACCAAACCCTGAGAAACCTGTTCTCCCCTCCACCTGTGGTGACGCTGCATCAAGAAGCGGAAATGACACAAAAATCCCTGTAGAAGACATGAGCACAACTTCCTCTTTCATAAAGTGACAACAAAATGGAGTGGTGTCAGATTTTATCGACTGCAGGATTTTGCTGTTGTCGTTGGTAAAAGTTAACAAGCGATTTCTCCTGGTAGCGCGAGACACACAAGGTTTATTTTGGTTGTACTTACCCAGAATGCCCTGTACTTCAGTCTACTTTTGGAGCGGCCTCCGTTCTTCTTACTCACATATGCATGTGAGTAAGAAGAACACCAGAATCCACTTCAACGGACCAGTTTGCTTTGTTGGTTCGCATCATAATCCAATTACGAAGAAATGAACCAGAGTTCAACTAAAGCAGACTAAATAGGGCTGGTGTGAATGCACCTTATGTCATCTCACAAAGAGAAACTTCACTGACATCAAGTTGCAGTACACTCATTTCTCTCCACAAAACAAATGTGGCACAGTCATGAGTGGATGTTAAATTTGTCTGTACAGGACGACCCCTCTACATCCTGCTATGTGAGGAGCAGCACTCAGTGGTGTGCTGTAAGCGTCCGTTCCTCTCGACTCGGAAACATCAAACCTCATTCTACGCCGTGACAGAAGTTGAGGAAATGACATCGCAGCAACGTCTCCATCCGGGCTGTTCTTACCAAAAAGCTGTTCCAACAACAGTCATCTCTCCGCCGCCTCCATGTGTGTTACAAGCTCCACCGTGATTCCACAGTGATTTGTTCATGCCTGCCTCAGAATTGCCACAGGAAGTCCTGTATGCAGTTCGAAACATGACATCTAGAGTACACAGGAAAAATATGGGAGAAGGTGACACCAAACGTTTACCTTCATATTGGCCTAAATATTGTGTAAAACTAATGTCTAATAACAGGGTGTCCACAAAAGCTTTATATTCACGTATATAAATTAAACCAAATTGTAATTCGGCTTTAAATAGTTAGATTTGGCCATGGCAGGGCTTTATGTGTAGTTGGTTTCTTTTTTTCTCTTGGTACTGTTTTGTCTGGCGAAAGTTTTGAGTCCCATGCAAAAAACCTCTTAATTGTGTTTTAACTAACTAGCTGCTAATATACCCGTGCTAGCTTGTTAGCTACCTTTTCTGCTTCTGTTTGGGTAAGTGTCAATTTGTTTTTGCCACTGACTCACTTCTGTTGCCAACCTATGCGAAGCTACCTGCTTTCTGTACAAAAACGCAAAACGGTTTAAGCTTCGCTGGGGAGTTTTTTGGGGGGGGGGGTTGCGATAAATAACCCCTTATATAAATAGTTTGTTATGTCTTGAATTTTATTCAAGGTGGCATTAAAACGGGTCTTAAAAAGTCTTAAATTGGACTTGCTCAAACCTGTAGATACCCTGACTGAACACCCCATCATGCTATGCGCAGGAACATGAAGCACTTATAATTTCTCGAAGCGTCCGACTTCCGCCATGCTGGATCCACAGCCGCGTGCCAAGTGAAACAGCATTAGCAGTTTTCCCTCGGAGACTAACTAAGTTGCAGGACGCACACTGAGCAGATACCTTCACTTTTTTGATGACTCCTCAGACGTGCCATTCAGCTCGGCAGCACTTGATCGCATCAAACACGCCGCTGCGGTTCTGCAGCAAATGTCAGCCGCTTCCAAAGTGAACCATGACGTCAGCCCACCGAGAGGCGCTTCATGAGCAAAGCTGGGATTCGTTCAAAGTAACGCGAGACAGGCTGAAAGCGGGCTATTCCCATCGCCGTGGCTACGGGCGCGCACGCGAGCCCCTTCTGCACTAAACCCCCTAATGAATCCTGAAATGTCATCTATTTTCAAATTACCTTAAGGAATATGGACGCCGACGAGGAAGGGGAAAAGGGCCGCAGACAAGAGAGTGTAGTAGAGTGTATTTATAACTAGATTCATCTCGGCGTTGTCTTTAGTCCCACCAGATTTTCTTCCCCCCCCCCTACTAAAAATTTCTCCCTCCTTCATGTCAACATTTTATTTATTTATTTCCTTTACTCTGTGCCTTTTCGTCTCCGTGCGATTCTTTTATCTGCTGCTATGGCGAAGCTAGAAGCGAGGGAGACAGATGTGTGTGTGGGGGTGTGTATGTGTGAGTGTGTGTGTGAGGGGAAACAGGCAGAGGAGCCGAAAAGGAGAGATGAAATGGAGTCAAATGTATAACGAAAGCAAACAGGAGAAGCAGATCAAAAAAAAAAAAAAAAAAAAGGGAGAGAGAGAGATAGAAAAAAGATGCTGTAGAGAGACAACAAAACGGATCAGGAGGAGATGGGAGGAAAAACAGAAAGTAAAAGTGGCAGACAGAGGTGAAAGAAAATCCTGGCGATGTTTTTCTCCTTCTTTTTTATTTCCCCCCAGTGTCACCCTGATTATATAAGTGCCACGTGCTAAAAATAAAGCCTGCAGTACAAACTGGAAATGCGAGGCTCTGTCTGCGCGTGTGTGGTTGTGCGCGCTTTCTCCCCCCTGCACACGCATGCGTACGGCGTTCGACGCTCATAAAGCAACACGCACGCACACTCGCACTCGCACACATCAGCGACGGAGGAAGCACCATTGCAGCGGCGATGAGACAATTGCACGAAACACGTTCGTGCATGCACATGCAGGGCCGAGCCGGTGCGACGGGTGCAGATCCCGGCGCGGTTGCCATGGCGACGCAGCCTCCTCAGAAAGGAGAGGAGAAAGCGGCATGACTTCCTGGAGGGATGGATTGGAGCCTCTATGCTCCTCTGACTTTTTTTTTTCCTCCTTTTTTCTTTAAATCCCTCTTTCATTCTAATTCATCCCTTAAAGCCTTCACAGAATTGTTCTGTGAAGTTTGTTTGTCCTGCTTATTCATAAACCTACTCTGCGGGAGAGGCCTCTGCAAGTTCAGGGAAGAATAGACGGTGGCAACACCCAGTAACCCCCTCCTGTGGGGCGCTGGGGGAATACGGGCGCCAGGTGAAGGGGTTTGATCACTGGCAACACGCCAATCCGTCCCGGTGACGTTTGTGATAAAAGAGCAGAGACCTAAAATTATCTTCTTCTTTTTTTTTAACCTGGAAAAATCATCAATTTATACAAATGCCAAATAATCAGTTACGAGAGAAAGGAGACCAAAGTAAATTTCCCCAATTATTTCTGATAAATACGCTGCTGGAGTTCTCGCATTCTGTCTTTTGTCTCCCTCACACACACTCTCACAGAGACTATATTTGCACACACATACAAAACACAGATTCCCTAGCAACAACTGCTGAGCTGCTGCCGTCAGGTCCTCCAGAGACCTGACTGTGTGGAAAACAGTCTAAATTTATGGAAGGAAAGAGAAAAGGAAGAGTTTAATAACTGCTTTCAAATGTGCTTTAGGAGATGAGTTGTATAAAACTGGAAGAAAAAAAAAAACTTTCACAAACACAGCTTCACACAGATCCACTCAATGTAACATATGACTCATGGTTTTCAAAAATATTGAATGAATTTAGATGTAAATAGTGTGGCATGCTTTTGTGTTCAGCCTTACTGAATCAATATTTTTGCACAACCAACTTTTTTTTCTTTTTGGGGTACCAGTTACTCTCATCTCGAAACTCAAATCTCTGCCATTCTTCTTTGCAGAATAGCTAAAAGTCCACCAGATTTGATGGAAATCCTCCGGTTTTGCCAGTTTTAGGTCTGAAAGAATGACGGTTGCAGAGACTAATTTCCTAACCTACACACAAACTGAGCATTTTGAAAGCAAAAATACTGGTGATGGGGGGGGAAAATTTATTCAGAACACATCAGGTGATAAAACATACAAACATCCGAGGACACGACCGCTTTAAGTCGACTCTTTCATCGGGAGCAATGATCTGGAGAAACCTTAAAAAAAATTTTTTTTAAAGTAATTTATGTCGGAGCAAAAATAGTCAGATGTGTCAGAAGCAAAAAGCTGAACTGAAAAACAGAATTGAGTCATTTCCCTAATGGGATTCTGGCTAAAAGCATCACTGATGGTTATTAATGTCATCAGGATTATATCCTAGCAGCACAAAAGAGCATTATCACTGATCCTTCCTCCCTCCTTTCTTACTAGAAAATTATCGTCTGTATTTATGCAGACGAGAGTTTGTTTGGTATAATTTCTCCTCTGGAGAGTACAGCAGGAGAGTTATGGCATGCAAAATAAAGGAGCATCACTTACTACACTAACAACAAAGACCACAATTATCAAGCAGTCAACTGCAGGCTGCCACTTGAACAGATAGCCTGAGTATCTGTATCTAGCTAACGTTAGCTTGTTGTACTTTATAGAGACCAGAACAAAAAGGAATCATGTTCTGTGCAATAATGAGCATTAACTAGAGCTAAATTCAGTGTTATGTTTTGCTTAACTTGGTGCATTAGATTAGAAATAACAAATGTTCTAGTTATTAATAATGATGTCATCAGTAGGGTTAGCCTCGCTAGCACCGGTTTAGGTTCCCTTTAGTCCTTTTGACATGGACACATATCACTTTAACTTTACTAAAATCATCTTCTTGGAAAAGCATTCGTTAATATATTTCAAAGAATTACATTTATAGAATTAAATATGCAGCAGAGCATGATGATGATGATGATGATGAAATGAAGAGCGAGGTTACCATGACGTGAGTACCTCTAACCAGCCCGTGTCTACGCGTGATCTAATATCTCTGATATTAGCGTACTGCGTAATGAATAATGCATCCTTGGGCGATATGATGAAGTCCAGGCATTAATGCGGACGAGAGTTTGAAGGAATGAGAGACCTTTCCACGGTCTCCCATTCAGACTGTGAGAGCTCGTCCACATTTGGTCAACGGGCGACTATACATAGCCCTGTAACTCTATAACCTCGGGGACTAGAGCGCAGATACATCTCCAGACTGTAGAGTCATTTAGCATGGCTACTCACTCAAGCACGTAAATGTCCAAACACATTCAGGCATTTAAACGTGTACCAGTAGCTGCGTTTCCATTACAAACATGTACAAAACTTTTTCAATTTTCAGCCAAAGTCGGGGAAACCCCCCCCCAATTTTGCAATTTTGGTGTTTCCATTACATACGAACAAAATTTTAACGAATCACACATGAATAAGTTTCTTCATGTGATAAAAACATGCTTCGCCATGATCCTCAAACTACTTTCTGTCGTCTTCTTCTTCATAGTTTAGGCCAGTGATAGCGTCTGGTTCTTGGTACGTGACTCCTGTGTTGTGACAAAAGCATTTCCATGGCTGTTTTGCAAAATACACCAATTTCGATGCAATCAAAAAAAAAAAAAAAAACTCGCATCATCCTAGTGCAAAATTTTATCAAAAATGAGGGTTTTTTTTCCAAAAACAAAACCAAACACAATTTTGCTATTGTGGTGTTTCCGTGAAATAAGAAACGCAATCAGGCTCATTCACTCAATGAGTCATTAAAAACACGCTGCGCCAGCTACTTCCTGTCGCCTTCTTCTTTGTGGTTTGCACCAGCGGAAACATCTAGTTGTTCATCATGTGAAAAAAATGTTTTCATTCCATTTGGGAAAAAAAAAACAAACTATTTTTACATGGCCCAAAATACACCTCATCCTCCTGTTTTATTAAAAATAATCTTTTTTTAATTGTCGCATTTCCGTGAAACACATTTATGTTTGAAATGTCAATGATACTCAATGGAAGAGCTGCTAGTGGGATTTTTATTTATCATGAAAGTTGTGCTGCAAGAAGCATTTTGCCTCCAAACAAACCGAGAATTGAGTCCCGGCGACGTTCTCACATACTGAACAGAGCAGCCTCCTGTCTATGACAGGATCTTTGCAACAGTTTTACAATGCTTATCATTTCATTCTTACAGCTTGCAGTTTCTGCTGCTACTCAAAACACTGCAACGGCTAAAATAACACAGGAACATCCGTGTTTAGATCACATATACAGCTGCAGAACAAAAACTTGGTTTAAAAGTAAAAACAAAAACAGCAGGTCTTGTTTCTCCCTCCCAGTCTGTCAAACCGACGTGTCCCCGAGTCGAATTAGAGAGTCCCTCCAGCTCTCCGTTTTCTTTTCTCCTCTTTGTCAAGCTCTCCAATTACAGCCTTGTTCAAAGCCTGGACTCTCAGATGGAGCGCACTTTTGTGGAGTTCCATTTTCCATTCATCCAAAACAACTCGAAGGCCCCGCGAGAACTGACTGTGAGCCTCTGCATGATTATTTTAGTCTCGCTCTCTCTTTTTTTTTTTTTTTTTGTTTTGTCTGAGTGGAACAGATGAAGAGAGAGTGGGTGTTAAGACAGATGAAAGATCCTTGATGTACTGCATCTTTTTTTAATGCAGGACCATATTTTGTAAAATGCTGAAAAAATAAAGGGAGGAGGGGGTAAATCATTGATAATATTTTGGAAGCCGATTCAGTGAGAAGTGAGGAGTTACTTTGAAGCCATTTTTTAAAAAAATTACGTATAAATGTGTAATATTTTATTACTTTTCATCTTAAACTCAGAAAAGCATTCATTCCCTTGAACTGTGGTGTCATTTTTTTTTACATAAAAATCACACACTGTAATGTCCTTTCTGTGATCAACACAGTTGAGTGGTTGAAGAAAAACATTTTTTTAAATGGAAATAAATCTGAAAAGTGTGGTGTGCACTTGTATTTCTTGACATTGCTGAAGAGAATCAAGTGCAATGTAAACAAAATCACTTAACTGGTAAAATAGGTATAAACCCATCCATACACTCAGAAAGCAAACTAAAACCTCGAGGTTTAAACTTTTGCAAGGTACTTTTGCAAGATACATATGTATATGTATATATTTATACATATACATAAATATATGTATTTATATCTGTGAACCAGCCGGTTTTTATGATTTAAATCCACTCATTAAACCAAATGACACTTTACTTGATATTTTGATTTCTTGATTGAGGTTATGGAGCTCAATTAACCGTACATGTTCCAGTTTTCGAAAACAATTACTGACTACCTCTTTTTATTCAAACAACATTTTTCCACTTTGCAGTCACAAACTTTTTATAATTAAAAAAAAAAAAAAAGATAGTTTGCGGATATGAATAATTTTGCAAGAGACTGTACAAAGTTGCATTTCTAACCCCACTTCAGAAAAGACAAAAAGTAATAAAATGTACATTTTCTCTATTTGGATTTGATGTCATTCCAGATTGAAGATAAATATATAGATATATATATTTAAATCCTTGCGAGGGTGAAGAACAAAAACTGATAAAAGCTTTATTTACTCTTTCTGAATGTGCTGCAGTTTTAAAATGCATTAACGTGTCAATGCAGGCCGCAATAAAACCCAGAATTTAAATGAACTGTAAATTGCACTTTGTGCAAGCCTTATTAACTTTTCAACAGGGGGTTGTAAACTTACTGCAGCTATTTTAAAAACCCAATTTTAAACCCACAGAGTAGTTTAAGCAGATCCCTGTTAAAAAAAAAAAAGAAAGGAAAACCCCCCCCCCAAAAAACGTCAACCTCATCTCAATCAGACGATTAACAAAAACGTCACTTTCAAGATAGCAAGGTTTTTCAGATTAAAGTGAGAATTAATGCAGATCAACTAAAACATGTAATCTTTGGCTTCAGGAAACTGTAAAACAACCCTCCATATAAACAACTAAATGGAGAATTAATAATATGAATAAATGTTAATTGCAAGTCTTGGCAAGAGTTTCCTGCAAGTCAACATGAATAATGCACAAGGCAAATCCTGCTGAAAACAAACCCTGAAAGTGAATCGGTGGCACTTAAAAAAAAAAAAACTTGTGTGGGCTGCTCTCCATCCAGAGGAAACCGCAGCATCACTTTGGATGCTGACAGTGAGATTCATCAGTCTGAGTATTCTTAGGGTGGCAAACACCTGCACTAATCGGAGCCTGAATGATGTCCCCCATCCATTACACAATGATTAAGTCATTACTCCCCCCCACTGCCACCCACACACCCTCCACCCTTAGTCACATCGCTGTTATGAACCAGACATTCATCAAGGGCCTATCACTGCATTTATTTATTTATTTTTATTTTTTGGCAGGAAGGCGAGGACGAGTCTAAAGACAGAGCGTGGCAACTTAGCAGCTCCGAAAAGCATCCCGAAAGGACGGGAACAGATCCAGGGACAGGTCTCTCTTCTTTGTTACAACTATAAGTTGGTATGGAAGTCCAAATGTGCAAAAAGTCATTAAGTAAATCAATTGTTGAGGGATTACATTCAAAAACTTGGGAAAAAATACACAAAAAAAATTGTAATTAGTAAATGTGTGACTGACTGAAAAATCACAATTTGAACTTATTAACAAAACTTGCTGCCAGATGGCATGAGCTAAGTTTTTTATTTTATTTTTTCAACGTCCTTATCAAATCAAAGCCAATCGGCGGAGCTAATACAGCTCTGGTTGTTAGAATTCACCTACACCTAACCAGATGGGAGATATAGACTTAAAATTTTATTCCTAGATTTTGGGACTATATGAATTATTTATTACTTTTTTTTTTAGGTAACTGTATGGCTGTGAAATCATGTCTTAGCAGTTACAGCCACACGATCACAAATGCTACTCTTGAAAAACAGTTTATAAGGCGTTTCTTTAGAACACTAGCGACATGAGAAGGTATGATTTGCCTCACTAATTTGATCTTTATTGATGCTTTCATTGAACAAACAGTGGCGGAAAAAGTAAAAGCAACAAAAGAAGTACGGATTCTGAATTTTCTCAAATTTCGCTAAAATCTTGTCTCCTTCCTGTCAACCGAATTCGTTTGTCACCCAGTCTCGAGATCTGAATATATAGTCACACCATAATAAGCAGACTACATGGCATGAAAATATGTATTTTAAGTTATTAGAAATTAGAGGCTTGACTTGGACTTGGGAAATATGACTTGTGAAGACATCAGTCACCTTAATCCATTCCTCGGAGTTGAAAACCGGATGTAGTTTCTGGTTTAAACTCAGTCGTAAAAGTGAAGCTCCAATTATCTCTTCATAAGTCGTCGTATATTTAGCTGCAGTTTTTCTTCTAAAACTTACAGACCGTCACACCAACAACTAGTTCATGTGTGAGTTCCCACCTCCACCAAAGCTGTGTGTGTGCGCGTGTGTGTGTGTGTGTGTGTGTTTGAGTGGGTGTCGTCTTACTGCTTTTGTGACACAACTCTGTTTCATTCCTGCAGCTGGAGGGAGAAAATCTACAGCTTCTTATGAAATCTCATTTCAAGCGAACAATCCTTCATCAATCTATATCACCCTCTCGTCCCCCTGCCTCCGACGTTTTACCCCCCGTTTCTTTCCTTCCTTTGAGATGCCGCATTTGCGCCGCTCTCCGAGTGCCTCGGTCACTGCCGCGCTCATCTGCTGGCAACAGAAATCCCATACTTCTCTTTTTCTCTTATCGACATTCTGATGAGATGGCCCTGGCCGGAGATGACAAGCAACAGATTCTCATTAGCCAGGTCTGCCGCGCTCTGCGCTGCTTCCCTGTAGACGCCACATCCCGTGTTTGACCAGGGCCCATCAGCAGAGCAGCAACTCCACCTCAGCTGCCTCCCTTCCCTCTCCCTCATACACACACGCTTCTGCTCATGCACGGATTTGAACTCCATCTTTAATCTGCGCTCACTTTGAAACAGTCTGAACTTCAAACATTTGGAGATCAAATGCCGTCTCCCTTTATCTTGCTCGCAAATTACCTTATCAGAAGTGGCTCGGTTGTAATTTTAAACGAGGCACCAAAAGATTTCAAACTGAGGATGTGGAGATGGAAAAAACAGAAAAAGAAAAAGAACACCTAATTTGGGATTACGACGGGTAATTTTGAGCGAATGACATTGCACTAATTGCTCAATTAGCAGTCAAAGGAGCGATTTGTTCAAGCGGTTGGATGACAGACGATGCGATTCTCGCAGAACGAGGTGTTTTGAATTTCTCTGAGGACCGACGCTGACGTTCTTCTACCGGCAAGCGATTTAGGACGGAGACGTGTTTGCGTCTCTTTGATGGCTGTGGTGTCGTTGACTTCCAGGACTAAAAGTTTGAGATTAGAGCTAAAAATGTTTCACAGACACATTTTCTGCACTTCAAAACATAATTTTGTTGTGGTTTTTTTTTTTTTTTAATACAAAGTTAGGAGTCTAATTACAAATGAATCAGACAAAAGGAATTAGCACCATTACCTCCAGGAGGCTAAGCAGACTCTGAGTTCATTTTGCAGTTTGGAAGTAAATTATTCTGCACCTTAAAATTGTTAATGTTTTGCTCATTTGTAATGGTAATAATCAATCTGGATGAAATTTGTGAAAATTAGGGCTTTAATAAGCCTTTCAAATCTTAAAGCTTTATGACCTTATTTCAGCTACTTCGGCACAGGCCAGTATGACGTGATCACAGTATGACATCCTTTAGTAAAAATACCACCGATTAACAATATTTGCAAGAGATCAGGAAACTAAAATCTGTAAAATGATTTAATTGCTTTTATTTCCCGTTAGCCTCGCGAAGAGGACAGGACAAAGAGGACTTCTGTCCCTGTGTCATGTTCTGGGTTTCCTGCGATGGTACCATGTGGTCCTGGCAGTAGGTCAGATTGATGGTCCAAGCCTTGCCCGAACTTGAACCAAAATTTGGATTGGGTCGGGCTTCTGTGAAAGGGCGCGTCGAGGCACGTTTTGCGCTGCGTGATTGAAGCATTTCGAGCGTTTGACGCGTGTCTGATGTTTGCCGCAGGACATGGAGCGTCAACCAATCAGAGAGACCGCATAGAGCATCAGGCAAACTGGGCTTAGAGATGCTATTAGTATCCAGGGTGGTTTCACAAGCTAGCTCTCGACTAGCTTATAAAACTTACGAAATTCACAACACTTCCGAATTCTCTGAGAGCCCGACGGCTCATTTAGTTGATTTCAGATTTCAGTGAATAAAACCGACACACTTCATATTTCATCTGCCATTGTTCAAAGTAACCGGGAGAGGAAAAAACGACAAGAGGCTCCAACGCTCCACTTGCGCGTTGTGCGGGTTATCAGCTGTCACCGTAGTTTGTTCAATAGAAACTGAACACAAAATGTTCAGCAAAAACATCTGAGCCTCCGTTTACGATTGCAGAAGTTTTCACTGCATAATATTTTGGTGCCACTCTCACGATTTCATCTGGCGTTGTACAAAGAGACTGGCAACAGAAAACGGCTCGTCTAAAGCGATTTTGACCGGCGCCTACATTGACTTTGAATGCAAACCAGATGCTCAAAACATGCTCAGTGTGAACGCAGCATTAAGCTGTGTTAGTCTACACGTCATAGTCTAAATAGGTGATTAGGTAGCTTGTTGAGGAACGAAAGCAAGTAAGATGCAGAAGTTCATTATATTTTAACGAGTGCAGCGCGCTGGTCTTCGATGCATACACACCCTGGCCTGTTGCGCTCCTGTCAGTCACACATCTCAGATGATTTGCAACCGACTCACTACGGTTACAACAATCAACAAGATGGAGCTGGAAGATGACCAAAGCAAAAAAAAGCTGAATTACTATGCTCTACAAACAAAAGTAATAAAGCCTTACCTATACCTGTTTGCCCAAGAGCACACCCACAAACATAAGCAAGACAACTTTGAAACAGCACAGTGAGACTAACTAGAGATGAACTGACATCAGTGGAATGATGCATGCCTGTGAAACAGCTAAATGAACCTTTTTTTTTTTTTTTTTTGACGGAAATGACAACTGGGGAGAAAGAAAGGCTTAAGCAAGAGGAACTGGTGGGTTACAGGACAGCAGCGCAGAGGGAGAAGCACAACACCAAAGCTCATCATCCAGGAGTGTGTTCAGAGATCAAAGAGAACTCACAGCTTTGAAAGTTTTAATTAGGCCCGTCTAAAGCCTCGCCGCCTCTCTCTTTACCAGCTTTCTGACAATGAGAAGAAGAAATAACACGATGCCTGTGTATTTCTGGTTTCAAAGACCTGGCTCCTTCTGACATCCGCTGTGGTACGGAGCTGCACAGTTCAATGGGAAGTGTAGAGCAAGCGTTTCCCACCGGAGCCACTTGTGGCGCAAATTAATATTCTCGCAGAGCAGTGACACGCCGCGAATGCTAACTGTCAGCCTCGCAACGTCTGTTTTAGGAGCATGTGGACAGGTGGCACACCTCAACACCATTTCCTCTCAGTAGGTTTCTTATTACCATGGTGACGTGTCTAAAAAAGTGTTTTCCACTGAAAAAGTTAAGAAATGAAGGGCGTCTTGTGAAACGTCAGGCGCTGTCACATCTTTGAGGCGCTTTCTAAAGTATCCATGCCTCTGCAGCTTCTTTATATTTACTTCCATTGTAACTGCAAACGTTCACGTTTTTATCAGGATTTTTACGATGTAGATCAACATAAAATTATGAAGGCGTTAATCTTTTACAGCTTCAAATCTGAAAAGTGTGGCGTGGATCCACACACCCCGAGGCATGTGGGGTATGTAGAACTACCCATTGCAGTAACTACCCATTACCCATCGACCTGAAATACAAAACGTTGAAAATGTATGGACAACAGTTTTTGAGTCTTGATATAGATCCTCAGTTGGATTTGGGACTGGCCTTTGACTTGGCCATCTTAACACATGAATACATCTTGATCTAAACCTTTTCATTAAAGGCCAGGCTGTAATGTTAGGAGTTAAGCGACCTTCTGGAAGGTAGAGTTGAGATGTATTGTGAACCGGACTCGACCTGAAATTTGGGCCAGGTTAGGCTTGGGCTTCTTTGGCACGTTTAATAGGTACATACAGCATGGAGAAACAAGAATGCACAATATAAAGTCGTGTTAATCTAATTACTACAGTCTAAAAAGAGGAGTGGGTAGCTTAACCTGTTGAGGAAAGACTGCAGAAGTTCATTGACAAGAGCAGCACAATGTGCACTCAGTGCCGTCCTGCTCCGCTCCTATCAGTCACACGTCCCAGATGATTTGCACCTGACTCACCCGGCTGTCACAACAAGCGACAAAATGGAGCCGGAAGAAATTAGACAAAAGCTAAAACCGGGAGAATTTGCGAGACTTGCTCAAACTGCTTTCGTCTAAAAACGAAAGCAGTAAAATCTGAATTAAAATAAAACATTGGGTTTGGGTCTATGATTAAAATTAATCAGGGTCAGGCACAATGTCTAAGGGCACGGGCCGGGTCGGGTTGAATATTTTAGACCATTTTAAATGTCACGCTCTCATTAAATGTTAGAAAGTCATCATAATTATGAGAAATAAAGGCGCTAAGATATCATCTTTAGTCTAAATAATCAATATAATGTGTTTCACCTGGTGACGAAGCTACTGAAATAAATGAACTTTTCATTAATATTCTAATTTAATGAATGGATCTATTGAGATTAAGTTGGATGCTTAAGAAGGAAGCAAATGCAAATGACTTTAGCTTAGCATATCCGAGTAAGGCAAGCTAATATAAATGCATGCCACACTTTTCAGGTTTTTATTTATGAAAACCATTGTGAAATCTTTTTCCTCAACTACTCTCTGTAGATAAAATACAGGAAAGCTAATCAAATGTACTGCGGCATGTGGCTGTACTGTTCTGGCACTGTAGCTATAGCAACTACCGTGACGTACCTGAATGATAAAGCTAAATGCTCCCTTCTGTCAGGACGTGGTTTCTGTGTGTTATCAATCAAAAACCCGACTGTCCTCCACCCGTCGCCGGGTGTGTGAGGGAGCCCGGCTGGAGTGGTGCTGAACGGATAACAAGCTGAGTGTCGGCGTGACGAGGAGGAAGCTGGACGGCGACTTCACCAGGCGTGCGACCCACATCAAGATCTGGGCTTTCCTGTCTCCCCTCCTCTGGTGCTGCTGCTTTTCACACATCTGGCCGAAGCAATCGCCGCTCGTCGCGAGGAAAGTTAGCCCTATTTACAGTAACTGGGCGCCTTCTTCTTCTACCTCCTTCTCCTTCTTTCCCACACCTGGTCAGGCCTCATCAAATCTGCCAAGAGACGCTGCGAAAGAAATCTGGGGGCTCAGCGCTCATTTTCTCTCCTCCATCCCCTCACCCTGCCTGTCCCTGTCTTTTCCTCTCATTTCCTCCTGTCTGCCCCAGATGCTGTTTTTTCCCTCTCCCTTTTTTTCTTTCTTTCTTTTTTTTTTTTTCAAACACGCTCCACACTTCCTCCTTCTCTCTGCTTTCCATTTCATGTCTCCATTATTATCTTTCCGCACCTTGTTCCCTGTGATGCCGTCTCTCCCTCCCTCTTTATCTGTCTCCATCTCCTCTGGCTCCCTGCATGTTTCATTTCACCACCGCTTCCCCTCCACCCCACCTCCTCCTCCCTGTTGCTGCTTCAGCTGGTGGCATGTTAAAGAGCTGCTGCACAGGGTGGATGAAATCTAACATGACAGATGCCACAAATGTTGCAGGAAGCCAAATGGCTTCTGTTATTTTTTTTTCTTTTTTGGATGCGAGGGGAGCTCGCATCCAGGAATAACTTCCTACTTATTCCCTTTAACATGAAACCTGAAGGTTTTTTGCTATAAATAACCAGCCAATAAGGCGGCTGAGAACAGCTTGAATTGCATCCCCGACATGGCTCCACATCAACAGGATTATCTTCTCTTATTTTACTACTGAATAACTTCAACAGAAAAAGAGACGTGGGGATTAAAGAAAATTTAACCCATGATTTCAACTACAATCAAGATATTTAGCTGCAAATCCAAAGAAGTAGCTTCAAATCTACATTTTTCTAACGCTCTTTTATATTATATGTGCTTTCAAAGTTCACACAATGGCCCCCATGGGTGGAAAACCCTTCAACGGGAATCTTTGATTCCGATACTAAGCGTATTTCATGGTCCTCAGAGAAACTCTAATTAGTCAAAAAAGCAGGATTCCAGATCGTTATTCCTACCAGATTCTGCTTCAGAGACCATTTCTGCTTCCGGAGCATCCAGAAGCAGATGCTCTGGATGTTTTAGATAAGTGTTATGTTTTAGATAAGTGCCATGATAAAAAATAATGAATAATCTGGAGTCAAGTTACACACACGCACAAAAGCACAGAGAAGCACAGAGTAATTCAGAGTTCTGGCTGTTGCTGCGGACTGCCGGCCAGCTGGCTGAAAGAAGGCCGCTCCCTGTAAGTTTTCCCATCGCGTACCAACAGGACGAACTCGATGGTTTGGAAACGTCGGCATTAAAAAAACACAAAAAAGAAAAGCACAACCCATCAAATGATAAAAAATAATGAATAATCTGGAGTCAAGTTACACACACGCACAAAAGCACAGAGAAGCACAGAGTAATTCAGAGTTCTGGCTGTTGCTGCGGACTGCCGGCCAGCTGGCTGAAAGAAGGCCGCTCCCTGTAAGTTTTCCCATCGCGTACCAACAGGACGAACTCGATGGTTTGGAAACGTCGGCATTAAAAAAACACAAAAAAGAAAAGCACAACCCATCAAATTTACTGACGACACTGCTGTTTTTTTTTTTTTTTTTTTTTTTTTTACTGCATTTTCAGATCAAACTATCCATAAATAGACAAACAAAAATCAAGATGTAGCACTATTTCAGCAGCATGATAAGTGCAGCTTTTCTCTGTCAAATCAAGAAAATGTCATCTTCTTTTGCGTTTCGTTGCATAAATACCACAATGTTGTGTTTTAACCTAGTGGATGCAGAGTATAACATTGTAACATCTCGTCTCTCTGCTGTACTGACAAGCTGGCCTGAGCAGCTCTTAACAAAAAAAACAAAAAAACAGATGGTGAGACAGAAGTAGGCCAAAATGAAGGGACTGCAGATATTGCTGAGCATAAATAATAAATACGATGGCAAGAAGAAATGAAAAAGAATCAGAAAGATGCACAAGAAGATAAATTAAAGTTGAGATAAATTTTTTTTTTTTTTTTAATTTGGAGAAAAGTGCAGAAAAACAGAAGCGAGGCTGAAAAGCCCACACTGAAAATGGGCTTAGAAAGATGAAACCGAGGGGAAGAGTGCAAAGATTGGTGGGGGCGAAGGTGCAGCAGGAGATTATAATGAGCGTTGTAAAGAAAGCCAGGTCCCACAGGCCTCAGCAGAGCTGCGATCCCAAAAGCGTAACCTCTTCATCTTTCAGCAGCTCCCTCGACATGATAGCTTTACCCATCTCTGGACCCCAGAGGAGCGGCACAGACATGCCTGTTGCCCAAACTGACTCTCTGCAGCTTTTCCGCACGCCACCCGCGTCCAGAACGGAGCGCGCGGCCAGGCGGAGAACTTCTGAAAAACCTCCGCTCACTCAGCCTGAAAAAGCTCAAACTGTTCCTCTTTCAGTCCATTTGGAGGACCGTGGCAAAGTTTGTGAAAGGGAAGGAAAATTCAGTTTGAATATCTTTGTTTTACAGATACGAGTCTGAAAAGTGTGGAGTGCTTTTGTGTTTCAGTTACAGCTGCAGGTCCCTGTGTAGAGATTTATTTTTTTCTTCAGAACGGCTCAGTTTCAGTCCGATTAGAAGAACAACAGCAATTTTCAACTTGCCTCAGATTTTCAATTAAATTCGGGTTCAGTCTTTGACTGAACCACTCTAAAAGTTTTTTTTTTCCCTGTATTTACCACCATACATATTTACAACCAACTTTTCTGTCCCAGATGAAAACAAACAAAACAACAACTCAGCTGTAAATGATCTGAATTGATGCAGCAGTGGCTAGTGCTTCAATTATATTCCTTCCAGCGCTAATCCCCACAGCATGACGCAGACACCACCATGTTTTACACAGGATGCTGCATGTGTGGTTTTGGTTTTATCTGACTATCCAACTATTTGCTGCTTTATAAATGCCAAACAACCACTTTAAAGTTTATCGTAGCTTTTCCTTCACCCGAATTATGTTTTTTTTTTTTTTTTGGACTTTCTGTTTTTGCCAAATAAAGAAAACCTACACATCCTTTTCCTTCCAATTCACAATTCTACTTTTCTTTGTGCTGCGCTCGCACATACAATCTCTAAAATTACAGTAAAGTTTGAGTTTTTCCACTATAATAAATAGAAAACAGAGCACAAGCTCAGACAAGAACATTTTGTTCTGGAGAAATCTGAAACGTACAGTGTGAGGCAAACGGCGAGTGTTGTTTGTGAGCATAAAGTCGATCAAGCAGAACAGCATTTGTAGGGAGTAATGTGACAAAACAGGGAGGGAAAAGTTTGCGGTTTGCTGCACAATAAATAAGTTCTCCTCACTTTATTCACATTTTCTTTTTAGAATTAAGTAACTTATTTTTGTTCTCGTTGCAGTTGATTTGTTAAAACAAAATTTTACTGTTAGAATTTGGTTGTGCAACGTTTTCCACCGTTTGAGTTTTGCTGCTAGAGCAGGTGGGAAGTTGGGGACAAGCTCAGACAGAAAACACTGGTGAAATCACAGCGCGAGCGCAAGCCACAAAACAGAAGATGATAAAAGCATCTCCAAAAAAAAAAAAAAAAAAGGAAAAAAAAAACTTAAACAAAAAGGAAGGTATGAGGCAGTCGACAAGCGATGAAAATATAAGTCAAGAAGAGGAGCAATCAGAGGAACAAAGAGCTTCTTTCTGAAGACACTGAAGCTCACAGACGGCGGTGAGTGTGATCGTGTGTTTCGTGGGAGCGCGGTTTAAAAAAGAAACCGCGTCTCATCTGCGAGCAGGCAAAGCAAAGAGACTAGCTTTAGAACACATGAATGAAACGAAGAACTGAAACATCGACTCGGCAGGAAAGACCTCAAAATCCACAGGGAAACAAAAAGGATATATATATATATATATATATAAAAAAAGACTAGATGAAAAAGCTAAACTGCCGAGGATGGGATCAGATGTCTGACGGGACGTGTGGAGAGAATGAAAAAGCGGCGAGAAGTGGGTCTTTGAACGCGTCTCAGGGTTTCGCTCTGATGTGTGGAGGAAGTTGGCTGGCCTCCGTTTCCTCAGGACGTTTCCCGCTCCGTGGAAGAGACGCACACCGGCAAAGTTTGAAAGTTTGAGGTTAATGTGATCGTCCTGAGATTTCATCTCTGCTCGCACAAAAACGTTCATGATCTTCCTCTTGAGCATTAATAACGAGGATTTGCAGGAACTTCCTTCCTGTTTCCGTCCATGCCGGGCAAACATGTCCACTTCCCTCCTCTTTCTTTATAAACTATCATCGACAGAGCCTTCAGATTTACAGAATAACCAATAGTGTTTTCATCACATCACCCGACAGTGATGTCCGATTGCGCGCCACCACCTGAAATCTCCATTTTTGAGTTGCAAAGTTGGGTTTTCCCCCCTCTACCAGATTAACACGATGCACAGAGTTACACAATCCTCATTAGGAATCGCAATTTCCATAACGTGGTCAAACCCATTCGTTCGTGTAATTACAATTCGCTTCCGTTCGTTAATGAGCGCGTGTCCCGGCCGGTGACGGAAGAGAAAATAAGACCCGAACGTGGAGGAAAAGATTCTCCCTTCTTTTCAGAAATCCTGATCTAGAAAAGCTGCAGCTTTTCTAGATCAGGATCAGGTCAAGGCTGAAGTTGACCTTTCACCAGAGGGTCGGAAAAGTAAAAAAATACGACCTTGTTTTTGCTGTCAGTGAACGCACCGTGTGCACACGCACAGACAGGTGGTATGGATGACGACGCCATTCTGTGTGGAAGTTGTTGCTGATGGAAGAAGATCCAGCAGATTTTAGTGAGTGAGGTTTTCCAAAAATGAAATCTGAGGAAGCAAAAGTAGAGATAAAAAAGAATCTGCATCAATCCTGCTCTGCATAACCATCACTGTCACTTGTCCAATTATTGTTATTAATAATAATATATAATTCCCAGTTGGACAAATGGGAATAACATGTTAAAAAATGACTAATCCTGCACCCCAATTTTTATTTTTACTTTTATAAACACCCCCATCGGATAATTTGGAGGGTTTTAATGCGTTTCTGTTTTCAGTGACGCAGAGAGACATCTCAGAAATTTTGATCCGTTTTTTTTTTTTTTTTAAACTTGGCCGTGTTCTTGTTTTTCAAAAAATATCCAGAGTGTAGAAAAAGTTTGTCATTCGTTGTTCTATAGAGAAATCAAAACATGTAAAACTGACGAGGCCAGAACCTTCCAAAAAATAATAATAAAAAAACGGTGGTCAGAAATTGGCCAGCGGTCTGTGCATTTCTAAAGTCGATCAAGGGTAGAACCTTATCCTGTTAACTAGCATGGGGATACAAACATAAACCAGGTTGAATGAACAATTGTAAGAATGTATTTTTAAAAAAGCCTTCCCCCAAAAAAGTTCAAATAAAGAGCCTGCAAATTACACATGAAATCACACAACTTGCTTCACCTCTTCCACGTTGAAGAATTGTCCGTGTTCTGCCTTGTTGTAAAAATGTCTTCAGGGTCTCCGACTGAAGCTAAAGTAGAGAACCCTGGCTGTAAATAAACACAATAAACATCCTTCGAGAAGTCCTGCTGCTGCTGCAGAAACGCCTTCGTTTCAACTTAAGCCACAGATCAGCCATATTTCCCTTCAAACAGCTGATGCCGAGGTCACGCCTGCGTCTGCACTTCCAGGCAGTTGAGAGTGGATGTGGAGGGACAGGATGTAGTGTGTGTGTGTGTGTGGGGGGGATAAGGTGAGGAAACTACTGATGCATTCTGGCGCATTTTCTGCTGCAGCACCCAGGGAATACTATCGGAAAAGTAAGTTCCTCCCTAAAGGAGGTCCCCCGAGCTGCAGGCAAAGCATCTCGGCCCCGGCGCGGCGCGGCGCGCTCCGACAGGAGAGGAGGGGATGAGGGCCCGCTGTGGGACGTGTGGAAAGTCTACACGGGGAAACTGGAGTGAGATCACAGCAAATATCTGTCCAGGGAGCAGAGAACGAGCCCCACTGCTGCAGGCATGGAGGGCTGCAGAGAGGATGAGTCTACAAACCTTCAGATCACTACTCACCCCAACCTTTTGGATTTCCATCTAAGCAAATCATAAAAAAACTACTGACTCTTTTTGTTTTTTTCTGACCTCAAAAATAGAAGCTATGTCGCCCAGTGAATCTTTGCACTTCAAGCTGAAATAATTTTGCATAAAAGGAAGGATATCTTTATTGTTGCCTCCACTAAATATTCGTCTGGTTTTTAAACACAGCAGCGTTCAGGAAGTGACGTTCCAGATGTCGACGAGAACGTGCATATAAGGTTTTTCCGTGCATTTTAGAAGAAATACGATCTGATGTTGTGAAATAATTCAACAAAGACCCTGTGCTCAGGCATGGAACGATGCCATTTCTGAAGCTATCTGGAGAACAGTCAAACAGACTGTGCGGGAAAAATAACAGAGGAGATGTCCAAGGAAGTTTGTTCTCAGAAGAAGTATAAAGAACTCCAAAAATAGATTCGAGGCAACTGGAGAGGTTTTCTCACATTTTCTGACAACAGCCCTCATGACTTCATCCATCGGAACAACAGGAGACCAGAGCGATGCTCACGGCAGAGCCGCCAGGAGAAAACATTCCTTGTACTGCAGATTAATTACGTCCTGTAAATTTAAACATGTTGGTAAAATTGTTGAAGAAAACATAGTTTCTTTGGAGTGGTATAGTCAAAGTACTACAACAGCATGTAGACAGAAGAAAAGGAGGAGTAAATTTCTGCCAAAAACTTTGCGATTCATCTCAGAAAGAAACAAGGAAAGTCAAAGTCAAAAATGTTCAAATTTTCAAACTCAGAAATTTCCATGTTTTCTTCTAGAAAATTTCTGAGATTAATCAGAATTTTTTTCCTTTTGCTTCTTTTTTCCTACCTACCATCCCCCTGCTATGCTTAACTACAGGCTAACCATAACATAAATGCCGTAAAAAACTCTTGAAGAAAATTGTCATTTTGAGGAAATCTAAAGCAAAGAAGTGAAAACATTTTACAAAAACTGGAAAACAGAAATTACTGCTGCACAAAAATGTCACATTATGTCTGATAATCACAATAAAAATCACCTACAGATGTCAAATGAAGAGTTATTTAACACCAAATATTTAAAATGTGTGTTTGCACTGTAAACAGTCCAGAAAATACAATATACCATCTAATTAGAGATGATATTTATATGCAGATTATTGAAAGAATAGATAGGATGTGTTGGGGAGGAATGGAGGTTTACAGATATCCATGATGGAGAAAAAAAAAACCCTGATTTGAATTCATTCCTTCAGCTTTACTGCTTCCATCTGCCTTCAGAGTTGTTCACTTGTACATTAGCCAGACATCCAGTGCCGGCAGCAAAACTCTCACATTACAATCAGCTGACTGCTTTAAAAAATTTACAAAAACATCTTGCGCTTTCATATGCTTTCAACGTTTTTGTCTGTGGAAGATGAAAAAGACGAGGGCAGGGAAGTGCTGCGCCGCTCCCGCATCCTGCAGCGTTTTGGATGCCTGGCTCCGTTCACTGTGAGCTGTATTGATTTCTGATTTTAAAGCCGCTGCACCGTGCATGCAGGAAGGTGCCACGGAGCAGGACTGACCTTTGTCAACGTATGCAGATGCTAGATTTAGTTGCGCGGGCAGGAAGGGCAGCATGGACCGCCGCCGTGCCGAGAGGCGGGCGAAATGGGAACGGCGACCCATATTGACCGCGACCGACTGGACTCTGTCCATTTCTCAAGAGCAAATGTTTTATTTATATGTCTCCTGACATGGATGGAAACATAATCAACTGCTGAGACACCGAACACTCCAGCTGCGTTTACATTGACCAATTTGACATTTTGAAAATAAATTTGCTCAATGGAAACACGGCAATTGAACAAAAATAAACTTTTTTGATTTAAAAAAAAATAAATAAGTCCTGCCTTTAGGATAAGGTGTTTTTCTTTTTTTTTTTTTTGCCATATCAAAATTGGTTTATTTTGCGATGCAAGTGATTCTCCAGTGATTACCTTAAAGTCATCAACACTCCATGGGCAATCACACCACACAGTTTAAAGAAGCCACTTAATACATGCCTCTCCTTCCCTTGTTTGTTGGCACAACATTTTATGGCTACCTGAAGCAGGCCATTAAGGACAGATTTGCTGCTGTTTCAAATCTAATACCGCCATGGTGACATTAGATTTACAGGTGACCTACAGGACCAATGGGGTCCTGTAGCTGGAATCTGGACTGAATTTTTCTTGTTCTCTCAGTGGGTGTACTGACACTACAGATACTTTCCTGTAGTGTGTGTGTGTTGGGTACTTTGACGTACTTTACTCTCATAAAATTCCTTTTAGTTGTTAGGTTCTGCGATAGTCTGCGCCTCTTCATCCAAATCAATGCATGGCAAGATGGCTGCTACGCACAGAGCCGCTTTGTTGTTCTTCATCATTAATCTTAATTTGTCTTTGGTGTCTCATGAAGTGTCCCAAAGGTTATGGACAACCTACAGATATGAGCGACTTAAAAATAGAAATCTCCTGGCATAAAGCAGGAACATGATTGAAGGCAGCATCAGAATGCCTGGACTGTGTACTCACAAACTGGCAGACACTAATTCAAGAACCATATCTGATGCCGCGCCGTGCTCGGGTTTCAGGCCCGCGAGCATCACAACATTCACTCTGAGCCGGGCCTTATCCCCGTGCGGCCATTTTTTTTTATTTTACTTTTTTTTTTTTTTTTTTTTTACAAAAATCAACGTTTTTATTATAGTAGCGTTCCCTCTTAGAGGTTTTTTCTTACCTGTTGTTTTTTTTTTAATGTTTCAGATCATCAAACAAATTCTGAAAGAAATTATGTGAATAAATAAAAGGCAATATCCAAATAATTAAATTAATAAGGGGGAAAAGCTGTGTGAACCAACCCGTCTTATTCCTCTAAGTCTGATGACTTGTTTCCTGTGACAGCTGCCAGTGAGTTTTTCAAATCAATGTGGAGGAAATTTAACCCACTGTGATTTCTTAATTCAGCCACAAATTTCTTAATGTGGATGAATTAAGAAATTCAGCCACACTGAAGGGTTTTTAGGGCGTGAATGAAGGTCAGACCAAAACACTTTAGCTGGACTTCAGTTCTTACAGGTGAGGATTTGTCACAGTAATTTGTACATATAAGATGCAGCCAGTCAGGCAGGAGTCCAGCCTGGTTGTGACTAACAAAAATAATAAGTTAAATAACTTTTTTTATATATATAAAGCAGTTTTAAGATAAATTCAAATTGATCAGAGCTGATGAACAACGTAAAAACAAAATTAGATTGTTACAAACCAGATTAGTTTGGTTTGTGTAACTTTTCCCGATAGTTAAATAAATGTTTAAAAGCCGGGGTTTTTTTGTTGTTTTTTTTATTTGTATTTTTTTATGTAATTTTTTTTTTTTTTTTATGAAGCTGAATCACAGCATTAATCAGCTCAGGTTATATGTTCCCTTACTTTATGACTCATTACCAAACATCAAATCCATGATTTCGGATGCCAGTCAGACAGAAGATTATGACCGCTGGCTCATTGTTTACTGATATAGAAGATAACTTTCCAAAAAAAAAAAAAACTATTAAATAACAGTCAGAAAGGTGCAGTCTCTGGCATAATCCAAGAAAATCTTCGGTAAGAGTTAGACGATGCCTCTGTGAAAATATTGGCATGAAAATACGGCAAAAACTGCTGAAAAAAAATGACATTACCAAAAGTCACATTAGCTGCGTTTCCATTACAAATGCGCGTAAAGCCTTACTATTCCGCTCATGTACCTATATAAAATAAAAACACAATTTTGCAATCGAGGTGATCCCATTAACTAAGAAATGTAATTAAAATCAGACGTGAATAAATTTGTTCAAGCGTTCAGTCATTAAAAAACATAGTTCATCCTCGAACTACTTCCTCTTTTCCACCAGTACTAACATCCAGTTGTTGATCATGTGACTTATGTGATGTGAAAAAAGTGTTTCCATTGCAGTTTCACAAACTACACCAATTTTGAAAAACCACCTCATCTTAGCACAATAAATAAGATGTTTGTTTGTTTGTTTTTTTAAGTTGCGATGTTTCCAGTAAGTGAATTTATTCTCGTAATTTCGAATTGCGTAACTACACGGTCAATGGAAACATTGACTGACTTTAGCAGAAAGTGTGCAACATTGAGAGGATTTATACAAACAGTGTTGTTCTCTTGAAATCTAAAGACTGCAAAAAAGAAATCCAGAATGCACAAAAACAAAACTTAAACACAATATTCTTACTGAAAATACTAGAACTCAGTTTTATTTAAACTACATTCAAACTATGATGAAGAAAACTGAAACAATTCTAACAAATTACAGGAAAAAAACAAACAAAACACAACAACCAAAAACAGAAAGACATAATTTCAGAGAGACCAGCGATTATAAGGCTTGCCTTAATGAAACAAAAGAAAGCAGCAGCCGTGAATATGACAAGCTGAGCTGAAGACGATCCAGGCGGTGTCAGGGGCCCGGCTGCAGGCGGGTAAGGTAAGCCCCGTGGGTCCATTCTGGGATATATGGAAAAGTGCTGGCTGGGGGGAAAGCTGCCTCGCTCAGCAGGACGTGGATCAGAGTAAACATGTGTCCTGTCAGTCATGATGCCAGGAGGGGGCAGCGCCTTTACACATTCCACAAATACCGAAGGAAACATTTCAGGAAACATTTCGGCGCCTACAAAAGGTCAAAAATCGCACGTTTTATCATCGCCTCAATTATAAATCTTCAAAGGTTGCATGTGAACGCACGGGAAGGTTCACCCCTCCTAACAAGCACGACCACGAATACTCCAGCTGGTTCTGGTCCGTCTGCCGCGCACCACTCATTTGTTTATGAATCCATCAGCGCTTAGTTAAACACCGGCCTCTCCAGGGATGGAGCTTCTCAGCTGTGTTATCTTCACCGGCTCAATAAGGAAACCCAACCTGGCAACCTTTATTACTTTAATATTCTCTGCAGCTTTACACAGGCAGCTCCCGGCCTGGAGATAGTTTTCTCAGGAGGCCTAAATGTTAATCACAGTCATCACAAAGACTAAGCCCTCCCACTCCCCCATCCCCAACCCTCCCAAAAAAATTTACTTTATTTTATTAACAAAGCTATCTCTGGGCTGCACGCCGTCTCATCTGTAGGTGAATATGAATCCTTTGAGAATGTATGGCCAGGCACCGTCCCCATTAGCAACACTTAATCCTGCGTCTATGAGCCACTAAAGGGAGGAGAGGCATTTAATTATCATTATCTTTCTTTATGTGGACTTAGCGGCGAAACCACCAACAGGAATTTTAATTTGTTGTCATTTTATTGTTTTCATACTAAACAGGGGTACAACCCGGTGGGAAATCATTAGAGGTGTTATTTTATGTTGTGTATTTTCCAGGACATCGCGTCATTATACAGCACAGCCAAGTGACTGCTGCTGCATGTATATGAAAAACATATACACATAAGAAAATTCACTGTTCATAGGAGCCATATCTGATATTGTGAAATTGGCCCCTGTCTCTTTAAGACGCTGCTAGGCTTTCGGACACTCCACCTTCAGCATGTCATCACAACAGCGCTGCTTCATGATGCCATTTATATCCGTTTTAGGAGTGTTGTAGTTCAACGTCTGTGCCGTTCCACCAGGCTAAGGCTGCGTTCACACTGCAGCCTGAAGTGACCCAAATCCGATGTTATTTTTTTAACGTAATTCGACCTGTATCTGATCGTTTCGTGACAGTCTGAACAACACAGGTTGGATTCTTTTCAAATTCAACCCAGGCCAATTTGGATATTCGATATCTATCTGATTCAAATGTGACCTAACATCCAGGTTGCATTCATCCGACCTGAACGTCACCGATACTCAACAAACGTCACTATTCTGTGTCGTGATATACGCAAGCAGGAAGAAAAACAACAACCATGGCAAACTATAACAAGGATTAATTTGTTTATATGCTAGCTAGATCATCGATTAACAACTTTAAAATCCTTTGCTCCAGGTTTACTTCCACAAACACAAAGCTCTGCGTGTGGCGCTATTGCGCCCTCTATTGCCACACTATCAGGTCGTTTGCAGTTCACACTGAAGAACTATGCAGGCCGCTTATATTTGGAAGTGTGAACGACCACAGCAAAAAATCGGAATTGTGTCACTTCAGGTTGCAGTGTGAACGTAGCCTAACGCTATTTGCTTCTGCCGCTAGGCAACTCATTAAATAAACAAGATCTGAGGCACCCCTGAATGGTTGCCACGGGAGATGCAAGGATTCCTTAAACATGTATGAAAGAGTCAAAGCAACTCTGAAGGATGTGTTTGATGACGAAACGCCATTATAATATGTTATAAAGCTCAAAAAAGTTGATTTTGCGTAATACCTCCCCTTTAAAAAATGACAACATGCAGGAAAAAATAACTGCAGTGACCAAAGGTCAATCATTTGAATAGTTTTCAGTTTTTTAACAGTTTCTAGTGGATGAAATGAGGGCCAACCCACTGGCCTTTTCAGCTCCCCTCACTGTCCTCTGCAGGGCCGTCCAGTCTGCTGTAACACAATTGGAGCACCACTAGCATGAAGCTTTAATCCAAATTCGATAAAGCATAGTTGTAATAATGCAGCTGTATTTTCTACTAAAATTTTAGCACACCGACTGAATGGATGCAAATATGTGCCTTTAGTTATATCTAATAAATGAAAATATGTGTTCTGCTGAGACTCACAGATTAAAAGTGCCATTTGAAAATAATATTTTGTTCCCATAACAGACATTCTTTTCATTAAGCCCACATTTCTGTATTAAAATTTGTTTTGTTTTTTTGTGGTCTGATGTAATATGTTAATCCTAAATGTCATATTTCTCATTAGCCGTAAGTGGAAAATCATCACAGTTAACAAAAATAAATGCTCAAAAACATCATTCTGTGTGTAATTAATCGTTAATGTTAATGAGGTAAATGAAGTTTTCAATAATATTGTGATTTATTGAACATGATTGTGTGGTACCACCTTGCCTATACCTAGGCCGTTTTATGAGACGATATGAGAATAAAAACACTGAATAAAATACCAGCTCACACAAAGAGCCAATCACCTAAAACACAAAAGCAACAATTAAATAAACTCCTGAAAGCAGACATTTACATAAACTGCATACAAATGTTCACAACCGTTTTGCTGTCTTACATGTGGTCGATAGCAAAAGAACCAGCAAAACAAGGTGCTAAAGGGAACCAGATAGAGAGAATTGTGTGATCTAATTGTGCTGAAGGGCATTAAACACTCTGCCCCTTCTCACACACAGCGCGCTCTGCCTTCATCTACTCACTGCGATGGCTTCACACCAAGAACTGTTTTAACCTTGTAACAGAGGAATTCCTTCTGGCAAGAGAAAATATAACATTTCCCTGGTTAAATATGAATGTAGGGCAGCGGCGGCAAACACGTTTTATAACAATCTTTTTGTCCCACGGAGAGAGAAAAATGACTCTAAGGAGAAGATTTTAGTTTGCAGAAGAACCAACGTCATTTTGTCTTCTGTGAATTTTCGAAATATTTCTTTTCCCTGAGAAAATGAATATCTTAGAAATGTTCCTGTCGAACTTTTGGCATGATTGTGGATAAAGCCATACTCTTTAGCAGTTTTTTTTGGGGGGGGGGGCGGAAATAGATAATTTTCTCTTTTTGTTTTTACGATTTAAGAGTGTTGCAAAAACAACGTTCAAACCCAGATCCGGTTTTCTATGTGGATTGCAGCAATACAGTTTCATTATATTAAGAATTAAACTGAATTAATTCCACCATCTTTTTTATTTATATTGCATCACATTGATTTATAGTAGCTATTTCATTCAATAGTTTTGTATATTTTTTGCTTAATGTTTTTTGGGTTTTTTTGCCATAATAGTTCCTGGTTTAAGAATGCTGTCTCCATAATAACTTTGGTTATTAGGCCTTGCATCTCTTTGCAGACTGAACCATGTCAAAGACTGTTTTTAATCTGTTATGACAATTCTTTAGGTTGGATGACAATGTGTTGCTTTTTGACTTCTTTAAGCCTCACTTTGTCAGATTGGGCTTTTTTTTTGTCATTCCTTGATTTTTACTGATAATATAGTAATCAGGTTATTGAACCTCAACCCCAGAAATATGACTAATCAGAGCTAATTTGTGATTTGGAGAGCTTTTACTCTTAATAAATGACATCATCATTTGAAATATTCAGTTTCTATTTACTCAAGCTATTCAAACTAATTAGCTGAATTGTCTTAAGTTGATTTGTTTTAAATTTTTACTGGATCAGTACAACAGGCTGATTTTATTTATAGGGACACCTACTATTTAAAAGAAGTACTGTGGGTGAGTGAAAGCTGCTGAAGGAAACAGAAATAAGACAGAAACTATGGTGATGTTGATTCCAGAACTGGGTCATAAAAGGACCAGCAGTACATCCGAGCCTGAAGACTGGGAAAACAGCTAGCATGGCTTCATCAAGTGGCATGCAAAAAATTACTAAGATAATTCATAGGAACACTGTGTTATTAGAAATAAAAGGTTTTATTTGACTGCTCATAACTTAAATAGATTTTATCTGTCATGGTTTTCACAATAATTAATTTCTACCACTCAATATTTATGCAAAAGATCTTTTAAGACGTTCTCATTGGTGTCAAAATTGATACAGCCCAGTCATTCTGATGCACTGCAGCCGAATCCAGAGAGAGATTCTTTGCTAATAAGTAGCCCTGCCACTGAACACATTGGTTATTAACTACACCATTTTTCTAAGGAAAGACAAGTGTTCCTCAATAATGCTCTGTAATTTTGTCATTCTTTCCCCACTAAATATTCAGCAAATTATTATGCAGTCTGATTATACTCAAGATCTCGAAGTTAACCAATTACAGCATGCCTTTTTTTTTTCTTGGATTTACATCCCCTCGGTAGAGAAGTGCGGCGCTATGTGAGACTCTAACATTCAGCACGTTATGCAACGCAGCAAGCGGATCAATAAACCACCCTCATCACAACTACATCACCACATCTCCTCCTTGTCCAACCCAAAAGCCTCTCCCACATAAATCAAGTAAAATCCAGAGTGCTCAGCGGGTCCCTGGAGCATCCTGATCACCCAACACTCATCCCCCTGCCATTGTTCTCCGGGGCTGTCTCAGCCCTCACACTGCAGCCCCAGTCTCTGCCAGTTAGGTCCATTTGGTAGAGAATCGGGGAACAGCAGACACTTGTCTCTGTGGTTAAGTGGCTGTAGGTCAACATGTACAACACGAGTGTCTGTGAAGCTGCATTCCAGAGACGCCAGAATCGTAATGTCTCACGAACGGGCGCTGAAATGTTGTCCAGTCGACAAACGCTCTCTATGCTACAGCACAGTTTGCTGCGATCGTTTTAACACTACCAAATGTTGCATGATTATGTTTGTTGTAGTCCAGTATCATAGACAGATGGTACAGCTGACAAGACCACATAACATACCCACTTTACATAAGACATCATTACCAATTACAGGATTTTTATTGATGGCTCCGCTCAGAAGAAATTAAACCTTCATGTGTCATATTTCATTTCAACACCAGCCACCATCAAACGCAAAACACTGTCACGCACTGATTATATAAATCAAAGCCAGACCTTTAACCTTGGAAGTGAATCTCTCTTCTAACTAGGCTTCCATCCATTCGCTCTGCTTTTTTCTTTTCTTTTTTTTTTTTTGTCAGAGGAAGTTGACAAGGCATGAAGAGAACACGGGGAAAAAAGCGAAACGTGCAAAACTCCGGGGATGGAGAAAACAAAGCAGCAGGGAGTTGAAGGGCAAAGAGAGGGTTACTTCAGGACTTCCTGTTTCCACGCTTGCGTGGAATCTCCAGCACATGAAAAACAGACGGCCGCTGCCAAAGCTGTCTGATGAGAGGGAAACTCTCCACACAGGAAAAAAACAAGCGTCAGATGATGTGTTTGCTGTCTAACTAACGAGAGAAAAACAGGGAGTCAAAGTTCACAAAGTGGTGAGTGGAAATGCCACACAATTAGGCAACATTTGTATTATTGTACGTCAAAGAATGAGCTGAACCTTTGGATCAAAACAAAATGCTGTTTCCAGCAGACTGCTGAGGAGAACTAAATCTTACATCGTTGACAGTAAAGCTTATGCATGTTTAAATGCAATATAAATACCTCCCACAGCCCAAAAACATGACTTTCAGGTTAATTGGTCTTTCCTAATTCTCCCTAGGTGTGAGTATGTGTGTGCATGCTTGTTTGTCCTGTTTGTTTCTGCGTTGCCCTGCGACAGACCGGCGACCTGTACAGGAAAAGCAGCCGGAGATAGGCACCGGCAACTCCCGACCCCATTAGGGAAGAGGGTGAAAGAAAATGGGTGGATGGATGGATGGATAAAATAGAAATAAAAATTGTCGAAGAAATAATTCTCAAGTTATATTATTTAATTATGAGTCCAAAACACATTGTATTTTAGATCTAAAACCCTTGATCTGTAATAATCAGCCACTGATCAATGTACATGAGCCAATAAATCTTCACAGAAAAGTAACTGCTACAAAAAGAAGAGGATTCTTCTTACCACGTCTCGTCGTTTTTGAACTCAAGTTCTCCATAGGTGTCTTCAAAGTCCTCCCCTCCGCCTTTGGCAAGTCCTTCCACTGTGCGATAAGGCACAATGACAGTTCCCCTTGCTCCAGAAGTCCTCAGCACTTTCACTTCCATAATGCCGATGCTTTCACTGACGTGAACTGAGCTACTCTCAAAGGTGAAAATGCCTGAATGATCGTCATCCAGAATAGTCACCGTAGCCACAGCGGGAAATCCGAGGGTGGCCTTTGGGTATGGGAGACTGTTGGCAGACAACACCTCGTCTTCAGTTTCCAAGACCCGAAGATTATTGAGACGCACAAAGAAGTGCTCGTCCTCTTCAAAGATGTCATCGTCTATGATGCCAATGCTTATTTCTTTGATTATCTCCCCTGGTTTGAACACCACTGTGCCCTCTGTGAACTCGTAGTCTGCTCCAGCATTAGCCGAGCCGTCTTCTGTTTTATAATCCACGTAGATCGTCTTGTTGATGTCACCACCCTTTCTGGTGATAGTCAGGATGGCAGCACCGCAGTTCTCAAGGCACTGGTAGGCAGCAGGCTCAAATGCTATCCGAGACACGTACTCTTCGGGTTCCTCCACGTGCACCTCTTGCACACTGGCACTCTTCTTTGCTTGTTCTGCTACATGTTTCTTCAGGATATTCCCAGCGCCTGTCATCATTCGAGTGGCCTGGATACGGTAGAAGGCACGGCTCTTTTGCTGATGTGAGAGAGCGTAGTAATTAGCCATCTCAACCAGCTGATCAAGATCTTTCTCTGGGTGCTTCTGCTTTAGGTCCTTTAAGATACGAATCATATCCCGACGGGACTCATCTACCTCTTTGCTCTCAATCAAGCCAATCAGATTACTGGTTGCACTTCCATCCATAAAGTGAGAGTTGACCATCTTGCCGTCCATCTCAATCCCTTTGGAGCGTTCTGTTTCTGTCTCAATAATGACACCCCTGTGTTTGTCAGTGCGATATTTCTTATGCATAAACTTGTAGAAGAGAAGTCGTCTGTCTGCTACCCAGGCGAGTAGGACGCATATGGGAAAAAAGGATAGTGTGACTAGGCCTTCCCAGACCTGGACTACATTAGGAGAAAAAACAGCCAGGATCATGTAAAGCCAGATGTAAGCAAAGATACTCCAGCCTGCGGTGACAAAGAAAACTCTCAGGTGTTTGACCTTGCGCACTTCACCTTGGGGAATGACGGACACGCAGAGGCCAATGATGACAAACATATTAAAGGCTGCACTGCCAACAATTGTCGATGGACCAAGTTCACCAGATTTGAACTCGTGTCCACAAACTTCAATCACAGAGAGCAGAATCTCAGGGGCAGATGAGCCTAAGGCCATGAGAGTAAGGTTGGAAACTGTTTCATTCCACACCCGAATTGTGGTTGTCGTTGTTTCTCCATTGGGCCTTTTGATGACAATTTCTCTTTCTTGGGAGGTGATGACCTCAATGGCTGCCATGAAACGGTCAGCAATGATAGACACACCAAGAAACATGTAGATCATGGCCACAAAATAGACTATGACCCGAGCAATCTTGTCTCCCATGGACGGATCCTCGGGGTACCAGATGGGGAGGATGATCCCTGTTTGACATTTTGAGTTGCCCTTGCAGGTGGCATTGTTGGGGCTGAGTAAAGGGCTCGGAGTAGTCCGGGCCTCTGTACAAAGGAAAGCTACGGCCACAGAGACCAGCCCCAACCAGAGGCAGGCTGATGTCCCTGGTTTTAGAGGCCTTGAACCCTCCATGCACCCTTCTTCGTCTTAAGGGGCCTTGCAACACTAACAGTCCCTCTGGGATCCAGCACTGGGCTGTGCTTTCTTCCACCCACCACCTGCCAAAGAGAAACAACAGAAAAGACACAATGGGTTATATGTTGCAGTTTTTTGACGGAAATGCAATGTATTCAGCATCACAATAGTAACAACATTCAGACAAAGACAACTACAATGAAGCAATATCATTGGATTGGATTCTTGTTGGACTTGTAATTAATAATGATTACAGACCTACACACATACTTGCAATGCAATGTGTATTTGTTGACTGAATTGAGATTGGATGGAGAGTCCCAGGGAGCAGGAATTTTCTAGTATTGCCTCAGATTCTTAATTAAAAGGCTTTGATTTGAACCGTTCCATTGCAGCTCTTCCTGTTGTCCAGTTGTAAGGCAAACTTAAGTCTCAAGCCTTTAAACTATCTTAACAGCTTGAGACTTATGGTTTCTTTCAGTATTGGCCTGTATTTAGCTCCATCCATCTTCCCATCAGTCCTGACCAACTTCTGTGTTGTGTCAATGATGTTGCCACCATTGTGTTTCACTATTGGTCTGTGTGTCAAGAGTGATACCAACAGTTTTGCTTGTAGGCTGAAAATCTTAATATCGGTCACATCTGGCCAGGCACCCTTCGTCTACATCTTTCCTATGTTTCCTCCACTACCCTTAGCAAACTGGAGACATCTCATGTATTTTGTTTATTTTACTCTTCCGTGAACAGCAGATTTGTAGAGGGCACAACTAACCATTCTTCCAAATGTTTGCCCTTTACGCCAAGACCAAGACAACCAGATCTTGGTTTTTATTGCTTCCAGTTTCAAGAAACTGCTTGTTCACCAGTTTTATCTAACACATAACAGCTTATGCTTAAAGTGAGAACAAATTACACACAAGTGGACTCTAATGACTACTTAGGTTTTAGATTTCTGAAGCCAGTGGAAAAAAAAACTGGGTTTTATTTAGGAGGAAGCAAGTAGAAGGGGCTAAATACATGTGGATATCACTTCTCAGGTGTTTATCTGGAAAGACAATTGGAAAACACTGTATGAATCCTTTTCATTCTACTTCCCATTTATCTTCTAGATGATGTTGGTCTATCCTTTTAACCCTTATAAACAGATCAAATGTGACAGATTGTGAAAAAGTTCAGGATCTTTGAATATTTCAGAAATTCAGCCCAAATTCAGTGTTGAATATAATACTAGAGTTTACCAGCGAGGTAGAAAATGAAGACCTTCACACAATTTTTTGACCTCAAAGCAATATTTTGTGAACAAAGTTTAATTGAGTCAGGCATGTGCATCCAGTGGTGCAGATTGTTTGAAATCTCTGGGATAGCACTCGGGTCAGAAGAAAATGACTCACTCAGCAGTGCTACCGAATGAAGAACTATCCCAACTGTGAGAACGCGACAACAAGCAGAAACACAAAAGCTCATCAAAAAACACACTGAAACTTAACACAACAATAGAAAGCAGCCTTGCGAGAACAGTTCAGACGTTGTCCAAATTCATAAAAGCTCAATCAAAGCATCTAATGCATTTCTTAGACCCTTAACTGTAAAGACTTAAGTCTTCTTTTAATGCTAACGGCTGAAGCCAGTGGCAGGGGGAGAGTAATGAACTTAATACACATTCTAACAGCTGGGATTTATCACAAAGACTATCACCTCAGTTATGCCTGATTATTTAGTGTTTCTGGATGGTCTGAACTTCACGACACTTCATGATCCCTGGAGCTCACTGACTGTGAAGTTTCAGTTTAAGTAGTCACCTGAGAAACATACAAAGTGTTGCGGTCAATCATTCCGTTCTGAAATCAGTAGATTTCGGTTTTTATTAGTCTGACACTTGTTTCTCTTTGCTTTGGTTTACCTAAATCTGCAAATCTGCATTCACACTCAATTTCGTCCTGTGAAAATGCATCCCTGTGTTCAGGTAGTGAGCTGAAGCATTGGTTACCTTGGAAAACACGCCAACACTGCATCCCATATTATCGTTTTAGAGGAATGTCAATCTTTTTTTTTATTTATTTAGTTTTTTACAATTTTAGTGGTAGAAAATTACCTCTATATATATATATATATGATGTGGGGGGGGGGGGGGAGGATTTTGATGGTAGAATTCAATATAGACACCAGGAGGAGGAAAGAAAAGAATGACAGTGAATTGCAGCCCATGCTGGAGACGAGGAACTTATATTTTCCTGAATCAGCAGAGCCATCACTGTGGACTGCAGCCACTATACAATCCCTGAGAGAATCAGCAGTGCAGAGCACAAACAAAAACAACAGGGGAGGAACTGTGTGAATGAGGTGTGACTTATTAATTAAAGCAAAGGTTGAATTTGTGTAAAAAAAAAAAAAGAAAAAAAGTTTGTTTACTTCCTGGAAATTGATCAGATTAAAATGAAGGTATTGTGTTTTCCTCAAGCACTATTGTCAGAGAAACAGAAGGCACTGAGAGGCAAGGGGTAATGGCGTTTTCATTGCTTTAGCCTTGACAGTGACGCTGACTGGCCTGCTTCTTCCCAAACCTTCTGTTATTAGGTGACGCAGACGCTCCAATAAAGCCAAAGAGAAACATCAGAAAATACACAACGGTTACATTGCAGCCTTTTGACGGAAATGCAATGTGTTCAGCATCACAATAGTAACAATATTCAGACAAAGACAAATACAATGAAGCAAACCACCACGTTGGATTCTTGTTGGATTTGTAATTAATAATGATTACAGACCTACACACACACTTGGAAGGCAGTGTGTATTTATTGACAATGACAGAAAAGAAATGGCCTCTTAATATGATGCAAAGTCAGAATGGGAAAGATTAAAACGGGTCACCAACCTGACCTTTACGCAGCACTCTTATATTACTCCCATCCATCTGTTTTAGAAGCAGAGTCCAATTAATGTTTTTGGGTTTTTTGTTTTGTTTTGGGTTTTTTGCTGGAAAAACTAAAAGTAATGAGAACGTAGCTGAAAGTCGGTACAGCTGCAGATATAAGATAATTTCGGTTGACATCTTTCTCAGTTATTGCTATCGCTACAACACACAATCAGAATCTGATGTGTGTTTTCGGAGCACAGAGGGAGAAAGGATGGATAAACGGAACCGGACTTCATCCAGTTAACTTGAACAGAGTCACTCAGATTGTCAGGAGCCACCTACTGCCTGATTGGATGACTAAGCTGGATCATTTTTTATTCATTTTGCTGTGTTTATTGTTGATGCTTTCACAGTTTTTGTTTGTTTTTTTACATTTGCCTTTTGTTTCATTGGGATTTTAAATGACAGGCCAACACAAAGCAGTGCATGATTGTCAAGAGGAAGTAAAACGGTTTCAAAATAATGACCAAATGGAACCTGAAAAGTGTGGCATTGTCCTCTTTAATGCAGGCACCCATAAATAAAATCCACTGCAACTTTAGGCGCCTCGTTAGTAAATAGGATCTCCTCACGTTTAATTTAATCTCAACATGAAGATAAACAATGTGGAGAAGTTTAAAGTACGATTGAATCATAAAACAGAATCGCTAGTTTTGAACGTGTCACAGAGACAAAAAGCTAGCAAATCGGCAGCAGGCAGGCAGTGAGGGGAGCATGGAGACTTTCATAAATAACCAAAATTCAAACTTAGAGTCAGGTCTAGTGCTTCGCTACAGCTTTCATGCTGAAGCAATAGCTTTAAATTCACACCAAACCTTTTAAAAGCTGGATGTCAATCCACTGCATTTCAGCTAGAAGAGCTAGCTGACCAGCTCAGAGCTTAGTGGATGTAAATTCAGAGTGTAGGTGTAAGAAAAGTAAAGTAGCATTCTTTTCCATCAGCATGTAGCAACAAATGGGAGACAGAACGCCTGTGCAACTCAACGCTCACTGTCTCTGTAATCATGAAGTATATATATGTGTACATATATAAATTAAAGTTTAAAAGTAGAAAAGAACATATTGATCCCACTCTGCATGTGAACAACAGCAGTAGAAATATACATCTCCACCCCTCTTCTACTGTCTCCCTGGGCAACAGCCCATTTGACCCATATTAAAACCTGCCAAAAACCTAATGAAGCTATAATTATTCCTAATGATAAATTTAGTGACTTTTTTTTTTTAAGTGTATGAAATTTAACTAAATTTGTAGCCTAAGCACATTCTAAACATTTCTGGAATCTAAAAGATTGATTTCGAGCTGCTAAAACTACATCTCTGCATTTTCCTTTTACACTTTTCACCGGTACCTACCCAAATAAAACGCATGCACAGCGTCACATCAAATGTGTAAATTCAAACAGCTGCTATTAGCTGTTTGAACGTATTTATTCATGTTCCAGAGGTCGCTGTGCACTCTGCATGTTGCTCCATGGCTCCGAGCGGCGTGATTTGCGCGCAGATCCCTTCTCCCCCCCCTAATTTTGGGAGGTGGGTCTCGTTTAAAGAGGCTATTTGAGATGCGCGTAAACATGGACTCAGCAGACACACCGAGAGCCTCAGCTGTCGCTGATTAATCATCATGAGGGCCGGATGCCATCGCCTCCACGAAGGGAGGGGGGAATCCCCTGCTGGAGCGCCCATAGGTCCGCACCGTAACTTAGCCTATTATAGGATGCAGGCAGGCCTCTGTGTGTGTGTTGGCGTGTGTGTGTGTGTGTGTGTGCTCTCTCCAATCAACTCCAAAGAGTGTAGGAGAAGCGCAGACAATAAATTAATAATAGTGATAATAATAATGATTATGATAAAATAAATAAATAAAAACTCCATCTTTCTCTGAGACGGCGGTTATTTGACTGTCACACCCATTCAGACGGAATATCACGAATCCGTCCGAGCCGGTTGTAACGGATCATGTCTGCAGCTTGATGGTCAGGCTGAAGCGCGTGCGGGCTGATGGAGCACATCCAGCTCACATCATCATCATCATCACTCTCTAATGTGATCGTTTCTACATGTGCATCTAGAAAACATTGATTTATATATTTTTTTATATATTATTATTTTTAGTGTAATGCATCAATGCATCACTTTGCATGGCTGCGTGTTAATTATTACTCACCTGGATCTGAATGTGAGTGAGTTTATGGAGAGACAGCTGAGCAGCTCCCGTCCGCCCCCTTTATTGTTATTATTATTATTATTATTATTATTATTAGTCTTCTTCTTCTTGTTGTTGTTTTTGCCGAGCTGGTCCTAAAATAATCCGCACACCACAATCCCACCGCGAGGCTGCCGTGTCGTCCTCATGAACAAGAGGGAGCGTGCAGGTCCTCTCTGCCCCCCCATCCCCCGCCCCACGCGCCCCCTCGCACCCCCCAGCCTGCCCACGGTACCGCCGAGTGTGTAGGATCAAACCGGGCCAAAGGGGAGGGCGATCGCCTTTCGTCTTCTCCTTGCCGTGGCGCCCTTCCCTTCCCAACAATCCTCCCCCGGCCGGAACAGGACGGGGCCGGTGGGTCGCAGAGCTGTCAGTAACGGGGGAGGAGGAGGCGAGTGGCTCGGTATTTTAGGACCGCACGCTGGGTGGGAGATGGATCTCCTCCTCCTCCTCCTTCTTGAGCCCGTCCGAGCGTCTCTGCCTCCTCCTGCAAGCCGTGAATCAGCGCTCTCCTCCTCCTCTTCCTCTTCCTCCTTCTCCTCTCCTCCGCGACAGCGTTGGAAATGATGATGCCTCTCCCGTGGATGTGGAGGAAAAGCCTTTCTTTCAAGCGCCGGTGACAAACCGCGATCGATAGCCTGTTAACGACCGCAGTTTTTCACCCGTTGCGTGTTCGGGCGAAGTTGCCGCGCAGAGCTGCGTGCTGCTGGACTTTGCGCATCTGAGAGAGGAACGCCGGGTTGCTTGTGTGTGTGTGCGTTTCCTCCTGTGGATTGTCATCCTCTGTTGAGAAGCCCGAGCCGTGTACGCTCACGCGTTAAAGGTGTGAAATGGTTCCCCCCTCCTCTCCCAACACACACACACACACGCATACACACACTCACAGCCCGTCTCTGGTCGTATATAAAAAATAAATAAATAAATAAACAAATAAAAATTACTCTTCCGATTCCGCGCAGCTACGTCACCATCAGCTGAGCGAGAGAAGCCAGCAACCCAAAAACTGAGAGGGAGGGGAGGAGAGTCAGACTTTCACTCTGATGCTAAAATAAACACATAGAAGAAGAATAAGAAGAACACTGGGTCAGCCGCCTGCAGATTATAGTAAATAACACAGTGGCGTCCCCAAGGGGGGGGCATAGCCCCATCTAGGAACAAAACGCTGCCCACCCTTAAGGTTCCACAGGAAATCCAGTTCACTTCACGCAAAGACATAGTGATCTCCTTCTATCAAAAACACAAATGTAAAGCCCAATAAATATATAAAATCAGTGGGAATTTATGTATTTATTGAAAGTATGTATTTTATTTATTTACTGGCCCAGACTGTCCATTCCTATGAAAATGTTCTGCGGATGCTCCAGAGTATATAATAAAACAACATAAACAAACAATATCCATCCAAATATTAGTCAATATTTGGATGTTAGCATTGACAGTTAAAATATGGGTTTAGTTCAAAGTAATAATTTTTGGTAAACTGTTGTGAATTATCCCATGCAAGTGCAGTAAAATTAAGAAATCTACAGTTTTGATGAGATAGTTTTTATTAAATGCACACTAAACTGAGAACAGTTTTCATATTCCATGTCTGTTTCGAACACGTGCGTACACAAATAGATCAAATCCAAACACTTTCATCTTGGAGCAGTGCTTCTGATTCGCTAGAGGGACAAAGTAATGGAGTACCAGAACAACTTTACCACAAAACCACAGGAAGACAGACAAAAAGTCCAGAACTGCGACAAATGTAAAAACCAGCGGCTACTTCTCCTAATTACGCTGCCAAGTTAAATTCTGGCACATTCCTTTAGCTGACTGAGTTTGTTAAAAAGAGAAATATAGATGAAGGCATAAAAGGAAATTGTAACAAATTTTTCCCAATTGTATTCTAACAATGTGGCACGTAATCTCTGATAACCTGCCATGTGTCACTCCTTGACTGCTAGCATGCTAGCGTATTTGACATGAACATTAGCGCTGCTGCTAAGCTCGATAAAACTGAATACAAACTGAGATTATCTCTCCAGAAACTTGAACCACATATCTTCTGATGGATCTTAACCTTTTTGAGATAATATTTTTCGAGAATACAACCAGTATTAAAACACTGACCTCCTAATTTGTTCTCTGCTGGCTACGCCATGACGAATGACAACAGTTTTCCTGAACCAAAGTTTGGCCGTTCTTCCTTGCGCATGCGTCTCTGGTTTCCTGGTTCCCGTGTGAGTATTTTGACTCCTTCCTCCTGCCGTCCATCAACGTGTGTGTTAGCTTTAGGTATGCTAGCTCTCTTAAGCGTCCCTGGTTGTTGTCCTGTATGTCTCTGTGACAGTAAAGAGGGCCGAGCTCACGGCTTTTCCCTGCTCCTGGTTCAGTAAAGACCTTCAGCGGCTACTGTGTTGAAACAGCCGACAAGAGGTGAGCTCCCTTTTTAAATTGAGACGCATTTTTACATCAGACTGAGCGAAACCGCAGCCACGCTGCGGTTTCAAAAAAAAAAAAAGCTCCCAGGGTAAAACCAAACCCTATGTAAAATTAATTCCAATTTTTAAAAGCCTTTTGAAATAAGTAGTTCCTAATAAATAATGAACGGTTGTTAATTTGCTTTTTGAAACAACACAGTGAGACCTGTGGCGGCCCATCCCGCTCGCAGTGCGTATAAAGTCCCTCTTTCCTTTGGAAAGCTGCCTGCTTCGCAAAGCGGGAAAAATCAATTGGATCCGATTTTTAATTACACAGCCCGGCACTGTATTACAGAATCCTAATAACTTGTTCAGATTTGCATGCTTGTAAGAAGGAAAGTCATAAACAGTCACTCGCCCAGTGGGCAGAGTGCGTGATGAGCCGGTCCGGTCAGGCAGCGCCGCCTCCTTATGTATGGATATAGTTGTTTTTTTTTTTTTTTTAATGAAGTTTTCTTATCTAAGTGAAGGAGTGTGGAGGCTGTTTACACTCCGGATATATTTATGTGTCATCTGGAACCAGCAGCCAGCATATGCGTTGTATGACTGGATATGATTGGAGTTCTGGACCTATTGTCGCTTCTTTCATCAGAGTTTGGAGATGATTAATGAAAAAACACACCAGTCGATGTTTTCCCCTCCAACAGATGAGCTCATAATGTGACCCAGTGGTGACTGCATAGTGGCTTTAAGAAAGCCGACCTCAATCTTCTGCTCCATAATTACGTCCGCTGCAAAGCTTGACGTACCTCACACTGCGGTTGTGTTTAAACGGTCAATTTGATCGCGATTAATCGATTATTGAAATAATCGGCAACTAATTTAGTCATCAATTAATCGTTAAAGAAAGCTGTTTGCGGAAAGAACAACGCACTCACGGCAGTAATGAAGCCAAAGCTGTATAAAAACATGCGTACATTTTGCATTTGAGATAAAAAATAAAAATAAAAAAAACTTTTAAACTGTAAATATGTTCCGGTGTCTGTTTTTAGCTTCACCTGGTTCAAATATGAAGCACAAAAATTTTAATTTCCTATTAAGAACTTTTTTCTATCCGATTATGAATCAATTAATCAAATAAAAAAAACAATAAATATAAATAAATAAATCGCCAGTCTCAGCCTTGCACTATGTTGAAGTCGAGCAGAAAGGGCTGAGCTTTTCACATGTTGATGTTAGCACAGTTTTCAGCAACAAATGCAACCTCTGCTACAAACGATCAAGAGTTCATTAAAGAAAGACGTAACAAAAGGAAAAGAAAGAAAATGTGTATTTTTCTATTTGCTATAGCTCTATAGTGGACTGAAAATTGTGCATTATGGAAAAAAAGTAAATAAATAAAGACCTTTTAAGTAGAAACCTTTCTCTATGAGGAGTTTAGTTTCCTTTTGGGGTCAGTGGAGTATTTTTGAATTGAACCGAGTTAAACTTTTTGCCCAAAGCAGCTTATCCACTAATGTAGAGAATTTGAAGCAGGAAGAAAATGTCAGCAACAGTAAATAGCATTTTGCTATTTTGTATTTTTTTTCTCTCGCTCCCTTCAACACATGGCTGCTTTATGCATGCTGATCATTTTTAAGCTGCAGTCACTTCAGCAGGGAAAAAACAAAACAAAACAGCAGCCGGTGGATGTGAGTCCCCGGCTAGGAGAGGAGGTGGAGGTGGTGGAGCGGGTGGGGAGCTCATCAGCAGATCTGATCCTGACATCACCCCTGAGCCACATCCACTTACAGCGGTCAGTAATGAATAGTGAAGCTGTGAAAAAAGAAAGGTAAAGAGTCACCTCGCATCACGATTAAAGGACCTCAGACCCCAGGGCCCATTTGCTGTCACTGGAGAGTGTTTGCAGCGCCCTGCGAAGGTGTGTTTGCCTGTTTGCGTGTGTGTGTGTGTGAGACGGAGAGCAAAACAACACGACCGCTCCCCGAGGAGCCGGGATGAAAAGAGCGAAGAGTGTAGAGATGTTACCTAAATGAAGGGAAGGGGAGCATCATCCAGATCACAGACGACACTTCCTCTCAGCTACCTCCGGTTCTTGTGTTAGCTTCCCTCACAGCTCCACTGTTTTGGAGACATTTGCTTGTTTAAAAAAAATAATAAAAAATTAATCTGAGTGAGATTTTCAGGATTAAGATGGAGGCCAAATCCCCAAAAAAAGTTTTGAGTCAGGTTTAACTTGATTCTGAGTCTCTTCATTCGCAGATTAAAAACAGTGTGGCTGACCCGAATTTAAAGCAGAGGTTTTGGAGAATGTTTTTGGGAAAGCTGGACTCGCTTCACGTCTTCCACGTCGTTTCATCTCAAACTTGTTCATTCTGGTGAGGTTTGCAAACTGGAAGCTGCGGAAAGTTTCTTTGTGCTACAATTAAAGAGAAAAACAAGAAATGAGGCGACCTGGGTCTTATTCTGGATCAAAAACCTTCCACACGGCAACAGATAAAATGCATGTGAATCACATGCAAATAATGCAGCATTTTGACTGCAGCTGAGGGGAAACCATCTGAGTTGAAAGTGGTCTGCAGAATATTGCACAAAAATAAATATGAAGATGTGTTTGAAATGTAAATTACTTTTGGCACGTCTCTGTAACTCCGGGCCGTCATATAGGAGCAGAAGCGATATTTCTAACACGAGATGCTTATGTTGCTATATAAGTAGCAACATAAGTATGGATCTTATGTTGCTATATCATTTCTCCCAACTGTGGCCACAAACATCAAACTTGACTGCATTGCATTTGTTGCTTTGTGTTTTGATATGAACCGTTCTATTGCAACTAACTCTGAAATGTGCCGTTTGCTGGATTAACACCACATTCAGGACATTAATCAACCCAAAACTGCACAGAAATTATAGACATTTTGCACTTTAGATGAAAAAGAAAAAAGAAAAAAAAACTTTTTTTAAACATATTTTCAACCCAGAGCTTCTCAAGTGGTGTTATTTTTAACTTCACCTTATTCAAATTCTGCAAAGTGATCCTATTACCATTTGGCATCTTATTATGCTATTAATTAGTTAATTGAAAACAATAGTTTAAAGATCAGCGCTAAACACTATAGAGATGTTAAGTGAAACAGACATATTTAAATATTTATTTGGCTATTTATTCAGCCGCAGATCTGTTATTTAATACAGATGATCGAGCGTACACTAAAGGAAATTAAGTTATTGCATTTTAGGGCATAAAATATATATATTTTAACAGATTTTAATGTAGTATAAAGTAAACCTAAGCAGTTAAACTAAAAAAAATCTGCATAATATTTCATTTTTTTTGTCCGTTTACTCGGTTAATCATCAGAATAATCGATAGAATAATCCTCTCTTTGCTGCAGCGCTAATACAGAGACGTTTGGGGATTGCTTTTGCATTGCATCGCACTGTGTCCCACTGTTGCAAAAGACACAATCACATCAGACGCTGATAAAAATCCTGACCTCAGACGTCCTCCCCTGGAAGTAATGGTGCTAAACATGGCCACCAGCTGTACATAATGTATGCGCTCTCAGCTCAGATAAGAGCCGCAAAGACTAATATTTGCCTCCTAAGAGAGAGTCCTGCAGTCAGTCAGATAGTCCTGCTATTGGATCTGAGCGCTCAGAGGTTCACTGGGCTGGAATATGTTAGTAGAGGAGGACTGGTTAGCAAGGTGCACACATCCATAGCGACTCCATTACATCCGGGAGGCTCAGGACTCTGGAGCTCCTCTACTCATCTCTAGAGACAGCAAGGCCCGTCTGTCTGTCTGTCTGTCTATGAGGGGGGGTCTCGGTGTGTGTGTGCAGAGTTGCCTTAAACCCCCCTCCCCGCACCGCCAATCCACCTCCTCTTCCTCGCCTCTGCCCAGCAGCCACGTTTCCATGGCAACGTGTGGCCCTTGCCTCTCTGGCTCGGCGGCGGTGGCTGGGAGAGTGGAAGTGACGGCGGCGATCTGCGCTTGTTCCGTCTGGCTCATTATGTGGGGAATGAAGTGAAACAGCCAGAGGCTGCATTTGTTCTGCGCGGACTACCCCTCAGCTGCCAGGCGGCTGTCTATTTATAGATATGAAATGAGAGGGAGGGAGAGAGAGGCTTCTTGACTCACCAGCTCCTCTTCTTGCCTCTCATTCCCTGTTGCCCTTTACATGATATTTCAGAGACACTGGAGTTTTAGTGGATTTCTCTAATCTGAGGATAAAATTTTAGTTTAGATTTTTTGCCTTCATTAAGTCTTCATGAAATATTTTTTGAATTATTGAATGAATCCTGAAGTCAGAGTCTCCAATCCACAAAGAAAGCATGAATTATTTAGAAAGGCCTACTTTCTGAATCCATATTTCAAAAGGACAGATGTGGCTATTTCCAAAGTTTCTTTTCAACTGATGGTTCCAGAGTTTAACTGTATTTAACTTGTACATATAAAAATATATATTTTTACATGACATCGTCACCATGTGAGTTTCTCAAAACAAACTATTTGGTCACAAACAAATTGAATGAAAAGTTTCCTTTTTCTAAAAAGGTTTTGAAATGTTTTCTTTCAAGTCATCTGTCAGTTTTGATTGTGTCTCTGTTGTGTTCGTAGACTGAATGGTTTAAAGAGCTGCTTTATATGAAGCTCCATCTCAACCTTAACAGACATAAACATGCAATGAATAAATCAATTTTCAATCAGTTTTTTGCACTAAAGACTTAATAATAAACACGTTTTATTATTATAAAACACGGCAGACTAATGGTGGTCGAGGGCCGCACTGGGTTAATTTCTTTGTTCTGTCACAATTATTGATTTATTCCATTTTGATCACAATGCTCCAAACTTTGCAAGGACTGACCTCCCTGCTCACCGACAACTCCAGGCCTCCAGGGCCGGTCTCCTGCAACTTTTAGATGTGTTTCTACTTCTACACACCTGAGTCAAATAATGAGGTCATGAGCAGAACTCTGGAGAACTTGACTGCATTTAGCAGGTGATTTGATTCAGGTGTGTTGGACCAGGGAGACGTCTTAAGAGTTGCAGGACACCGGCCCTTGAGGACCAGGATTATCACTGACATAGAGGCTAAAGTGAAATCGAATACACACCCTGTACTTCCTTCAGTGTCATTAATCATCTTTAATCAACTTTGGTTTTAACTTTAATTGTACAGCTACATGATCGCTCATATTGTTGAAGCATGATGACATAAAACACAGACACTCCCAGATATTTTCTGCTCTAAACTGCAGGAAACAAACTCACCGTTCAGCAGTGTCAGATGTCCAATACGTCCTCGCGAGTTGTTTGTTTTGATTTCATCAGTCTGACTGCTGCTCTTGGTTTCCTGGGCAACTATCTGCAAGAACAGCTTAAAAGATTCAAATTTGAGAAATTGTTTGGAAATAAAAATGGAATCAGAATCGGCTTTATTCAAGTTTCTGCACACAAACAAGGAACTTGACCTTAGCAACACTTTGCTTGACATTTTAAATATAGATGTATAAAAAGCAAGAATAAAAAATAAATTATTTTGTAAATATGCATAACTACAATGTTTTTATAGTGCATATTCAAATTCACTTCAAAAATAACTTAATTGCAAAGGAAAATTAAATGTTGTAACTCATTAATTGAAATTCTTCAAAGAGTTACTGTAGATGGTGATGGCTGCTGGCAGGAAAGATATCTTGCAGCAGTCTGTGTTAATTTGAAGAAGCCTCTGAATGAAGATGCTTTGTACCGTGAAGATGATGCTGGGGGTTGTCAAAGCAACACTCCAGGTATGTTTTGGATGATGGAATAGCATTATGACACAATGTAAAGCCCCTAAAAGTCCATTTTGATTTAAACCAAATAAGTAACACGGCGCTCAGCACTTGACCTCAGTGTCAGAGAAACGGATTACTCCTGAGATACGGAGAGCCCGAGGAAACGCTGAGCTCGTGTTATTTAGTCTTTTCTATTTTTCATCAGGTGAATCAATGCAATATTCTTGTAAACAGACTTTATTCGTGTTTTTGTTTTTTGCTAAAAGGAAAAAAAAGGGAGAAAATATCACTTTTAAGAAAAACAGTAATAATTTATTGAAACAGAAAAACCATCCACGTGTGGAGGCCAACAGGTGAAATGCCACCTGTTGGCGTTTTATTAGACTGACCTGATCTGAAACCCTAGCAACAATTTTTAAAGACACGGTATGATGTAGAATTGACTTTTTTTGCATTTGCATCATGCTATGATTCCCTCATCAAAAACCTACCTTGGAGTGTTGCTTTGATTCGTTCGTCCATGTTTGCGAAAGCCTTGAATCGCCATGGCAACCATTCAGCTGTGCAGCACCCTTGGTTGAGCCTAACCCCGCCCTTGAGACAGAGATCCTCCTCACAGTTGCAGTTTCCAAACTTCAGAAATTCCACCTCTCAGAGCAGCCGTCTCCCGCTCGGCTCCTTCAGACTAGCCAGCAACAATTAGCAAACACCTGGTGAAGCTGTGGATCTACTGAGCTCATTATAAGAGCTACTTCCAGTGCAATGCTGGTAAAACTGCTAGAGTTAAAAGAAGAGCGATGCGATGAAAGCCAAGTATCAGAAAGAGCAGGAGTTTTTAAAGAGACAGAGGCCTAATTTCAAAGCCTAATATTACAAGGTAAAATTTCTGACTTTATGTCTCATTTTATATGAACCGAAGGTAACAAAAGTGACTTGACTGTGCTATGAAATGGCACTATGTGCCTGAAAAACACACAGTACTGCCTCTTTAAAGAATCCACATACTGTGGAAGTTGGTTGACATCATGTTCGGGTCACCAATGTGGAAATAACTAGAAAGAGATAAAAACCATTTTGAGTCTCGCTTTATTCTAAATGTCTTCCAACCACAAAACAAAACATTGAACGGGAGAACACGCTCTGCATTTCTGCTCTCCCCCCCTTCACAACAAGGGCCTACAGTCTGACGTAAAATATATATGTTTGTGTCTGCCACAATATTTTAAAAGCAGCAACTTTTCACCAGTAGTTCTGAAGGTGTTGCCGCCAAAAAAAAAAACAACATGATTTTCTCCAAAATGAACTTTTCCAAAGATTCAGGCCCCGACGCGAGCCAAGGGCTTACAAGCCGTGCTCAGAGCTCCGGAGCCACAGCATCGGGGACCACCAAACATCAAACATCGTCTCCACAGGCCCCTGCGCTGTCTGGTGTGATCTTTGTGCGTCTGTGTGAGTGCGTGCGGTGGGCTCGGGCTGGAGCCTCATTGTGTTTTTCTCAGATTGCTGCGCTGCTGCTCCTGGTACTCCCTGGAGTCCTCCCAGGGACGGGGACCACGGATGTTCTTCCACTCGTCCAAATTAATCTCCTTCAACTTCTGGGAAGGAAAAACAAACAGAAAAGGATGAACTACTTTTTCTTTTTTTTAACTTCAGGATGGAAGTTTTTCCACTACTAAAAAGCAGATTACGCTTTGCAGACGCCACACAAAACTTTATACTATAGAGCAAAAACAACCAGTGTGAAGGATTTCTTCTTTAAAGACAAAATGTTTTATTTGAATTAAATAATGTTCCTTTATGCATCATATAAATGTCAGTCTCTGTATTGTGCACTTCACACCAACATGTAAGAATAACCATAAAATGTGCACAAGATCCACCCAAACACCCACTTTTTTACTTTCTGGAAGGTATGGCGAGCAAACGTGGAAACAATATATTGTTACAAGCAGAAGCAGCTAATTAGCATCTCAACCACAACAACTCTGGGCAGTCAGAAAATTCTTCATAGAGGGTTTCTACAGATTTCACCAACTTAAATTTCAGATTTTTAAATACTATTAAAAAGTCTAAACACAGAAATGTACAAACTTCATCCAGTCACCTGGCGATTAATTCACCCATGACACACGCAAAAACAGCTAGCAAGGGCATGCTAGCAGCTAGTTAGCTGTAGCCTCAACCGCAAGGAAGATGTTTGAGTGCAACTCAACATTTTGCCTGACTGAAAAGTCCCAGGAGAAAAAAGAACAAACATAAAATACAAGATTCAATAGTCCTGTTAATACAAAATCTAAGACTTGGGAATAATTTAGGGATGCTCCGATCAGGCTTTTTGCTGCTGATTCCAATACCGATCATCCATGAGCCGATCACCGATCACTGCCGATCGCCTGCAGTGGCTGTTCATTTTTCGGTATGTAAGATACTATGTTAGCTGGCAAAATGGAAAAATTATCTGGCAATAAATTCATCTAATTTAGACATAAAATCCGTATTTTAATACATATCTAAAATCCTGTTTTATTTACATGCTGCAGCTTTTAGCAGACGTTTGGTGTGAGAGTTCACCGTCTGGTGGAGCAGAAGCAGCTACAACCAGTAGCGCGTAGCGTCAGTCCAACACCAGCGTCTGTCACCGCCAGCTCAAAGACTTGAATTATTTTTCGGTTTATTTGTTTCGCTTTCTGACTGATGCTAATCCGGGTTTGTGTTGGTAGCTGTGCGCTGCTTTACCTGCTGTCTGACCGCTCCGGATGTCATTTTTTCCTTGCGTTGAGCCTCTATCTAACCAAACTCCGTCAAGTGCTTGTTTTTTAAACGTCATATTAGATTCTTGGTGCGTTTTTGACGCGCTTCACTCCCGTTCATTCTCAGAGCGTTATAGTTCCACACAACAGGATTTATTACTGCGCCCTTGCTCAGTGTGAAGGAAAGAGGAGATGAGCTGCACACGCAGGCTGCGAAGTGAGATGGAGGCGATCAATTTTGGTAATCGGCAACAAGAGACCGTGATCGCCGATCACCAATCATACAGTTTTTTTTTACGGAAATCGGCCGATTACGAACGGTGGCCGATCGGCTCACCTCTAGAATAATTTAAGACATTTTAAGGTCTCCATTTTCAGATACGTGGATTTAAGGCTTAATAAGGATGCGGAGACACCTTGATTACAAATCATATGGACATGCGGGTTCAGGGTCTCTTACCTCATACTCCTCCTCCAGGATAACCGTCTGCTTCTCCAGATTCACCTTTGCCTCCAGTGAAGGATCCAACTGCAAGATGACAGATAGAAAAAAAAAGAAAAAAAAGTGAGAGACAGTTTTTATTGTTGCAGTCTGAGATTTCTGCTTTAAGGCTTTCCTCTGGTAACTTCAACTATTTTCTTCAAAAACGGAAGGCTTTCTTAGTGGCAGCAGAGCCTTTTTTTTTTTACCCCTTTAATGTCCCATTTTGTCCCTTTACAGCCACACAGACCAAGAGTAAATAGTGGATGGAGATGGTGCAGGTGAAAGGCTCTTTCACTGGACATATATTTGATAAATCAGGCCGATGTGGAAGAGTGATAAGAAGATGGCAAACTTATGGACGTTTGCCACAAGCTATGAAGGAGGCACAGTGGATATGTAGGCTATCTCTGGTCAGATAAAAAAACATGTAAAAAATCCAATAATTTTTTTATCATCTGTTTTGCAATCATCATTTTTGAATGCATGTTAAATTAAGCTAAAAAATAATTAATTGAGATGTTATCTGACCATCTAATTGACTGACTGCCAGTCAAATTGATCAAGTTATCAAGTTCACAACAAACAAGGAACTTGGGTCAGAACAAAATTAAGAACCTATTTATTGCATTTGCCTAACAAGTCGATTGATTCAGCATCAATCTGAAAAGGTTTGACAAAACAAAAAATAATAAGAATAAAAGTTGGATTTTATTTAGAGTTTTATTTTTGTGGTCAAAAGGCCGGGACTTTGCAATCAAAATGGACCTTGGTCCAAAATGAGCATCACTTTTAATGAGTTTGTAATATTTCACTGTAACAATGCCGAGGGTTTTCTGTGTGTGACAGATGAGTTTTACTATTCCAAGACTGACTAATTAGATCTGCAACACCACGGCTAATAAATTATTTATAGAATATTTTGCAGCTGACAAACTAGAGGATTAATAGTCTTAAAATTAGTATCATGTTAGCAGTCTAATAGCTGTACTTTATACAAAAACATCTCAAATATGAAGCCATTAAAAGGTAAAAAAGTTCAGCAAGGAATAAAAGCCTTGAAGTTCATCCCGATCCTCAGGCTAAATTAAATCACTGAAGAGAAAATGCAAATTTAATCACACTGGACTTAATCTCTGACTGTGGTTTCAGCGTATATGTGATGTCTGAGAGAGAGCCGGCTAATGTAATCAGCTGATACCAACCCAAGCAAAAACCGGAAGAGTGCTTTTAATAACGCGCCTCGTCTCCGCTCTTTAAATATTCAGCGCATTAAATCACATGCGCGGCCACACATGCGGAGGCGAAGTTGGACTCCGCGGGGGTTTGGAGCGGGTCCGTGTGCTGCACTCACCTTCGCAAAAAGAGTGTGTGTGTGTGAGAGAGAGAGGAGGGGGGAGCCACAGATACAAGGCCCACGGCAGATCGCGCTCATCGTCGGCCGCCGCACATCGGCGGTAACGTAAGAAAAGACAGTCTGGCCATCCGGCTCCCACCCAGATGACTTGCATCGGCGTCTGTCAGCGTAAGCGAGCACTCACTGCCAGATCATAACGCCTTCTGGTTACATAATCATTGTTTTAACTAACTGCTTGCTGTTTTGTGAAGTAGTAGACCTTGCTTTCGACTCTGTAGCCTTGTATTTCTTTAACGTTGTAAAAGGTGGAACCTCCTAAATACCAGGGGTTTATTGGTGTATTTAGCCTATTTTCACTGTATTTTGTGGTTTTCAGTTAAAAGAGGTTGTACTTTCTTTTTAAACACAATAAACAATGGATAGAATCCTCTTCTATATTCACAAAATCTTCTATTATGTCAAATCCAAGAAAAATACGAAACAATGAAACCTTCTCTATGTCAGAAGTCTTATAATTGAAGACCTCTGTCCATATCTTGATACAAACGAAGTCTTATCTGTTTCCAGACTGACCTAAATCTAAATCTGTTTTCAGAGAGCTGGTGACCTGTTCAGGGTGACCCTGCCTTTCGCCCAAAACCTTCACTGGACATAGCCGCCAGCACCCCTGCCGACCCCTTTAGGGAGAAAGGTGTACAGAAAATAGATGGATGTTTTCAGAGATTCTTTTATGAGACAACTGAACACAACGAACACGACCTGTGTGTTTACACTCACAGGCTGTGTAAACTGAGAGACTACACTACAAAAACACTAAATCTTACCAAGTACTTTTGGTCTAGTTTATATCTTAGTACACTAGAAATAAGACAAAACTAAACAAGTACATTTTCAGCAAGACAGAGGAGCTTGTATTAAATCAGTAATTCTCTTAATATTGATTTTTAAAAAGTACTAGTTCCCCTGGCAGATTGTTTCACTTGTAACAAGACTCTTTTTTTTCCCTATGTTATAAATAAAGTAATCTACTTGTGGAACTAGTACTAGTTAGTATAGAGTGTCTCAACTTAATTTCCTGTCCAGGTTTCCTACGCTCACTTTGCTTTCTGCGAACAAAATTTAAAAACTCATTTGAACAAGGCAGCTTTGTTGAAAGTTCATCCACACTAAAATTCAGTTGAGAACAATGTGATGCTAGTTGATGACATAATCAATATGGTAAATTACAAATGACCTTACCTCAATATTCAAGACCTTATCTCAGAAAACACTGATGAATAACTAGAACTGTGAAGACACAAGCCTCATCTACTTGTAATGTTTTCCAATTTTATTTAGAGATGAAAGAGGAAAACCATATTTAGTCTGACCTCGCTTAAATTTAACCAATCTTTTCTGCACACCTGGATGCTGCAGTTTCAGTTCTAGCCACTAGGAGGAGTACACACGCTGGTAACGGTGTTACAGAGGGTTTCTGCCTTGAAGTTTTCGAAGTCTTATCTGTTGAAATCAAGATTATCTCGGTACAAACCCGTTTTCGGATATTCTGGGCATCGTAACGGATTTGAGTAAACTCCCGCAGGCCAAAGGAGCCACCAATGACCAGCAGCTGAAAGAAAGACACAAACAAAGAGGGTGTGGGGTTATCATTCTGGTTACTGTCCAAACTCAGAGCATGCTTGTCTATTATGAAAAAGGTTTTGGGTTTTTTACGGGTAAAAAGCAAATGATTAAAAAAAAAAAAAACACCAACTCACATCATTTTAGAAAAAGACATTTTAGTGACGTTTACGTTGACAATTACTGACTAGAATTGCTACAATGGTTATACAAAATTAGTTTGTTTTTTTCTTTTTAAACAGGCATTAGTAGCCGACTGCTTTCAACACACATTTGATGGGTAACGATGCAAAGTTACATCCCGCAGTTTTACAAAGGGTCATTTTACAGTGGCTAAAGGACGCAGCATACCGTCAAAATAAATAACTAAATAAAATGTTTCTATATTTTAAACCGGAAAAATAATTAGTTAACACGTCTAATAAATATCTGTCTGTGTTATGTTACAACAATAGAACTACCTGCTTTACTCTAAGAGTGTTTGTGTAAATGCTAACTCGCTAACACAACCTGTGCTACGGTCGGTTAACGTGCGTATCAACTCTTGACGTCAGACCACATCATTCTTACCAGCATAGGGACTCCATACCTAAAGGTTTTGTTTCTCCGCAGTGTCTTCCAACTAAACATGACGTCTTTCTTCAGCTACATGTCCCTCTGTTGTCATCGGTGAGCAGGTCACGACTGAGGAAGTGCTTTTTTTCCTGTTGTCCGGCATCAAAATCTTCCGGATAGGTACGAGTTTAAGAATATTAGTTCCCACTGTTGACCTTTCGCTGAATTTTGGACCTCTGGGTTAGTAAATATCAGCCGGTAACAAGCTTCGCATACAAAAATATATATGCGTCACCAAATCACTTCATGAGTTTTTTTATTATTGTTGCACAAATAAAATGTTTTATTCCAAAATGGAAAAGCAGAGATTTCTGTTAAAGTATTTTATACCACATGGTCATTCACCCACGTCAGAAATAAAAACTTCAATGGTTTTTTTTTTTACTTTTATGTGAAACACAAGTACAGAGGAGTGCAGAATTGTGTCGTGGAAAAAAGTGATATGTTTTTCAAATGTAGTTTTCATTTCAATAAGTGTGTTTTCCAATTGTTCTTCCAGCTGCTTTGCAAATGTACAAACTGATTTTTTTTTGTTGTCTATTCTTATTTGTAAAATAGCTCAAGTTGAGTCAGACTGGATGTCTGTGAGCATCACTTTTCAAATATAGCCACAAATTTTCAATTGGATTTGGTTCTGGACATTAACTTGATCAAAATCTAACAGCATGTAGGAATTTCTACATGCAGTATCCTGTTGAACCAGTAAACCTCCACCTCAGGTTTCTACTGTTTTTACTGCCTGATATGATACAAAATGCAATTTTCAAATGATTCATTCATTCGGGGGAAAAAAAAAGCTACCCCCAGTGAACCAATGTGAGGGTTATTAACTAAAAAAAAGCGGGCAAACTTTTGAAGCTGGAGAGCCTTCGACAATTCAACTAGGAATTCTCAGAATTGTTAAAATTTTCAAAAGCCATTCACATTTCTTTTTTTCTTAGTGTGCTACTATGACACACAACACCAGTGCATACCTTAAAGGCCTTGGTTGTGATGCAGCAAATGTGTAGAAATTGTAAAAATACTTTGACAGAGTGCTCTGTGCGTGTACTCTTTGATCACAGTATGATCAGAACGCACACACACGCACACGCAATGTGTTCTTGTATCAAAAACCGACAAAGTGCAGACGTGTTTTTTTTTTCTTTATTACAATTTTTCGTCTCTTATTTAACCAGGTGAAGAAAAATACCTTTTTTTTGTTCAGTATAATAAAATATGTTAACTTTATTCATTTTTCTGAAGAAAATCAATGACAAAAAAAAAAAAAAAAAAACACACATTTTTATCTCTCCCTCTTTGTAAACCTGGAGAGTCGCTGCTTTGCGATGAAAAGCAAACACAACAAAGACGGAGCGAGGGAGGGGAGGAAGGAGCGGTGACGAAGCCGGACAGGTGAGAGGTCACGGAAGATACTGACAAAAAGATAAGGCCTGAAACGTACAAAAAAGAAAAAAACAAAACAAAATGAGCGTAGCTGGACAGGAGACTGGAGACGAGTCGGAGCACGTGGCGGTGAACGGAGGGGGGGGAGGATGGTCCCGGGTCAGGACGCCCGACGCCAGTGTTCAGAGGTCGCTCTCCCCGTACAGAGCAGTGGAGAAGGACATGTAGTCCAGGGCTCCGGGGACACCGTCGGGGCCCGTGTAGGGGGCCATGCGCGCGATGCAGTACTCGGCCTGGTCTGGGGGCAGCTCGCGGCGCAGCTCGTCGGCCAAGATGTAGTTCTGGAGAGAGTCGGGGAAAAACCGAGGTTCAGTTTTGTCATGTCAGATTATGTCCAGTAGATTCATTGCATCCATAGTTCTTTGCAAAATGTAAGCTTATTGGTCTTTGAGACAGCGAATTTGCATTATTACATTATTATTGATATGTAGTCTCAAAAAACACTATATCATAAGTTTTATTGAAGTGTGCCGATTGCAGTTTTCTGGCTGATCAACAATCTGCAATATATTAATTTAGGGGGAAAAATAGAAAAACATGTCATACTTTTCAGACAGATTAAGAAAAATTAACCACTTCACACTTTGAGTTAGTCTGTCACGTAAAATCTCACTAATCTTTTCTCTCTACTGATATCTGGTTGTACTGCGGGGGCTTGTTGGGTTTTCTGAGTAGCTCCGCAGTGCCGTACCTTGTCCCCGGCGAGAACCTTGAAGGATGCCATGACCTGGTCGGCCGTGTCCGTGTCGGCCGTCTCGCGGGACATGAAGTCTATGAAGGCCTGGAAGGTGACGATGCCCATTCTGTTGGGGTCCACTACGCTCATGATGCGGGAGAACTCGTTTTCCCCCTGGTGGCGACAGACAGGTCACGGTAAAGCAGCTATAGTCGGACGATGTCGCGCAAAAACTGGGAAATCAAAGTGCGTAAAGACGGCGGAGAATTTACATCTTAAACTTCGGGTTGTGATGAAGAGATTTTCATCTATGTAAAAGAAGAATTCTTCAGAAAATTACATAATTTAACACAAGATTGAAGCCATAAATGAGTTAAATTGTGATTAATCGATTCTTGAAATAATTTATCAACCGATTAATCGTTGACTGAAGAATACAGTCTCAAGAAGAATATGCTCTCACATGTTGATGTTAGAAGTGTTTTGTAAGCTGCAGATTCATCACTGAAGGAATTTTTTGAAATCCAATTAATCGTCAGAATAAATTAAAATAGTCATTACTTGCAGCCCTAAAACATCCAGATTGTCCACTTGTTTTTACTGTTATTATTTAAATCTCATTAAATCTACATCTATTACCAACTCCAAGTGGTCCGGCTCACACACACAGAGACATGTTCATACTTGAAGAGTGCTCAATGCTTTACCAGGTTGTAACCCATGGAGATAAGGCAGGTTTTGAAGTCTTCTGCATCCATGATTCCTGTTCTCTTCTACAAGGTCAGCGACAGACAAACAAAACCAGCAGGAGAGGAGAAACACAGCAGTGGGAGGGAAGGGAAAAGAAATCAGGAGAAGAAGAAGAAAGGTTCGAGTGAGAAGATTTTTAAGCAAAATGTGGGGAAAACGTAAAGAGAGTTCAAACAGGAAGAGTAAAGGCAATAACACACAGGAAGAGAAGGAGGGATAACAGAGGAAAGTGCAAAAGGGAGAAAAGAAAAGAAAGAAAAAAAAAACTTCCGTTAAACCTCGCACAGTGGGAGTGTGGCTACGATCAAATACCTGCGCGTCGTTGGCGATATCGAAGCCCAGGCTGATCAGGCAGGCCTTGAACTCTTCCGCGCCCAGAGTGCCCGAGTGGTCCTGGTGTGTGGGGGGAGGGGCCACAGGCCATGCAGCAACACATACAGCCCAATCAGTGATGGCGAGGGGGAAACGGGGAAGGGTTGTGGGGTGTAGGGTAGGTGGTTGGGTGGAGGTAGTGCACCATGCACGGGAGGAGGGGAAGGAGGGGGGAGGAACAGGAAGGTCAGGGTGAAGGGAGAGGACCATGCATAAGAGACAGAAAACAGAGAACACAGTGCATATCGATTAGGACCGGGCAGGTGAACACGTGGTGGCAGCGGTGCTGCCATGCTCGGCGAGGGCATTCAGAGGCGTTAATGTGCAGCGGGGCGGGCGGATCGCAGGGCCTCCAGGTGGGCTTATTCATATCGTCAATGGCACAGAAACAGAACAACAACAAGAAGTACGACGGAGTATCAGCCATGCTGAGAAGGATATGAATATGTATTAAAAAAATCACGAGAACGAATCATAAAATTATGAGAGTAAAGTCGCACCGGGAAAAAAAAAAAGCCGAGATAATTCGAGAATAAACTCGTACGTAAATAAAGTCGGAGGATATCAAGAATAAGTTTGTTTGAGAAAAAAAGTCAAAATAATACGAGAATAAAGTCATAAAATTACCAGAGTAAAGTCAAAAATATTATGAGGACTCTGACACGAGAAAGAAGCTTTACACCTGAAATGTTAATAGATTAATTTAGTATTTCCAACAACATCCCTTGTTTTATGGCAGGTGTTTTGTCATGTCAGAGTTCTCAAAATATTAAGATTTTATTCTGGCAATACTACAACTTTATTATCGTAATTTTATGACTTTATTCTTGAATTGTTATTTTTCTATTTTTTTTCTCAATGTGGCCTCAATACTCCGCCGTAAAAAAGACAAACTGTTCAATTTTCTTTCCTTTAAAACAGAAACTTCAAAGAACATTATGAAAACAAACATTCATTTTGAATATGCAACAAATAAATAAATCAAGTCTTTAAATTACCAAAACCCCCAAAAAGCTACTTGACTATTTAATGTGTGCCCCTGCTGAGTAAACATTTAAAGACGAGATTCACCTCAGAAATAATGAATCACCTTCTCAGTCTCTCTGGAAAAGTTTTCACTCCAAATGTAGTTTGTCATGTTGGCGCGTTTGGTCAGATAGACGTGAGATGGTTGGATGGATCTGCGTCTAAACTCAAGTAATGCTCCTGGATTTCCTGTTCGTTCCTGCTCTGACCCTCGCCTACCTTCACGAGATTTGGATCATGGCCGCAAGGAGAAAAATCGCAGAAGCTTGTTAAAACTTTCCCCGCAACACAAATTAATCCGTTTCCTTGTTTGGAGTTTACAACAACTTTTCGTTGTCATTTAACAAGCCGAATTAAATGACTTCTGAGTTACTCTGGATGCTAGCAGGAACCTGCCAGCATCCAGGACATCACAGGAGGGGACGGAGGTCAGCTTCACTGCATCATGTGCAGTTTTCCATGAATTTCTCTTTAGTGGTCTTCCCCTTTTTCTCACTGTGTCAGGCGATCTTGCTCAATTTTATTTTTACCATTCATTTGTAAAAATATTTTTATGATTTACTCCCATCCAATCTTGGATTAATTTTAGTCAAATATATCTTATGTCGTTTAATAGGCTCTGATTTTAAATGTCTGTCCAGTTCGAATTTAATTACTAAAGATTATTTCACATAACAGATGAAATTTTAGACGAAGTGCATACCGTTCCCACAGAAACAATTCCAACTCAGGGAATGAAAAAACTGAGTAAAAACACAGTTCATATTTAAAAGCATCAATTAATATTCAGGTTATAGATATTTGAGTTTTGCAAGTAAACAGACATGTTTGGTAACACTTAATTTGACAAGGTGTGCATAAGACTGACGTGACGCTGTCATAAATAAGCCAAAGCACCTGTCATAAACACGAAGGAGTGTTTATGAATGTTTATGACTGTTGTCATGAAGTGTCATTTGTTAAATAATTACACTTTTAATGCAAAATTGCATGAAAAGTCCATTAAAAGTGTCAACTTTACAATATTTTATAGATAATGACACTTTAATGCAAAGTTGACACTTTTATTGGACTTTTTAATGCAACTTTTAGAGCAACTTTGCATTAAAAGCATCATTATTTATCATGACGACAGTCAGACATTCATAAAAACTGCTTCATGTTCATGACACGGCCATGTCAGTCTTATGCTCACCCCGTCAAATAAAGTGTTACCTTTATTTCCCTACAACAGTTCCAGGATAAATCCATAACTTTGTTCTGCGTCTATTCTCTGATTGGTTCCCACAAAACCCTTGGTGTGAATTAAAGGGTCAGCCGTCCCTCTGGCCGCGGCTCTGCGGAGCGACTCGGTACTGACCCTGTCGAAGTGGTTGAAGGAGGCGCGGAACTCGTTCAGCTGCTCCTGGCTGATGCCCTTGGCGTCTCGTGTCAAGATCTGGTTCTCGATTTCGTTGATGGTGCGGGCGATGGTGGTGAGTAGCTGCTCCCAGCCCACACGGATGTGCTGCACGGCAGAGAGAGACCGGGAGAAGAGGAAGAGGATGATGAAGGAGTCGGAGAGTCCTGGATCTGAGCTTCAGTCTTCCCTTTATCCAACCTGGGGTGTCCCATTTAGAGCCAATGTCAGGGAAAATATGCCCTGATGCATTCTGGGATGTTCTAAGATTTTAGGCCCGCCTGCTGTGCTGCTGTCTGGTGATAAATTTGAACATTTCTTTCAATATTTTCTAACATTAAAGTCACCAATATCCATGTATTTTACATCAGACTAACTGGAAGTAGCCTATAAATGTGAAGCGGAAGCAAAAATATTAAATAATCCACCAATTTTTAATTTTCTTTTACTAATAACCTGCATATGAAGTTTGGCATGGAGCTGAATTCATATGTCACTTTGACTTTGAGTCATTTTAATTCATGAAAATGCTTTGATAGAACTGTTTGTGCTTAGCATCGAACCACCAGCTTACATTTACCCATGATGGACATAAAAAAAAAAAAAAAAAAAAGCTAGCGAGGGTACATTAGCAGCTAGTTAGCTGTAGCCTCAACAACTTCAATTGACCATAATGGATTGAGAAGGTCTGGATGCGACTCAAACGTTTGCCTGACAATAAAGTCCAGCGAGAAAAATGAACTACACAGAATACGATGATTAATGTTTTTAAGGCCAATTTAAGTCTTATTATGAATTTAGCACATTTAAGGCTTTAATTTTGAATTTAACTTTAAATCTGGACACCCTGTGTCAAATAATCGATATATAAGTGGAGATTAGCATCAGGAGGATTGGATTTGATCCGTTGCAACGTTTACCTCCATTGTGTAGTTGGTGTGTTTGTTGTCGAAGATGAGAGCCTCTTGAATGAGTTGGTGGTCTCCCTCCAGCTGGTCAATCTTTGGCTTGTAGTTGACGATGCTTTTCTCGTACTGGCGGAGGTGCGTCAGTTGGTCCTCTAGGGTGCCGTGCATTTCGATCGAGATCCGGCCGATTTCCTGCTCAGGTGTACAGACAACGCCATGAGATGAGATGTCTGGCTTTTATAGCCTCACCAAAGGTTTTCACATTTAATCTCGTCATGAATTTGTTTTGTTTTTTGGAAATATGTATAAAGGATCAGTGAGAGGTAAAGTTGTCAACCTCCATCTTGGTCTGGATCCAGGGCCCGATGACGTTGGCCTGTGTGGCGAACTGCCTGCGCAGACGCTCGTTGTTCTGCTGCCGGGCGTGCTCTTCGATCAGAGCCTGGTCTCGCTGAGGCACCAGCTGCCTAACCTGCAGGTTGGAGTTAAAATTGTAAAAAAATAAAAAATATTTTTTAAAAAACCAAGAGATTTTTATTACAAAAAGAAAATAAAAAAGAAAAGGAACACACTGAACGATCACTCTGTCTTAAGGAGAAAAAAGAAAGATCGCCGTGTACTAGTCCCAGTACCTTATCCCATTTAGCGTTGATCTCCTGTGGGTTGATGGTTGTGTAGGGGTTGGTGCCGGCCATGTTCACATGATAGGTCTGCACGATTTTGGCAATCTCATTGTGGATGCCAAGGATGGCCAGGCGCTCTTTGTCAGCCTCTGGCAGCGTGGCTTTGAACTGCTCATGGGCTGTGCTCAGTCCCTGAAACAACAACAGACACCTGAAAAAGCAAGCACTGTCGTCTTCTTCTACACTTTGTGCCACACTAAAAGTAGACCTCCACCAGAATCTTTGCGACTGGCACCCAACCTAAGCAGCTTGGTATTCAAAACAAAACTGTTTGATGTGAACACAGTTTCCTGCTAAGCAATTTACCGTGCGACACAGTGCACATAAAAATGTACCTTTGTACGGATTTGTGCGGAGGGAAGTACGCCCGAGAATGTGGGGGCTTAAACCCTTCACCCCAAGTTGGGTCTCAAGACTTTGAGCATGAAGTTCAAATCAAATTTCAAGGCCTTCACCCCAAGTTGAGTGTCAAGTCTGTTAGGATTCGGCTCAAATCGAGTCTCAAGTCTTGATTTGGAAGGCCGAGTCTATTTAGCACATTTTGAACATTTCCTTATTACAATAAATTCTTGTTTGGTTCGTACCGGTTTAGGTCCTTGCTCACCTGGATTTCTTCAATTGTGTGAACGATGAAAGTGTCCTGCAGGTCCTCCATGGCGCCTTCCATCCAGTTATTGAATGGCGCTGCTCTTTTGGCAAACTCAAGGTACAGTTGGTCGATAGTTTCAAGCAACTTCTCAGTTCTCTGGTGAGATAGAAAGATCACAAAGGCTGTTTTATCGACACCCAGTGTTTCAAAGAAACGGGAATTCACCTTGTTTTTATTCCACACTGATCACAAGTAACACTCCGGCAGCACTTCAGCTTTCGGCAAGGCTCACCTGTAGCGCCTCAGTGCGTTTCACAGTCATGCCTCCCAGTGCGTCCCACTGATCGCAGATCCGCTGGCAGCGAGCGTTTACACTGGGGGAGTCGTAGTAGTCCAGCTCACTGCAGAACAAAACAAATCCTCTCTTTCAGGCACACTGATGGTTTCCTGTCCACTTGTTCTCTCTCCCGTTTATCGGATCTTACTTTAACTCCTGCGCTATCGCTGCAATCTGCTCCACGCGATCCTGGTGTGCGGCCAGGTCGCTCTCAAAGGCCTCGTGTTTCTTCAGCAGAGCCTTGATCTCTGACAGAGAGGCGGTCTCGTAGTCTCGCTTCTGCAGCAAGTCCTCCTTACCTGCGCAGGAAGTGATGAAACCAGAAATGTCACCAGGAACCTATTTTAGATGTTGAGAAGCTAACTGCGTTACTTTAGGAAGATGAGGGCAGCGGTTCAGCACCTTCGGTCCAGGCTTCGTGAATCGCCGCTTTCTGCCGGAATTTCTCCGCCAGGTGGTCGAGTCGCTCCAGCCGGCGAATCTCGTTGAGGAGCCACTCTTCGTAACCCTTTTCTGCTCCCTCTAGGCTTCCCCAAGCGTTATTAATGTCCTGCACAGAGCCAACAGAAACATTAGAGTATTTGTTTTAGGCGACACGGCGCCCTTGGATTAGTTTTGTCGTCGCTGCCCCAATGTTGAACACTTGGGATAAATCCATTTGAGGCTAATTTTAGATAATATCGCTTTAGCTCTTCCTTAAATGGACATTTGAGTTCTCCACTCATGTTTAAAGGAATATTCTGAAATTTTTAAAGTGAGATTATGCTAAAAGGTTAAATTTTAGCTGCTGGGGATTACTCTCTGGTATCTTTGTTTAGCATTTTAATGTCCAATTTTAGTAACATATCAAAAATAACAGTTTGTGTTGACGCTCTATAAACCTGCAAACTGCCCATGTTTTTCCAATGGGAGATTTACAGGAACTGATTATACAGGAAATTGGAATAGGAGGCAGCGCAACAGTAATAATATTCCTCCTAAAGTGTTTCTCACCCAAAGAAAATTAAACTGACAAGGAATGTAAAAATATTACGGCGATTTATGTGAAAGTTAATACCATTACTACTTACATTTCTATTAGATAATAATGCTTTGTATATAATTTTTTTTTTTAAAAACATCAAAATATTTTTGAATTTTTGTTTCTCACAGGAAGATAATTGGTGGTGAACTGCCTCCTACGTCCATTTAATGTGGAGTTTATCACTCCTATCATCATAAATAATCAAAAACATAGTGGCGGTTTAAATGTTTACAAAATAGGGTTAGCATTAAGCATTAGGAATGTTTAGATTGGAGTTGTTCAAGAAAATAATAGCCGTTTATCAAACAAAAATAATGTCCATCTAACATCAATTTTTGACAAATACTTTAGTAGAAAATGCATGCAGATTCACTCATCTTGGATCCAAATTCTTTTGATTGGATCTGAATCATCTTCTGCTGCATTCAAAGTTGTTATTCAGGGTTTCAGCCTAGAAAAGCTGTTAACATTTTTTTACTCGTTTGTAACCTAAACCATTTTAACTTCACATAATTTTAATCATTAATGATTAAAATCATTAATGGAATGATTTTCCATTAACATCAGAAAATCATTCAGTGACAAGAATATGGCAATTTTTCCAGCTTGTTCGGTCATGACTGGTGATCATCAAATATCAGATCCCCACCCTGGATATGAACACATCATATCCAGGAGCAAATATGAACAGCAGAGGTTATTACTAAGCAAAGGAGACTTAAAAAGTACATGAAACGAGGCTCAAGGACGATTTGGTAAGAGAAGGTTTGTACAGAATATGATTCTTGTTCTTTCAGAAACCATGGCGACATACCGAGACCATCTTTCCCTCGGAGGGCATGAAGGCGGGCCTGTTGCTGAGCCTCAGTTTGGTCTGAAGGGTGTTGAAGTTGATCTCCAGCTGGCACTTCTCCTGCACTTTGGGCGGCTTGTGGAGACGACGGTAATCCCTGAAGTCCTCCAGCTTCTGCTGCATGGCCTGCATGGTGTTCTGAGGCAGCCTGTTTTCCAGCCAGGGGATGGTGCGACGGATCCACTCCAACAGCTGAGGGGTTGTGTGTGTGTGTGTGTGTGTGCGCATTGAGGGGTAGGAGTAATATAACCAGAGACGGAGGAGAAAAGCAAGTTGATGGAAGAAAGGATGAAAGGAGAGCCGCACAGTTGGAAAAGACGGGGAGAATTGGTGGCGGTCATCAGAGAGTCACGGAAGAAAAGTGTGTGATTTATGGAGTTGATGGAAAAACGAGGAGAAAAAGTAGAAATCATCAGTTAGCATAAAATGTTTTGTCTAAATTCTTGCAACTTAATGTATTTGCAGTACAATTTCAGTTTTTGCATGTTTCAACAACACTGATCCAACAGTTTTAAAGCTTTATGAACAAAATCTGTAACACAATGTTTAAAACCACTAACACTAAAAACAAGACTTTTTTTATCCTACGGCATTATTAAACCTTGATTTAAATGTTTAATAATACTTTAGAAGATTATGCTTTCTGAGCATTTGCAAGATGGGGTAAAAAAAAAAAATAGCTAACTCATAATTTTTATGATTCATGAAACAATAAACAAACAAAAAAAAAAGTCAGTGGCTTGTTTTTAAAGTGTTTGACATTTATCTGCTAAGTAAATACAAAGCAACAGCTTGAAGTGTTTTCTTAAAATTAGAGGCAAGGAGCAAGTTTAAGTTTCTCCAAATACACATGCACATGTTGCTGTGCTGTTTTTTAAAATAGAAATATAATAAATGCGAGTTTTTTTCATGGAATAATTGTATTGAATTCCCAAAGGAGAATGACGAAAAAACTAAATACCAGTAAAATACGTTTAGATTTAATCTTATTGTCATTAGTTTTCCACAAATTACACCATTATCCCAATTGAAGAAAATGTTACCCTCCTCTCTTTCATTTTGTTTTCCACTTATTTTAAATCTTAAAAGGAGAAATATAATTGTGGCTCTTTAAAAATTTCCTTCAGCAGATATTCATCATAAATATCCAAGTTGTTGTGAGGCTCTAAACTGGTTTATATCGGAGGACTGAGGGCAAAGACGGCTGCTGCAGACCCCGATGAAATACAGTGAAGTTTGTAAAAATTCAAATGAATATTTGTAAATATTTCTGAAAAGCCACTGTGTTTATAAGAATTTTGGTGTGGTGAGTTAGTAATTGTAGACGTGCATGCTTGTTCTAGTTTAAGCCTGCATAAACTGCAGACAGTCCACAGACTGCAACATGTAAAAAATAAAAATAAAAAAAAGGCTGCAGTATGATTTGATAACAATCACAAGTGTTGCATAACTCAATACAAGTCCTATTTTGTCTGGCTGGCTACATGTTTATCATTATCCGCCTTATCTGCACCTGAACGCAGCACAAACATCCCCCGAGGGCGGAGAGGGCGGGGATGCAGCTCAGACAGACAAAACGGAGGGACAGAAGCGGGGAATGCTCACATCACTGGCCAGCTTCTCGTAGTCCTCCATCAGCTGTTCGTTCTCCTGGTTCACCGCCAGCACCTTGCAGATCCGGTTGGCCGCCGTCTCCGCCTAAACCACCAGGGCGAAGCAAGAAACAACGTGAGTTCAGCCGCCTACGACACCCACGCACATCTGTCTGAAGAAGGCTCTGCGAAATTAAAGTGTTGTTTTTTTTTTTGACGTTTCGCTGCGATAAATGAATCCGAACCACCTACGGAGAATTCCCAGGGGAATCGCTTCAGGGAAATCGGGCAATTAATCAGCAAACGCTCCGAAACTGATGGAATCGGGACGACTCTCGGTGTGTGTTTTATTTAAAAAAAGAAAAGAAAAAGAATAAAAAGTGTCATCTAGAGCATTGTTTTTCAAAGAGGGGCCTCAGAAAACGACTAGTAAATTAGAAAATAATTTAAAAATAAACTTTTTTTTGCTCATCAGGAGATTTTTAGATATATTTGATCAAATTCTGTTTTCAATCTTTATTGTAAAATATAAGTTAAAATAATCCATTCAAATGTTATTTTACATATTTTGTGGCGTGGTTTGTGAGTTTGTAACAGAAGTCATAAGCTATTGCTGCAGCATGGAAACGTTAGCCATGAGCACATGTTGATTTCTGCATCACTAACATGTGGCATCCTTACTACTACTGAGATATAAAACAGAGAGAGATAAAAAAGAAAGTTAAAAAAATCAATAAAATAACAAAAATATACATGAAAAATGAGGAGAAATGGAAGATTTGACAATTTATTTACAAGCTGTCTGAATGTATGAAACGATACTTGCTTAGTGTCAGGGATTGCTGCAAAAATCAATCGCTCAATGTAATAACAGTTGGCATTATAAGAGCTGAATATTTAGGAAGGAATAAAAGTGAACCGGATCTAGAATGTGGACATGTTTAGCCTGCACTGGAACAATCTGGATTTATTTGAGCTGAATATGGATTATATATAATTTGCTCTAAATTGGACCTGTATGTCTTGTAAAGACCCTTAAGAAGGTATTAGTTCAAATTTAGAATTAAAAAAATAAACCATTTTGCTTTTTGTGTGTGTGAAATGTATGCATTGAAAAAAAAAAAAAGTAGAAGGTAGCAATTACAGCAGCATGCAAAGTGTAGAACATAGAGCTGATTTGGTTGAGAAAAGAAAGACAAAAAAAAAGTTTGTAACTGGGATTTTAGAGGCGTTTGTCTTGAAATTAAAGGAAATTAAGAGAGATTAAAAGCTATCGCAGACATGTCCTTACATAAAGCGCAGATAAAAACCCCAAGCCTCGAAACTCGTAACCTCTTTCACGGCTCGCATCCCACATGGAGGGCTGCCTCCAGCTTCCCTTTGTCCAAACATCGCAAGGAAAACTTGGCTCTGCTCCTCTAAGAGGAGCGGCCTTAAAAGGAGAGCCAGGATGTGCAGGTTGTGCTTCTGTGAGCAAATGTTTGCACGACGGGGCCTTTAGCCGAGAGCCCCGACCTCCTTCATGTTGCTTTCTGTTCTGGCGGAGAGCAAGAACTGCTGATTAGAGCTAAAACTGAAACCTTTCATCCAGGAAGCCGCTGTGGGCAAAGTGTTGTGAGAAGGCTGACTGAACGCAGCAATAGATTCCACATTTGGTAATAAGTTTACCTACATGACGATGTGAAGCTTCTGTTTCACGGCTGCGGTGTAAAGCTTCATCGTGATACACCGCAAAAACAAAAACAAAAGGTATTTTTGGTCTAGTTTCTAGTACAAATATGCTAGTTCACTTGAAATAAGTCAAAAATAACTTACAAACAATTTTTCAGCAAGATACGAGGGCTTGTTTTATGTGAATCATTCCTTCATATGAATGAAAAAGTGCTGGTCCCAATGGCAAATTATTTCTCTCATAAGAAGACATTTACTAATTATTAGTTTTGCTTTGTCTCATTTCAAGTGTTGTCACTAGAAACTAGACTAAAAATACTTGGTAAGAGTTTGTGTGTGTTGTTTTTTTTGTTTTTTTGGAGTGTAAAATCCAATTAAACCTAAAGAGTTTCAACAAGTTTGGTCTGTTACTACAACAGGCTTTAATAACAAACAGGCTTGTTTGCAGCTTCACGTAATAAAAAGCCTGGTGATAATTTCCATGTACAAACCAGTGCAGTGATGTGAGGTTTGTGGTGTTTATGGGGAGATTTCTGCCCACAGGCTGCAATCTGTGGCTCTAGACAGGAGGAGGGAGGAAAAAATGCTACTCCTTGTTTTTATGAGAGAACTGACAGACGGCGGACGGGTTCACGCTTCTCAGGAGAGTCGGTCGCCCTACGAGACGATCCCAGGAAGATTTTAAGGACAGCGGATTTAACAGGACGTCCTGAGTGATTGTTCATGACAGAGATCCAGCCCAATCTTGGTAATGATGTTTTACACTTAAATCTGTTGTCAGATGCTGCTGCTGATGTTTACTGTCAGTTTACAGAGTGCATACATACCCTCATTATGAGCCTAAATGACCTGAAAGTGATTATTTTTGTCAAAAAGCCTTTTAGCAAGTTGTAAAGATGCCGCCTTGGCACAGTTCTGGCTGAATGTTTAGCAGTTCTTACCAAAAATGTTGGAGCTTTTTAAATAGTTTGTTTTCCTGGCTTGTAATAATAGCCTATAGTTGTTGTTTTTTTAAGGGAACGGAGTTGAGTTTAATGTTGCCCTCATTTATCCGTTCCTCAACAAGTTTCAAAGTGGGATCACCCAAGACAAAGCAAACTTCAACCAAAACAGACACAGATTCTCTAAAGCCGCGGTTCTGGGCCTTTTTCAAAAGCGGTTTCAGGGCTCGGTTTGGTACTTCAGACCCAGTTCAACTACCACAGGTTCCAGCTGAACCAGTAACAGCTCCACTTTGGTTTTTGAATTGCAGTGCACCGATTGCAGTTTTCTGGTCAAACACATACCTTTCGATTTTGGATGATACATTTTTTGTTTTGTTTTTTTGTCTGGAATTTGGTGAATAGTTTTCTAAGTTGGGAACAGTGATGTGACTATTTTTAGCCAATCACGTACAGACGTGATCTGGTGTGGAAACCTGTCATTGTGCCCTCTCTCTCTAACAGCAGAGATAAAAGGCCGGCGGTGGATTTTCAGACCTTTGCAGAGGTAGATAAGATCAGTTTCCAATTCAAGCATCAGATTGAATTGGAAAATTCAAAACGAAGGAAACCAGAGTCCATTTATCAGCCGGTTGATTTTCTCGCTGCGTCCCCATTTCTGAATGCATTCAATTTGCGATTCAAATACTGATGGGTGAATTGTTCGAATCAAGGTGTAATTTGGCAACATAAAGATGAAGCAAAACATTTTAATAAGAAACAATGTAAAAAAAAAAAAACACCACCATATTTGTTAGACTTTTGTCTTTTAAACATGGAAGAAAATAGAACAAGCAACGAATTCTGGGAAATAAAACATTTTTCTGTAACTACTTAATTTTTTTTCACATATTTATGCAAAACATTTCATGATTTTCCAGATTTCAAGACTGTGTAGGAGCTCTGCAATAATTTGACCCGGTCTTAATTAGAGATAATTCATAGTAAATTCTAATTAGTTCACAAGTTCTAATTTATTTTGCTTTGTTGTTGAATTTTCTTAAGTTACTTGCTGAGTTATCGTTCCATCCCAGAATAAAAAAAAAGAAACTCAATCCATAATGAAAAACTGACAATAATACAACAGTGACTGCATTTAAACTTCAATAACTTCAGCAGAATAAAATAAAAAAACAAAAAGCAAAGACAATCTGCTCAGAATTTCACTTTCCTTACGCAGTGCTTTCACCATTTCAACACTCAGGGTGAACTATTGTTGGTGCTAAAACAGAGCTACACAAACAGACGCTGTCATTTTCCTACTAACTCGCTGGACATGTTTTTCTTGGACTTGTTGGCTCTTTTGGTTCGATTCTCACCTTCTGCTTGCCTGAGAACGCGTGGTAGTAACACGACACATAAGTCATGACGGCCTTCTCATCTGGCCTCAAGGTGCTAATGATGTCTGTCCGAGGAACAGAGGAAAAGGGAGAGAGGACAGAGGAGAAAAATGCAGAATAAAAGTGTGCAGAGAACAAAAGGGGCCAGCAGGGGGCGCAATCATGAGTCACATGGGTCCTCCAGTCAACTTGAGGTTTCCAGTGGGGAGCACAAAGAAATACTAAAAAAAACAAAAAAAACAAGCTGGTATCGTTTTTATTTGTGTTTAAAGTCAAACTCTGATCTGTGATGCCTTCAAGTGTCCAGCTGCAGTCTGACTTTTCTCAATTTGGATATAAACACAGATTTGTTTTAGTTGATTTGCTTAAAGGGACAGTGATATGTGGTTTCTAGGCACATAGTGACATTTTATAGCACAATCGTGTAATTATGTTAACTTTATTTGTTATAAAAATGCTTTAGTTTCATTTCAAATTTCAAATTTCAAATACATTTGAAATTGGACCTTTGTTTCTTTAAGAAACTCCTGCTCTTTCTGAAAGTCCACCTTCAGGAAGTCATCACAACATGTCTTCTCTATTAACACTTCAACGTTTTTACCAGCGTTGCACTGAGAAGTAACTCCTATAATGAGCTCAGCAGATATTTCACCAGGTGTTTGCTAATTGTTGCGGGCTAGTCTGAAGGAGCCAGGTGGGGGAGGGCTGCTATAGGAGTTGTCAATTTGGAAACTGCTTCTCTGAGGAGGCGGGGCTAGGTCCGCTCAGGTGTTTTGCACAGCTGAATGGAGGTTAAAGAATTTCTCAAACATGCATAAAAGAATCAAAGCAACACTCCAGGTAATTTTTTGGATGAGGAAATAACACTAAGATGTGACGTGAAGCTCAAAGTTGATGTTCTTTATAACACTGCCCCTTTAAGTCAATTAAGGCGGCTCAATCTTTTCCCATAAACTCCGATCTGTGACGCCTTCAAGTGTCCAGCTGCAGTCTGTCGTCTCTCAGTTTAGTTATAATCACCGCCTGTTTTAGTCGACTTGCTTAAAAGAGTTGCTGAGATTACAGCAGCTGCCAGAGAAAACTGTTATTCGTTACCCGGCCAGTCTTTCTCTTAGAAAAGGAGGAAGACTGACAGGAACGCTAAAACCAGACGGGCCATTAAAGCCTCGCTGTTTTGACTTTGAAATGCCAGGTTTTGTTCCACTCACTCCTCCGCTCTCTAGTCAAGCGGTCGCTCTGAAGGTTAAATGGAGCTGTCGGTTTAAACGGGTACATTTCCCCTCCCGCGGCGGCGAGAGACATCGGGCGAATTTGTGTCGACCGCGCGGCCGGTTATTGCAGACGATCGCCGTCAAGCGGCTCAGAGGCGCTCCGCTCGGCTTTCCGTTTTCGCGAGAGGAAACTCGAAACAACAAGGTAGACTGGAGGCCCGCCTGCGCTCATCGCCTCTGACAACACAAGACGTAGTCCCATCATGCATTTTGTGGTGGCGTGAACCATGCGGAAAGTAAAGGAGCGCTGTGCACTGCAGAGAGAAGAGTACTGTTAAGAGACACCTGCACACACACACACTCACACAGACACACCCAGACAGGTAGGGGGGGAAGAAAGGGAGGACAGGGTAGAACTCTGCATCCAGGATACCTTTTGGGCGCCTGAGAAGGCGTGGTAGAAGCTAGAGACGTAGGTCATGATGGCCTTCTCATCCGGACGGGCAGTGCCTACAATGTCTGTGGGGAAGAGAGGAGGTCAGGAGGGCGGATGTGGGGTTGAGGGGGCATGAGGGAGTCAAATGAAGGAACTAGAAGTAGAGCTCATCACGTTAATTGTAGAGCAAAACAGACCACAGGTGAGCGTTTGAATCCTGATTTTGTCCTTCGCAGCTACTCACAAGAGGAAACCGTATTTGGAGATGTAGCGTTGACGTCGGCGAGGCTTCATTTATTTGTACGAAAGACAAGCGCCTGTTTACATTCCGCAGAAAATATCCTCACTGTGTGCACAGCTGTGACATGAAACCCCAAAACATGCTCCTTCAGACGGCAGAGGAAGCCCATGAAAAAGATATTATACCACGAAAACCACAAGTGTCGGCGTATTTTATTGGGATTTTATGTGACAAACTAACACATGTGGTGCACAACTGTAAAGGGAAATGAAAAGGACACATGGATCTCTTTTTTAAAAAAAAAATAAGGATCGGAAAAATGTGTCTTTCATTTGTATTTTACAATTGTACTAGGGCCATGCTAAGAAAATAAAATTACAAGCATAAAGTCGAATATTACAAGAATAAAACACACAGCCAGAGCGAGAATGGATTTGTTTAGATCAAAGCCTATTTTTGTGTCAGAATGGTCCATTCAAAGCCCAGATCATCTCAAGTATTTGTGGTGCAATCCCAATAAAATACGTTGAAGTTTGTGGCAAACCAAAATGTGGAAAATCAGCCAACATGAGAGACGAAGACAAACTTCATTCACTCTGGTTTTTGTTCAGTCGTTGTTGAGAGTGAACAATACTTCTAAATGCAACCAACTCAGAGCCAGCTGGCGTGACTCGCTAGTAAACCTTTAAAGAAGCTCGGCTCGTTTTGCACACCTCTGCAGGGCATGGCTGCCAGATGTCAGAGTGCAAGTGTTAAAAAATATATATATTTGATTTGTGGTGACCTCTTTGTCCCCTCTGAACTTTTAATCTGGCTAAACGGCTCTTCAGAAAGAACATGTTTTGGTTTTCTAGTGTGCGAAATTGTCTGGTTTAAGTTTCATTCTTTCGCAATTTGAGTTTCACACCAGCTCACCTTCTGCATCCAACATTTTGGGGATGTCCAGGTACTTCTCTGCCACGTCAAAGGCTGTGTTCAGGTTGGTCATGGGGTCATCCTGTCACAAGCAGATCATAGTGACCATTAAACTCTGCTTTTAGGCAAAAAAAAAAAAAAAATGGTACAAGTAAGTAAACTAACTCACCTTGCGCAGTTTCCCGTAGTCTATGAGTTCTGGACGGTGTCGATGAATGAGTGCACAGAAGCCCAAGCCGTCCTTCCAGCTGAAAAAGCAAAGCGGAGAAACTTTGGTGAGGAGGAAAGTGAGAAAGACATTTTAAAAAAAGTCAGAAATTGCTGCCAATAACTTCATGTTCTCTTTGTACTGGTGATAAACTTGGCTCTGTCCATGTGCGTTTAATACCGTCTCTCCCCTAGACAACACGACTGATGGAGATCTTACCGTTCAGCATGCAGGTTGACTCTCAAGTTGAATATTTTTATGATCAGAGAACAGATCATACCTAATGATGCTAATGGGTCATGCTAACAACACTGTCTGGTGTAAAAGCCTAATTACTAAATGAAGACAACTCAAAGTTAGACATTTTCTGTATCAAAGTGTTTAAAATGAGACTCAAAGGAATCACAGCTTAGCTTTACCAAAGTTTATTATCTGGGCAAATTGTAAAGCACTAATTTACTTTTGCTTCTTTTCTTCAAAACTAAGAAGTTCAACATCTGTGTTTAAGTCTTGGTTGTCGACTTTTACAATTTTTAAGGAGAAATTTATATTCATGCTCTTATTTCAACATTTAAGGATGAGCTTAGGGCTTTTGCTGTAGCTTCTGCTAAATACTTTAGCATTGGTGGAACTAATGTTTATAATTAGTGCTTTAGAGTTAGCGCAACAAACGTTTTAGCTCACCACTGCATGTTAGATTCAGAAATGTTGGCAACCTTTTAAAATAATCTTTCTTTCCGAAATGTGCGGTTCTTTTCCCAGCGATGGAACTATTTTTCTTCCTCAAAAAGAGTAGCGGTGTGTCGCCTCTGCTCACGATATAGTTATTGATAGCTAAAGCTAGAGAAGGGCTAAAAAAACAAGAAATTAGCAATATTTTCTCAAAACAAATAAAAGACCTAAAAAACACACAGACATATAATTTTTAAAACTGCTGTTTAACTTATGAATAATCCAAAATCCATCCTTGGTAGAGCTGCAGCTGATCTGATGCCGTTTGCTCATGTAAAGCTAATGCTACATGAACAAAAACAGCACAAAAATTGACAATGGGCTGTTGTAAAGTTGTACTGTTGATAGTATTATACTGTTTAATATTATAGTCATTTTAAGTCGTTAACATTTCCTAAGATGGACGGCATACATCTGATTAGCTTGTTAAGCATTTCTGCCAATCATACGACATATTTCTACTACAGCTAAAGAAACTATAAAAGATGAATTTACAGACAGTCGGTTTAAAATATCCATATTAAAACTGAACCAAGCAGAAAACCCAGACATCTAGCAGGACCCCGTTTGACTTGACGACATATTTTTAGCTCGGCTCTTTTTGGTTCATTGATTAGCATCCTTGCTTCTGAAGCCAATCTGTTTAGAAACTGCATCATCTCAATGTGGAGTTGTAAAAAATCGATGCTTTGTGCTTCCAAGGCAACAAAGACGGGTTATTTACATCTATCGCCTGCCATAAAAAGTTTCCCTGCTGCATGGGGAAATCTCTCACAAGGCTACTTAATGCTTTTTATGTCTGAAGTCCTCCAGTAAAAAAAAAAAAAAAAAATTTGCTCTGATCTCGTCTGCCTCTCATCTCCTGACTGAGATGTAAAGCCACCATCTGTCCCTGAAAGGCCACATCAAAGTCAATCCATTTTTTTCCTCCCAGCGCTCCGTTTACACCTTCGCTTGAAATGACCTCAGCTCCACCTTTTCGTCTCGCCTCAGCTTTCATCCACATCTGAGTGTGGCAGTGGTCGTCTTTCAATAATTCAACACGGAGGCATTGGGAGTGTTCTGTGAAGAGGGTCGAACAAGTCCCACCTTCAGGTTTGACTGTGCCGTTACTAGAATAAATGTTTAACATTTCTGGGATGCGCAAATTATTTATTCCTGCTCTATTTATTTATTTATTTATTTATCGGCCGGCCTTGTTTAAAGGAACAGGCCTGGTTTTCATTCTCGTTTTCAGTTCTGCTCTGATTAACGGCACACAGCAAAAATAATTTCCTTTGAAATCTTGACAGAAACCAGAAATACTTGAAATTCATATGCTGGACTATTCTCTCAAAATTTAAAGAGAATCAAAGGGAGCCGAGAAGAAGAAAGAGCTCCGATCAGATGAGGCCAAAATTAAACTTCCTGCTCAAAACACAGCGCCATGCTGTGGGCTCGCTGTTCTTCAGCAGAGAAGGGGAGGCAGGTCAGAGGTCATGGGAAGACAGCTGGAACTAAATACAGAGCAATACTGGAAGAAAACATGTTAGAGGCGGTAAAGATTCACCTTCCAACACGACTACCCTAAACATGCACCCACAGCGACAACAGCAGGGTTTATATGGCCCAGTCAAAGTCTCGACGACATAATTCTAATTGTGAATCTGTGGGTACAATTTCTTTCTAAATGTGCAAACCTTATAGAGACCTACCCTAAAGGTCTCGGATGTAAAGGCAAAGAAACGTGGTTCGACAAAGTAAAGTATCGACTCAGGGAGGCTACATTCAAACACAGGTTGCATCTGGAAATTGTGCATGACGCTGGAGAAGATTATTTTTCATGCCATCCACAGCCAAGCTGCAGCGGTAGAACAGTTCTGTTAACAAAATGAGATCTGGGTATAATTTAATCTAGTGCTGAGCGACACAGCAAAGAAAAATAACACTGGAAAAACGTCAAAGAACAACTCAAAAACCACTGGTACTCTGCTTAGCTGCACTACACACACAGACCCGTTGTCATAGCAACTGACTTACAACAACGCTACTAATGTATCAGGATTCAACACCAAAAAAAAGACATGCAAACATTTCTCACATAAAGAACAGAACATTGTTTTAGCTAAACTAGCGCAGCTCTGGTTAATTTAAACCAATTTAAACATGATGATCTGTAAAAGTAGCTTTTTTATTCTTCTTCTTTTTTTTTGTAACTGAACCGAAACACAGAATTTCACAGCACAGCTACATGTTGAGGGGTCAAAGTCAAGCTAGCATAACTTACCTATGTTCTGCTTCCTCACTACTTTTGTTAATTAAGAGTTTTTTCCTGACCTTTTTGTCTGCTTGTTATAGTGTTGACAATTTGTAGCAAAGCACTGTGTCGCCTTGTCTTTTATACATAATGTGTATATTTAAGATCTAGCTTGTTATGTTGACAACTTGACAGCCAAAATTAATGGTCAATGATTAATCAATCTCAGGTTTTCTGAGGGATCTTGGGTGCGTGACATCACGCTGCAAAGTGTCTAAACTCACAACACATGTATGTGACCTTGTGGTTTTAATGTTACTAAATGTTTTTAAAAGGGTCAGAGGGGATTGAATATTTTTTCCATGTACTGCAGATGAACACCAGAAAGGCTGAAGAGTAGCTGGAGAGTCTCAAAGTTTACTGAGGTTATTTTAGGTCAAAAAGTGAAGAGATTTTTACAGTTAGATTGACTTCTTTCAATATTATTTAATACCTGGAAACAGTGAAGAGATTAAACAACTCTTCAAAAGGACCCCCAACCCAAAGTCAACCTTCCTGTAAGTCTGCACAGATGAAGTCAAAAATGTACTGACTGTTTCTGCTTCCCTGTGCTTGAATCTCTGCAGGCGAGTTATTGCCTCTTCTGTGACTCGTTACGTCCCTCCAACTTTACCTGATGTGAAAGTTCTGGATGTTGACGTTCTTGTAGGGCGCAGTTTTCCTCTGGCACCACAGCAGGAGGCCTTCTTTGGCCGACGTCTCTGTGGTTGGGAAGAAGGGATCATTGTGAAGTCGGACCGACATGCAGCCGACCGACTCGGCTAATCCCCGTTTAGTGCTGGATTAAATGGAGGTACACAGAATAGGAAGCATCTGCAATGGCTCAGATGTTTTTTGTGCTTTTCTGTTACCGTCGGTTACAAAGCCGGGTTTTGCACTGCGCCGTTTCCACACTGTGAAATTAACGGCTCAAAAGAATCTCAGACTAAACAAATTAAGGCTGGCCAAATGGGACGTTTACTCTACGACTTTCACTGTAAGTTATTAAAGTACTTTTGCTGTAATTTACAAAAGGCCTAGAGACCAAGGCAGCGAGTCATTTTCAATAAACAACAAGCAAAATGAACAACAAAGAATGAAAAATGTCCCCCAAACACAACAAAGAGACACAAACGCCCCCATTCATGAAGTAAACCGTCACAGTAATGGCTGACTGCTGTCGAGGCTTTTAAACATGTCAGAGCAAGAAATATTCTCAGACACCGCAAGCATAACTAGCGTTTTTCAAAAAATTTAAAACGCACACACTACCTTCCACAGAAATGTCCTGGATGGCGAAGCGGAGAATAATGGTCCAGATCATTCCCAGGGTCATCTTAGCGTTACCGTCTACAATTTCTGAAACACAAAGGAAGCCGCGACAGTTTAGGATCTGCGCCTTTATTAATATTATAGATCTTCGGGTAAAAACCAATCCTTTGCAGTTTGAAAAGGAAAAAAAAAAAAAAAAAAAAAAGTTGAAAGGTATAAACATTTATTCCATCTGTGAATTTCAAATGTATAGGCTTTAAAATATTTTAGTTTTTTTTTAAAGGAGCAGTATTATGTGTCTTCTAGGCACATTACAGCACAATCAAGTAACTGTGTTAGTTATGACTTAAAGGAAATTTGACTTTGCAATTTACCACCTTAAAAGTGGGGCTCTGTCTCTTTAAGAAACCCCTCCTCTCTACAGAAAGACATCACAACATGGCTCCTCTATGAACCCTTCAATGTGTTTACCAGCGTTGCATTGAGAAGTTTCTCCTACAATGAGCTCAGTAGATGCGCAGTTCCACCAGGTGTTTGCTAATTGCTGCTGGCTAGTCTGAAGGAGCGGAGTAAGGCTGCTCTGTAAAACGGGAGCTCAGAAACGGCAGCTCTAAGGAGGAACTACATCTCAAAGGCGGAGCTAAGTCCACCCAGGTGCTTTGCACTTCTGAATGGTTGCCATGGAGATTAAAGGACTTCTCGTACATGCATGGAAGAATCAAAGCGACACTCTAGGTATGTTTTTGATGAGGGAGTAACATTATAACATGATGCACAGCTCAAACATTTACATAATACTGCCTCTTTAAAACATATAGAGACACAGTGCATGTTTAGCTCCGGGTCATAAATGGGTAATTAACGACCTGCAAAGAAAGAGGAAAACTTATTAAACTGACCACTGAAATCTTTTTAGATCTAGTTAGAATAACTAACATTCCAATAGAGCAAATTAGTCTAACTAACCAATATCACCAATGTGGTCACCCTAATATTTGTAGCTGTTTAAATTTGCTCAGTCAGGTGACTGCAGACAGAAATCCAGTTTCACCAGAGGAAACACGCGAAGCCTGTTCTGAGCGCAGAGCTGATGAGATGAACCGCAGCTGGCTGTGAAGGACCGCCCTCAGTCCAGCCACCTCTGTGCCGTCCATAATGAAAATCCCCTTTTACCAGGTCACCCTCTTTCGCCGGCCTCCAGATGATCGTTTGTTTGTCCCGCTAATCCAATCAGGCTCGGAGCGCGGCGGCTCAGCCGTGACGGATGAGCTGACTACGAGATGCCAGTCAGATGTCTGGAGACGTAACGCGCCGTGAAAGGCGGCTCGCGCCGAATTAGCGGGCAGGAAAAGTGAGGCGCGCCGCTTCCCGGTGACACATGCAGATCATGTTCAGATTAACTCAAACGAACATGAGTGACAAGCAGAAATTCACCTAACGGGATTTGAAACTGTACCCCTCCTCCGTCTCCGTTTCATCCCGTTGGTCAGTTTGGTGGATCTGACCGTCATCTGGTCTCATCGCAGCGCGAAGGCCACAGCGAGAGGGAATGACCAGGAAGATAATCTGTCTGCAATGCTTGTTTGGTTTTATTACACTGTAACAAACCACCTCTTTTGCCAACTGATCTATGCTACGACTAATAATTAAAAACCTCCAAACATCGGTCATCAATCAGTTACTGTGACTGAGTGTAAATGACAATTAACCCCATTTACAGAGTAATTATAAAGTGCCCCCTTACAGATAAATCATGCTTTAATCTTACAGATCACAAACACTTTTTGAAAGGCAAAAAAACCCCTGGGTGATCAAAAGATAAGAAATCTTAAAATGACATTTTTTCTGTCCTCTTGGATGTGGTACTGATTTTATTTCTTTTACAAATATATCACGATTAAGTTGGTCAAAAACTGGCAATGTGGTTAAGAAGTTTGGTCATAAATTATCATTTTTAACTAACAAAAAAAATTACAGAAAAAAAACCTTGTAATGTAAAAGTGAAAATTGGTTTAGACAAAATAATGACAAAAAAATAAAAAATAAAAAAATTGGGTTGTCTGCGATTAATCAATCAATGATGGTCAACATTAAGTGATTTGCAGTGATTGGTCTTTTCTGACCAATCGCCTTACTGTTTTCTACGTTAAAACCCTGTCATTTTTATGTGCAACAATTAAAATTTTTTTCCAAGACCATGTTATGGGAAAAAAATAAAGCTTTAAAAATATTCAACTTTGACCACAACGGTTTTAGGCTACAACAAAAACAACAAAAAATCCCATCACATTCTGGAGTGACTGCTTTAACTCACATTTTATATAAATGCCTCTGCACCGTCCCTTCAGATACTGGATTCTGCTCATCACTATAGTTCACTATAGTTTATAACCAGATCTAAACATCTTACCCATCATTACACTTTGTATTTCTTAGTTAAATAGACATCCCTGTCCACACTTCACTCACAAAAATCAATTCTTGGCTCGTTGCCTTGTACTTATCTTCCTATATGTCGCCCAAACTCAGCGGTCACCACGTCCGGTCCCCTGTGTGTGTTCACTCAGCCGGTACAGATGACAGCTTTTTCTTACTCTGCACCATTACGTCGTCTCAAAAGGTCTGATCCGATTCCATCGGGGAATTCAATACGCAGGTCAAAAATATTGAACAAATGACAGTCGGTTTTTATTTTTGTTCTTAACCGTTTCTTACTTATAACCAAAAGGTATTCAAAATCTGATACTTGTTAGAAAAAATATTGTTCCGTCTTTCTGAAGATCGTGCAGCAGCATGGTCAGAAATTGGCATGAAAATGTTATCTTTTTTTAAAACATCTGACACAAAGGCAGCAGGTGCCGACACCTCAAATTAAAAGGTCGACCCGGTGCTGGTCCAAGTGTGCCGCCACCCAGACTGTATTAGAAGCAGATGTCAGGGTTTTCTGGCTTGGTCTTACAAACATTTGCAAGGTTTAATGTGGAAAAGGCAGAAATGAAAGAGGAGGATTTCTGATCTTGAAAATGTGTAGTTTCTGTCTGAGTGGTGTGCGGTTGTGTGGGCAGGAATCAGAGAAGCAGCCAAAAAGCTACCTGGAGGAGCTGCAGAGAGCCACAGCTCAGGTGGAAGAATCTGCTGGCAAATATTAGCTGTGTCCTCTAGAAACGAGGCCTTCATGAAAGAGTAGCAAGAAGAACTGATGGTCTAATCTGGTTTTAGAGCTGAATCCAGTTAATCTGTAGCAGGACTTGAAAAATGCATCATCTTCCATCAGCTTCACAATTATGCGCTATTTCATAAAGCCTGTAGTTGTAACAAAGTGTGATGCTATGCAAGGCGACACTGATTATTTTAATAGATTATTCTGACAATCAATTGAATTAAAAAATTTACACTGCGCAGATTTTTTAATTAATCACTTAAGACTTTTTATACAATATTAGAAAAACATGGAAAATGCAAATAAACAGCGCAATTCCTTTTTCAAAATAGAAAATCCAGGGGAAACTAGAAATGCCACTTGTACAGGTCTGGCGAGAACACAGGATTCCCCCAGTGTACCATCAGCCTGGCAGGTCACCAGGCTTGTGCCCCCACCAGGCTAAGCATCGCTTATTTATTTAAGTCTTTTTGAAATGTTTGCATTTTTGTTTTGTACAGTTTTGGCTTAATTGCTGAAAGATTGTGCTGTTCTTTCAGCAAGTGGCATGTTTTGCAGTCTGTATACTCCAGTAAGCGATTGATCGATTACTAAATTAGTTGACGATTACTTCAATAATTGATTCCTCAGGATTAATTGTTTCAGCCCTTCACTTAACACTTACGTGTTTGTTGAATTATCACTGACTGATGCAATCACATGCAGACGTACATCTCTTAGATTTTGGAGCACATGAGCAGGACACGCAATAAAAAAAAATAAAATAAAGCAACTGTCAGCAGTTTTTCATTAAAAAAAAAAAACTTAACCCGATGACATTGAAGCCTGGATTTGTCAGAGTAAGCAAAGCAGTTTTCCTCAACAATCCCACATGGTCCATGTTCGAGGCAACTCGACACATTTTCAGTTCGCCGCAGGATTTGTTGCTGCAGCATTAATCCCAACCATCCTTAAATTCAGAAAAACAAACCGTTTACTCTTTAAGGCAATTTGTTTAAATGAACCCGTGAGAATGTTGCCCGCTTGAAGTGAAATTCTGTTTTTCCCCAACATGTGCGAGGTTGTGATGGTCGGCGGCAGGAAGGAAGTGAAGCATTTGTGCTGTTAAAGATTTGCTTAGCCTCTTTTGGCAGAAGGATGGACGTTATTTGCGCTAAACGGCTCCTGAGGGGGATTTGCTGATGCTGAGATCTACTCTAATAAAATGCTGTGAAAGCAAAAGCGACCCGCCACAAGACTTTGCAGTTTGAATTAGTCATTTGTGGACAACCTAAGTGAAAACTGCGCAGTCGTAGGGAAACACGTTGCATCTTCATCTCGCTCTCTGCGGCATCGCTTACCTTCTGCTCCGATAGAGACCAGCTTCACCCCTTTGCTGGCGATGAAGTTGAGCGCTTTGTTGACGTTGGAGATCTTGTGGACTCTCATCTTGCCTCTCTCCGGTTTGGCCAAGCGTTCACCTGGAACCAGAAATGCAGTGCTGATGACGACATGGTTCAGCTTTCAGGGCCTCAGAAACATAACCAGGGAACTGTTCCCACCTAGTTTTGACTACAAATGTCGGCCAATGTTAATTGCAATGCTAACCCACTCCTGCTACAGAAGTCTAAATGAGAAATGAGAAAATAGATCAATTTGAAAACACAGCCTCTATAGATGCATCTGAATAAACTGCAATACACTCAAAAATGTTGATTTATACTATTCAAAATGTATACATTATGCAGAATATTGCAAAGAGAGCAACATATTCCAAGCTTTTATTGATATTAAGGCCTGCAACTAATTATTATTTTAGTAACAAATTATTCTGAATCGAATAAAAAATGTCCACATTCTGACATTTTGTTGTTCTTCCATGGAAGCGGGCAGCATCCAGACAAACATTAAAACAATTTAATATAAGTTGCTGCTTTGACTTGATCACAGCACTGCCAAACCATATGTACAAAAATCCTCAATAAAATAAAATATTAGAAAATCAAACCCCAGACAAGTGATTCAGCCGGTGTAACGCTGAACTGATGCGGTGAAACTACCAGTAGAAGGAGAAGCTACCAGTGGCAGGAGAAGCTACCAGTAGCAGGAGAAGCTAACAGTAGCAGGAGAAGCTACCAGTAGCAGGAGAAGCTACCAGTAGCAGGAGAAGCTAGCAGGAGAAGCTACCAGTAGCAGGAGAAGCTACCAAACACTGAGGAGAAGAAGATACATCGTTCCAGTTGCAACTGTATCGATGGTTGCAGGCCATCGATACAGTTTTGATGTTGCAAACTGTATGTTTTAATGTTACACAATACAGTTTTAGCAAGTTGCTCAAAGTCTAAACTGGTATTGTTGTGCATATAAGGTGTAAAGTTTACCTTCGACCAAATGCCCCCCAAAGGAATCTCACCGCCCCCCTTTTGTAAAACTTTCCACCAGCGCCCCCCGCTGTCTTCTGAACGCCCCGTTGAGAAACACTATTTTAGACACTATTAGAAACATATTACAAAATATGAATAAAGAAATACAATTTTTCAAAACAGAAAATAAAAATGTCATTTCCTGAAATGTAAAAACACAGCATTTCTTTTGCGAGCGCTTGATCATCTGTAGCAAAGGATGCATTGAAGCTAAAAAAAAAAAAAACACGGCTAACATCAGCAAGTGAAAAGCTTAGCCCTTTTTGCTCGACTTAACACTAATGCAGGCTGATCGGCTGATTAATCGAACAATAGCAGAAACACATAAAAAGAAATGTCAAAATTTCTAAAGTGTCAAATTATTCTCGTCCATCTATCCTGAAGCAGCTGGTGGCAGCACGGTTTGCATCCGGCTAATCCTGTTAGGAACGGGGCTCTCTACCTGAAATGACCTCCAGCAGCAGCATGAGCTTCAGCCCGTCCCGAAAGTCCTCCTCGATGTTCTCGATCTGCGTGCCGGCTTTTCTGAGGTGTGAGTTGCACCAAGCTGTAAAAGTCTGGAGAAACGGGAAGAAAGGAGGAGAAAACACCCGTCAGTGCGCTCGTCTACCGCTGGTCAATACGGACTCTGGTCTAGATCAACGAATGGCTTGTTGTTGAGATTTGGGCTGTAACTAAGGATTGTTTTATTAATCAATTAATCTGATGATTAACTGAATTAAAAATAAAGTGGCACATTCTACGGATCACTTAAGCCTTTTTACATACAATATCAGAAATGCATGAAAAGATGCAAAAATAATTGACTTCCTTTTCAAATAAGTAAATAAAAATGTTTTTGCCTAGAATGCAATAGCTTAGCATTCCTGTAGTGTATTTGAACTGCGTTAAGCTAAAACACGTTTGCAGATGAATGTACTTTCATCTTAAATGCAACATGTAAATATTTATTGCATAGTTTTGGCTTCATTACTACACTGAGTATGCAATTTTTCACTGAATGCTAAACAATTAACCACTAAATTATTTGACAATTATTTCTATAGTCAATTAATCACAATTGTTCCGATTAATCATTTCAGCCCTTGTTGAGATTGTACATTTAACGATTCCTTGAGTGATTCGATTATTAAAAATCCTTGAGGAAAATGTATTTACCTCGAAGCTTCGTTAAATTGCGTTTTATTATTTAGCGCACTGTGCTACGGCCGGGTCATTTGTGTTGGGCAGCGGTCTCACTTCCGTCTATGGGTTGCTGCTAACTAGCAGCATGACGTCCAATTTTTAGGTTTTAGGTTTTAGGTTTTCATTTCTCGGGGGACTAATACGCTCCTTAAATGGACTGGTGGCAGCCAGTCACTGTTTGAAAGCCAACGGTGGGAAGAGCGCTGCAGGTGTACTTACACAGGTGAGTGGAAGAGAGACAGAGAGAGATTTCTCAAGTACTCGATTAATCATAAAAATAATCGAAAGAGTACTAGATTACTAAAATATTCATTTACAACAGCCCTAACATATTTCAGTAGTAGTTTGTTAAAGCGCTCTTACAATTTTTTGCAAGACCCCAACAAGCTTAAACTCCACCATTTATTTTTTTGTATTGGACCAACTCATTGTGTGATAGGAAGCAGGTGCAGCGAGCTGCTACTCCGCTCTGAAAACATCTGCAGCTGTGCCTGCGCCGCCCAACGGCACCTGGCACGATGAGCGCAGACCCTGCTGCGAACGCCTTTTTATGAGTTCCTGAGTTAATTACACCCCGAGTCTAAAACACCAGGCCGCATGTTTCCAGCGGGGATCCGGAGGAGCAGAGCCAGGCGGCTATGAAAGCCAGCCCTGTCTCTCCGAGAGGCCTGCTTTCCACCGTTGGCAGACGAACGCCACTTAAAAAAAAAAAAGCCACTGGAGGTTCTGCCATGAGATTAAGGTTAAAGATGGAGAGTGGTGAGGTTTGCGTGGCCATCAGTGAACTCAACTGGGAAAGAACTGGGTGGGAGTGGGAGTTGACCGGTGAAAACGCTTGAGGAAACTCTCTGGATACTACACAGGATCAGAGGGGAAAGACAGACAGATTACATGGTGTGTTATCTTCGAGGGCACAGCTGACAGAAATAGAGCAGTGCTGGAGAGTTTTCTGCAAACACAAACACACCCTACTTATGACTTAAGTCAGGCTCCAATGGGAAAAGAGGTACTCAATCAATAACCTATTAGAAGTTTGCCAATTATGTTTACCTATTAAAGCAGAGCCGTGGCATGTGCAGTTAGCGTGAATACTGTAGAACAATCTAATCAAAGTATTGAGATGGAGCTGACCGCCGGTCATAAAAGGTCAAGTTCATGATTAAATTTCTCCTGATCAGCATGAGTACCTATTGCAAGGCCTTCGCGGAGTACACAAAGCATGCCATATAATTGAGAACATCATCTACCCAGTCATCTGCCACATTTACCCCTGGTAAGGATGCAAAACGTCTCATGCCGACTGTTTAGAGTAGAGAATCTGTGTTGCTGTGGACATCTCTTCCACAAACCTTAACAACATCATTAGAGTCGATTTAGCATTTCCAAAAGATGTTAATTGATGTAAATTACATCTGCTGATACGGAGCAGGTCTACTCTATGAGGAAGTGTTGGCTAAAGTTTTGTTCAGCAGCTTAACAGTGTGGGTTTTGGCAATAATATAAAACAATGCATATAGTGTTGTCACAGGGATTACAATAATAAAAAAAAAAAACAACAAAACAACTAAAAGTCCCTAAATTCAATAGAAGGTAGAACAGTAACCAACCATAAGAGGAAATCTCTGTTTTCTAGTGGAAATTAGAGACGACTACAGTCTGGTTATTTCACAGCGGTTACACTATAAAACAGATATACAATCACTTCAAAAGCAGATGAGGTTGGAAACATTCACAAGTTTTATTAATTGAAGACTGTCCAACATGCCATCCTGTCGTCTGCACTTGTTTCTCCTTTGTTGTGAGTGGGGTGTTGATTTGTGTTGTGAGGTGTATGGGGGGCGGCTGACTTTACCACAGTTGTTCACCAAGCGAGAGAGAGAGAATCCATCACCTCTCCATCACAGGGCAGCACAGAGACGCTCCGTACCAACAGCAATGCATAAACATGCTTTAAGACTGAACGGAAACCAGAGTGCCTTTAGCAAACGGGGAATGTGACCGTACTTTCTCAACGACGTTTGCCAACGATTTCCTGTGCAATGCCATTTGATTCTCATCTCCCTTCAGTGCTCCATCTGGGATTTCTCTCACTGAGCTAAATTTCTCAGGATGAATTTCATTTTGGCCAACCAGAGAACAGAATAAAGCGTTGCGAACGATGACATTGAGTTTTTGCACATATCGGTACTTCTCTCTTCACATTTGAGGACGGTTGTTTACAACACATGCAATTTCCGAAAAGCTTCATCGCATACCTTCCTTTACAATTGAGTGGGCATATTTCAAACATCACGACCAGATGTTAGAGATTGGGGTAAAATCAGTTCAGTTTGAGTCGACGCTTCCAGCAACCAACTGTTTCTCATCAGCCAATTGTCCAGACCCTCTGTACAAAGAGGAGAACCAGGAAAAACTACTTTTGTTCTTTGAAAAGGTTCATGTGGCTTAAACCTTTGAAATACCAGGATATATTAAACAAGATTCTGGTAGATTCTCCCACAAGAATGAAAGAATTGGGTATTTCAACAAGGTAATGATCCAAAGTATAAAGATAAAACCTGTGGGACGAACTAAAGAGAGAAGAACAGGGACAAGTCAGAGAAATTACAAAAAAAGAAGGGATGGTGATTTAGTTAAAATATCTTAATATGGGATTTTTAAGAAATGTCCTCAAATTAAATGTTGGAGTTTTTGTCCCGCTGCATTAAAAGCTCATTTTACAAGTCTCCACCAGGACACCAACATATCTGCGCTGTAATTTATTCAAACACACCACATGCAAAAATGAACCTGCTTCATATCAAAGGATACTGTGATCTTTAATGAGACCAGACAGACGAAAATTACTCAAAGCTCTGAGTCAGAGCTAGCAAAGAATATAAGCACTAAGGAAACAAGTAAAAGTTCACAGAAGGAATGTTAGCTCGTTAAATGTGCTGAAAGGAGGAGTTTGGCTCTCTCAGGCAGGACGGCAGGCCGCCTCTCCTGGAGAACTAGCCACCGTTCCTGCAGTTCCTCCAACTCTCTGGGTCACTGTGGAGTTTGGCAGCAGCACTTGGTCCAGGTTGCCAGCCACCTGCAGCGTCACATGACCCCCGGACATTCAGGCCCGCAGTCCCGGGTCCTTCAGGTGTCCTGCATTTCTCTGATGATGAGGACACGATTCTGAGTCACTGAGTCATTAAAAACTTTAACTCTGTTTTTAATGTGAAAAGTGTTCCTTAAAAACAAAGTTAAAGGTGATCGATTATGCTTCCTTGAACAGGTTAGGATAGGCCTGTGGGCTATTCAAAACATGTCCATTATTTATTTATTTTTGTTGTAGAAAATTATTTTAGATCAATAAGCAAGGGTGTCAAACTCCAGTCCTCAAAGGCCGGTGTCCTGCAACGTTTAGATGTGCCTCTGCTGCACCACACCTGATCATGTCATTAAGACTCTGGAGAACTGATCTACACAAGGAGGAGGTAATTAAGACATTTCATTCCAGTGTTTTGTACCTGCACCACATCTAAAAACTGCAGGACAGCGACCCTTTAGGACTGGAGTTTGACACGTGTGATAATGAGATTTTAAAACAACTGCAAACAGACACACAATCTTTGAAAAGCAAAAATGGGGCCTCCTGCACAGCCAACAAAAACACAGAAAGTTGTTTCTGGGTAGTAAGTCAACAACAAAATTCTTGTCTTTTCCAGCAGCCATTGTACAGCGCATACACCAATAGTCAAAGGCTTGCTTGGGTTGCTAGGTGACAGGCTAGGTTTCACTGGGATTGCTAGGTGAAGGGTAGTGTCTGCGGATTAGATCTGTTTTTGAAACAGCTTACTTTCTTAACGCTAATAAACATTATCTTTATTGACAAAAACCATCCGTGTGTTTGTTTTTAAAGCACTTAGACTGTTTTGAGAACCAGCAAAATGAAATGAGAACTGTGCAAAGTTTACATTTTGCACAACACCAGGAAGTTAACCCAACAATGCAAGCAACATCCCAATGTTAACTCTGTCCTGAATCTCAAACTCTTTTACAAAAGTTTAATAATGAACAGTTTTAAGTCATCATTATTTGAAACCACTTGAAATAAAAACGCAAAGCAAGCAGTCTTGCTTGTACCCACCAATCCAGGCTCAGTTTTGCAAAAACAACAACGCTGTGCCTCCGTTACATTAAGCAGGAGTTTTATATGTGTGGCTAGCCTGAAACAGAAGGCAGCATTTTTACAGCAAATCTTGGTACTTGATACAATAAACCCTGACAATCCTGTGCGGTTTTTGTCCCAGATTGCTGTAGTGTGGTTTAGCAAGAGATCATCAAAACGGAAGACCATTAGCTGCTGTAGCAGACCGTGACACACTGCGGGCCCCCTGGGAGCTGGGTTTTCATTAGCTGTAGAGAAGGTCTGGTTGTTGCTGGGGGATTCTCACCGTTCTGAGTCTTGATGTGTAGAGATGAATCAACACACAACATCTCACATTCCAGCGCGTCGCCTTTTACCTCTGGGACAAAAAGTCCAAGTCAACGCCTGGCTCTCGCCCTTTCTAAAGATATTTAACGGAAGAGGATCCTTCGACTATTTGCTTCACAGGCCCTGATTAGAAACCACAGAACACTCTTCAGTGTAGAAGCTGCCACTGAAGAAGACTCAAAGTTGACTTTTCTTAGTGTCATTAAATATGTAGAAAGCAGTTTAAAAAGGAACCCATATTGTCTACGAAGGCCAAACCGACAAGGATGATGCAGTATTTTAATTCCACAGTAGAAAAAGCCATACAGCTTCAGAAAGTAGGATTAGGAAAAAAATATATTGGTATCGGCCAAATGAGTTTTAGAATATCAGCACATCAGATATCGACCAAAAATATTGTGCATCCCTAATTAGGACGCTGGCAAAATTCTTTCCAAACCCCAAAACATCATTGTCAACAATAATAAATATCCAAAATACCAGTGAAAAATGACAAATAGCTGTTCAGAAATTACAGGAAAGCTTTGACTGCTGTAAAGCCATTAAAATAAATTCCACTGATTATTGGGAAGGATAAAAATTATTTTCTACTCAGAAGTATTAATTAAAAACAGATTTTTTTTTTCTTCCTCAAAACTGATACACCCTCCACAATGTTTTGCCGTTTTATAATAGATGCCTCGCAGAAACAAGGTTCTTGGTTGAACGGAAATAATTTTCAGCAGTCGGTACGAATAATTTGAGCTGAACTGTATGTGGAAAAAATAATACTTCACCAACTGTGCAGCAGGACAGGGGGTAAGCAGAGCCATTAGTTTCCATCTCTAATGTGTTTCTCTGTGTGATGATCGGTGTCACTGGATCAGCAGCAGGATGCCAGCGAAAGCCGATCACATCAATAGAACAAATGGACCTGAAAACCCCAAACTGTTTGATGCATGAATGACGGATGCAGCAGTGTTGGTGCAGCCCGTGAACTCCATGTGTGACTGTGTTGTCCTCGTAGTGTGTGTGGGTACAGCATGTGCTGTGAACGTCGGAGCTGTTAGCATGTCCTGCAGGCTGCTCGCTGCCTGAAAGCAAAGCGAAAATGTTGCAGCTTGCACACGATCCGTTTCTGCTCCAGCCGTGTGCCATGTGATGGAGCGAAGCAAAAGCAGGACAGCTGCTTCTCTGTGGGAGGAACTGAAGGATTGTATATTTTCAGGGTCTCTTCCCCCCTCATCTCCTCTCTTTTTTTCCCCCTTGTCTGTATCCTCTTTTTCTCTGGTCTCAGCCTCCCAGAACAGAGGCAGGCTATAAAAACAACAGGGGTGAAGAGAGGAAGGAACCTGCTCAGCATCAACTTTTGGGAAAGTTGTCCATCATTAAATTCAATGTTTGTTGTTCCCTCACTGCTCCAGCAGCAGGAACATCCTTTTACTGCTAATTAAAGAGAAAAAAAAAGACCGCAATAAATTGAATAAGATGTATCTTATTTGAAGCCCAAAGGCAGCTACTCGATTTAACTCACTCTTCTTATTTCACTATTTACTCTCAACCAAAAGTCAACCATGGATCACCTGAATATATTTGATTTCAAGTCTATAAACTATCAGAAAACGTGGAGTTACAATAAGTGGTTCTGCCATATTTTATAAGACAACTTCAACTTTCACTACCTAACAGTTATGTGGTGTATTTTTGTCTGCTTAAAAAGACAAAACAAACCCCATAGATGTTGAACTCAGCGGTGTTGGTTTATCACTGCATTGCAGAAAAGCCTGCAGTTTTAAAAATGAGAATTTTATCTCCAAGCATGATTCCAAACCCTTTGTGTTCATTCCCAAGATCTTGTTATTGTTAAAAACAAAACTGCTGGTTGTTCCAGTGATTTACTTCCAATTTTTACTCCGCTTGTGTCTCATGTTTGACTCCAGCCGATTCCTCAACAGGAAAACTGCACAGCCCCAGTATCGTGGAGAAAGTGGAACGCGCTGTACGTCTGAGTGTCCTTGAAACGGGTAAACACTGAGGAGGACGCGGCGGAGAGGGACACGGCTTAAGCCTTCAGTGACATTAAGCAACACACGTAACGCAAAAGACCGGCCCTTGTAGAGCGACAGACTCCCAAACCCAAACGAAGTCGACCCGAAACTATTTCACACAAACGGTTTTGACTTTCATTTGACTGCATTAATTTATAGATAATGAAGCGCTGCTAAATGCTAACCTTGTTGTTGATTGCTACCCACAGAGAGCCTCACCCAGTAGTTTGGAGTGATCTAGTGTTTAAAACCTACTTATTTTGGGACGGTCAGTGGTGCATTGTGATTCCTGCATAACTGTGATGCAAAAACTAGCATTTGATCATGTAAAATACAATTTTACCAGAGGATAGAATCCTCTTCAATTCTGCTTTAAGGTACAATTCAATTCATATGAAAGGTTTCTATTTGAACTATTTGTAGTCTGTATTAATATTTGTGCAGTGCCAGCCGGTTGGTTTTATCACGTGATTTTGCCTGGAAAAAAGTAAGTCTAAGCTTACAGTGTGAGCAGTGCACCCAATATGATGGTGTGTGTTTTAAGCTTGACACTCTGTATTCATGGTTGGGACTTATTTAGAATAACTACACTACTGCCTGACATTAAGAAAACCCACTACTTTTGAATATTTTGTGGTGTAATACATCTGGTGCTCTTTAGAAAAAAAGAAAACGTGACAAAGTGTCACGAAACATGAACATTTCACAAGTAGCTTTGAGGTTTTTTTTAAATAGATGAGGAGCCATTTTGCTGTTTCTTAATTACTCTGGACTTTCTGACCATCTGTAGTTCAAAAATAAAAGGGACTTACTTTCAGTAAACATCCAAGTTCTTTTCTAGATTTACATAATTCTTTATAAAATGTTATTCCTGAGCATTTTAACTTTTTTTTTAGTTAATCTCAGACTTGTGTCTCATTTACAGTCATTAAAAATATTACGAATTTTCAACCTTAGAGAATATCTATGCTTTCAACAAAAAAATATATAAAATTGTTCTTGTAAAGAGATTTTAATACTGTCATATGGACGTGCGAGTCATTTTTAAGTATTAGCGTTAGCCGCTAGCAACAACTTCCATCCTCCTCAAAGCTTCTTATCAGTGAAAAACTAAAGGGCCATTTTAAAGATTTCAGTGACTGTGAAGCAAAAACTAGATAAAGACGCTGAACAGAGATTCTTCATGAATATAACTTTATTTGTGAAACCATTCTCTTCCGTTTTTACAAACACAAAAATTGATTTAAACGCTGCTTTTTTGTCATAAGGAGCATAAAAGCTACAATACAGACCCTCCAGACTGACATGTTATACAAAATAAATATAGGTGGGTCTAAAAAAAAAAAAAAAAAAAAAAAACAGCTTCTAATTTGTGAAATGCTTGTTTGCAAAAAAAAAAAAAAAAGTGAATTAAAGTACTTCAGCTCATCTAGTTGTTATAACTCAAGACTGTATTGCCTCATCTTATAATCTATTGTTTCTTTTCCTGTTGCTAATTTAAGAGAAAAACTTTCAAAAAGGTAAAATTAACCTTAACTGTTACCATAGTTACGTATATCCCTCATTATGTTGAACTTCACATAAATCTTGTATAGCAGCTGTAAAATCCTGTGACACGTTTCCTCTTGATGGAATTTCTTGATTGCACAAAAAGAAAAATAATTTACTAAGGACTTAGTCTACAACAGTTTTTCTTGACGTGCAGATGAACTCCCTGCCTCCCACCTGTCACTCTTCCCTCCTCTCCCTACCTCTCCATTAATCAGCCTCAGTTAGGAAAATATTTCCTGCCTCTCTGCCAGTTCCATATTAGTACAACCCTTTAAATGAAGAGGAAAAAAAAAGGCCTGGCTCCTTGAGTCCAAGCCACTGCCATATCCGAACACGACGGCAGGCAGACGAGTTCAGGGAGGAGAGGAGAGGAGAGGCAGACGTCGCTGGCAGAGTTTCTGACACAGGAAGGAGGTTTTCAACACTGCAGTCGGTTTCTCAAGCCTGAGCTTCCAACTCAGAGCCTCCCAAGGCGCATCGAAGCCTCGCCGAAACCGCTAAAGCAACATCTAGGACGATATTGTTTTCATGTTCTGGCCAAAACGCTTGACTGAAACAGTAAAACAGGACGTGACGCCTCTAAAGCCTGGGTGCCATTTATTTTTATAATCTAGTCCACAGCTATATAACTACATCACTGCCCACAACTTGAACAGTAAAAAAAAAAAAAAAAAAGCACGAACACGGTCAAGACGAGCTGAAAAGCATCTGCACTTCTGTGCATCCCAAAGAGGTAAAGTATCCCGTTCCCTCTCCTGTTAAGTCTATTTATGCCGCCTCAATTTCACTCAGGGGTGTGTGTGTGTGTGTGGTGTGTGTGTGTGTGTGTGTGTGTGTGTGTGTGTGTGTGTGTGTGTGTGGAAAAGCTGAGCTGCTAACACTTTGCTCCGTCCAAAACTCCCAGATGATTTTGCGATAAGTGATGGATTAGAGCGTTAAAGTTCACCAAACAAACGAGCCTCGCAGGAGTTTGCTCAGATTTTAAAAGGCCCACTTGATGAAAACGGAGAATGTTATGCTTTTCTCAGGGGTGGGTCACTATTAAATGACAAGAGATTAAAATTATTTGGCTTAAAGTAGTACTTTGGTGCTGGTCTGGAATGAAAATGCTTTCAGATAAGTTCGAACCGGTGTCCGATGCAGAGGACCGTGTTTAAATTCAGTTCATCAGTTACAAAATTCACCACCAGCCCACATGTTCAGCATAAAATGTCGTCATTTTACAACTTGTTCTTGGATCTTTTGTGTTTTCAAACCTAATGACACAACAGACAGTTGACAGTCAATCTCTACCATCATCTTTAACAAATATTTGACATTCTCAATGGTTTTCTTGATAAGGATACACCAATAAATCAATTGCCAGCAACTTTCTGGTTGGAAACTGAAGCAGTGCTACAAGGCCGCAAGGTATTCTGTAGCAAATACACACGAAGAGAGGCGTTTTAGAAATGCTAGCCACGCTAACAGTGGCCATTGCTAATGTAAGATCGGTAATCAAACTTCACGGAGATGTCACGTCTCACTTAGAGCAGAAAAGCTAGAAAATTATTTATGATGTTACTCTTCTTATTCCATAGTTTTTCACCGTAAGAATCAGATTTAGCTATAAAAAAAAAAAAAAAAAAAAAAAAAAAAAAGCATTAATGGCCAATTTAAAGCTACTTAAAGCATCGTACAACCAAATCACAGCACACACTTCTTAACTAAAGTCATACTTAACAGAACATGGACCTGATATTTTGAAGATGAAGATGAATTAAATTAAGGTAAAAAATGATTTGTATTGTAATTATTGAGGTAGAGAGCTCAGTAGAGACTGTCACTCCGGATGAAGCCGGGCGAGGAGCCAGCATATTGAGATGCTTGTTACTGCTGTTTTCACTTAGGAGGCACGATGGGGAAAAGAGCCAAACTGCTGTCTGAAGCATCTGCAGACTGCCGCTTCGTGGCTCCATGCATCTGGCAAGCAGAGAGGCTTTAAAACACTAAATCCATTTCAGCAAAACTTGAGTGGGAGGCAACAGAAAAGCTAATGCCAGAGGAAGGAACGACTCGGCAAAACAGCCAGGCATAAAGACGGAGAGAGCGGGACTCGTTCGAATGTTCATTAGGGACTCAGCCGCCCGTGTGTGATCAGCCTCACAAGCAAATAACTTGAAGCCAGAAATAGATCGTCTCCGTCCATAACTGATATGCATTATCAGTTATTGGAAAGAGAAAATTAGGTTGTTACTTATTACGGCAATAAAAACAAGCAAACAGGAGCTACTTGCCGTTTCGGCATGGAGGCTTTGGGGAAGAGACCTAATGAAGTACAACATGAAAACGTGGATCAGTATTAACATCCGATACCAATAAAATTACAAAATCAATATTAATTTTATATAAGTGCAGAAGTATATACAACCGTATAATTTTCAGGCCAGTCCTGATAAAGACTGTAGATATTAATATCTACTGATACTTTATCAGGACCAATCTAGCAAGTCTAGAATTTAAAAAAATTCTAGATCTGCTATTGGTGGCAATAGCCCAATGGAGCCCAATCCATAAGGACAGATCTATTCAGTGCCATCCTCTGCTTATGTGCTCTGAGCGACGTTGTGTTTTATTACTTCTTTTACATTACATTTAGAATTCCTAATTGTATTTTCTGAAGTTTGTTGCAGTTTATTTTTACATGTTTTTGTCCGTTTCAGTTCATTTATTTTGACATTGGCTGTTCTATTCCTAATTGCACCGACTGAACAAATTAAAGTTGAACTGTCTTTACGTTAGATGTTGCTTGTGAAGCTGTAAATGTGCAGAGTTATCAAATGAATTTTTAATTATGCCCGAGAAGAAATGTTTTAAGTCAATTCAGCGATGTTTTTCTGTACCGGATTGTATTGGCTGACACTAAACTTTAGATATCCGTATCGGTTCCGGAAGCAACAGAAGAGGATCGGCGCATCCATCCCTATAAAGACTTAAATTAATCTGAGAAGGCAACCATTTTAGCCTTTTCAAAATATTTCAACCAAATGCTAAATGTTATTTGTAAATAAAACCAACAAAAGAAAAAGGCTGGATTGTTATTCTTCAGCCCCCATTCAGACAAACAGATGTAAACGGACCAAAAGGGTTGGACCAGAACCCCCGCAGGGCTGAAAACTAAGTTGGCAGATTAATAAGCGCCACGGCTCCATCCGTCCAGCTCAGTGAGTCACAGACTGAAACAATATGACCTTTCTGCCAGCCCAAACTGGTGGAGCTGCAGTCCTCACACAGCTCTTTCACCAAAACAGAGGGAAGACAGGAGTCAGGGGGCCGACCAGCCAGAGAGGGGAGTACGCTGCGTGGGTCAGAGGTCATCAGTCATCCTTCTCTGTCTCTTTTCTCTAAGGCGCAGTGGAGTATAAAATGTGACTGCCCACACAGATATTCAAGCAAACGCTCGCTTCTCTTGCTCCAGAAATACTGAATGGATCTCAGCTGAGACGACCAGGCAGATGTGCTGAGTTCACTTGCTGTGGGGGATTTCTAGCTGCTGCTAGTTTCTCTCTAAAGACCTTCAAAAAGTCTCTTTTTGTCCTTGCAATGCATCTAAACTTCTTACTCTTCTTTATTTGACAAGTAAACAGATTTTCTTATTTAATGTTAATTCTAAAAATTGGGTTTTAAACAGAACTGGATGGTTTTTAGTTTGATCCACCTCTGTAAAAAAATATATTTCACAGATTGGTGAAAGCAACAAACCTTAGCGCCACCAGGGACAAACTAACCACAACCCTCTTCGGTGTGGAAGGTCCTTACAGTGGATTTCACTTTGATGAATTCAAAGAGGACCAAAGTGACTCACAGCTGACTTTAGCAAACAGCAGGACAGATAATTTAGCCAACCAAATTTTTTGTTATACTTTTGATTTTTTTAATTTTGTTCTGTAACAGAACTTGGTGAAATTAGATGGAAAGCTTTTGGATAGCTCACAGTCAAAGTAAACTTCTGATTAAAGTAAGTTATGCTAATGGTAATAGACGGAGCTAATTACTAATGTAAGACGCTAAAGAAAGTTTAAAATACATATTATATTATTTTTACATAGTTTCATGGTATATTTTACAGTAACTTCTCTTCAACAATCCACGATGTGATGACAATTCAACTCCTTAATATAAATAAGGCCTGGAGATTTTAACACAAGACAGAAAACAAATATCAGAACTAAATGCACCTCCAGTCCAGTGGGTGGCGGTAATGTACTCGAAGGGTGTTTCCCCAACATTGTATGCCTAAAGTCTCTATGCGAAACATGTAGTCGCCATCATCTTCTTGCAGACTGGAGTCAGCCCATAACATCCCAAATAAAGGGAAATACAAGTAGATATTTATCTGACATGATCATTAAAGTCTCCATGTTTCGTTACTAATTCAGTCCTCAACCACATTTATTTGCCTAACTTGTGAAATGTCAATATTTGAGTCAAAAAAGAAAAGGTGCAACCACTAATAAATTGGCTAGACAAAAAGGATTAAAGCGAAATATGTCCAAACTTTACAAAAAGCAGGGATCAGAATTCTCCTCTTCGGTGCAACTTTATGAAAGACAAAAAAAATACAAAGTTTCATCACCACAATTTCCGGTTTTAATTCAGCAAACCCCAGAAATACTAGTAAAAACGAGATAGAAAGTCAAAATAAATAAAAAGTCTGGCCAAACACTGTGTCACAATGGTCCAGCTGTCCCTGCAGGCGGTGAAGAGGAAGGGTTTTTCCCAGCAGCTGTGATGAAGTCTCTCAGGTGCGGCCTCCATCCAGGCAGGCACTCAAAAGCACACAGTTACTGCAGCAGGAGCTGAATCAGCATTTGTCCTCCCATTACACTTATCTATTGCCTTGGCTGCTGCTTCAGCACGTGTGCAAGGGGGCGAATGCGCCACAGAGCTCAAAGGAAAGCAGCAAAACACTGAGCTCGGCTGCATATTAGTCGATGCGTGTGCAAGAGGTGCATTCTCCAAACAATAGCCGCCATTGTGACCGGCCCGCTGATTATTGACTCCGTTTTGGCCCGAAGCGGCCACCGATGCATATTCATATTCGAGTGCGTTGCGATGAGAAGTCAGAGTGTGGCGGCAGCTCTTTCCTCTGCAGAGTCCGCTTAACAAAAGGACGGTTCGCCTGTGAAAAGGCTTGGAGAGAACCTGAGGCCGGCCGGTCGCCGTGGCAACCACAGAAGCCTGCAGGCTCTCAAACAAAAGCCCACACCCATGCTTACACGTTTGGGCAACACAAGTTTAAGAACACACACACACACGCACACACACACACACACACACACAAAAACACGATGCATCGTTAGCAGGAACCACACAATTCCTGCTTAAATTGAGCTCACAACGTCTGGCTCTTGATCAAAATACCAACACTGGCTACAGGTAGTAGGCAATATAATTTTCACTTTGGTTTAAGCCCCATTTTGTGCTCCACTAAAACTTGTCACTAGCATCTCTGCCACAGAAACTAAAAGGATAAATATATAAAAGCTTTGTGTCCCAAACAGATGCCATTCTCTAGTTTCTCTAGCTAGCTGTTCCAAATATCCTAAAATAATTTTTTTTAAAAACATTCCAGCAATTGTTTTGTTGTTTCTCACACAAGATTTGGTCACCAGCTATACTAGGCTATCACACGTTCTTTTTTTAGGACATCTTCAACGAGATTAAGGAATCAAATGTCACGACTTCAAGCTGCACTCGGTCTGCACTGATGTAGATTCACTGACCTAAATGACTGCATGGCCACTTATGGATATTTAATCATTTTTGTCTATCTGGAGGAACCCAGACTCTGTGGAGCACTAATCGTTCTACTGCAGTAGATGCACTGTTATTGTTAACTCTTTAGTGGGAAACTCGCTGTTAGCTGACTGAAAGGTCACATAACGAAGCTACATAACGGCATGTATCTGCGTCAAATGATTGACTGCTAACTTTGTATTTAGCTTTCTGAAGTAATGGTCACCTGTATGAGAGGGATGATGTTGGATGGACAAAGAGTAAAAATAATAATAAAAACTGTCTAAAATACATTTGTAGATGCAAATCAGAAATTCCTGTTAATTTCTGATTATTATTTTTTTCATTGTCAAATTTGAAAACTTCTTGATCTTGTTTTAGGAGTGACAGAAGTTACCAGAGTTATCAGTTCTTGTTTTTCCACACTAGTTTATTTTCATTAGTCTGTCTTTAAGGAGTTAAATTAAATGAATGAAATATGAAGATTCCTATTAATATTAATCTAAATGAAAACCAGACAAGCAACAGCTTTACTCATGGACAGGAATTTATAACTAGATGGTACGGACTGCTGCGGTGATGGAGAGCCTGTGACTATTTGCGATTGGGCAATCACAGCACACACTGCTTGATGAATAACAATAACATATATGTATAAAAACAACATTAAAAATATCTAACAGCAGAAAAGGTCACAAGATATATTGCTTATTTGCAACATAGTGATATAACCTTCACACTCATGATCTGATCTATGTCCATATTCTAAAAGATGCACATCGTTTATTTATAGATCCTTGTTAGACACATATTTTTAGATATATGAGCAGACAAGATTACAGCAGCTTTATATCTGAAAACCCAAGTATCCGGTGTGCCTCAGTAATGCTTTATCTTTCCTGTGACGTCTCCATATTTGGTGTGACTGCAAACAAATAGGTTTGTGTCCCGACTGACACATGCCTGACTAGGCTGATAAGAAGATGGGGCCCTTCTTCCGATATTGCAGCACACAAATTGGATGCAAATTTAACTGCAGATGCTATTCAAATAAAGCAACCAGTCGTTGTGTGAATGTCTTCTCGGCTCAGCAGTTTTGTGCAGGACTGCCCGACTGTACAACGGACGCTCTGTCAAGTACACAAACACAAGCTGTGGCTCAGGTTGGACACCCTGCATGTGCACAGTGCGAAGGATCAACAAATCTTGACGTCCAAACACAAGAACATGAGCAACAGCAAAAGTGGCAGGAACTGGACAAGCGAGAACAAAATCTGTCATCAGAACTCAACGACCTGAGTCACGTCTGAGCCGTCAGTGGCCGCAAACCGTCTGACGCGGCCCACTCCACAGTCACAAACCAGAACTCATGAGTCAGCTGGAGCTCGGTTTGCCAGAAAACAGCCGGGTGACGCGGAGTCGAGCGGCTCAGCTCGCTGGCGATGCCGGTTTATGCCGGAGCAGCGTTTTCCCCGCTGCTGCCCGTCACCTGACTACAGGAAGTGCTGATCTGGGAGGAGCTACGCTACACTGGAACAAAGGAGACTTTCAGCAACTCTGCACATCAGCAGGACTGCATGCGTCCAGTTGAGGCTATTGTACTCGTGTTGACCATTACTGTCCAGCTAACCTGAGCTTACCACAGGTAGATCAGGCTTTAAAGCAGTTTCTATTGCCATAAAGGGCCATTTCGTATTATTTTGTGTCCACTGCATTCGATCATTTGTAGGTTCAAAACCCTAAAAAAAAAAAAAAAAAAAATGTTATTTTAAATTATTAGAAATTGTGACATAATTTTACTTTTTTTTTTTTTTAGAACAGCCATTCTGAAAACAATATATGGACGACAAGCCAAACCTGGACTGTTTTACACTGATTAGAGACTCTTTTCAGACAAAGCATGTGATTAGTGTAATCTTCGTAATGACGAATCTTTGTTTCCTCAGAATATTACAAAACTTGTCTTATTTATAGTTACAAATGATTTATAAACAGTAAGAACGTCAAACTAATTTTTGGAAGAAACATAAGTCAAACATTTTGGGGGAAAACAATTGCTACCTCATTTTGCACTTAATTAGCATTTATTAGCATCCTTCTAACTAAATTTTGCTTTCATCATCACTATATTTAAACCAAATGTTCTTCCTCAGCTTCTGCACCTTAAAACATGCACCTTATAACATAAATAGTTTACAAGTAAAAGTTTACATGCGGCTCTCTGGTTTATTGTATATTTTGGAAAGTCAAATAACTTCCTGGTGAGGAGAAAATAAAAAAGCACAAAGAAGTTGGTGTGTGTGCATTTTTTTGTGCATGCGTTTTGAAACAAAAGGTAATTTCCTCATACAGAAGCCGAGAAATTTTCTGAAATAAGCTGAACGTCTGCAACCGAACGGCCGAAAAAAAGAAACAAAACGAGCATCGGCTGCAGCTCAGCTAATCCAAGGAGAAGTGAAATCTTGAAAGCTACAGCGGCTTGGCTTGGCCTGAGCGAGAGACTTCCCTCAAAGTGCTTATGTTGCATACGTCATGAGTAACCCTCCCTGGAATCGGTCCAAGCTGCTGCCGCGGCTAATCCCCACAATACACTTTGATTCAACTCCGATCACTACATGAGAAAACCTTTTTCCAAAACACCTGTTGCATAAAACCCTTATCTGAATGAGTCATTGCACTTACCACAGACCAAGAAAGTACAAAAAAAAAAAAAAAAAAAAAGAAAAGGAGTCCGGCGATGAACACCAGTCATTTCTTCCAAACTTAAAGAGAATAAGTGCAGCTTGCATTCAAACATGGGACTAAACATGTCCGGACCCGTATATATAAATAATTTTTACACAAAAATAAATAACTAAATAAAATACAACTGATCTGATAGAAGGCAACAAATAAAACCAGCGAATGACTGCTTGGAAATGACGGGGTTATAAAAATGAAAACCGGCAAAGACAGAAATCGAGGCTCTGTTGTATCAGTGTGTTAGCTCCAGGTTTATCAATACATAGAGGAAGAGAAGAACCCTGGGAGGAAAGCAGAGACGTGTGCTGGACCGAGTCCAGCTCCAGGTAGTAGGATTACATCCTCCCTGTGGTCCTTAAGCCACCAGTACAAGCTTTAAGACTTTCAGATTAAAGTAAAATATTCCGGAGTTCAAACAAACATACATGAAGCATTGGAATAATAATGAACGTCCTGAAACATATCATCGAACTGAGACAAACCAAGTTTGTAGAAAAGCGAATAAATCCTCAGAGTGGTGAAAAATAAGCGGGGAGCTGATTTTAACTATTTAAATACAACAAACTGAAATGCTGTCATCACCAGTTGAGGTCAAATCCACATTAGCATTAAACATGCACCTTCCCACTCAAGACAGTTTTTACGTCCATCGCTGTTTTGTTTTTTGTTTTTCTGTGAAAACATGCACAGCCGTCGGGTTTATTCTCATAATCGCAGTTGTGCTGCTTAACCTGTTCAGTTCAGCACAATTTCTGATCAGAAGTATGTGTTAGTGTTAGATGAGCACTTTCATGGGCGACGGAGACGGGTCATTGTTTTCTATTAAGTGGATGTTAGGTAGATGTTAAAGGTCAAAAGCGCATGCAACCCATTATAAAATCACAGCGCCCACTAGTGGCCCGGAATTACAACTACAACTGGCTCAGTGTGACTTAGCGGCGCCGTCTAAACGTGAAACTTTTCCCCTCAATCAACAACCAGAAATGCAGGCAGTTTCCTGGCAGTAGTCCCGTATAAACAGTCTAAATTACTAGTAAAATGTCTTGTTTTACAAATGCATGCTTGTAGTTACGGGAGTGTAACCGTCAGAAAGTGGTAGCTGCAACCTTGACCGTGACATAAGACTAATAATCCACCAGGCAGCACATCACAGGAGTCTCTCTCCATGCCAAGGTTGTTACACAGCAACAACCAGCAGGCCTGTCTTCCTGTCGCTCTGGGTGACCAGGTATCAGTCTGTCAAGGTGGTGGTACCTGTTGCGGCGTGTAACAGGATCTGCCGTGAGCGCTCATGGGGCTGCCAGTGTTTACTGTCAAACACGAGGTGACGTCGAGGGCACGCAGGTCACTGTAGCAGGAAAACCCAAACCCCACGGACCATTACAATCATCCTGAGCTCACAGGAACACACACCGCCACGCAGTGTGGCTTTAACCTCCGACTATTTACTTGCTCCCGCTTATCTTGTTGTGACCACCTAGGCGGGCTGATTCACTGCAGTGAAGCTAACGCTGTCTGAATTAGCCTGAATTGCCCACGGAGCAAATAAACTTGTAAAACGCATCCTGTCTACATTGTTCAAATGCTGTGATTGTCCATTTACGACTCAAAGCAAACGAGAAAAAAAAAAAGAAAAGAAATAATTGGCACGCACCACCCTCTGCGCTAACACAGAAGACTGGCTTCCTGAGGATTTTTATATGCTCAGTCTGCAAAAAGGCAACCCTTTTTTTGTTGTTGTTGCTGTACCTAAAACCATCTCCACCCACATCTAACAAAACAAAACAAAACAGAGACAACAGGGAAGCAAGCAAGAGATTTTTGATAAAATATGTCAAGGTTGTGCTTCAGGAAGATCTGAATGACACCACTCCCAGTGCCGTCTGACTTCATAAAAAATAGCTTTTACCCGCTCTGTCGTCGTCTTCAAAGCTCTTGTGGTTCTAGACTCTCAGCAACAGCAGCAGTCATTCAGAGAAGAAGAGGAAACAGATTCTTCATGTGGAAAAAGATACAGCAATAAGTTTAGTGCAGACAAAGCCGTCGCAGCTTTTAGATAAAAACAAAAAAGAAAGTCAAACAAATTGGAGAGTTAAGAATGCCGATGGCATTCATTACACAGAAAAAAAAAAAAACTTCTTTAGGACACCAGCCCCATAAAGAAGTGTGATCTGTGTCACTGCAACGCAAACAATAAGCATATTTTCAAAATCTACTGATACACTTTTATTGATGTAGCAATACAAGCTACATGAACAGTTTTGGGAGTTTTTAAAACATTATTAATTGGGATTTATAGTGAAAATGATGATTCAAAATCTTACTATGATGAAAAAGTTATCACAACAAATGATGAACGATACGATGCAGGCCTAACCCCGGTTGCAATCTGATAGTAAGATAATTGGATTATTTTACTTATAATTTTTTACAGAACATATACAGAACAGACAAAATCAAGTCAACAATACTTAAGACAAAGGCTGTTTATAAACTGAATACCTTCCCACAAACAATAAGAAAAAATAAAATAAAATAAAATAAAAAATAATGATAATAAGAATAAAAAGTTAAATACAAAAGGGGCATCATGACAAATATGAAGTGAGAAAGAAACCTTAAGTTAAATATTTGTGGCAAGCAATTAATCAATATAATGTGACTAATTTTACAGATTTCAAAGTGACAGTTAAAGCTGCTACATATTGACAAATCAAGCATGTTATAAAGGTACCGCCTGCAGAGGAAGTGCGTTTGGATATGCAATACGCCGGGGGTTCGATGGGGTTGCTAAATTATTGACTCCGGGTTGACACGGCGACACGGAGAGGCCTCCTGAAGCCACTTCCTTTGTGCAGAGCCCTCAAAGCTCCTCTGTCTGAGCCTCTTCTTCCACTCACTGCCCCTCTCCTTCGTCTCTCTCCCCCTTCCTGAGCTCCACCCATCCAGCTCCTGAATGGAAAGGTGTGCCGCCTGCCTGCTTTTACCACGGTATCTGTTTACTTAAAGCCTTTCTTTAGAAATAACGGAGCGCACTGCAGCTGCTCCTGCTGCCACACTCACGTGTTCACCAACTCTCCAAGTACTGTACAGCCCTCCTCCCCCTCCGAGCCTTCAAAGAGAGGCTTCTGGGTGAGCACATGCATTCTCGAGTGCATGTGGTTTGATTAATAGCATTAGCGGTGGAACAACTCGACTACATCCTTCCCATGTGGTGCAGTAACATTCCTTGGAAACATGCAGACATATCACCTACAAAGCCCGCCTTTTGGTTTCCATGCTATTGGAAACATGCGACCAGGCGTTGTGCAGCGGCTCCAAACATGTCCAAGCCCCCCCTGACCCCCCCACCCTTTTTATTTTTTTGGCCCTCTTTTAGTACCACACCCTCCACAAGAAATGCACCTTGACCCTCCGTCTCAAAACGAAGATATAATCGAAAACCCTCCCAGTCTGAGGTCTTTGTAAACATACAACACGCTCTAATCCATTGTGAGAAAGTGTCACAGTCCAAACCACTTCATCCGGCCCTCTGTGAAAACTTCATTAGATGAAATATAGCTGGGCTCCTTGTTCACTTCTAAATTTGGAGCCTCGGCCTGAGAACATAAGCAATGCAAGAATTTGCATCAGTGCCCTGGCATTTGGAGCCGCTCGGATAAGAACGCTCATAATTGCTCACATTTGACTCTTCAAACAACATTATTTTTTTTCCCCCCTAAAAACTCAGCTGTATCACTGAGCAAGTTTTCACCTTCCTAAGACTCATAAGGGAGGCTCTGTTCAAGGGCTGGGAAATTACAGCAAATGAAAATGTTGTGACAGAAAAGACAATTAGGAGTTTCCATTTTTGACAGCGTTCTCAATCACTGGACTGTGTAATACCATTGAGAAAAAAAAAAAAAACGGAGGATCCACACCGGGTCAAAAAATATTTTTCCTAAAATCCCCCAAGTCTTTAGAGAACATCATCTGAGATTCATTAAGATTTATTTTTACCCCACTGCATTCCTCCGCTCTTCATCCCAACATTAAAATGCCCGACTATGACGGACCGTCGATAAAGACACCAGACAGCAACATAAGTTGGAGACGATATTCCCTTCAGCTGGTGAAGTAAGGGAATTCAGTCCTATTCAAAGGTCTTGTGAAATTACTTTTCCCAGCTTTTGAACTCAGAAGCAGAACAAACCCCTCCAGAACAGACAGGGTGGGATTATATAACAGGGATTAGACACAGGTCAGTATCTTTTGCTTTACCACATAGCATCCACCGGTTTAAAGTCTTTCCAGAAATACACACAGAATTTGGCCTGACGACCAAAGTTGTCCAATTTCTCTGTCTGGAGATTCTCAAGTCGGACCTTCTTCAAATCAGTAATAACCATCAGGTCGCCGTGACTATAGGACTTTGGTACTGAGAGAAGGAGGAAGAACAGGGAGGTAAAACAGAAAGAGACAGAAAACATGAAGACATTTCTGTGATTAGGTCTGGCTGAGATGGATCGAGAGAGAGCAACATTTCCAGCAGACAACAAAAAGGCTGAACCGTTACAGCGAAGTTGATCCCTTTTATTCTTGTGAACATTCAAACCCTGTCTGCAATGGAACATGCAAGTTTGGAAATGCTGGTAACCTTTTGGAAATATAATTTCAGATCAGGAAGCCTGCTGCTGGCAGTGCCAGTTGCTAAGATGCTAATCAAACCATTTTCCTACAACTGGTCTCTTTGTGCGTTTCCACACTTGACAGTCCACACATAGACTGTGTTCAATTGGGGACCAAAACTTACAGCTGGTACGGTTAGCTTTCACACTGCACAGTGTAAAACGATCCAAACCCTTTGAAAATCTTGTTATCCTCCTCACCTAGAACTACCAAAGGAAATTACACAAATACCTCTTAAGAAGACACTGACCGCAAAATGTAAACAAGAGATGGAGTGGCGTCAGACATTTGTAGGATTTCACTTTTGCCCTTGATAACAAACCACAACCCATTTGTCCCTCTAGCACTAGACTTGCTTACAATTTGGTAGCATTTATCAACCAAAGGTCTGTAGACGCCAGAGTTCGCTTTTTTGGTCCACATCAGTTCGATTCACAGGAACCAAACTTTCTAGACAAACAAACTAGAGTTTGATTAAAGGAGTCTAAACAAGGCTGGTGTGAACAAATTGTTAAACAGAGAGGAACGCTTCCGCTGCACAAACTATGAAACGCTAATGATCACAGAAAGAATAGAAATATGTTTTTACAACTGTTTATACGTCGTTTTGATTTAAATGAGCTCAAACTGCTGTTGCATCTTCACTGAATTTGCCTGGTCAAACAGAGAAAGCTTGACCATGTCTACACAGAATCATCTCCAATATCTCTAGTGGGGTAGAAGAGAGCTTTGTGGGTCATTTCAAGCTTTCGGGTTGTTTGGAGTCAACTGACAGCCATTCTGCATCCTCAAAAGAAATATTTATACACATAAAACATCCTGTTTTGACTTGAGCAGATGCTCAACGGAGTCAGCAAGAGTGTCAGAATGTATTTCAGTAAACTTGGGAGTCTGGCTGAAGTTTTTCTCAGACAGACGATACAAGCACTCGGCTAAAAGAGCAGTCTGAGCTATCATGAGCAATCTGAAGGCCAGACGGGTCACATACTTAACGTTTTCCAGGGAGAGATTAGATCCAGTGCAACAAATACAGTGAAAATGTGGTGACATTTATCTTTTGATGATAAAAAGAAAACAGAGTTCTCACGGTAAGAAAATATGATGAGCTTCACACACATTACACAGGTTTGAGACTCTTATTTATGAGTAAGAGAGGAAGTAGTTCTTGATTTGCTGCGCTGTGCTGACAGAGTTCATGAAGATTGGTCATTGAGCATCCAACATCAAGACCACCGCTGCACGGCCACCCCGACTCTCTCTGCCAACTTCCTGATTGGTTAGGGCCACCAGAGCCACAAAAAGGTTGGAAAAGAGAGAACCGAAGACAATGCACCACACTAAATCATTCGTATGGCAGCTTTTTTGGAAACTGATGATAAAATGGCAAAATACAATTTATTTGGAAGGATGCTAGTGGCTAATTGTTAGCTGCTAACACTACTGAAGTTGGGATCTGCTTTGTAGCTTGGAGAACTAAAGCACCTTGTCATAATCTGAGATTTAGGAAGTGTTTAATTCTTGGTGAAACCCCCCCAAAAGGAAGCAATTACAATGTCTTTTTGTGTTGGGGCTTCTTTAGAAATGGACAAAAACAAAAAGTGGACGAAATGAACTTTTGTGCGGACCGCTGAATGCGCTTTAAGAGCGGTGAAAATTTGACCAACACACGTAGTTCATAAGCTGCAGCAAACATTTTTGAAACAGTTGCCACATCCTGCTCTTGTGGCTCAGAATAGCGCAAATTTTCAGAAATTATGTACCTGTATTTCAAGTGTGAGGTTCTTCTTAAGCTTCAGATCCAGCATGATCGGTTTTCTAGAACGGTATAGATATTTAACACAAAATGCTTGTTAAAACTTTCACTCGTGGCTGCAAAAACGTAATTAGATTTGGATTTTCAATTAAGGCTCCAAGCAAATTGCAAAATATTCTATTTTCTGCCTCCTTTGTTTTTCTTAGTATTTTTGGTTTTGCTACAAAAAAATCAACGACTAACTGCGATAAGATATTGTGATTTTCATTATGGGCAAAATCAAGCTGACATACTTGTGGGGACACTTTTAGATCTGAAATACAATTTTGAGTTAGCTATTGAGCTAAATGTTAAAATCAGCTGTATGACAGTAGTAACTGCATTGACTCCACACATATGAACTTTTAGTCTCTGTCTGCTGACATTTGTATGATCTCAGATGGTTTTCAGGTACAAAACAACTCTTTTTAAAAAGGCAAATTAATGCTGTGTCACTCTTGTGGTTTCCTGCGGCATCATTGGCATTCTGCCACTTATCTTTTGTTAAGAAATGAGGTTTTCGAAAGGCGAACTGGGGGGAGTTTGATGACAGGAAGCACGCTGTGAGGCGGCCAGAGCTGCCATTACACATCCTATTATGCAATCTAGCAAACAGATGCCGCTGTGGGACAAAACATGCAACTCCTTTTGGCTCTTTTACTAGAGCTGAGGCGTCATACACAGTCACTCATGTGCTGAGTCAGTTTCCTTGACACTGATAATGTAATTTCAACATTCCTGAACACAAGGAAACTAAAACCCAGCTTTCTTCTTTACCTATAACCTTGGGGTTTTTTCATATCCGTCTAATTTCTAAGAAGATAGCCACCATTGGCTTTCTGAGTTTGTTTGATTTTTAATTTCTACTTACTGTCGAAATTCATTCAGCGTTGGATTAAAAATTACCCACTTTCATGGTAGTTATTTATAATAACACAATACAGGTTGTAAGTCCTAATACTTTAAAACAGAAAAGAAGCAATTATTCCCACTGCTGTAAAAAAATATTAATATACTGATTGCAAAAATTACAAGGTACAGAATATTACCAGAGTTTATTTCAGCTTGTTAATTAGTTGGGCAATCTGCTCCGATCCCTAGCCTGCATTCGCAGCTGAAATATTTCAAACATTCAAGTTTGCTGTTCATTCTAAACTTTTAACCAGACACAAACACAAAATAGTAATAAAAAATTCATAGCACACCAGAACAGGCTTTGCAAAAATTGTTTTTCACTCTTGCAGACTTTATTTCCTTGCCGGATATTTTTCTTGATGTAAATTGTAACTACACTAGCAGCCCCCAGCTCCAGAGGAGTTTATTAGGGGGGCATCGGCATATTTTGGGGAGCCAAATTAAACAATGTAGCAATAACAACATTACTCAATTCAAAGAAAAGGGTACAGTGGAGTAAAATTACTCTTATAAGAACTTTTTTTCCCCAAAAGTTCCTCAATGTAACAAGTACTACCCACTTTTGAACACAAACGACACCAGCAGCATACAGGCTACTTGTTAACAAGCTTACAGAGACGTAATGATGTTAGCTAGTCATCTTTTAGCTAACATTACCTGCATTCAGCAGCATTACTCAACTCTGTCTGTTGGTTTGGGGGGAAAACTGTGCAAAGTTCTTTTGCTGGTTTGCTGCCATGATTCTAACTCACCTGAGCAGCTCTGCACAGCAGCAGCAGATTTCCTTCGCTGCCGGATAGGTGTAAACCCAGCGCGAGCGTCTTAGCGCTGATGTCGCGTTTAAAGGCGGCTCGGAAAAACAGGTTACTAACAAGTTATTAACAACGGATTAAACGGTTTCAACTGCTGATAAAAGTGACAGAGGGCAGAGATATGGGAAGCCCCTACTGTATCAAATCAAGATAGGAATAAAAGAAAGTTTGCCACTTTGAGGTAAAAACAAAAAAACACCTTCCAGTCCAGGGGGGCATGGCTGACTCTCAGTGGGCAATGCCCCCAATGCCCACCCATGCCACAGGCCCTGTGTACCAGGTACAATCTGGTATGACATTGAATAAAACACTGCAGTTTCACTGCATTACAACAGCAACACTAAAGTATACCATGATCCAATTGTTTATTTCATTTATTCATAAAAATAATAATAATATCCACTACATTTACTGAGTGTACTGTTCAAGAGGTGAAACATTTCCAAACAGCAGAATTTGTCTTTACTGTGACCCAGCTGTTCCCAGCTGACCAGCAGTCCGCAGTGGGGCATCACTGCTACTACTTCCTCTCGCTTCTTATTAAAACCACTTCCAACCTGGAGGAATAGTATGACGGAAAATGTTAGCAATTTAACAACAGTAACCTTTTAAAACTTGGTAGCAGCCCACCTCGTTTCCCATAAAAGGACAATCTTGATGAAAATTGCAAAATTCCAAAAGAGATATTTTGAAACATTTTTCACTATAATTTAAATGTAGAACTGTTATTCCTCCAGAGGCAGTCCTGGTCGTTCCTGTCTCTGCCTGTGGGGTCAGGATACATTTGACCTTTAGGTGTTGACCAACAGCCTGATCATTTTCAGCAACATCTTCTGCTGTCCTCCTACTTCTTCTTCTTCGTCTTTTTTTTCTGAAAGGATACGGTCTGAACTTGTGAAGTCAGCCGCTCTTATCTCAGACCTGACTCGCAGCCCGAGTTGGGAGACGTCAGCGCCGATTCATTGGGAGTGTTTGGAAAGTCAGGGTAAGGGTGTGGGAGATGGGAAGTAGGAGGCGGGAAGCTCACAGGCAGGGACGGTCCAAGGTGCTGCAAACTCATGTCCTTATAAGGAGAAACCCAGGAAAATTAGCAGCAGTGGTTAACACCTGAACTCTTCCTGTCAGCTAGGAAAAGGTTGAAAAAATAAAAGAAGATTGAATCCTGCAGCAGTAAGATGAAGATGATGATACATACTGTCATGAAAGGTGTTAGCCTGCTTAGAGATTGCTTCTGTTCTTACTTTCTTGAGAAAACACTGCAAATCAAACTAATTTAATCCAAAAATGCAGTTTTGAACTTATTTTACTCAAAAATATGTCAAACCTCCTTGTTAAATTGTGATTAAGTTGCAATGAAGCACTTTTTTTTTACACTAGCAACACCCAGAACTGACTACTGTCAGAAACAGCAGAACCTCACTGACAACATGAAGTAGGACATAAGAGCTAAAAAAGCAACAGGTGCCACAAGCTACAAAATTTAATTGCTTTCTATAAGAAAAAAAGGTTATAAGAGGCATTAGGACACACTGAGAGCAAAGAACCAGCGACAACCAAACCACTGCAGACCTCAGTTAAACTCAGTGTTAACGATGCAACAGAAAGGCAGGAATAGCTTCCATGGGAAAGCTTCAACGTGAAAACCACTGGTGACCAAAAACAGCAAAGGGCCCGTCTAAGACGGGACCATCTTTTGAGAAAACATTGTGATGACACGCAACTGGAACTTTGTGGAAAGAGAAGGACAGCATTTCAGGAAAAGAAGATCACTCCATCAGTGAAACCTGGTGCCGGTGGTTTGAAAGCCTGGCAGCTTTGTTGCTTCAGGACCTGGACGTCTAGCCGTAGCCAACAGAACCAGTAATTCTTCTGTCAAATAAGAGACTCTCTACCCATCAGTTTGTGAAATTAACAAGCTCTCGGTGACCATGCAGAGCTGGCATACACAACTCATTATTTCATATCATATAGGGGTAGGTGGGTTTGAATTTATTTTCTCCTTGATGAATCGGTTAGTGGGCAAATGCTTTTTCACAAAACAGTAAATCATTTAGACTGAATGTCAGTGTCATACGCAGTTTAGCAAAACATGTGCAGGTTGTGGCTTTAAAGTCGGAGCGTAGGTGGGGTCTGCAAAGACATTAAGATCGGGAGATAAGAGGACGCCAGCGCCTTTATTCCTGCACGGCAGGTTGGGACTTGAATGGAACACAAAATATTTAAGCACACTCCGACATGCTGGGGTTTTGTGCAAGAAAATTGCAGAAGCGGGGCCTGGCTAAACATCCACGCCTCTCCGACATTCACTTCCCCCATTTCAGCAAAGTCTCGAACTGCTCAGGTTGTAAGCCGTCCGCTGTCTCCTCGTCGCCTCAAAAGGTTTTCTTCAGGCGAAGCAGAACTGAGCTAACTTCAGTTACGTTTGATTACAGATTGTCCCGGCTGCACTTCTCTTATCTGTTTTTGTGCTTTGTGAGAATAGAGGAAAGAAAATACCTTCAAGGGCAGAAAACAGGAGCTGAAGCATGCAGGTTGGTTCAGAGTTAGAAGATTTAGCTAAAGAGAGATCGGGGAAGGAACGATTCAGCAGACATGAAAGATTTTCAGGTTATCTGTTGCAAGGCTTACCGCCAAAGTCTGGAAGATATTTAAGTGGTTTGTGTTTCAGCGTGCATCCCTCTCAGCCTGTAATTGTGCGTATGGTCGAATCTCTACATAACCGCTTTATCATCGCGGAGCGGATGACTGAAACATTCCTGCTTTCTGGTGGATGATTAGATCAGTGAGGGTCATGCATGCACAGAAATATGCAGGTCAGCACAGGAGAAGGTATTTCTCCACGGCAATTAACCAATCGCTACAACCAAAGTATGCACAACACCATCTCTGAAGGTATGGCATTTTGAGCCTTAAAGATGCTGGGGACAAGAAACGGAGGCTACAATTCACCCAGGCTCACCAGAACTTCACACTAACAGACTGGAAAAACAACATCTGGTCCGATGAGCATCGATTGTGGCTTTGAAATCCAGATTATGGGGTCAGAATCTGGTACGAACATAAAAGCAGGAGCAAAAGATCGCCATCAGGAGTCCCTGACAAAAAAAATTTGCTCCCGATACCTTGAACAAGAGCATCAAAATATCTTACAAGCTAACTTAGCCACGAGTAACACCAAACCAATAGACATGCTATGTTAGCCTAATGAAGCTGTGTTTGCAAAGTCAGAGATGTCTTTAAAAACAAAATAATAAAGCTACGAGGATTTCAGGTGACATGTGGGGAGAACATTCCAGAAGCTTTCTTAACCGAGTCGACATCATAGACAGTCAGGGTGAAGTATCTGTCAGTATTTAGGAGTACAGGTGAGTGGGAAAATAAGTGTCGTACTGCTGAAATGTAGTGCAAGCACACTCCGACATGCTGGGGTTATTTCACTGCAGTGTAAAGATACAGTTTCCAATCTTATGGTAAGTTAAGGGATTGGTTTTTGTAAACAATCTTAAATAGGCATCAAATGGTAGGCCTTCATTAATCGTGGACAATAACAAATCCCTACATGAAAGCCTTGAAAAGCCTTGAAAGTTGTTTGGTTTTTTGTTTTTTAAATCAAAGGTTCTACGGCCAGTTGGACTTTCACTGAGGCGGGATCAACCTAATGTGGCGCCATGCTAGTGCAACAACAAATGTTGGGCACTAGCACACCTTGTGCCCATCACAAAAAGGAAGGAACGTTTTTCTGTCACCCAATCAATGGAGTGTGTTGTGTGACATCATTGGCTCCGTCCCGACTGTACCGCTGTGCTATGTATCTACACCTCAAGGAAACCCAGGAATGGTGCGGTACAGACCACGTTTACAATAAAACAGACAAAGCAGCACAGTGAAGCCATCCACTGGCACAACAGTATGTATCTGGTCATGAATGCTAGCCGAGTAAAAAACAGCCCTTGGTTCGACACTTTGCTTCGTACAGACGGTCCGAACCATCTGTACCGGCCTCCGGGCTTTTGCTTCCCAGAGGCGTGGACTCTGTTGAAGTTTAAGCAACGTTTGGCCATGCCGTATGTAATGCACCAGTTCGACACGACGACGCTCAGCAGAAATCGCCTACACCGTAAACAGCATCCTCCTCTACCGCCAAGAGAGACGTGCCAAGCCGAACAAGGTGGCTGTTAATGGTCCGGCCTCGTTCACTTCATACTACGATTCCAAAACAGCGGCGATAATCGGCGCCATCATTCACAACTTTTTCTGTTCGCTGATTGGCCCGCTTGAAATTCTAACAGAGAAATCCAGCTCAATTGGAGAAACCACAGCTGAGAACTGAAGAGAGACGAGAATATAGTGGAATTGCATGGGAAAGGAATGGCCAGGCTGCATGTATGCGGTCATGTATGCACATGATGATGTGACGCTATCTGAGGAATGTCCAACCTTCAAGCATGGGGGGGAAAAAAAAGAAAAAAAAAGAAAAAGGAAAAAGGGGGTTTACAGTGGTGCTTTTACATAAGATTCTGCTCAGGGACCACCTGTGTGTTTCAGGTGATCCTCCTCCAGCTCCCCCTGCTTCAATGAAACAGATGATGTCCACCTGATGCACCACCTTCATCCCTCTCCCTTCCCACTGTATTTGCTCTCAGGACCGGTAGCAGCCTGCTGATGACATAATCCAAGAAACTGGGAGCCGTGAGCTGCCACTGAGCAAAAGAAGAAGAAGAAGAAGAAGAAAAAAAAGGAAAACAGAAAGTCGGGGAAAAGTTTTTCCAAGTGAGAGGGGCCGATTATTACCATTTTTGGGCACGCTCGCTCCCATGCAGGCCCAGCCCAAACCGCGACGCTTACTCAGATTCCACAGCGATTTTCCTTCTACTCCCCCCCCCCTTTTTTTTTTTTTCTCAAAGCGGAGGAAAAGTATGTAACACCTCCTTCTCGAAACAGACCATTCATATCATACCTCTGTGTTAAGAGTGGAGGAGTAAAATAAAAGAGAGGGAGAGAGAGAGAGTAGCAGCTGAGAGGCGCGTGGGGGAAAGAGTTTGGGACAATATATGGACGTCAAAAGCACAACAGAGTGAAGCACTTTTAGAAATCAAAATCACTTCTCAGCGACTCGAGTTGATTTTGAAACATAAGGGCGCGCGCGCACGGTACATGGTTGCTAATCTTTTGGCCTAATCCAAGTCGCATCATAAACCAGATGACAGGAGGTGGCCAGTCCAACGCGTGGCTGACATCTGTTGCGCCCCCCCGCAGCCCGGCTCGCCTCCCTCCTGCTCCCTGCAGACCCGCTCGGGCCGGCGGGCCTCCCTGCTGCAGGATGCTGCTTCCGGGACAGATTTCAATCTCCCAGGAAAAGGGAGAAAAGTTCGGGAGCAGAAGCCCAGTCGATTAGGTCTCGCAGGTGTTTTTTTTTTTTTTTTTTTTTTTTTTTTTTTAAAGAGGCCCATAATTAAACTGTTGCCCACTTTGAGTCACCCTGGAGAGGAAATGTGCCCGCACTGCTGCGTGGCAACAACACCACCTCGTCTTATTGTGACTAGAAGCAGAGCAGACGGCGCACATAAAACCCCCCGCTTCCGCAGCGGAGGCACCGGGAAGTCAGTCAGTCAGTCGGTCTGTCGGTCGGTCCGGTCGGGCTCACCTTTCTCTGCTGTTTCTCCCAGGCTGGGTCCAGGAGCAGATCCCGGTCCCAGTCATCTTCCTGTTGCATGTAGTCGTTCTCTCCGTCATAGTGGTCCATACTATCCGCGGCTCTTCTGAACGCTGGCTGGATGCGGTCGCTCTCTGCTTGCGTCCCAGCGGGGCGAGGTGATGTTTTCGCTGCGGCTATACGGACGACTCTCCTCGGTGTGTGTGTGGATGAAATTAACGGTCCAGCCCCCGGCTTCCCGCTCTCTCTCTTTCTCTCTCTCTTTTTGTCTCCCACCCCTCCAACTCTGCCTCTCTCTGCTCTCCGTATTCCCCTCCTAGCAGGAGCAGCCCGCTGGAAGCTGTAGGCAGGTCTTGTATCGAAGGAGCGACAGACGCAAAAACTTTGCCTCAGCCAAATTGGAGTCAATAACTGGCTGCTGTAATCTGATTGGACGGGGCTCGGGACGGAACCCGCCCTCCGGTCTTCCATTGGCTGCCGTGGCTGTCAGCGGCCGGGCTTTATGTCCAAGGTTGCCTGCACAGGTTGAGCCAAACGCAAGACTTTCTTCGGCTTTGAGGAAAGAAACGGCGTCGATTGTTGTACGAACATTGACTAAAAGTGTCGCCGTCGACCCTCTGTAGCAGCTTCTGCAGGGGACAGAAATGTTTGTAACACCGGACAGTGGCGGTCCTTGAGTTAATGGGGTCCCGAGTGGGCCCTCCCCACCTCTCCTTCTGTATCTTGTTTTTCACAGGATTCCTACATGGCGTGGGATTAAATTTCCCCTCTATTTTTCAGGTCTGAAAATGAAAAGAAAGGAGAGCATGGCAACATGTTTGTATTTTTTCTTCTGTCCTTCCTCCTGTCCTTTCCTTCTGCTGTCTGTTCCCTCTTCTTTGCATTTCTCCATCCTTTCTTCTTTTCTTACACATCCTTCCATGTCCACTTTCTTTCTGTTTTCTTCCTCGCCTCTATCTTTTTCTCACTTCCTGTGTGCCTCATTCCTTCCTCCCTTAATTTTTTTCTCACTTATTCTGCTGTGTCTTTCCTTGCATCCTATTTCTTCCCATTTGTATCCACCGTTTTGTCCTTTTTTTCCTTTCCTTGTCTTTATCTCTCTCTTTTTCTCACTTCCTGTGTCTCATTCCTTGGGTCTTTTCTTCTTTGCAATCTTCCTTTTCTTTTGTTAATTTCCTTCCTTATGCTTTTCACAATTCACAATATGTGAAAAGCAAAAACATTTACTTCCTTGTAGACGATGCTTGGGCAGCATCGTCTATGTCAGGCATGACAACCTGCTGCAGGCTGCAGACTCTCCGTCCGCCATGCTGCTGGTCTTATTGGCATGCAAAGTCTGAATTTGCGACAACTGGAAACATGAAAGGACAAGAAAAGCATTCAACGCATCACTGCGTAACGTCATTTTTGCACAAACCAATATTGCAGCTGTCCGGACGTGGGTCAGCCTGGTGCCGAAACCCATCAAAATGGAGCTGTTGCGTTTTCTTTTAAAGAATCTGCGTCCAGTGAAGATCTGGTACAGCAACAATCTCTGCACATCCAGAGACTAAAATATTTGTGACTTGTCAATGTCGTGACCTTTAAACATCTAAACCAGCTCTTGAATAAAAATGCATTATTTCCGATCCAGAAGATTGACTGATTCAATGCCACCCTTTTCAGATTTTTGTTTGTGAAACAAGTATTTCCTTTCGATGACACAAAGGTCCACAACTTTGTGTTGGTTCCAAAGACACAACAAAATGCGAAAAGAGTTTGTGAAAAGAGTCCCTCCAATGCCTATTGGAGGGACTTCATGTCTCCACCGGTGGCATCTGCTTTGTCAGACGATTGCCAGTTGAAAAGTTTCCAATAAAAGATCATTTAGCCTGTAGTTTTTAAAATAGATATGTGTCTTTGGAGAAAACTAAACAAAGATTTCTGGTCAATCTCAACTTCCATCCACAATTCTTAAATGCGTTCAAATACAATTTATACCGATGCTCTTTTTGCTTGAGAAATATTAGAAACGTCACCTAAGAAATCTAAAATGGACATGGATTTTAGTGAATAAGCTAAAAAAAAACAAACAAACTGAAAAGTGCCAAAACAAAGAGAAACTCAAAGCCACTGTGGGACTATTTCATTCTTATCTTCTTCTACTGTAGAGGTGGAAGGAAGTTTTTGTTTTATTTTGGGGTTTTTTGTTACAGATGTGAACTCCAGAGGTTTTACTCTCACAACCCACCAATGAGCATCAAGGTGTTGCTCAGCGATTGTAAGCATGTGGAGAGATGGCCAAATCTGTCTGCCTTGTAAGGTAAGCTGACTCTTCCCCTTAATGTCTCCCTCTCTCTCCCTCTTACACACACACACACACACACACACGGAGCAGAAAAGTAGGATAGCCCCGACAGGAGAAAGTGGAGCTCTTCCATATATGGACAAGCTTCCAGTGGCGAGTGTTTGGGAAAGTGATGTCACGGGAAAGGGGAGCAGACTGCCAGCTCACTGCCGGCCCGGTTCCGACACGAGCTGGAGGAAACAAGCAGCGGAGAAAACCCCGACAGACTGAAGGGGGCAAAAAGTAGCGGAGCGCCGCTCGCCACTGTGATAATTACACCCGCTTCCATGAGCTAATTAGCCCTCAGACATTTGCAAAACATAGAGATTCGTTAATGTTGCATTCAGGGGCACTCGGGAAACTGTTTGGCGGTGCAGGATATTCACGCTGACAAATATTTAAGTCGCGATTGAGATTGTTTATAAAAGATGTTGTTGAAGGAGAATAGAGAGCGTTCAGCCACACTAATGGGTTTTTCCTCGTTTGTTGAGAACGATTGTTGCTGGTCTGGTCTTTTATCTCCTCAAATTACGACGACGTTTTAGGACCATTAAAGATAGAAAATCGCAACAATTACAAAATGAAAAAGGGAGTAAATTTCTGCCAAAAAAAAAAAAAAAAAACTCAAAACTTTTGAGATTAATCTCAGAAATATTCCAGAATTGTTTTTGAAGTTTTATCAGTTTCAAAAGACATCTTGTTTGACTTTTCAAACTCAAGACATTTTTTGACTTGGGAGTTCAGAAATCTTCTTTCCCCCCCCCCACAAAATTCAGAAAATCTCAAAATTTCTGAGATTTTTAGTCGGAAATGTACTCCTCGTTTTTTTCTATCAAAACCGGTTCTCGTGTGGCGTTGAAGTTTCCTCTGTGCTTCGCTGCTAATAAATGCGATAATCTGTGTGCACTATAGATGCGACACATCGGGGCGCTGAGCTGGCAGGGGCGCCAAAACAATGGCGGAAATACGCGCGTTTTTTCTTCTTCGTTTGAGTCGTCAGGCGACGGGAATCTAGGAAAGAAAGCTTTCTAAGTCTCCATCCTTTTAGGAAAAGAACACTAAAAACGGAAGAGAGTTGGTGGACATAGGTCAGTTACTTCAGTCTATCAAAAGGAGGCTTGTAAATATTCAGGTTAGCTTAAGCTACTTGCAAAAAGTCAGGTCACTGTTTTCTTGCAGCTGGGTGCCAGACAACATGGCTAGTACCATGTAGCTCAATTAGTGACTAATTCAAAGCATAAAATATGAAGTTCAACACTGAAGTTTAAAAAGTCGTCAGCCCCAGATACGGCCTAACGATAGAAGAGGCTCCTCCTGTCAGTGCTGTAAATCATTGCTCATTCTAGTTACCTGCAGGCTGCACAGTTGCTGCGTTGACCTTTTGTTACATTACAGCCGCGTGAATTAATGCATTTTATTGGGAATTTTAGCTATTAAGAACGGTAAAGGACAGAAAAGTGCTGTATGGTTTGCAAAATAATTTCAAATTACAATCTGAAAATGCTGTGTTCGTTTGATATTTCAGCCACACTTTACTCTCCATCCCCAAAAGAAGATTTACTGCAACCAATTACTGTTAAATTCATCCGTGTGTGTGTGTGTGTGTAATTTAATTTCTTGCGTAAATCCAGCTGGACAACTATTAGTTGGAAGAGTGGCAAGAAAGAAGCCAGTGCTGAAAGAAAGTTACGATGGGCAATGAGGCTGAGAAACGTATCGCGGTACAAGCATCTCATGTCAGTTGATAACAATTATTGATTCATTTTGTATCGTAAAAATCTGAAATGCTGCCAAACCGTTCTATTTTTTATCTACAATTTTCCCTCCACGTTGTTTATGTTTCAGTAGTTATGAGGCACAGTGGCGAACACGAAACTGCTGCTGCGCAAGTTACTCGACAGGTTGTTGCTCGGTAACCAAAGAGTTGGTCCATGCCTCCAACTTAGCTTAGCTGGGTGTGAGAAGCTGAACAGCTGATGTTTTCGCTCTGCCAACATCTCCCAGAATGCTGAGTTTTTCTGGATTAGTTCAGTGAAATGATTGAATATTCTATCAGACATATTACCTATTGATACTGATCATGTGTGTATCACATGATTTATTGATTTATTGTCCAGCCCCAAAAGCAACCATGTTGAAGAACAAAAAAAGATGTCCGTTGGTCTCGTTAGAACAAAACTAACATTAATTACACTGGACTATCGTGATGTTGGGATGCCTTTCTTGGCGGAGACAGGGAAGTTGGTCAGAGGTGATGAAAGACGGATGGACCCAATTATATAAAGTAAATCTGTTAGGAGCTGAGAAAGACTTGTTTCTCAGTCAGCCGTATGATACCATAGCATACTAATGTGTTAAAATGGCCTAGTCAAAGTTCAGACCTAAATCCAATAACACTCTTTGCGAGTTGTGAAAGTTTTTGGTAACATAAGCCTGAGCCGATTTGCAAAGAGTGGTTTGGTGTCTCTTAACGTGACAAAACGCCAAAACGGACCCGTTTGGAGAAGAAGAGAACGCTCCTGCCGGCTCCCTGAAGGCTCTTGCGAAGAGTTGGCGCGTCGTGTTTGGTCCCTGGCAGCCGCCCAAGGTATTCCAGTCATGTCGGAAGGGGAATTCTTCAATCGCCGTTAAGGCCGGAGCCATGTATGGAGAAGTGCTGCAGGGGCGGCGATGGTTCCCACTGGGCCGTGTTTGGGTTAAAACGCCACGTGGGATCACATCAGAACTCTGGACGTTTAGCCCCACTTCTCAGCATCGGCCCTTCTTCGGACGCCGGCCGCAGTGTGAAATAAAAGGACGAAGATGTAAAGAAGAGTGTTTCATCTGTCTGCTCTAGAGGAAAGCCTTTCAAGGCTCTGGTTCTACTGGGCTACTCCCAGTTGTGAGTGTGGAGGAAGAGGAGAACCTCGGCTAACCTCGCCTGTATAAATACAGATAAATGCTGCGTTGTCCACGACGTGACCGTGTGGAGGCGTGGGAAGAGCAACATGTGGCCAAGACATGGCACAGAGCTACAAGAAGGCTACTTCCTGCCGATACGCGTTATTTCTAAGTTGAGGAAATTATTTTTGACTCGGCACGTAAATGAAGGAATGTGAGGAATTTATTAAATACACCACCGGTGTGAAGCTTTGCCTCCAGATTACGTCCGGAGCATCCACTTGGTAGGCCAGGATGTGGCCTGTGATTTCATGAGTAACAATCCTGGCGAGCGCCACCCCACCTTTCCTCTGGTTTCTTGCTTTTCACAAAGCGAGTGAAGGTTTCACCAAGCGCAAACTCTGCAGGATAACTGTGGGAAAAAGAAGATACGCAAAGTTCTTTTTTCCAGTCCCATAGTCCAATGGTTGAGCCAAGTTACTATTTTAAATCACGTCCTTTTACATTTCCCATTGCTTTTCCTGTTTCCTAATTTCTTTCTATTTTCCTCAATTTCCTAATGTCTTTTCTTACTTTTTATTTTACTTTCTTCATTTTCTTTTATCAGTTTGTCTTCTACTCCTTCCTTGTATCTTTACTTCCATGTGTCCTTCATTCTTTCCTTTCCTATTCCCATTTCTTTGCTCATTTACTCATTCCTCTTTGATTTGTTTTTCTTTCTCACATCCATCCACTCTTGTTCCCTTTTTTCATTCCCTTCCTCTGTCTACACTTGTCCTTCTGTCATCTCCTCTTTTTATTTGTGTTTTCCTAATCGATCCGTCTTCACAGGCGTTTGTGTTGTTTCTACCCTTCAGCTCTCTCTCCTCACTAAATCAAAGTAGCGATGCCCGTTCCCGCAGACAGCAGTGACTTTATGAACAATTATCCCACTGTTAGGAGTCGCAGTATGCGTGATGCCATCATCTGCAGGAAACAGGCAGCCAAACGCTGGTCTTCATCTCAATAAGGGTCAGAATTTGTTTTACGCTTTTCCTCGGGAATATCTTAATCAATTCACACAACAATGGGAATAAAACTTTTTCCACCGGAATTTCTCAATTCCGGTCCTTACGCCCCCCTGCCCTACATGTTTTAGGTGTTTCCCTTATGCCACACACCTGGATTGAATATGTGGGCGATCAAGTGCTACATCAAGGCTTCTGTAGCACTTGATGGTCATGCAATCATTTGAATCAGCTGTTCTGGAATAAAGGTACATCTAAAACATGCAGAGCAGGGGGGCCTGAGGACTGGAATTGAGAAACACTGACTTAGGGGTAGGCACAGGTTAAAAATTTGAAATTGGAAGTAAATTGGAGAAAAGGGATGCTTCCAAGTCACCTAGCTACAAAGAAAAATATATTTTTACGTCAAAATTACACTATCTGATAAATCCAGCTTAACACTTTAATGATTCAGAAAAAAACAAAAAACTATTATTTTAAAAAATCCTGTTTGATTCATTTTTAGCATCATTTCCAATGATCTAACTTTGCAGAACCATCTCCACGACAGTGCGTTGTTTCTACTGCCCCCCAGTGGCTAAATGTAATTACATTTATTCCTTTTTTTTAATTTTTTTATTACAAATGTTTTTTTTCTTGTATATTTCAGCCAGTAAATGTTGCTGGTCATTAGTGTTTGGCCCACAGTGTCAAAATTGTTCGTTTTGTCCCTGGAGGACATTACGTTAAATTCCTGTTTTTTTTTTTCCCCCCCTCACAGCTGGACAAACTTCCCGTTAGGATCAAGACCACGTTGCCATAGAGATTGACGAGTAAACTTGGATCCTTTATAAAATTTGTTAATTCTTTAAAATCGTTGGCGAGTATCAAAGTAAGTAAACACTGACGTGTTTTTGTTTAGTCACAGATCAAATTTTTAGTTGCAAGAAAACACATGTGAGATGATTTGTAACTGTAGGCAGAGGCAGATTAAGAACACAAAAACAAAGCAAAATGTCAACACAGTTTATACAAGCAGAAACTGACTCGGAGTCAGTTCTTCAGGCTTCCTGGAGCAGCGTAAACTGAGGAACACTTAATGACAACAAACCTGATCAGAACGAAGCTCAACTAAACCTCTTTTAGTCGTCAGAGGCAGAACCGAGCTGCGGATCCGGGCGCAGCGATCAGAACATCAGGAGGTGGAGGGGGAAAAAAAAACCCCACCAAAAAACAAAAAATGAATATTGATGTCACATAAAAATAAATGCCTCTCACGTAGTACCAATGCGCAGCTTATTTGTGTCTTAATGCAATCTGTAGGTTTGACCGAAACGACGAAGATACGGCCCAATCTGTTTGCTCTTCAACAACAATAACGAAAAAAAACAACTATTCTTAGCTGTTCTTTAGCCATGTGAGGTCATGTGAATCATGACTAGGAGTCTGAAATGGAAAGAAAACAAAACTTGAGTTGTAGAAACTCATAAAAAATCCACTTCCTAAGTTTTGTTCTGGGTACAAATGAGAAGAGGCTTCTGTTACGTCTTTAGCTTCTTTTCGGAGGACGACAAGCCCAACTCCGCCTCCTCTGACCCGACGTGAGTCCGCTTCAGAGCGCTCTGCGCCAGGCCCTTCTCCCTCTGCGGCCTGGGTTCTTCGGCTAGCGTTCCGATCTCGTCCTCGGACTCCGAAGACGCGCGATGAGTGGACGGCGTGACGGGTCTGTGTTGCCCGTTCACACCCGGACTACGTCGGCTTTGAGAGACGCCGTCCGCAACAGTCGAGACGTCGTTGGCCTCTAAGCTGTAAGGGCTTCCGAGTTCGTCCGGTAACCGAGGCGACGCGACGGAACGCCCTCCCTGCTCAGTCCTTTCGCTCCCGTTGTTGTCTTGGCTTTCCGGAGACATCACCGGACTCAGACACACGAACTCCGACGGACTCAGGCGCTTTTCCTCCTCTCTGGAAGCGGAAGCCCGAGGTTTGACCTCCAGGGAGTTCGGCTCATCGTCCGACGAGGAGGACGACAGGTCGTCGACGGAGATGGACGGGTAGCTGTACGAGTCGATGGCTGAGAACAGAGCCTGTATGGACTCGGGTCGGTTTCCGGCCCGTGAGACCACGTTCATCCGCCGCCGCCTCACCACGTTCTGGCGTCGGACGGCGCTGCGGCGCTCCTCGTCGTCGCTGCTGGAGCTGGAGGTGGACGTGGAGGAGCTGGAGGCCTCGGCGGGGAGCGACGGAGAGTTGCTGGGGCTGGAGAGCGTGGAGTTCTCTCTGGGGCTCGGCGAGCGAGGACGGGGCATCGGGTCGAGCCAAAACTCACTGGAGTCTGAGTCCTCGTTGGCCAAGAAGCCCGACTGGTGCTGTGGCCGTCTCCTCTGTCTCCTGGGACACTCCTCCCCGTCTTCCCCGGCAGCTCGCTCCTCCCCGCCTGAGGCGTCGGGTCCCGCCAACGAGGAAGACGAGGAGTTGTCGGAGTCGGTGCGGCGGTCCGCAGCCGAGGCAACGACAGGAGCCGCCGATGCGGCCCGTGTGGAGCGGCGGCCGCGGGCGTGGAGCTGCATGATGGCCTCCTCGCTGAGGTCGCTGTCGGAGTCCGAGCTCCAGCCCTCGATCTCCCGGCGCACCAAAGAGTCAAAGAAAGCCATCATGCGCGGGTCCTCCTCTATGGACTGACTGACGTAGTCGTGGGACAGGCCGCTGCCACTGTTGAGCACCAAGCTGATGTACTCCTCATGGCTGTAGAGGCTGCGGGACCGGTCCTCCACCCGGCCCTCCAGGTCCCCCTCGCTGTCGGGCTGCCGGTACGGACTCCACACCTGGGTCAGACGGAAACGTTGAAGAGCAACGAGACGACATCTCCAAGTTTGTCTTTAATACTTTAGTTTCAAAGTATACAATGTTTGACGTCTTTTTTGTAAAACTCTTAATGGACCCGAAGCTAACAGCTAATCTGAGTACGACAAAGACTAAAGTATCTATCTTCTTAATGGACGTCGACCTGAAAATCATCACAGTGGTTCAAGCAAAAACCATTTTACCAACTTTTAAACAGCAGATTTTTATAGAACAAGTGATACAAGTGTTTAATAGAAACACTTGAAATTAAGATTGCAGGTGGTATATCAGAAATTATTTCTGGGACAAAAACAAATCTTGTCCCAGCAGTTTGGTGTCACTTCTAGAGATTTCTTGTAATTTGGCGGTTTGGAAATCCATCAGGATGCAAAAATTATTCAGACATTCTGAAAACTAAAGTGTCGCTCTTAAATCAAGGCTGGTTATACTCTGACTATTCATAATAAGGCGAGGTAAAAAGATAAAATATTGTGTTCTGTCTTAGGAAGTTTATTTGCTAAACTAATATTTAGGCCTGTCGCAATAAACAATAACTCAATTAATCGCATGACAGATTAAATGAAACTCGGGCAGATTTATCGGTTTTCTCTTTTTACCAGAAACTGAATGATAAAAGTCTTCAGTCTGGTGCTTTCAGCTCAACAATTTTGTTTACAGAGACTTTATAATTCATTTTATTTGTTGTTTCTGTCGTTTTCTTTATTTATTGTGGATATTTTAAATGTTCATTAGAATTTACAGTTTATTGATCTTTGATAATCTGTTGTTGCATTATTATTTGAAAACAGTCTCAAAACAACATTATCGTTCATCGCAATAAGTTCTGGAACAATTTATCGTCCAGCAAAGTTTGTCATGGTTACAGGCCTACTAATATTAATTTAGCAAGCGTTTATGCTACATTTTCCTTAAGATCATTAAAAACAACATATTTGTATATACACTGCCTGGCCAAAATAAAAGTCGCCACCTGGATTTAACTAAGCAAATAGGTACAAGCCTCCTATTGGATAATTACTGCATAGGCGATTATCTTTCAGCTGGCAACAAGTTATTTAACCCCAGCTGATGCAATGAGTAACTCCTCATTTCTTAAACAACCATGGCAAAAGACACATCCTGTGGTCGTGGAAAAGACGTTAGTCTGTTTAAGAAGGGTCAAATCATTGGCATGCATCAAGCAGAGAAAACATCTAAGGAGATTGCAGAAACTACTAGAATTGGGTTAAGAACTGGCCAACGCATCATAAAAAACTGGAAGGATGGTGAGGAACCATTGTCTTCCAGGAAGAAATGTGGTCTGAAAAACATCCTGAATGATCGTGATTGGCGATTACTTAAACGTTTGGTCAAAACAAATTGAAGAAAAACAACAGCAGAACTTAGGAGTATGTTTAATTGTGAACGCAAAAGCATTTCCACACGCACAATGCGAAGGGAACTCAAGGGATTGGGATTGAACAGCTGTGTAGCCGTAAGAAGACCTCTAATCAGTAAGGCTAACCAGAAAAAAGGGCTTCAGTTTGCTAGGGAGCATAAAGATTGGACTCTGGAGGAATGGAAGAGGGTCATGTGGTCTGATGAGTCCAGATTTACCCTGTTCCAGAGTCATGGGCGCATCAGGGTAAGAAGAGAGGCAGGTGAAGTGATGCACCCATCATGCCTAGTGCCTACTGTACAAGCCTGTGGGGGCAGTGCTATGATCTGGGGTTGCTGCAGTTGGACAGGTCTAGGTTCGGCAACATTGTGTGCCCAAAGAATGAGGTCAGCTGACTACCTGAATATACTAAATGACCAGGTTATTCCATCAATGGATTTTTTCTTCCCAAATGGAACAGGCATATTCCAAGATGACAATGCCAGGATTCATCGGGCTCAAATTGTGAAAGAGTGGTTCAGGGAGCATGAGACATCTTTTTCACACATAGATTGGCCACCACAGAGTCCAGACCTTAACCCCATTGAGAATCTCTGGGATGGCTTTACGCAGTGGTCAGACTCTCCCATCATCAATACAAGATCTTGGTGAAAAATTAATGCAACACTGGATGGAAATAAATCTTGTGACACTGCAGAAGCTTATTGAAACAATGCCACAGTGAATGCGGGCTGTAATCAAAGCTAAAGGCGGTCCAACAAAATATTAGAGAGTGTGACCATTTTTTGGTGGCGACTTTTTTTTTGGCCAGGCAGTGTATATCAAATTAATAACCAACAGATTGCATTATTTTAACAGCAGTAACTACAATAATGTTCTTCTGTTGAAATAAAAGCAATTAATAGCAAACATTTCTGTGCAAAAACTAATAATACCTTGAAAACATGGCATTTTAATAAAGGGTATCACAACGCAAGAATCTGAGTTTAGTCCATGTGTGGAGGTTGATGGTGACGTTTACCTCTCTGAAGGACAACACTACTGTCAAAAGTGCAAACGTTTCTGAATGAACGAGGAGATTCTCTTCAGCAGAGAACGACAAAAGTCAGTTCTGACAACGACAGCGGAGATGTTTCTTTGCTCACCTTGATGACTTTCTCCACTCCGGAGGAGCAGATCATGTAAGAGTGAGGGTTGAAGCGAACCTGGTTCACAATGGAGCGGTGGCCCTTCAGAACCATGAACGCTCCGTTCACCACACGACCAGGCCCGCCTGGGCAAAGAAAACTCACCATTACATGCTAAATATATATATACACGTTCTTCCAATTGCACAATTGACCTTATTAAATTATGTGGATGGAACATTATATTACATAGAAAAAACTGACAAATTACAAAATAAAGAAAAATAATAATAATACTGTCTCATGGTTAAAACGCACAAAGGTAACCAATTAGAAATCGTTTATTTTATTGTGAAAATTTATCATAACCTTTATATACTCCACCAGTGTGTTGATCATAGTTTGTAGAATGATGAATAATAACAATAAAAAAAAAAAAACATTTACTAAGTTAGTAAGATAAAAAAAAAAAAACTTTAGCACAAAAGGTAAAAAAGAAAATCTGAAATTGATTTAGCATTTCTTTGAAAACCTTTTGACTCCTCCTTTTTTTTCTTATTCAAAAACAGATGTCAATGACGTGACGTCCAAAATAAGTATCAGTAAGTTTACATCTTTCCTTTTAAAAGAAATAATATAGCTGTTGTAGGTGTTTCTTGCGCTCGGTAAACAATCTCCCACCACAGGATTCAGGGAACTTTTTCAGGCAGGAATGTAAAAAATCCAAGTCAACCTGGAATCTGGGAAATCAAACCAATAACTCACCTGCTTCAGGGTCGTTTGGGATTTTCCACATGTACAGATTAAAGTCATCTGATCCAGACAAGATGTACTGAAGAGAGAGAAAAAAATAAAGTACTGAGACTTAAGTTCACCAAAAGGGAGAGAAACTAGTAAAGCAAGTAAAAGCAGGTAAATCTAGAGAGAGAAGATGAAGCAGAAAACCAGCAGATCTAATCAGTGTTGAGTCATGCTGTGCGATCAGACACAGACTTCACATGTCACGGCCTAAACAAAGCTCCTGCTCGCTGCCTGAACCGTTACTTGGCTTTATGAACAGATGGTTTCACTTAAACCTTTTCTACCGAAGGAAGTTCTGACAGGATCGTTTTGGGCTTTACATTCTTTTAGACACATGTAACATTGAGGGAAAGAATGTCTCCAAGTCTGTCTGACAGGAAGTGAAAATACTTTTTGCAATTTTGTTGCTCAATGACTTAAGAAGAATTTGTTTAATTCGCCTACGTTAAATATCCTCCTGATCTCCGTTTCTTGCTTCAGTCACGGCTTTGAGAGGCACAAACACAGTTTGATTCATTTCTACTGGGACCAACGAAAAGGACGACTGTGAAATACGAAGTCTGAAATGAAAAGCTGAAAAGTGTGGCCTGCATTTGTTTTCAGTCGAGCTGCCTCGCTACTATGGAGAACAAGTGTTCAACTTCAGATCTGGACTTTGTTTGGACCATTTGAACTCGGAATTGTGCCTGCGTCTACACCAGGGGTCGGCAACCCCTGGTGTAGACGCAAGGGTTGCCACATGCAGCTCTTTAGCGCTGCCCTAGTGGCTCTCTGGAGCTTTTTCAAAAATGTTTGAAAATGGAAAAAGGTGGGGGTGGGAAACATATTTTTTGTTTTAATATGGTTTCTATAGGAGGACAAACACGACACAATCATTCTTAACGTTTTCCAAAGCTATAAAAATGTGTAGAATAAATATTAAATTTCAACATTTCTGTCAACAAAGATTTGCATCAAAGCCTGTGACGTTTCTTTCAGCTGGGCTCGAGGCAGGTTGTAAACACACCGATGTGTGGTGGTGGGCCGTGGAGAGCAAAGGGGAAACGAGGAAAATAGCCGAGGAGAGATTCTACAATTCTTGGATCGAATCATTTGCATTCATTGCCAATGCGGAAGGATTACCTGAATGTTTGCTCTGTAGCAAGAAGTTGTCAAATAACAAAAATAGTACTGTGCTTTCCAAACTATAGAGCGCCTACAAATAAAAAAAAAGAAGAAAGAAAACAAACAAAAACAATCTGGAAACGTTTTTTTCCAGCGTGGGGGACAAAAGTAGCGGCTTGTAATCCAAAAAATACAGTAATGTGGAAAGACATTTCCAGGTGTGTGATTAGCTGCTGCATCAAGACTAAAGTTGCATCTTACAAGCCCGATGTTGAGAAGCTGTCCAGTGACGTCCCCAAACAGAAATCACATTAAACACGCAAGAACACAATCCTGCCATAGGCACATATATTTAGTAACAAAGCTGTTGTTTTTATAAACTAATTAGTGAGTTTTGTCAGTATATATTCACAATGACACTTAGTGATATTATTGTGTTTTGTTGCTCAGGTCTGAGGAAGCTGCTGTGTTTTACCATTGATTTCATTTGCACAGAAATCAAACTTAAACTGTATTAAATTTAATTTTATATCTTTATCTTTTCAAAAGGCAACTGCTTTATTTTATAACTGCAGGTTGCGTTTTATTTCCCACCCCAGGGACACGTTAAGCACGTTCTGTTTTCTCGATCGCAAACTTAACTGTGATTCTTTACAAGGAGCGATCGTCTTTATGCATTTGGGAGCAGATTTTCCAAGTTCCAAAAGGAAAAATGTCTTTCCCTGTCGAATCCTTATAATAAAAATGACATCAAAAATCTGATTGCATTTCTTTAATTTTATCAATGCAACAAAACATAAAACATTCATATTGTAATGGGAGATAAACTTAAAACACCATCGTACAACAGAGTCACGTGTTGCGTCATTCCGTCCAGGAAGCACAGCCGGGAAAATAAACATTTAATCATGAATGCTAATTATTTATACACTTAGTTTGATAATAGGCTAAAATAGCTGATATAAACACTTAAAGCGTGTTTTGCCTTTATTACAGTACTTATATAAGGCTTTTTAATTTTTTGCATCTCCAGACAGATTTGTTTTGAGTCCTTAGACAGTCGCAGTACGTGTCACCCAGTGTTATGAACTTGCATGTTTCTTGCTAATGTAATCCCTACAGGTGCGTAAATATGTTTAAAAACAAAGTGATGGAAGCACCAATGAGAAAAAGAGTAAAAAAAGAACATTTTTTGATGTCGCCAATGGAAAATGTTGTGATGTCGTGCAGTTCTACTTTGTTGCCATGGTTACACAACTGTAATCCAACACTAACATACACAACACAAAATAGATTGTGGTTTCTAAAACTGTGCATCATTTTCCTTCCGCATCACCGTTACGCTCGTGTTTGTAGTGGTTTAACACAGAAAATCCACCCTAAGTCACGACGACATTGTGGCATGTAAAATAAAAATCTCTTTGTTTTTCGTAAGAAACTGAGCCACATGGTTTAGATAAGTGAGTTTTGGTGGACGGCACAGGAAGGCACCTGTGCGCGCTGCCTCAGACGGTCAGAAGACGCATACGGTGGGAATGCTGCACCCCAAAAGATCCCCCTCCCATCGGTGAACTGCCTCTTGGCAACCGTCTGCTGCAGCACCACACTGAGAAAATCCTCAACTGCCTGCAGAGTTTGAGCAAGTTACTGAAAAATGGGAGTGCAGTTCAGATAACTCTTGGATACCAAAAGAAAAATACAGCCGTTCCTCATCTCGGTCAGAATCAAACCGCTTTTAGCCAAACCTCAGGCATGTCTGTCACTGTTTAAAAAACTCTTTTGTTTAGGCTATGCTAATCCAGTAATGAGTGAAAAGTATCTGACAGAGACAGGATTTTCACTACTTAGCCTGAGAATATTGTAGAAGAACAGGAGGATAAAATCCATCACTTCTTGGTAATTTATTACAGGCATAACGTTTGTCTAATTCCTTTCGCATGTCCGTGAAATGGAAACCTTTACTCGTTCTGTACAGGATTTCATGCACATATTTTCTGGCATGTGTAAGGAGTGCTGCTTTAGTTTTAGTGCTTGGCGCTGCGGCCGCTTCGGTTTATGACTCGTTGACCCACCTGATCCTTGTCGCCCGCAAAGCAGCAGCTCTTCATGGTGCAGGAGTTGAAGTAGCCCTGGTTGTCGAACTGGAAGCTGGGCAGGCGGGAGTGCAGCTCGTAGAGGACGGGCGGCAGGCGGCGGCGCAGAGCGAGGAGCTGCGTGCCCGTGCTGTTGAAGCGGACGCTCATGGCGCTCTGCAGGGACATGCTGCCGCCGTAGCGCAGCAGAGAGCTGCGAGGCACGGAGGGGAAACGGAGCTCGAAACGTCACAAGGCAAACTACTACCCACTTCTGCCAACAGTTTTGATGAGATTTTTATGGCAATAAAATAATTCACTATACACGAATGAATAATTCATAGACTCAATTTCCTTGATAGTGAATGGAATAATACAAAGTGGAGCTAATAGATTCTAAGAAAACGGCTCAATACGTCACTTAAATTAGGACGTTTTGGTTGTTTCATTTCTGACTTTTTTTGGGTGCAAGAAAGGATGATCTGTTGTTAGATGTTTCACGCATTAATTCATACAAGCCTTGGGATCAGGGGCGTAAAGGTGCACAAAAATAATGGTATAGCATGTAGCTAAAGTAACACCAACGGCGCGCTACAGCTGCATGTTTGTTTTCTCACTTCATTAAAGTGGTGGGCAAAGAAAGGAAAACAAAACACAGAACTGAATTAGACATGAGATTTAAGCCTTAATATGATTATTTTTCTACATCACTCAAAAGTAACTCTGCATTAGAGATAATTCAGTTAAAGTCATATAAAGGTAAAATGGTTTGTTTACAGAAATGAAATAAAAGGCCCGGCTGTGGTTCATCAGTGGGGAAACAGCGACCTCTGGTGGACAGAGTTAAAAGTACATCGCAGCTTCACCAAAACCTCAATGGGAGACTCTCTGTGTTGCTACATTCATGTTTTTCCTCTATACTAACCATCCCAACTAACTATAGGAATGGTGTTTGCTACCTGAAGAGTTTCCTAAAAAAACGTAACGCCTGGAAATCACATCCAAAAGTTTCTTCTTTGTTAAACCAGAGCAGAGATTTTTATTTCTCGTGATCTGGGAATCTTTCAGGTAGCTTTTGTATCTCAATGTGGAAAAAGTTCTGTTTAAACTGGGTGCGCTGCAGCTCTGCTTGGTATCATTTTCATAACTTAAAGGCTTGCGAGAATAATTAAATTGCACAGCTAATGTAGTTTTATGAAGATTGCTGTTAAAAGCCCAAAACATTCAGACCCACATCACTAACTGATATGAATGCCGAAAATCCAGATGAGGTTGCGTTTCTGACATTCGTAGACAAAAGTTTGTGTAACAATTTCATGGAATTAATCCAGTTCCCCTCAAGACTGAGGTGTATATTTTGCTGGATCAACCCACGGCCAACAGACGGACGTCTTACCTGCGTGGTTTACGAATGTCCCACAGTCCAACTCCTTCCTTTGAGTTGGCCGTGGCCAGCAGCCGAGGCTCCACAGGGTTGAACATCACGCTGTGAAAGGCTGATGGGTAACTAGCAAGGCAGAACGGCTCTGCGGGGGGTTAAAATAAATGCAAACAAAGACGTCAGAGTTACAACTCTCTCAGAAAAAGATTCTACTTAAGTAGTACGAAGATTTGTTTTTCGTACCAAAGATTTCTTCCTCCAACCGTCCCAAAGCATTCGTCTCAAATCAAAGGTAAGTCTTTAATGACTGAAATAAACATTTTCTTTTGACCCAAATCCATTACATCTTTCACTCCCAAGTCCTTTACGGTAAGTCTCTACAAGTTTTGCACATGTAAAGTCTGAAATGTTTACTCTTCTTTGTTTTCCTCCACAACATAGGTCTGATTCAGTTAGTCTGGATGGAGAACATCCATAAACATCCATTTCAAAGCCCTGCCACAGGTCCTGACCTGGATTCCGCTCTGGACTTTGACTAGGACATTCTGGTAAATTAATATGGACTCATCTGAAGCATTGAAATGCAGCTCTGGCTGGATGTTAGTCGTTATTTTCCTGTAGAAAGTTGGGCTTTCGCCTAAGTTTCGAGACGTCTGCAGGCCGGTGGCAGCTAAGTGTAACTACACCAGCTTCACTATTCCTGCAAAAGAAAGGCATTCCCACAGCATGACACTGCCGCCACCACCATCAACCCTATAGAGTGTTCATGTCGATGGTGAAAGCTGAGTTTGACAAGCTTTGGTAAGGACTTCAGTTTGCCAAGGCAAAAAAAAAAAAAAGAGAGAAATAAAGGGGGGAATAAACGGTTTATCGAAATGTTGGCTTGGCATTTATCTTTTATTGTGATACATTTCTTATGACATTTTGATTTATCCGTGTCACAATAAATTCCAATTAACGGTTAGAAATCCCTAAAACTGAGGAGACTTTTGGGGTCGTCGTTTTTTTTTTTTTTCTTTTTTACAAATTTTCTCCACCATTTGTTCAATATGGGAGTATCAAAAAAATATAAACACATTCGAAAATATGATTGGATGCAGTTACCGGGTGGAGTTTAGTGATACAAATCACACTTCTTCACGCAACTTGTGTCATGAAGAAGTGCATTATGGGAATGTTTTTCAAGATCAGTATTTGTGTTTGTGGGGCTGTAATTACTGTGACACAGTCATAAAGTTAACTAAAAATAAAAAAAGGTGATAAGTAGTTCTTTTTGTCACTTTTATTGTTATTACAAAGTATTGTGATGAACCTAAGTCTGTGTCTCCCACCCCTCAAAACGTCCCTAAAAATACTTTTGTGACTTTTCTTGGGATGGACACTATTAACACCTTCCAATGAGAACATTAATAGGCCGACACAACAACGCAGCTCACAAGAGAGCGAAGGCCGGCTGGTCAGAGTTATTATCAGACCGACTCGGTCACAAGGAAGGTTTCTAAAATAGAAGTGAAAGGTGATGCATCCCATTTGTATTTTAACACTATTAAGCCTCGGCAAGTTAAAGAGAGTACATTTCCTATTGTTGTCCAACAGCTTGCTATCACAACAATTACAGAATGAGCTTGTGCAATATCTAATATCGCATGAGGATTTACGCATGAGGATTTTCACAAATCCAAGCAGAAACCTTCCGCCAGCTTCCTCTTAAAGTGCAAGAGACGGTCTGGTTTCCAGCAATATTTCGTTTCTGATGCTTATAAAAGATCCGCTAAACGTAAGACTTCTCCAAATGTTTTTAGGAGCTCTACAATTATTAAAAAAAAAAAAAAAAAAACATTCCATAAAGACAGCTCTGATTTAACGTTTTAAATTTTGGATTAAACCCGTCCTCACCTCCGTGCGACGGCTCCCGAGTGTCCCAGATCAGAACGCGGCCGTCGTCGGACGAGCTCGCAAATATGCTGTCGTTGACGGGGCTGACGGACAAGCTGTACACAGCGTCTATATGCAGGAACACGTTCAGAGTTTCCTGACTGCAGGAGCAACAGTCGGCCACAGGTTAATTAAAATCAGCAGTGTGACGCATCAGCCGGCCGTTTTAAAACGGCAGAAAAGTGCTTCAGAAACACAGAGTCGTGGATATTGTTGTACCCACCTCTCCACGTCGTGAAGAATCACCTGTTCGTCGTTTCCTGGGAGACGAAAAAGCACACGGATATGAGTGGATGAGTGGGTTTTAATTACAGGTTTATGAAAACAAAGGCTACGAAGCTTTCAAAATGCGTGGTTCCTCATTTAAAAAAAATAAAAATAAAAATCTAACTCATATTTTTGAAACAAAACTCCATTGTAGTTTAGGATGGACGTAATAAACACATGGATGTTTCCATCAATGTTTTTTTCTAAGCGCATTTTGAATATCGCATTACTAACGGTTGAAGGAAATGGCAAAATTCAAGACACATTTCTCATTTTCGCAAAGTTTTCACGTTCCCTTGAGGTGGTTTTCAGCTTTTCCAAAAAAAACAAAAACAAACAAAAAACAACAAAAAAGCGTTAACATGCAAAGGAAGGAGATGGAAATAAATTTGCCAAATAAGTTCTGGCGTAGCAACTTTCCCATCCACTCGTGAGTCTCTGCCATACCAGAGGCACAACAAATTTGGGTCCAAAGCTCCATATGGGAGAGGAGAGCTCTTCCCAAAAGTTTGCTTAAACATGACAATTGGATGGATGCATAGCTGGTGTCGACTGCCATCCCTGGCAGCGTTGAACTTTGGTGTCGATAAAGCTGGCTAAAAATTCAGCTTCATGTTCATTGGTGACACAGTAGCTTGAATTCAGGCCTGAGCTTTTTCTTCTCATGCGTGGGTCCAAAAACATCAATTAGAGGAGTGTGTGTACGCGTTTGTTTCTTCTGTGCGTCTGCTGCCAAGCCTGCGCTCTCGCCTTACCGCCGGAGAAGACTTTTGAGTTGGAACTGTCGAAGGCGAGGCAGAAGATATTGGAGAGATGCTCGCCCTTCAGTTTCACCGGCTTGGAATGGGCGTGGATGGCTTTCTCGATATCCCACAGAAGCACGCGCCGGTCATCTCCTCCTGATGCGGAGAAAAAGAAGGACGTCTGTTATCACCAAACTGAACGATTTGAGGAAAGCTTTGAGGCAACATCACAACACGGCAGTAAGCAACTGATTGCACAATAAATTAATATGAGCCTGATACTTTTTATTCTGCCGACTGATATTTTTTGAAGCACAATTTTGTTAAGAGACTTCATAAGCCATTTTATTTATGGTTTTGGTTGTGTGCGGTTTATATTTTCTTTTTTTATTTATTGTTGGTTGATGTGTTTTGGGTATTGAAAATGTCTTCCAGTTCCACTGTGGGGTGGAAAGTTTACTAGTCTTTGAAAGGGAAAATTTGCATTATGAATCCTTTTATCAATATATTACTTGAAAATGGTCCCGAAACAGCAATATTACTCTGGGACAATTTATCATCCAGAAAATGTGTTGTTGTAAGAGGCATAGTTAGGATTTCTTCAGTGTACGGAAGCTGAATTAATTGATGATACCAGAGCAGTGGATTTAATAATGACATCTGTATGATAACTTGAGGGATGAAAGGACAGGTGGAAATAGAAATAGTCTGCTAATAGCATTACTTTCCCTTAATTTGGCTCTGTGAAATGGTTTAACCAACGCCCGTACTTTTCCAAACTAATCAGGAAACCTACGGTGGAACTTAATGCGCTAACAATCCTCATTTTCATGCCAGTGTCAGTGACACTGGGCTTGACTGCAGTCCTGAAATAAACACAGCCAATGATGCACTCTTGAGTTAAGCCACATTAAAACAGTTTCCAAGCTGCAGCTCCAGAGGTAAACAGCCAACGGTCAACCACAAGCTGTCACACTGGGCCAGATGACTGTTTGTCATCTTCTGTGGAGCTAGCCAGTGTTGTCGTTTTAAGGAAACGTCGCTGCTTTTCACACGAACCTCGCTCGGAAAAATGGAGTTCAGAAATTAAACGCGTGATTTAACAGACTGACAAGGGGGTAGCGGTGTTGTGAGCTGCGAGGTGCTCGGGTTAATGTTTGCCAGCTAGCAAAAAAAAACAAAACAAGCTAAGCTAGGCTAGCAGCGGAGTCTCTCCCAGGAAGCAGCTGACAGCCGCTGTTAGCATGCTAGCAGGAAAACTGCAGCCAACTTACCAGACACCAGATATTCTCCGCCGTTGTTGGAGAACTCAATGGCGTTGACGCAGCCAAAATGGCCCTCCAAATTTTTCTTGTAGAGGCTGGTGCAGCCCGCCAGCCTCCGCCTCTGGAATTCATCCTTCATGAGCGGCTGTCCGGTCAGCTCTCTGCGGGACAGAAAGCCCAGCGAGCAGCGCATACCGCAGCCCTTCAGCTCCTTCATTTTGACCGCGCTGGAAAAGAAACAGGCCTTCTAACTCCACCGCTCCACCCGATACATCTGCTTATGTCAATGGGTAGATGTGGCGCACGACTGCTCTCGCTGGTTTGGCTCTACATCCTAGTGGATGTGGACTGCGTGTCCGCTGATGTCGACGTTGTTTCGTACCTCCTCTGGCCGCTTCGGTCTGGGAGCAGCGTCGTGTCTCCCCCCGCCTCCTTTCCGCTGTCATCCGGTGGTCCACCGAACTGGAGCAAGTAATAAAAAACTACACAAAATGGCATTAAAATCTGGACTAAATAGCCTCAGATTTTTTAACCTTTGGAGGCCCTTTCAGTTTTTGCTCCACTTTGGACACAAAATATTCCTAATGTTGCAAAATATATATTATTTATCAACAACGTGAATGGTGGTAATTACTACACACAACCTTTTATTTATCTCATATTTTACCTCATACCTACTTTTGGATTTAGCGATGAAGATATCTGATTTATTATTATTATTATTATTATTATTATTATTATTATTATTATTATTATTTTCAAGGCAAAAACAGTATTTTCTTCCCATTTTATACATGCAAATTAAAACTGTTATTTACGAAAAGTAGGGGTGGGCATTTATCATATCGTTTATCATTTATGGAGAAATTTCTCATTCGACTTTTTTTATTTATCGTTGTCACGATAAACATCAATTATTGCTGAGTCACGCAGTCACAGCCATACAATCGCCTAAAAAAATGCAATAAATAGTTCTTATCGTCACTTTTATCATTATCACAATAGTACCATAAAATATCTTGCTAAAACTTTGTCTGCAATTGTCTTCCCATCATTCCTGAAGAAAAAGAAAAAGAAATAAATACTTGAGATGCATTAAGGTTAAATTACTCACAGGTGGACTAATTACCAATTAGGTGATTTCTGAAGGGTTTTTGCGTAAATAAGTCTCATTACAAATGTATTTAAAACATTTTTTTAAAGGATTTTGAACACACTAACCTCTGTTGATCCATCAGATAAAATCCCAATAAAAGACATTGATTTTGGCTGTAACACTTCATTGAGTTCATTGAGTTCCTTACAGTCAGGAGTCATATTTTGTCAACTTCTGCTTTTCAAATTATGGTGTGCTACGCTGCTTATTTTATCACTTATTGAAGACAATTATTACATAAAACTCCTTCGACCCTACATGCTTAGATAATGGCTGGGCAGATGAATCACATAAAATCCCCTGAGTATATACCAGCAGCCGAAACAAAGGAAACAAGAAGTAGATTTTAGTGTGTATAGTAGTTTTATTATTCCCAACTTTTGGGATTACAGTGGTAGTCTTTAAGCAACTTTCAGTCTTGAGAAGCTTTCTCTGAGACAACACTTAAAATAAAAATATATTTTACACATATAAGAAGAAGAAGAAGAAACAACCAAGGTTTTCCTCAACATTAGGGGTTTATTTTACTTGGAGCCAAGAGGCTCGAATGCGATTTAGCATTGCACACGTGAACAGACGCAACTATTCGTTTGTGTTGGAGTTTATTTAAGTTCTCTTGGGCCCAGACTCAGCACCATAGTTGGCAGGGATTATTACTTATACTGATTTGTCAAATTATGCAATTTAGGCACTTATTAAACAAATGATGAGGGTTATGATCAAACGTCTGGTCAGTAACAATTTGTGGGCTAAAAGTGTGTTTTGATGCACGGCTGAACTCAAAGAGACGCTTCAGACATTCACTACGTACACAATCTGCTCTAAACTTAGAATATTTGAACTAAACTATACAATACTCCATTTAGGCCCCACACTGAGCATATCAATGTGTTAATAGTACAGCGGCTTGGCTGGCTTTGCATATAAATGACGACACCACTCGTTTGTGCTGCTGTTCAGCTTAGGTGGCTCGCAGCGGCCAGCCGGTTGTATACCTGCAGGTTTGCAGGGGAGAGAGTGATTTTACACTAATCTAAATTACACTAATGTTTAAAAGTGCTTTACAGTAAGGTAACCTTTTTATACATTCACCTCAACGTTTGAAGTAGCAGAGCACACAGGCTGAGAGCTGTGACGAGCAAACTCACACAGAAAACCCCTAAACAATCAAAGTCTTTGCTTTCAGCAAAAAGCTACGCAGTGCAGAGGAGTGCTGTTCTTAAAGGGACAGTTCAGATTTTTCGAAGTGAAGTTTTGTGAATGGATCCTCAAAGAGGATAACGGCTAGTCCAACAGGATCCCCTGTTTTGGCTGATTTTAGTTATTTCAAACAACTCAAACTGAAAAGGTAACGGTTACAACTCCACTGTTAAAACTAGAAACTTACTTACATTAAGTTTACCTCGCCTTTAAATATCTTGTAAGACCTAAAATAGATTACTTGGAGGTGTACTTGTGGATGTGTTTTCAAAGGTGTACTTCAAACACACTGCTGGGTTATTATTGAAATATTTGAAGAAATCAGCTAGGCCATTCGTGGAAAAATGTGGAGCAGAACGAGCAAAACAAATTGTGAACATGAGGTGAAAGGTCATTCAGTGAGGAGGAAGGAATATTCTAAAGATTAAATTAAAAGCTGGGTTACAGTTTCAAGAAACATGCAAGGCCATACATGTATTAAAACGTGTCCTGTGCTGAGATTAAAACTAAAATTTGACAATAACGAATATTACGTTTTAAAATGGAGAACCTACAACCAAGCGAATCAAGCAACAGTGAATGTTTTTCGACTAAAGAGGGAACTTACGCACTTGGCTATAATCTCATGTATTTACATGTACACTAGATGTTCATTGATCTGCACTGTCCCATTTAAAAGCAAACAAAACTGAACTTGTTAGACCAAGTTTAAATAAATTAACAGATTAATAAAGCTGGTAGTTTTCGCTAATGTAATTTTAAAATTCCCTAATAAAGCGCAGTACTTTATAACAGTTTGAGTTGCTTAAATGGACAAAATCAACTAAAACAGGGGCCCATCTGGTTAACTAGCTAGCTAGCTAGCATTTTATGTCTTGCAAATGCATTTTCTTTTCTACAAACTAACTGGTATATGACTGATATTAACTTTATAGAACCTTATTACAAAAAATCTTAACTTTCCCTTGAAGGAGGATTAAACAGCTTAGAGGTAAAGATAGGTCTTTCTACAACTAATTCCCATTTACAAGGAAAACTCAAAGGAATAGTGGGACATTTTTGAACATACACCCATGTTCAGTTAGATGAGAATTTATGCCACAGTAAATTAGGATTCTTCCAATTTTACCAATTACATCAAAATGTCATATTTCTAGGTCATGTCCAGTGTGAGCCCAACATGGTGGAAGGATGTTTACTTCTGGCCATAGCCGAGTTTTTGTAGCCAGTGGCTATTAGCTTAGTATTACAGCTGTTAAGATATAATACATAAGATTAAACTTCAGAACTTTATAAAGCAAATTTTTAAAATTTGCCAGTTTGGAATTTCTTTAGAGCCTTTTTGCTATGCTAAGCTAATTAGCTGCCAATAATATTGATTCCAGAGCCGGCCCAAAGTTGCATGGCACCTTAGGAATTGTTTCAGCCTCATTCTATGTGATTACTCACAGCCCCCTGGTGGCTGGGAGGTTCCTAGCAGGCACCTGAAGCCTCTTAGCCAGATATTTGTTTGTTACCTTTTAAAACTTAATGAATTCCAACGTTTGTTCGAATTTATTTTTGTTCCTAACACTTGACATATTTTGAGTTTATTTTTAGAGGTAGAAATACAAAATACAGAAGTTTGAATGACGTGAAAGAAAATCTCTCAACAATGACAGCTCAATTCACTGATTTTACATCTACTCGAGCGAGTTATCTTTTTTTTCTTTTTAAACTTCTCGGCAAAGAAAACCTGGGGAAAAAACCTGAATCGAAAGTAAGAGCATTTCATTCCATGGCAGCTTCTCCTGTGTTTTTGTGTGTGTATGTGTTTTATGCACTATAATAATTTTGCTGGTTTAATACAAACCTTTAAAAAACACAAACATTAAATGAAACAGCAAAACAAATCAAATGAAATAAGACAGGTCCTACCTGATGACTCACTCAACATGTTAATGGTTAAAATTTATGAAGACTACTTTCTCAAAGGTCTACAAAACATCAGCAGCTTTTTAAGCAGGGTAAAGTCATTTTCACCTGGCAGCTTTACATAAATAAACAAAACAAAACAACAAAACAAAAAACCGGAATATTAAATAATCGGACAAATGCAACAGTAGAGAGCGGCAGTTTAACTTAAGAGAGCAGAGTAAAATGAAGGAGGCAGGGTGTTAAAATCTTGGCACAGGGGTCAACGGGGGCTGTCCTCCTTGTTTCAGTCTCTTTTCAAGGTGCTGCTAGTACGGGCCCTTATTGTGCCCAAAAATCCCGACGGGGAAGTGTTTGACATGCGAGGACCACTGAGCTGCTAACTGGAAAAACTTGACATCGTTCCACTCGACTCCATCAATCAGCACTGCGGGGGGAGACACAAAACCAGCCATAAATGAAATAAACAATATTTTGGGATGTATTTTAGTTGTTTTTCTTTTTCAATTTGTTTTAGAGTGAAAAACAATGTAGTTCTATCTGTATAGTGACAATAAAGATACAGAAAGTATCTTGTTAGAAAACAGTTAGTTTTGAGTAAGTAACATAGTTACACATCAAAATACAATCGATTTGTTTAAAATGTCACTTCTATTTCTGTCCAGGTTATTTGTTGAAACACTAAAGTGCCATAATCACAAACAGCAGCTGCACAGATGTGTTTGTGATTATTATTTAATGACATAAAAAAATGTTCTTAATGGTTTACAGCAAGAATTTGACCTACGCTACTAGACACTGGAAAATTTAAACTGCTGCCTGGCCACAACATTTTATTTTTGAATATTTAATTTCCTTTTGGGATCGATACAAAATCCTCATAGGCGTCATAAAAACAGCTTTAACCCCCCCCAAAAACAACAATTTCCACATGTGGGCCATCAATTGGTTTCTGTTTTTTAATCATTCTGGATTTGTGTTCAAAGGCCGAATAAAATCATTTTATCAATGATTTCATTCGTTTATTTGTCCCGGGCCACACTTTGGACAACCCTGGACTTTGTTGTATGACTTAACTAGCTCTTCCTTAAAACCAATTTAAAAAATAAAAGGTAAGGTAATTTTATTTCTATAGCACATTTTCAGCAACAAGGCAATTCAAGAGTGCTTTAAATGAATTAAAACGGAAATACAAACAAAATAACAAACCAAAGAAAAAATCAAAAGAAGAAAAAAATAATCTAATAATGTTAATCTAAAGCATATAAACTAGATACTCCTGATTTTGCTAGATAAATATAAGAAAGTATTCTCTGGACTTTCTTCGTTTGTTCTAAATTTGTAAAAGCAATGAGTATTCCACAATTTCTAAGTAATAATAAAAAGAAAATCAAAGCAACAATAGACAATCTCACCTCTCAGCATGGTTTGCTGGTGCTTGGCAGCGCAGATGAGGCGACTGATGCCTTCTATCACTTGACTCTTCGACTCTACCTCCTTGTCTTTGCTCTTCTTCGGCAGAAACATGACTGTCAGAAGGCAACAGCAGACGTCCACATTGTTAGCAACAGAGGCTTTCAGAGTCAGTCTGCAAGGCTTAAAACATAACACTTGAAGTAAAAGACCTGATTTTAGGCATCGTTTTATTAAAATAATTTTTTTAAAAATGAAAAAAGAGACACACCCTTCTTGTTTTTCTCCTTGGTTACAACAGTCATAGACATGGTGGGCTGGGGGCTTGGCTCTGTGCCCCCTGGTGGAAGCCGGCTGACCTGCAGCGAGCGGAAATTGCACTTCAAAGTGTTTTTGGAGGAGGAGTCCCGCTTCTCCACGTCTTTCTTCCTCTCTGTCAGAGCCACCCAGTAATCTACCTGAAGGCCCATCAGCTCCGCCTGGCTGCTGGAACTGCTGAGGAACAGGCAGCTTTGTGTGAACCAGCTTTTTTCTTTTTACAGACACTGAAAGAGTTCGCAATTAATTCTAAACCTGAGAGCACAGAAGCTGGTGTTGATGGAGGGAGAAGGTGGCGGTGTTGGCGAAGCCTCTTTAAAAGCGGGAGACACTTGAGGAGGGGTGGAGGAGAGCAGAGACGAGCTCAGAGGTGCTGCATCATCAGAGTCTCCTGCAAAGGAAAGCTGTTGTTAAAATAACGCTTCTTTAATTTGGGATTTTATTACTTTGGCACATTGTTGTTGTTTTTTTCCTGTCATCTCGTTAAAATAGCTTTTAGTGGTTCTGAAAGCGTAACTTTTTATAACCTTAAAGGGGCAGTTTTATGTATTTTCCAGGCACATAGTGTCATTTTATAGCACAATCAAGTAACTGTGTTGCTTTCAATTGTTATAAAAATGCCATCTCAAGTACAACTTAAAAAAAATTTTACTTCCTAATTTAACACCTTGAAATTGGGCTTCTGTCACTTACAACATGGCTCCTCTATTAACCCTTTAACAGCGTTTTTACCAGCGTTGCACTGAGACGTAGCTCTTATAACGAGCTCAGTAGATGCTCAGTTCCACCAGGTGTTTGCTAATTGCTGCTGGCTAGTCTGTGGGAGCCGAGAGGTGGAGAGTTTCTGTGTGAAGCACAAGCTCGGAAACTGCAGCTCTGAGGAGGAGCTTCGTCCTCGAAGGCGGAGCTAGTTCCATCCAGGCGTTTTGCTCGGCTGAATGGTTGCCACAGAGATAAAAGGATTTCCTCAAACATACATGAGAGAATCAACGCAACACTCCAGGTATGTTTCTGATAATATTATAACATGATGTAAATCTAGAAAAAGTCAGTTCTCTATAATACTACCTCTTTAAAAACAATTTAGTAGACCAGGATTTGGAAAAGCTTTTTGTATTAATGAATTAATTAAAAGTTGATCTGGGAGCAGCAAAAATCAGCTTCTGAGTGAAAGTCACTGTATGATTTGAGTGCATGATAAAGCCAGGGGCCAAACTTTGGACAGCACTGGCATATATATGATATAGTCTATATGGCCTTTATCACATATGTGGTTAAAATAGACGGAAAATTTAAAAGAAGAAAAAAGCTGAAAAATCGTTTCTCTTAGAGCTTGCTCATAAGGCTGTGAACAGAGTTTAGATGACGCTATTAAACATATTACAGTTTTCATTTGTCCGTTTGTAGGTTTATTATGCAGCCTGTGCAAAAGATGTTGCTTGAAATAATGTGGTAACAAGTACTTGCCTGATGTTGCAGATGTTTGCTCTACAATGCCAACTTTCACCATCTAAACAACAACGGAGGAACAGGGAGAAGAAAAGGAGGCCTTCAGCTAAAGGGTAACTTTACAAGGCAACGAATTCAACTTCCCATTGGACAAATCCAGACAAAGAGAGCCGGGGCACGGCTTTCCTACTTACCCCAATAAACGGGATGAACTTCTGGCAGGAATCCTCATTAGGGCTGGTGAAGAGAGTTAATAATTAGCAGGAGGAAAAACATTCGGTCTGATGATGAAGAGAAAAATCTGCAACTAAAACTTAATTTACTACAAAAGATTCCAATTAAGAGAGGCTACGTCTGCATTGGTCAGCATTAACGTCTAGCGATTGGCAACATGTGAATGCTGACTTCTATACCGATACCAAACGATTGATATCTGAAGCTTCTGTGATTAACATCGCAGAGATTATGTGGGATGCAAAGCCCAGGTGCGCATGCTGCCATTTTTTCTTGCTTTACTACAGATTTGAGTTGAAAATAAAATAACAAGGCTAACTGTAGCAGGACGGGCAGAGAGCAAGAGAACATGCAAGCCTCCGGCCAGTTTGTGGCATGAAGTAAAGCGACAGAATCACGGCCTAAACCCTAAACCAGGTCGGGTCGGCATTCAGGAGGCAGCAAGTTCGCAAGGTGGGAATAAAGGATCGCAAGGAGGAAGAAGGAAGAGCACCAACCTAAATCCAAAAACCTGTCTGGGTCCATGCACTGCCTGTTTGCGGTAGTGCATAACCACGCTACGGTAATAGCTATTTTCCCGGCAACGCCCGGAAAAATAGCAGGATGAAGCGCAGCTGAATTGGAGCTTTTGCGTTTTCTGCATGTGAAGTGGTTTGATGATGCGTAAGGTTGCTGCTCTTGCCTTGAAGAGACCTGCCACCGCCCCCCCAGGGAAGAAACAGAGAGACTACAGAGGCAGGCAGGGAGAGAGAGAGAGAGAAGAGGGTCTAAAGACGGTGACAGAGGGATTTCATCCAACACATTTTCTACTGCAGTCAGCTTCAGAGCAGCCAGAGAAACACAAGCAAGATGGCTGCCTGGTGTAAGAGAGAGGAAGTCCCGTCTCGCTTGCTCTTCATGATGGAGTGAACGACTTCTTGTATGTTCAATGGTTTAAAGTTACTCATGCAGGTGGATTAAACTATTATTTGTCTAAAGTCTGAGCTTTCCTCTCATTTTGTGCTATTCGGAAAGGAATAAATGTGGGTATTTTCTTCTCTTAAATCAGTTTATTATTTTCAAAACAATTTCCTCAAAGAACAGAGTGATTCTTCAAATGTATTTATTTTGCAAAGGCTCTTTGAGCTGACATTCTGAGTTGAAATACATCTTTTAATCACCTTTAAAGGAAACTAGCTTTAGTTTTGGGGCAGAAGCTTTTATTTAGACTCAAATTTAAAAAAAAAAAAGAAGAAAAAAAAGCTTTTCATAAAGGTATAACTTGAAATCAACACGGATAAGCTTGATCTGTCCTATCCAGTGATTGCTATTATGCCACAATGACAGCCACACTATTCAGTACGGGCGCTGTTGCTAATTGAAGATTCAAATTGAGCCACTTTTATTGTTTTTGATTTGTTAAAAAAAAATACAGAAAGTTACGGCGTCCTTGTTTTATAGCCAGAAAAATAATAGGAGGGTGATCGATTTGAGTACTTTGCCATCCATGTCAAAATTTTAGACATGTCAAAATCCGTAATTACATGACTGAATGAAGCATCAACACATAAAAACTTTAGCTGACAATGTGCATGTTTTCCCGACATTCAAATGGACAATCAACAGACAGACACAGATAGCCAGAAGGTCCGTGCATCAAAAGTATTTCTTTTCAGTAGAAACTGAGGAGAAACTGAGGAGGTATTTGGTTTGTTTCATGCAGCTGATAAACTCTTATCTAAGATATTTTCATTTGGAAGATGAACTGCATTTATCTGGCTGATACATGAGAGATTTATTAGTTAATTAGTTGAGAAGATAAATACAGACATGTACATGTAAACAGAAAATTTGATTAACTTCTAAATAACAAAAAAATAAATAAAAAATCAGATTTTTTAATGAAAAATTTTTTAATTTTTTTGTGCTTCATTATAGTTTCATCAGTTAAAATGATGCATGGACCTTAGAACTAGAACCACAGTCATGAGTCTGTGTGGAAGAATGAAAGGGAACAGAGTTTGGTCTCCTGCCACCTTATCAGCACAAAGTTCCTTGTTGTTCAAAACGCCTGATTCTCGTTTACAGATTTGTACATCCAGTACGTTTGTACTGGTTCTGGTGCCTGAAACAGCATTTCACAACTATTTATGCAGTAGGCTATGAAGCAGAGAATAAACAGCCTAATAAAATTGTTACTTCATCATTTTTATTAACAGATAAACGGCTGGTATATAAGGAAACTCTATTGGTTGCAACAAACCCAAAGATACAGTTACTTTATCTCAGCTTAATATAAAAACTAGGAACAGTTTTAATAAGACTATCAGTTTCCCATAATGTTCCTTTAAAGCCAGCTACAGTTGAAACCAGATATTTGCATTCACTGTTTAAAAAAACTTTTTTTTTTTTTCTCCCTCTCATTGTTTGACATTGCCCAGATTTTTACTTTTTACCATAATAATTTCACATATTAACATTTAAACTGCAGGACTCGGGTCAAACCTGTCGGGTTTCTCTCCACGAGTTTCTCTCGGTAATTTGTTGGCATTTTGGTTCATTCCTCCAGACTGAAACACAATGCAGTTTCATGCATTTCCTCAGTAGCTGGCCATAAGAGGAGCCATTTCGGCTCATTGTGTAACTTTTCCTGTCAGAGAAGAGACCTGAGGGAAACTCAGAAATGTTTGATGATCCCAAATTATCTTGTTTCATAAAACGATTAAGGGTTGTGCTTCTAAACTATCTTTCTGTGGAAGCTTTAACACAAAATAAAACCCCGTATGCTGATTCTAATCCAACCCTGTTGTGTTAGATAAACTCAGACCCAGGTTGTTTTTACCCAACTGTTTCAGTTTGAAGGGTTTTGTGAATTTACTTCAGAATCAAATCTCAAGTTGTCGGAGAATAAAAGCGCTTTTCAGGCAGCTGTGAAGGGGGCAAGCTCCAACTGAGGCAGGTCAAAGGGAAATGACACTGGCACACAGAAAGCACATGAATCACCAGTCTATGCAAGAAACAAACTCAATCGACCACAATACCTTACGGCAAAATCAAAATGAAAGCTCTTTTTCCTTTGAAAACAAAAACAAAAAAAAGAAAACACACAGCAAAACAGATGTTATTCACACACACACGCACATTGATGGATAAGACACAGATGCTCACACAGGATACTGCTTACCTACAGTGTCTTCAGAAAGTATTCACACTCCTTCAAGTGTTTAGCATTTTTTTAAGTTTCATTTGCAATCTTTATGGTACTTTTCTCTAATCTTATGTGTTAGATCCAGCACAACGGTGCTAAACGTCAGTGGTAGCCCAGATATGGGCTTGCAAACGAAATTACATGATCATTTCTTAGAATGGTCCAGTCAAAGCTTGAACTATTGTGTCCAAAAAAAAAAAAAAAAAGAAAAACGTCCCAAAAGAAGATGGTAGAGATAAACCGGCATAAAAACTTCCAGTAAATGCTAGGAAGTATTTACTCAGGCCGGACTGAATACACTTGCTACACTTTTTAGGTTATTATTTAATAGATAAAAAAAGCCCTTTTATTTTACAATAATGCTTAGTGGTGGTCTATCACATAAAATCCCCCCAAAAAGTACAAGATTTTGTGGCTATAAGTTGTAAAAATGCAAAACAGTTCAAGGTGTATCGATACTTTTGCAAAGGACTGTCTGCAAGCCCCATACCAGTAAAGAGACATTTCCTTCATTTTGTTTCCAAAGGGCAGTTTGAATGGTGAGCCAATTCAAATATATGTTTGCAAAAAGTACATTTTGGTCAATTTAACTGTTAACAGTTTTATCTACCATCCATCTGGTATAAAAATACATGTTTTGACAGGATAACCACTGCTCTTAATGCTTTGTCTCCACTGCATTCCCCCTTTTTGAAAACAGAATGAGTTCTACATTACAACCATTTGTTAGAGTAAATACTTAAAACATTAGTAGGATTTTTAAAACCTTTTCTTAGCTCCCAAAGACACAAATCAGATTTCTGTGCAATTGCAGACAATATTCAGTGAAAGTAGACTCTTAACTTGAGGCCGAAACAAAAACAAAAACAAACCTTTTCTGCTTGTAAGTGAGCATGGCCTCGGCGATGGGGAGCTGGTGGGCTCCGTTCGCCCCCTCCATGTACTGCGTGACCCTTGACACCACGTCGGGGCTCTCCTGAACTGCACATGGATGGTGATTAGTATCTGAACGCAAGCCTCTGCCCCCCGGCCCAAAGAAAAAAAACATGCACTGCAGGGTTATTCAAAGTCTGGGAATGTTTTCATTTTGTTTGGTGACCAAAACCGCAAAACTTCCACTTATTTTATTTGGATTTTAACTGATGGACTGACATAAAAGACCATTTGTTTTCAGTTGCCCTTGATACTTTGCAGAATTATGTTTTGCTACAACAAATTTGTAAAATTCACTAGGAAAAAAAAGAGAATGCAGCTTAAAAAATATATAAATAAAAAATTAGTAATTGCTCAACCGTAACTCAATGAAGTTTGTCAAACTTACATTACTTAGGTTAGTTTACCTTAACAACTAAAGAAACCTAATCTAATTCTGTGTGACCAATTTATTTAAGTTGGATCACCTGAACTAAAAAGAAAACACAAAATCTTACCAAATATTTTGGTCTAGTTTTTAGTGTACATACATTGAAATAAGACATAACTAACTTACAAGTAACTTTTCAGTAAGAAATAAGAGCTTGTTTAAACCAGTAGTTCCTTGATGAAAACATACTTGTTCCATTTACAGATTAATTTTTATTTATAACAAAATACTTTTTCATCAATTTCAAGAAATTATTTACTTAAAACAAACTCCTATTTCTTGCCTAAAGGTCACTGAAAGTTCATTTTGACGTGTACTCAGACTGGAAGCCACAGTCAATGGTCTCAGTTGGATTTAGGTCTGGACTTTGATTGGGCCGTTCTAACACTTGAAGATGCTATGGTGACAAAACAAGACAATGTAGTGTTAAGGCCACAACTATTCAAAGCCATTTAGATTTTAAATCATTGTCATTCAATCAAGAAAACGAAATAGGCATTTCTCGCAAAAATAATTCTAGTCATATAACTTTTAAAGAAAGTTGATTTTTTTTTTTAGTTGCATCAGAACACAGAATATAAATCTACACATTTCAGATTTTTATTTGTTAAAAACTTTATGTATTTTCCTAAGAACTTAACATTTATGAGCTGGTTTCTGTAAGATCCCAGTAAAATACATTGAAGTTTCTAATTAAACCATAACATTTTGGAAAAAAGTGGAATATTAATTGTATAATTTGATATGACTTTAAAAGCAAAAAAATTCATTTGTGAGGAAAAATGACCAAAACCCAATTGCGTGCAGTGCTGTTTGTAAGCAACACCCCACCGATTACGGGAGCCTCCGCCTTGTGAAACAGATCCCTCCAGGCAGCGTCTTGGAACAAACAGTTGTAGCGATGATCAATCGTGCCGAGGTACTTGGAGACGGGATGCGCACCTGAGGACAGCGGAGGCTTTTAAAATAAAAAGTGTGGGAGGGACGGCCGCGCTCTGACACCATCGCCATCGTCGACTCGGAGTCGATGTCTGACCTAAGGGGATGATGAGGAACCTCATGTAGCCGAGCCAGTCCGGGGTCTTGTGGGAGAGGTGGTCCACGAAAAGCCTCAGAACCGCGCTGAGGTAGTGCTGCGCTCCAGCCACTGCGATCTTTATGGGAATCGGCGTCTGGGAGTTACAGTTGCAGCTGTGGGAGCAGAACAAATACTGCGGTTTTGATTTTGCAAAGCCACGTACGTTTGTTTGTTTTTTCTTGTCCTAACCGGGACAAATGAGGGTCAGACTTACAATCTTTGGATGCGAGAGACGATGGTGTTGAAAGCAGCTTGGATGTCGGCCGTGGTGCATGTGCAGACCACGGGCAGACGGTGGTTCTGCAGCAAATCCGACAGATACTGACAGACGGGAGAGGCGGAACAAGGGATGTAAATTCACTCGTAAGCAGATGGAACTGAACAGTGTTTTGTCTTCATAAATGTGTAGCAACACAAATTAGCGATGCACTGATCTACGTTTTTCACATATATGAGGTTCAGTATTGGTCGAGATAGAAGAGCAGCGCCGAATTGACTTTAAATGTTTCTTTTTTTTTAAAGACACAGAAATATATGCAGTGGATTATAAATGTATCTGAAAAACGCAGCACCTGTGCAGCTCACTAAGCTTAGTCAAACATGTGAAAACAACACAACTTTAATTTATTCAGTCAGTGTGATTCAGAGTAAAATAAATATTAAAGAAACCGAAACTGACAAACAATAGGTTGACTACTTTGGCCAAAAATGTAAAAAAAAATAAATGAACTGCAACAGACCTTCTTTCAAACGGTTCAGAGAGTAAAATAAATAATAAAGCATGATGTCGCTCAGAGTACAAAGCATAGAATTAGACTGAATAGATCTGCCCTTATGGATCCGGCACATCATCACAATATCACATCTAGAATTTGTTTCAATATTGGGACCAATAAAGATATTAATATTCTATCCCTGCTTTGAAATCTGGATCGATAGTTTCAAGCTGTCGTTTCGAGCTTTAACAGGTAGCTTGTCTCTGATTGGATTATGTTCAGGAGTTTGACCTTTCCGACTCGTTCCTCTTCCGATGACCTTACCTGACCTTGCCAGTCTGACGTGTTGATGAGGATGATGCTGTCAGGAAGGTGGTTATCGGACACCAGGATGTGGTTTAGTTGGTCATAAACTGTTTTTCTAGGGATCTGGACAAACACAAAACAGCAAAAACAACGTCAAAACTCAGGATGCATTTTCTGTTTATTTAACAGAAAAATACTTGTTATAAAAGTTTTGTTACTTTTATAACAATAAAAGTAATCACTATGATAACTTTTATTGCTATCATAGTGGCTTAATGCAATAAAAATAAATTTTAAAAAAACATGAGGGAACTGAGAAGAAACTTGAAATCTGCCATAATCACACGAAGAAGCTGAGGATAATATCTTTGGCTTCTTCTCCAGCTGCAGCTGCGTTCCCCTACCTGCAGGTGGCACCGTGTGTCCAGGGACCGCTCGTTGTCCAGGCTGTTGGCCCTCTCGTTCTGGGGCCTGCTGGGCTGGCGCTCCTTCAGGGACGTGCTCCGACCTCGCCGCCCTGCCAGCTTCGCTTCCTGCCTGAAAAAGGACAAAAGGACATAAAAACTAACCAGCAGGGGGCAGTAATTCACCAGCTTTTCCATTACATTTACCATAGAGATACTTTCTTTGAAATATTCTCAAGCCCACTTCAAATGTTGTTGTTGCTATTTTTTTTATTTATTTTTATTTTTATTTTTTTACAAAAATTGCCAGTAAACTCAATATGATGTGGCCAAAGTAAGAGTTTAATTAGTCATATAATACTAATAATTTTTAGTTAAAATGTGATCTTAAATCTGTCAGTTTCCTTTTTATCTATCGTCTAATAAACTCTGAGATTGGTGTACAATGTCACAGCAATTATTTGGGAGGTGAAACAAGCATGAAACTTTGAACAAATACACTCAAAGGGTGTCGAGTCACAAAAAAATTATAATTACCTCAGCAACGTTTCCTAGGAAACCATTTTATTATAGTGATTTGCTGTTTGCAGTTATATTTTGCAGTAGAAGAAGTTTTCATTTCCACTATTTCACAAGTGGAAAAGTAACTTCGCTGCTTTTGTTGCTGTTTGAGAAATTTTGTACGTTTGCTGACAAGGACTAAGCCCCCCCTTATTAAAACCTAGTGACGCCCCTGCTGCTCAGTATTTCTTCCATAAAGCGCACTCTCTTGGTTCTGCTAGGAAGGTGGTTAAGGAAGTAATACCTGTTGGATGAAATGATAAGCGATTCTGTCTTGGTCATTTTGCCACTTGGTGGCAGTCTCTCTAGAAACGTGTCCATGTTGTCCATTTCCAGCTCCGTGGTGGGAGTCACCGCCTCGGGCTGCTCCTGGAGGAAAACGGGAAAAAATAATAAAACCGACCAGATGCTTAGGTTGCGAGCCGAAGGTGAAGGCACCTCCGTGAGTCTGTACTCACAAAGGTGGCGTTGTCACGGCCGCCGTCGTCGGCGAACGTCGAGTCGCCGCACTTGGTTTTGTCCAGATCAAGCTGAAGTGAGGTGGAAGGAAGGAAGGGAGAAAACAGACTTGATTGTGACTGAGTTTGAGAAATGTTTATTTCACAGGCAGGAAGTCAGAATCTGAAGATGATTCTTAGTTCAACAGCCGATAAACCTCTATTGGTTTATCAGGGAGATAAACCTCTCCCTGATAAACCAGTAGAGGGATTTATTGACGGGTGGAAAAGAAAGTAACAAAATGCAGTTTTTAAATCCTGATCTCACTTATCAGGGAAAAAATGAGATCTAAGTCAACTTCAACTTGGAGGAAAAAGTTAAACCCACTCGTTCCACCTTTCATACTATCCACTGTCAGTCGCAATAAGTTTTTTATTTCCATCAGTTTGGAGAATTTGGTCCCAACTCTTCACAAATTTCAGCCATGCTTGAAGATGTTCAATCATGAACTGCATGTAAGGTTTTACCACTGTAGCTCAATGAGATTTAAATCTGGACTTTAACTAGGACACTCATAAACCTTCAATTAAAGCCCTGCCACTGCCGGACCTTTAGAACTGAGAAATCACTTCAACAGAACCTGTTTGACAACACGAAGTAAGATAAAACACCATGCAGAACATTATGCACTGACTGAAAAAAAACAACAAAAAAACAACAACAACAAAAAAAAACCTTTTGTCAGATTAAAAGTTCCCTTTGAAAATTGACAACATACTTTTCATTAACCCCACATTTCTCTATTTAAATTGTTTCATTTATTGGTAATATTGTAATTTTAAATGTCATGTTTTCATTAAACTGTAATCATCATAATTAATAAAAAAAGGCTTTCAAACATCAATCTGCGTGGGATTAATCTGTTTCAGTAAGTGATAAAGTTCCTGAAATAAATGGACTATTCAGTGACACTCTAATTGATTGAATGCTTGTGTAAGTAAAACAGCGGGATGGTATTTTAAATCAGGTCTCTAATAGATGGTAACTCACCGGGCTCGGCGGCTCTCTGTGGCTCCGGCTGCTGTGGATGCTGCCGATCTCCGTCTGGGAGCTGGAGAGGGACAGCCCCTCGAAATATGGCCTGAAACGTGGATGAAATCAAACACGCTGCATCCCACATGTTTCATCTCTTCACAGATGATTCGCAGGGTCGGCATAAACACGTCTCGGCTAAAAGATCCCTTGCAGGTTTCATTTATTTTTCACACTCCCATCAGAGTGTGAAGGAGCCTGTTGGCGCTCGAGGAAACTTCCCAGAAGACGACAGGCTACAAATTTTCAGTATTCTGACGACGTAAAGCATCTGGGAGGCACTGAGGGAAACAAGCGGCGCTGAATTCTCTGATTCACTCACACCTGTCCTGAGCAGTCTGGAAAAGTTTGGAGCTCAAATATGAATATTCATGCTTTATTATTAACAATAAAGTGTGAACCTCCTTTGCTTTATTCTTTATCTCATTGTGTGGAGGTCGTCGTTTCTTCTTTGGGTTCTTCCTCCTTCCTTCATTGTTTGCTTGTTTACTTCATCAAATGATTCTGTTGAATCTTGTTTTCCCTGTCCTCCATATCCTTCGTACTTCATTGTCTCCTTGCTTCCTGTTTTACTTGTCTGTCTTTTTCCTTCCTTTCTTCACTCATTTCTTCCGTCCTTCTTTCTCCTGTACTTCCTTGTGTCATCCTTTGATTATTTTTTCACATTTATCATTTACTTTGTGGTCTCCTTGCTTCTTTTCAGTCTTGTGTCCTGCTTTCTTTCCTTCCTCCCTTTTATCTTGCTTCCTTGCTTTCTTTAATGATTTCTTCCCTGTCTATCCTTCATTACTTCATTGTCTCGTTGACTCCTTTGTTCCCTGAATCTGTCTTTTTCCTTCCTTCCTTTCTTCTACACTTCCTTGTGTCTTCCTTTGATTATTTTTTGTCCATTCTTTTCTTTCTTGTATCCTTCTTGCTTTCCTTCTTTCCTTTCTTTGATTATTTATTTTATGTTTAACCGTTATTAATCTGTCCTATTTACTTACGTTTATCTATTTCCTTCCTTTTTTCTTCACCAATTTTCTTCCTTTCTTCCTTCCTTCTGTTCAAAGTGTCTAAATACTTCACCGAGGTGCTTTGTCTCTCAAAACAGAAATATTCATGGATTTAAAATACTGAATCTCATCTTAAACATGCAAACACACATAATGTTCACACACACATTTACTTTTTCCAATTCCTCTTGGCTCATACTAAGCACGCAGAACCGTTTCATAATTCATAAAATATCAACAGATAGGAAACCAGAGACACTAGATCGGCCCACAGCTCACTTTAGTTTGGGTTTTGGCGTGCTGAGGACGCTGTCATCATCGTCCAGCTCCGGGCAGCTGTCGCTGGGGTTCTCAAACTCCACGCTGTCCAGGTCCAGGTCCTCCTCCTCCACCTCAGGAGGCGGCTCCGCCGGGTCCTGCTCCGAGTCCAGCACCTTCGCAAGCACACACACATCAGACACCGAGGAGTCACAAGAGAAGCAGAGACTCTCTGGAAATCACAAGAAAAAGCAGAAAAAAAGAGAAGAAAACGCACCTCATCGGAAACTCGGAAGCGCTTGAGCAGCGCCACCACTCGCTGCTTAAAGTTCTGCTGCTAAAACGCAGGAAGAGAAACCCACAGAGTCAGTGTGAGACGCCTCTGGTTCAGATCGGAGCGTAAAGCTAACAAGGAGAAACACGGCTGTGGTAGCATCATGCTGTGGGGATGGATCTCTTTAGTAGAGAAAAGGAAGCTAATCGGCATTGATTAGCTTTATAATCAACGTCTCCATGGAAACGTACACATTTTCTAGCATAGCGTGACATTATGTGGAGACACCAAAGAGTCTGAGTGTCCAAACTTTTTGTTGGCCAAAATCCACAACTCAAAAGTAAATGTGGACCAAAAAATTTTATTTTAAAAGCTAAAATCCCCAAAAGTTTTCTCTTTTTTTTTTTTTTTTAACCTATTCAGCAGTAAATTAAGCAAGAACTATTTAAGCTACAAACAAATAATCCAATTTTTTTGTTTGTTTTCTTTTGTAGGAATGGGATCTTAGATTAAAAAATCCAAATGTTTTTTCCTCATTAAGCAAAAGGCATCCAGTTGGCTTGTTTTTTGGGGCTCTGTAGGAAAAATCTGAAAAAAATATGTCATATATTTTCAGCAATAAAAACAGGATTTATTTGAACACACTTTGTATTTAAACCAGGTTTAATACAGCGAGCAAAAGCCAGATTTGGGCGCACAAAGATTTACTTCAGCGTGGAAGTGAATGAGTAGATGACAGAAAGAAACCAGAGGCCTTGGAAAATGTTGCTTCTAACACTTTTTATAGCAGATTTAAAAAAAAAAAAATAGATTCACTTTTTGGCCCTGAGGCCAAGCAACACTGAGGTACCCGCTGTTAAAAGTATTTCTTTGAAGGTTTTTAACCAGGAATTGATTGCTACAGAGCCTCTAAAGAACCACTGAAGGAAAAAAATAACACATTTTTTTGTTATTTTTTTAAATAAACCTTTTTGTGTGCACTTCTGGTGTTCTGTCTGAGCATTTACACAGAAAAAACACAGCCATGAGTTTAAGTTCATGTTTCTCTGAGTTCTCCGTCTCGTTTTGCGTCTCTCACCCTGGTGATAGACGGGGTCCTCACAATGGACCTCCTCTGCTTCTTTGGCTTCCTCACGTCAAACTCATCATCCTCAAGATCCTGAAAGATGGAAGGAGGAAGAGACAGGCTTTTTTCCCCCCCCTTCTCTTTTCCTCATTATCTGTAAACCAATTCACCTCGTGACCTTTAAAGGTCAAACTGATCCGCAAAGGTACTCGCCTGTCCCTGCACCGCGTCGTCACTGGCCTCCTGCTCCGACGAGAAGCTCTCATACTCTTCTTCCGAGTAGTTATCTACGGGACACAATCGGCAGGAAGGTTAAAGGTTTTACACATGCTACATACTTTTATTTTATTTCTTTAAAAATAATTTGTGCATTACCGGTGCATTTGATCTTCTGTCCTCCCTGCAGGGCGGCGTCCTCGTGGTCTATCGGCTGACTGGACAGGGAGAAGATCCAGATCTCGGCCACTTTGCCCAGCATGTCTTTCTGGCTGCTGCAGAGAGGCAGAACCTGGCCTCCCTCCGTCGGGTGCTGCATCACCTGGGGGACGCGGGAAAGACTCAATTTAATGCAGAAGAAGAGGCCAATGTCAGAAGGATTTCAAGTGAATGGAAAAAAACCCGCAACAACCTGAAATTGCAATAAATGCAACACTTGATAAAACTTGTAAGTAACCACACTGGTCAAAAGTTCAGTAAAAGTCAGACTGAAAGTCTTGATGAATCCTTTAAACGGCACAAAGCAGTTATTTTACAAGTGTATAATGAGAATAATATGGGTAATTATTGATTTTAGTTCTGTGCAAAAGTATTCAAACCCCTTTAATTTGTATCCGTTTTGTCACAAAACAGTCATGAACTTCACTTTATTTATTTAAAGTTTAGGTCAACACAAAGTATTATTTAACTGTGAAGTGGAGGAAAAATGACACAAGGTTTTACAACTCCGTCTACCTCCAGTTGGTTTCAACATGGCCGCTCCTCTTGAGCGGCCATGTTACAGCGTTAGTAAGATGTGGTGGAAACACGTTTATTTGACAAGACACACAAGCAAAAGTGCATCTAAAATCAAAGTTACATGCAGCGACTTTAACTCTAAACAGACCAAATTAAAACTGGTGTTTACTTACGGAAATTAAACCTTAAAATGACGTTTGTCGGAGCTATTGGAAACCAAAATGGCGTCGCCATGTTGGAATTCCGACTTCTGAACTCAAACCCAGCTCCACTTTCCAATTAACTGGAGTGCGGCATTAATCCTACGCTTCACTAATCTGGCCTTTATTAACAAGAAGAAAGCGCACCATCTTCTGAAGTAAAACCATTTGAAGACCTGCTCAGAGTCTGCCACAAGGGGGCGCTGGAGTCCAACGTCCAAAGTCGGCGCTTTGGTCAGGTGAGGACACAAACCCTGCACATCTACCCCGCCTGGATGCACAACCCTCGAGGTGGAACACGGTGGTGGCAGCATCATTCTGAGGAGATGCTTTTCTTCAGCAGCGACGGGGAAGCGCACCAGAGGTGATTGGATGATTAACGGCACTAAATACAGGCCAATACTGGAGGAAAACCTGAGACTCTACCAAAGCTGGCAGAGACAATATATAAAATACAAACTGCAGATGTAAACTCTGTCTTGTAAAGTATTAAGAAGACCACTGCTGTGTGTTTGTCTGTCAGATACAATCTCAACAAGACACAGTGAAGTATGTGCTTGTAAAATGCCACATTGTAAGAACACAAGCACAACGCTAATCAGGCCTCTTCGTTGTGGCCAGTGCACTTCATAAAGGCTGCTGAGGATTTTAGAGGACACTACATCAAGGTAGTAATGTCCTACTATAGGAGGGAACGTGTGACGGCAACCAGATCAGATCTTTATGAGGATTCATTGTACCAGCGGTTCAGATCCAATAGAGTTTATCAAAGGCAAGCAGCGCTGGCATTTCTGCAGAGAAACATGGACTCCTCTCTGCTCTCATTCCTTAGGATAAAGATTTTGAGCCTGAATTAGAGCTGTGCCATTTAGTTATCGGCTTTCCTGCTGACTAATCGATCGATCGGCTAAAACATTGGCACATTCTTTTTAACCACTTGAGTTCATTTTACACAATATTACAAACACATTAAAAAAGTACATATAAACAAACAATTCAATCCAATTTTTTTAAATACGAAAATAAACATTTTGTTTGCTAAAATGCCAAAACTTACTAAACCCTCAATCTCTGATGACCTTTGTTAACTTTTAAAAAAATTTTTTTTTATCTTAAATATATGAAGATATATGAAAAAAAAAAAATGTTGCAGCACAAACCAGCGCAAATGTAGCACAGTTGATTTGCACCATATTTTTGTTTTATGACCTCTGGAAACATTTATTAGTATTTTTAAAACGACAGTGGCACAAGCAAGCATTTTTGCCGCACGAATGTTTGACACCGATTTCATTTAATTAAAAGAAGGTGAACGGTGGGACAATTTCACTCAGGTCCCTGAATCCTTTATTAAATGCCATAGTTGTAAAGTTATATCTTTTTAATTCCCACTAAGTTGTTCGATTCCATGTTTGTTTGTTTTTATGTCCAATAAGTGAATTGTAGATTCTTTTCAACACAAGGTGAAATGTAATCAATTTAACTTCTAATTGAAGTGTTAATATTGTGATTCAGAGAATCGATATATTCATAAATATATTCCCTGTTCACAATGAAAGATCCGCCGTTTCCATGACATCTTATTGATTTTGGAGAAATAAACAACTGTTCAGCTTTCTACTGAAACAGATTGTGTTTCCTGTCATCCGATGTGGAAATATCAAATTTTTTTTTTTCTATTCTGTTTATTCGTAGGTAAAGTGTTTCATTCTGTCCTCTGTTGCTGTTCAGCCTGAATCTGTTGCTCTGTGACTAGCAGCACACCTGGGTCACTGTTTTCTGCTACACTGCACTGATCTGGAGGCATCAGCCAAGCAGCTGCAGGGTGACCTGATGATTCAACAGCGCCACAGCGGAGGGATCTCTTGTTTTGTGTTTCATTTTTTTCCTCTAAAATCAGGACAGGCCTCTCTGTCCCACTGCAACCTAGGGAGAAAAAAAACACCCACAACTTTGCCTGTTCAGCAGAAAATTCAAAAGTTTCTCTGTTTTATGGTTTGGTAAAAACCACATCCTCTGTTTTTTTTTTGTTTTTTTTTTAACCTCACTCTGGCTCAATGGTGTCTTTTTCTTTTCTTCTCTCAGCTGCTGAGCCTTAACAAGCCCCGCTGAGCTTTGGCAGCCATATGGGATCTCCTTTGTGAGGATCATGTGCGTTGAAACTGAGCGCTTTATTTGTGTAATCTATGCTTTCTTCACGCAGAGGATACGGCTTTCTGTGTGTATTTTGTGGTGGGATGTGATTAGTTTATTGAGTCTTTAAAGATACATTGTCAATTTCAGAGCCAACTTTGACTTGATCCCTGAAATCAGTGGCGATTTGTGATGTGGGCAGAAACCCAGGGCGACATCTCATCTAGGGCAACATGAGCTGCCAGAACCACAATGGTAGTACGCATAATTTAAAAAATGTTTTACTATTAGTTGAATTTAGAAATACCTTATTATAGTATGTATTTTCCATAGCATTTATTTTCTTGTATTTGTATTGCATATTTTAAACTTAATGGTATAAAGCAGTGGTGCCCAACCACCAGGCCACACAATAAATAATTAAATATTTCCGTTTTATGTATTATCTGAGTCAGGAGGATCTTTTATTTCGAAAATCCTTCAACCAGATTCTCTTCATTGTCTCTCATCACTCCCTGATGGGAGAAACAAGCTCAGGGCTCCCATTATTCGCTATCATGAGTTAAAATTTTCATTAAAGTAAAATGTTCATTTTTGTGGCGCATTTGTATCTTATTTTGAAGGGATATGTAAACATTACCATAGCGACCAGAGTCAGAGAGCGTCAGGGCAGTGGTCGAGACGAGAGGAGAGGAGTAAAGCTTGTGAGGTTTAGGTCTGGCTCACACAGCACGATTTAAGGATTGTCGGCCGATTTCCCAAACCTCTGTGACCACAGAGCCGATAAAAGTCCAACAGGTTCGGTCGGTTTGTGTGTCCAGGAGCAACACACCATAAGAACCGATTCCAGTCACGAACATCCTCATTCCAGAAGAAAAGCCAGTAAAACCCCCAACATACCTGACGTGAATTTATTATAATCAAACACGATGACGATGTAGAAGTAATAGTGATAGTTTGTGGATCGTTTTAAGCGATAAAAGACGTAACAAAAAGAAAATAAATGTTGGATAAAGGACTGCTGGAGCAGCCGCTCTATTTGCTGCACTATGCACTAAACCGGACTCTCGGTTGTGCTGTGTCAGCTGTTTGGGATTGTCCTCCATGCTTACGTCACCACTCTTTCTAATTGGCCCAAGGGTTTAGGACAACCCTTCCACCCCAGTAATATTGGAAAGCCTTGACCGGTCTGCAGTGATAAAAAGGTTGGGGACCACTGGTATAAAGCATGTGTCTTCCTAAGGGTATTTGTAGTATTATTCTAGTTTTTTAAAGAGAAATCTTTTTCAAATAAAAAATAAAAAATTGAGTGTCTATTGCCCCCCTGGGGGCATTTTGAAGACTTGTTCTCCCAGGGCACCAAAAAGGTTAGGACCGCCCCTGCCTGAAATTATGACACCTAAATAGAATCCTTAAGCACTAATTGCCCCAAATGTTTGTTTATTTTTGAATATTATATACAAAAAATACTTACAAGACAAAGATGTTTTACATATTCACTCCTTTAACCCACCTTACATTTTTTACAAGTATAATCCATGTTAAAAATGTATTTAATAGTTAATGTAAAACAACAATTAGGATTTGACAGCACAGCCCAGCACAAACATCTAATCACGGAAAGACTTTGGTGGGGAAGAAAGTTTAAAACGCTTCTAAGCCTGGGATGTTTACTAGCAGAGTAGTAGAAGAAGAGACAACACATCAATGCACTCTGGACCATGTGACACCCTGAAAAGGCTAGCTAAGGCTTCAGGATAATTTAGGTCTGTCAGACACAAAAGAGTATTCTTCAGATGTATTCGGGCAGGTTTTTCTTGCACTGTGTGACTCTAAACGGCCAGAAGTCATTAAAGAGGAAGAAGCAGCAGCGTGGCAGCGTGGCAGCTGGAGCTTCTCATTACGTTTCCCTGATCTTTCTGACACTAACAGCCCGTTAAGAGCCGAAACACCTTCCTGCTCCCTCCTGACCGGAGACTGCCAGACAACACAAAGGGCAGCAACGGGCTTATTACTGCCTCCTATTCACACACACACACTGATGTGGTTTACAAAACTTAAAATCTGCAGTGAACAAACTGAAGATGAATGAGCGTGACATGAAGCGGTCACACTGTACCTCTGCCATGTCAATAGATCCCACGGCCAAAGTCTTGTAGCCCAAAATCGTTCGGTTCTTGTACCTTTTCCGTCTTTGGAGCATTATCTGGAGCTTGTTGCCTTCTCTTTTCAGGAAGTGTGGGTACTGAAAGACAACAAAATCAAGAAAAATAAATCAGAAAAACACAACAATATCTGGTTAAAAGAGACGTTTAGATCAAGAGGTGGTTTTCTTCTTGCTAAAAAACCAAAAACAAAACATGGATAATTGCAATTTTACTGCTCAAAGTAAGTCAATACTGAAATCTGACCACATTTTATTAAAATTTTAGCTTTAATAAAAGGAGTGAATACTTGATAGTGAATTTATTACACAAGAACATATTAATGCAAAACCAAACTCAGATTATGCAATGATGAAGAAAAACAAATTTGGATACAGGAGAAAGCCAGCATAAGGTGGAATGGAAAACTGAGAAAAAAATGAAGTCTGGGAGCATAAATGTGCAGGGAGGAGGATGTTGCATGTTTGACTAATCCAGAGATGATAAGGAGCCAGACGTATTATTCTGACGAACTGTAGTAAATCAAAAAAGGATGAATGAATCATAGATAATAGCCATGATGATTTACTAGAGTGTCGGAGCTCAGAGAAATAGCTCTCAGAAAAAGCCGTCCGTCTTTCTTCTGCTTCTTCTGAAGCATCATGGGATATTTATTCCCTTCTATTAAAGGTCAGTAAATATAATCCACTTTTGAGCAAGATATTACCTAAATCTCGATAAAATAACAATTACAACTCAAAATAGTAACTTATATCACATTATAATATTCCAAGTAATAACTCATAAACAAATCCTGGTTAAACTCGAAACAAAATCCTCGATAGAGACGCTGCAGTGGCTGTTAAGGTTAAAGAAAGTTGCAGATTTTACTCCAACTCCAACCCTATAATCCAATATGGCTGCTTGTGAAAAGAAGATTAACTACTTAGTTGCTCTTCTGTTGGTCTCCATCTCTGAAAATCAGTGGAACACAAGAGTGATTTCTGAAGATAATAATAAATGAGACTGTACTACTAATGTTATTAACTTCATTCTAGTCATGTTTTTAATTCATCACAGTGGACAACAGATAAAAGTCTAAGTAGTTTTCAAACGTGCAATGCATGTGACTTCCATCCCAGATCTGTGCTCTGTGAAAACCAAACACAAGCCCCCTGCTGGTCCGGAGGCTCGCCGATGCCTCAGAAAAACTCACTTTAGGAGCGGATCATGTAAAACTGATGCAACCTCCGTAACCTTCCGTGAATCTAAAGCAGAAAACTATTTAAATTAAAGCACGAGTTCCTGCTGCGTAGAAATAACATCTCAGTATGCGTCACCGCACTCTTCGTTCGTCACATGTAGAGCCAAGACTGAACAGTAATAGAAACACATTACCTCTACCAAACATCAACATGGGGGAGGTGTTTGTTCTGCTTTACCTGCAGGGAGAAGGTGAGAGCTAGGTCAGTCTCCACTGACCCAGTAGGTGGCAGCACAATCTCATGGGACCTCAAAATGCGTTTGGAGCCCTGTGGAAGAAAAAGTTATAACAATGTTCACAACATTCTAAGATGTACAAAACGAGACCTCATGAGATGCTCACAGGGGACTTTTTTGTTGGACAATTTATTGGTTCTTTTCAACATATAAACCAAAACGCAGAAATACGTACTTGAATCTTGACTGCGATGACCACAGAAATCAGCTCTTTATCAAGTTCCTTCATCACCACCAGCTTTTTAAGAGTCAGGCTGCACAGTCTGCAGAGAGACACGCACACAAACAGACAAAAGGAGAGGTGGAGGTTCAGACAGCTCTTCTCGGGTGTTTTCATATGCACAAACAGGTGAGTCATGCACAAAAAGTCAATCTGTTTATCAACAGTGGGATGAACGGTTTACGGAGGGGAACGCTGCCGACCCGCCGGCGTCCTCCAAGGAATAAACAGATTGATCACATCGGTATTGCTTTGACACGTAAACAGATTAATTGCACACTCTACTAATCACATACTTTACACTGAGGCAGCATCACATTCTGCAGCAGCTATGGAAAACCTGCTTTGTTAATGTGCACGTTAGTAATGACCAAATTAAATAAATAAAAAACACGATTAAACACGAGAATACATCTTACTTTCTTAATAATACCATTGTGCCCTCGGTTTAGATTGGTTTAGTAATTAACAAGGGTGCAATATGTTTAAAATAGTGGAAAGAATATGCAAATTAGCAAAATAATCACTTGAAAAACAAACAACATTTTGGTTTTAATTCTTCTGTTCTAGGATAAAAAAAGTTTCATCAAGTTACATTGTTTTGTATTAAAAGAGTTCATACAAGAGAAATGTCATGATTGACGTTGAACACTGGACCAGGGGAGGCAGCCAACCAACCATTAGGCCTATCATGATCGCAAACTTTGCTGGATGATAAATTGTTCCAGAACTTATTGCGATACACGATAATATTGTTGCTTTGAGACAATTTTCACGTAATTATGGCGCAATAACAGATTCTCAAAGCTCAATAAGCTTTAAATTCTAATTCTAACACTGGAACTGGAAGACATTTACAATATCTAGGGAAAAAGGAAACAACCAATAAAATAAATTCTGAAGTTTTGTAAACAAAATTGTATTTTAAAAAAAGGGACAGTTGATCTCAATTGTAGCTCAACTGTGAGCACTATTATATTATCTATTTCTTTTCAAAAGCAACTATTTTTTCTGAGCCAGCGCTGACTCTTTTTGAATTTCTCTCTGGAAACAAAGAAGATTTCCTGATATCTGGAATTGTCTCAGAAAAACAAAACCAGCCAAGATCTGCGTTACCTGTTACGGTTCAAATCTCACTCCTGTCAGTGAGCAGCTAGTAAAGAGTATCTTAACTCCCTATAATGCTGTACATTATCCCATTTTCAGTCTGGTTTTCCTGAGACTGTTTAATGACTTCTCTTGTTTTGTTAAGACCTTAACAAAACAAAAATTACCATTATTGAACAACCAAAGAGATGCATTTGGTTGGCTTAAAGAAATTTAATATTTTCATCAGGAGTGTATGAGAGCTTAAAGCATTTCCTCCAGCTTCCTTTATGTGGCCAAAGGTCCCACAAGGATTAGTTCTGGGGTCACTCTTGTTCATTTTGATTATCAACAATCTTTACTGAGAATGATCAAAAACTTCCATTTACTTTTTGTTCTAATGATACTATGATGTAAACTGTTGCATCCACACTTTATCAGCCATTTCGTCACCTCAACCAACCAATCTTTTAGTTTGGTTTAGCTCACTTTGTGTAATATTAAATTGGATGCTAAAACAAAAATAAGTGTTTGTTCTTCTATCTGCTGACTGATTTTGTGTCTGAATGCAGACATCTCGCAATCCTGACGGATGTTTTGCTCTCTTTGAACTCCCACATCAAATATTTGGTCAAATAAAATACTAATAGAACATTTGCTCTTTAAAATCAAGTTCTTCTTGTGGGGATAAATAGTAAAATATTTTGCATGCTTCTTTTATGTTTTACATCATTACAGAGATGTCTTTTTTTTTTCATCAATTCATCCTGAGTAGTTAAATACTCTTGACACACCAAGATTCATCCAAAACCTTTATTCATATTTGTCATCGTTTTTCAAACCATTCGCATACCTGCACTTAAAAATCTATTTTTGCTCTATACATCCTGCAAAAAAGTAAAAGAGGCCGCAATGTTTGAAGAGATGAAACAAGAAAAATACAAAGATTTAATCGACTTCAAATCCATCTGAACTTCAAGGAACTAAAACATCGTAAAAATAAACTTAAATTGATGTAATTTTTCCTTTTATTATTTTGTCTTTTTTGACAGTTGCACATGTCTTCAAATCTCCTTTAGGTGTTATTTATATTTTATGACTTGTTCTGTAATGCATTTTTTTTTTAGATCCGTGTTGCATTTTCATGCTTATCCAGGCTGCCCTCATTCAAATCCTTAAAATGTCAGAGTTAAATAACATATGAGTAAAAGACTGAAATAAAAAAGAACTGAGCTGAAAAGCTAATCAATGCCTTGGTTTCTGAGAACTGCGCACTGTCGGTCAGAAATGCCCAGAAACTGTGGCAGCAAGAGGGAAAGAAAGACCTGATAATCCCTTAAAAGAAGCCATTTCTTTCCAAAAGCACAAGATCCCCATACTTGTTCGTTCTTCTCCACCTCCTCACATCTATACCTTGTGGAGGTTTTTATTTTGGTTTTTGTTAGTATGCAAGCCGAATGCTCCAACAGAGACAGAGTGGGTTGCAGCTTACACAGAGTACAGTTAATAAGAAAAAATCCTGAAGGCTCTGCATAACATTTTCTAATACAGCAGCTGAGAACTGACTATAAACAAAGCCGGCGTTTGGGATTATGTCAATTGTGCTTCAAAAATGAACTGTTTCACCCATGTATGCAGCCTAGGTCACAATTGTAAAGTAAAAACAAAAATGCAGGTATTGATGGACTCAAATATGCTTCAAAAACCATTTCAGCTTCCTGCTGAACAAACTCAAAATGGTTTCTGTAAATTAAATGTTCTCCTCACCGGGATTAATAAAACTCAACTAAATATCATTCAGTGTTGTCATCTGCCTTTAAAAGTCACCTATTCATTCTGGAGCTGAAACGATTAATCAGATTAATCATGATGAGTCGATTATTAAAATAATTGTCATCTAATTTAGTCATCGATTAATCGTTTGCTGGAGGATATAGACACAAAAATGGCCATTTGCTGAAATAACAGCACAGTCACAGGAGCAAATAAGCCAAAACTGTACAAAAATATCTACATTTTACATTTAAGATAAACAAAGACCTGTCTGTGAATGCACTCTACCCAGAAGTCCTAAGTTGTAGCTTCACCCAATTTAAATTCTGTAAAAATAAACAAATAAATGAAATTATCACCTATTAAACACCATTTTGCTATTCAGTTATTAATCAGTTAATGAAAAAACATTAATCAATAGATCGGTGCTACACTGTTTCGATGCTAAGTCAAGCAGAGAGGACAAAGTTTTTCACATGTTGATGTTAGACGTATTTGTTTTGCTGCAGGTGAATCCTTTACCTCCAATGATCAAGCTCACTAAATGAATACTGCTATTTTATTTTAGGTAAAAGAGAAAAAAAAGTGTACATTTTAATTGAAAAAGAAACGTATTCATTTGTTTACTGGCACATTTCAATGTATGTCTAATATCGCATAAAATGCTTAAGTATAGCTAAAATGAAAAATCTGCAGAATGTGCCAATTTTTAAAAAATCAATTAATCGTATGAGCAATCGATGGCTAAAATAATCATTGATGCCGTCCTAATTTATTAAATGAACTAAATGTATTTCCAGTATAAGTCTTGCTGTTCTGTGAAGGCCTCAAAGAGCATTAGCAAACACCTCAGTAGAGCACGGCCTAGTCAAATCCCAAAACAAAATCTGATTGGGAATCTGTGGGCGTGGCTGATCCTTGATTGATGCTCCCCATCCGACCTGATTGAGCTGAAAGTATTTTGCAATAAACAAAACACACACACACAAAAAAAATCAATCTCAAGATGTGTAAAGACAGTAGACATGCTCCCAAAGACTAACGGCCAAATATACCGGAATTCACATGCACACCACACTTTTCAGATTTGTAGCAGTAAAAGCTGCCTAAACTATTATTTTGCTTCCACATCACAGTTATGCATTAGATTTGTATTTGAAACGTAATCAATTACGAATTTAATGGTGGAACTTGAGTTAATGTCATGTTTTGATTGTTGATTCTATGTCGCATGACTTTGTGTTTTTGTGTTTGTTATGATGTAAAGCACTTTGAAATGCCTTGCTGCTGAAATGTGCTGTACAAATAAAATTTGACTGATTGATTGATACTCCGTTCATAATTCACCTGATCAGGTTTGAAGTCATAACGTCACAAAACCCAAGGAGAAAATCCAGAGGAATGAAAACTTTAACAAGGCAAAGAGTGAAGGAAAGCAGGACATTGGGCTGTTGGCAAACCGATGGAGGTATTGTTAGGGTAGTGTGCATGTGTGTGTGTGTGTGTAAGAGGAGCTTTAACAAGCCTGTCAGAATCTTGGAGACTCTTCCTCCCATGCGGGGGGGTAGAAATTTCCTTTAGAGGAGCTTTCTGTGGTTCTTTGACTAAATCATTCAGACCAGCAGCTCAGAAAAGGTCCGTTTATCACGTGGCTCGCTTCCTTTTCTCAGCAAAATCAAACCATTAACAGAGTGGTTGCTTGGAATGACATCATGGCTTAATCACCGTGGGCCACAAAAAAACTCAGCTTTGGATGTCGTCGAGAGGTGGGCTGAAACTCCCGCTGTCGGCAGAAAAGAAAGAAACGATACAGCAATGAACCACACATTCACCGCGACTGGACCACACGTGTAATCTAACTCCTCTGCAGACCTCCTATTTTGAGAACAGGAAATAGAAAGGTGAGGCGGCGAACAAAAGCAAGCAGCGGCGGTATCGGCGAAGGCCTTTGCTGAGTGGCGTAATTACAACGCTGCAGCTCTGCGGCCGAGTGGGTATCAATCAGCCTCGACGCGAGGGGGGGGGGAAAACAAAACACACAGCGGGAGAAGAAGAAGTGATGACAATGGCAGGTTTGAAGGAACCCCCGGCAGTCTGAATGAAGACCTTTCTCCACTCCAGCTGACACCACCCGAGAAGAGGCCGGGGCACAATGGACGCCGGCCAAAAGAAGGCTTGCATTGTCCTGAGAGCTTCTCACGTCCAGACAATGCTCAGCATTCTTCCTGCTCCTGTTTGGTATTCTTTCTAGTTGATCCCAGTCCCACTGCTCCATCTATCTCAGATATGCAAGGTGGCTGGATGTTGGTCTGCGGGGGTAGAGGGAGGCAACGGCAGCCGAACGATTGCAGATGTCCTGGGATGCACTTACAAAAGAAAATGGAGCAGAAGTGGTGAAAAACTTCTTGTTGTTTGTTCATGTAAGCTCGATTTATCAAGGAATTAGAATAATTTCCTATCATCACTCACCGAGCAGCCCTCCACACTCAGCTCCTTCAGACTAGTGAGCAGCAATTAGCAAACATCTAGTGGAACGGCCCATCTGCAGAGCTCATTATATGAGCTACTTCTTAGTATTATGCTGATAAAAACGTTGTTAAAGTGTTAATAGAGGAGCCATGTTGTGATTACTTCCTGAAGGCGAAGTTTCAGAAAGAGCAGGACTGTCTTAAAGAGACAGAGCCCCAATTTCAAGATGTTAAATTACAAATTTCTTTTAAGTCATAATTGATATATACAGGATTTGTAAAACAACTGAAGGTAACATAATTACAAAATCTGTGTTATAAAATGGAGCTGTGTGTTTGGACAACACATGGCTTAAAGTTTTGTTATCTGGACCAAAGAAAATCCAGCAATGTTTTTCTCACATTTCATTGTGAAAGCTGTAATCTCTGCTCCAGATGTCTCACCAGGGCTCAACCAGATGTGTGCCGTCTTCAGTTTTATGTAACCTCCTCAAAAATCAATGAGGAGGTTACATATTTACACCAACTGGTGCCTCATTTCATTCAGATCGCTGAAACATCAGGAAAATACAAGGAGGACGCGTCATTGCGCAGAGTCTTTCACAAAGCGACTTCAACAGTTAAAACGTGGCTACTCTAGTAAAAGCTGACGGTTTGGCAGTCTGAACAACCTCTCTGCTCCTTCCTCGCCACACAAGGACAGAAACAGCAGCCGTCTCTTTCACTGAAGACCTTCTTGTTCCCGTTAGCTGGTGAACAGACGCTGTTCTGAGAGCCAGTGTTGTCAGTAACGCGTTACTGACGTCTGACCACTTTTTTCAGTAATGAGTAATCTAACGCGTTGCTATTTCAAATCCAGTAATCAGACGACAGTTACTTTTCGAAATCACTTTGCGTTACTGTTGCGTTACTGTCTTCTTTTGTTATTTAATTGAATTCCCTCTACGCGTCTTGTCGGGTGATCAACGTCTCTATGCAACAATATCAGCGACAGAAATGTAAACAATGGAGGGAGATGCCCTTTTTGTTGGTAGAAAAACAGGAACTATTTTGAATTTCTGTCGCCAAATCCGATTATTATAAGCGGCTTTGAGCTCGTTTTTTTTTTTAATTCGCTTGCAAATTGAATGAATTGCGGGTTGCGCCTTTTTGGGCTTGTTTTCGAACGTGAAGTTGCTCATTTGGGCTTGGAAATAAGCAGAGACTCATAATAAACCCCAGAATTTGTCTGACATCCTGTTAGTTTTAGTCCATCGTTTCCAGGATGATCCGTCCCGCTGTGCCTTTGTTAATGTCAAGTTAATATATCTGCTGTGAATGACGTCAAGCTTCGTGTTGCAAACATCGAGACTAATATGAACAGCGCAATAAAATTTGAAAACAGCCACGAATGAATGAATTCATAAAGTTGTGCAACTAAACGCAATTATATTTATTAATATTGAGATAAGTGTCACAAATCTGTGCAGCGGCTGAGTTGTGGAGCGGCAGGAGGAGATCTGTGCGCTGCGCTCTGACAGCAAACGGAGGGCCGTAACGCACAACCTGGAGGCCGGGGGCAGGGATGATGGGGGCATTAAAATCACCCTTAGAGTTTTCCAGGCAATAAAAACACACAAATTACTTACTTTTTTTTTTGTACTGTTGTAACCACTAAACAATCTCCTCTTCAGTTCAACCATATAAGTGGAAATACATTGTTGATGTTACTATCATAAAATAGTTTGCAATTAAGTATTGGCAAAGCTCAATATGATTTTCACAGGTGGTGGAGCGTTGTTGTTGTTAGCAGCTGGTGAAAGTAACTAAAAAAGTTACTTTTAATGTAACTTAGTTACTTTCCAAATCAAGTAGTCAGTAATCTAAGTTACTTTTTTCAAGGAGTAATAATTAATCTAATTAAAGTTACTTTTTCAAAGTAACTGTACCATCACTGCATATATATATATATATATATATGAATAAACACATACACATATGAACATTTCATTGTTCATCCAGGAAATGGTGAATGGCAGGGGGACTAAAACTACCCGGATGTCAGACAACATCTGGATCTTATTATGTGTCTTCGCTTATTTCCAACCCAAAATGAGCAACTTCATGTTCAAAAACAAGCCAACAAAACCCGCAACCCGCGACTCATTAGGTTTGCTGGTGACGTTAGGAAAAAAAAAAGCCCAAAGTCACTTCTAATAATCGGACTTGACAGAAACTCAAAATAGTTCCTGATTTTCCAGCAGCAAAATGCGCATCTCCCTCTAGTGTTTATATTTCCGATCAGCTGATAAATGAAACGGTGGTCACTCCCCAAGACGCACAGAGAAAATAAAATTACGTTACTAAAGAAAATAGTAGCGCACAGTGAATTGGATAAGTAACTTTTATCTGATTCCTGGATTTGGAACAGTAAGGTGTTAGATTACTCGTTACTGAAAAAGAAGTGCTCAGATAAGGCAAAGTGACGAGGTAGCGCAGATCGTCAGAACACTTGCAGGCCGATGACGTCATAGTTCTGCACGTATTCTTGTGCTGATGCGTTATCGTTTGTGATGTCACCAGCGCTTTGATGTACAACTCTATGTAACTTCTGTTGGTAAAATTCGACCTCATTCCAAGACGATTCAAGAGAAGATCAGTGTGAAAGAAGATGGCTCCAATGGATTCGATAGCAACAACTATCCAGCTTTTAGCAGATGACTTTTGTCTCACAGCGATCGAGGATTTCTACGTGCGACTTGAAGATGAAGACTGGGACGATTTAATTGTAGATTTTGACAGGACCAAAGACCTTTTGGACTATCTCGAGTCAGTTTTCGCCACAGTGGTTGAGGAGCTGGTGTGTCACCAGAAATGCTCATATGTGGATCTGAAGAACGTATTCAAGGACACCATTTCTCAGATATTCGTCCGGGCTATGGGGATTGAGGAAACTGTTGAAGAGGAGTTTACAGAACCTCTAAACACCCTTTTCTTGAAGCGCGCAATCACGATGGTGATCTCTTCCTCGGAGGACAACAACCCCACCAAGAGGCTCATGGTGGGGTTAGAAGTTAGGGCATTAGTCCTAACTGTGATCACATTGATTGAAAAACTTACGAACATCAGAAAGTCCTCCGAGGAAAGGAAAAAAGATGCTGCACAGCTTTTCGTGGAGTCCTTGTTGTCTATGGGAATCAGGGAGTCTAAGACACCTGCGTGTCTTAGCTCCTTGAGAGACACGCGTGATCGCATTGTCTGCCAAATCTGTGCAGAACTCGAGGGACGCGACATCCAGCAGGAAAGGGTTCCTGCCCTCACCAAGAAGGTTTTCAGAGAAATCATGAAAACCTTCAGGTGCTCTGCTGGATGGACGCTGTCCTTCATGGAGCACGGGTTGGCCGACGATGCGATCATATCGTGTCTCGAACGGAACCTGGGAAAGAGCCAAGAAAACAGAGGGAGCTTTGTTAAACGGCTCTTTTCCAGGGCCGTTAGTACCATCAGACGCTGTTTCTCCTAGTAAGGGCTAACAGTGTCTTTGCGCCATCGGTCGCGGACCCCACACTCCTCTTTGCAGTTTCGTCAATTCCCGCCCAAATAAGCCTCACCTCACAAAACCAGAGCAGGCAGGGCAGAGAGGGAGCAGAGAATAAAACCTCCACCTTCGCCGAGAGCAAAAGAGTAAAATCTCCAGCTGCTGACCCTCCGGCTAGAGAGCCATCAGCTGCTGACCCTCCGGCTAGAGTGCCATCAGTTGTTGAGTCTCCAGCTGATGGCCCTCTGGCTAGAGAGCCATCGGTTGTTGAGTCTCCAGCTGATGGCCCTCTGGCTAGAGAGCCATCGGTTGTTGAGTCTCCAGCTGATGGCCCTCTGGCTAGAGAGCCATCGGTTGTTGAGTCTCCAGCTTATGGCCCTCTGGCTAGAGAGCCATCGGTTGTTGAGTCTCCAGCTGATGACCCTCTGGCTAGAGAGCCATCGGTTGTTGAGTCTCCAGCTGATGGCCCTCCGGCTAGAGAGCCATCGGTTGTTGAGTCTCCAGCTGATGGCCCTCTGGCTAGAGAGCCATCGGTTGTTGAGTCTCCAGCTGATGACCCTCCGGCTAGAGAGCCATCGGCTGTTGAGCCAGCAGCTGATGGCCCTCTGGCTAGAGAGCCATCGGTTGTTGAGTCTCCAGCTGATGGCCCTCTGGCTAGAGAGCCATCGGTTGTTGAGTCTCCAGCTGATGACCCTCTGGATAGAGAGCCATCGGTTGTTGAGTCTCCAGCTGATGACCCTCCGGCTAGAGAGCCATCGGCTGTTGAGCCAGCAGCTGATGGCCCTCTGGCTAGAGAGCCATCGGTTGTTGAGTCTCCAGCTGATGACCCTCCGGCTAGAGAGCCATCGGCTGTTGAGCCAGCAGCTGATGAGCCTCTGTTGAGTCTCCAGCTGTTGAGCCTCTGGCTAGAGAGCCATCAGCTGGAGATTTTACTCTTTTGCTCTCGGTGAAGGCGAAGGTTTTTTTCCTCTACTGCCCTGCTTGCTCTGCTTTTGTCCGGTCTTTTTCTACATTTTTGGAGCCTTTCGTTGCACATCCTCCGAATCTACGAATTATGGATCTGTTCATCTGGACTCTCAATACAATTGATGACATTTTCTCCACAAGAAGACTGGGCACAGAAGAACCCTCTTGTCCTGCGGGAAAAAAAACTGGTGCGACAACCCAACCCTGGATTTATTTGTGAAAACTGGCTTTCTGCTATTTGGACCTCTCGGATACTTGGCTTATCGACAAATTTGTGACGGACTTGGATGAACGAGCGAACACTCAGACTGTTGTTGTGAACCGAGACGCAACTTGGATGTGAGTCTTGCTGAGGACTCAAAACTCACTAACGGGATGGAATCGATCTTGGAGAAGTTGCTAGTTTCGGCTCAGCGAACTGGCCAAACTAATTTGGATCATTGGGAACTGAGATGTATCGGAAACAGTGTTGTCTGACCACTTTTTTCAGGAAGGAGGAATCTAATGGGTTACTATTTCAAATACAGTAATCAGACTACAGTTTTCCAAATTACTTTGCGTTACTGTTGCGTTACTGTCTTCTTTTGTTATTTAAATAAATTCTCTCTATGCGAGTAATATCAGCGACAGAAAAACTCTCGCATATTGATGAGAAAATGCACTGAAATCTGACTGAAGAGGAAACTTTTATAGATATTCGTAACATTATCACGTTTCTTAACCATGTAAAACGGTGGGTTTTATTTCACAGATTAATTTAAATAAAGAGTGTTTTGTATGTATATTTAAATATTTATATATATATATAGAATATATAGATATGTATATATATATATATATATACATACATAATATTTAAAAATATGTATATGTATTCATAATATTTTTAAGAATATATATTTAAACTATATATATATATATAAAATAAATATAAAAATAATATAAAATAAAAAAAAAATATATATATATATATATATATAAAAATAAACATAAAATAAATAAAAATAATATATATATTTTTAAAAATATATTAAATATATATATATATTATAAAATATATATTTAAAAAAATATATATATATATAGATATTTAATATAGATATAAAATATAATATTTATGATATATAAATATAAAATATCTATCTCTCAATATAATATTTTTAAAATATAAATATATATATATCATAAATATTATATATATATATATATATATATATATATATATATAAATATTATATATATATAATAATATGAATATATTATATATATAATATATTTATATATTATATATATAATATATTTATATATTATATATAATATAAATATATTTATATATTATATATAATATATTTATATATTATATTAAATATATTTATATATTATAATTATATAATATTTATAATATATCTATATATAATATGTGAAATTAAATTTAAATAAATAAATATCATATATTATATATATATATATATATATATAAAATAAATAAATAAATCATATATATATATATATATATATAAATATATATATATATATATATATATATATATATATATATATATAATATATATATATATATATATATATAAATAAATAAATAAATCATATATTATATATATATATATACATATATATATATATATATATATATATATATATATATTCCCTTCTCATCCACTATCCCTTTAGGAATTTGGCCCCGAGAAACTCAAAATAGTTCCTGATTTTCCAGCAGCAAAATCGCATCTCCCTCTAGTGTTTATATTTCCGATCAGCTGATAAATGAAACGGTGGTCACTCCCCAAGACGCACAGAGGAAATAAAATTACGTTACTAAAGAAAATAGTAGCGCACAGTGAATTGGATAAGTAACTTTTATCTGATTCCTGGATTTGGAACAGTAAGGTGTTAGATTACTCGTTACTGAAAAAGAAGTGCTCAGATAAGGCAAAGTGACGAGGTAGCGCAGATCGTCAGAACACTTGCAGGCCGATGACGTCATAGTTCTGCACGTATTCTTGTGCTGATGCGTTATCGTTTGTGATGTCACCAGCGCTTTGATGTACAACTCTATGTAACTTCTGTTGGTAAAATTCGACCTCATTCCAAGACGATTCAAGAGAAGATCAGTGTGAAAGAAGATGGCTCCAATGGATTCGATAGCAACAACTATCCAGCTTTTAGCAGATGACTTTTGTCTCACAGCGATCGAGGATTTCTACGTGCGACTTGAAGATGAAGACTGGGACGATTTAATTTGTAGATTTTGACAGGACCAAAGACCTTTTGGACTATCTCGAGTCAGTTTTCGCCACAGTGGTTGAGGAGCTGGTGTGTCACCAGAAATGCTCATAGTGGATCTGAAGAACGTATTCAAGGACACCATTTCTCAGATATTCGTCCGGGCTATGGGGATTGAGGAAACTGTTGAAGAGGAGTTTACAGAACCTCTAAACACCCTTTTCTTGAAGCGCGCAATCACGATGGTGATCTCTTCCTCGGAGGACAACAACCCCACCAAGAGGCTCATGGTGGGGTTAGAAGTTAGGGCATTAGTCCTAACTGTGATCACATTGATTGAAAAACTTACGAACATCAGAAAGTCCTCGAGGAAAGGAAAAAAGATGGCTGCACAGCTTTTCGTGGAGTCCTTGTTGTCTATGGGAATCAGGGAGTCTAAGACACCTGTGTGTCTTAGCTCCTTGAGAGACACGCGTGATCGCATTGTCTGCCAATCTGTGCAGAACTCGAGGGACGCGACATCCAGCAGGAAAGGGTTCCTGCCCTCACCAAGAAGGTTTTCAGAGAAATCATGAAAACCTTCAGGTGCTCTGCTGGATGGACGCTGTCCTTCATGGAGCACGGGTTGGCCGACGATGCGATCATATCGTGTCTCGAACGGAACCTGGGAAAGAGCCAAGAAAACAGAGGGAGCTTTGTTAAACGGCTCTTTTCCAGGGCCGTTAGTACCATCAGACGCTGTTTCTCCTAGTAAGGGCTAACAGTGTCTTTGCGCCATCGGTCGCGGACCCCACACTCCTCTTTGCAGTTTCGTCAATTCCCGCCCAAATAAGCCTCACCTCACAAAACCAGAGCAGGCAGGGCAGAGAGGGAGCAGAGAATAAAACCTCCACCTTCGCCGAGAGCAAAAGAGTAAAATCTCCAGCTGCTGACCCTCCGGCTAGAGAGCCATCAGCTGCTGACCCTCCGGCTAGAGAGCCATCAGTTGTTGAGTCTCCAGCTGATGGCCCTCTGGCTAGAGAGCCATCGGTTGTTGAGTCTCCAGCTGATGGCCCTCTGGCTAGAGAGCCATCGGTTGTTGAGTCTCCAGCTGATGGCCCTCTGGCTAGAGAGCCATCGGTTGTTGAGTCTCCAGCTGATGGCCCTCTGGCTAGAGAGCCATCGGTTGTTGAGTCTAAGCTGATGACCCTCTGGCTAGAGAGCCATCGGTTGTTGAGTCTCCAGCTGATGGCCCTCCGGCTAGAGAGCCATCGGTTGTTGAGTCTCCAGCTGATGGCCCTCTGGCTAGAGAGCCATCGGTTGTTGAGTCTCCAGCTGATGACCCTCTGGCTAGAGAGCCATCGGTTGTTGAGTCTCCAGCTGATGACCCTCCGGCTAGAGAGCCATCGGCTGTTGAGCCAGCAGCTGATGACCCTCCGGCTAGAGAGCCATCGGCTGTTGAGCCAGCAGCTGATGAGCCTCTGTTGAGTCTCCAGCTGTTGAGCCTCTGGCTAGAGAGCCATCAGCTGGAGATTTTACTCTTTTGCTCTCGGTGAAGGCGAAGGTTTTTTTCCTCTACTGCCCTGCTTGCTCTGCTTTTGTCCGGTCTTTTTCTACATTTTTGGAGCCTTTCGTTGCACATCCTCCGAATCTACGAATTATGGATCTGTTCATCTGGACTCTCAATACAATTGATGACATTTTCTCCACAAGAAGACTGGGCACAGAAGAACCCTCTTGTCCTGCGGGAAAAAAAACTGGTGCGACAACCCAACCCTGGATTTATTTGTGAAAACTGGCTTTCTGCTATTTGGACCTCTCGGATACTTGGCTTATCGACAAATTTGTGACGGACTTGGATGAACGAGCGAACACTCAGACTGTTGTTGTGAACCGAGACGCAACTTGGATGTGAGTCTTGCTGAGGACTCAAAACTCACTAACGGGATGGAATCGATCTTGGAGAAGTTGCTAGTTTCGGCTCAGCGAACTGGCCAAACTAATTTGGATCATTGGGAACTGAGATGTATCGGAAACAGTGTTGTCTGACCACTTTTTTCAGGAAGGAGGAATCTAATGGGTTACTATTTCAAATCCAGTAATCAGACTAGAGCGCGCATCACTCTAAACTCTCGCATATTGATGAGATAACGGACTGAAATCTGGCTGAACAGGAAACTTTTAAAGATATTCGTCACATTATCACGTTTCTTTACCATGTAAGCCCTAAAACGGAGGGTAATGTTTCGCAGATTAATTGAAATAAATACAGTTTTTACGTCTTATTGAGACATATGAGTTGAACATTTTTCAGTCAGTGTCTGATGAAAATGTTCATAATAATAGCCATCATAGCTTAAAGCATTAAAAAACAGAGGACCATTATGTAGAACACTTTATATCACGCTTAACTCTATAGTCTATTAATGTAGGGAATGCATTTTAATTTCTGAGCCTGTTAATATTTGCATTTCTTGTTTATTGTCTTGTTGATATGAAACTTATAGCGGTAACTCTGAGAACAAGTGTGATATATATATATATATATATATATATATATATATATATATATATATAAATTTTTATTAAAAATATCTAAATTTTTTAAATATATGTAGAAGATAAATATATATCTAAATATATATAACATATATATTTATATTTAAAAAAAAAAAAAAAAAAAAAAAAATATATATATATATATATATATATATATATATAATTATTATAATAATTTTAATAATTAAAATAAATAAACATAAATATATATCTAAATTTATATGAATATATTTTATATATAATATATATATTATATATATATAATTTCTAAATATATATAAAATATATTTTATATATAATATATATATATATATATATTATATATATATATATAAAAAAAATATTTTATATATATATATATAAAAATAAATAGTATATATATATATATATATATAACATTTTTAAATATATATAAAATAAATAAACATAAATATGTATCTAAATTTATATGACATATATTTATATATATAATATATATATTATATATATAATATTTCTAAAATATATAAAATATATATATATATATATATATATATATATAATATATATATATATAAATTTTAAATATATTTATAAAATAAAAACATAAATATATATCTAAATTTATATGACATATATTTATATATATATATATATATATATATATATATAATATTTCTAAAATATATATAAATATATTTTATATATAATATATATATAATATATTATATATATATATATATATATATAAAATATATATTTAAAAATATATTTATATATATATATAAAAAATAATATATATATATATATATATATATATATATATATATAACATTTTTAAATATATAATAAAATAAATAAACATAAATATGTATCTAAATTTATATGACATATATTTATATATATAATATAATTATTATATATATAATATTTCTAAAATATATATAAAATATATTTATATATATATATATATATATATATATATATATATATATATTATATATATATAAAATAATATTTATATATATATATATATATAAAAATAAATATATATTAATATATATATATGTATATATATATATAACTTTTAATATATACTATCCCAATAAGAACAGATGAGAGATGATGATAAATTGTGATGATGACATATATTTCATATATAATATAAACATTATATATATTTCATTATTAATACAATGCCATATTTAACTATATCTAAATATTATATATATATATATACTATATATATGATTCCCATATAGTATATAATATTACATACCGTTTATAAATATAATCGTATTATCTAATTATTTTGTATATAAATCAGTATCAACCGTTCTTAAGCTGCTACTCTCGTGACCTGATCAACCGGATAATGCGGCATTGACGATGGTATTGGAATGGATGGATGGGTATGGATGGATGTTATTGAGAAAAATGATATTTATTTACCATATATAAATGGTAAACATGTGCAAAATATTTCATTGCAGTTGCACATTAGCCAATGGCCGATATTCTGAAAGCCCAGACTTCTAAACATTTATTCAAATTGACGTTATTGACTGAATTCCCATTAGCAAAATTACTTGCACAACCGTTTTAGTATACAGTGCGGTACTTAGTCTTGTTCTTTGTCTCTTTAAGTCCAGGTCATCCAGAGTCCTGGTTCCTGTCTGATGCATTAGTAGTTTTTGTGGAACAAAAACGACTAACTTTCATCAACTTTTATTCATTGCACAGTTATTGCGAAATACAATCATGGGTTATGTGATGTCAGTGTTTCATTTTTGAGAAAAACAATAGAATATTTTGTTTTAGAGCCATTTTTAAAGTTGACATTATGAACCTTCATGAGGCAAGGACAGGAAAAACGGATGTTTCAAGCATCACTCCTGAACAATTAATTAGCATCTAAATAATGTGACCGGTTTGCGGTCTGGTGAATTGTTCTGCAGCAGATCTGAGAGAGAATCAGTGCCTAAATATCTATAAATAAATATTTTATGACTAAATATTAAAAACCTCTTTTTTTCTCCCAAAGATGTTAAATAGTAAACATATAACAATGCGTGTGTTTGCATCTTTGCACTTTTACGAGCATTTTTTTATTTCTTTATGTATAGATTTGCGATCTTGTTGCTTTGCCCATGAATCGTGCTACACAAATAAACTCTGACTTGACTCAATGGTTGTCATGGAGACCTGGTGAACCAGAGATGCTACTTTCCGCTGCAGTTCTCTAACAGAGAGCCTCGGAGATTAGAGTTGTGTCTCCTTTACCATCCAACTCACTGTGTGTGGCTGAAGGGAATGGGCCGGTGTCACATACTTTTTATACCCCTGGGAAACAGAAAGCCGCACACTATCAAACAAAATTTCCTCGAGTTTTGATCGGTCTTAAGAAAAAGTACAAACTTGAAAAAATTAGTTTAAGGATTTGTTAGAGTGGCTAATCATTCAAACACTGAGTAGCCACTCAAATAACACGAAAAAGAAAAGTGATTGTACTATATGCATTTCATTTTGATTACATGTCACAGTTGAGCTAGGAGAGAGCATTTCACAGCAGGTAGAGGTGAAAAATCTGCAAACCATCGACATCGCCCTTCAACAAAAGAAATCTCCAGGTTTCTGGAACTTTTCATTTCTGGAGAAAATCCCATTTCTGAATGTGTCGGCTTGAAATTGGATTCCAAATCACCTTTCACCGTTCAGCCTTCGTCTCAGCAGGCCGCGCTGACGTCCGGCTCTCCCACTCTCACAGCAAAACGCGGCAAATTATACTCTTTCACTGAGGAGTCTCTGAAGGCTGTGGGTGAAGCGGAGTGATTTTTCACTCAAGCACAAAATGGCAGCCCTTCATTAGACGATGTAAAGCTAATTAGCATGCCATTAGCAACGGCAGTCCAAACATTCAATCGCATGATGAAACGCTTCAGAGTTTGACTGCAGGACAAAACTGGACTTCCTGTTCATGAATCGGTCCTGCGCCTTGCTCACAAACGTAAAATTAATAATAATGTATAAAGATGCACCGATCCAATATTAATATTGTTATCAATCCCAATACTGAAAAAATGTGAAAAAAAAAAAAAAAGTGCCCCATCCATAATGGCAGATCTATTCAATGTAATTCTAGGCTTTGTGCTTTTTGGCGTCGTCATGCTTTATTACTTATTTTACATAATATTTAAAATTCTTAATTGTAATTTCTGAACCTGAAGAGGAAGTTTGTTGCAGTTTATTTTTTTCATTTTTGACCAAATTAGTCAACCGATTGTCTTTGTCAGCTTCTGTTTGTTTATTATTTATGTGGCTGTTATACTCCTAATAGCACTGACAAAACAAATTAAAGTTGTTTTTACATGTTTGACTAAACTTAGTGAACTATACAACTGTAGTTCAGTACATTTATTTCTGTGTTCTAAAAAAACAAAAAACAGACATTTTAAGTTATTTCAGTTCTGATTTTCTGTATCGGCTGATGCCTAGCCTTAGATATCGATATCGGAAGTGAAAAAAGCGGATCGGTATGTGACTGAAGGCAATTTGTTGCACTGGAAGTTATTTAGGGGCATCAGAGAAAAGATGTCTGATTGGAAATGTACAGCACACATTTCAGACGTTAATTCACCCAAAAAATTGAAAACCACGATTTACTTTTGCTCCAGTTTGCAACTATTTGACAACATGCATCGATGTTTCTCGTAAAATCTCAACAAAATCCACGACGTAGCAAAACATAAAAGAGTTTAAGGGGTGTGAATACTTGTGCTGGATTTCTATTCCTGCTCTTCGGAAAGCCTCTGCACACATGATCTCCGGACGTTTCCACATGAGACCAACCCTGGCGGGCTGAGCTGGGCTCAAACGCAGCGGTGAAGCCGGATCTGATTTCCTCTGAAGTTTGAAACACAACCCCTTCAGTAAATCGACAGATGCTGCACATAAAGCCATCGCACACAGCCATAATGGCTCACCGCTGATGAGATCTTTTTAGCTGTTTTTTATTTTTATTTTATTTTTTTAGATACATTAGGTTGGTGTTCGTGTTCTCTTTGAGTCGTCGGGGTTGCCATGGTGCAGAGTGCAGATGGTTTGTGCTGGTAAAGGACTGCACTTAGTTCTCGTCTCGTTATATGTTGAGTGCTCTTATGTTCATTTTGACGTGCGTCATAACGAGGCACCTTGTGTTCTGACATTTCCGTGAATGCAGGCAGGAAAGGGCCAGGTAGTCCAAAAAAAATAAAAAAATTCTTCCCCGCATTGACTGACAACTTTATGCATAAGGAATGTGGAAAAAACAAACATGCATGCTAGTTTTTTTATGACGAAGACAGACATTAGCTGAAGTATGACCTCTTTAAGAGCAGCAACCACAACCGACAATCAGATTTTGAAGTTTTAGTCGAAATGACCATATTAACACTGTGAAGAAACTCAAGGATTTATTTACCAAACAAAACACTCTGGATTTCCTAAATCAATGGGCTTCATAAAAAACACCAGCCCTCATGGTTGAAAGAGACAATAATCATCCTCTAAGTAAACTCGGAATGCACCGATCCACTTTTTGCACTTCCGATATCGATCCAGATATCTGCGTTTTAGTATAAGCTGACACCAATCTGATACAGAAAAACAAAGCTGAATTGACCCTAAATGTTTTTTGTTTTTTTGTCAACACAGACATAAATGTACTGACTGACAATTTTATTGTATAACTGTGCTCCATTTAAATGATAGCTTCACGAAGCTTGGTCAAACATGTAAGGACAGCATATCTTTAATTTGCTCAGTCAGTGCGATCGGGAATATAACAACCCATGTAAAATAAATAATGAAGAAACTGACAAAAAAAAAAAAGATGGGTCAAAAATGTAACGAATAAACTGCAATAAACCTGATTTCAAATGGCTCAGAAAGGGTTATCAGGAATTTTAAATATAACGTAAAATAAATAACAAAGCATGATGTCACTCAAAGCACGATCGATAGAACTAAACTGAATAGATCTGCTCTTATAGATTGGGCACACTGTCACCGATACCCAATGTAGAATTTTTTTTTTTCAATATCGGCACCAATACAGATATTAATACTGGATCGATTCATGTCTAATGTAAATTTAGAAAGACATTCATAAATACATTTCTGACAAATTCTGTCTCTTGTTATTTTGGCCATTTAGCTAATATAAATAATTTTGAGAGACGTTTGATCTGACTTAACTTCACACAGATAGAAAAAAAATGTCTATTTGCTCCATGTGAACTTTTGGTTCATCTTATGTCATTAAAAGTGGAAAAACAATTTTTAAATGGCTCATCGTGGTCTTTTTTTCTTTAACAATCTTACAGGGGTGTGTATACTTTGTACCAGTTTAAATTGATGGATCTTTCGTTCGTGTACTGCAGCTTGCCCTACTTTTTCTTTTGTCCTGCCTCTCAAACCTTTAACATGGATGCTCAGGTTTGCCTGTATTTATAACATTTTCAGCATCAGAACAACTCAGACTCAAAATTACCGATGTCTGGTCCCCATGGTTACAATAATTATGATGTTTGATGTGCACCGACCACATGTACTATGTACTTTACCATAGTGTCGTGTTTAACTAGTCTAGTTACACCTCACATGTTTGTTTGAACATCCTAGCCGAATGACCTGAACTGGCCAATCAAAGATGAGTATTCCTAACACCTGGAACTCATTAAAACCCAGGTGAAATATAGCTCCAAGAAGAAGCTTGTATTTTCTCTCATCTTGTGAAAAAACAAAGGTTACCCGATCTAAATTCAGACATCTATTGGGGTTCATCTTGTCTGTCTATATTCGCACATTTCCCGCATTCTCAAACTTGACATGTATGGTGCCCTCTGTCACACACAGACAGCTTGACGCCACTATCAACAACTACCACTCACAGTAACGAATGCTGGAAAGAAATATATAGAGTAGAGTTAATAGCAGCTGGTAACGAGAAATCAGAACAGGCAGAAACCGGCATCCGCAGGTCGATGTTTTTATTCAACATGACCTAATGACTGTGAATTTCTATGTATTTATAGTCATTACTTTTTTAGAGAGAAACAATGGTTTGCAGGATTCATCTGCATTTAATTTTATCACCAGTCTGCCATTTTCTGCTGCTATCATTTTGGTTTTGAAAAGCGACGACTGTGTGTTTATGGCGCCTTGAAGGTGTTCACAAATCACACCTACTCAAAGCTACGCACAAGAACGAGAAAGCACCTTGCAGCTGTCACAGCAACAGCAGATGACAGTTATAGTGTCGGCTCTGTGACAGATAAAAAAACCCAAAACATACAGTAATACTGAAGGGAGATGCTCCTGTAGGCTAAGACATGAGAGACGGAGGAAGAAGGGACAGAGTGTCCTGCCTGCCCTGCAGACCCAAAGTGAAACCTGAGACGCATACATCACACAGGAATACTGCATTCCTGCTACTTATACACACTCCAAACACATCCATGATACAGCTATAGTTGGTGTTATCCCATCCTAAACATGCCTCGCCCCCAGCTATGAATGTCTGACATGTTGCAAGAGAGCTTCTAACTCCACCGCCCCCAACACCTTACCACTTCCTCAGCTGCTGCAGTCAGAAGCCAAAGTTGACAAACAAGATGTACTTTCAAATAATTTCCTTCTCGTTATTAGTAATGACAACAGACTGGAGAGAGGAAGAAGTGACAACGAAAGGATTTAAGCTCATTGTCTGAGTCTTCAAAGGTTTTCAGAGTTTTCTAGATTGTCATTAAAACATTAAAACATTTTAAGCTCAATATTAAGCTTAAAGTCATACCTCTCAGGTATGACCGTTTCTGGCTTTGCAAGCAGATAAAAAAAAATGCTCTTTGTCAGTTCAAATGTTTAATTTATTAAGACTTACAACAATGTTCTTGGTCTGATAAAAGCCTAACATTAGTTTATTACAATGATGACATTGTTTAGTTTATTCAGCAAAAACTTGGCATTAGTCCAAAAATAGTTGTACAAAAAAAATTAAGTACGACCTAAAATTCAATACGTTTTGATCTACCTTTATTAGCAAATGTTTAAAATGTTTACCGTGTTCTAGAAGGATATTTCTTCTACAAATATCCTAATTAGCAGAAAACTTTCTAGTCTACTCAATTAGTTCAAACCGTCCATAAAAACTAATTCTAAAGATGTAATCATGATAAAGGCAGGAGCTTTTCCTCTTCTCTGGTCTCAAACTTTCTGAACTTTTAGACGAGATTCAAGCGGAAACCCCCCAAAAGTCTTGTTATAGTTAGCAGTTTAACAAAAGCAGATTGTTGGGATTTCAAAGTACAAACTTCATTCAGCCAACTTGAGATAAAGTTGTACGCACCCATGACAGACGCAAAGAAGCTAGCTAATTAGACAGCTATTTAGCTAGCTCGCTAACTAGCCCAACTACCTTTTTTGCGTGTAGGCTAGCTCGCTAACTAGCTAGAAAGTGTATATTAGCAGAATCTGACAAAAGAGTCCCACAAGAAAGAAAACAATACATTTAAAATAGTGATTAAAATGTAATACTTGTAATAATCATATTTAAGGCAAACCTACATTTAAAAAAAAAAAAATTAAGATATCCACAAAGAATGCACAGACAACCTGTATAAGAAACAATCTGTCTGCTAAGCTGTAGTATTTTTATAGGATATATTTTATGTATTATTTTAGCATCGTACAGTAAACATTTTCAGATGTCATTAGAATCAAAGACAGTCGTATACTGCTACAATGACAAGAGGAATTTTTCATTCATTAGATTGTGATTTTTTTACCTGCTTTGACTGTATAGAATATATGTTTTGAAAAGAACTAAGCTTTACCCAATGTGAGCCTTGTTTCGTGATGACACAATCATTTAAAAATATCCACTAAAGCAGAAAAAAAAAAAAAGTCATATTTAATGAAATAGTGACAGATAAAAATGTTTGCTCACTTCTTTTTTTTAAGACAGCCTGCAGACTAATTTCTCAAACTGGGAGGATGAAATCTGCTGACGCTTGCAGCTTGGGAGCCAATTACTCTTCCTCTCCCCGTTTTTAAAAACGATTCTTTGAGACACTTCTTTTTGGACTTTCCTGCCTTTTGAGACAGTTGCACTCTGTCACACCAAACTTATGACAGGTTTGTGTTGCCTCGCGAGCCGAACCGCACATGTAATGATGACTTTGCATCAGTCAACTAGATGAAGAGCAATGGTGCTTGTGCATTAAAGTCCCGGCTGCTGTCATTGGTGGTTATGTTTAAAGGTAAAAAAAAGAAGCATTTTATCGTCCAGTCCAAGAGAGAGCTAGCTCACATTCTAAAAAAACAACAGATTTTCAGGCTGCAAGAAGGCAAAACGAAGAAAATAATCTTTGAAAACAAGTGAGGAAAAAGAATTGAGCCTATGTTTTTCTACACACCATATGTAGAAAAACAAAGGCGACAGAGTATGAAGAGCCTGATGTAACAACATTTTCAGCTGGTCTCATATGCAGATTCGGACCAATTTTGGTTTTAACCCACAGTTGCTGAATCATCTGGAGCAGGTAACCTCACCTCAGCAAGGCCACAACGAAGCCATCGCCTCAAAACCTTCATTCTTACTATCTCAGACAAACCTTAACATAGAACTGGAAAACGACACTTTTCCACCAGGGTTTAAAACCAACAACACTTTTGTCGAACCGCAGCAAAAAGTAAAAAATAATTCAGCAAACATGTCATGTAAGGATCCCGGGGCTGGTTGTGTGCCGTCAATCGATTAATAAATGTAATCGTAATGAATCACTCGAGCGTTGTGATTAATTACGATTAATCACTAAGCTCTATTTTGTCAGCTTGTATCGTTTTCAAAAAGGTGATTATAAGTGCGTATAAAAATCTCAGTTTTCCTGGTTTTCATATTCAGGATGGTTTGAGAATCATCTCATTGCTCCAGTGAACAATTAACGTCTTCACCTTTTGATCTCTGCTTACTCAAACCAATCCCAACAAGAAGCACTGGATATTTGGTTTGCATTTTACCACGCTAACACATTGGCTCCATGCCAATGTTTACTACACACAAACAGTGAGATTGTTCTTCATAACACAAAGGGAAGTGTTTGTTTTACAATAAGCACTCAAAGGGCATGCTGCGCTGCAGTGTGAGCGCACAGAAAGCAGCCATGCTGCGTCAGCTCGCTCGAAACTTAGCTACCCTGTCGGGAAATATGGCTTTTTGACACTTGGTGGCTATTTATTAGCGGCGGGCAGTCAGTGAGCAGAGCCGGGCTGAAGATCCAAGGCCTTCATCTTGATGGGCATTGAAAATAACGAGGATAATTAGCGTGTTTAGCATCATCGTCTTGACATTACTCTATATATTACTCTGATGCCTTCACTGCAACACTCCAAAAGCAAGGTAACATAACCAGTAGGGGTGTACGTTTCTCTCACACACACACGCCAACACACCCACACACACACACTACAATCAATCTGCCGCTGGTTCTTTCCCATTATTCTGCCTGCTGCCTCGGGCCCTCCAGCGCTCAGCCGCTCATGCAATATTCAGCTCAGGGATTTACCAGCTGGCTGAGGAGAAGATGTAGCGAAGTGACAGAGCAGAACCTGACATGGCTGTGTTTTCATCTCCAAGTGTGTGTGTGTGTGTGTGTGTGTGTGTGTGTGTGTGGGTGTGTGTGTGTGTGTGTGTATGTTGGTCATGAAGCTCAGGACACCATGGGCCAAAAATAGATCCAAGTTAAACCTGTCAAACTGGAGAGAACAGCTTTGCCAGGATGAGAACAAGTATGTGAATGAGTGTGTGTCTTAATTTAATGAGTAAATTAAGAGTGCAGACTAACACACACACACACACACACACATGCCAACAGCTACATTCTTGGACTGCAGAAGACATGACACTCCTTTTCTTCAGACTTACTCCAACCTTAACCTTAACTACCTATTACATAAAGCTAACGCCTCATAAGGAGGACATGTTCCAGCAGGGTGACAGATTTATGTCGGCACAAGATGAGTAACAACAAACACTCATTGACTCACACACACGTGTGAGCAACAAACAAACACATATTTTAGGTAAAAGTTTGAACATTTTGGTCCTTGACCTTTAACCTCTCTCTGAGGCTCCTTAGTCCTCCCTGGGTAATCTGAACAGAAGATTTGTCTCTTCTCACCTGGTGTTTAAATGCATGATTCATAGTTAGTCCAAAACAACAAGCATGAGCAGGAAAAAAAAATGTATTCATAGTATTTTAGAGAAAATAACAAATTTGAGAAACTTTAAACCTTATTCAGAAATCTTAGAGGAAGTGTTCTGTATTTTCCAAACACAAAGTATATTTTGTACCACCATCAAGAAACTATATCACCTTCAGTTCTTGTAAATAATTATGTATATATCAAACATGACCCGAAGTAAATTTGACCTTGAAATTGAATGCCTTGAAATAGGGCCTCTGTCTCTTTATTTATGTATAATAAATATATGTGTTTCCATCTCCTCTTCTGCGCACTCTTTTTCAAAAAAGCTAAAAACAAAGCTAAAAACGCTCTCAAGTTATTTTTTGCAAAATTGAGGGCGTTTTTTGGGTCAAATTTTTCCATCAACGTTTTCTACTGTGATTCTTCAAAATGCACATATTCAGGCAAAATGTCACCGGAGGCTAAGTGATGACAATAAAAAGCATCTCTCTCTGGTGGTTTATGTATGCATACGAGTCTGTGTGTAGATTCTTGACCAACAGTGGACTAGAGAAAAAAATAAATAAAACAAAAAATTTAATCTTCGGCGTGAAAGTGTAACCACCCCCAACTCTCCTACCAGTAAAATAAATTTTCAATTGTCCTCAGTGTCCAGATCTGTGTTTGTATCAGTACATCAGATTAGAAAAAGGTGTGACTTATCACTAGGCTAGAAGAGCGCTGGCTAGCTCAGCAGTTAGCTTGTTTTGCTAATAAGTATTCTCCATTGAAGAAAGAGTCAAAGGCCAACGCACAAAAAAAACAAAAAACAAAACACCTGAAAAGCACAACAGAGTGCACTCCATCCTATGTTTGAAGTCTCCGAGGTTCATGCATAAAGCCCCGCTCTCCCCCTGCTGCTCATGAATAATAAACAGGCAACTGGAGGCAAAGTCTAAACTCCGTCCTCCAATAAATCTCGCTCATATTTGCTCCATGAATCTGTGTCAGTAGATCATTAAGCCTTGAAGGCCAGTGGCGCAGCAGGCAATATGCTTTAACCCCATTTCTTGTCTACACTCTTATAGGTATTACCATTTCAGAAAGAGAGAAACGCTACGACTCGTCCAGCCAGAGAGAGGGAAACATTTCAGCTTTTTCTCTTAACATCAGTTTGGAATTTCCTAATTGACTCTGGGAGAAGAAATGATCAAATTAGTTCTGTGTAAGAGAACAGGAGCCCACTGGAGACGGAGTCAAACCAGAAACACGTCCAACACGTCCGCTAAATTCAAGATATTGTAAAATATCTTGCACCGATGTAAAAAACACATCGGTGCTGGGTTTTTTTTCTTAGGTATTCCTACGATTAGTTTGGCACAAACAGCACGACTGTTTGTTTGTTTGTGCATGAAAAGCATCTAAATTTTTTATCGGCGCACTAGCATGATAATGAGCACAGAAACAGAACCGGCCCGGCTTCAAAGGAATTCCCTTGGTTACGAAACTACTGGCTAAACTATAAAACGGCAACAATTCAGACACAGAATAACATGAAGCAAAACAAACCGGGGGCCCCTCTATGGCTTTCAACGTTGACACAAAAACTGTTAAGATTAGAAAGTCAGAGTCACGGCACTGAGGGGAAAAAAAAAAGTATCCTAGGGAGATTCAAGTATCCCCCCTCTGCCCTCTGTCATCCCAAACGTTACCTTGACAGCTCTATAATTGACTGCTTATCTTTTATTAATGGAAGGAGCCATTAGACCACAAAGCCGTGTCTTGGATTCAGAGGGTGAGCGTTCTGAGACAAAGTAACGCCGGCCCCTCGGATCCTCCTGCCCTTTTCCTCCCGTCAAACTCTTTGACGGCTGCTGCATGCTTCGCCGCGCCACGGCCTTTTCATCAGCACAATACACAGCAGAGGTGTTCTTAATTTAACTGAGGCGCCACCTTATATCCACCTGCGAAGAAAAGTCATTATTCCAGTGTGGAAAGAGGCTTTTATTTTTAATAACACAGAGGCTGAGGCACTAAAGGTCCAGGTTGTTCTAACAGTGACCGAAGACTTCGGGACACCAGATAGGATGTTGCATTTTTTTTTCTTCCATTTTCAAGCTAATACATGTCTAGATTACATATTCAATTCCAATCACACATGTATGACAGAAGCTGGCAATTAATGTTAACTATATCAAAATTCAAGCAAACGACACCGTGCATGGCTAAAGCAGTCCTAGGTCATTCAAAACAGTTTTACCTCGTGTTTTCTTGGACACGGTTCACCTTTTACTCTAGACTTGCACATTTGTTTTGGTTCTATTTACCCAAAATGCACTGCGCTATATTCCACTTCCTGCTTTCGGAACGACGTCCATTCGCATATTCAGTTTAGGCGAACCAGAGGTCACATTCTTGGTCTGCATCAGAATTCGATTGCTCGTTTACACCTCCCCAAACGAACCGTACCGCCCAACGAAGTAGAGCTCGATTAAAGCGGACTGAACAGGGCTGGTGTGAATGCACCTTTACACTTACATTGGTTTATTACAGGGTAATATTCTGTCCCCTGGTAAGAGAGTCAACTGAGCCAAACAAACGATAAATTAGAATAGCAAGTGTTACAAAGTTTTTATGAATTGTACATGAGATGTGAGCATTTTTTTTAACCCTTAATTCATCAAAACATTTAACAATAGAGAAAAACAAATGAATTCACAATGGCTTCAGAAGACGGGTACCAAATTATTCATTTACAAAATGGTAAATTGCCTGTATTTATAAAGTATATTCACTCATTCACGCACACATTCTCACATACTGATGGTGCTGAGCTACATTGTAGGACTTGGGAAAGGAAAAGATATCAACGTGTTGGGCACAAAAGACGGAATTGACTCAGAGCTGACAAGAACTATAGACCGAGCCGTCCTTAACCCAATAATGAAACGCTCTGCATTACAAAAGGACTTCATCAGATCTACATTGACCAGTTTCTCTGCTGGCCAGCGAAGTCAATAACCTAATGTTTATTAGTGGAGCCAGACTGAATCACAGGTCTGAGTAGCTCTCCCTGAACCGTCGAGTTAAGGAGCGTCTTTAAGGTCACCAGCAGCGTCACCAGCTACCTCGCAGACTGGATAAATTGGCTGTTGGGAGTTTATGGCTTTCAGTACCTGCGGTCAGACACCAACGCTTCAGAAACGTCACTAAAGCAGCGCAGAGAGGCTATTGCCAATACAAGCACCGCGGGCGAGATAAGAGTTATTGGAGGCGCGCTGGAGCAAACACAGACCTTCACGCTTCGAGCCGATAACGCGGAGAGAACAGGCTCTGCAGGGATGAGAACAAACTGAGGAATATTGAGTAAGTGATAAAAGAAAAGCCTCATTCTCAAATCCCCGGGTTAAAAACATAATGCAATATTCATGGTCAACTCTGAATTTCTTTACGGTTAGACTGTTGCAGGTACCGATTGCGGCTCATCGCACCCACACCCCGGAGATGCACGCCCCATGTCGGAACATCCGACGCTGTGTCGTTGGGCGTCGAAGACTCATTGACTTGCATGAACTTGTTTGGATTGCTCTGTTTTGCATCAAGCTCAAGAGAGGATGCAAAATCTGTCTCTTTTATCTCAGTGAGCAAAGAGCTTGGTTAAACATTGGACTTTTAGGGATGGGGGGGAACTGCTGAATTATTCATGCTAAATGGGTTTTTATGAGTGTAACCATGATGAGAAACTCTGATCTTTCATAAACCCAAAATAAATGGAGTTGTGAATAAATAACCAAAATATTAGTTATGTATCAAATACAGTGTCCTCAATCAACAAGGAGGGTCTATTGGAATATGAGACAGTTTTATTACCAATTACAATATGATTGCTGTGACAGTAGGCAACCTTTATCTTTCTCCAAAGAAAACAAATAAAAACTTAAACAGGGACACTCAGTGCCGGCCGTCTTTTAGTCCATTTATTAAGTTGGGGAAAATCCCATCTTAGGAAACAATCCTGTTTTTAAACGGTACTTTACAAAACTGAGAGGTTTAGTTCAAATCCAGAAATATAGATTAAAATCAATCCAATTACATAGCAAGATTTGATTTCTTTTCCATCAATAAAGTCAGGTTTACTTTGTAACTGCAAGTAATACATAATGTTATGCAAGAAACGCCAATTGATAATATTGATTTATTGATTTTGTAGCCGTACTGGCATCAATCCCTTCAAAAAAAATTTTTTTATTTCATGCTTAACTTTTGAAGACAGAAAATGAGTCTTCACTGGTTCTAGTAGGATACAGATCCAAAGCAAATGGCAAAATCAATACAAAAATGGCCCTAAAAATGTTTTCCTAACGCAGATTTCCACTCCGCACTCATACATGTTCTTCAAAGGGCAGTGCTATGTAAAATTTACTTTTTTGAGCTTTAAATCATATTATAACGACCTTCCCTCTTTAAAAACATGCCTGGAGTGTCGACTTGATTCTGTCATGCATATTTGAGAAATCCTCTAATCTCCATGGCAACCATTCAGCTCTGCAAAACGCCCGAGTGGATCTAGCTCCACCTTGAAGGACGAAGCTCCTCCTCTGACCTGCAGTTTCCAAGCTTCTGAGCTTCTGCCTCACAGAGCAGCCCTCCCTGACCCCGCGACTCTCACACTCGGCTCCTTCAGACTAGCCAGCAGCAATTAGCAAACGCCTGGTGGAACTGAACATCAGCCGAACACATTATGGAAGCTACTTCTCAATGCAACGCTGGTAAAAAATGTTAAAGGATTAATCGAAGGAATCGTGTTGTGACGACTTCCTGAAGGCGGAGTTTCAGAAAGAGTCAAAGCTTCTTAAAGAGACAGACGCCCAATTTCAAGACATTAAATATTGAAGTAAATTTTTTTAAGTCATATTTGACATGTGTAGCATTCTTATAGCACCTTAAGTTAACATAGTTACTTGACTGTCCTACAAAATGACATTATGTTTCTGGAAAACACATAATACTGACCTTTTAAAGGTTAGATTTTTGTAAAATTTACTGAATAAGAAGGCTGGTTTTGCATCCCGGAAGCTTTGCGAATGCAGTGCACAAACTCAAAGCTTATCAAAACTACGAGGCCCACTAATCACATTTCACCCTCGCTGCTCTTTGCCAGACATGCTCAACTACTATAATCCAGAGCCTTAAGAAGAGAGAAAACCCTCCAATTGCACAGATTCAGAGCTGAGTTCTGTGAAGCAGACGCAGACATGCCGTTTGTTTTCATTCATAATGAATGCAAATGTGTTAAAAATGCAGGACGGACAGAGAGATGGGTTTCAAGAGCGACCTAGAAATAATTAAAACCGACATCGATACTGCGGGACTAATTTTATCAGCAGGCACACTTGTGTGTGACTGTGGTTTGAGGGGGGAGAAAAAAGGCTGTGCTAAAAAAAAAAGTAGACTTTCGGCAGATAAATAAAGAGATGAAGGAAAAGACGGCGAGTATTTGGGTCTGCAGTTAAAGCAGCTGACGCGGAGCAGCAGACAAGCATCAGTTTGGAGTTTTGTGTATCGCCGCCAATGTTGAGGAGAATCCAAACCAGAGAAGAAGAAGACGACGCAGCGATCTGTGCCCTCTAAAAGTCCTGCAGGGGTGGAGGGTAGCAGGAATACAAATGAGTGCTTTGTATTCCAGTCTGACTTGTGCACAGCCGTGTTAATTATCACAAAGCCATCAGGTTGGAGCGTTCGCAGTTGGTCTGTGGCGTGTTCATATCCAGAACTTTAATTACACATTTATCTTTGGTGGGTTGAAACAGCTGGAAATTTCCAGCCCAACGTTAAAATGTGGGCATGGAAATGTTGCATCTGCAAGACCTGAACAGTAAACCTGCACAACTTAAAGGAAGTTCTCCCCTAAGAAGACCAAAACAAAACAAAAAAGAATTGTACTTTCTTCAAACCAAATAAAACTGGTGTCAAACCTTTGTGCTGCTAAGATATTAGATAAGACATGAATTAAAGTTTAAAGGTCAAACGTTGAACATCGCCCGCGCCACCCAAATCAACCAAAATTGGTTGTTAAACATTTATGCAGGAAAACTTTAAGTAGCACAAAATGTTAAATACCAACTAGGCCTGCCACAATAAAAAACAATTTGCTGGATGATAAATCGTCCCAGAAATTATTGCGATAAACGATAATATGATAATATTGTCAGCATGAGACTGCTTTCAAGTAAAAGCAGTACATTGTGTAAAAAAAAACGTTCATTTCTAAATTACATTTAGTTATGGAACTGGAAAACATTTTAAATAGCCAAAATAAGTAAACAACAGAAAACAATAATTAAAATAGATCATAAAACCTCTGTAAACAAAATTGCATTTTAAAAAAAATATTAATCGTTCACCTTTGACAAGAAAAACAGACTAAAGTGCCAGTTAAGACTTTTGTAAAAATAAATAAACAAAATGCAAGCAAACTATTTTGTACTGGGTGTGAAATATTTGCATCATTTTTCAGAATGCCAGCTTGTTAAAGCATCACATCTGTTGGCCATTAATGATCTAATTTTAATTTATAATGGAGCTAATTAATTAATTGCTTGTTGTGACAGGCTTGACACCAATTTTGTTTGGTTTAAAGTAAGTGGGGGAGGAGAACAGCTTCACTCAGGTTACTTATCACCCGATCAGGACTTCAGATATTTGGCTTGGAAGTGGAGGGACGCTGTAAATGATTGGATCATTATGGCCATAGTTTCAACCGTAGTTAATGAACGTCTGAATTCTGAGAACCTCTTTGTCAAGTTATGTTTTACAAACACTAAAACCCAGCAAGATGAAGACGTACAAGCTTCCTTCTGACTTTAATTCCAGAAACAACGTCACTTAAATCTGACATGTTCCTCCTGAAAGCACCTCACCGTCAGCTTCTCTCAGGTTCTCATTTGCATTAAGGTCAGAATTCAGATATTTTTCTTTGTGGCCCTAATCCTCTTATGTTCGTTCTGACAAACTGAGTTAAAAGACCGATTGCAAATTACTGCTTATTTGGCCACATTTGGACCCGGACGAAAGCGAAGATGCTGTGAAACTAGAATTGGAGACAAATTCTCCTAAAAAATAATCACTGTTGCGACAAACAGATGAAATGCACAAATAACGAGCTGCTGAACAATCAGGAACTCAAAATGCTACACAGCAAAGCACTGACAGGGCGCGCTCACCACAACACTCTTCTCTGTGGAAGTCACACCTGAGGAAAGACCTAGAGTTACCTTTTTTAAAAAATATTTACAGCAAAACACACGCGTCTCCTCTTTCTCCGCAATGGCGAGCTAAATTTTAGAGGGTTATTAAAAACAATAAAATAAAAACTAGAATATATCAGTTGACTCCAATAATTCCCATTTCCTAAAAAATATTTAATTTTCCAATATTTGTGTTGTTTTGTACAGTTTTAACCTCAGCAGTTTAAGTCAAACTTTTGAATTGATTTAAAGACAAAACTTGAATAAAGACACATAAGTGAAATCAGCAGTAAAATGTCATCGCTTGGCCACACAAACACACCAACCAGTGTGCCTATAATTACATAATATACAAATAATAATATGTTGCTAAACATATGTAACATAGCATTTTCAAGCAGTATCAGACAGTCTTAGTGATGGGATTGTTGAGCATTCTGAGCAAACTCTTGTTGAAAACATAATTCACAGAGAGCAAAAGTAACTTATTAGTGGGATGCTATTTTTTTTTAATGATCAAAAGTTCCTGTTATTTTTTCTCCAGGGTATAAAGAGAGATATTTAGTCTTGCTATTCAGAATAAATCTACGACATCAGTTAATAATCTCATTTAAAAAAAAACTATTTTTTGTGAGAAGTGGGCTCTGTAAACCCTGCAGAGTCCTTGCATGGCTTTAGGATTTGATGAGTTTAACTCTGAATGAATCAAACAAACACAAAACGTTGGTCCTAAAGTCCAACAGGACCAGAGAATGTAAAACATTCATACAAATCAGACCTTTTATTTTTTGTGTCTGAGTAATTACAGAGCTCATTAACAGAGCTCAGATCGACCTCATGTCTGATCGCCTCCATGCTGTTGACTTAACCAGCCAGTTGGCAGGATCTCTCATTGTTGCTTTGGCAGATTTCTGTGATGCGGAGCTGCTGCAGATGGACATGCGGAGCACTGCACCCTTTCATAGCAACGTTTATCCACCGATGTGGCTTTGATGGCCAAACAGAGAGCGGCCGCCTCGCCCTGTGTGTGAAAAGCTGATTAAATACAAGGTCTCTATTGGTTGGATAAATGTTATTACGCTAAAATTAAGATCAACAAATGCAATGTTTTTCTTAGAATAGCTGTTCAGTGGGTCATGTATTCAGTTTGCACTCATTCTAAATTCTAGAACGATTAATAGATGTGTAATCATTCATAAATGTATTAAAATAGCTTTCGCATACAAGTCTTAACAAAGAAAACAGGGAAAATCTAAGCTGCCCGTTTATTTCCCTACATAATAACAAATAAATTTGCTTAGCTAATTGAAAATAAACTAACAAAAAAAACCATGAAAGTAGCAGTCCAATTCAATAACAATTTGTTGATCCCAAAGGGAAATGAGTTGCAAGGTTTTGATTCTTGAGTAAAAAATGAACAGAAAAGTCATTCCTTTTTACAATTTTATGGAATTTAATTTAAAAAAATGACTGCCAAGTAAAATTTACTGGCAAAATAATGAGTACTTGTTTGTGAAAGAGATTCCTACCAAGTAAAATGAACTTAGACTTTTTCAAGTGAACACAAAAAGAAACAACTACTTGTCTTACTTTTTGCATTTCATTGCTTTCTGAACTAAGGAAGTTCATTTCTGAAACACGTGCACCCGACAAAGCTCCTAACGTCGGGTCAGCGGTTGACTTTTGAGGCTGTACGAGTACAACGGCTGTACGCAGCAGCCGTTGTATTTATTAATGAATAGAGAAGTGAAGACCAACAGCTAGAACAGGACTCGTCATGTAGCTACGGAGCTAGTAGCTCCTTCATCCCACTGGTTTTTACCCGTTAGAGGTGAAAACTGAGAGCTGCAGGCCAGTTCCTAACAATATCTTCTACCTTAGCGTTCTCATTTCCTTCCTTCCTTTTGTAACTGGGAGGAAACATTTGGATAAACTATTATGAGTGGGAGATAGAGTTTTATCACGATGTTATATGGTGCTATTGTGACACTGATAAAAGTGATGATAAGAGCTTTTCATTGCTTCTTTCTTTAAGATAACTGCATCGTCACAAGCACAAATACTGATAAAGTGTTTCTTTAGGACACTACAACAAGAAGAAGTGTGATTTGTTTCACTAACTGCACACTAAATTTGAACATATTTTCAAATGTATTATTTATTGACACTTTCATTGAAGAAACGGGATAAAATAACAAAACTAACAATGTCAAGAAAAAAAAAGACAGTTGGCCGTTTTTAAACATCGTTAACTGAAATTTTATCGTGACAGCTTTTATTTTTTCATATTAATAAAGACTTAAAATGCCATCATTTTGTTTTTCTTGTAAAAAGAGCTCTCTCACACACACACACACACAGTGTGACATCGCCTCTACTACTAATACGAGTATTTAAAGACTGCAGATGGCAGGAAGAGTAAAATATACATATATATATGTTGAATGGTGTTGAAACATATCTTTAAGGGAAAACAAGTTCACATCAGAAGCGGCTACTTGGAGATTTACATAACCAAAATTAGGGTCAAAACTCTCTTATTCGGCTCACCCTGTTGTGGTTTCCACCGCATTCTGCTCTGTACCACACAAACCCGTTCTTTATGCCTCCATAAAAGCATCAAATCTTTTTCAGCCGGTTCTGCTTTTGAATGAAACGCCCCCTCACTCGCGAAGCTAAAGGCTCCAGCCGCTGTACCTACACCTAATTCAGCTGTAGCAACAACCTCATCATGTCCGCTGGCTGTTTTCACCGGTTTCACTGCAGCGGGGGAGCTCTGCTCTGCTCTGCTCTGCTCTGCGCCGCCGCGCTGTTGTCGCTGCGGCGCGGCCACACATAGTCTGCTCAAGCTTTTCCCTTCTGTTTGGTGAAACTGATGTGGATCAGGAAGGAGGGGAGTGGGGGGTTCTATTTCACTGACAGCTCTGGGAATAAAATTTAAAAGAAAAAAAACGATCCCACTCCCTGGAGCACATTTGGATAAACTCAGTGTTTTCTAGTTAACAGACATGATGAATCATTTGTGTGTGTTTTTTTTTTTTTTAAATCCCCACGGTTTTAGTTGATGGCTTTAGAGAAGCAGATTAGGAGGACTATGCTCAGCATCCATCAGGTCAGAGAGGTCATGTTTGCAACCTCGTAAAGTGCTGTTTTATTTCATTTTATATTATATATATATATATATATATATATATATATATATTTTCCTCTCCGACTGGTGGCTGTAATGAGCGCTCACTCCGCCTGTTTGCTCGGTGGCACAGATGAGTGGTTTCGCTTTGCTATGCCAACCTCGGGATTTTCTCTGTGTCCATCTGTCCGGCCGATACATCAGCCGGGTGGAAACATGGACGGCAGTCATATGACTCATCAGTCACCCGAGGAGCAAAATGCCAGACGTGGCACATTCAGTGGTGCTCCTAATTACTACAATATGTTAGACCTTCGAAGCTCTCTTCCAAGTTTTCCTAAAAAAAAAAAAAAAAAAAAAAAAAAAACCTGACCTACATTTCCGCTCCGTGCTCTCAATTCAGGAAAAAAAAAAAGTTTCTTAAGCTTGAGGGAACTGAAATAGCAGCTTCTCCGCCCTTCCCCAGTTGCAAGCCCCCAGTCAGTCCTGGGAAGAGTTTCTATAGAGGCAGAGGAAGGAAAAAAAAGTGCCAGAAATCCTGCTAAATGCAAGATTGAAGCACATCTGAGTACTAGAATCTGATCAAAAAGTCAGTTTATTTCAGTAACCCAATCAAACAAATGAGACTCATAGGAGATGTGTTGCACACTTAGGTTGCGTTCGCACCAGCCCTACTTAGTCGGGTTTAATCAAACTCTAGAAAGTCGTTTGGGGAGACGTGACTGTGTGGACCAACGACGCAAACTCTGATCCGTCTAAAAACCCACATTTCGGTTCGGTCAAAGTGAGCAGATGCGAGCAGACCGGACAACAGTTTGTGGCACGCAACGACAACTTTCAGTAAAGGTTTTCTATGAGCACTTTCTTCAGGAGAAGTTTACCTTTTGCTGTGTTTATCGCCACTAGGAGGCATACTTCAAGTTGAGTTCTGAGTATGTCTGAAGAGGGGTGGGGTCACTTAAGGTCAGGTGGTGCGAGTGGGAAGAGGCCAACGGCTCTGTATTTTGTTTGGTTTGGATCCATGTCTGATTTATGTGTGGAAATGACGAGATAATGGGCATTGCACAGAAAATAAATGACTTTATGATTATGAGTCAAATTTAACAACGGTGTAACGAATCTTGATTGAACGTACGTAAAACCTACCAGGAACAACAACAAGTAGCCTAAAATACAAGATACATTTTCTAAAAACCTGCCAAATCTAGTGAGAAGCTGCCCCCTGAAAAACAGCCAACATGTTTGACCCCTCAAGAAACTTATTTTTTATTTAAACAAAAGAGAGTAATGACAAATGTAGCAACTTTATTCTGTTTTATTGAAGGCTCTCACGACAAAAAATCTGAATCGGCGGATCAGGATTTTCAAATATCGGCCAGAAAACTGCAATCGGTGCACCGCTACTGACAACACTGATTGTTCCATTGACATCCCTTATTTTATTACTTATTTATAACTTATTTTAAACTAGCCTCATGTAACATTTACACTTTATAATAAGCTTAATTCGGGCTTTTCACTCAGCTGTAATGGATAATGTTTAAAACAAACAGAAACCGATGCCTGAAATGTGTCATTTTGTGTGGCATTGATCAAGGAAGTATGTGACTTTTCTAATTGAACTACTGGCATGAATGAAATGTTTAACAATGTCCTTGTTTGCTCAAGTGAACTGAAACTGGGTGAAAACAACATCTGATGGAAATTTTAAAAAACCCCAGACACAGTTTACCTGACGCTCTCTGCTGCTGTGGAAACTAATGATGAACATGTTCTGGAATTTTCCCTGGAAAGTCGCTGTTTTTTTTTTTTTCTGATGACGGAAAGCAACAAACACGCCCAGAATGGCATTAGGGTTAGAAACTCACATTCTCCCCCTCGGTTTAAACTAAACGTCAAGTAGGACAGACGCTCGTCTTATCTCTCCTAAATTATCGCGTAATTACGTACAAATCATTCACAGAGGGACGCTGCAGCAGTAAAATCGAGCTCCACGTTTCCCTTTCGACGCCACTAAGCCACAACTGTTCCCGAGCGTAATCTCATCTGCATCTGGCCCAAAGTTTTGACACATCACTGCTGTTTCAGCCTGTTAACCTCATTTTCTCTCTCTATTTTATTTTATTTTATTTTTTAACTCCCTGAAAGCGCTGGAGCACGGCAGCAAGTCAACAGGCCCCCGGACGGCCCGTGTAATCACAGAGCTATTTCCATAATACGAGCCACATTTAGAAAAGAGGTCACCTCCGGAGTCAACAGTGACAGAAAATCCAGTTTCACATGACAATGCTCTTCTGAAATGAAATTCGTCCATTTAACTGAATTGAGATGGGATTTTGTGGATTTAAAGGCTGCCAAATGAAGTCTAACATACCTGAACAAAGGGGAAATTATGCCAACTACAGAGTTTTTAAACTTTTTTGCAACCACAAACTATATATATGAGAAGTTTTTTATAATAGGAATTTACAGAAGAAAAACAAAAACGAATGATCAAATCAGCAGAAAATGTTCACAAATGTATACACCGGGGATCAGTGGCCTCTATAACCCCGACACCATTCTTTCCTGCTGTTCGGCTGAGCAAAATTGGCTGAGCTTGTTTTAATTGTATCTACATTTGTTTCATTTTTAAAGTAGAGAACAACTAATTTTGTTTTTGTTTTAGGTTTAATACCTTTTCTTCAATGCCAAAATGATGCAAAATTGACCAAGAAGACTACTTTGGAGCTTATTGACAATAACATTACTTTATAAAATAAGTGTATTTCTCACCTTATTAGTTATTCTTTGTGGGAATGTTATGCATATAAACTGCTAAAGTTAGCATTTTTACAAATTTTAGTTATTTATTTATTTATTTTTAGTAAAGACAAAGACCAAATCAAACTTCAGAGTGATGGGTGATGCTGCGTTTCACATTAAATCCCAATAAAGTCCCATTGTAGTTTTGGATGTAATATTACAAATAGGAAAAACATGCCTACTATTTACAAAGCACAACAAGGTCCAGCTTTAGAAATTTAGTAAAGAGATAACATTGAGCTAAAGAGGAAAACATGAAATTAAATAAAGATTGCAAACTTTGAATGTCACATAGAAAATAAACTGTGACTTTGTAGAACCTGTAGCTTGCATTGCTGTTGTCTTTTCTCCTTGCTTCAGTATACAGCTTTAAAAATGAAAACAAATAACTCAGTTGAAGCCTCCATCACCTCGTTTCAGACAGCTTGGGAACATGTATAACCACAACACTGACATGACGTCTCCTCAAAGAACATTTTATTTGAACAGTTGCTTATTTAAAGTCCCTTGTATACTTGTATACAGATGAGAGTTTCTATAAAAACGCATGTTTGATAAGCTCCTCTTCTTCTCAGCCAGTCCAGTCTGCTGTGACCGGTTCACATCAGCTGCCTGATAGGACACAGACCAACGTTCTGGATCTGTTACACTAAAATGTATAATTATGTATAATTTTGGATAACAAACATACAGCAATCCCCTGAGCATCTATTCTATTATGAAGAGTACCAGCAAAAACACAGTTTAATGTTGTTGTTGGGTCACATAGTGGTTAAAAAGTGGCACCTAAAAACATCTGAATGACTGGAATTGGAAGATTTTGACCCCGATTGGTGACCGACTGGTCAGAAAATTGAAAATCTGATCTATTTTTGATCAGTAAACCCACCATGGTTAAACACCATGGTGGGTTTAACCATGGTGGGTTTAACCATGGTGCAAACTTGTGCTGCACTGAAAATACAATGATAGTCATTTTCAGCATCGATGAGATATAGTCTTTCAGAAATATCGTAATCAACAGGCGTACAGAGGGGCAATGCTAACCATGCTAATGTTATGCTTTAATTGTTAATTAATTCTCTGCTTTTAAATAATAGCTGAGCTCAGTTTTACACCCACAACTATCTCTCATTCACACAGTGTGTGACAGCGTGTACTTTTAATTTTTAATACACCATGTAACTCAGTTTTTTTTATTCATTTATTTATTGCAACAAACGTCAGTGTGGTTAGCTTAAACAAGCTGAAATGAATCTGGACTTTTATTGTGGGAAACCTGCATCCTGTGCGAATGGACTAATAAGCATGCTACAGTCAATTCTTAGTGCAAGCACTTATCCATGGTGCAACGTATAATACATTATGCATAAGGACGTGCTTGGTTAAAAACTAACTGGAGCGAGACGTTCAGATACTTTTGGCCAACTGTGACATTTCTGTTTTACAGTAGATCCTGCAAATCACCCGCACTTGTGAAAATATGCATGGTTATGATCTGACCTCACAGTTTTTATGAACATTTACCACAGAGTGACTCAAAACCACAAGTGAAATGTTTTCTAATACACCAAGTGTCTGAAGTGAACACCATCTAACCAACAGATAAAAGATCAGAACTCTTTAGTCTTTAGTTGTGTTTCTTCTTGTGTGATTCAGAAACATCTAGTTTAACTAGATGACTGCATTATGAATTCAAGAACTCTTCAATATTAGGTAGTAAAAAAACACCTAAAACACTCCCTGCAGGCTGCCTTTGAATAGCCAGACAGAATGAAGATTAAATGAACTGCTGCGGATGTGAAGGGTAGAGTAACTTGACTGAGTCAGAGCGCTGATAAGGCTTTGGGTTCAGATAGCTGGCCTTTAGTCTGCTGTCTTTCCCTTTGAGGTTTGTTTGGGCTAAAAGACGAGCACATGGGAGCGTTTTGTCCTTCAAGTGAACACTGGCCACAGCCGGTTAAGGTCGGATGACCTCTGGAGCCTCAAAACGTAAAGATGAGCAGATGTAATGAGAGCAACAGTTATGTTTGGGTTGTTTCATCAAAAGAGTTTATTCCTTCTCTTACTATCAACCAGCTACCACCTTGATTGGGTTTCCGCTACAAATGTCAGCAAAAATGTGTCGATATTTGACTAACGTTTAAAAAAAAAAAAAAAAAACACTATTTTGCAATTATGGTTATTTCCATTGAATTAGAAACAAGTAAAAATCGCACGTGAATATGTTTGTTCACGTGAAGAAACTAAAAAACATGCCGCGCCGTCATCCTTCCACCACTTCCTGTCGTCCTCTTCTTGTTTTCTGCCGGTATCAAACTCCCGAGTCATGTGACTCCTATGATGCGAAAAAATAAAAACCTGTAATGGAAAACGTGTTTCCATTACAGTTTTTTTGAAAGACACAAATTCTGATGCGAAAAACCACTTTGTGTCATCCCAGCACAAAAAACTTGGCGTATTTCCACTAAGCGGATGAATTTTTTTGTAATTCCAAGTTGCACAATTACATGGTCAGCGGAGACGCAGGAACAAGCTTGCTCTGTCAGCTTAATTTATTGTAAACACACAAAGAGTATACAACGCCTGTCATTCGGCGGCCTTTGTTGTGCTCATGGTTTGCTTCTACACAGATATTATCACGGTCATAGAAACCAAACATTGTCTGTGGGGAAATAACAGGAGAGCACAACAGAGCAGATAGTGAGACGGGGAGGCAGGTGGGCATGAGGCATGAGGGAGGTCAGCAGGAGGCAAAATTGATCGGACTGCAGTCATAAAGCATCTCAGATGAATGCCGAGTGCGTCTGGTGAGAAGATGACCGTCGTTTTTCGTACTGAACTCTCTGTCCTCCAAACCTGGCTGCAGCAGCACCCTGATTTAAGTTTCAAAAGGACCCGGAGGTGATACACTTTTCAAGAATATCTGCGTGCAAAGTCATTTCTCAGGCATTTCACTCCACTGTCATCATCCATCCATCTTCTTATGGGGTCGGGTCACGGGGATAGCAGCCTACATAGAGAGCCCCAGACTTCCCTCTCCCCAGGAACTGAACTGGATATATATATATATATATATATATATATATATATATATATATATATATATATATATATATATATATATATATATATATATATATATATATATATATGTAAAGACCATATGGATTAAAAACTTAGTCATCAGGGTTGAGAAATACATTTGAAGGGTCTTGAAAAGCTCACAGGTTCGTCAAGAAGGATTAGTGGAGTGGAGAAGCCAGGAACTATCAGAACATTTTCAGAAGACGTGACCAGGCCACGCCTGGATTCACCTAATTTGTGGACTTTATGCATCCAGTTTCCTGATTGTGTCTGCGACAGAGATGAAAAAAAATCAATGCTCTCCAAAAGAAAAGAAAAAAAATTACGGCATCCAATAAAGAAGAGGTACACACATCTCTAGATTGCACCTGTGGCAGGATTGTTGAAAAGAAAATGATTAAAAATGTATTTATAAGAAGAGAGATATGTGGCCAGTAAAAAGTAGGGATGTGCCGATATAAACATTTGAGGAGATATTGATATCCGATATCAATATTGCCGTTATGGCTAATAACCAATAGTTATAGATATGATATATATTTCACCACCTTTGTGACGCCTTGAAAAAAATCAACCTCTGACTTCACCGCTGCTTCTCTGCTTTATAACGTCTCACAATTCAGCACTGCATGACTGTCACATGACCAAAGAAATACTGCATGACCAACGTCCAGAAACAAACAGCAACAAGATGGACGTAAGTATCGGTGATTAATATCAGTCCGGTTTTATTTATCAGACAAATACCAACATGCTAAAAATGACAAAGATCGACCAGTATGATACGAGAGTATGGACTAAGAGAGCATTCTTAGTCCATACACTCTCAAAAAGAAGAAAAAAATTGAAGAGAGGCCGTACAGCTGTGGCAAATGTGGAAAGAGTTTTGCTCAAAAAGCAAATCAGGTAGTCTATGAGTATGACTGCAGACGTCGTCAAACTCATCCATGTCATGTCTGAGTGATGAAACAATGTTTTTCAGAAGTCCATCACTGACATACAATGAACATCTTGGAATGCATGTCAGCTGCTTCAATACAAATATTACAAAAGCAAATTAAAGTTGCAAGGTTTTTAATTTGATTTTATAAAAAATCATACAATACACACTAATGTAAATCTTCTCACATGTAAGAAAGAAGATTCTCACTTGAGATCTTCTTTCTAAGCCCGGTTCTTAGAAAGTGTCACTTATTGAGGCAACACTTGATTCCTGTTTTGTCTTGAGCTGGAATTTATCATCACATCACCTGCTATTAATGTGCTACTTATGGAGTATCAGCCAAAGTCACATTGTGTCAGCATCCACTGTACTGCGCTTGTCTCCTGCAGAAAGCAAGCAAGAATACATTATTCCAACTATTTAACTGTTTACATTTAGGCAAGTAAAGTTATTTACAACTCACTGCCAGTGCAGATCACCTCTCTAATGCAAATCCTGCATGCAGGTTTGCGCCGTTTACAGCAGAGATGTCAAACTAATTTTTATTTTGGGCCAAATCCAAAGTCTGAATGTTCTTAAAGGGCCAGTTGTGCCAGAAGGTATTAATAAAACCCATTAAAGTGTTAAACCGTCAATAAATAGCTGCTTGTTTCAGTCTTAAATAATACTGAACATGTTTTCACATTGATCAGTCCATCAAGGAGTTTGTGATTGTTTTTGTGCAATCAGAATCGCAGAGTTTTTGGTGCTAATCTAGAAATATTTGTAAAGAAATTATTTCAATATTTTCTGTACTGTATGATGTTAAGTGACTTTTTATTAAGCATCAATCAGGTACTACAACCTGACTCCCAGTACGGCTGAGGCAGCAGTCACTTGAACTCGATGTCTTTGAGTTTCAGCTTAAACTCTGTCAAATTTCTCAAAAATTTTACTGCAATTTTTAGGAAAAAGTTGTTTAAAAGAAAAATTCTTTAAAAATTGGTGTGCATTTATATCAATCCCCCATGACTCAAACTCACCTAAATAAAATCTAGAGCACCAACAATCAGAAAACAAGAAAAGAGATGCTAAAGACGAGACCAAATAAAATTTCCAGAGCTCCAAACGGAGATGAGGGCTGGACTGCTGCTCAGCAATCACAAATTCACTTTTCAAATTGTTCACAGCTGCACAGATTTTAATCCCCTCAGATAGTGGCACCAAATCCATAGCGCCAGCAAAAAAAACACAACACCCTTCTTTGCAAACTTGACTCACGAGTGCCAATAATAATAATAATAATAATAATAATAATAAAAGAACGGAGAGCACGTGTGACGTCAAGATGCACCTTTGACTAAAAATAAACCCATCTGCCTGGTAATATGACACCGCTTCTCCCCCTGCTTGTAAACAGCCATGTCACAAGTGTGCAATGCGTGCACATATTAAGAATAAGGTACTATCAGCCATATTTGATGTGTCCATCTTCCCTGTGACACGTTATGAGGTGTTTTATTGAAATAAATTAACAATGTGTTCCTGTTCCGCTCGACTCCTGCTGAGTCACAGTGCCCTCAAAATCATTTATTAAAAACATATTTTGTCAGAAAACTTTCCTCATGTTGTTTTTCAGTCTGGATTTACAGTGAAAAGGCAGGAGCAGAAAGAATTTCCCTTTCTTGCATGTGAGGTTGTGCTGCAGACTAGATAGTGAATCTGGCCTCAGGAACCCTCCATCCTGTGGCTGCGCTGGACTTGCAGAGGACAAACACAAACAGACCTTAATGTACAAATGTATAACTAACATGTAAACAGTCTTTAAAAAACTTCTTTAGAGAGGAGAGAAGTTAACCTGCTAGAATAAGTAGAACAGGGCCAAAGTTGGACCTGCCAACTATCTACTATGTGAATTTCAATAACTTAAAATATCTTTGAAAAGTTTCTATTTTAGTCATTTGATTCAAAAGCTAAAACTCTTGAGATTTACTACTTACCTTTTGTATCAGTCTTATGTTAAACTGTATTTCTGAGAAATAAATGTTCTTTTCTTGTCATATTTTGCTCCTTATCCCATTGGACACTGAACTGAAAACAGCCAACTGCTTTAGATTCATGCACAGTTTTAGTGCAAGAAATGCGAGCCTCGCTCAACCATAAGAGAGAAATTATTAAGATATAAATCTTTTATTTGAAATGTAAAGCTCAAAATACAACTTTGTTTTCAGTATAGAAAAAATTGTGTGATACGGATCGAGATCCAGGAGAAGCAGCATAAAAACGACTTCAGCTCAGGATGAAAGGTAAAAAGCACAAATTTTGGACTCAGATTTTCTCTCCTCTTAAGACACAGAGTGATGAGATAGATTAGAATTATGGTAAAAAAAAAAAAAAAAGAAATGTAATATGGTGCACATAAAAAAAAGAACTCCATTACCCGCTTCCTCTTGTGTTGCTGAGAAGCTGATGGAGCCCAAACTGACAGAACAGGTTCAGAAACCTCTCAGATTTAAAAAAAATAAAAATAAATTAATTTGTACTTTTAAATAAGGTTCTAGGCTTCTGAGTGCTTTTGCGGGGCCCGGCGAAATAAAACAAACTAACAAACACCAGTACAGAACAAGGCCTGGACTGCAGGACAACAAAAGCCACAAAGGGAACATGAAACAATGGGACGCTTTCACAGCCCCTCGTCCGTCCTACTCTAAATTCCCGCAGTGTGACTACCCGGCAGCCCGGGGCACAAAAGAGCAAGTGTCTCCCCGCCACTCAAAGCGACATCTCAGCACTCTCGCCTCCAACAGGCCCAAATACGACAGCCTACGGGCTCCAGCTGCCACCCGAGGGCCCGTTCAATCCGCCTCTGTCTCTGAAATTGGCCCCGTATCTGGCAGCACTTAGCCTCTCTCGCCTGTGGGCTGACGGGCAAAGAGAGAGAGCGAGAAGGGAAAAAAAAGAAAAATGCAACTGATGCCCACTTCAGAGGTGTTATTATGGAGCACAGCTCGTCGCTCTGAGAGATTTCAGCGGGCGAACTGCGAGGAAAGGAGAGTCTGATTGCGTAAGCGGCAGTGGGACGAGGTCCTCCGTGGAAATGCCCATCTGAAGGAATCGGGTGCAATTATGTGAACAGAATGAGAGGGCCGCGGCCATGAAAAGCCGCGGAGAATGCTAATTTAGATGTCTCTGAAGGAGAAGTGACGCAGCTTAACGATAGCTTTCACACTGACGCTCACAGTGTCAGACAGACTGTCAGGAAGACCACTGGTTTTAAGGACCTGATGGAAACTCAAGTTAGAGTAGCACCACCTAAGTAAAGTTTTTACTGAAGTAAAAGTAAAAAGTCCAAGAAATGACTCAAATAAGAGTAAAAAAAAAAAAGAAAAAAGTATTTGGTAAAAAGATGACGTGAGTGCTGAATAACTGATCAAAACACAGTGTAATATTTAAAAATTACATCATCAGACGGACCAAAATATATGTTGAAACTTTTGTATTTTATTTATTTACGGATTTATACTTATATGAATTAGAACGACGCATATGAATCAACACATCAGCAGAAAGCATCAAAGTAAAAATGCCAGCGTTAGCACAAAACCTAGTTTTCATCCATCGTCCCACAGCAGGTTAACAACTAGAAGCAACATTAAGTTATAATAAAGATAAGATGCCCTATCAGAATACAGTGAAAATGAACATAATTAAACATAAACTAAAACTAGTCTTTATCTAATAGTGAGGTGGCAGGAAAGTTGGTGGTGAGTCTGAACCTACAAAACTTTTACCAAAACAACAGATCAGAAGTGTTTCTGTGTCTGGGGAACATTTCAGTTTCTTCTTCATTCAGTGAAATCGCTCCCAGCGGGTCGAGTATCCAGACATTTTACTCGAGTAAGAGCAGCAATACTTCATAATCAGGTGAAAGTGCAACATAGTGAAAAGGCTCCTGAAAGTACACGTTTTCCAGAAAGTTACTAAAGTATATATGAGTAGATTTATCTACAGTTACTACTCTGATAGTGATTTTTCCTTCTATTTCTGCTTTTCATTAACGCCAGGTTCTAATGTCTAAAACTGGTCGTCTGAGATCACTGGTCCTCAACCCAGAAACCATTAAGTTAAAACATTAAGATTAAGACCCCTCCCCCAGTCCTGCGTTTATTAGCAGGTGATTATGAAGCGTCCTCAGTGTGTGGTGGCACGTGTCCCAGCGTGACTCTGGGAAACATGAGATCTGTGCAGAGGCAGCCCGTCGTTAAACCTCCCACCCCAACAGTCTGGACCTGGGAGACCGCCGCGCCACGGCGACCGGCTTTAACAGAGAGACAAGATGGCACCAGGTGAGCGGCGCGCTTCCACGTGACTCACACAAGTCTGATGGAGCGGCAAACAGTGGCACTTGATAATCTTGGCTAAAAATAATAGATAAATGCTTCTAAATACATGCATAATAACAAAAAGTAGATTTGAGCAGTTTTTCAGTTGGAATATTTGCACTGAACAGAATAAAACGTCTCAAAAAAGTACCAGTGATTTTTTTATAAATTTTTTTTATTATGTACTTTTTTTTTTTTTTTATAAATTGGAATATTATTGAAAAGCTCATTTATGTCAGCAGGGCTGGACGATATGGCTGAAAAACAGATAGAGATATCAGCATTTCATATCAGTCGATATTGATAATAATTACATTTTTGTTTGTTTGTTTTAAATATCTGGAATACTGCCAAACATCTGACAGTTTCGGCTTGACTTTTGAGTTTTCACTTTGTGTCGTTTTATATGTTTGTGCAGTTTTGAGGCACAGTGGTGAAACATGAAACCGCTGCTGCGCGGGTCACTCAATCGCTTGTTGCTAGGTAACCAAAGAGCGAGGGAGTTAGTTGATGCCACCAACCAAGCTTAGCTAGGCTGAGACAGGTTGAGCGGCTAAAGCGTTTCCTTTACCTACATTACCCAGAATGCTGTGCGGTTCAGGATCAAAGATCAATGAAATTATTGAATATTCTCCCTGTGGTGGATGCTCCTACCACCACCACATAGTGTTAGTATTTATTTTTTCTTTATATTATGTTTATTTCATTTAGACATACATTTCCTAATGGGTGCACACTTTAGTTTATGTCTGTCTGAATGTTTATTTACACTTGTTTTTTGTTTGAGGTGCTGCTGACAAACGAGCTGGAGGAGGGACTGGAACAAACCATTTTTCTGAAAGACTGGAGGGGGAAGATGTGTTTCAAGTTGATCTTAATTGTTAATTTTGTCACTTAAATATACACGGATTATTTTGGTTAAGTTAAAGTTAGTTTTGATTTATTTGTTTCATAAGATACTTTAGTTAATTTTGTATTTGTTTGTTCTTTTGTTAAGTTGTGCCTCCCTCATGTGGTAGATTTAGGTTACTCCACCCCTACTTAAGCAGCCTTTTGTTCTTTGTTTGTAGGTCAGTTTGTTTGTGTTTTGTTTGTGTTTGGTTAGAGTTTAGTTGACCGCTGTTAAATTGGGCCCAAATTTGTTACTTATCTTTTTGATTCATTTTGTATTTAATCTTTGTTACCATTTTTTGAAGAATTAAATTGAAATATTTCTATTTTTGAACACCTTTTTGTCCTCGTTTGAGTTTGGTCCCTCACACTCCCAGAAGAATTATTTATTGATGTTGATCACGTGTGTATTGCAATATGTATCGTTATCGATTTATTGTAAAGCCCCAGTTAAAAGCATTATATAGATTAATTCAACACAAACTGATGGTTCTAAGCCTTTCTTTCTGTTAACGACGACAACTTTCTCCTTACAGTGAATGAAAACATAACCATTTAGATTTTGATATTACATCAAATATTTTAAATACAGAAACATAGGCTTGATGAAAAGTATGTTTATTGCCTGCTGAAAGGTTTCTATTTAAAAAAAGCTACTTTTAGTCTGAACAACTGGTCTCGTCAGAAAGAGCAAATTCTAATTAACTGAGATGTGCCTGTAGTTTTCTTGTCATTAGGTTGGAATTTATGTGCCTTCCCCCCCCCCCCCCATCATTATCTAGATTCCATCGAAGATTTTACAAAACCTGTATGTTTTGCCTTATTTTCCAACCTAAAACTAGAAATAAAATTGTGGTCGTTTCACAAAATAACACATTTCCTACAGTAGCTACGTATCCGAAATTATAAGTTGTCTTTTTCTTTTTTTAAAGGTCAAGCAACGCTCGCGACTCTAAACGAGCGTAATTTAGGTGGACTGAGGGTAAAATTGGCTCTTGGAGTTTGTAAAGGTTGCAGTTTTGCTCTACGACTCAAAATATTTCGTGAAGCGGCAGCAAAAGTCCCATCAGTTTGAATAGTAATACCAATCTGGGCAAGGTTGCTGAAAGCAGATGAAAGAGCACACTAAGCCGTAATTTTTCACGCCTGCAGGTATTTTTAACACTTTTTGTTTCATTACGAGCCGTAATCACCAAAATGAAAGCTGGCTGATCCAAATTAATGGGACTTTACTAAACGCCAGAGAAAAGAGGATTTTATTTCTGAAGAACTGACACGTTCGTGTAAATCCTGTTCCAGACCCTCCAGCGGTGCGGCGCAGATGTTTTGACACCACTTGAAACTGTTTTTTCATAAACTTAGATGGATTTTGTTTGGACATTTCAGCAAGCGATTAAAGTTTGTGTTCGCAGTGCAAAGTAAGTTTTTATTCGTCCCATTTTTGTTCACCTATTTGTTTCCTTTTCCGTTTTCTACACAACACAGATGGAAATATCTCATCTGCCGTTCTAACAACACAATCAAACCCCATCGAACCTTTTTAATTATTGAAGCAACTCTTCAGCGAATAAATACGGCACCAAGAATGCGATCCCTGTTCTGAGTTGCTTCCAGGAAAATGATTTAGGATAAAATACTAAATGTTCACAACATTGCGCTGCCTTTGAATAAATCACATTAAAATGCCAAACGCAGCAGCAGTTTGTTTGTTTTTTTCCACCGATTTATAGGTTGTAAAATCCTCCGGGTGAATTCACTGCACTGCAGTAAGGAGCTTGTTGTTCATCGTCATACAGACGTATTCGAGCCTTTCCACGTTTTCTCATATTGCAATCTCAAACGTTAAAAAAAACAACAACAAAAAAAAAACGACACGCGTCATTTGCCGTTAGGCACTTCTGATCCGAAAAAGTTTACATGCAAAACACTTGTGTGGTGGAAAACAAAACACTCCACATCACCCCGAACAGATGAACAGAGACGATGCCACAACGAAACAACGGCGTTCAGTCCCTCCAAGGACGCTGTTAAGTTCTTTGGGAGGGATTGTTGAAGCCTAAAATGGCTGACTTTGCAGCACCTTTTTCAAAAAGTTGAGACTTTTCTGACGTTTTACTTTTCTACTTTTCCAATTAAAAAAAAAAATCCCCGAAAAGGCCTGGATTTTTAACTCGAGTGGCTTCTTGAAACAGCAAACATAATACAAATAAAACCATGCTCCGAGGAGTCGTCAAAATGCAAAATAAGAGCTTCATATTGTTCATTAAAGTCAACATGAACTGTTTGCACAGTGGAAACAAATCCTGCAGAACCTCTCAAAATGTTGTTGGTTTTTTTTTTCAAAAACAAACCAGCAAAAAGAAAGAAAAAAGAAAGGCAACTGCTATCGTTTAGCGTCACACACGCTGTCATCTTCCAGGTTCGGCTTTCAAGAAACACATAGCGAAACAGGAAGTGAAATCAGAAGGCGGCCATGCGGATTGGTCAAAATTCAGCCGAGTTGCAGTGATTGGTGAGAAAAGAAGGAAATGTAAAAGGTGATTGGTCAGATTTGGTCCAAAGTTGCGATGACTGGTGAAAACTGCAAATGAATTTGCAAAAATAAAAAAGAGAATAACAATACATCAAACTCGCAATCCTTTTAAAGAGGGGGAAAAAACATTACAGCATGGCAACAAAAACGAAGATGAACGAAGTTAGTACTTTCCTAGACTGATCCTACAAACAGCCGCGGTCAAAACGTGTGTTAGATTCTTGATTGTATCTGACATCTTTACTTTGACTGGGCCATTCTGTGACGAGGCATGAGACCCGATGTCAACATATGCTCCCCGTCCAGTCTGACTGAACTCGAGCTGTTTTATGAAGAAGAATGAGGTGAAAGGTCAAACTCTGGACAAATGGAAGAGTAAAAAGACTGGAAGCCGAAGGTTTAACGAAGCTGGGATCCCGCTGTCTCCACTCTGACAGACAGAACTCGATACGAGGCTGCGGCCTTTCGGGAAAAGACGACGACAGCGACAACTTCTCTCTGTCTGCCCCTGGCCGAAGCAGCCTGGTGGACGAGATGAGAGCGTGAGCCGACTGAGGCGTGACACAAAGCGGCTGCCGACAGGTCGCCGAGGAGCGCGCGCGTCTCTTTTAGTTACAGAGGCATTTCATCTGCTCAACCGGTCTGCTGAATAATGTCACAGCCACGCTGCTCCTGGAAGTGAGCTAGTCTCGTTTCAGCTGAAAGCCGAGCGATGCGCTGTCCGTTGAAGGCGTCAAATGAAGAGAATAGAGGGGGGAGCCAAGAAGAGGGAGTCATCACTTTGAAAAATTTTTTTTAAATAAGAGTAATGAAAAAATTACTCACACACACACACGCACACAAATTCCCACATTAATTAAGGCTTTTTTTTTTCTTAAGTCAGACACGGGGAGGTCGTTCTGATCTCGACTAATAAGGTTTTGACTCTGATTTTAAGGCGGTAGATGGAGTTTAATTGCTTGAGTGAAAGGTTATTTAAAGCAACACCAAGCTCTGCATCGTCAACCATCTAATGCAATAAACACACCATGAGTTGAATTATTTACGTGGAGCTGGAGGATTCAGACGGTTTCAACGGGCAAAGCTAAATTACAAGATCGGAGGACAAAATTGTTAACATGTTTGCAAAACTGCAAACATGTTACAAAGCGGGTTACTTTGCTTTACCATGACAGAAATGGACATGAGCGAAACGAAAACTTTTTCTTAAATATTGACCTGATCTTTCACAGTGAACCTCTCAAGTATGTTGAGGAACATGATCAGAAGCACCAACTTTGATCAAGAAGACAAAACCTGCCATTTTATTAGGCACAGCAAATTTGACACGCATGACAAGCAAATCTCGGTGCAGCAGGTGAATCGATCACATCTGCTCATCATTTCACCGATTTCTCTTTTGTCTTCTAGCCTGCAGAACAGCTTCTGTTGGATATAGGTTTGAGCAGAAAGTTTACATGCATGAATAAATAAAAAGAATAAACAAACAAAGTTAATCTGAGAGCAGTTGTTACCGGCACCTCAGCTGTGAATCTGTCTGGAGACCTGAGGCATGCAGTAAAAACCGCAGGAGGTTAAAACAAGAAGACCATGTGGGAAGCGTTTTGGTAGCAACTGGTGCAGCTGCTTCACAATGAAATCATTCTTTCATTTGGCATTTTTGGTTCATGTGAATGTAAACCGCATCAAACTGGAGCAGTGGTAAGTATGATTTCCCAACAGGCTGACCGTGATGCCTGCAGAACTCCACCTATGAACCCGCGCAGCTGCACTGAGGAGTTTTCTGCCACCTCATAGCGGGATTCACGCCTTTATCTCTGCGCACGCCTCGGCTCGGTGCTGCAGACAAGCTGAGGAGGGCCTGCACGGGCATCCAGCGGGCAGGATGAGACAGCAGGGTCGCTGCGGCTGCAGCGTTAGCGCGCTCACGAATGACACAGCCTGCGCTGCAAGCAGGAGCTTTAAACTTTAAACACACACACACACACACACACTGACACACATCAAGGACAGAGCCCTTACCTCGGGATACAGTTCGGGGAGGATCCGTCTATCTCCCACGTTGCGAACAGGTTCATGGGCACCGGTCGGTTGAGAGCCCCGCTCCCGGGGAAGCTCAGCCGGCCGCTCCTCTCCGCCATGGCTGTCGGTTCGAGCGGGTGGGACCGTCCTGACACCGAGCTGGTCGGTTGGTAAACAGCAGACCGGCGCGCGGGTCGTCTGTCTGTGTGTGTGTGTGTGGGTGAGGTGATAATGTGTGTGTTTCCGCGAAGAAACTGCCGTCACGCGCTCACGTAAATAACGCGTGTTCGTCGGACGCCGAGCTCATTTCTGAGTGGGGAGCGGAGCCGGGCGGGTGGCCGTGGGTTCCTCTGTGGACCGAGCAGCTCGACCGCTGAGCTTGTTGTGCCCGGTCCGCACGCTGTCCCGGGGTATGACGGGTGGCTCGTGCGCAGCGGTGGTGGGAGAGGCTTAGCTCTAGACCGTCACTGCGACGCGTGAGGAAGAAAACCTGGTCTGCGCTGTCCCCCCACACTTCAAAATAAATCCCCCGGTGAATGTTAAAGCCGAACATATTCCGCACAGAATTGCTCTGTGTGGAATGTGGATGACTAATAAAGTGGAGCTGACATTTAGAGAGATCTTTATGACCACATAGCCTGATAAATAGGACTGTTAACAGCTTGGATTTGGGCAATATGGCTGCCTGCCCAGGGCGGCACAACTTCATGGACGCCACAAAGTGGAAATAAAGATGCTAAACCTTGTCTTCTGTGACTCGAAAGGTTATTTGTATGTTCAATTAGAGGAAATTGCTGTCTAATGCAATTCCTCTAATTGAATTGCATTAATTAATATGCAATATTGCAGTAATTAGCACAAAGAAAGTGCTGTAGACAGCAGCACAAGGGTCTCTGTGTCACCAAACCAGCAGGGGAATTGCCTGATGGTGCGTTTACACCAATTGCGTTTCGAGCGTCAGGTGCAACTGGCATTCAAAGTCTATATGGAGTCGCATCGACGACCGCCGCGGAGCTTTTTGAGCGTCTAACGTGGCATGACTTGAACCTTTTGGACCGTTTTGGATGTTTGACGCATCAAAAGAGTCCCACGCGTCCGACAGAAACCAACGGCTGGAGCTGGCATGCCCAACGGGCCCTCGACGCGCCTCCATATAGGCTTTGAATGTAAACCAGATGCACGAAACGCCAGGTGTAGAGCAAAACGCGACAAACTCGAAGCGTCGGACATGTTATTGACACACGCGTCAGTGTAACTGCATGGTCAGCAATAAAATCTGTTCAGTCTCCATGGTAACTAAATGTTATAGCTGTGTGAAGAAGTAGGATTACGTACAACTTAAGATCAAGTTGGAAAATCTATCATGATTTCCTAATTGTTTAGTGAACAGCCTAACTAATATTAGCGACAAAAGCTGGTAAAACTGTAGTTGTTCACAGTTAGGTGTATCATACCATACAGTGCTTATTGCTACAACATCCACTTTCTTTTATACATGTGATGTAGCAGCCATATTGGAAAAAGGTCGGGGTTGTAGTGAGATCTCAAGCATTTGCACTCAAAATTCCAACATAAAACAGCTTCCAGGTCAGAAGTAAAAATGTTAGAAACAGGCGAGATTAATATTTAACCAAACAGGCCACAATATGCCTATAGATAGCTAAAGAAAGCCAGTCGTGTCAAACATTTGTTCATGCCGGAAGCACTGCTCCAAGTAAGCGGAGCACTAAACACCCGACATATACTTGTCCATAGGGATATGCAGTGCTGGCTGGTGGTAAAAGCCCTCTGGATCAGAGGACAGGGTGGAATTACAAGGAGTGATTCTGCAGAAAAATGTTCGTCCAGTACACCTTTTTACTTTCTACTGTATTTCCCCCCCAATTTGACTATCAGATACAATAAAAGAGAAATGGTCCCATTTGTCCCAACAGTGAAGTTGTGAATAGTAACCTCTCTATTGCAGTTTGTTGATCCATCTGATTTTCACCTGCCATACAGTCGTGTTAAACTGCATATTATGAATAGCTGCATCTACTGAATATCTACTGTGGATCATAGATTACTTCCCTCTACACTAAAGCTGGAAAACAAACACTAGAGATGCAATTAAAATGTGTAAGCAAACCACTTTTTAAAGTAGTTATTTTGTTTACGCCATTCATGATTTAAAGCAACCGTTTTGCAGAGTTAAAACTACTGTGATGGAAGAAGAGTTTTAACTATTATTTCGTTCTTCTTTTTTTTCTATTTACTTGGATCAGTTTTCATCAACCAAATCTCTTCATTTCAAAAACATTTCCTGCCTCAAATGACTTTATGATGGTGTAAACAGAACAGCTCATTTGGAAAGCCATCATAGCTGCTCACTCATTAACGCAAGCGAGTGCTGCCACCCTGTGGTGATCACGATCTTTGCAGTGAAAATAAACAAACTAAAAAGTAGAAATGTGTTACCTTAAGATATTTTATTTTCGATCGTATATGTTCAGCTCTAACTACCTTTCAGGTTCTCATACATGGATGTAATCTCCTCAAGGATTACCATGTCTGGTCGGATTAGCTGTTACTATATTAATCCACAGGTTATTGTCGTGGCTTGTCAACAATAGCCATTTAATGTAGAACAATGAAGGACAAGAAGAAATTTATGCAAGATATCGCAAGAGGATGTTTAGTTTTATTCTTAGTTTTGGAACATTTGAGTGGAGTTTCGGTGCGTCTTTCCAATACAGAGTCAGAACATTTTGTTCCCACATTTACAAATGACTTTTTGAACTAAATTTTCTTTCATTAGATTATTTGGCCGGCAGTGTTGGCATTTACTTGCCTATTCTGGTTCCTTTTCAGGTTAACCCACTGAAACCGGACCAATCTGAGCTTCCCTTCAAAACAGCTAAAGCGAGATTTGTCTCAGATTTGTAACAAGAAAACACAAATATCTCCTGAAAAAAGAAAATACTTTTTTTTGTATTACCTGAGGTTGTTTTCTGAAACATTTAAGTCTTTGAATCAGTCACAGCCAGTCATTTAATATTAATATAATCTTCAGTGAGATTTTGTTCTTTTTGAATTGGGATACATTCTTCAGTAAAAACATGACAATATGTACCCAGACTTTTTTTTTTTTAGTACATTGAAGTTTAATATTTTTATAACAAAGCAGAAAGAAAATGAACTTAGTTTACATTTGTACTCCACAGTAAGTGTAGGACAGAGGGATTGATACATTTCACAGTTAATGAAAGACTTGAGTTGAAAATGGAAACATTGTGTGCATTTTTTTTGAACACACGTAGTAAACGAAGAAAAAAAAAATACAATATATAGATTCATCAGCATGTAAATATGCAACATTTACAAGCAAACTTGTGTCAGACTCCCGATTCCCAGATAAAAACGTAAAGATATCAGTGAAAACACTGACTAAAAGTAAGACGCTTAGGAAAACTAAATTCCAGATGGCCACACTTTGAGAAACAAGAAAAATCTAAATCCCCAGCTGAACTGCTCTCATGTTCCAATATCAAATGACTGAATTTCAAACACAGATAGATGCCTCATCAGAAGAATGATCGACATTTAAGAGCAAATTTACATCTTTATATTCTCAACAGTTTAAGGGAATCGATGGTATTCCCACAAAGATTGGGAAATAAAGTAAATCCAGTGAAGGACAGTAAGCAGATAATGGTATCGCCACTCATATGAAGGGGTCAGAAGAATCAATTATTTAAATTTGGTTTACAATAATTTCACTCAAGTGAAAATTAAAAACTAAAAAGCACTCAAAAAAAAAAAAAAAAAAGCTAAATTTATACAAATTTTTTTCTTGCCTTCAAAAAGACCCCACTTAAAGGTTCTTCTCTCCCGTTCAGTAAAAACAAACACACAAGCCGCCAGGCGAGGCTCGCTAGGAAAACTACTGTGAATCCGTCCTATGACTTTCAGCTGCAGCCATCTTAGTGTTTGCTGTCTGCTGAGGCGGAGCGGGAACGCGAGCGAGATCGGGAGCGGGATCTGGAGCGAGCCTTGCCGTTTTGAGCGGGAGCAGGAGAGCGCGACTTGGAGTGAGATTTGGAGCGGGATTTGGAGCGGGATTTTGAACGAGATTTAGAGCGAGATTTGGAGCGAGACTTGGACTTGGACGGGGAATTAGCTGCAGGCTTGCTCCCTCCTGACATCTTCTTCTCTGGGGTGCGGCTGGGAGATCTGGAGCGGCTCCTGGAGCGGCTGCGGCTGCGGCTCCGGCTCCTGGAACGACTCCTGGAGCGGCTCCTGGAACGACTCCTGGAGCGGCTTCTGGAGCGAGAGTAGCTGCGAGAACGGCTCCTGTTGGTGGAACAGAAACAACAACGTTCATGTAACGACGGGCGCATTTTCACCACAGAATTAAAAAAAAAAACCAAACATAAAATGTCTCACCTCCTACTGTCCTCAAACATCTTCAACTTGCGTCCATTCAGCTCTGTTCCATCGAGTTTGGAGATGGCGTTCTTCATATCATAACGAGATGCAAACTCAACCACCCTGCATTCAAACCGATACTGAGTCATTCATCCATGAGACACAATAATAAAAACAACAAAAAGTGAAACAACTAAACTCACCCTTCATTTTTAGTGGGTCTGTGTGCGTCCACAAAGGTAACTTCACCTGCCTTTCTCATCAGGTCTTTAAGGTCCTATTTCAAGAGTACAACACTGAATAAGTAAGGGAATTAGACACGAAGCGTCACCGAGAGCCTTCTCGAACCTGGAACTTAAAGAGATTACCAAAAACTAAAAACATCAAACAGAAACTTGAGTAACCCATTTCTAGCACAATTGTATCAGATCCTATTCTAGAGGGCGTGTAAACAAGAGAGCCATAAAAATGATCTGAGGACAGGTTTTGCCCTTTTCTGCTGCAGAAACTAAAATTTACTGATTTCAAACTTATTAATTTAAAGACCACATTAAACCTTATGGTGAAACACTTCACAGAAAACAGGCAAAACTTTTGAGGAATTTGAAGTCAATACTCAACTTTTGTAAGTCAAATTTGAGTAGAAATTTGTGGGATAAACAGATTGTGTGTTGAATTTACGATAAAAATTACTATTTTTTTTTTCATAAAAGTTGGGACTTTTTTTTTTTTTTACATTTACCAAAAGACTTTAATAAAAGGGGGTCAACTGTTTACAAGATTCCCTTTCGAGACTAAATCTCCACCCTTCTACCACCCGCTATTAAAAAGAATAATAATAATAAAAAACCCAATCACATGAGTTTTATGCTACTTACCGCTCCAAACCAAGGTAGATAATAGCATAGAGCCACTTGTCCAAATAGCAAATGGGAACCAATGCAGTGTTAAGCCCTTGAGAAACGCCCTCGAGAAATGCTCTCAGCCTTGCATCAGCATCCGGCCTCCTCAAGTAAGGAACCACCAGAGAGAAAGTAGGGGGGTGTGATGTGTGCCCGACTCAACACCCCCCCAGCTCCACCAGCCACAGAAAGAGCCCCAACAGAGACTGTGGGAGGCCGTGGATTTGAGGGGGGCGTGGGGGTTCCTGCAGCCGGGAACGCCAGCCCACAGAACCTCCAGACTGTGGCTACGGCCCTCCTAAGGCTACCGTATCCTGCGCTAGACCACTTTCACCGCTACGGGGGACCAGCCAAGACTTTAGACCGGCAGCAACTGCGTGTAAGGAAAGGCACCAGATGGACACTATTCAGAAAAAAAACAACCAGCAGAGGGCGCTACATACTTCTGACCCCCCAAGTGGAGGATGTCTATTTACCTCTGATTTACAAAACAGGAAACCATACCAGAGGAGCTGCTTATTAAAAACGAAATGTTTTTTTTTTTCTCTTTACTAAAATACTAAACAGCAGTAATATGATTTTTGGAGTAAATGATACACTAAAATGGGAAAAAAAAAAAAAAAAAAAAAAAAAAAAAGAAAAACATTTGCCAATTTAACAAAAATGTGTAGATTTTTAACAGAATACTTATATAATAGCCAAACAAGAAACTGTTACTTTACTATTAAATCACGTGGCAAGATGTCATGGTAAATTGAGGTTAATGTAATTATGTGATCTCATACCTGCCAGCTGACCCGGGACGAGAGGTTCTCCACAATTAGCCTGTGATCAGTTCGCATTGGAGGGCCATACCTACAGAGAAATGTTTGGATTTAACACTAAAAACGCACACACATCTACAACAGCAGCCTTCTTGGTTTTCAGCACAATTTTTTGCTCAATTCATTCCTTTCTTGTTCACTTTTGTGTGTGTGTGTGTGTTTTTTCTCTAAGAATTGTGTCAATATTTGCATTGGTGTCAGATGTGGAAAAACAGGCTGTCGTTTACAATTTATTCCAGTCCATAAAGCCAAAAGGCTTCGAATACGCCACATTTTTAAGCAAGCCTGTCTGGAAAATATACATTTTCTCTTTTACAGTCCTGCAGTTAATTATTATTTTAGGAATTGATTAATCGGTTAACAAAATTTGCACATTCCACGGATTTATCATTTAAATTCTTAAGCATTTTTTATACAACATTTTTTAAAAGTACTTAAAAAGATGCATATTAACAATTCAATTCCTTTCTTATTTAGAAAATAAACATTTTTATTTAAATAAGAAAATAAACATTTTGTTCCCTAAAATGCAATAACAGAGTTCCTTTAATGAATCATACACACAATGCACACTCCAGGTAACAATTAATTGATAACTAAATCAATTATGACTAATATTTCAATAATCAATTCGTCACAATTAATCGTGTCAGCCAAACACAATTGACTTATTTTTAAGAGGCCAAATCATACGGTCTGGTTTGAAATGGTGGGTTTACTGAGATAGAAAACAATCATCTTTAACTTTTATGAAACAAAATGGCGACCCGAGTCTCATCTACCTAGCTCTGGTATTGCGGGATTGGCGATAGCCGCCTCCGCCGCCGCCACCACCACCAAAACGTCCCATTCCCGGAGCGCCGCCGCCTCTGCCTCTCCTGGAGCGGGCGTGCTCAATGGTGACCCTGAGGAAGAAAATATAAACAACGGATTAAAGTGGAAGGTCACGCAAACATATAAAAGAAGAAAAACCTGCTGACTCATGGAGCAGATAACTTTAACTGCTTGGCAGCTACTCAGATGACCCTGCGCTCGTAAACAACACCCAACAGGTGGCAAAACAGGGAAATCCTGGTCCGAGAAAACCGTTTACCTTTCACTGCACAGTTCTTTCCCGTTCAGCTCGTACACGGCGTCGTCGGCGTCTCTGTGGTCATCAAATTCCTGACAAGAATGGGAGAGCGTTATTTCCCTTAAGCTCAGAGTAAACCAAATCGAAATGTACCGAAAGGACTTGCCACACTGACCACAAATCCAAATCCGTTTTTCAAGTTGATCTCTCTTATGTGTCCATATCCCTTGAAAAACTTCTCCACATCCCTCTCTCTCGCATGTGTGCTCAAGTGCCCGATGAAGACCCGACTGCTACTCATGTTGCTCCTTGCTGCAAAGAGATAAAGAAATTTTCAAACAATGGAGGACATTGAGAAAATAAATTTTTTACCTGTGGAAAATATAACGAGAACATCTTGTTATTGTTGTCTTACACCGACTGTGGAACATAAATTAATCATTATCTTGGTGAGAAAACCTCCACGTAAATAAGTTATTTCCTCCTTTGACTCTCCTCTCACACAGCTTAGAAGTTAACGGAGTAGCACACATCCCTCTTCATGTGGCATTGTTGTTTTAAAATTAAAAAGACAAACAATAAAGCCAAACTACAACAGGAATACTCCAAATCAAAATTGTACTTTGATCCACCTGTAGTTAATTTGATCAGCCCAATTATTTTATGCAAATTTATTAGTTAAACAGTACAAAAAAAGTACTCACTAAGAAGTAAAACCTTCCTTCGCGATATTTCACTCACATAAATATCGCAATATTTACATATCTTTGATGTTTAATTTCCCTTGGGGATCAATAAAGTATCTTTGAGTTTAATTTTAAAGTAAAACAACATAACTACGTTCTGAAGAATTTTTTTTCCAACTTTAATCAGGTTTACTTAAAGCTTCCGAGTCAAACACGATGAAAACCGTTCAAGGAGTTCTCATGTCGATGAAAACCGTTTCACTTCTGAGCCGACTAACCGGTCTAAAAAATAAAATGCGACATTTACTGCAAGTCGAAACGTAAATAAAGCAGCGCAGATACAAACGTTAATTTGTTGGTTTCTCTAAAATAAAATTAAGATAAAAGTGCAAACAATTTTTGCCCATTTATGGTAAAGGAACGCACAGAAGGATTTGGGGCCTGCATCAGCCGTCAGACCTTCACATACAAACACTGCGAAAGACCCTGTTGTTACTGCGCAATGCGTTAATAAATTCACTGTCGCCTAAAAAGCTAAACTTAACAGGTAAAAAATTAATTGAGTACAGTATGCTTCAAAGCTTCCGGTTTTTAGAACTAATTTATCTGAGGTTTTCTAGCAAAAAATAGCTCTTCGTCTTTTTTTTTTTTTTATTCGCCTCGAGGTCGCTTTCAGTTAGCCGAGGAGAGCTAACGTCAGATACGAAAACAGTCGCTGCTGACAGAAATGACGTTACAGCGACCTCGTTAAACACACGAAAATATGTTGAAATCCGTTAACGTGATATTTCAGGCATGCTTACCTATTTTTTCTTGCCGAGGAAAATTGAAACGTTGCTCACGTTGCACGTTGTGAACCGAATGTAGGTCACCCAGAAAAACTGGAACAAAATGGCGAATGAGTCCGCAGTGGAGGAAAGACCACGGGTTGCCTTTGGGTTGCCAGGTATCTGGTAAATGCACTTTCGAGCACCTCTGGTTGAGAACATTTGCACTGTAGTTTACCGTTGTAACATAGTCGGCGGTAGTATTTTATAAAGAACAGAAAAACAGATTAACAAACCCCCCCCAACAAACAAGAATGTTATGTGGATGCCAGAAATAAAATAAATAATCCCAACTAAGCTTTCTGATTAAAGAGGGATGTAACTACTACTTGGCAACCCATCTGGGCGTATTCTGTGTAACATGTTCTTGTCCTGGATTATAAATATATAGATAAACATAAATGAATAAATTAATCTTATATATAGCTATACGCCGCATTTTGATAGTAAATAAAATATAATAATATAATAAGAAACTAGATTACAAGTAAGCTATTATTACTGGACATAAAATAGGACTAATTTACATCCATTTCTTTATTAATAATAATCTAAAACGCAAACAAACAGATAGGCATTTTTTAAACACCGTGGTGGCCAAAAATACATTAGATTACACAATGGATTGTGTAAGGAGAGAAAAAAATACCTAACAAATCAAATTTTCTCACCATAAATATAGAAACATAATTCTTAAAGAGCAGCTCCATTATTATTGATATAGTGTGATCCAAAATAAATGTCTTTAACGACCTAATGTATTTTTGAATAGAGATGCTCCAAACATACAACGGTCAGCCATGAAAGAAGGTTGCACATTAGATGTAATAATGGATTTAGTTAAAATCCATCCATCCATTTTCCTTCACCCTTGTCCCTATTGGGGTCAGGTGGTGCTGGTGCCGATCTCCAGCTGCGTTCTGGGTGAGAGGCGGGGTATACCCTGGACAGGTCGCCAGCCTGTCGCAGGGCAACACAGAAACAAACAGGACAAACACACACACACTCACGCCTAGGGAGAATTTGGAAAGACCAATTAACCTGACAGTCATGTTTTTGGTCTGTGAGAGGAAGCCGGAGAACCCAGAGAGAACCAGCACAGGGAGAACATGCAAACTTCGTGCAGAAAGACCCCGGGCCGGGAATCGAACCCAGAACCTTCTTGCTGCAAGGCAACAGTGCTCTACCAGCTGCGCCACTGTGCAGCCCTCTAGTTAAAATCCATTACTTGAATTAACATATCTGCTAATGCAATGTTTACAGTGTTTTATCTGATAAAAATAAAGACAAGATCTAATTGCAGTCAATCTCTTTATTCTAGAATTATCATCATTTGGGGGGATTTATGGAGTTAGGAGAAGGAAATACAATTTTTTCGACAGATACAATCAAATAAAAATAAAAATAATAATAAAACAAATCCCCAACACCTCTCTTGCCTGCTGTGTCAAAGAGATTTCCAGGATTTAACACTGAACCACTGTACAGTTTCACAAATCCAAACCAAAAAAACCCAATATTGACGGTTGCAACACAATAAACTGGCGGAGGGGGGCAAAAAAAAAAAGACAAAAAGCATGTCAGTGAATAAGGATACAGTTTACTCAGCAGCACGAAGAAGTGAAACGATTGATCTGCACTTTTAAGCCCATTCCCTGTGGGATTCAGCCAGTCGTACCAGAAGCCATGTGATTTCCTTCCTGAGAGAGGGGCGGCTGTTCAGCGAACAAAAGAAGCTCTGCCAGGAAAAGTGATTCAAATCGTGCAACCTTATGCCAACGAGGACAAAACCAACGCAAGCCGGATTCACTGCAGAACCCACCGCAGTTGTTTATGTTCGTCTGCTGTCGACACTTATCCTCTTCGCAGAAATCTGTCATTGCGACAGAGATAAACTTCACAGAAAACTTCTGTGAACACACAAGATCGCGGTCGTGGCGACGAGGGGTCATAGGGGCCAACACAGAAATCATATTGAATTAAGACATATCATTACAAGTGATAAAAATGAATCGTATTGAACATGCTCATTTTAAATTGGGTGTGATATTTCAAAAAGCTTGGGGAGAGGAAGAGTACACGCAAGAAGCAAACTTGTGAAAAATGTGTAAAATGATGACTAATTAACCGAAAAATAGGTAGATAAATAAATAAATAAATAAAAAATCCAGGCCAGTGTACAGTTTTTCACGATGAGACGCTTGATGTTATTATCCAGAGAACAAAATATGTTTAAAAGATTTGGGGAAATATGGAAATACAAAGACTAACTTGTGAAAACCTTAATTAGTCCTCAGGCTGTAAACCAGAAATCTTTTATTCTGACAATTTTTTGGGTCTGACCTTATATGCTGCATCTTCTTCCCTGCTGAAGAAAAGAGGTAAAGTTCCTAGGAGCTTTTCTCAGTTTTTGCATTTTAACTACAAACGTCAATGAATTTCACTGGGATTTAACCCCCGATAGACCAGTAAAACTACATCACAGTAGTGAAACGAATGGAAATCGTCACGTTTTAAAAAAAGAAATTTCACAAATAAAAATCTAAAAAGTGTAGCATTCATTTGTGTTCAGCCCCTTTTGCACCGTAAATCAGTAAATCTGTATGCTAAAGGAGAATAGGTAAAGAGTTCCAGCTATCTTTGTAACAAAAGGTTGTATCAAATGTATGGCATCACAACCATTCACTACGTTGTTTTGATCTATCCTGTGAAATCCCATTAAAATTCATTGAAGATTGTAACATGACAAAAATATGGAAAACCTTAAGTGGTAAGAATACTTTTGCAAGGGACCGTTCCTTTAAGACTGTTTTCGGTGCACATTTTGGGAGTCGCCACCCATAACGACATGATTACCTTCCACTTTGCTGACGTCACGACTTATATAATCAGTACATACTCCAAACTACACACGACATTTAAAGCACTTCCCAAACGTTTGCTGTGAAAATGCAAATCGGTTTAACATGCGTTTCAGTTCGTCGTCATTTCCTTTGCTGTAAGCCTCTGGGCTCGTTCTGCTCTTGGTTGAATTTTTCACGTCATCTCACCTTTTGAGAAACAGAGTTGTAACGCAGGCAGAGGTGTCCCAGGGTATTAAAATCTTCTTTCCATCATGTTAGAGGCTTGATGATTATGCAAGCCTCTAACATGTGGCTTGCATAATCAACATAAAAAACAAAACAAAAAAACAAATCAAATGGCAAAACAATGCATCTTTTTTGTTTTGTTTTTTTTTAGATGATTATTATGTGTTTATACCCAGAGACATTCCAGGAATGTCTCTTTCTGGTGCTAAAGCGAGAAACAGTTCGGCACGTAATCTCTCAAAACCAATCCGGATTTGTCGTTTTTGTGTTTTGCCACCGGCACAATAAACAGTTTAAGAAGTCAATACAGCGGGGCTGAGCCGTGACCTATGAAGGGGCCGATCTTAATGCTAAGCCGAACTCACAGTAACTGCACACATAACATGTTGGACTCTTGATGGAAGGGAAAGGACAGATTTCTGCTCCTCTTTATTGCAGCACCCCTGTCTCTGTGGTTCTAATGATGAAAAGGGCGGGGGGCTTCAGCTGATTCTGGCTGGAAAAAATGTTAACAGTACAAAGATCATTTGGATATAAAAGAGTAGTCAGAAAAAATGCGCTAGGTCACAGAGTCGGTAACTGAGAGAAAAGCGGCTAGAACCTTTTCTCTGAGACGGTCAGATTCAGTGACCGAGCTGCCTGAGGCTCGCTGAACAGCAGCTGTTTCAACTAAAAGCGTTCGCTCTTGATTGTGTGCAACCGTTAAGAGACTGGTTACTCGGCTAATGGCTTATTCACGCTGCAATTCCCAGTAAAGAGATTTTCTTCTACAAAAAGATCATGAGAAGGTTTACGTGACAACTCGACGGCGGTAGAAAGTATTTGCCAGCTCACAGATTTCTTCTGTTTACTTTTGCGATTTCCAGTACACATCCAATGCAATCCAATCAAAAAGCTATTTAAACCAAACGGGTCTTTTGAGAAAATGCGCTCGCCCTCCACTCTTTTGTGGCAACATCTTCCACCAAGCATTTGCAGCAACTGCTAAGAGACCTTTATGTCTTTGTAGATTAGTTTTGACCCTCTCTTCTTTGCAGGATTGTTTCCAGTCAGTCAGCACCACTAGACGATTTTCTAGGTATCTCAAAGTAAATCAATAGAACGTGGCTAGTCAATATAAAAATCTTTATTTTTGGTGTTTTTAGCCACTCAGGTAGAGGACTTGCTGGTGTTTCCTTGGATACGCAAGCAAGCTATGTTTGTTCGAAAGAGAACAATATGAACGTAGTGTTTCTAGGTCTTAACCTCACTAAACTGTAAAGTCTCTTAAATTTGGACAATCTGCAGTTGGACAGTTTGGATCCAATGGTTCAGTCCTGCTGAATAACCCAAGAGTGCTTGCTTGATGCCACAAACTCTGGGCAAGAGTTTGTGGCCAAGTCCTCCTGGTGTCTCGTCAATTGTTAACAGGGGCTTGTTTTTTGTTTTTGTTTGCCAAGTCTCTTTCTTGTTAATTTATGAACTGAGACCATAACTGAGGTTTGCAATGCCAAAATTGAAGCTTTGGAGTTATTGTTTTCAGCTCTTGCATGAGTCGTTGATGCATTCTTGGAGTAATTTTGGGTTAGGTGGACGACCTTGGGAAGATATTCTATCGTTCCAAGTTTTCTCCACTTGTGGTTAATGGCGCTCATTGTGCTTCTCTGAAGTACAAATTTCTTGAATTTCTTTAAATTTGGAATACTCAGTTGGTTTCTGTGAGCTTTTAGCCTACTTCGAGTTGTCAGACAGTGCATGTCTGGCAATACTGAGAATGTAACTACTGAAACTAAAGAGGACATTGCTATTTTCATCTACTGTCAGGTTGATTTGGGTAACTTTTGTCACTTCAGAAAGGGAATTATCTAAAAAAAGATTTTTTTAACATACTTGGGTTATCTTTCTCTGATATTAAAATTTAAAACAAAAGAAATCTGTAAGAGGTCAAGTACAGCGTCGCTCCATCGCATCTCTGGTTAGTTGTCTAATTTATGACATTGTCTCAACATGCAACATTTTCTCTCTTTAAGAAAATATCAATCCTAAACTCCCACCCAAAACTGACCTGTTCATCCTCTGAAATGGCCGCAGAATAGTTACACCTTAAGAAACTGGAACCAGCGTTATCATCTGAAGGCCACATAGAGGTTATTAAACGAGGACTTGCCGAACTTGCGGAGATTAGTAGTTTCCTGGTACTGTTACTATCTGGAAAGTTTTTTTTTTTTTCTACAAAAGCAGCTTCGTAGGCAGGGCAGGGAACAAGGCTGACAAAGGTTTTTTTTTTTTTTGAATTTTTGTGGAAAAAGACTAAGAATGTTACACTACAAACTTCGGATCTACAAGTGTGTACGGTTGGAGTCAGAGCCGACCCTTCGAGGTCTCAGAGTTTTCTTCCAGTCTTTCCGTCAAGGAGTCTCCAGGTTCCACGAGTCCGTCAACAGTTCCCGCACCAAAGAGCAAGCTCACGCTTCCAGTCTCTTTTCATTCAGAGGCCAAACAGTATGAGGTCAGTTGGTTGTTCAAAGCCTACTGAAGCCGCCGGCAACAACGGAAGGGTCCAGAGGTCGGCGGGCGAGTCGAGTCGGGTCACACTCGGGTGTGGCGACAGCTGTGGGAGGAGCCCGAGCCGGCGGCAGCCGCGCCGGACGGCGACGTGGGGTCCTCATCGCTCGAGTCGTTCTGCTCCTCCTTGTGGAGGCCGAGGCTGATGTGGCTCTGCAGAGCGGCTGGGGTCAGCCACTCTTTGGGTAGGCAGCTCTGAAGGAAGGGGATGCAGGAGCTGAAGTAAGCCAGTCTGTTGACCCAGCGGGGGATTTCTCTTCCACACAGCAACTGAATCAGAGGGTAAAAAAAAAAAAAACACACACACACAATGGTGAGCGCAGCGTGTAACCACAAAAGAAATCTTGGGTTATAGATTTCTGTAAACTGCTAAATAAGTTTACAGATTAGGTATTCCAGCTTTTTGTTTCTTATAGATTAGTTCACTTTTTGCTTTTTTTTTTTTTTTTTTGTCAGACTTAGATTATTAAGACCATCAAACTAATTTTAACATGATCTGTGAGATGAGACAAAAAGAGAAGAAATCTATAATAGGAAAAGTAATTTGTTAAAACCCTGCAGATATTCTGGTTCCAACAATCACTTTATTATCAAGTTTTGAACAAAAGTTAATAAAATATCCAAAGTCACCAAAATCCTGCATCAATGCTACCTGTTTGACATTGGCTGCTTTTGTTCATATTTGCATATATTTATGAAAACAACTTTCAAATCTGCTTATGGAAAGCTTTTTTTTTTTTTTTTTAAATGTATTCCAATGCCTAACGCTACTATTGCAGTCTGAAAAAATGCACCACTCCCGATCAAAAACAACCAATCAGAGCCAAGAGGAGGGTCTAAGCGCTGTCAATCCACCACAGGTACTCGATGCTAAATGTGCTAATGGAGGAGAAACAACTTACGGTCACAGGAAACCCCCGCAACCGTTCATTGTTACCCATGCTAACTACGCTGTAAAAAGAAAAAGTTGCTGTAGAATTTACACCGACTTACTGGCAGCAGGGTTGCCAGTAAGTCGGTGTAATTTTTACGGTAAAGAAATTACAGTAACTTTCCGTCTAACGGCCCTGTATCAGCTCCATTCGTCTCCCTCATCAACTCTGACCAGTTCTGTTGTTTCACAGAATGATGCAAACGCCTCCACTCATTAGTGGGACGGTGTGTTCAGGGGCCAGAAGAGGAGCGGACATAAATTACACAACTACTGGTTTTTCAAACTGCTCCCAAATTTTTCCGCAAGCTAAACCAACGTATAGCCCTCCAACGATGAAACCCGAACAGGTTCCCGCAGTGCACATTCAACAAGTTAAGAGTTCCCATGGCGACAGGATGAGGCTCAATATAGCGCAGATGCCTGGCTGTCATTACAGAAGCTCCAGAGATGAAAGGCTCTGTCTGGGAGCCACCAGTGCAGCGCGAAGGAGGAGGACTTTATCTACTCCATGGCTTTGGAGCACAAAGGGATCATCTGTGCCGTCCGTCCGTCCATTTTACACCCTTATTGTATTGGGGCAGGGAGGGGTGCTGGTGCCTATCTCCAGCTGTCAATGGGTAAGAGGTGGGGTCCACCCTGGACAAGTCGCCACTCCATCGCAGGGCAACACAAAGGGCTTCATCACATGGAAACACACAGGTACAGGATGTGTGTGGACGACGGTGACGGTGCATGAAGGCAGGAATCCTGTACTGTCTTTCAAAGACAGACGGACTGAACTCTGTTCTGTAGATCTGTGGAGTTTTGTTAGCGCTTACAGTGACGTTTGTCTCCACGGAGTCACTTTAACTGTGAAATGATGAGCTTAGGGCGGAAACGGTTAATTGCGATTGATCGATTATTGAAGAAACTGTCAACTGATTTAGCAATCGATTAGTCGTCAGCTGGAGTACAGAGACTCAGACACTATGTCATTTGCTGAAAATAAAACATATTCACAGGGTAATTAAGCTAAAACTGTACAAAAATATATACATTTTGCATTTGACATATAATATATGTCTGAAAATAGATTTTAGCCAAAATTTCTCAAGTTGAACAGTTTTAGCGTCACCCGGTTCAGATTACTCCCTTACTGCATTTTAGGCAATAAAATGTTTACTTTCTTATTTGAAAATAAACAAATTTTATTTATTCGCATTTTTAAGTTTATTTCTAATATAGTGTGAAAAAGGAAGACATGGTCAAATAAAAAATCTGTGGGGGGTGCCATGTTTTTTTTGTTGTTTGTTTTTTTTGTCTCATTAATCAAGTTACTGTCAGAATAATCAATTAATCAATTACCAAAAACAATCGTGAGTTGCAGCCCTAATAACTAACAATTTTCCTTTGCACAAGAACCACAAACTTGTTCTGTTTTGTGTTGCACATTTTGCTTCTATTTTTGAAGAGACAAAGGCTGATAAAATGGTTAGCTTCTCTTTATTTGTTGCTTCTTTTCTAAAAAAAAAAAAAAAAAAGAAAGAAAAGAAAAAAAAAATCAGACAGAGCCACTAGTTCAGAAAAACACATAGGATAATTAAAATAATTAAATACCTTTTGTTCATTTCTTTGCTTCACTTTTAAGATTACCAGCACTGTTTCCTTTCATTTTAAAAGTGATCATTTATTCCAAACATTTTTTTTTTCAAGCTTTAGCCTTTGTGTGCAGAGAGAAAACATACAGTCCATGGTATTTTGATGCCGTCTCTCCTGTGTTGCGTCGCAGCACTTTGGGAGGAAGCGTTACATCAGACTGACCTCAGACAGCGAGGAGGAGAAGTGGTTGCAGTTTTTGTGCATGAGGTGGTAGGCGTTCCCTTTGAACTCTTTGCCGAGCTCCTCCATGATTTTATCTATGTCCTCCTCTGTGAAGTCCGTGGTGCCCAAAACAATGGCCTCCCTGTTGGAAGCAGACAAACAGTGTGGGGGTCAGAGCGCCCCGGCGCTCTCCGACCTGCTGAAATAAGGACTTGTGCTCACTTGAATTTGAAAGTCTCTCCCAGCTCCGCGGCGTTGCCGGGGTTGATTTCAAAGATGCCGCTGAAAGGGTAGGGGTGACCGCCGTACGCGAACTCTGCGGGGCAGAGGAAGAAGATGCAAAATACAGATTAGGCGTTCCCCCCAAAGAAGAAGAAGAAGAGAAAGAAGAAGAAGAAGAAAAAGACCTCCGCTTCTGTAATTACAGAGAAGAGAGTGATTAATCATGGATGTTGTAATTAAATAATTTGGGCTGGCTTGAATGCAGGGCTCCACTCCCTATCATTAGAGCACAGAGAGTAGAAAGCAACAGCAAACTACAGAGCTTATGTTATATCTTCACCGTCACCAGGGGTGTTTTTGCCAGGATGTGGGGCCCTGGGCTGCACCCAGCTTTGGTGTCCGATCCACTAAGGAAGAATTCTTTCCCTAATGTAAATTAAAGTACATTAATAGGTAGTCCTACTAGAATACGTCAGTAAGTATGAACTGATGCTTAATAGCTTATAAATCCATATTAGTCCCAAATAAATCGACGATAACTTTGTAATTTTCAAATACTTGAATATTGATATAGTAATGAAAAAAAGATAATACAACACGCATGATTTGGGCCTATAAAATACAATGTTTGAAAAAGGAAGCATTAATTAAATAAATAAATAAAATAAAAAACAGTAAATGAAATAACATAAAAGCCTTTGCCTCTCCCAAAAAAAAATAGCGCCCTGCGCTACTGCCCCTGTGAACCCTCTCTAAAGTCAGGCCCCAGACAGACACATTCTCTGTCCACAGAGCCAATGTGTCCAGTTCCAAGGGCATACTGGATTTCCAGAGATCAAGTTTCACCAGGGATCCTGCCCCTCTATTTCAGTCCACACACACACACACACACACACATAAACACACAGTGAGTCAGTGGTGACTCAACCAAGAGAAACGGGGTCAGGCTATTCGGAGCACAATTCCATATTCCATTTTTTTTTCCCCTCCAAAACTTCATCTGCCTTCCACAAATCTCACTATACGGCCGTCACCGAGCGCAGCTCCGTGTCGCCCCAGGGCCACCCTCGACTCTGGAATGTGTAACGGGATTTCACAGACATCAAGACGGTCCTTGTCTTACCTCTGCCATAAATCTCGATGCCTGAGTGGAAGACACCAATGCCCAGATTGGAGGTGTATTCGTTTATCCAGTACTGCGGAGAAAACAGGGAGAGAAAGACGGAGTGAGGGAGCGGAGGCTGTGCGGCAGCTCGACAGGCATGTTCTCATCCTGTCACCTTAAATAATGCAGAAAAAGCAGAGGCAGGATACAACAGCTCCTAAATCAAAACCCCACATCGTCTGAGAGTAGTAGAGGCCATTTACGGAACAGCTTAAATAAGAGAAATGATTCGAGTCAACCATTTAAGATTCACATTTTTGGAAGATATGTCTTCTTCGTATTATCACAAAGATCTCAGAGGTGAAAACAACGTGGTTGGGATAAATGTTTTAGCACGTTTTAACTTAAACCTCCTCGTTATGAGTTAGTATCTCCTACAAGTTCATTTAGAAGACCTCAAGACAATCACACACACTGTGCAGAAGGAATTGGTGACTTCAGGGTTGCTGTGATTTTGGGCCGAGATCAAGATCATAAAAGTTCTTGTCGGTCCAGTTGTGCCAGAATGTACTGACACAACCCATTAACAGATTGTTGAAATATGAAGAAACAGCTGTGTCTGCATTCAGTAAACACTTCTTTAAATTACATTAGACATCTTTTCACACTGATTAGTCCCTCCAGGATTTTGTGATTGTCCCCACCCACCGCTTTTTGTAATTTTAAGGAGTTAAAAATCACTTTATTTTGTGGCGCTACTTTAGAAATAAAGTATTTTAGAAGTAAATTTCAAATAGAAATATTTGCAAAAAATGTTGCAATATTTGCGCTACACAATAGTGTTAGAGGTAATAGTGTTGCTAAAGTAAGATTTACTTATATTCAATTGAGCAGCCAATTGACATTTCCTCAAAGTTCAGGTGTGGATTGGTCTAAACTTTCGCCAACTTTTGATTGGAGACAGAACTGTTCATCTTGATTTTGGGATTGACATTGAAAAGTGCAGCTAATACCCATTTTTAAATAAATTAAAAAAAAACCAGAAAGTAGGATTTGGATATTAAAAGTATTTTTGGTGATTTAGAGTTCAGAAGAATAATACATTTTTACTTCTTCAGATTCATAAACATACTTTGACAGCACACCTGGCCCTCTGCAACGGCCCTAATCTGGATTAGCACAGACTCCTGCTCCACATAGCACACCTGGCCCGTCCACTCCCCTCCACAGCAACCGGCAACTTCCAGCAACATCTTTCCGACAAAGTCTGCTGCTGGGCGACACAACGGAAGAGCAGGACTTCACCTGTTTATAAAACTTGGTGACTTGCTAAACTGCAGTGTAGCTCCAAGCGTACCGCTCTCTCAATTTTTCTTTCTCATTTTGATTCTGTTACCTTAGTATTTTTAATATGACAGTTTTATTATGTGCCACTACACTCTTTTTTCCCCCACTTCCATTATATCAAATCTTTGCAACAACTTCAGACCTATTCACAAGCGGAAAGCTTTTTATATTTTAAGGTCTTTTCTGTTTTGATGTCGTTTTGTCAAAAAAAAAAAAAAAAAAACACCCCAAAGTTTTTTAAGGGGAAAACACAAAATATGCAATATTTTCTTCAAATAAACAGAAAAGTGATCTTAGAGATTTAAGGCTGATGAAGGAAGCGAAACCAGAATAAATCTTGTAGGAGGCAAAGACTTAATGTCTTAAAGTTAGTGTTAACCTGTTACGTATTTACTAGTAGTAACAGAGCATTTCTGGAAAACACTAACCCGCTGGTGGATCCTTCATGTCAACGATTTACAGTGAGTCACAGAAGATGGCAATGGGCAGCCATTACTTCCTGACCTCTCTCTGCAGACAGCTAGGAGATCATTCGTGGAGAGACGGCAGCTGTCCCACCCACTGAGGCGTCCATATTTTTAGGCGCCACGAGAAAACATGCTAAGAGTTGCCCCAGCTGCCTCTTATCAATAATAAAACACATTTCCGGTCCCAGAGTCACGCTCTTAAAGCATTCCCACGCCATTACTTTGTGTCAGCTGAGTCTCATCATGTTTCTCCAGTGAGCACCATGCGCTCCGTAGGCTCTCTGCTGTTTTTATGCCTGCAATGCATCGGGAGCAACTCAACTCTCGGCTTCCACGTAGGAAAACAACATAACGCAGCGATCGTTTTCTAGCAACCGTGGTGAATCCGACACGCCTGACTCTCGTAACGGAACCCAAAGACAGTGGAGCCTTTTCCCACTCTTGTCACTCTTGTTTTTACATGCCTTGCTGGTCCCTTTGTTGACAATCAGTTTGTCTTCCTCCCTGCTGGTATGACTCACTCCCGCTGCCTTCTTTTATTATTCTTGTGGTAAATTTTTGTGGAGGAATTCGACTGCCGCCGCCCCCGTGATTACTTTTTTTTTCCAGGGCTCAAACGGCCCAATGTAACCAGTTGGTTAGAAATGAAACTGGACGTTTGAGAGTCATTGTTAAGCCTGGCGGTGAACTGAGCTCCTTACTGTCAGAAAGTATCCAATGCCAAAAATATGTCTGGTGAAGAAGTGTAAAAAGGCCAACGTTTACTTGGAGTACACTTCTTCAGTGAAGGATGAAAATCCCACACCAAGAAACGCATGATTTTCTTTTACATTTTTTAAACAAAATCAGTGTCAGCTCAGTCATTGTGCTAACTTGTGCCAATAGGCCACCTGTTAGTTTCCTCCTTTAACATTCACAGCTCCACTAACAGGTTGCCTGTGGGATGCAGGCAGTGGAGGTTCTTGCATAAACAGTGTCCTGGGTAAGCCCCTCCTTCTGCCGCCCCAAAACCAATCAAAAATGACCAAAGAACCTAAAATGGCCTCTTTATTCCCAGCACCAAGCAGAGGATCCTAACTATGCATCGACTTCTTGTGCATTAAAGCAATAGAAAACTTGCAAAAGACACAACTGGTAAGTTATATTTTTTCGCGCCCCCTTTCTAACGCAGCCCTGAGTTACTGCCCATATCCCCCAAGATTACACAAACACCACCTATCTATAGTTTATTCAAGCTATAGATAGGTGACGCAGCTGTGTCTCTTTGTAGCTACAATGCGGCATGCGAGTTGTGTCAGTGGATGTAAACACAAATTAAAGCTTCTTCACAGGCATTGCCAATAGATTATGACACGTTACTGCTTCAAATCATGATTTCTCAATTTTGAATCTTCATCCAATTGTACTGATTTGCGGAAAATGAAGCAGCTGCTGCAATGACAGGCTGTAAGTCACGCATATGATCCACCAGAATGCGAAACGCAAGAGGCGCGTGCAGGTCTGAAGGAGGACCCTTGTCTTTGAGTCGCTCCCGTGGGACTGAGGACGCAACAGCAGAGGTCAGAGAGCCCACAGAGAATCATGTTTCACAGCGCCGAGCCCAGAGTATAAATAGGTGGGGGGGTTTTCAATGCGTCTTCTCCGTTTTCTTGTGAATGAACCCGAAGAAGGAGAGGACAGCGGTAAGACTTTCCCCAGCTCCTGAGGCCTTTCACAGTTTTCAGCAGGGTTATTTGCTCCCTGCACTCTTGTGTTTTGTTTTAAGACTGCGAGAGATTTTAAAACCATATAAAAAAAAGAAAGAAAAAGAAGATACAATAACATTTAACAAGATTCTTGTCCTATAGTTTCTTTCTCTTTTATTTTGACATCACAACTGCAAACTCTGTTAAACTTAAAAGGGGTTTTATGTGACAGAATTACACTAAGGAAAATGGCACAGTCTTAAACATTAAAGTCTGGTTTTTTAGTTTTATCCTCAGCTGCAGTTACGGTTGTACGTCCCATCGATGTACAATCATATTCAAGAAAATTACAATATCCATTCCAATGAGACTGGTTCATCAGAATAAACGCACCTTTTAAGTAGGTATTAAGCACGCTTTTCATTTAGCCAACATTTCTGTATTAAAAATGTTTTTTTAATTGGCCTGATGTAATATTCTACTTTTAAAAATTGTGTTTTTATCAGCTGGAAGTTGGGAAATCATCATGATCAGCAGAAGTAAAGGCTTTCAAACATCCATCTGTATAACATGTCTCACTTTTAGCGATTAAGTTCCTGAAATAAATGGACTTTTCAGTTGATTGAACGGGTTGTCTGCACATCTACTCAACATTTTTGAGATTCTTTTTTTATAAAATGCCTCCAACTCAGTCAGAGGAGCTAGAGAACATGCATACAAGAACATCGGTTTTCAGGTCTGTCCATGGATTCTCAATTAGATTAAAGTCTGTAGGCCACTTTGGTCATGCTGACAAATTTTCCCACCTAAGCTGTGCTGTTTTTTTTTTTTTGTAGTTTTGATGTGACGTTTAAGGGTTAAAACTCCTGCACAACTTTCTGCTACGGTTGGCCTTCGTGATATTGATTGTCCATTGATGTTCTCTTGACAAACTCCTGAGACCTTCATCAATTACCTGCATCTACACTGAGATTAAATGATTCATTTAAGTGAATTCTGAAGACTTGTCATAGTGGATTAAAAAAAAAAAATGCACGCCACACTTTTCAGATCTATCGTTTTTCCTTCGCCACTTGAAGTAAATCAAACCACATCAACATTACTGTGATGCTGGTTGTGAAATAGTCAAGACAGTTCATGTATTAATGTCACTACATGAGTTTTCCCCACAACCAAAATAAAGTGAGTGCTTACCATGTCATACACGTTAAGGATCACAGGTTCATTGGCCATGGTTCAAACCTGAGCTGGGAGGACAAATGATCCTTGACCCCACGCTGTATCAGACGGCCAGCAACCCACCCCACCTCCCCCACGCTCCTGTAAAGTCACCGGTGGACTGCTGCGGACAGGCTTCAGCTCATCCCTCCCCACTGAGGAACAGCTACTGCTTGGACACCGCGATCATCTCCGGAGGTCAGGGGGGGAAAAACACACACACAAAAGAAAATCGATCGCGGCAGTAGAGATGTGATTAAGCGAAATAAAAAAAACGGCGACTAGTTCTTCTTAATGCATCAGATCAGAGCCGATTCTGTGATTCGTACGAGGAGTAAAAAAAAAAAAAAAAAAAAAAAACCACGCACACATACAGGGGGCCTGCATGCGCTGAAACCCGAGGCGGGCGTCCTGCTGTCATCATCGTGGGCGAGAAGGCGACGGCACGAGCGGCCTGATGTTGTCGACGCAGGAGGCGGCGATAGGAGCATCTCCACTCGGCCGATGCCGGAGCAGGTGCGGGAGAGGACTGCTGGCCCGCACGGCCGCTTGATCACATCTGCAACCGCGGAGAAGCGATTTCACCAGCGAGCATCTCTGGGTCGGTGCTGGAGGTGGAGGAGGAGGTGGTGCCGCTGGACCGCATCCAGAACCCCGTCTTTCCTGGGAGGAGAAAGGACGAGAGGCTCAAACGGCCCCTGCAACATGACGCCTCCGCCGACGCCGAGCTGCTCCCTCGTTCACCGGCTCCGTGAGGCGGGCTCTCGCGCGGAGACGGACCCCAGCTCTGGCTCTGCCTCTCTGCTTGATTACATCATTTCTGCCTCCGGGCCGTCCTCCAAACAGCTGATGGGAGCCCGAGCCGCTGGTGGGAGGCCAAGCAGCACATTTGGCCGCGACAGGCGCCGCTTGTTTCAATCAGACGAGCTCTGTGGGGAAATTCAGTCACATTTCCACTTCTTTTTTTTTTTTTTTTAAATATATGGTCACTGGAAATAATACAAATCCTATTAGATGTTCGCTTGTTATTGTATATTACAAGACGTGCTGAAATAGTGAGAAAAACTGTGTGAATCAAGTCGTGAGCTATAATTTAATATGAAAATACAAATAGTTTAGCAGCTGACCCGTCAGATCCAAAAACACAGTGGCGATCCAGGGGCGGTGCTTGAATTAATGAGGCCCTGTCCAATGCCCCTTCCGGCCCCTTGAATAAATGGGCTACACAACCCACCCAGACACTTCTAAAAGTTGTTTTAGCTTTTTCATGATAAGAAATGATTCACTTACATAAGTTTGAGATGTTTAAATAAAAAACAGCAGATTCGACAACAATAATAGTTTTTCAATCAGGTGCTTTATTTTAAATTTTTTTCAGAAAGTAAATTTGACAATGCTGTTTTAAACTTGATTGACGACTTGAAGAATTGTTTTATTTTATTTATTTTCCGCCCTCCACATCACACCGCCCTGGACAGAAGCCATATCCAACCCAACCTGGGGAGGCTACCGACTTTTATTTAGATAATATCAAATTTGCCTTTTTTTTTTTTTGAAAGTGGAACGTATGAATGAATGTCAAAGCTAATTTATTGCTATAATTTTCTATAGCAATAAATTGATGTTCTACTTGTGCAATCAGAACATCTCCATTTCAGAAACACAAAAGTATTATCTATCAAAAATACTGCTAAAGTGGAAATAAAGCAATAAACACTAGGTGAATTAAACAAATTTTATTACATGTCTGCATGTCAAACAGAATATTTGCTAAACTTATTAGTGCTCGTGATTTTCTTTTCTGGCACACTGTACATATTCACAATGTCTCATAGGAGAAATGTATTTACATACAATTAACCACATATAGAGATGGTGATGTGATTGTTGTGACCAAAAGAAAAAAAAACCCTTTAATTTCTGTTTAAACCTGTTTCTATTGGAAAACCTCCTTGATTGTCGCTTTAGTGCAAAACGTAAAAGTAGTAAGTTAATTGCAACACTGCTGTTAGTCTGAGACATGAATGAAAACAAACTGCTCACAATGAAACAAAACAAACAAATTGATCCCTTTACTTGTGCAATCAGAACATCTCCATTTCAGAAATATATCACATATTGTTTTTTATCATTGAATTATATCTGCAAAAGCTGGGTTTAATGAGTGACGAGAGCACCTCCCAATGACGTGAGGGAAGAAAGTGCATCTCAGTAGATTAGATTACTAAAAACCTTAATTCCATAGATACATTCAGAAAGCGAAACTCTTAAAATCTATTACGTAAAGCGATATATTTAAACAACTGATGCTAATTCCGATGATCAGGGCTTACAGCTGATGAAAACCCGTCAGGTTTTCGAATAGCAACGTACGCAGAGCACAGAATCCAAGAGTACTGACGAGATGTGAAATGGAAGGAAAACGTGTGGCGGAAAATGTCACACAAGCGACTGAGAAAAGCACAAATGCCTGCTTTTGATGACCAAAATGGGATTGTTTGGTCGGGAAACTTGGCTCACCTCAACCGCCTCGGAGAAACTATGAAGCACTGCGACGAGGAAAATTGACAGGGAGCCGCCGTAAAGGTGACCGAGGTTTCTTGAACGCCTCAGCGTTGGCTGGCGGCTTCCGTTGCGCCGACGCGGTAATTCATGCAAATGGATATGCGTGGATAAGATTCCCTGAGACGTCAGGAAATCAACTGTTTGTTAAAACGCGTTTCCTGAATCGGTCTAACATAAACTGGCCTAAAGGCATGTATTTCCTGAACTCAATACAGCACAGATTTCTTTGCGTAACATAACAGACGAACGGGTTCTCAAGAAGCTACCGTTAACTCACAGAATATGCACGAATATGGAAATAAACTAAATCGTGACATTTTACCTACCAATCAGGAAAAGGTCTACCGTTCACACCGTCTGCTTCTTATTTAAGTTTTTTTTTTGGCATTTAGCAAAGTTTTTGATTCTAAAACAAAATTACAGACATCGTCAGCTTAGATACATAATACACATATATTAAAAAGAAAAGCCTATCTAAGCCGTTTATAAAGAGCTATTATAACAATGATCGACACGGCTCCAGAAAATAACGCCAGCATTCCCAGAGTAGACGTGGAAGGTTGGCGATTAGGTTTGGAGGTGGCTGGTCCGTTACTTATGTGAGACTGCAAGACAGAAAAATAAAAAAACGAAACAAAAATAACTGGTAAAACAGAGATGAGCTGGAAACAAAAAAAAAATCACATAGAAACAGGGGTGGACAAGAAATAAATAACATATAAAGTCACTCTTTAAGCTGATTTTGCAGGTCAATATTTAATTTCTGTAAGACTGTGCTTCAGTCATTAAGGACAAATAAATTACTTCTTCCAAATTTTTATTTATCAATTTGTATTTCTTCTGCCATTTTCGGTCATTTTAGGAATAGACACATCAAAAACAGAGATATTTTTAAAGCATTATTGGATGTGGAAACAATTAGCACAAGTTTTTGTGTAATACAGAGGCAAATGCATTCTTATTCAAGTATGATTTCATAGTCTGTTTGGATAAAAACACAGCAGAAATAGTGGAGTTAGATCTAAAAAAGCAAAGAAAAAAACAAAAACCCTGAAAAATCGGAACATTTTCAGCTACCTTTTTCATAACGCGGAGCTGGACGTTCTCCCCGGCTGACCTGAACAGTTCCACCACATCGTGGTGGTACCGGTTCTCAAGCGAGACGCCGTTTATCTGCAACACCCACATGACAAAACACAGAACGCAACGATCAGATATCTGCGCGGCCAGACAGCTCGCTTTTTGGTCAGACTGCTAGATTTTCTGAAATATCAACACCCTCCATGATGGACGGTTTTGAAAACTGCCAGAAAAAAATAAATAAAAAGTCTGCGCAACTTACAAAAGTGTCTACAAAAAGTTTTCACCCACTTGGACTTTTCACACATTTGTTGATTTAAAAAAATAAATAAATAAAAAAATTTAAAAATCAAGTTATGAACACAATTTTGCTAATCTTGAAAAAATAAATCACAAAAACAATTGAACAACCGCAGCTACAGTGGGATAGTTCAAACAAAACAGTATTCATGTGGTAAAGTTGCCCAGGCTTAACATGGAGCATCTTTGGCCAGGCTTGTGAAAACATGCTCTCCACCCAATTTGACAAAACTTTAGGTGTTCTAAAAGTGAAAAAGAAAAGATGGAAAAAAATGCAATTGAGAGCAAAAGTTTCCTGCCATTTCTACAACTATGCACACGTTTACGTCGCTCTCACTTAAAATCCAAACAGGGTAAACTTAGGAAAATGAGAGAATGTGAAAAATGTAGTTGTTTTTGTTTTTTTTTAAAGTACATATTACCTCAAGAATCTTGTCTCCCTCTTCGAGTCGTCCATCTAGTGCTGCTGATCCACCTTCTTTGATTTTACTAACATAGACGCCATTATCATTCATGATATACTGTAGGTCGATGCCCCCAATTATATTAAACCCCAGACCTAGAGAGAAAACAGAAAGTAAACACAAACACACACAAATCGATCAGCTGGGCTAGTGGTAATGCAAGCAGTAAACATGTTAGCACAGGAAGCTGCTGGTCGTTAAATGGACCTCAGTGGATCAAAGTTCAAGCGAATAGTGAGGAAGCACCGTCTTACATAGTTTCAAACAATTCAGCTTTATGTTGCAGCTTTAAATGCTAACCAGCTGGCTTCACCCGGGCGCAGCCAGCGAAGTAATGCTACTTTTTTAATAGGGAAAAAAAACCTCAGTTTTTGCCAAGTTTGTCTTTTCCAATTTATTAAACTGAAACTCTTCCATGAGATAAATAACTTTGACACAACGAGACAAAGTAACACGGGAAGTAGTTCGACTTTCTAGATTAATTAGCCTTTAGCTACAGGTTGCGTAGTGGACTGTTTTTTTCTTCTTCTTCTTCTTCTTCTTCTTCTTCTGTGCAACGTAGTCAGCTAGCATCGGCAACACGGTTTGCTAACTGTCCGACAAAGTCTTCTCCTTACCTGCGGGTCCTCGGTTCAGATTTATATCTACAAGTCTCGGGCGGGAGTGCAGCGACCCGTTCATTTTTTGCCAAGACCGCAAAGGATTAAAATAAGAGACGATGGAGGGAAAACAACAACAACAACAAAAAAAACTATTTCTCTGAAGGTGGACTCATTGAAGAGTTTCGATTTTGCTTCGTCCGCTGCGACCAGGTTATGTATAACTGCTGCCCCCTGACGGGAAAACAAGGAACTGCAGGCTGACCTTTGAATGAAATTTAAAGCAAAACGAACCTTCGATACCCGTAATATCACATTTATTACTACTTGCAACAAAGTTAAACGATGAGTGTTCAGAGCTCCAAAATCAGCAGAAATATCAGAGCTACGATGTCGTTTCTGTTTGTACACAACGTATGCCCCTTTCTTCCTCATCTGGACAGACTAAATGAATTGGCAACCCTAAAAAAAAATCTTTCACAAAAGTAGCACAAACATATACTGACATATACAGACTGTATTTGATTAACCCAGCCTTTAATTTGATTATGCTGTCCATCATAGTTATGAGTGGACTTCTCTGTAATTTCATATCTCTGTTGTCAGGAAAACAAAAGATTCCTGGACAGTTATCGGTTAATTTCAAGCATGAATTAATAAAATAAAATAAAGTTAAATTCATAACTACATCTTCATTAATTTTATTAAAAACAATGTTCTCTTAACAATGGTTTTGTTAAAAGCTCATTGAATGAATATGACTAAATTAAAGGTATCATTTGATGAATTCATTTTAAGTTGTTTTTTGCCAAGGACTCCAAAAAATGTATCAAGAGTCTTAACATTGTTTATACAAACTACCTAAACATTTGAACAAAAATATTAGGGCTAATAAGCTCAAACATATGAAAAAAACAAGTGGCAGAAAAATTGGTATCTTTTTACTAAGTTTCTACTGACCAACACAAAAGAAAAAAGTCAAATATAGCAGCTAGGAGAAATGGAATGTTAATCCAGTGAGTTATTTTTTATTATTTATTGATAAATAATAATTTAAAAAAAGACAGGTTTAAAATTTTACTCGTATGTAGTATATAAAGTAAAAAAAAAAGACTAGTTTCATAAAAACTAATCTGAATAAGTCAGATACGTCCAACAACCTAATAACTAAAAAAAACACACACACACACAAAAAGATATCTCACAAGTTGAAAGTTTTACATAGTCCTTTTATTTAGAAATTCAAAATATGTACCACTTCTCTTTGGCACCAAGTCAGAATCTCTCCCACACACATTTTAATTTAATAATTAGTTGCCACTTTTTCGCTGTTTTGTTCAAACGTGGGGAAACATTAAAGGTCGGGAGAGAAACAGCTGAAGAGAAGAGGAACAAACACTGCATATAAATACTTAGATTTGAAGAAACTTCATGATTAGCCTACTATATATCTATGTGTGACTCCAGAGGGTCGTGGTTCAGCACTGAAATAAAAGTGAAATTTTCAGCATCACACTTTCATGCACTACGAAGGCTTGTCGCGTTATGTTGTGATGAAATAATGAACATGTAAACAAAACACTACTGAAATAATATGAAACGCATTGAACACGTCTTCCTCCCTGCTTAGCTTACAATCTTCTATTTTATATATAATAAATTATTCCTTACTTAACTGGTTACACATTTATGTCACTCAATCTTTTCCTTAATTAGAATTGGGTGAAAATAAAACAAACAAAAAAACAGGAAAACAAAAAATGCAAAGCAGTTCATACAATTTTCTAAGAGGAAAGTGAAAACATAATTTTGTAATGAGATATCATTCAGTAGAAAAAAAAAAAAAAAACAGGATTATCAAGTGCGAACTTAATTCAATCTGGGTCAGGGCGTTACGATAAAATGTGCCACTTGAGGGACAATTGCACTTTGCTGGCCGCACTTGCAACTTCGTCTGCTGCCTCCGTGTGTCTGAGGGGGGCTGGGTGGGAGGTTTCGGGCGCGTCGGAGGCAGTCGGAGGCAGGCGGTCGTCAGAAACGCGAGCGAGCGGCTGGGGGTTCAGATCATGCTGGGCGCCGCGCTGTACAGGACGACGTCGCCGGTGACCCGCAGCACGGTCACCTCCTCCAGGCCGCCCACTCTGTGCTCGTATTCCAGCAGGTGGGTACCGTCCACGGCCACCTTGAACATGTCCTCCTCCACGAGGATCTTCAACTGCGAGACGGGGTGACAAACACCGAGATTTGCTTGGGTCAATTCTTTTATCGTCTCTGCTGTGAAAACAGTTCGAAAGTTGGACATTTTGAACACGAACTACGCAGAAAATTGCCGTACGCAAAAAAAAAAAAAAAAAAAGTACATTTTTTAAAATTATTTTTATAGAATTTCAGCAGTTTCTGTATCGGATTGATTAAAAATTACTCTTGGTGTTTGTGAAATGCGAGATTAGTGCTTCAAAAATATGCAATGTTTGCTTGACACGACGAACAAAATAAAAGTTATATGATCCGTTTGCTCATTCTTTGAAGAAGTAAATAAAATAAAATACAGCATGAAGCCATTATGTCAAAACTTTTGTTTTGCATATTCAATGGATTGGGTGGAAGTCTAAAATGTGTCAATAGCCCCACTGCTTAACCACCTGCAAAATCTTTATTCCATGTATAATCCATACATATAATAACTAAGCCCATATTTAGTGGGTAAATAAATTGGAGCCGCCATCTGTACTTTTACTACATTGATAAACTTTAACAATTTAAATTTTGACAATATCTGTTGGTGTTTTCTTTTTTAATATCCCAACTTATGGATTATTCTGATTGCTCTGTTTTGTGATATTGTTAGTGCCTGTAATGTAGTTTTGTAATTTCTGCCTCGGCAAATCAACACTTTTACCAGATTGCAATAAAACACAAAAAAAGAAATATTTATTGTATTAATATATATATATTTTTTTACATTCATTAAATTGTAATGGCGTTAATAAACAGCTTACCTCAAAACGGTGCCCCTGAACAAAGGGGAAGGGCCCCTCTCGCTCCTCCGGACCCCAGTAACCTCCTAGGTTGGAGTTTCGGACGATGGTCTGCTCGTTGAAGCGAGGGTTGAAGTGAAAAACGACATCCGGGCCCTTAAGAAAGTCAACCTGGAACCTGAAGAATTTATAAATTACACAAATATAAACTCCGACTGTTGATTTCAAGTTATGTCACGGATCATCGCAAAATCCCAATAAAGATATTGGGATTTTGTAATGGGACAAAGTGCCAACACTTTCACTAATCTGTCTATAATAACCGAGTTAAACAGCACAGACTGACTTCATATTACTTTGAGGGCGTTTGTCGTCTTTCTGGAGCACATCGAGACTTTAAACACAGACTTTGAGGATTGTTTTTTTGGGGAAATCCGTACCTGTCTGCCCCGGGAACAGGCTCTCCGATCACCGTGATTAAAAGGCGCGGCATAATCCCAGCGTGGAGGGGGAGATCATAGGGCACAATCTGAAAGGAAATAATTACAGTGTAAATACTGACAGCATTGCCTCTGCGCCACAGTTTTCAGAATGTTTTTTTTTTTTTTTTTTTGCTTTTGAATGATGTGATACAAAGGAAAATTGTTTACCCGCTTGTTAATATCCTGTAGGTGTGATCCAGGTACTTTTAAATGATTGACAAAATAAAAAATGAACTTAAAATTTTGACTCTGCCTATATTCCCAATGCGATACCCGAGTGAGTCGTAACCTCCACGCCTTTCAACAAAAGTCAAACACCTGCACAAACTGAAGTCTGAGCAACATGGAACAAATGAAAAGGTTTTTATTGAAACTCATACATGTGAGGGACAAGTGAGAACTTCATCTGACTGGATTATATGAGTAGATCAAAGCAGCATATACCTGGAAAAATTATTCATAAATCAAAAAAAATTATATCATATTGCACTTTGAAACAAAACAAAAACCGAAACAATTAAATCCAGTGAATTTAACGCTGCGTTCCAACAGCAATTCGTCGATGCGGATGCGTTCGATCTGTGGCGCCGATCGGGTGGGACGTCCTGGTTCGGCTGAAAAGCTGAGCTCATTGCTTTCAATAAAACGGTGGGTTATATCTGGGCTGAAAGACAGAAATACATTTCCGTTCACTCCTGCTGAACAGGGCGTTGCCATTACTTTACATTTGCGGCGCACCCGAGCAGAAACCTGGAATCAGATGCACCTCCCAGTCAAAGGTCACCAGCAGACGGAGAGAATTTAACTTTTAGTCTGCTAAAGCTTGAGTTTTCACCAAAACACCCGGATCAGATTTACAGAAGAGCAGAATAGCGAGCAAGAGAAGCTACGTATTTACTCCAGGAAGAGCTCACACTCACCAATGTGCCTCCTGGACCAGCAGGACCACCGTACGGACCCATGGGCCCGGGGCCAAACTGAGCAGGCGGGGTCGGGAAACCTCCTCCGGGTGATCCCCATGACCCGGGTGGTACCGGGGGGAATCCACCTCCGGGGAACGCTGGGAAAGATCCTGGACCGGCCGGAGGGGGAAAGCCGCCTTCACCTCCGGGTCCATACATCCCATTGCCTCCTGCTGGCTGCCCACCAGGGAAAGGCACGTTCGGGTAAGGGCCGGTCGGAGCGCCAGGGCCAGAAGGAAACGGCCCCGATGGGTAAGGAGCAGGGCCTCCGGGCAGCTGTCCAGGAGTTCCTTCAGACGGATAATGCCCGGGGAACTGTCCAGGCGCCCCGGGGCTGGAGGGAAACTGGCCCGGAGCTCCCGGTGCGGGATACTGTCCAGGTACTCCGGGACCAGCAGGGAAGCCGCCGGGTGCTGAAGGGGGTCCCGGGTACTGCCCCGGCGCTCCAGGACCAGAGGGGTACTGGAACGGCCCCGGGGCTCCTGGGCCAGACAATCCACCGCTGAAGTCAGCTGGAGCTGAGGGCTGGGTGGGAGCTCCTGGGGCAGAACCGGGCCATCCCGGGTTCGGAGCTGCAGGGTGATTGCTGGCAGGGGCCGTGGGGTTAGTGTGGCCTATTTTCTTAGCCTGGCTCAGTGTGTCATCTCCTAAAGCATCTGACAGCTACAGAACAAAAAGAGAAAGTATAAATAACCATCTCCACTCACAACAACAACATAAAACAGGTAATTTCCACTGCAAGCTAGAGGGAATCCAACCATCATGACAGGAATTAAAGGGACACGAGCCATTAAACTTACCGAGAAATCTGCCATGATCTAAAACAAAACAGGAAACAACTTTAATCAGTTTTATTGAGTACTTCCAACATATTTTATCAAGCTGTAAAATGTCTCTGGGCAGTTCCAAGAGTCTCTGAGTAAATGTTTCCACCCTGGAATGATGATTCACAAAGTCCATTGCGACACACTGAAAATAACTCAGCATTACTGAAATAATTAAAAACACCACAGCAGTAACAAAGACGGCACTTTGCCTCATTATCGAGAGGGGGGTATTTGTTTTGAAATATGTGAACTACTGATGGCACAGAGTTGGCTAGCAATCCAGCTAACCCCAGCTAGCTGTTAGTTTAGGTTTGTTAGGTCTACATCGGTGGTGAGAGAATAAATAAACAGTGAAAGATGACGTTTTACGATACCTGGTCGGAAGCTAGGCTCTGCTTGAACGATAACAGGAAACAGCGACGTTTTCCACAGCTCCGGGAAAAAAAACAGTTAGCCAACTCCTTTGGCCTGACGAGGCTCACAACTGGAAGCTAACGTTAGATCTGGCAAGAAAAACTACAACTCCTGGAAAGGAAGCTCGCGCACGGACAAGTTCCGGTGCAAAACCACACACTTCCGCTTTTCGTTTACATGACCTCGGAAAATCAAAAAAAATGGGGGAATTTATTATTTAAGCTAAGTATTATTTCCTCTATTTTTTTCTAAAACTAGAAAAAAATAAACACATGATAAATAAACAAAAGTAGTTTTAGCATTGTATACATAAATGTCACGCTCTAATTGTACTAAAATAAATATATTTCCGCTTACGTCTCAACTCAGTAATTAAAATAACTAATTTGTACTTCTAGAAAAATTGATAAATACAAGTAATTTGTTTCTCAAAGGTAAAATTTCCAATAATATCCCAATTCTAACTCTCCCTTTAAATGTTACGTCTAACTATATCATTACGCCTACAAATTCACAACGAATAATAATAATAATAATAATAATAATAATAATAATAATAATAATAATAATAATAACTGCACAAATAAATGCATTCAAAAATATAAAGTAACGTGAACACTTCAAACGTTCCAATTAATCCTTCCGGTTACATGACCGGTTTTTCCAGTCATGTTCATATTGAATCTATTGAGTCCAGTTACAATGCTGTCAGCAAGCATGGGGCAACAGTAAAAATATGTTTTAATAAATTATTTTTGTTTTAATTGGGCTTGTGTGCTTCACGAATTATTTTTTTTTCTTCAAATAAAGTATTTTAGTTATTCACGTTTCATGCAAGAAAACTTCAAATAATCAAAATGTGGATTTTTATATTATATATAATTTTATATATATATTTTAAAAAGTACAATAAAGATTAAATTTGAGAAAATTTATGTTCAAATTTGTTTTCAAATTCCTTTAACAAATAAGAAATAACAAAAATAATGAGCTGCAGCAGCTATTAAAAGAAGAACAAAATGGCCAGTTAATTTTGATTAAACGAAAAATTAACTGAACGTATGTGATTGTTGACAGTATTAATTTTTGTTCCTGCACAGCATGTCGTGCAGGAAGGGGGAGCCTATGAGGGATTGGTCCAACCAGTCACAGGATGATGGGACGTAAAGAGAAAAAAACACTGAAAGCGTTTCTGCCGTTCAGAGCAGCAGCTGCGGCTTCAGAGAGATTTTCAACTCTACAATCATGGTACGTTGTTACGTTTCAGTACGAACGGGCGGCTTCCGGTTCGGCTGTTTCGGCTTAATGCCGCAGTGGCAACAGACAGGAAGTTTGTAGGAGTTTTCATGAAAAGTGAAATCGGAGATTGTTGAGCGTTAGCCTGGTAGCCTAGCATCAGTTACACCCTAGGTGTTTTGTGAATGCGTCAACGTAACCGACGCAGACACAATCTACTTCCGGTGGGATTAAAAAGGTAGAACAGTCCGCAACGTTGAGGTTACGGTTCATATTTACTAAAGACTCATAGATCGTACATTTTAATTGTCATATTAGCAACAAATAATTGCTTTGATATTGTCAATTTCAGGCTTTCCACTTGTTTATTTTATTTTACTAACATAACCTAAATGTTGAGCAGTTTGTTAAATAATTAACTCTTCTTTTGAGTTCGTGGTTTCCACAGACAATTCTGCAAAAGTATAGAATTTGACTTCAGTAGTTTTTTTTCCTCGTCCATTCTTTATTCTTTCCACCTTTATTTCCTATTTTTTATACTCCTCTATTTTCTGCAAAATCTTCATTTAAAGCCTGACCACGGTAGAAATGTCTCCCATAACTTCGATAAAGCAGCTCAGTACTACAGACATGGATATTATACGTGGGTTTGTCAGTGTAGAAATCGTATTCCCTAAATAGCCGCCAAATGCTTTTATTTTGAAGTTGAAAGCGTCGTGTTTCCTGCCTGGGTGTGCGGGTACTTTGCTGCAGCAGGTGATGGGTTTTAACACGTCTGGCTGCCTTAACGCTCGCTGCCCCGCTGATTGCGCTGAGCAGCGCTTCCCTCCGGGTTTTCCGCTGCGTGTTGTGACAGCTCGATGCTCTGCGCCGCCTGTCAATGTTCCTCTTCCGTTTCCCCGACACGAGAGGCATCAATGGTCAAACAGCAGGGGGTCAGTTCCCTGTCGTCTCCTGGCTGAATGAGCAAACCTCACTGACCGCAGCGATTTGGAGAGCCTGAAGGAATGTGGGCTAAAAGTATAAAAAAAATAAAAATAAAAAAAAAAGCCTTCCCTCACCCAACCCACAGACGCACCGCAATCACATCTTAATCTGCGAGGATCTCTCCAAGAGCTCAGTGAAATCCCGACTCCCACCGACCATCTGCTCAGGAAGGTGCAAGCAAAGATTTGCGAGAGCGTGTCTGCAGAGAGACTCTTTAAAGATTTTTTTTTTTTTTCAAATATTTTTGGGGGGTAGTTATGTAAGGCCTCGCGTGTGGACGTGACGGAGACCAATAATATCCTGTTCAGACTGGTGGATTGTGGATGAAATCCTCTTGAGTTGTGTAGACTGCTGTCAGGATTGTTGCTGTTTGCAAAAAACAAAAACAAGCAGTAGTTGTGTGAATTGATAGTTTAATTACCAATAGTTTTGCTGTCTGATTAACTCTGTTATGATGAAAATACTAGTTTTGAGAAGGCTTATGTTTTTTTTTCCCCCGAAAGAATTAATCCTTTTGTTTGGTAGAGAATGATGTAACACCAATTTATTAAAAAAATATTTAAGCAAAAATAAAAAAAATCTCTGAAATTATTTGTATTTTTAAAATATATGTTGCCGCTCTGTCTTTTTAAATTAGAAGCCAATGCTTGCTGGTTAACTAGCTAGGTTATCTGCTCATGTAGAGTTCGTAGTCAGTCACTTTATTAGCCAAACATTTTAAAACCGTGTTCCCTTAATAAGAGAGAGAAATATTTCCGGACAGCTTCTAGTGTTTTAGGTTTTGCCTGAAAACACTTACTGTCTTGATCATGTCTCAGGCTCTGTTTAATGAAAATATATGCACAAAAAAGATCTTAAAATGGTACATTTCTCCATACTACATGAGATACTCCGTTGCTCTTTAGTGTTCGTGATGTTGTGATGCGAGTCGGAAGCAGGTGGAAGTCCAAACCGTCTATTCAAATGAGCGTGTGCAGCCGTTTGTTTATTTTATGCCTTGAAAATCGTTTTCCCCGAGGGCAGAGGTTGAATGTGAGGACACGGTGGTTGCTGTGGGCAGGTGTGGGCCCAATGAGAGATTCTCACTGAGAGCATTGAGTAAACATTAAAAAAAAAAAAGGGCTGCTCTGTATTTACATAAACAAATGCGCATGACGTGAGATTTTATTTAAACCAGAAAGAAAAGTAAATCCAACTATAGCAAAAATAATATACTGACTGAAACAGAAGTAACAGTGCTACTAATGACACAGGTGTGTGTTGACTTATTTTCTTGTGTCTGTTTGACGAAAGCTACAAAAACACAATTCGTAATGCCAGGCTATATTAGTTTCTCCGTCGTTTTCCGCGTTTAAAAAAAAAACTTAAAATCTAGATGAATCAGGTGAAAGATCTGTTAACGCTTAACTCAGATGAGAGTGTGCAGCGTCTGTTTATGTGAAGCTTTTCAGACAACGGGACTATTTGCCCTGAGAGCAGAAGTCAGAGGGACAATGGGGGGATGTGAGGACACACTTCCTGTTGCCCAAGCAGTGAGTCTGTTTCTATAAAGAGGAGAGCGTTACAGACTGTTGAACATGTCCCGCACAAGCTACATTAAATCATTATGTAACCATTATGTGTGTTCATAACGTTAGCTCATTAGCATCGGTGCAGCTGCTCTTATTGTGGTCTCTGAGGTTTACTAATATCATTATTACACATTTGGTTCCTATGCAAACTCGCATTGGGAACCTTCACTCCTTAAAGTGGTATATAGACAAAGGAACCAAGCTTTCAAAATAAAAGCAGACTTGACACTATGAACATTTCATTAATGTGATTTTTTTTTCCTGTTTACATTCTCTCCTTCTTTCATGAGCAAAAGCATCTTTGGGATGACACTCGAAGTTCGTGCTTACTAGATTTTCATATTAAGAAATAAAAAAGAACAATGAAGTCGTTGTGTAGTTGGGTTAACCTACGCTTAGATTTTACTTTTGTATGTATTTATTCAGGTTTTTTTTTTAAATTTTTTAATTTGTTGACATTGCCACCCCCATTTTGTGGTCAGAGTGAATCACTGGTCGTGTGTGACGTGGATGAAGATCTGGTGAAGAAGTTGAAGGAGTTTCGCTTCCGGAAGGAAACCAACAATGCGGCCATCATTAGTATGTCCCTCGCCTTCTTCTGTTGCATGTTGATTATTAATTTGTTTGTGTTCATAATCTCTTACGGAAGCAAATAATTTAGCAATCGAAGCAATTTAGCAATCTTTAACTGAAGCAAAAAAAAAAAAAAGTGCCAAAATGCAGTTGTAAGAACAACATATTCAAAACAACGTTCTGCATTTTAGATAGTAAACCTTATTTGTCGGTAAATATGTTCTACCACCAAGATTTCACCCAGAAAATTTGCTAAGCCCGGTGGTTGGGTGCTAGGGCAGTCATTCATCCAGCCGTCCGCCGTCTTTTTGAGTTAAAAAATATTTAAAGTTGACAGAAAATTTGAAAATATAACTTAATAATTATGTGTTATTGGAAGTCTTAAAAAATGCAAACATAAAAAAAAAAAACTTAAATAAATAAGCAATTGTAAGTCTGTAAGGGGCACAAGTAAAGCCTGGTGGCCCGCCAGGCTTATAATACTCTGGCGGAAACCCTGACTACAAACTCCTCAAGTGGCAGGTTTAGCTTCACCTGATTCAAATTTTGCAAATAAAAATCTGCTATTAAGATGTCAAATTATTAATCAGCTCATCTAAAACTTGATCAGTGGATTATCATCAAGCAGAAAAGCCTGAACGTTTGCACATGTTGATGTCAGCTGTATTTTTACTTTTTTTACTATAGGAATGTCGTTTTACTGCATTTTAAGCTGTGAAATGTTTATTATTTTAAAAAAGAATTTTTTTTGTTTATTTTTATCTGTTAATGTATATTTTTAAATATTGCACAAAATAAGCAGTTTGATGAAAAATCTGCAGAATGTGACAATATTTTTAAAATCTGATTAATCATCAAAATATTTGATAGAACAATCGATGACTAAAATAATCGTTTTCTGCAGCCCTCCTGCAAAGCCAGTGTAAAAAACAGAGAGGCAAAATCTTGTGAGTGACAGTTTAAAACAGCGAAAATGACTTTATTTCTGCTAAAGTTGATTCTAGAAGCTTTTGAGTCAACTTACTTCTTCAGGCATAACCTTTTTGTTTTACCCACATGTATTGGAATCTCTTGTGTGTTTCAAAGCCTGAGGTTTGATTTGCAACCGTCTTAGAAAGCTTGGAAAGGTTGGATTATTGAAACAATACAGTCCCATGACTGTGTTTTTATGAACTGCATGACAAGGCCAACATTCCTCTCATGCAAGAACTTCAACCTAATGCAAAAACTGCCAAACTATTTCAGACTTAACTCCTGATTTCTCTTCTGCTCATCTCTTGTGCTTAGCTTAAAATACAGATGTGGGGGTGCAAAAAAAGTTCAACCTACACGTATTAAAAAGCTTTGTGGCCATGGTGACACTGAGACACGTCTGACTGCAGCGAGGTGGAGAACTGTAAAGACGAAAAGCTTTATCCTCCACCCCGCCCGCTTCAGAATGTCATTTCTGCTGAATGGGATTAGCCGCGTGTTTGCATGACAGAGACAGCACACCAAATATTACAGGATACAAGCAGAGGAAGAGATTGCTTCAGCTTCTTGGTATTTCTCACTCTGAAATGCCGGCAGATTTAGTTAATTGACTTTTGTTTTTGTGTGTGTGTGTGTGTTTTCAGTGAAGATTGATAAAGACAAGCAGCTCGTTATTCTCGAAGAAGAGCATGAGGTAAGTTTTTTTTATTTTATTTTTTTAAATCTCCTGTGGTCTAAATGTCTCATTTAGTCTTGTTTTGATTTTTAAATTCACTATGCTAAAAATATCCACGTTTTTGAAACAACTTTTTTTTTTTTTTTTTTTAGGATATTTCACCTGATGCTCTAAAGGATGAACTGCCTGAGAGACAACCTAGATATCCTTTGAACTGACATCCGAGTACCTACCGTTATAATAAAATGTAATCGCATATTAGTTGCTGTCCTTAGCCCAGGAAACATTCATCGTCTACAGTTATAAGTATCAACACGATGATGGACGCGTGTCGTATCCGCTCTGCTTCATCTTCTCCAGTCCAGTGGGTAAGGCTGATTCTGCTGTAGGGAACCTCAAAAAGCAGTCTTTTTGGTGACGGCGTCCTGCAACTTTTAAATGTGGTTCTGCTTCAAATGAAAGCCATTAATATGACTTTTGAAGAACCTGGACTCGTGCTGAGGATGTAATTCATTTGTCTGTGGTGCGTCGGATCGAAGGATTGCAGGACACTGGCTACCAAACACTCAACTCATGAAAAAACATGTTTGTGTTTTTGTTTTTCCTTACACATTTTTTGCTTGGCAGGTTGTAAACCGGAGCAACAGATGATGTACGCAGGAAGCAAAAACAAGCTGGTGCAAACAGTTCAACTGACCAAGGTTGGCGAATCTTTGGCTACGTTCACAGGCGGGTCGTATTTGAAAAGATCAGATGTGCATCAGATTTAGGATGTCATATCAAAGTGGCGTGGGTCGCATTTAAAAAAAATAAATAAAAAAATCAGAGTTTCAGTGTAAACGTAGCTCAGAAGTTGAGTGGGTCCTTCGTGGCCCGGTTGTATTTTAGCACTACAAGGTGCTAAAAATATTAGCGATCAGCGTTACGTAAAATTTACCTTTTCAAGCTTTAGATCGCGTTGTAATGTTATTCCCTTGTCAAAAACATACTTGGAGTGTTGCCTTGGTTCTTCATGCGAGCTTGAGAAATCATTTCATCTCCCACGGCAACCATTCAGCTGTGCAAAACACCTGGATGAACCTAGCTCTGCCTTTGAGACACAGCTGCTCCCCAGAGCTGCAGTTTCCAACTCCCGACTCCCCCACTCAGCTCCTTCAGACTAGCCAGCAGCAATTGGCAAAAATCTGGTGGAACTGCCCTTCTGCTGAGTTTATTGTACCAGCTTCTTCTCAGTGAAACGCTGGTAAAAATGTTATTAAAGGGTTGATAGTGGAGTGATGTTGTGATTTCATTTCTATCCTGGTTCACAAAGTCCAAACAATAGCCTAAACGGGTCTCTTTTCGCCTACAAAATGGTTCTGTTACATATTTAGTTAGTTGCAGTCTTCACCTGTACCACTAGATGTCACTAAACCCCTGTCCCAGCTTTGGCCATGGGAAGAAGTAGGGAAATATAAGATGTTGTTTTTGTTTTTGGAACAAATGTTCTCTTTTACTCTGCAGCAGTTGTACATGTTTTACATGGAGGGGGGTTCAGTAACCAACTTGTGGTCACTTTTCCTTCTTTCGTTCTTATTTGACAGGCGTTTGAGATCAGGAACACAGAGGACCTAACAGAAGATTGGCTTAGAGAGAAACTTGGATTCTTTCGCTAAGTAAGGTTTTCTCATCCGGAGGCTTGGGATGCGAGGGGGATCCTGACCGCACAACCATGCTCCATCTTTCAAGAAGAACACACTACAGATGTTACCTTCCTCTCTCAGCGGACCTGATTTTAAATAGCTTTTGCAAACACTCTTCACTTAACGGCCACATCGGTGAGGTATAGGATATGTGTGTATTTTGCAGTACAACTCAGCATGTGCCAGAATGTTCAGACCATCACGAGAGTTCGAGTGCCACCTCTGTGACCGTCAACAATCACGGCCATATCTAAACCTCGCCCGTCCGGTTGCCTCAGTCTGCAAATGCTATTTGATTCAGGTCTGCTTTTGCCTCCCATACCATCTCTCCATGTGCCAGTGATGTGTCTGTATTGAATTAACACTCCCGTAGGCTTTTAAAGTGAACAGAAATGAAACGTGCGTTTCCGCCATTTCCGAAGCATGCCCTCATCGTCCAGGGGGAACTTAGCGTCTTCGTAGCTACGGTTTCTGTCTCCTTAAGAAGTTTACGCTCAACGGTTTTGCAACTGAGGCCCTCCTCAGTCGATCTGTTTTTACCTTTTTTTCACGGTTATTTGGAAGTCCAACTGGCTAATCTTTTTTTGTTTTTCTTATTTCTGCTGTCTGTAGGTTGGATTTATGTTGGTTTTAGAGCTTTTTTTCCCCCCATTTAGTTGTAGCTAGAATCCAGAAAACACTACTGAGGTCCTTCAGTACTCACCCAAGGGCATTTAAATGATAAGGTGCATACTGTCAGTAGAAGACAAAAACACGTAACACTCACACCTAGTGAGGTAAACTGAGCACATGAACGAGAAACCGTGGCTAAAACTATTCGGTGCCTTGCGAAAGTCTTCACACCCGTTGAACTTTTTCACATTTTGTCATGTGATATAAACACAAATTTGATCTTTATGATACTGTTTCTTCAGTGATATACTCAATTGAAACTCTGAGGTCTCTTCATTCAGACGATTAACAACACCCAGAGATTTACTCCAACTTTGGAGTAACAGGGGAATAAATACACACACTTTTCAGATTTTTATTTGGTAAGAAATTTTGAAAGCCATGCGTTGTCCTCCTTCCACTCCCATTCTGCCGTTATTTGTTCTTGCACTCTTATCTGCATACAATTTCTGCAATAGAGTGACACCAATCGTACAAGAAGTCATTTTAAAAAAAATGTTTTTGTTACATTATTTTCTGACGCTTCTAAAAATATTGAACATTCGATTAAAAACAGAAATGATCTTTTTGTAAAAATGTTCTGTTTTTGATTGATCTAAAATACAAAAAAAAAATAATGAAATTAATTTATGTAGGACAATAATATCTTATTGGAAAAATGACTGAAATTAATTTTATGTCATACTTGCTTCAGTAGGAGAAAAAGCAACAATGTTTTGTTTTTTTTGGTTTGTAAAAGTCACTGACCCCTGACCTATCGCATAACATCCCCAATAAAATACATTACAGATTGTGGTTATAACGTTACATCATATGGAAAAGCTCAAAGCTTCACTTTGCAAGGCACCGCAAGCCCTGTTGGTTTGAATATGGATGACTTTTCTTCCTCTTCAAAGAAAATAAAAACTCAACATGAATGATGGATATTGTCTTTGACCTGCATATTCCTTGAACGGTTCTAACCAGGGTACAGTATTTCCAGATACATTCCAAACACTGACCTTTTTTTTATATATATTTTCACTCAAAACTTTAGTAATCATGACAGCAAAGACAACGGCACACACTGGGTGGTAAATATCTGCCCCCGATTTTAATCTACTGGAATATTATCTCTTTATGCGGAGCTTGTCAGCTGTCATTGTGCGTTGGAACTCCTACTGTTATACTGAATGTTGATTAATTCTCATGTAAAGCCACTTTATTTGCTTTGTAGCTGTTGCAGCCTTAAAAAAATAATGGTGTAACTCCTCAAAACGCCGGTTGTGCTTCATATTTTAGACTTTGGGCTGTTTACGTCTCCGTAATGGCTTTCTCATACCGAAATGTGGCAGCTGTTCATAATTGGTGCCAGTCTCAAAGTCCTCGGTCCAGTCGCTAACGATGTGTTTTGTGTATTTTCTTGGCAAATTCTAAAATCTGTTGTGAATCGCAATGTTTAACGTGTCACTGTGCAATAGGCATGGGCTGCTCACCTGTGTCACGGTTTTAAAAAGTTTGTTTTAAGATCGCTTCAGAAGCCTTTCTTCCTGTTAACGAAGGCAAACACTTCAAGTGTGATGCCCTCGTATTTTTCAAACTCTTATTTTGAAGTAGGAAAGGAAGTCGTTCTTGAGATGTCCCAAATCCACAGTCCTCATATCAGTTTTGGTTGACAACATTCTTAAATCATTTGGGTAAAAAACTCCACCGCCACTAGCTAACTGTTAGCCGCTAACAAGCTAAAGTTAGCATGTCCTTAGCATGTGTCTTTGAACAAACCTGAAATCAATAATCACAGAACAACACAAATTGAAGCTTCTGAAACCTCTATTGTCGACATTGGTATTGCCCAAATTATTGCTAAAATTTCATATTAGCTTAGCATACTTGTGTTACTCTATAAAGAGCAGAATGGTAAAATATTCTGCACTATAAAGTTGGTAGTAAATGTCTTGATAAATATCAGGCGTTATTCTAACATGTTAATGTGTTTAATATTGCACTTTTTTACTTTTATTTTTTGGAAACCGTGGTACCAAAACATCTCAAACCGGCACAAGCCTATTGGTCAAACACTGTCTGGATTTCTAAAGAGCTTTTGTTTAATTTTTTTTTAATGTATGTTCTGTTAAAAAAAAAAAAAAAAAACACAATCAGTATAAGCAGCTCCAAATAGCAACAAAAAACATCTTTTTAGTAATAAGAAATGTATTCTAGATCCTGCAGTGACTTACTTTCATGCGACGGTGAGTAAAATCCTCAGTGAGCCGTGGCTCCGGAGGGTTTTCCGATTCTTATTAAAAGCGTCGTCCCACCTCGGGATATCGGTCACATCCTTAGAGGAGATTAAATGGGCACATGCGAGCTCCACGTCTCATCAGCGTCGTCCCCAAGTGCAGTTTTTATTAAATGACAAATGGGAGGGTGAAAGGCTGTAGGTCTCACCACAAAAAGATGTCATACGGTGTAGCTCACCAATGCCTTGTCTTAATTCCTTATTATCAACTAGAAAACTCAAAGTGAACATTGGATACAAGCACGTCGCACTAAAATAAATGTCTCTTGACATTTTTGTTACTCAAATTTTATTTTTACCTGCTTATAACTAAACACTAGGAGCGTCGAAACAGACTTTGATTGCTCTTGTGTTGATGGTAATTCATATGTCTACTGATAAGATATACACTGCCTGCCTCATGTTAGCCTGTATGATGAAGCTACAGGAGAGAATTAGAGTAAATTCATTTTACCTACCAACACTAAACTTCTTATAAACAAAAACTTTATGGAATATATTGGGGATTATCCAGTCAGGGCGTCGTATGCTAACTCTGAAATGTGCAATCTTCTTGATTTTTTTGTGCTTAAAACATTAAAACAAAAACAACCAGACTATCTTTCTAAATTGTCCAGATGCCATAAACGTGGACAGCTACTGTAAATCGATGCTTCCTCTACTGAATGTAAACTATTTCCATCAAACTGTTTCCTCTTTGCTCTATGAGACAGAACCAACATCTTTAGCATCCAGAACCGGTACTATGAAACGGTGAGACAACTTCGGGTTCACCGCATCGGTTTTTCATTGCCGCACACAACAGGAAGGAACGGTGCTCCTTTCCTTCGCGTGTCACGACTGAACGTTTATCCAACAGTTACCGACTCCACCTATCGAATACAACTTGAAAACCAGTGGAGACTTTCGTAGTACAGGCCTCTGTATTTGAGCTGCTTTCCTACTCTATCTGAAGTCTTTACATGCTTATTGTTTCTTTACAAAAAAAAAAAACTCAATGTTTGTTAAATTTAGTGGAAATGAAATGTAGTAAACTGTCTTCTGTGTTATCAAAATCAACCTCACTTTTGGTTTCGAGCCTTGCCTCTGGTTGTATCCTGTGGATTTTCTGAGCTTCTCCTGTGTGTTTGAACAGTTGTAAATCCGACCCTTTGAACCATTTAACCTGCGAATGTGTAGTTTTGCTCAATAAGTGTCCTCTCTGATCAAAATGCCTATGATTTTTTTCTTTCCTTTTTACTAAAAACCGAAACATCTACGATAACCAGCTGTCTCATGACATCAGTGAAACTTGACATATTTCTATACCTGTGTCTGTCCTGTTGTCCAAATAAACTGACAGTGATGTCTACGCCTCTGCTTTTATTCAGAAATGATTAGTCGGGTTTGCCTTATCACTAAACACATGGAAATCTTAGAAAAGTATCCAAAGAAAATGCTTGTAGGGGGATCTTAGCTATATGGAAAAGTTTGGAATTTACTTTTATCCAGTATATCTTTACAAGTCGTAAAAATATACAACCAATACTGGTGTTTTCTTGGCTTTTTTTTTTTTTTTCCCATCTTCCATTTTCAAATGATAAACCTTGTGAGAGGTTACAAAAATTTTAGATTTACATTTAAATGAAATGCCACAAAACAATTTGATTTAAAATCTTTACTCAATATTTTGGTTTTGACGAGCCAAAAACTCAAAGGGATATTTCACTGTTTGGCCTCTAGGTAATTTTAGATTCAGGTTGAATTGGGTGGGGCGGGAGGAACGGAATAGAAATAAAATGGAATAAATGTATCGGTGTTCACAAATTGTTTTAATAAATCTATGTTTAGTGTGTGGGTTATTCCAGTTCTTCCTTACAGATCTAAGTGTTACAGGTTTAGAGGTGGAGCAAATTTACTCTAAACAAAATAAAAAGTCAATATCAGCATTTTGTTGTTTCATGAGTTCTGGAGAACTACTGTGAGGGCTGTTCTTGTTTTATACAGGAGATTTTCCAGATAAAAAAAATTGGAAAACCATGGGATGGAAAATAATGGAAGTTTGATATAAAAAAAAAAATATATATTGAAAATTTGCTTGGACCATTTACTGCACACTGTATGTGTGGAACACAGCAAACATGTGGGTGAAAAAAGATTATTAGGTAATGTTTGTAATGTATCAAGTTGAGAGATTATTTATAATTAAAAAAGCAAGGTTGTAAAACAAGTGAATTAAAGATGTTTCATGTCAGGCATGACATGAAACATTCACACGATGGAAGCAGCACATCTGCAAAGGATTCCAGCTGTTTACTGAAGAAGAAAAGAGAGACTCAAAGCCGCCTGCATCATCCGGGGAGGACGGGCGGTCGGGGACGCATCAAAGTGAGCATCCCCGACCCCAGGGCAGCTGTGGCTGATTAAAGAACACAGATTTTTTGAAAATGAAAGCGCTTAAACGTTATCTGGCAAGTCGTTTAAAGGTAGTTTTGGAATAATCTGGACCAGGACCGGCCCAAGGCTCCATGAAGCCACCAGATCCACATAGGTCACACTAGCATAAAAATGTTTGGATGCTAGCATCCATCCATCCATTCATTTTCTAACACCCTTATTCCTCGTGGGGTCAGGAGGTGCTGGTGCCTGTCTCCAGCTAATGTTCTGGGCGAGAGGCTGGGTCACCCTGGACAGGTCGCCAGTCTGTCACAGGGCAACACAGAGACAAACAACCACACACACACACACACACCTAAGGAGAATTTAGAGAAACCTGACAGTCATGCTTTTGGACTGTGGGAGGAAGCCGGAGTACCCGGAGAGAACCCACACATGCAAACCCCGTGCAGAAAGACCCCGATCTGGGAATCGAACCCAGGACCTTCTTGCTGTGCTACCAACCGCGCCACTGTGCAGCCCTGTTTACTTTTAAACAATAAAAAATTTTAAATCATGTAAAAACATGATGCTTCTTGGTCTAAAAACACTGAATGTCATCAGATTTCAGTGTATCTAGGTGAGTTTTGAGGCTTTGTAGTTTGATATTGAAAAGGTTTGCGTGACTGCCACACCTTTTCACACCAGGGAAAAAGTGTGCTTATATTTACGCAAACTTTGACACAAAGTTAATTTTTATACATGCTGATTTGTGCGTAAAATATGGTGCCTCATATTTTTTGTGTGTACGGACGCTTTATGCATGAGGCCCCAGAGGAAACCTCTGGAAAAGAAAATGGATGGATGGAGTAATGTTGTGTCTGTTAGAGGAATCCTCTGGTAGACACAACATTACTCCATCCATCCATTTTCTTTTCAACCTTATTCCTCGTGGGGTCGGGAGGTGCTGATGTCTGTCTCCAGCTAAGACTGGGTCACCCTGGACAGGTCGCCAGTCTGTCGCAGGGCAACACAGAGACAACCACACACACACACCTAGGGAGAATTTAGAAAGACCAATTAACCTGACAGTCGGGTTTTTGGACCTGCCGGAGGAAGCCGGAGTACCCGGAGAGAACCCTTACGGGAAACTTTTAGCAGGTTGCCAACACATTAGAGCGGAGCAGGGCAGGGCCAGACGGAGAGGTGGTTCGTGTACAGTCAGACTTCTTCCTCCCTCTTGTGATATGCTACACTACAAGCGGCAAATGTCACCAGGCTGGGAATCGAACCTGCAACCACCGCCATGAGGACTAAGGCCTCAATCCGTAATTGGCCCAGTGTATAATCTACTGGAGACAATCCGAGTGAACGGAGAAAGCCCAGACTGGGCTGTAAGCTAAATTTGGTTTCACAGGAACAGGAAGGGAAGGCAAGGGCTAGGCGAATGGTGCGAACTGTAACACAGTTACAAAGTACAAAAAAATATGATCTTTACTTCTATTTGTGCTAAGTGCTCTTTTAGCTAAGAGCACAAAAAGGACAAGCTTAATTCGTTTGAATGAAGATTTCAGGTCATTATCTGTTTGACAACAACAGATAATGAGCCAACACATCCACATAGTTGCTCTGATATGATTCCCAAGGGACATTGCCTTGTGTTTTAATAATTTTATATTCTAACTTCCTGAAAGGCCTTGATCTTCCAACGCTCTCAGAAGAATCTATAAAAGCCTTTATCCCAGTTAGAAATTACATTGATGCAGCCAAATAAGTACCCTGGCCATCAGAAGCTTCCCAGATAAATATATTTTCTTTTAGATTCTCTTGTCTTACTTCTCTCACCATTCTTTTCAGGTTTGTCTGTTGGTCTATACTTAAATAGACATCTATCTATCTACAGAGACATCTATAGGTATCTATAGATCTATAGATAGATACAGACAGACTCAAAATAAAAGCAATGTTGGCTACTCATTCTCTGGAGTGATCTCCTCCTCTTCCTCAGAGGGTTCTGGAGTCTCTTCATCTCAGATGAAGGCATCTATAATGTCTGAACAGATCTCATGGGAAACAATGAAGACTTTGCGGAGAGCATCATATGGAAGTGCTTGATATACACTGACAATATCCTGGTCGAAAAGTTTGAAAAATAGCTCAATATTTGCTGATCCAGTTAAATGTTGTAACTCTCAGCTGTAGTTTGTTGTTGGTTCTTGTTTTCTACAACTTGTGCATTTCCTACAGCGTCATTTGTTTCACCACGATCTGTTCTTTTACTGTCATATCCTCCTGAATCCAGACAGAATGCCTATTTGCGTCTATTGCGTCTATCTTTTAAGTTTGGCAGAGAGAAGCAATGATAACTGTTAAGATGGTCTTCCCAACGAGTTTGTGTGGAAACATCTACCATGTCATGTGGTAAATATAGTGCTCTACAAAGTTCAATGCCAGACAATCTCTCTCCCGTGCAAAATCTTCTGGTCTTCTCAAATAGCCCGTATCGGGTGTTGTTAATTTCAAGAATCTTGGTAAGTATTCCAGTTTTCTGCAGAGTCCTGTTATCCTTGATGGTCTGTATGTCATAGCTGTGATTCGGTTTGGATCGATTGCAATTATAGAGACCCAGTCCAGCTCCAATGTACTTTATACTTGTGAATAACAAACTCATTGTGTTAGACGTTTACAAGCTTAATATCTCCTCAAAAATGTTCTCAATATAGATGTGCCACTGGCTCTCACTTGGTAAATCAAGTTGAATGAAAGTAACAACAGAGATCCTGTGACCTTACAGACGATTTACTACCTAGCCACGTCACTGCCTATGTTACGTAGCCCCCAGGCAGCTGACGTCAGCAAGGTGAATCCCAGAGAGTATCACGTGACAGATTGAAGCTCGAACTCATGCCACGTGAGTTTTATCTGGAGATGAGAGTAGGAGGCGGAAATGGGCCTTTCTAAGGAAGCGTGTTGCTATCTCGCAGGAAAAAAAAATTCAAGCGCTATAAGGTGACACGTATCTTGTTAAAACGTAATAATTTTATGCCCAGGAAGTGGCGGCACTGTGCTAGGGTAGGCTAGCACAGTGGCTACCAGGAATTGGTCAAGTTTCCCTCCGTATCTTGCAAAGCTTCAAGATACGGATGCTGCTTTGCACTGGTTAAAACCATTAATAGCATGCGCACTCTGAGCTGCATCCTAAACAGGACCTGACTGAAACGTCAACTAGTTTGGAATCCTGCCCACATTGGTGTGGTAGGAAATGAGTTGACTGATAGTTTTGTTAAGAGTGCTGCAAAAAAGAATATTGTCGATTTCAATATTGAAATTTGTAAAAATGAGATAAAGAATATTATAAAAATGTTTATCACGAAGAAATGGCAAGACAGTGGGATAGAGGAGGCAATGCTAGGTTTTATTATAGTATCCAAAAAAGTTGAGGAATTTAGAAAATGTTTAACATTTAAAAAAAGAAGAATATATCTAGAATAATATTTGGACACAGGATTAAATAGTACTCTTAAAATAATTAATAAACAAGAAAAACGTGTATTATGGGGTGATAATAACAGTTAAATACTCCAATGTGGAAGGTGGCGGTAATGCACCTATAAGTTGTTTGCCAACCGCATAAAAAAAGGAAAGAATAAGAAGAAGAGGAAGCCAACAATAGAGCTTGTTATTTTAGAATGTCATAAATATGAAAGAGAGAGAAGTTATATGAGGAAAGAGTTTGAAAGTATTAAGGAAAAAATTAATTTAGTAGATATTTTAAGGAAGAATTTGGAGAGTAAACAAATAAATAGTTATTCGATTTTTAAAGAAAACTAAGTTATTTAATAGATTATGATTACAGTAGGTATGTTGGTCGATGTGGGTATGATATAGATGGGTAGAATATAAATATGTATGTATGTGTGTGTGTATATATATATATATATATATATATATATATATATATATATATATATATATATATATATATATATATAGGTATAGATAGGATATACTTATTTTGTATGTATATATATATATATATATAGAGAGAGAGAGAGAGAGTATATTAGACCAATATGAACCACACTTCATACCAGTAAGTGGCGGTAATGCTACTAGAAGTTTGTTGCCAACTGCCAATAAACTCAACAAGAAGAAGAAGAGGAAGCCTGCATCATCCGCTGACGGAGCCAGGAGGAACCGACCAGAAGAACCGTAGAAAAATGGCGTTCACATTCGCGGCCTTTTGTTACATGCTCGCTCTGCTGCTCACGGCGGCGCTTATCTTTTTTGCTATTTGGCATGTAAGTACACATTTACACCGACTGCTTTCCTGACTGTCCAGGTGTGGAAGAAATAGCGAGGAACCCAAACTTGGGGTTGAAAACAAGGCCTTCCGAGTGGGCACGCAGAAGTGACGGTTTCTGGTCAGTCAGCTCCTCCAACACGCAGGAGAGGTCTCCAGACAGAGCGTTAGCACTAACTACACTGACGTACGCTTACTTAAGAAACCTGTCTACCACTGAATGAATGAATGGTACACACCCTGTTGTCGTACGGGACGGAAAGCTCACCCTATTATCACCGATGCAGACGCTGCTTGTACACATAATTCTGAATTAAGGTGTTTCCGTAGTTGATGTTCGTATTAGACGTCCTCAAAACACACAGGGCTTCTATTAATGCTACATTGTGCTAACAGCTAGCAGGCTCGAAACAGCTAGCAGACTATTAACAGCTATTAACAGCTAGCAGACTATTGACAGCTATTAACAGCTAGCAGACTATTAACAGCTAGCAGGCTATTAACAGCTAGCAGGCTATTAACAGCTAGCAGGCTCGTAAGCATTTTGCAGGACTTCGACATATTTAGTCCGGAAACGCTAAATGCTTTATGGTTCTTCTGCTTTATAGTGACCATTTTCTCCCCATTTGGTGTAAAGAGGGTGAAAGAGTGTGACTGTCTAATGTTGAAACAACTTTAAGTCATATTTTTTATTAACTTTCTTTTTTGTTGCCATCGTTAGCTTTGGGATTTCTTTGACATCGTTGTAAACTTTAGACTACTATTGTTACTCATTTGCAATAAATGTCATGCAAACAAGCATTGGTAATCTATTATAGAAAAAAACACACACAAATAAGTGTGTTATATCAAATTATTGCAACAAGCTTTGAGGCATACAGTGATCTTTGACCCTTCCTCTCTCCAGGTAGGATTTAGGTGTGGGAGGGTGAGCTAAAGGAAATTAGCTTCTGCCCTGCCACATTTAGCATTAGCAGGCAAACACAGCTGTCATGACTTATAAATGGTTTTAAAGGGATTGTGTTGTGGCACCAGTTTATTTAATACTAAACCTCTTAACATGAAGACAAAAATGTGCTGAGATTTAATGTTATGTTACTGCAATAACAAATCAGTTAATTTTAAAGTATTTTACACAGTTTCTTCTTGTGTGTGCAAATTTGGTGGATTAACTCAACTGGAATATCATAAACATCATCATGCCAGCGTTAATGTAACATGTTTCTTCATTATTTCCAGATAATTGCATTTGATGAGCTGAAGACTGACTACAAGAATCCTATAGATCAATGTAACACTTTAAATCCGGTAAGTGTTTCTGCCCTTGCTTTTCTTTCTAAACAACTGCATGCAGATGCTCTATGTTACAACTGTACCGTTATCCACATATTCTTTTTTTTCTATCATTTCTCTGCACTGTTATGCTAAATAACCTGCCTGTTTTTTGTTTTTATTTTAATTGAGTGACCTTGTCGGCTGTGAAACTAACGCGTTTTTATTTTGTTTTTTTTCCAATCTGCTTCTTTTGCCCCCCTCTTTTCTTTTTCTTTTTTTAATGCCTAAAAGACAATTGAAAAGGTCAAAAAGATTAAGAGAGTCAAAATTGCAATAAAGGTTTGTACCAGTCTTTAAAATGCCCGCTGAGTTCAACTTAGTCCGAAGTCTTGTCATTTTGCACGGAGAAGTGTTTGCTAAGGTCTTTTCAGTTAACTAACTTGAGTTGCGTTTTGGATTAGACGAAAACATGACGTTTTTTTCCCTCTTTTCTTTGTTTTTTTTTTTTTTTTTTAAAGATTACTGTATTCTTAAGTAATACGGTTTAATTTCTGGGTCGGATATCTCGGCTCTACGTTCGCAGATTTTACATTGCCAGCTTTTCCTTGGATATTGTACTTATTCCAAATGTATTCACACCCTTGAATGTTTTTACATTTTGTCCTGTTACAACCTCAGCATTGAGTTTAATTGTGAAATGAAACTATATGGTTTGCAAGGTTGTTTGTTGTTTTTTGTAAATAAAAAAGTGTGACATGCAGATAGCCAAACATAGTCGGCACTTTGTAAAACTATTTTCTTGTAATTGCTGCTGCCACGCTCTGACTCCATGACACAGCAATTTCAGCCCCACAAATTGGAAAATATTCACTTCTTTACAACAGCAGTCACATAAAGAAGTGTAATTTGCATCACTAAACGAAGCAACGTAAGTGCATTTAATCCTATTTTCAAATGTGATATTTGTGGATTTATTGATTGGACAAGCAGTGGAGAAAATGGTAACAATCCCGCCAATATGGACAGTGTAGCCAGGTTTTAGCATCATTAACTGTAGTTTATTGTGACGTCAATAAGTCAGAATACAAGAAATGTATTGCAATAAACAATAAACAATGCAATAAATGCCCATCTCTACTTAACATTTCCCACATCTTTTCTAAAAAAAAAAAAAAAAAACATGGATGCTGCTTCTAAATTGCATTGGTTTGTTTGTTGCTGTACTGGGACAAAATGTGACAGTGTAAAAGGGCAATGAATACTTTGACTGGACACGGCTTCCGTCCAGCAGATTGTTGTAAGGATCTCCTGACGCGCCGCGTTTGAGGCGGTGAAGCTGCGGGGAGAGCGGCTTATTGATGAAGCGTTAGCTTTTAACTGAAAAGACTGGCAAATGCTTAAAGCATGCATGATTTCTATTACAATCAACCCTTTGTTTGCCTATGGTTTGACGGATAGTAGTTCAGAAAAGTCTCCATGTGTTGGACAAAGACTTAAATCAGTTGGCTGGATGATCTTCAAGGCTTTCAAGTTGCAGCTTAACCACATTCTTCACTGAAATATACATACAAAAAAAGTATTTTTTTTCTCATGAATTAGAGGTTGCAATTTGAGCCACTGTTTGTCTGATGTAAGCTGCTGTATGTGAGCTCAGAGTTGGCTCTAAGCTACATCACCTGTGGTTCTGAACAGATGGCGGCAGAATCCCACCCACCTCTCTCCAGCTCAGCACTATTTAAAACCTCTGATTGGCTAGAAATTCTCCACAGGAGGAGGAGTTAGTGTAGAGGGGGGGAAAAAAAGTCAGGCTCCACATACCTGTAACCCATGCCGTTCTACATAGTCTGATATGCAGGCTTTGAGCCCAGTTTGAACCCATTTGGGGTCATCATTGCCCCCCTCCGTTTGTTCAGTTGTGTCGTATTTGGCAGCGCAGTGCAGATCCTGCACATTCCCCACGCCCCACACCTGTCCTTCTGTGGGCCGTTGGTTTGGCTCCACCTGCTGTATTTTTTTTATCCCCCCCAACCCCCAAATGCATGGCTTCCATGTGGTGCTTCCATCTGCCCCCCTGAACCCGACACTCCACCCGACCTCAGGCACGCTGGCTGCATCAACGCCGCTCACGCTCACAGCATGGTTCTTAAACAATGTGCTGTTGCAAAGTGGGACGATGTGCAGATTTGTCGTCACTGCAGACACGTCGATGTTCAGATGCACTAACGTTGTCCTGAGCAAGCGTCGTCATTTCGTTTAGACGCACATGGTGATGCATGACGCTGACCCAGGGTGGGAAATAAATCTTTGGTCCACTTGCAAAAATCGATTTCTAAACTCTGAAAAGCAGCTCATGTTTTTGCTGAAGGTGGCGAAATGAGACTTAGTTTTATCACAATATTTTGTAGTAATGTTGTGATAATGATAAACGTGATAATTATTTATTTATCTTTAGGTAATGGTATGGCTATGACTGAAAGATACACCAATCATATCCCCAGAAACACAAATACTCCTCCCATATTTAATACACGATATATATATATGTATATATATATATATATATATATATATATAAAATGTGATCCGTATTAATAAACTGCTGATAGCAGCTGCATTAAATCATATTTTAAAATTTATTGATGCTCTTTTTGTGTAAATGTTGGTAGAAATGGTAAAAGCTACAATTCAGACAGTTTTGGGGGGTATAAACATCACTAATTTGAATTTACTGTGACAACGATACATCAAAATTCTTATCACAAGAAATTTATCACGATAAACGATACGATAAATGCCCACCCCTAAGCTGTAAGTCAGGGAGCAACTTCCATCTGCTGCCGTTTAAATGGCAGCAGATGAGCTTCTTTGTGGTTTTTAATCTAAATACTAAAAATCAGATTTCTTTTAGCCAGAGTACATTGTGGAATTACCGATTTTTGCAAGTGGTAGATCTTGATTTTTCATCCTGTTATTTGGTTAAAGATGGCGTCCGATGCCTGGGTTTACTGTCACCTTGGCTCCATGCATTGTAACTATACTATCTAACACATTACACAGAAGCTCAGTATTTGTCTTTCACCCCTTTTTTTTTTTTTTTTTTTTTTTTTTTTTGGTTTAGACGTCTGAGTGAGAACACCTCAGTCTTTGCTTTCTAAAGACGGTTGGTTTTCTTCAGGGAGCTGCAGCACCTTCCCATGTCATCCTCTGACTGTCTTGGCTTCCTAAACGTCTCGTTTTGAGCAGAGCGGCTGTACCTGCGTTTTGACATCTCCTCTCCTCTGGTCTGTTTCAGCTGGTGCTGCCAGAGTATCTCATCCATTTCTTCTTCTGCGTGATGTTTCTGTGTGCGGCCGAGTGGCTCACCCTCTTCCTCAACTTACCACTGCTGGCTTATCACGTCTGGAGGTGGGTAACCGAGCAACCAGCTGACCTCCGAAACAGGAATGCTCTGTTTTGTTTGTGATGAACAGATTTATTTATTTTTTATTAATATTTTTGCTGTGCCGCAGGTATACGAGCAGACCCGTGATGAGCTGTCCAGGACTCTATGACCCGACTACCATCATGAATGCCGACATCCTGGCCTATTGTCAAAAAGAAGGCTGGTGCAAACTGGCTTTCTACCTCCTCTCATTCTTCTACTATCTCTATGGGTACACAGCTTTTTCTATTATATGTCTGACTTTGAAAATCATGCAGTACCTTGAAAACATTCACACTTTTTAAAGCTACTCCCATTTTGTCACAACAAACTCCTGTGTATGTCATTGGAGCCTTATGTGATAAAGTCTCTTGGTTTCACTCATCTAGACATTGGAGGTTCTTCTTTGTAAAACAGCTGAAGCTAAGGCGGATTGCGTGTACAGAATCAGTGAACGTTTTGCCTCACTTCATTCAACAGTAATGTAGCTGTCTGCATTGGTTGAACACACGGCTCTGCAACCAGAGTCACTACTGCCTCTGAATAACTTTGGCTGAAAAGGAGCCAGTTAATGTTTTTAAATACAGAAATAACAATTTTAAGGTTTTAAAAAATTCTCCTGTAATATTTGCACTGAATTTTGACAAAGAATGACGGACACTAAAATTAAAGGTTACTTTAAAACCCAAAAATAGACATAAAATGCTTGTTCTATAAAGATTGCAAGACATTTCCCAAAGGAGATATTTGTCTAAAAAGTTGTATATTTTCAGTCATGTGACATTTGCATCTTTAAATTAGTGTTATTTTCATTTCCTGAGAGCAAAATGACTTGTTAGGTGATAAAGGTTGCTACCCCTGACCTATCAGATACAATTTAATTGAATACTGAAAAGGGGCTTATTTTATTTATTTAAAGTTTTAGATCTGCGATATATCAAAAACATGAGAAAGTTGATGTTGCATGACTGCACCAGAAACTCTTCCAGTACAGCAGTAAGGAAAAGTGTACAGTGTTCCAAATTATTATGCAAATTGGATTAAATGTTTTATTAAATTTATAGATGGTATTGTGTGTCAGGGCTCTTTGAATCAATATAATTAATTTCAGAGAGCTGGATTGATTAGTTTGTCTGCTGAGCTCAATTAAAGGAAATCTACTTAAGAAGGATGTTCCACATTATTAAGCAGGCCACAGGTTTCGAGCAATATGGGAAAGAGAAAGGATCTCTGCTGATGAAAATCATAGTGTAATGCCGTATGACAAGATATGAAAACATTAGATATTTAACCAAAACTGAAGCTTTGTCAAAACAAAGATGGTTTGTACATATAAAGGCGTAATGACGAAGGTTTCTGTTAGACAAATTGATCAGATCAAGAGCTGTTAAAATGTCCTTACAAAGCAGCAAACGGTTATTTGAAGCTCCTCCTGGTGGAGGATCCTAAAGAGGCTTGCGGTGCATGAACCGACTGTTCAGCCACCCCTAACCAGAGCTCACAAGCAGTGGCAGTGGGCACAGCTGTACATAAAGATTAATTTTCAAACAGACTTGTTCACTGATGACTGCTGTGCAACCCTGGATGGTCCAGAATGACGCAGTAGTGGGTTGGTGGTGGACGACCACCACGTCCCAACATGGCTGTGACGTCAGCAAGGAGGTGGTGGAGTCATGCTTTGGGCTGAAATCGTCCGCATCAAGGATTGAGGCCTCCAAACATGGGGCGTGCTAATCCCCAGTGCCACCGCAGCACGCCACAGGCCGGGTCCTATGTTGACATGTTTACATGTTTTACAAAATTTTATATTTTGTAGATTTGTTCTAAAGAAGTATGTTTTTTTTTTAAGATGTTTTTGATTGAAATAGCTTTTGATTTTAGTACATGTGACCACTTAATGCTGCACATTCAAAGAATGACTGTTTGCAGTTCTTTATAATCCATAAAATGTTTATAAAATCTGTGTGTAATAATTTAGAACAGTACATTTTGAGTTTATTTTTGAAAAATTACTGTTCTCATGGGGAGCTTTGTTCAGTAAAATTAAATTTATACTGTAATAGTTCGTGACCACAATTGACATTGACCATTTAAGAAAATATCACTTGCATAATAATTTGGAACATGGTGTATTTTCCTCAATTTGTTTAGGTGCAAACTGCAAATTTCCAGCAGACACATTGAAATTGTGGCAACACCCTGAGTTGTTTTTTTTTTTTTTTTATTTTGTCAGTCACAAATGTTGAAGGCGTTACATAATCTTACTGGCTGTGGTCATTAGGACCCTGGCGACTGTGAGTGAACCCGATCATAATCCTAATCTGTCTCTTCCAGAATGATCTATGTTCTGGTGAGCTCCTAAAGACGTGGAGGGAAACGGACCGGGCCGTACAGTAGATGATCAGACACCATGATCCAAGTGCTGGAACACTGGACCTGCTGGAGACCACTGATGAGCAACACGAGCCGTCATTTCAAGTGGATGAGCCCCCTCCCTGACAAACACATGTACAGTGCAGAGAGTCATTCTGGAAACTTCTAACCTCTTTAAAGACTCTTGGTCACAGCGTTTCTGTCAAAGCACTACAACTTAAAAAAAGATTATCTGGAAATACGGACAAAGTTCAACGGACAAGTTCGTTTTCCTCCATTTTATTTTTTGTGCTTGAGATTTAAATAAAAATAGTTTTCAATCTTTGCTCCCTGCCGTCAAGCGTTTACAGATTATGATTTGAGGTTTATGTGCGTGAATCTAAACTGTGTTGATTTGCTTTAGGGTTTTCTTTTTATTTACAGCTGATGTAGTCTGACCAGGTAGTTTATCAAAGATCTTAGCTGCAGACGGTTTAATCTGTTCAGACTTAAGATGGACTGAAGGAATAAAAGATGTTATCTTGTAGTGAAACATGATGTGCACATGGTCTTATCAGGTTTTGTTTTTCAATGAATTGTTTCAATAATTAAAATCTACCCACCTGTCAAATATTTAGTTGTATCCATATAAAGCCAGAGTGGATCATGTGTTTATTTTCTGTAAATTTTCTCTTGTAGCTCTGAGTTTTGTGAAAGGCCGACTCGACAGCGATGCGTTCTACGTTTTAGAGCTTCAGTAGCAAACTGCTGACGTGCCATACTGTTGAATCGTACTTTTGAGCTGTCTTTGGTTGATTTGAACACAGATAGCCCACGTTGTTCGCATCTCTGGTCTATTTATTGTTTTCTGGATTTTTATATAATTTCCTGTGACATCAAGCACTCCTGCATCTCTGTCAAACTTCTTTAGTTCAATAAAAGTTATTTAGCTCAAGCTCCCACTGGTTAAAGCAACGCTTTCATTTTGCACCAGTCAATTTACCAAGACATCATCTTCACTCGTGACAGTTTTATGGATTATATCTAATCATGTCACATTTGGAAAAATACTTCAAAATAAAAACACTGAAATATTCTGCAAAGTTTATTTATTTTTTTTACTTTTTCTTGTGCATCTTTTAAAAATTATTTTGGTACAGAAAATTTACATATCTCCAACTTTTTTTATGCTTAAACACAGGTTTATATTAAAGATTTTATTAAGCTGAGTTGTGTTCTGTTACTGAAACCTTTGGCTTATTTAAAAACTCAAAGGCAGTGATACAATATTCAAAGTGCAGCTCTTGGAGAGTTAATCAAGAGAAATTAATGCAAATGTTTAGAGATCATTTTCTCAATCACCGAGACACTGATCTTTCTGTGGGAGCCTCTCTGCTCTCTTTGTAGGCGGCATACTTCTCCTTAAACTCGTGAAGAAAATTGTATTGCTGCAAAAAGATAAAAAAAAAAAAAAAAAAAAAAGGACATCCAAGATTGATGAGTGCTGAATTCCTTATTAAGAAAATAATAATAATAAAAAACTATCTGCCCTCACCTTCACCGTTTGTATCGCTCCTCCTCCTCTGTGCTCTCTGAGGATATCGATGGCTTTGTCGGCCGTCATCGTCACCGAGAGATGGAGCAGCAGGCAGGCGGCGACTGAGTGGCAAACAAACGCTGCGAGTTAAAGAAAGACCAAACGAGAACGTCGTCACGTGAAAGCAGACCGTCCTCACTTAAAGCAGATCGCCCCAGGCCTCCATAGCAGCTGCAGGAGGAAAGGAGAAGGCAAAGTCAGTTCAGAACGTCAAACTGTAGAGGTGCTAAATAAATTCAACTACTGCTGCCTTGTGGTTTCTATGGTGACCAGAAGAGGATCTTTACTTGCAGAAGATATTTCCAAACTATAAAAGATTTTTAAAAAATACATTTATAAAAAAAAAAGGCTTTCATTTCCTCTGATTTAGGATATTGTGATGCATCAGCACGCAAAAAAAAAAAAAAAAAACTTAAATGGAACCGACATCCCTCCTGTCTTTTCACCGTTTACTTCTGCGTTCAGTTGGATGAATTAATCCATTTTAAAACTGACTCTAATGTTCAGGTTCACTTATAATCAGACTCCATCTGAAATCTCTGAACTGTTGAACCCTCCAGGTCCTCAAACCAAAATCTGATGGTTGTTCCAAGAACTGCAGAACTTTCCGGAGCGAGACAAGCTTCATTTGCTTAGAGTTTTAGTTGAGTATTTTTATTTATTTTTATTTTTTCTACATAAAAAATAAATAAATGGCATCAAACATGCTATTTCTTAAGATCCTTTTTTAAATATTCTAAATTTGCTTCAATTGTATAACTTTTTTCTCTAACTTTCTTTTCATTCAATTTTTATGCTCCTGTCTGTAATTTTTTTTTTTTTAATTTGAGAGAGGTGCTGTAAGGTACTACATAAATTCAACTACTGCTGCCTAGAATTATTATTTTTTTGTTCATTTAATTAAATTAAAGTTTCCTTCTGTCATTTGTTGAGTTTTCATTTTCCCAAAGATTGCCTTTCATCAACAAGGTGTTGAATAATTGTGGGAAATTATTAAAACACGCAAACCTTTCCGTTCTTTGGAGAACCCGCTCGTTAATCCACAAGTTGTTGGGTCCCTGAAAAGGTTTTCATGCCACATTTTCTCCCATTTTTAAATGTAACTACAACGCAATGGATGTGGACGAGCTTTACCGTTCCAAGCTACTCATCAAGTTTCTCTGAGAGGCAAGTGAACAAACTTCAGCATTTGGAGATTATTTCAAATACATCCCTGATGTAACCCGTGTGTGTGTGTGTGTGTGTGTGTGTGTGTGTGTTGAGTCGACTCACTGGAGCACCGTCTTCCTGTTCCTCTCGAGGCAGACCTGCAGCTCGTCCAGGATCTGGCAGCACTGCTCCAGCTCGGGAATGTCTCCGTCGGGGAACGGTGCGTGGTGCACTGTGAAGCCGTGTTCATCGTAGGCCTCTAGCAGGGACGGGACCCTGTACCTGCTCAGTTCCCCTCTAGTGAGGAAGACGAACACATTCTGCACCCCCTGGTTCTTCAGCTCCTCTGGTAGCAGGAAGGAATGAGAGTTCTTTTTAGACAAATGTCATTTTCTACTTCTGAGCGCAAATATTAAAAGTTGTGATGCCCATCAATAAGAATACGCATAAAACACATTACCGAATGCAGTATTTAACTTTTATAAAAATACGGTTTTTGCGTGATTGTTGAAACTTTCACCATGTGCTGAGAGCAAAGTATGAGATTTGCACGGGGAAAAAAAAAAAAAACACAAAAAAAACTGTTTAGTAGCATTTTCACAAGGTTGATTGACAGCGGTAAGACCTTCCTCCTGGCTCTGATTGGGTGTCTTTGGAGCAGTGCATTTCTTCAGGAGGTGAAGGAGATGTATTACCATGTATATGAGACAGATCATCTGTCTCATATACATGGTAATAGTTCAAATATGTAAAAAAAAAAAAACATTTTCATAGAAGGTTACATACTGCAGCTTTATTAGCTATTTATTGTTATTTGTTGCCATATGTTGTGTGTGTAAATTGTGAGACAGTTTGTTAAGTGTATGCACTGACTGATGGCATTTTTAAATTTCGTTGTTCCTGTGACAATGACAATAAAGACTTTTATCTTAATGTCTGATCTGAGTAATTCACTGCTGGGAAAAGATTCCTCAAAAACTGCCTTACCGACATCTCTCTGTAGGGACCTGAGAACATCTCTGTACCTGCAACCTGGAATAAGAAGAAATGTATTAGAACAAAAAAAAAACAAAAAAAAAAACATCTTTGTCCTAAAAAACATGACTTTACCTGGCAGCTCACATATTCCAAGGTACTGAGAGCACTCAATTATGGACAGAGGTAACCTGAAACCCAGTCAAAAATATTACAGGACAATGTTTAAGAAAGGTCAGACTCTGGTGTCTTCCTAGTAGGAAGAAAACACAAAAACACAGGACAGTTTTTAACTTTTACTTTGGTAGGTTAAATATCACATCTAACTGAGTTTTGTGGGTTAAATATTAAAAATGTGTCGTTTGCATTGTTCTGGAACTTGACTTAATGCAGTTTTTGATTGTTGATTCTATGTTGCATGACTTAGTGTTTTTGTGTTTGTTATGATGTAAAGCACTTTGAAATGCCTTGCTGCTGAAATGTGCTGTACAAATAAAATTTGATTGATTGATTGATTGATTCCACTTCTGCTTTGTGTCCATGACAACATGACTGCAAACCCATTGAAATGTGTGGCCGTAACAAGGAGTTGATGATGATTGTCATTTACCAGCTGATGTGGAGGGGGGTCAGCTGCTCTCGTTCCTCATCTTCATCAGAGGAAGAGTCAAACACGATCCTCCTCATGTCTTTAGACGCCTGAGAGAGAAGACTGTGCAAAGTAAGACAATAACACCACGGTGGGCTTCACAGAGTGTTAGAGCAACTTTATTCTAAAATGTTAAAAAGGTTTTAAAGTTCTGCTAAAACGCCAGACGGTACGTCAGCTACGTCATTTTAAAAAGCTTAAATCAGTTACTAAAATAATTATTCAGACAACAGTCCTTAACAACAAGCAGTTCTACAGGTTTTAAGAGCTAAAAGTATGTTAATATATATTAAATGTGTTTATTCTCCACCTGCTTCGCTCTCTTCGTGTCCGGTGTTTTGACAGCCAGTTCGAAATGCTGCGATTTTAAAACGCCACAAAGGTATCGTCCAATCAGATTCAAGAGCTGGCTCTTAGCTCCGTCCACCGCAGCGCAGCCGACCCTGGGCGGCGTTCGATTTACATTGCTGGCTCAAGCCAGGGGGGCGGAGTGAAGGCGACACATCTCGAAGACTGTCTCGCTACAGTCTTCGAGGGGGCGCACAAAGTGGTTTCCTGGCGGGCTCGCGTCCTGCGTGTTTTAGTTCTCTCCCTGGTTTAACGCACCTGGATCCAATGATGGCTCGTTAGAGGCCGAAGAAGAACACTGACTTGCTGAAATGGTTGCGCTACCACCAGGGAGAGAACTAAAACATGCAGGATGCCCTCGAGGACCAACTTTAGGCACCACTGCTCTAAAACTAAAACTGTGAACAGTAAAAATATCGTCCAGTAAAAATGTAAAAGTAAAAAGAGGAACATCCTATACAATGCTCACTATTAATAGAGTGGGATTGTTGAGAATATTTGTACTTAAAAAGCACTCTGCGTCCACAATATGTTTTGTCACATTTTATATCACTCATAAGAAATAGGAACTCCTTGCAAAAGTATTCACATCCCTATAATGTGACACAAGGTCAGCAGGGTTCCACCCCATAGCTGTGAAGTAAAGTGTGCTTGTATTGAGCCTCTTTACTCTGGTACCCCCTTGTCAAATGTAGCCAAATTTCAGGAAGTCATCTATATGTAAAATAATAATCTTAATATAAATAGATTGTGAAGTCTCAGAGGTTTGTTAATCAGAAAACAAATGAAGGCTGCACATCATCCCAAACACACCACTCCGACCTTGAAACATGGTGGCGGCGGCGTTATGCTGAGGGATGCTTTTCTTCAGCAGGGACAGGAAAACCCGTTGATGAGAATATCATTGAATTTTGGAAGAAACCATTGAGACTGCAGCAGGTTCAGCTTCGAGCACGGTGTCCCCCCAAAAACACGGCCAGAGATGCAATGAAGAGATTTTAGATCAAATTTAATTCATTTTATGGAGTGGTCTAGTCAAAGTCCAGCCGTAATTTCAATAATAACCCTCGATCCTTTTACTTCCACATCACAATCCTCTACTTTGTGTTTTCCTACATGTAAACTCCCCCCAAAAGGCATTTAAGTTTGTACTTGTAAAGTAAGAACAGAAATAAAGATTTTGTCTGACAAATGGTTTCCAGATCCATCAGGGCTCTGAAACCGGTGGCCCCGGAGCCACAAGAGGCTCTTTCGACCCTCTATTATATGGCTCTTTATAACTTTGGCTAAATAAAAATAATTTAAAAAAAAAGGACAGCTAATATTTTTTATTTTATATTTAATAATAAATGTAGCTTTTTAGGTTCGCAGCAATATTTGCACTGAATTGCCCACAACGACAGACAGTGAAAGAGCCGGTAATATCTTGTTTCTAGATCTGACTTTTACGACGGTGCATTGTATCGGACCGCTGTAGGTAGAAAAAGAAAAGTTAAAATAAAAAGAGAGAGAGAATCAGAACTCAGAAATTTTGAGATGAACCTCAGAAATTTTCTAGAAAAAAACCCAAGAACATTTCTGAGCTCCAAAAGATGAACATTTACAAAGTCGAAGATTTCGTTTCAAGTTGTTCCCAGAACATGACTGAAATTAGTCTAAAATATTCTCAGTTATTTTGTTTTTTCTTTAAGATATCTTCAACATAGATTTCCTCATCATTAGATTGGAATCTATATGCTTTCTTAAATTTCATTATCTTTTTCTCCCACCGAAGGAAAAAAACAGATGCATCCCCTTTTGGCAAAATTTTATCTTTACCTTCATTTCAAATCCTAAATAAAATGGTGGTTCTTTAAAACTATACAAATTCTCAGTGTCTCCTATATCTATCTAAAACTCTCAGTCAAAACGCAGCACATTTTGCGTCTCTATACCGTACAGTTTCATCTATACCAGTTTCATTTGTCTGGTCTGGCAGTAAAAGTCTCTGCAGGTTGTAAAGGTTGCAGATCTATGATCTAGCAAATCCCTATAGAATAATTTCTCATTATGAATATCATAGACAACAACAGACACTTCCAGCCCTCTGATTTGCAGTGCGCTTTGCATCCTTCCTCTGGGGCAGCTACAAGCTCTGCCTCCTGACAGGAGGGAGACCTGCGGCACCGAGAGCAGCACACGACACAGAGCAGCCGCAGGAAACGGGCGGAAACAGGACGGCTGAAGACTCCGGGGCTGAACGCACGTTTTTCTCTAACTGGATGGAGAAGCAGAAGGACACCAATAAGCCAGGTGAGTGTATTCCAACTCTTTCTGCAATGCAAGTTGTTTTTATTTGAAGTTTTAGTCAAGAATCCCTGGACGGTTGCGTGTCGTTTACATCATAGCCAGGATTTTTCAAAGCTCTGAGTGATGTTACAGCCCATAATATCTGATCACTAACATATAGGATTTGATCAGCTGATCAGTCTTAATTTTGCCGGGTTCTGCTCTAACGCCCGTCTAAACGACAAAGTCTTTTTCTGTAATCGAATTTAATTCGATGTGTCTCTCTGCGTTCTGCCCGCCCGTCTGTTTGCAGATTTATAAGGAGGGATCTTGGCTCCTGGAGCAGCTCCCCCCCCTCGGCCCCCCACGGGGCTCGGCTCTGTTGGCTCGCTCGCCGCTTCCTTAGCAGAGGGTCTGCTGGCAGGAGCGACACCTGAACAGGTAACACAAACACAAGAACACGAGGAGCAAGTAGAAACGGTTTCCAGTCAGGCTTTCATCCCTGAAGCCGTCAGACGGGCTGCACAGTTTGGCGCTCATCAGTCGCTGCGTGTTTGCAAACAGGCTTGTTTGTGTCTCTCTCTCTCTGCAAAGGTCATGAAGCCTCAAGAGGCAGAGCTCGTCTCTGAAATCTCAAAGGTACATTTCCCGTCATCAGCCGAGCTCAGTGTGTTTAAAGAGACGCTAAATCCTGGCAGCAGATGAAGCCTCTCCAGTGTGCAACATCGTTGGGTTGCAGCTTCGTTTTATAAGCGAACGCCACAAAATTCAAAGTATTTTATTGAATAGGGTTAAATAATTTATTTATAATTGTTCAGGGGAAGGAAATGAAATGTGTCAATGTTTTTCTCTAAAAATAAGACATTTCAAAAGTCAGTTCTTGTCTTTGGGAGCACATCTAGGCTGTAATTCTTAGTCACACTGCACGGTTTCATAGTCGGATTCAGTTTGAACTTTGACTAGGCCATTCAAACATCGATGCACTTTAATCTAAGACATTTTATTGTGGTTCTGTTTGTTTCCTCTTCCTAAAACAGTTTTAGGGCTGTTTTTTCTTGACATTAAGTTGGAATTATATATTTTTTAATATATATTCATCCATTTTGTGTTTATTTATCTTGATTTTAAACCCTCGATATAAAAACGAAACACTGGTTCTTAAAAAAGATTACAAAATTTTCTTAAAGAAGGTAGTTTGTCTGGAAAAGTTGTCTTTTTTTTTGTCACGTTATTAAAAAATAGAGAAAAAGAACGGTCATGTGGTGGTTACTACTGCAACCAACCAACATGTCGCAACATGGAGATGCCGTGTTTATACTGATGTGGTAGGTTTTAGGTATTTTTGCTTTTTTTTTTTTTTTTTTTTTGCCTTGGTGTGATGTAAAAAACCCCCATAATTTTCTTTTCACTCAAGTTTGATTCACTGCTTTACGTTGTGTTTTTATTTTTGTTTATATATTAACCCTTTCATTCATAGTGGCCACTACTGTGGACATCCATCTGAAAGCCATTTTCTTGAGCTTCTTGTGGATTTTAATGTTAGAAATGCACACAGACCACTGAAGTGGACACTAATGCGTCATAAAATACACTATCAACTATTAGCTGCAAATCCAAAAAATTACTTTTGTTCAATCCAAAATGGCCGACAGACACAACAACTTGCCACCCGACCCCGTCCCTCCTCCTGTTGTATCCCCAAACAAACAAATAAAATAATAATAATAAAAAAAAAAAAATGTTTTACAAATTTATTTCCTAACATCTTTTTATGCCTTAAGAAAATAAAAAAAAAACGTTGGAAAAAAAATCCTGACACATAGGATCATCATTCATGCATGAAAGGGTTAAAATCTTGTAAAAACACATTGTAAGTTTATGGTTGTAACAGGAAACTGTTTCAGAAAAGATCAAGCCACTGTGACAACGTGCCTCCGCAGTTACAGTGCATGGTGGCAGAACTGAAGACGGGCTTCACCAGCGCCCTGCTGGAGCTCGGTCAGATCCAGCATGGAGACTCGCACCTGAGGGAGGAGATGGAGGAGAACAGGAGGAGCTGTCAGAAAAAAGCTTTCCGCTTGGAGGCGCTGGTCGAGTCGCTGAGGGTGAGGCGGGACATAGCCGTCCGTCCAGCGCACGGCAACAGGGATCAACGTTTGACTGTGACCAGGCTTTGTTTTTTTCCATCCCACAGGAGGAACTTGGAGAGCTGAGGAGTCAAATTGTGCAGCTGTACGGCAACAGGGCCGGACCTGAGCCGGACGGAAAGAGCCTGACGTCCAAACCAAGAGAAAGGTACAACAGATAAGAAACCGGAAATATTAGTCTGGCTTGGAAGGACGGAAATCGAAACAGGCATTTTGAGTCCCTTATGTCACACAGAGGAATGTCACAGTAACAAATGTTGCTGGGTGATAAATTGTTCCAGACGTTATCGCGATAAAACGATGATATTGTTGTCATGAGACGATTTTTAAGTCACAAATGGTAATGGCAAAATAATAATAATGCAAAAACACATTCTCAAACATCAATAAACTTTAAATTGTAATGAACATTTAGCTCTGGAACCAGAAGATGTTTAAAATCTCCAAAATAAATTAAGAAAACAACAGAAACAACAAATCAAATGAACTACTCAGTAAACAAAATTATCCTCCAAAAAGACTTTTATCATCTAGTTTTTGGCAGAACGAGAAAAACGGTAAATCATGCCAAAGGAAGTTACTGAGTTTTAATTTATCATGATTAATTATTGTGACAGGTCTGATCTTATATGTGATATATTATGCATTATATTGTATATTGCATTATTATAAGTATTATTTGTGTTCACACACATATGCAATGTGTGTTCTTAGGACTATCTCTACTAATTGCTATTTAGTGTTGTGTTTATTTTTTATTTACTTATTCTTGATTTTTGTTGTGTGCCATCTCATCTCCTCTCATCGGACCACAGAGAAGGATTTTTAATTTTTAAATGTTTTCAGATTGGATAAATGCGGCAGGCGGCAAAACGTGTGCTATTTTTAATCACTGAAACATACGTCAGACCAGCTGAGAAATCTCTCTCCATCTGTCTCCTGTCGCTTCCCAGCGATCCAGCAGAGCCAGCCGGTGACCAGGGTGTTTGCGAGTGTTGTGCTCCTCCACGGGCCGGCCTGTCCCGAGGGAAGCTGCTCCTTCACTGCTTCCTGCAGGGTCTGAAGGCCGGGCTGAGCGAAGGAACAGGTCTGAAATGTTCTGGTCTATTGAAACAATTGTTTTTGGATTTAAAAGCTTTCTAAATGGGATTCAACCAGAGCCGGGATGCATTTTGATTCAGCCCTGAGGAGGATTTTATTTTATTTGGGGGCCCACCTTACCAAACTTCTAGAAAACAAAAAGAAAAAAATAAAAATAAATAAATAATAGAGACTTCATGATTATTCATTAACTTGTTTTCAACATACAATTACTGTAAATTAGACTACAAAGGCTTTTCTTGGTAAAGTTACATTCAATTTGTTAGTTGTTCATTTTAATTCTGAGTTATTATTACATTTATTCTTCATCCTTCAAATTGAGGTCCATAAAAAGGTAAACTACACATTTTTATTCCCAAGTTTTGGTTCATGTGTGAGAAACCAAGTCGTTCTTGAGCGCCCTCTGTTGGCCAAACAGCTTAACGCAGCCGTTCCTGGCTGTGGGCGCCTCCCAGTTCAGCTTGAAGGATGAAAACAAAACATTCCAACAGCAGGACAGACTTGCATGTGTTGTTGTGCAGATGCTCGCCACCAGGTGGCCATGCAGCTCCTCCACTCTGAGTGGGAGTACGTGTCGACCCTCAACCAGCTGAACGACAAGTACAAGCCGCCGCCAGCTCACCAGACGACCGGAGAGCCTCAGTGAGTGTCGCCTCGGGTAGAACCGTGTTAACACCGCTTTGTGTGATTGAGAGTCAGAGGGTTTTTCCTCTGTGCTGTGACCCAGGCAGACGCACGCGAGCTTCGTGGAGCGGCTCCTGCAGCGGCACGTGCTGTTCAGGGACACCCTGCAGGAGAGGCTGTCCGCCGAGCACTGGAAGTCTCTGGTCGGCGACATCCTGGTGCAGCTCATCGGCCAAAACGACGTGAGAGCTCCCCTCTTGTTGAGTCACTTCCACGCATTTCGCTCCGCCGTCGCTGCTGACTCTGACTTCTGCTGTCCAGACAGCTTTTTCAGACATGTATCTCGGATACACGACGAGCTTGGCGTCGTTCCTCTCGCTCGAGTTCAACCGGCTGAGTCGGCGAGGGAAAAGCCTCCAAACGCAGGTGGGTAAGCGCGTGACAACGTGCTGACCTTTAACGTCAGCGCGTCACAACTGGGAGGACGTTGGTCGCCAATGGCAACAACTTTCTGGTCGTTCCCACAGAGCGGCCAGATAGAGAGAGACGAGATAAAACTGCTCTCTTTGCTGTTGGCTCCTGTTGCTCGGATTCACAGCTACCTGAGTCACATTCAGGTGAGTCGAGATTTAACTTGGATGCATTTTATGAGATGGGTCAACACAACATTGAGCTTAAAGGGAAATTAAATATTGAGAGTTATTGTACATGTGGGCATCTCCTGTAGCAAATGTGGAAGAAAAAATGCCTCCTATTGAAGGTACTCTGCTTTTCTGTGAAATATTTGAGACGTGTGGCATGCAGTTCTGTCCAGCCCCCATGAGTCAATACTATGTGGTAGTGCTGAAAGAAAAGTATCCCCCACACCATGACGCCGCCACCCCCGTGTTTTACTTTTTGGATTGATGTGCCATTTTAATTTAGCTAGTGTTTTGAAAACAGGCAACTAGGTTCTGGTCTGATATGAGGAGAGCCGTGCGCCGTGTCGTCTGTAAAGTGACTTCATCTGACTTTATTTAAAAAGTCAGTTTCTTAGTGGCAAGACTAGCGCAGGATGTTTGTGCATCCTTAGAGAGTCTTAAGCAAACCTTAAAGTCATGTATCTTAAAAATGCCAAATTCATTTCAAAACATGTAAGTTAGCCATAAATACGTTAAGCACAAGTCTTACATTTTGCTGTGGCAGGACTATTTAATCTCTTATGTAGTTTTGTGGCAGTAATTTGACGCGTGTGCAGACATCTTCAGTGTCTTGAGCCGGCGGCAACTGACTGCTAAGAAACCTCTGCTAGGTATTTATCTGTGGGCTTTTTTTGCATCTCTCATAGGTAAGTGTTTCGTCGCTCGGTTGGGCAATATTTGTTTTTTGCCACTGCCTCACGTTTGTTCCCAGCCGACATGAGTCAGCATGATCTCGCAATCATCCCTTATAGTTACAGGTTTTCAGTCTTAAATTTCCATCAGGGTGACATTAAAAAGATCTTAAAAGGCATTAAATTTGGCTCCCTTCATTATCTGCACTCGACAGATTCTGTTCATAAATTTCACTGGATTTTATAAAACTAAAGAGTAAAATCAAAGTCAATCCCAGCATTCAGAATACGTGGGTTTGTGGTTGCAATATGGACATGGGAAGGATTTTTGCAAGCTAATGCACTTACAACGATGCGTAACATGTCAACTATTTTACAACTGACTTAACTTCCTGTTGAAGAACCTGCTGCAGTGGACGGGTAAGGAGCATCCTGACTGCAGCCTGCTGTTGGGCTCTGAGAGAGCTCTGAGGAGCATTTTGTCCCGCTGTCACATGATCTTGGAGGAGGATGTTCGATGGGAGGAAGACGAGGAAGCTGGGCAAAGGTGAGGAAGTGCAACCGCAGAGTGATTTGCAGGACAGAAGATCGCCAATGTTTTTGCGCAGTTCTGTTGAAAAGTATGGATGGTCTTTATTTGGGGCTTTTTCTTATGGTGGAATGATGATGATGCGCCATACATCAAAACTTGATGCTCGAGCCTGAATTTAATTTAGTGTGGCGTTATTTTGAGTCCTCCGACATTTAACTTCCAACTGAGACCAAGTAGCTCAGTGGGTGATGTTAAGCCGTCTCCACTGTGGACAGAAACACTGATTGACTGGAGCTTTAGTTGATTCCAGGATGGATCTTGAGCCTCTTGACCGATTCCCGTTCATCTTAAGTTGGGTCAGGTGGTTGAAACAGGGAGCTACAACTGGACATTGAGTCCAAACGCAGTTTAAAACTGGATTTGGAGATGACAAATCAAACGTCTCCGCTGGCTTTGACCTCATTTCGTTTGTAAAAGACGAATCAAGGCTAGGTTCATGGCAGGAATCCAACTCATTTCAGTTCATTCTACCAATTTTCTGCATGTTTAATCAAATATTATTCATTCTGTAAGTTTGACCCTGTGTGAATTAGAGAAAGTTTGAACTTTAGCACCAGATTCAAATGTTTTACAGTATCTGCAAAACCATTTTCATCGTGTTTCTCACATTTCATTTAGTATGTAACAGTCATGATTTTCATTGATTGGACTTCACTTTTGAACTTAAATCTTTAAATGTTAGTCATAATTTGACGCTGAGAGGTTCGTCCCCTGACATGAACAGCGCCCCCTGTGACGCCACGTCCTCTGGAAGCCGCTGCACGAGGAGCCAGCAGATGAGAGCGGAGTCCAGCTCTGCCGCTCAGAGGTACGTAGACCTCGGCGCTGTTGCAGCAGCTTGGAGATCTTGACGATTCAAATTGCCGTCCTAAAGTGGGACTTCCCTGCTGAAAGCCCTTTTTGTCTCAGAAACGTCCAGCCGTCTGCTCCCCTCACCAACGGGGTGGATGGTGGTCACTCCATGCGCTTGGAGTGCTGGTCCTGCAGCCCGGTGAGGAGGAAGGGCTTCCTGAGAGACCGGGCCGCCCTGAGGCAGCCAGTCTGCCACTGTGGCCACGCGTGCTGCTCTCTGCTCCCTCCGGACGCCGCAGGTTGGGGAGAAAACAGCGACTCGGGTCAGGGCACCTTCAGCCAGCCCACGGTGAAGTCCACCAACGACCCGGAGACGACGCACGCAAACAGCGAGACGGACGACACCTCCGCCTTCGACTACTCCTCCGTCACCTCCTGCAGCCCGGACGGCACTCTGCGGAGGGAGGCGATGGACACCAACAGCGGGGAGGACGACGACGACGAGGAGGACAGCCAGGTGCCCGTGCTGCTGAAGCCCTCGTTCAGCCGGCGGCAGCAGGAGCAGCCGGTGCCGGCGGGGGAAACCAGAGGCAGAACTGTGTGTGTGAGGTGGCAGGTTCCCAGATTCACCCCTCACCCTCTTCTCAGGAGCCCCGCAGGGCCGTATGGGGACGGACCGACGCCTTGCCTCATCAGCTCCTTTGGGAAGAGATTGGTCAGCCTGAGGAAAGGGTCGCCACCTCCACATCTGAAAAGTGCCTTCAGGCCCATCTGGGACGATCCATCCAAGCAGGTACTTCAACATTTTGTTTGTTTGGATCCAACTTCTGCGTTGCCAAAGGACTTTTAGCTCTTGAATGTTTTCATTTTCATATCTTGCGCCGATCCTCAATTAGAGTTCTGGACTCGGTCACTCTAAGATATGAGTATGCTTTGATCAAAATCATCCCACTTTTGGCTCCGTTTTGTGTGTCTAATCTCAAGAAATAACACCAATGCTTATGACTATAATGTGACAAAATTCAGAGAATTTTAGGTATATTAATATTTTTGCACTTTATCAATAAAAATTCCCACAACTGGGAATAAAAGGAAGCCAAAACTTTGCAGCTCAATCTTAATCCTCAGGATCCACCATCCCGCACATTTTAGATGTTTCCCTGCTTCTCCACATGTAATGAAATTGAATTTTCTCTAGAAGGACCTCAGCTGAACTTTATGCCAAGCTGATTCGGACAGTGAGTCCCGAGGACTGGGAATACTTTAAGGAACATCCTGGGACGGGGAAAACATGCATGTTGGCTTATTTGGTCTTTCTAAATTGGACTTGGGTATGAGTGTGTGTGTGAACCAGGTTCTTATATCCCTGTGGGGACCTACGTCTGTCTACAGGGTGAAATTGTGGGGACATTTTCTTGGTCCCCATGAGGGAAAATGCTGTTTTTGAGTTAGAGTTTAGGTTTAATGCAATATTCGAGAAAATAGAATGACAAACGTGTGTGTGTGTGTGTGTGTGTGCAGGATACACACCCCTAAACCCAACGCCCCACGATGCAAGAAGAAATGGAGATAGTGTTGAGTTTGGCTCCCCCGTGTGGCCAAAAGATATAACCGCAAACAAAATCAGATTAGTTTTCAAGAATTGATGCGTTTATAAAACAATTAAAAAAAAAAAAATCTTAACACTTATTCTTATGTTCTAGATCAGATCAAAGCATATTGATGTAATGATGCTCTTTCTTCCTGTTCCTTTAAATGTGAACGACCATCTGGATCAGACCGACTCCGCTCCAGAGAGGGACAACAGACCTGCTGGGTTCGTTCCAGTTCCAGTGAGGAACAACTTCCAAGCTTTCGCTCCCAGCAGGGAAAACCTGAGGTAACCTCAGCAGTAAACGATGCATTGGCTTCACATGGAAGAAGAACTGCTGTGCTCATCATGGCCTTCGATCTTATAGATCAAAAATAAATAAAACTACTGATTGTATTTGAACTTTTATTTCATAATGCAAAGGCGTGTACACATGTTTTAATGTCAAATCTCTCCAACAAGCAAGATATATAAAGAATTTATGCTAATATATTAATGTTCAAATAAATTGTTGCTTCTGGCATCATTCTGGATGGATAGTTTCTTCTATTTGTCCAGTAAAAATGGTCAGTTTTTATTTTTTATTTATTCTCGGTTGGTTTCCTGGATCTGACCATATTTTTAAACACTTCACACCTTGTATGTATGGATGAGGTCACAACGATCATTTGGTTTAATGTCGTACTGTTTGTTGTATCATCATCATTCCGTCCAGGAAGAGAAACGCTTCAAATTTACGATTACGAGATTGAAGGTAAACCAACCTGATTGGTGCTTTGTGTCTTTCTGTCCTCAGGCCTGCGCTTGCTCAGCAGCGAGGGACCTATGGCCCAGCTGTGGACGGCGGGGGACTGTGGGACAGTGAGGACAGCGAGGGACCCTGCAGCACAGTTTGACTTTTTACAAAAAAAAAAAAATTGAAAAGCTAAACATCTAGATGCTCTTCATTTGAATAAATCCATTTGAGATGTTTTGTGTGCTGGTCTGCCTCTGTGGTTGAATGGATCCACAGGGTCACAAAGCTTCCCACATTGAGCTTGAAGGGATTTTCTGAAGTCAGATATTTGCTAAGCTGTTTTATAGCTGGGACTGCATAAGTTAGAATAAAATTCACTTATTAGTGTTTTATTACCATCTAATAACTATAAATTAAGCCCCTTATTTTGAATCAGTTTTCTCGCTTATTATTTTTCCAAATGAGGAGAAATAATAAGCAGCCACTCTGGAGGAGCTGCAGCTGAACGGTGAACTCAACCTTTACGGAAAAGCTGGAGGAAAAAAGCAGCTTGTTAAACAGGAAGTCACAGGAAGTTCAGTTTGCCATGTGAACATATACATATAGCAAGACATGGTATTGGCAGCGTCATGATCTGGAGATTCTTTTGGTAACACCTTATTTGAAGGTGTGTGGATAACACTGACATAACACCTGATATGAACACGAAGGAGTCCTTATGAATGTTTACAACTGTTGTCATTCAGCAAATCACATCAATGCCAAGTTGACAATTTTAACGCAATTTTTAATAGAACGTTGCATTAAAAGTGTCATTTACCACATTTACTTATTCATGTTCATAACAGTGTTATGTTTATGACAGTCTCACCTTCAAATAGTGTTATAGATTATTTTTTTCAGCAGTGAAATACAAAGGAGATCTGGAAGAAAATCTGCCAATTCTTGAGTCTTTCCTTTTCCATTTCTCTGGACTACAACAGGAAACAAGAAAACCTGACAAAATGTCAATAACTTCATAGTTCCAGATTGCAAAAAGAAACAAATGAGATTTAAGTGGTTCAGTACAAAATAAGACTGGGTGATTTATTAATCTCATCAAGATCATTAATACAAAGCAGTTAAAAGGCCACATACCATCAAACAAACTGATTGCTGGATCAAGCTGTTACAGTGCCATCAACAGAGAACTTAATAGTTATTTTGAGGATGGGGGTGGGTGGAGGTGAGGGGCGGTTTGAAACAACAACAAAAGAAACCTTGGTAAGATCAACCCCATCAATACTGACATGGGAGACTCAGACGGGGGAAACAAAGACAAAACCACAAAGTGTTCTCACGTGAAACCAGAATGAAAATCCTCCCAAACACCACATTGCAAGACTAGTTTGAAAAACTCCCATCATCATCATCATCATCCTCCTCCTCCTCCTTTTACCTGAACTCAAAGTGAATGAGCAAAAAAAAAAAAAAAATATATATATATATATATATATATATATATATATTTTTTTTTTTTTTAAGAAGAGTTGTTCCTGGCGATCAGACGCCGACCGAGCGAGCGTTCAGGTGAGATGGAAATTGTCAGAAAAATAAAGAAAAGAAACAAACTGAGGCGGTAGACTTGTGTCTTTCCTGGCCTGATCTGTGTTGCCCAGGGTCACTGCATTTACAAACATTCCTGTGACAACTGTGGCTCTTAAACAGTACAGCCTAAAGTGCACAAAGTGTGTTACTCCCAAAAAAAAAAAAAACACCCCCCAATTCTTTACTATGCACCAAAACTTGTGACTTGAATATATTCCATTGCAACTTTAATACTACTCCAACCTCTGTCTGATGAAGGTAAGCATTAAAAAGTCTTTGAAAGGGAGATAAAAAGGCAATTAGTAGGATGTACAAAGTGAAGCACGCGTCGTCCATGTAAGTGCTTGGCGTATTAAACTGGATCGTTTCCATTGCTTTAAAGCACCAGAGGAGGTTGGGGGGGAAATTAATGGCTTTTCCTGGGAAATAATCGCAGTGGCTGAACTGAAGATTGTCTGCAAATTAGCAACAGTGACTTGTTTTTTTTAAATATTTTTTTTATTTTATTTTTAGCCCACTGTAGCAGCGTTGGATTCTTAAGAAAAAGACTGAAATAAGGGTGGATGATGGTACGTTAAGACGGAGGGAGGAGGGCGGAGGGAAAGGATTTTCACTTTATACAAATGACTCAGTTAGTGTATACATGTTATATATACACACAGCATGAACAAACGTACAACTTTTTTTTAATAGTGTATAGCTTTTGTTCTAAACATTACATAGGCAACTTTTTTTTCATTTTTTTTTTTTTTCATTTTTAAGCGTTTTCGACACCGTCTGCTTTATTTCCGTAAAGTAGAAAACGAACTAAAAAGGCACATCCGAGCGCGAGGCGTGGATCGTTTCAGTCTGTCCGAATCGAAACCAAATGTTTCAGGCCAGAAAAAAAAAAAAAGAAAAGAGGAAGAAATTGGGTTAAAAAGTTCCTTTTTTTTTCTTTTTTTTTTTGTGGGTTTCAGGCATCAGGAGCAGCCGCTGGGGGGAGAGAGAGAGAAAAGGAGAGGAGGAGGGTGAAAGGCTGAGCCACCCTCCTCCTAAAGCTTTGGTGGGAGAAATGCTTCCAGTGCAAAAGGTTTCAACACAAATCAAGAAGCTGGAGTTGAGGGCAGGAGGAGCACAGTGTCGGACAGCGGCGTGACGTCCGGGTGGAGGAGGCGGGCGGGGTCGGTTAAGACGTCGGTGTCGTAGAGTGAGGTCCGTCCAACCTAAACCTGCTGACTTTGCCCAACGCTTTGTGCAAACGGAGTGTTCTTGGCTCAGCTGTCGTGTCCGTCTGGGCCAATAGGACTGGGGTCAGAGGTCACCGCTGTTGGACTTTTTTTTGTTTTTAGAGAGAGAAAAAAAAAAAAAGAAGAAAGGCAATATTTTTTTTTTTTTGTGGCTGCGGAGAAGCTTTTAGGCAAACAACCTCAAAATAAAAAATAAAACAAAACAGACAGTTTGCTACTTTACAGTCACAGTGTACAGCTTGAGATACAAAGTGAGAGAGGGGAGCGGCGGGGGGAGGGGGAGATTCAGCTCTTTGTAGTGTTTCATTTAGTGTTTAGAATCGCTTTAAAAACAAAAAGGAAATCCCTTTTCCCCCTGCATAACATAAGACTTTGGCAACTGTCTTCAGTTAGTAGGAAAGAAACAAAACCAAAAAAGAGACAAAAGCGAAGCGGATCAGCCGCTCGCCTCCCCGACAGGAAGGGCTTCGGACGATCTCTGAGGTTGTGGAGCTCTGAGCTGCAGGGGGAATGCGGACTGACGTCAATGCCCAAAAAGAAAACGGAGAAAGAAAGAAGCGCGATTGAGGCTACGGAGTCTGAGGAGCCTTGGGGGTAAAGAGCTGGCCGTCCCTGCGCCTCGCAGACGCCGACGCTCCTGGGTTGTTTGCTAGCTGGCACGGCGGTGTGTGTTTCGTCGTTGGCACAGAGGGTTTGCGGAGGAGGCGGAGCTACTGATCCCCTGAGCGGACGAGGCAGGTGTGGCGGGATTGTTGCGGAGCAGCTCCTGTTCTTTTCAGATCAGCGGCTCTTGAGTTTTTTTTTGGTGGCTTACGGGGGCGGAGCCTGACTCACTGGCTGCCGTCAGTGTTCTCCACCAATGGGAGGCTCTGCAGCGGCGGCTGCAGGGCCTCCCGCTTATACGTCTTTGGCGGGAGCTTGGGGAGCTGCGGGATGGGGTTGTAGCGCGGGGGCACGGGCGGGGCAGCAGTGGGGAGCGGGTAGAGGCTGTTCTGGCTGGCGCTGAGGGGGCAGCCCCGTCGGGGGACGCGCGGCGACGGCGTGCTGGGCGGCGTGTTGGGCGAGCTGGGCGAGCTGTTCAGGTCCCAGTTGTAGCGGGCCACGCCCGGGCCGGGCGACGGCTGCGGGTAGTTGATGAAGATCTCCGGAGGCCGCAGGGGCACCGGCGGGGGCGTGTCGGGGAGCGGGTCCCGGGGCGGCGGAGGCGGCGGGCTGGGCAGGGGTCCGTCGTAATGGGGGCCGTTGTAGAGCGGAGACCGGTGCTGGTTTCTCGGCAGAGGGGGGAGCCGTGGAGGGATGGCGGGCGGGCTGTCGCACATGGAGCTCTGCTGACACACACACACACACACACACACACACACAGCACATGTCATTTAATTATATTTATCACCCCTTTCATGATGTCACAAAATAAAATCAGGTGCTTCTACTTTCCAGATCAGAGTTTTAAACAGCTTTGAGGTTTTTTTAGTTATAGTTTAGTTTTATTTCTTTTTGTTTATTTTCTTGAGTGTATTATTATTCAGTCTTATTTATTTTTGAAAAAAGTATTTTTTGTTAGTTTTTATTAGTTATAGTAATAGTTTTGATTAGGTGCAGAATTCAAAAAGCTCAAAGTATTGTGATCATGTACACACTGATTGGACTATGAATACTTAACAGAGGATACTATTTTCTAAAGATGCATTTGATTCTTGTTGATCAGCTGGATGGCATCGACGTTCGATAGAAAAGCTAATAAATAGATTCATAAACACAAAATCAGCGAAGAAACAGCATCATGAAGACCAGTAGTGATCACACTTCCACTAATCCGATAATAGTGCAGCTAATGTTTAGTTTAGTGCTTTAGGGCTATTGCTAACTTTGACCATGTTTGGCACACTTAGCTTCCCCTAAATTAATTTTTCCGGGTAACTTCTAAAGGGCTAATTCACTTGGCTGTAAACTTTCAGCTGAATGAAGCTCGAAATGTTTTGAGACGTTTTGGTCATCGACTGATAGGAATTATTCAAGTAACGATTATATCCACGCTTTTATTTTGAAGTGGGCAAAGGTCACTGTTGATGCACAAGTTCTCTTTCCCTTCTTAGTGTTTTGGTAGAATCTGAGCTACAGTTTACTAAAAAACGTCTCGGTTTAAGGATGTTTATTTGCTGAAACCTTTAAACACCTCGATCATTTTTTTGTCTTGATCCATCACATAATATTCATGTACCGGACAATTAAATTTATTGTTTATGTGAAAAATAAGCAAAACCTTAAATCTGATTTAAGAAGTTATGTACTTTTTTTTTTAAACAACCTCCTCATCTGTCATTTTCAAATGTAAATCTGTCCGAATGGATCTAAAATTTTTTAAAGATGAAATTCAGGTTTTCTCATTTTCTCTCCAGTTAAATTTTTGTAAATTTCAACCGTGTAATAAAGCTTCCTGTTTTTCCACCTCCTCTCTTGCACGTCACTTCGTCGTCATTTCTTACTTTGGCTTCAGACACGGTGTCTTTCCGTCGAGGAGGTAAAGGAGGCGGCTTCGGTTCCTCTCCGAGCTGGTGGAGGCTGCCACAGGAGACAGACTGTAACTCTGCAAACAGCAACACGGACCGCAGTTAAAAAAAGAAACAAAGAAGAAAAAGCAGGAAAACTGTGGGAATTAAAAACCGACCACTCACTTGAAGGGTTCAGAGGACAGGGGAACATTGAGCCTGAAAAATTCAAACACAAAGAGGCTGGGTAAGAAACAAACCATTGTATTTGTCTTTCCTTACAAATACTTGAAGTGATCTAAATGTACACAGATTCCCCCCCACACACACACTTCTTTATAGAAATGAAACTCACTGCCGTAGGAGCTGTTGAGGTCGTGGTCGAAGACCGGGCCGAGATCAGAGGAGGCCGACGGCGGCGGGGTGGGCGTGTTCGGAGAGGTGGGCACCGAGGCGGAAGACGGGGGGTCCTGGTCGTTCTCGGCGATGCTGCGGAAGGTGATCTTATGCTGCAGGTCCCGCTCCAGGGCCACCGGGTGGCCCTTCAGGGTGCCAGAGGTAGACGTTCGCACGGGCCGCAGCCCAGGGGACTTCAGGGAGTACGTGGTCTTCCTGGGCTGGAGACAGAGAATCATAAACTGAATCAAAAACACTCTGGCAGGAGGCTTTAAATATTTTATAAAAAGTCACGGCGTTTTTAATCCAGAAAGAGTGAACGGGGTTTCTCTACCAACTTCTGATTCAGAGACGCACCAATCTGATATTCATATCTGTACCGCTGATCCATTCAGTCTAATTCTGTGCTTTGTGCTCCGAGCGACGTCACGCTTTATTATTTAGTTTACATCATATTTAAAATTCCTGATAACACTTCCTGAACCATTTGGAACGAGATTTTTGTACCAGTTTGTTTTTACATGTTTAAACAAAAACAGTCGACCTATTGTTTCAGTTTCTTTACCTTTTATTTTACAACGGCTGTTTTACTCCTAATCGCACGAACTGAACAAATAAAAGTCATTTTTACACGTTTGAACAAACTTGTGAAGCTTTAGCAAGTTAAGTGTTAGCAAATAAATGTGTAATTTACGTCTGCGTGCAAAAAAAAAAAAGAGAGAATTTCTAAATGGACTTGGCTGTTTTTCCATCCACTCTTTGAAGAATCTAAATTAATGAGTTACAACAACATATAATTTCCCTTTGGGATCAATAAAGTATATTTGAATTTGAAATCAGACACACAGTTAAATCTAAAATAATGATTCATGGCAGATATAATTCATATTTTTATGTTACCAACTTGTTTCCTCTGACTGGATGTAATAAAAACATTTTGGACTGGCCTAGTCAAAGGCCTGACTTGAATCAGACAAACAATCCGAGGAAGGAGCTAAACATTAGGGTGATGACCAGGAGGCCTAAACACCTAAAACAATGTAATGTTATAAGATTTTTTTACACTAATTACTGAGAACAATATAAATAATTTTCAACATGTCATTTTTAAAACTAAGATACAGGTGAGAATTGTTTTTTTTTTTTTTTTTTTTTTTACTTAATACTCCTTTAACATTGTTTTATTAAAGGGTGGATTTCAGAAACCACCGATTAGGAGCAGATTCCTGATAAACATAAACATAAATCCCTTAGCAGCAATCACTTCTGAAACTGACACAGTCAACCTGCCTCTAACAACAGAGAAATGTTACTTTAAGATTTGATGGGGGTTTTATTTTAAAATGAGAAAAAAAAAAAAGCCAGAATTTTAATTACTGCTCTTCTCTTGTGAAACTAAATCCCAGAAGGATGAAAACTGCATTGCTGTAAGCACACAGAAAACATTAGAAGAAGAGTTACACACCACCAATGTGACCACAGTTTCTGGATCAGGTGACATAATCATGCATGCGAGACGTTATAGAGCAAAAAGCGTCATGACAGGACCACTTACAAATCGCGCAGGCTGCCTGGCGTTCCGGGGCTCAATTTCCAGAGACTTTTTGAACAGGTAGTCTGAAAACTCCTTCTCACTCATGTTCTCCATCGGATTCAGGTTCTCAAAGTATTTCTGCGCAACACGAGATACACAGATTTAGACGTTCAGATACGAGAAATATAAAGAAAAAAAAAAAAAGAAACACATTCAAAGACAACGGGAGTCCTCACCCTGATGTCTTGCTCCACCTTCAGGCAGTAGGGCTGGTTCTGGTACTGCTGGATCTCTCCTGTTATTTCGGCCACTTTCCGTCGCTTGCTGAAGTTGATCAGGTCTTTGCCGTGACGTCGCAGGAAGTCTGGGTTGCCTTCCTCCGTCTTCAGGATGTTGGTCAAATAGATGCCTGAGGAAAAAGACGGGTTGGTTAGCAGAGAGTAAAAAGGTCAAACTTTTAACATTTCTAAATATCCAAAAAAAGTCCAAAATATAGAATAAATTAGGAAATGAGAGGATAGGTTACTCTGTGCAGGACCTACCAAAGAAAGGCACACAGGGTGGGTTTATTGACTTTAGTTTAGCCAAGTACTTCTTAAAATGATCCTGGCTCAGTTCCACCGCTTCTTCCAAGATTTTCTTTTTCCTTTCTGGTATTGCCTGAAAAGTACGAAAACATAGGAATCAGGTGGAGAATCATAAGTCATGTTAACTTAAAAAGTCACAAAAGAATGGCTTTTTTTTCTTTAAATTGATCGGTTTTATGTGAATGTGTTCTGGAGTAGAGGCCCAACGTGAGACCAAGAAAACAGAAAAAAGCAAAACGCGACTTGCATCGGTGAAATTTCCAAAAATCATTCAGGTGAATGATTTTAATGAAGCGGTTCAGATCAAGGCATATTCAGAGTTTGAACAGCCCTGTCAAAGTTAAGATTCATATTGAACCAAGGATCTAAGGCAAGACTTAAAGCCATGTTCGATTTCTTTCCACCTCACAGATATTCTGCAACTTGATCATAAAATCTCCCCAAATACTTTGACATATGTGACAGTAATGCGACATAATATTAGGTCTAAGGAGTGTGAATACTAAGCTAAGCGTTCTAAATGTTTTCTCTGATCAAAATCAGATTCATTTTTGCCTTTAAAGCTAAAATTATCAATTAGAGGTCAAGTAGTTTTATTTGTTTAGCACATTTTCAGCAACAAGGCAATTCAAAGTGCTTTACATGAATTAGAAGGAAATACAAACAAAAAAAAAAGCCAAAAGAAAGAGCAAAAAGAGAAAAAAAACCAAAAGTAGGCATAAAATTAAATGTTGGTTCTCCATGTTTGATTCTATGAAGCAGATGAAGCTAAATGTTGATCTAAAGTATATAAACTGAATGTTCCTGTTCTGGGCTGCTGAGCAGAAAAAGAATAGGTCCTCTGAAGTCCTCCTAACAATTAGGCCTGTCACGATACATTTTACTAGGCGATAAATTGTTCCAATAAGTATCGCGATAAATGACGATATTGTAAATTTTCTTCACCATTTTCTAGTAACATATTGATAAAGGCACGATAAAGCAAGTTCACCCTCACCCAAACTTTATTTTTGTAAAGAAAACTTTACCCTAGAAGTGGGAGACATTTAAAATTTCTAAAATAAAATGCAACCAGAAACAAACACAAATGCACAACCAAGTAGAAATCATCAAGCTCATTTTAATTTACCATGTGATGAATTCACTGCAATGAACATGGTAACAATCTGACCCGACAGAAATCTGATCGATGCGACTCACCTCGAAGGTGTGGTCCAACCTGTAGACCGGGACAGAGTTGATGGCGCTGACCACCTCCAGCACGCCGTTGAAGTTGTTGAGCTCCTGGAAAACCTGCAGGATCTCGATGACCCGAGACAACACGGCGACCCTTTCCTCGTGGTTCATCATCTCTACAATACACCTGCAACACAAAAGATTTATTCAAGAACCCCGAAACAAACAAATGATGTGGGAATGAAAAGGAAGGAAGAAAAACAAAAAACTGGGCTCACTTCTCAAACCACAGCGTGAGGTTGGTGGTGTGGCGGATCATGCGGAGCAAGTTTGGAGAGTTCTTCTCTCTGTCCTCTTTGGTCCAGACGCTGCCCACTAGTTCTGACGGCCGGACGGCTCTGAGCATCAAGCGTTCTCGTTACTTCACAGAACCTTCTCTCAGCCCTCTTTTTCTCTGTTTGTGTCGTTATTTACCTGTAGAGCTCAGATTCGATCAGAGTGAGCTGGCGGGCGATCTCTATGGGGTGAAGGGTCATGAGTTCAAAGTTCTCAATCTGCCCGGCTTTGCAGATGTGCCACTCGAAGGGAGGCGGCGAGCTCTCAAAGGTGATGTTGTGACTGACGCCATTCGACTGGATTTGAAGCTTCCGCCTGATCACCTTGTTTATGGACTCCACCCACTTTCTCATAGACTTGCCTAAAAAAACCCCCCCAAAAAAACAACTTTTATTACAAAACACTATTGTTAAAAACAAAAACAACTTTACAGGTTCTACTGAACACTTTAATGTACGGAAGGTGATTAGGGTCACTAATTCTCAGAAATCAGATGATGTGTTAATCTACGTAAAAATCAAAATATTCTTAAATGTAAGTCAATTACGTTGTTGGAACATAAAAATATAATAATAATGTGTTTAGCATTAAAAAAGTTAAATATTTTGTTAAATTCTGGGAATTAGTATAAAAATTGGGACATAGAGGTCATGAGCTTTGACTTATGGGGAAACTGGAATGTAGAAGCTTGGTGACAATTAGCTGCAACGTAAAATCCTCTCCAATGAAAGCGAGCTTCACCTCAAAACCCCACTTGGTTTTTCACATCACATCACTTTTCCACTGTTTAATTACACAGACTGGGCCTTTATATTTCTGTCACACACAAAAACTCTCGATGCTGCTGCAAAGTGAGAGCATCAAGACTTTGAGGATCATCACTTTGTATCACTTTTTTTGTTTTTTTTACTGCAGGTGAAACTAACTAAATCTAAACTTTTTGTTTGTACATAAACGTTAAATGGATTAATTTCTTTACACTGGGCAGACTGACCTCTGAGTTGCAGTTTTTTGGTGATGTATTCCTCCAGCTGAACTCTCAGGTCTGGATTATTCTCAAAGTCGTAGAAATGATGTTCGACCCACTGGCGGAAAACGTTGAGGACCCTGTGAAGCGTCACATGTTCACAACATTAAACTGCAAAGGACGCTTTTAAAAACGTAACTTATAAATGACTTTCTACTGCTTCAACAGGCACTTTGATGAATACAAATTCTACAAACATGTCAAGTAATCTCATTCTTAGAACCCTTAGATAATAATCTTTGTTTTGTTTTTTTAATAGTGAACGAAGAAAAAAAGAAAAGGAAATGTTTTACCTTTAAGACTAATCTAAAAATATTTTCACCTTACTTTATAACAAGGACACCTAAAATAACAATGCGTGTTATTGGTGTTTTTAATATTTAATTGCGCACTAGCAGAGTATGAAAATGATTTTACCATCTTCTTGTATTCCAGAGATGACTGCTGATGCATAATATTTACATCTTAGCACTTGTAGCTGCAGCAGTCTCACTGTTTTGTGGATTAAATCCTTTGCAGCAGCTGCCTTTCATTCGTTCTGTGATACTAAGAAGCTTTCGGGTCTCAATGCTGCTAAGTAGATTAACGTAAACTCTGTTAAACCTGTTAAGCACATAAACTCAACTTTATTAGCAAAGTAATTTTGTGACTCGCTGAGAATATCTGGGTTCTTAATTTGAAAGAGTAAGGAAGCTAAAGAACAGCGTAAGAGTTTACTTTGTTGCCATGTGAAAAGCCAGAAAACGTCTGAGAATAAAAACGTCCACATTACTTCAACTGAGGCGGCGCAGAAAAAAAGAGAAACTAAACTTAATATAGTACCCAAAATTTGGGATTTTAATCTGCGACAACTGACTCATAAAATTGTCCAGCTGAATGAACATTTTCGCTTCACGTTACATTTTTATGAAAACATTTTTTTTGTGCCATGCAAATTAAATATAATGGCGTCCTAAACTGAGCAAATCTTCCAAGGCAAATTTATTCAGGGAGCCGTTCAAATCCGTGTGAACGTTTATTTTTTTTCCAAATTGATTTTTGATCACTTGAATAAAAGGCATTTAGCACTTTCCACATCCCAGGAGAAGCACTGAACCGAATGAGAACGACCTGTACTTGGACGACGGCTCTACCTGAGTTGGACCGGCTGCACATACTCCCTTCGGAACCGCTGGAGTTCGGCCGTCGTTGGCGGATCGCCGTTCCAGATAGCCACTTCGTCGTCGCCGTTCCCTGACTCGGGGATATTAATCCTGAGAAAATATTGTGTTATTTAGGACAGGAAGCAGTGAAACTTTAACACCTGGACTGTAGAGCTTTTCTTTTCTTTTTTCTTTTTTTTCCAATGTAGATCGACAAAAACAGGAACACGTGTGGAGAGCTGGATGACCAAAATTGGTTGCATTTTATCGGATTGATTACAAGAAGGGCTTAAACGATAAATTGGATTAATTGTGTTGAATCGATTATTAAAATAATCGTTGACTGAAACACAGACTCAAAAAAGGTTATTTGGTGAAAGAACAACAAACCTAGTTGGCTGTAATTAGGTCAAAACTGTTCAAAATATATTTATATTTTGGCAATTCAAAAAAATCCTGCAAGAATTGGGACTCAGATAGTTGGAGGTATTTCCATAAACATGACCGTGAAATTACTTTTTACTCTACTAGGCATAATACACATACTAGAATTAATTATTTTTTATGTTCAATAGGGACTTTCACAGAGTGAAAGATTGTATAATAGGCCAAAGAGACATTTCTGATCACTCTGGTTTAAATATGAAAATTAATTTAATTAGAAATCCTAAAAACAGTTTATGGAGGCTCAACACAAGTTTATTAAATAGCACTGCATTCAAAACGGAAATGGCAGAGGAGCTTAAAAGTTACGAAGAATTTAATGATAATGGAACAGTTAGCCCTACAATTCTGTGGGATGCGGCTAAAGCATATATTAGGGGTAAAATAATTTCAAAATGTGCTAATTTGAAGAAGATTAGAGCGAAAAAAACTAATGGACTTGCAGGAAAATTTAAAAAGATTGGAGCAGCTGCATTCGATTAACAAAAGCCTCTCCTTACTGGAAAAAATGAGGCCCATTAAGCAGGAGATTCACAAAATTTTAAGTGAGGAATTGGAAAAAACTTAAATACATGAGGCAAAGACATTATGAGGCAGGGCCTAAAGCTGCTAAGGTGCTTTCATGGAGGCTTAGGAAGCAACAGGTGGAAAACACAATTTAACAAGATAACTAACAAACTTGATAAAATTCAGAGATCATTCGAAGGGTATTGCGCAGATCTGTACACACAGCCGGACAAAATAGATAATCAATTCAAAAATTTCTTAACTCCCTGGATCTCCCATCTCTAGGAAAGAACCAAAATGACAAATTAATGGCAGAAATATCAGCTGAGGAAGTCGACCGTGAGATATCAAATCTTAAGACCAGCAAACCACCAGGCTGTGACGGGTTCCCTCCTGAGTGGTTATAAGGCCATGAAGGAATCTGTTCTCCCTCTATTAAAGGCTTCCTTCTGCTACACCCTGGGAGGGGGAGCTCTCCCGCCATCATGGCGAGAGGCGTTTATATCGGTCATACCAAAGGTGGGGAAGGACAAAACGGATCCTAAAGGGTATAGACCAATTAGTGTATTAAATATAAACTACAAACTATATGCTGCAATATCAGCCATGAGATTAAGTACCCTGATAGATGAGGACTATACAGGTTTCATTGGTAATAGGCAAACGCATGATAGTATAAGGAGGGCCGTTCATGTTATTGATCATATAATTAAAGAAAAATCAAGTGCAGTCCTTCTCGGCTTAGACGTCGAGAAGGCATATGATGCTGTAGGGTGAGAATTTCTGTTTGAAGTCATGAAGAGATTTGGGTTCCGTAATAGATTTATTCAGTGTATAAAAACTATATATTCCTCGCCAAAAGCAAGAAAATTAATGGAAGCCTCTCGAATCAAATACCATTACAACGAGGATGTAGGCAGGGCTGCCCAGTAAGCCCACTACTCTTTAATCTTTTTATCGAACCATTGGATCGATAAAGTCTGGGTTTATTAGAGAGGAGTTTGGGTTAGAGAGGGTGACAATAGGGAATGTGGAAAACAAAATCTGCTTGTATGCGGATGATGTTTTAGTAGTAATTACAAACCCTGAATCTGATATTCCATCGCTTATGAACATCCTGGAAACAAATGGCAAACTCTCAGGATATAAACTCAACATACAAAAAACACAGATTTTGACCTTCCATTTTGTTCCGTCAAAACAGTTAATAAATAGTTACCAATTTAATTGGCATCAATTACAAATGGAGTGTTTGTTATATTAAAGAATTTGGCTCAATTATATAAAATTAATTGGAATCGAATAAATAAGGGAATCTAATCATATTTCTTATTACGCCAAAGCAGAGATGGAAGCTGGGTGGTTCGCAGTCCTCTTGCTGGAGGGAGTGCGGTGTGGTCGCTGCGGGCCACTTTCATATTTTTTGTGACTGATCTCAGTTGAAGATCTTCTGGAAGGACGTTAATCGAGTAATCTATAAAATTATGGGAATAACTTTAGTCCTTTCATTTCCTGCTTTATACCTCGGAATACGTCTTGAGGGACTCAGTAATGGGGATGCATATCTGTTGCAGATAGTTATGATTGCAAGCAAGAAAGCGATTACTAAATGTTGGCTCCAACCTAGACCTCTTTCTCTGAAGCTTCTTGTGAATATTATAATCCACGATATGGAAATGTTTACAATGCGGCTCAAGAAGGAGAAAGGAGAGAAACTTTGGGAAAGATGGGATCATTTTATTGCCAAGGGCGTTTAAGAGTTAAAGTATAATATATATATATTTAGATTTTGCATTCAAGATGAAAAAACGTATTTGTGTTTAAATATGTTCTACCCAGAACTCAAGTGGCATAGTTTTGGTTTTACCCAGTTCAAATTATGTAAAAAAACAAACAAAAAAACAAAAACCTAACTATTAAGCTATTGAATCATTAATCAGTTAATCAAAATCTCGTCACATTACGAGTTACTTTTCACATGTTGATGCTAAAAATATTATTTATTCTTAGCTGCAGATTCATCTCTACTTGCATTTGCTAAAGGAATAATTTGTTTCTGAATTTTAGGCAATAAAATGTTTATTTTCTTATTTTTAGAAAAACAATTGATTGATTTATTTGCATCTTTTACTGTATTTCTAATATTGTATAAAGAAAACTTAAGTGGTTCAATTAAAAAATCTTCAGAATGTGTCAGTCGGCTTATCCAATTAATCAATTAATCATCAGAATAATCAATTACTAAAATAATAGCTAGTTGGAGCTCTAATCACAGCCCAATAAAATTCATTAAAGATTGTAATGTCAACATTTTTAATGTACTTCAGTAAAACTAAATATGGGAAAATGGTGGTGTAAAGAGAACGCAGCAGTAGAACGTATGTGCGTATGTGCGTGCGTGCATGCGTGTGCTGTATTTTTGCCGCAGTAAACTGTACCTGTCTATAAGAAGGGTGAGCAGCTCCTGTGGTTTGCAGAATGATCGGTAGGTGGTGAGAAATGTGCGCACAAAGTTGGGATCTAAAACAAATCCAGTAGAAATATTATAAGATTATATAACATAAATATAATAGAAGCAACACAATAGATTTTGTTTGTTTGTTTGGTGAATCGCCTGCAGCAGCTTACCAGCATACATGTGGTAGGTGAGCCTCTCTATGAGCTTGACCACGGTGCCGGCCTTGATGATGGGGATGCCGGTCTTGCTCTGCACTCTGTCCTCGAACACGATGTTCTCCTCCGAGTCCTGCACGGCGAACTGGTAGACCTCCGGCGAGGGCAGCCTGAGCGGACGCTGCTGTTCCTCCGTCTGCAGTATGGAGTCCAACATGCGGTCTAACGTGGAGCGGTACTGAAGCGCCATCAGCGCCGCCATCCAGTTCGCCTTCTCCTCCGCTGTCCGTGCGCAGAAAACTGCAGAGTTTTCGTCTTTGAAAATGAGTTCGAAAGCGTGCTGCAGCTCCTGGGAGTCCTCGCGGTCCACGATGCGGATTTTCCGCAGCACAAACTTCTCTTTGAGGCGATACTCTGCGCCGCTGCCGGACCCCGGCAGCCGCGAGCTCTGATTGGCTTTGCAGCTGATCATGAGGCCGTCAAACAGGAAGTTGTGTCTCTCGTGCTTGGCGCCGGCTCGTACGAGCGTCCCCTCGGTGATGAACTCGTTGCAGCACTGGCCGATGTCTTTCCCCTCCCAGCCGTCGATGCTTTTCTGGATCTCGATCATTCGCTTGATGGCTAGCTGCTTGCCGCGTACCTGCCGGCTGTAGCGGCGGTAAATGGCCTCACTGGGGGAAAAGAGAAAATCACAAATATACCAACAAATCAAAAGAGACAATCTGGCATTATGACGGTTTGGTGTAAATATGTGCAATAAATGAACTCAGCCAATGAGAGGCAAGTATTTCTATCCTGTGGGCGGGAACGTACACAGGTTTACGACGAGGCTGGTGTTTGACGTAGATGCGCTCCACGCTGGACTGCAGGTTAAGCAAGGCAGTAATCGCCTGTTTCAGACATTCTCTGTCATCTTGTTCTTTGCTACGTTCCTGAAGTTGCTGTAAAGAGACAGAAAGAGAAACATATTACTATAAGTCTTGATATCAATCAAAAAATACCGGCAGACGTTTGGTAAGAGAAACAATGTTGCAGAAGAACAGTGGTTCTGCAACTCTAATAATCTCTAACACAATAAAGAAATTTACCTTTCAGTGCAAGAGCATAAATTGTGATGCGTTTGATGCCAACAGGAGTCTTACCTCTCACTAAGAGGCTCCGACTTTAAAAACACAACTTACCCGGGTCTGTCCTCACACGGGCGCTCGTGTTTTCAACAGTAAGACGGTGAGTGTCTTAAGCTACAACCAAAATATCAGTGGGAAAAACCAACTTTGAGGTCCAGAGAGAGTTATTCTCTTAATCCTTTCAAGAAAATGAGATTTGAATTCATCCAATTTATTCATTTAAGGGTTGTGAAACGAAGAAGACAAAATTTGAAAGTGTTTTTGGCCTTGTTTCTAGTGTTTATAGTATCTTGGTACAATTGAAATGAGACAAAATCACAGTAAAAATTAGGAGGTTATTGTAACTCGATAACTTCTTAATATTGATGTAACCGTATTGATTTAAAAAACTAGTAGTTTTTCATCAATGTTAAGGAATTATTGACTTAAACCAAACTCATTTCAAACAAAGTTTCTTGTATGTTGGTTTGGTCTCACTAAACCAGAAACACTTAGCAAGGTTTTGTGTTTTACAGAGTATTTCTGTGGCTCTACCTTACAGAGAAAAGTCAGAACTGACCAAAACAAAAGCGGACAAATAAAGTCCCTCCCCAAATTATCTGGTTTACTAATCAACATTTTAATTATGAAAGGAAAATCAGAAATTGCTTACAAATAAAGGATTTCATTTAGTGTTACATTTTACAGCGTAATCAATATTATTACATCCATTATGTTTAAATAAAAAGAGAAGCGCCATCTTTGAATAATATTTAATTAATAGTTAAGATGACAAAACTATGTTTTTTATATTGTATTTTAATTTTAATAGATTTTATTAAGGATCAGAGTTGCAGATTTCTGTCTGTTTTTAACAAAGAAAGAATTTTCTAAAGTATTAAAAATCAATTTTTTTCCTTTTTTTATTACTGTTAAAAGTCAACCACTATACATTAGAATAAATCCATGAACTCAGCATGCAAATATCAAATAATTTTTAAAAAGGAAACAATAAAGTGTTGTTGACAGGAATAATGAGCGCATACCTGCAGTAACTCAAAGTAGTGCAGACAGTGGTACACTGGAACCTTCATCAGCTGGGGAAGGACATACTGAACGCACTCCTTAAAGCCTCCCGGATTAGACTGCAGACGGAAATGAGAATAGTTAGAAATGTTGGAAATAAACCAGCATGGTAATGTTTTGAACTGGTGCACAAAAAACGGCTTTTTATTAACCAAAATAAAATCAAAACGGTGACCAAAAGTGATATTTATTGCACAATGTCACTTTCGTTTTCTAAATGAATTTAGTCTGGTGTGTTTCCACATGACTGCTGGGGATCAAGGACAGAAGTGAAAGCTAAGTAACTTGTTTTTTTTAAACTTGAGGATAAAATGAAAACACACATAGGCCATGTAAATGTTTCAGTCCATGTGAGACAGCCAGAGAAAAGGACGAGCGAGCCAGCACGATGGCTGTCAGGGTGGGGCCAAAGTATCCACTTTAATCTTTGATCCCCTGATAAATGACTCGGAATCAATATCCCTGTACTTAGACTCCACAGCGGCAGCTACGGCGTCTGGCTGGGGAGGAAGAGTCCGGCTCATGGAAAACAAAAGCTTCAGCTGCCCAATGCGCGTTGACGGACCGCGGGAAAACAGCGAGCAGAGAAGGAATAAAACCGTTTTTCCAACACAGCCTGCAGGGAAGTACTGACAACGGCCTACGTGTTTCCCAGGATACTGTTTATTACGGTCAAATGTGAAATAGTATCACGTCTTCCTGATTGAGCAGATAAGGGCTGAGATTTTACAAGTATTTTATTTTTAGCTGCTACAAATGATCAAGCGTTTTCTATAGTAATGCTGTGTGATTGCATTTAATAAAACTACTTATTTACAAAAGGAGCTCAATTGTTTGTTTGCATTTTTTAAATATATTTATTTCTAATATTGTAATTAAGAAGCTTAAGTGGTGAAATGAAACAAATCTGCAGAATGTGCCAAGTTTAAAAATCTGATTAACCGTCAGAATAATCAATAGAATAAAAGATCATTAAATTAACTGCTAGTTGCAGCCCAAATTTCTGTCTTTATTTGGTTTTCTTTTGGATTACCTTGCATATTATTTTCAAATCCAAAAACATTTCCACATTTTGACTCCATGCAACCACAAACTTGAGTCTCTTTACCTGAGATTTTATGCAACAGGTTTAAACAGATAGAAACAGAGAATTACAAAGCGGAAAAGAAATAATAACCAGCTCAAACTTCCTCGTTCCTAACGAGGAACGATCCTCCCTGATCGTTCCTCCCTAACGTCTGATCGTTAGGGAGGAACTGGTATGAAAATATGGGCTGATATAGATATCGGATATTAATATTGCTCTACGGACATTACATATATTTCCACACATTTCAACAACATGAAAAACAACCACAACACTGACTCTGCTTCAGATAAACTCTCCAAAACCCAGCATCACTGCTTCAGTCAGTCCTATAAGTAGTTACTTATCCAACTGATAATTGATCAATATCAGTATCGATCAATGATATATTGATCGAAACTCATATTTCGGGTTGCACGATATATACCAATATATCGTGCAACCCTATTTATCATCTTCTTTTTAAAACTCCTCCGTAAACAACAAATAGTTGCATTTTGTCCATGGATGATTACAGATCCTCCAGAGTTACTGATGGCCGTCTCAAATCCTCAGTTTAGTACATGTAGCTTTCGCTTTAATAACACACAATAGATTGATTTGTGTTCCTCCTGAAGGTCGTCGGACTCAAGAAAGGAAATGTGGCAAAAGTTCAACAGGCCTTTGCTTGAAAAGCGAAACATAAGAACAAAGATGTTTTAATACTCCTTTCTCTTTGTGTTAATTGTAATCACACCTGAGCATCACGCTGTTGGTGAATGCCATAGGATCCTAATTTCCTTAATACATTCTCCAGCTTCCACTATTCTAGGATGCATTTTCACTCACACGTTTTGAATTAAAGCATTTTTATGAGTGCTCCACAGGCCTCTCACAATAATCAATAAATCAATTAATCACATGACAAATTAAAACAAACTCAGTAACTTCCCTTGGCATGATTTATCGCTTTTCTCTTTCTGCCAAAGCTAGACGACAAAAGTCTTTTTGAGGATAATTTTTTTCACTGAGACTTTACTGAGAAATTCATTTCACTTTTTGTTTCTGTTTTATTTATTTTGGAGATTTAAAATGTCTTCCAGTTCCAGTGCTGAATGTTTATTAGAATTCAAAGTTTATTGATGTTTTTGCATAATTATTATTATGTCATTACCATCATGTTACTTAAAAATGGACTCAAAACAACATTATCGTTAATCGCAATAACTTCTGGAACAATTTATCGCCCAGCAAAATTAGTTATTGTGACAGGCCTATCTGCACATCAAGCCAAGCTTAAAAAAGAGCCTCTATAATTGTAAACGCATCTCAAATATAAGCAAAAAAGCGATGGCTACATAAAACTCTGAACACAACAATGTTCCTGTGACGCTCTGAGGTTCAGTTCTGGTCTTTTGATATCTCTTCGATACGAGATGAGCTTTGGGTCATTGGCACCACAGCGCTCTCCCTCCTCAGGAGAGAAATTGCGAGCAGTGTGCCTGACTGTTCTATTTTTAAAAGCCGATGTAATTTACCCACAATACCAGACGGATCAGAGAGCAGCGGCTTGGAGGCTGACGGACGCATCCATCTGATAGATAGGGAGGGAGAGAGACAGGCAGCTGGTCATAGGAGCGTACGCAACGAGACAACAGATGAGGAGGGGGGTGAGAGGCAGCTGATGATGTCACTGCCTCACATTTGAACCCTGTTAGAGCAAAAGCTGCGATGTGTATCCAGTAAGACTACGTGACCCAATTACAATTTTTTTGTCAAGTTGGATTTTTTTTTTTTGCTGTGGCTGTTCACACTTCCAAATAAAATACGACCAGCGTGTGAACTGCAAACGACCTGAACGTGTCCTGCATGCACAGTAGAGGGCGCAATAACGCCAGCGTTCTCAGACATTTGCCAACCGCCATAAAAAGAAGAAGTGCTCAATGTTTGCGGAAGTAATCATGGAGGCTAATGTTCGAGCATAGCTTACAGATTTGAAGTTGTTGTCTGACCGGAACCAGCATATTAACATAGTTTTAGTTTTTCTTCACCCCTGCGCATATCAGGACGCAGAATAGTGACATTTGTCAAGCATCGGTGACGTTCAGATAGGACAGACTAGATGGGATTGTTGAGCAATCTCATGGCCATTTCTGAGTCTGGCTGTTCTACAGAGGATGCTACGGACTCTCCTCCCAGACGCCAGCTGGATGGGTTGGAGAGGATGGGTGGAATCAGAGAGAATCTGGTTAGCTCTGGCTAAGCAGCATCTGTGTACAATGTTATGGACGGGGGGGAGTGGAGTCCCAATGATCCTCTTCGCTGTCTTCGCCATTCTTTGCAGAGACTTCCAGTCTGAGGCGTTGGAGCTTCCAGACCAGGAGGAGATAATGGTGGTCAGCAGGCTCTCAATGGTTCCTCTGTATAAGGTGGAGGAAAGGGAGGAGGGAGGGGAGTCCTTCTCATTCGTCTCAGAAAGTGAAGTGGTATTTGCAACGTGAATGTGAAGAAAGGACGAATGTGTCGTGGACATAAAGTCACATTTGAATCGAATATGATTTATCCGATTCAAGTGATCTGGGTCGCATTAGAAAAGAATCCGACCTGTGCTGTTCAGAGCGTCATGAACAGATCGGATGTTTTATGATGTAACAACACAAAGCAGGGCATAATTGTGAAATGGGAGGGAAAGGATACACGTTTTAAAATATCTCTACAAATAAAAGAAATCTGAAAATTGAAGGCAGTCAACCCCTCTCTACTCTGATGGCTCTAAATAAAATCTATTACCATGCAATTGCCTTGAAATATCATCAAAGTCGTAACTTTAGAAGAAAAAATAAATGCATGAATTTCAAAATCTTACAACATCTGAAAGGTGTGGCTTTATTTTCCTCATTTCTAAACCACTACGCGTTTATTTCCACGTCGTAATTATGTATTATTCTTTGTTGGCCTTTCAGAGAAAATCCCAATAAAATACTTTGTGTGTTTGTATGTGTGACAAAATGCACACGGGCAAAATGCTTTCGCTTTTCTTTAATTGGCACCAATACAACAAGGTAAAATTAAAAGCATATATTTAACTCCCCGTGCTCACCGCCTCTAATGTGAAGCGTACGTGAAAATAAACACTGGGTGAGTATTCGGGGCATGGCGGTGTTGACCTAACTGGGGTCTGACTGGTGGTAAACACAGCGAGGCCTCAATCTGAGCCACAACACCGTTGAAGTACACACAGTCTGCTGTTCTCCTTTTGAATTCAATAAGCGCTAAGCGGCAGGAAAAGATACAGAGAGAGCTCCATTTATATATATATATATATATATATATATATATATATATATATATATATATATATATATATATATATATATATATATACACATATGTATATATATATATATACACACACACACACGCACACACAGAAAATTGGCCCGTTTTGTAAATTCTGCTACAATAAATGGGGTTGAAACCCTGTGATGCTTCACTTAGCCACAATAGCTTCTGGCCTGAGAAAACAACAGCAAATATTTCATCTTCAAAGGCTGCCAAACTGCACCCCGCCGGGCCTATTTCAATGCTATTCTCGCGAGGAATGCCCAAGTAAAACAAAACGGCAGCAGAGAATGAAGTGTGCACACACAGGACGCTGAATATGTCATGACATGCCTTCAAACCGTATTTTAGCCACGCTCAGATCAAAACAGAAGCAGGAGCGAATGCCGAGTGTGAACGCTACCGGCGTGTTTTTGGGAAACAGCAGTTATAGATGGGTAATAAGCGACTTTAAGATGCAAGTTCAAACAGCAAAATAAGTTTTTATGAAATGACCGATAACTGTTCAGCAGGTAATGCTGTCCCCTTCAAATTGAAAACATGCCCCTGCAGCTTTAATGATGGGGAATTAAAGTAAAGATGCATTCATAAAAAACTTTTACCAGTTTTTTATGAATGCAGATAGAAAAATGTAAATGTTCTCTGAGCAGATGAGCTCCGGTTCAAAGCCTCACCCCGAAGTGTTGGCGAACTGTTTGTCTCTGCATCATTTCATGGAAGTGCTCGTTGAATTTCTTGCCAAGAATGTCCTGAGACAGGGTCTCGTACGGGTCAAACGCCTGCTCCTGCAAACACACAAAACGAGCCAGAGCATTACTAATCAAAACACGGCCATTCACGCAGAAATAACCCGCTGGTGTAAAACTGAACAACTCATGCTGTCATTATATTTAGTCATTTGTGCTGAGCATCCAGCTACTTCTAGTGCATCAATGGTGAGAAAGCAAACATTACATTTCATTATTGGCTTTCATTTTGGTAATTACTGACCAAATGTTGGTCAGTAACAAATCTTTGACATAATTTGTAAGCCAGTATCAAATATTTATATATTTTCACAGGTACGCAGCTGTTATTTGCTCTATTAAAATTCAAAGCTGGAAGAGTTTCCAGAAAATATCTTTATTTTGCTTGAACAAAAACATGAAAAACAAGCTAAAAAAAGATGATATGAAGCAGATTTTTATGTTTCTTGGTAGGAGTAGGTGATATAAGTTTGGGATTTTATCACAAAGTTTTGTGATAAACCTATTACTAATCCCCAATTTAGTAATAAGTTTAGAAACCTATTACTAATTATTTTTGGTAACTGTATGGTTGCATGGCACACATAGCTCCACAAACACAAATAATGATTTTGAAAAACCAATACCATATACTTAAATACTTAAAATTAATGACTAAACTGCATTTAATCATATTTTAAAATGTACAGATATTTATAGATGCACTATTGATACAAGCTGGAGAAAAATGTAAAAAAAAAAACCTTTCTGGTGATATTGTCAGTTTTGTTTTTTAATTACCATCAATAACCAACAATAATAACCATTTCCTGATAAATGATGCATGTTACCTCTGCTAGGTCTTCAAAGCAGCTGCCCACCAGCGGATGAGGACTGCCGTCAGCAGTCATCTCCACCGCGTCCTCGATCAGACCCAGAAGCTTCACGGTCAGCTCGTGGATGTCCAAGATATTGCTGAAGATCACCTCGACATCCTGCAACATCAACCACAAAAACTGGTGAGCTGTGTCGAGATTTGTTGAACGCTTGGCAATTGATCGCGATATTGCAGTGATAATTCAACGTATGTTAAACACACACTTCTGTCCAGTCTTTTCTGTTAGTATTTTTGTTAAATTTGAGGTTGTTAAGTTCATCCTCTCCTCCTCCACAAAATGTGATCATCACATCAATTGACAACAAAAGAAATAATTGATATTTAAATAAAAATGAGCTCAGACATCTTCCCAAGTGAGGTTGTTGGTGATAATATGACATTATCAATGCATGACTGTAACAGGCCGTCTGCTGAAAAGCCATTTCTAAATTAAGTCCAAGGCTGTCCGTTTCTACCAGAGTTCAACAGGGTCAGAGTGCATCTGAATGCTTAATCAGCCATGAGTTTTTTTCCCCCTTCTTTAAATTACTACGATTATAAATATAGGCCATTAGAAATGTGACCTTTAACCCTCAGGTAATCTTTACATTAGTGTGACAAGTAGCTTTGGTGTGATAATTTGAATGTTAAATATTTACAATATATTTCTTTTTAGAGAATCAATAAGCTAAAAACGGTCGTGCCAGCATAAAACGTGAAGCTAATGTTTATTATTAAAGTGAGATTCTAACGGTTTCCCCCACAGGACTGCTCCGTATTAACATCATCTCTCTTCTGATCAGCCTCCTCCGATTTTCTCCTCCCTGCAGGACAAATGCATCTCACAGGACGATGCTGCCATTATCAGGTTCACTTCTGGACTCCATCTGAGCAGAGCGCCTTCATCAGATGTTCACTGTTCTCCCCGAAAAACTATTAGCAAATCACAAAATTCACTAGAGCCGAAACGATTCATCGTGATCAATCGATTATTGAACTAATTTAGTAATTAATTCATTAATGATTGGAGTAAAACAAAAAGTTAAATTAAGTCAAAACTATATATATACATACACACACACACACATTTGCATTTTAAGATAAAAATCATTTTTGTCTATCAATATGTTTTACCCAAAACTCCTAAACTGGCAATTTCTTTATATTTGCCAGGTTGAAATTCTCTAAAAGAACATATGTTTTTGCAATTTAGGCAATAAAATGTTTATTTTCTTATTTAAAAAAAGGAAGTGGATTATTTGTTTATTTACATCTTTTAATGCATTTCTAATATTGCAAAAACGACTTAAGGAGCTTAATGAAAAATCGGCGGAATGTGCCCATCTTTTTGATCAGATCGATCAGCAGATTAATTTGATTAATCAGGTTCTTCATGACTTTCAAAAATGGATTTCTGCTCATCTCTCTCCTGTAGAGTCTGACTATAAACAACAGCATGGCGCATATTCCAAAGAGAATAATCACTAAAAAAGATGGGGACTCTAAAATTGGACCAAGTGTTTACAGACTGCAGAAGTCTTAAAAAGCAGCTCTGCCATGCCATTATTTAACCGAAGCGCTTTCTCGACGCCTGAGTAACGCTCCGGATGATGCCGTATTTCAACAGACATAATTGAGGTTATTCTGGCGGGGGATGCAAATGTTGTTCCTGTCTCAACTTAATTACACGTTCTGTGTTCCTCTGGGCCTCACATAGGTTTACGCTCCTCACCCAAATGATACCACAAATTACCCAACCCAAAATATGCAAAGCCACAGCAATCCACGAAACTCAACTTTCCACTAAGTTCTTCTAAACCTGTACACACTGCACTCAACTTCTGTTTCTTCAACTGTACTTATCCCTATATGTTTGGAGGAATTTAGCGCTTCAGCCCCATATTAGCCTCGGGAGAAAGAGAGAGAGAGAGACGACTTTAAGCAGCAAAACAAGAGTTTGTTGCAATCATTGTGTAAACAGTGACTTGTGATCGGAAAGGCAGTCCTTAGAAATCACAAATTTGACAACAATTAGAATCCGTGCTATCTAGTTCTTAGCTGCGAACAGAAAAATCCCAATTTTGTTGTGGTGAAGGGATGTTTTATTCCATAAAATACGGCTGTAAGGAAAGCATATTTGGAAGTTTCAAGTGACTTTTTGATACCAATTCCCAGTTAACAGATTAGAACATTGAAGTTTTAATCTTTAAATGATCTTAGAGTGGATTTGGCTTAAATTGTTCTGATATTTGTGTCTGAATAAGCTGGCTCTACAGTAAGCTGCTCACAGCTACTTGCCTGAAATGAAGCGGAGTAACAATTTGAGATTTGTGCAGCTTTTGAAAAGAATTGGTGGGTCTTTTCTAGAAATATTAACAGATTCTCCTCTCTATGTTTTACATCTTATTTTTTCTGTCCCATTTAATCAATCCTTTACATGTATAATAGAAGAATTAGAAGTGAAAAGCGTAAAAACAGTCACCATGGGAATCAATGTAATTAAGTTTGGACCTTAAACGACGTGTTTTAATTGTTTCTCTCCACGGTTGAAAAATCACACAACTGATTATATACATTTCAGTAATAATAACTGGCTGAAAAATGTAAATTTATTGTGCATTTTCTCCAATAAACAAGATCAAAACTCTACATGCAGACTAAAATAATTACATCATAAAATATTTGTCTTTGGGCCACCATTTGCTTTATGTAGCCAAAGATAAACATTTAGCATAACGCTAGCTAGATTTTTGACATCTAGTAAAACTAGTGGTTATTTTCCTATTTTAATCTTCTATTTGAACGTAAAAAGGAGTTTCCTTTTTAAACATACTGGTGAGAGAGTTTTATTTGTATTTATTTTCTATATAATATAATTTCATACTTGTGTTATAAATGTTACATTCAATGTAAAATTTTAGATGGGAGTAACTTGTCAAGGTAAAAGCAATCTTCTCTGGGGAATCAGTAATGCATCTGATTCTAATTCTGTCCAAGTTTTAACCCGTCTGAGCCAAACTGGTAACCCACGGTCCTCAGGAGTCACCGAGGGGACCACAGAGGATCGGGCCTGAAGCAAGTTTTCCAATAGAAAAATGTTTTATGGTCATATATCAACATATGTTTGGTTACATGGTCATAATGAGAGGAAATGTGATTAGAGAAGTGTCAAACATGGTGGTGGTTGCATCATGCCATGGGGCAATTTCATCATCAGTGGTATTTGTGCATTGCCCAAAATGGATGGAACCATTATTACTATTATTATTATTGTGCTCCAACAGTATAGATCTGAACTGGGTTATGAATGAATGAATGAAGCATCAACTACCAGTTTAACCATTTAGAGTGGAGAAATATCCAGCTTGAACTATACCTGAAACTTCATTATACCTAGAAAAAGTATGTTGTCATGGGAAGTGTAATTTGATAAAAGATATTTAATCAAATATTATTAGGGATGCACTTCTGTATTTAAGAGTGTGTGTACAATTTTGAGAACGAGTGGTGCAGATAAAATACCCTGAATAAATTCAAACTTGTGCATCCGATATAAATTGTAGCCGTTTCAAAAGTCTGATGGGTAAGTAAGCCCTTCAAAGGATGTGAGAAATCCCTTTAAAAAGCAGCATTACAATGTTTCCATCATCATCTTAATGTCCTCCTCACCTCATCTGTGAAGACTTTGGGGTGGGACAGAAAATGGTTCCGGAACACTTTGATAATCAGATCGAGCTCCCGCAGATACTGACGCTCCTCTGCGATTTCAAGCTTCACCAGTTCGTCATACGAAAGCTCCGCGAGCGACAAGGGCTCCTCGGTGAACTGCGACATCACGCCGATGTCCTCCTCCTGGTCGAACATGTCCATCAACACCTGAACGCAGAGACACAAAACGGAACCAATCAGCAAGGGGCGAGCGAATGCAGCCGCTCCTTCCTCAACGACATCCCCACCTTGTCTGCACACATGGAGACCTTGATGTCCTGTTGGGTGATTTCATAGTGCCGAATGTTGCCGACGTAGTTGCCAGCCAGTTTGAGTATATCTGCTGATATGTATTCAAGTACTGCCACGATGTACAGGGACACATGGTAGTCCACCTTGTAGCCCAGAACCTCCTGATTGGAGAAAAAGCAAAACACATCAGACGAAGCAAAGCACGTGAACCGTTCCACAGCAGTTGAAGGTTGGTTCGAGATCATGTTAAGCGTCTGCCTGAACATGCAGGGTGACGGCTTACTCCGGGGCAATGTCATTAGACAAGCTGCCAAAACTACCACCTAAACTAGATAAACATTTCTAGTCCGCAGAGGAAGCGAAAAGGGACAGAAAAGGCAGAGAGAAAGGTCAGCTCTGTGAGTCTTTACCTTAAGTAATGGGTGTATTTTGTCCACAGGGAGAAGCAAGGGGCTTCTTCTCTTACGTTTCTCAATAGCTGCCTGGGCGTCGTTAATTGCCCACTTATCTATAGGGTGGGGAAAGGTTTTCTGCACACGTTCCTGTCGAGAGGGGAGGCAAGGAGATTCTTCATAGTAAGAGGACAGACACGAGCCTTTTCCGTCTTTAAAACAGAAATTACCAGGAGAAAGGAAACAAAGGTCATACCTCTACATCCTGCACTGTGCGAGGCTGGGCCACACACAGCATGTTGAGCAGCTGCAGGATCAGCTCTTCAATGTGCTGCAGGGCATCCTCCTTTGCTTTCAAGTTTGGGTGGACCTGCTCCTGTACCTGAAAGTATGAGACAAGCAGGAGAGAGAGAGACGGTGAGTGGCAGATTTAGCAATCCACACTGAAATGCTTAATTTTAGCTTTCAGGGTGAGACAGGCTGTAAAGAAGTACAAAAATTTGAACAGATTGAAGTTGGGAGTCATTAAAAAGATTCCCAATACATCATATTTACGTTAGACCAACTAATATTTCGATTTTTAGTCTCATATTAAATATTAATAGAGAAAATAATACACAAATTATTTTATTTAGCTCCTCATTTCGACTGACAACCCTCTTTGATACGGATGCCGTTACCGAGTGAAGAAAACTCAAGGTCTTCTAAGACAATCCTAAAAAATGAGTTCAAAAGAATCAGGCATTTGGGAACAGCTAAAGAGTTAATAATTTTCTGCAACATGTTAAGACAAGTCTGTGGTTTATTTATGCTGCAAAAGAGCAAGAGAGACAGCAAGACTTTTAGCGCCTAACAGGAAGGTTTATCAAAGCCGTAAAGTTATTCTAGAGCCCTGCACAGCGTTTCTGCAAGAACTCTGCCACCATGTACAGCTGTGGGAAGATCCTGGCAAACACAATAAACCAACAAAAAAGGTACTTTGTTAAAACAGTCAGGAGTCCAAATGTACTGCTACAGAAAAAGTATCAGCATTTATACATATTTTGAAACAAGTTTGATTCGTTGCTTTATTTTGAGACATATAAAAGAATAAAATGCATATTATACCTCTAAAGAGAGAAATAGGTAGTTAGACTGAAATATGCACACATTACGTCATCCAATTCATGTTTTACATAACTGTGTATTTAGACAAACAAGAGTGCATTTACCTTGAAGAGGAGTGAGAAGAAGATAAACTTATTTACTCCCACTCCTTATTCATGTGGTTGTCACTGTAATTTCAGATTTAGTAATTTGTCATGCACGTATGTTTGTCATGATGCATTTTCTTGTTAATACCACTGACGTCTCATATTGTCATAACCAATTCAATATTGTACTTATATATTTTATGTAATTTATTAATTATATATTTTCAATTATGAATGCAATTATATTTAGTAATTGTATTGAGGTTTTGGTGCAAAACAATCTTTAGTGAGTTCATGAAACTAACAATAGATTTATCACAAAGCAACCAATTGCTGCAAAATTAGCTCTTTATTGATAACTGAGGCAATAATTACTCATTCTTGTCTATTTTTTGCAAAGCTTTATATGAACTGAATAATTTCTTCAGGTTTGCATCCCCAAAAGATAAACTGGTTATTTGAATATTTACAAAAAATGTTCATTTCTACTCATATTTTTGAAACATTTCTTAACGTACAGCAATGAAGTTGAAATAAAATATTTGGAGAACAAAAAACCATAGCAAGCAAAAAAAAAAAAAAAAAAAAAGAAAAGAAAGAAAGAAAGAATCAACAAAATTTAATCTGAATGCATGGAAAGACGAAGAGAATCTCATTTAGAGAGTGTTTCTGCCACAACAGAAGTAATATTGTTTGTACTGTGTATACGTCCATAAGGAACATGAAACAAAAGCTGTGGTTGTAGCATTTAAACTACTCCATGTGGAACTACCAAATAAAGGGGGTGTGGTTCTGGATGCATCCAGGCGTGGAGGTGTGGTTTCATCAGGTCTGAAACTGCAAAGAAATGAACATCCCACAAATGCCTTCCAGCCTCTCAAAAGTTGTCGTCATCTGGGCTGTGCCCTCGTGCAGGAATGCAGTCGGTTGAGATGCTAATAAAGCACCCAAAGGAGACTTCAAGGAGAAAAAAAAATACCATGGGAAAGAAGAGGGCTTGATATTTACTCTCACCTTGCAGCAGGAAGATTAACGACCATTGATTACGCAAATGATCCACAGCTCCTCATTATGATGAACCTAGCCAATCACTGAACAGATGCTTAGAACAAATCAACCTGTGCGTGTGCCATAACTTTTCTCAAGCTGAACAAAAAAAACACAAAAAAAACTGAAGTTATTATCGTTGGACCTAAAGAGGAAAGCACAGCTTCAGTTATTACAACTAAAAACCAGCGATCAGGTTCAACATTTAGGTGTACTGATGGACTCTGACCTCAACCTTCAGAGCCACATAAAGAGAGTAACAAAGTCAGCCTTCTATCACCTTCCATTTCCAGGTTTAGCGGCTAAAATCCCAGAAAGATCCAGAAAAACTCATCCATGCGTTTATCTTTAGTCGTATTGACTACTACAACAGCGACTTCACAGGTCTGCCTAAAAAAAGTCAATGAAACAGCTGCAGCGGATACAGAAAGCTGCTGCTCGTGTTCTGACTAAAACCAGGAACATAGAGCCCATCACACCAGTTCTAAAGTCGCTACACTGGCTCCTGGTAGGGAGGAAACCTTGCTGAATGGCTTAGCACCACAATGCACCAAAGCTCTGCTGTTGTTCCATCAACCTTCCAGACTTCTCAGGCCTTCTGGTTTTGCTCTGCATCCCCAGAACCGATTGTGGAGATGCAGTATTCAGCTTCTACGCACCACAAATCTGAAACAAACTTACAGAAAACTGCAAAATAGCCGAAACACTGAGTTCCTTTAAATCAAGGCTAAACCTGCTCAGAGTTTCTTCTGAACCACAATAAAGGAAACACTTACCAACTTATTTGATGTGTAACAAGGATTTTGGTGATGGCACTCATCAAAATGTAATGCATGTTGCTGGTTTCTCAATAATAACTGTATGATGGTTTTTTTTTTTTGTGGGGTTTTTTTGACGTAAAGCATTTTGAACTGCCTTGTTCCAGAATGATGCTACACAAATAAACTTGACTCACAAAAACCGGTCACTTTAGATTTGTAACTAAAGCGACAGTCGAACTGACATACAGTTCAACAAAACATCATCAAGACAAAACACTGATATTGGAACGAAGGATGAATAAAATGCTCAGAGGTCACCACTGACTGAGCTTTGAGCATTTTGAGCATTCTTGCCCTCTGAGTTAACGGCAATGCAGCGAGGAGCAGGATGTCCTTTCTGTCTATAGTTTGCTTTTTGTCAATTGAGATGAAAGAACAGAAGGTGGAATTTCACAGCGATTACACATCATCTGTTTAGATTTATAACTTGGCAACTACACTAAGATACTTCTTAAAACAAGAGCTGGAAACACTGAAACCACAGTTTCAGGCCTTGTTGCACGTCATTACTGTTTTGATGCACACTCACAAGACCTTCTTGCTATAAATAAGCCACGAGTGTAAACTGTACTGGGAAAGAAATAGATATCAAAGGGGGAAGTAGGTTATGAGATAGATTCTTTCAACCCTAAACGGTCACTTGACTAAATTCCACAGGACACCAGGAGCTGTGAGTCACCGCGCTGACTGGAGGCATGGGGGAAACCCCCGGAGTTTCGCAGAATAATTGTCCCGTTTCTCACAGGCCCGCGACTGACAAGTGGTGTCTATCTACAACAACATCAGGACGGGAGACAAAGGAACCCGTAATGCTTGAAACCGAAAGTGGTGGAAAGTGATTTCAAACAAATACATAAGCCGTGGCGGAGCTGAAAGGTATGCAGACCGAGACTCTGCAGAAGCTCGTACTACTTAAACCTTTCTAGAAGAGAATATGCAAGATATGTAGGTATTACCAAGAAACAAAGTATTTACTAAGGGAACTTTGATGGCTACAACTTTAATCAGCCTCTTAAAACAAACAACTTAAAGGCTATTGCATTGAGAAAATAAATTATGTAAATTTTTTTAAGATTGATGGATTTTAAAAAGGTAAAATATCATAAACAAGCTGCCATCACGGCAGCTAAATGGAGGAATTAATCCTGATCATGGTCTAATACGAATATTTACACAACAGCTGAAGCTTGAAGCAGCTTGGTAAAAATATAGTTTGAACACCTAAACATGGAAAGCAGCCAGAGATAAAACAGGAACTGACAATATTAAGAAAAAATAGTTTGTAAATAGAAAAACAGATTAAAATAAATAAATAAATAAACAAAAACAACAGGTTGACTACTTTGGTCAAACATGTAAAAATAAGCTGCAGCAAACCTTTCACATGGTTCAGAAAGTGCAATCAGGTTTTCTAAATATGTCAAATGAATGACAAAGCAAGATGTCGCTCAGATCACAAAGTGTAGAATGAGACTGAACAGATCTGCCTTTCTATCACTGATCCCTGATTGGATTTTTTTCCAATATCAGGACCAATGCAGATATTGATAACCCTTTCGAGGTTTTCCCCAGAAAACTTGCTCAGCCTAGAGGTCGGGCAGTCATTCATCCAGCAGCCTGTTATGTGTTTGAGTTAAAAATGTTTAGTCGACAGGAAATTTGAAAATATAACTTGATAATTACGTGTTATTGGAAGATTCATACCTGAACACTAACTACAAAGCCTTAAAAATGCAAACATTTTAAAGACTTAAAAAATAAGTAATGTTTATTCTGGCGGGCCACCAAGTAAAGCCTGGTGGCCCGCCAGGCTGATAATACACTGAGGAAAACCCTGCCTTTATTTTACCAGTGTTTTTATAGGAAAGAAATCCAGTGGGATTATTGACCTATTATAAGGTTGTGCTGGCTAAAATAAGATGCTGGTAAAACTTTTATTTTGTTGCATGGCTGAGATAAAACAAAATAAAATAAGGCTTACATTAACAGGAACTTACAATTACACTAATATCTTCTGGACATGAGACACTGAACGTTTTATCTTGTAAAACTGACACATAAATCACTCTTTAAGCACTGGTCCATTAGCAAAATGAGGATGTGCACAAAAAAAGGCAAAGTGTGAAATCATTTTTACACCTCATCTCTTCTTCTCAACTCAAGAAGAAAAAATAGAGAGTAGGGCTCTTGAAGAAAACAAGTCACCTGCTGTGAAGAGTCAGCTCTAATTATGATCACATATGATCACTGTGCCACGTTCGGGTGTTGTTTATTTTTATGGGTCATTTCAATTCTGAAGTGTACCGGAAGTCACAGCGCTCGCTCTCGCTCACTTTCCCTTCCAACCTCCCACGTCTCCCTTGTTCTCTGCCCTAATCCCCCGGGATAGCAGATCATAAAAGTAGACTGAGCGGTATCGATGTGTGTACTGCGCGTGAGGAAGCAGCAGCTTCATGCTGCTTAAACAGGAGCGTTGGGCCAAAGCTGGAGGATGGAGAGTCCGGCCTGCAACGGCAAACTGAAAACAAGGAAATTAGGTAATAGAAACGCCTGATAGTTTATCTGTAGTTCCCTGCAGTAACGCACTCTGCTCTTTTAGGGGATTATGACATTCATTTGATCAGGCTGACTTTAAAATGTGACCAAGCGTGCAGGTCTGGGACTCCAACACTGTCAACATTTACAACGACGTTTCAGATTACTGAAACTAATTTAGCAATCGATTAATCGTTAGCTGGAGTATACAGACTATAAAAACAAAAGACAGTTTGCTGAAACAATTAGACCAAAACTGGAAAAAGTATATATACATTTTGCATTTCAGATAAAAACACCTTTGTCTTTACAAATGTTAAACTAAGAACTCCTCAAGTGACAGTTTTAGATTCACCTGCTTTGATTTCTGCACACCTTTAAACACCTTTAGCTATTAAATTATTAATCAGTTAATCCAAAAATATATATATAAAAATCTGCAGATTAGCCCTACACTGACTGTACTGATGTTAAGTCAAGCACAAAGAGCTGAGCTTTTCATATGTTGATGTTGGAAGTTTTATTTCTTTTACCTGCAGCAGCCTTTGCTATAAATGATCATGTTTACACTGCAAGAACACTGTGGCATGTTAGGTAATAAAATATTTTCTTAATTAAAAAAAGGATTTCAATTGTCTTATGTATCAAACAAAATTTTCTTTTATCCAATTAATCAATTAATTGACAGACAAAAATATTAGATTAATAAAACTTCAGAGCCATAACTTCTTGAATGGCTCTGATCACAATCCTATTGAAAATGTATTGACTTCTTTTCTAGAATATACTGAAAAAAACCCAGCAAATTTTAGTGGGAGGTTTGAAGTTTTCCTACCTTGTATGAATAATTTTGACCATGTGTGGATTTAAGAAAATTTACAATTTCATATTTAGAGCGTATTTTCTCAAGTACAACTCAACTGAACAAAAATAAATCAATGAATTAAAAGCATAAAATCACATCCTTGCACAAGATGTGACGTTTGAACAGCAGGATATATTTGAGTGCATTTTGTCCAACCTCCACATAATCATTATGTGCCTCCAGAGGATTACGCCAACATGCACAAAGAAAATATCAGCGTAAGGTTTGAGGTAATAAAGGCAGTGTGGTGTTAATACAGGGATAATATTTCTAATAGAATTGATTATTATTCTGGCTGCACATACAGAACTGTGTCAGGCTCAGGTTACAGGTAATATGGTTCGTGTGCGTGTGTGTGGGGGTGTGTGTGTGTGTGTGTGTGTTGGGGGCAGGGGACGGGTTTGGGAATCATTATTATATCAGAGCATGTGTCACCGTTTGTGATTCATACCATGACATCATCTGCCATTACAACCAGACTGTCTGGGGAACCATAGGGCAGAGATCCACCGGGACCTGACATACAAACACACACACCGACACACAACGGCTCGAAGAGGCAGAAAGCGTTCAGATGAATAGACACCTTGACAAATAATAATCTGATATAACGTATGTAAAACCAGCACTGTACATATGATGTCAGGACATTTAGCTGCCTTTACACGTAGTCACATGATCAACACATTGACTTCAACATGCGAGCCACGAGCGGCGAGGCCTTGCCTTGACCGCCTCATGACCTGACCGAGTGACCGCTGCCCACTCATTCTTCACCCTAACCCCTTTTGACGACAAGCAAGGGTCCAGTAAGCTAATTTAACCCGGCAAGAACCACCAGTGTTTCCAATCAGCCCAATCGTTTCTCTGCAGACAGCCTCAGGGCCGCTTCACAGAAGGCCCAACCTGTTACCAAGAACATCAAAACATAGCGGCTAGCCTCATCTCCAGGATGTGGCAACCCACTGCTGCATGACATCAACGAGTGCAAATGAGGTCATTTACTCTTGCGCATCTTTAGCCTTTCTGCTTCATGTGTTTTTGTGTGATTGAGAGAAACTTGCCCACATCAGCAGAAATCATGATGTGGAAAAACACAAAAGTTTTTTTCTAAGCCAGCAGATAATTCACTCATTCGTATCTGTTTGACTGAAAAGCATTTCTTCGCTGTTGGAAGAAATTCTTCTAATCCAACAGACATCTTGTCAAATGTGTGATCACCATTGTGTTGGTTTTCCAAACTGTGAAGACCTTTTTTTTAATAATAGCAGCAAAAACCAGGCTTGCCACAAAATGTCTGACGCCATTTCTGTTATACTTGAGAACCAAATTAAGGTACACTGATGAATTGTGGGTAAAGTTGATCAACCAAAAAGTGAAAAGAGGTCAGCAAAAACACCCAAACTTTCACAGAATGAAAACAAAGAATAAAGCTAAACCAATTTTTCTTTTTTATGAAGAGCGAAATATAATTATGTGATTTGGTAGCTAGCTGGTGAGCCAGCTAACAAGCTAAAGTTTGATTAAATTTTAGTCAATTTAATCATTGTTTTAGTCAACCAACTCTTCGTTTTAAACCTCTATATTTCCATGAACTAAGTTAGCCAACATTTGAATTAAAAGAAAATGCATTTTTAAGCACATTTTATATTTCTAGCCAGATTAATTAAATATTTTCCGCTTACAAATATTTATCTTTTTTTTCTCATTTATTTTTTGTTAAGTTTTAGCTTCAAGGCATGGTAAAAATTATTTTGAAATTATTTTGAAACTAAAGTGGGCAAACGGTTCAAAATAAAGCATTTTAGTTTTAAACCCTCAATGCTGAAATATAGTACACAGTTGTACTTTTCTTTAACATCCTTGTAGGGTTTTTTTAAATATATAAAATAGATAATCTTAAGTATTTTAAATCAAAAGGTTTATTTATTGATGTTTTGTGGTAACCAAGCCAAATTTTAATCAAGGGTTTGTTTAAACATTTTTTTAAGTATCTGAAACCAGTTTTGTTCCACCAACCATAAGGACAGGTGGAAGAAAATTTAAAATTTCCACCCGAGCCTGAAGCACGGATGCAGAAGCGGTGGTGATAAAAATACACATCCTGAAAAAAAAAAAAAGGTTCCATAACAACAAAAACAGATGACATTTCTTTGTAATATCACAGAATATTGTTTTTATTTCCAGCCTTTGATTGCAAAGATTTACCAGAGCCAAAAATTTAAAAAACTGAATTAAAAAAAAGAAACAAAAGGCAGACAGGATGTGGTGGCGGCAAACCTTAGAGCACATTTCTGACGTATAAAGCACAAGAAGTGATCTATGATTTAACAGAAAACATCCTACATAAAGCTGCGGTTCCACCTCATGAATTCAACCGTGTTCCCGTCTCGTCACTTTGTTACACAGGTGATCGCTCCAGAGGTGTTCAGTATGCCAGTTTAGGACACTGCAAACTAACGTCACAGAAATACTTCACTGGATTGTAGAAAATTTCATCTAAAAAGCAAAAAGCAAAAGAGCACTCTGCCTGGAGCTTAATAAACTGTTTCCATTTCGGCCACAAACGTGCATGAATTATGACTCGTCTTTCTCTTGGGAATCTTGTCAGCCACATTTTACTACCTCAAGATGGCATTGGATAGAAACCGGTGTCTCTGTGCCAGCCAGGCATCAGACCAGGGGAGTCTATAGTTGTTATTAACGGTAGCAAGTCGGTGGTGGAATTACGTTCATGCACAGTCACAGCGCTTAAGAGTAGCCAGGATACACAGACAGAATACAAACCATGATGGGAAATCAAAAGAACATCAACAATGCAAACGGCTGCATGCTTAACGCATCCAGGAAAAAATATTCTTAACCTTAGAAGGCTGTAGGGGAAAACTTTAAGGTTTCCCCCAGAAAACTTGCTTAGACTGGTGGTTGGGTGCTCAGGCAGTCCTTCATCCAGCGACCCGCCGTGTTTTTGAGTTAAAACATGGTTAAAGGTGACAGAAAATTTGAACATGTCACTTGATTATTATGTGTTATTAAAAGAATAATAACTGAGCACCAGTTATTATTCTCCTAAAGTCTTAAAAGTGCAAACATTTTAAATAAGGCTTTAAAAAATAAACAATGCTTAGCCTGTTGGGGCACAAGTAAAGCCTGGTGGCCCGCCAGGCTTACAATAGACTGGGGGAAACCCTGGATTTAAAAAAAATAATTACATTTTATGTGGACATAAAAAGAAACCCTTCCCTTTTCATGAGCTTTTAATTCACTTTTCAACTTCCCTTTTGGATTAATAAAGTATTTTTGAACTGAATTTGAATTTCTGGGCAGAACGCTAAAGTCCCAGACAAGCATATTCACCAAACAGACATTTGTGACCAATTAATAACATCCAGCTTTTGTAATGCTTTACCAATTTTAGTTGGTATTGATTGATTCTGAGTCTTAGTTATTTGTTAAAACTATTATATCAGAAGACATAAGAGCAGTATTTACACTAATTAAAGTATTTTTTACCTTTTGCATTAGTGATAAGCATAGTTAAAACAGCTGGCATGACTAAAAACGGCAGCCTCTTTATGAATCCCTGGAGCATTTAGACTGCTCCCTCGACTCTAAGGCTACAAAAGGATTTATAGACAGAAACCGTGTGTCCATTGATCATAAAACTGCACGAATTGGAATAATGAAAAATGAACGTCATGGAAACACAGCAATATCAGGGAGGGGGAAATTGTTTTTGTGCTTGGATGTTTTTCAGCCATATTTCGCAAAACTGCAATGGAAACACTTTTTTTCACATCTTCCTAGTTTGTATACAGCAACAACCACTTATTTGTAGGTGCTGGTCTCCTTGGACAATACGCCCACAGCATTATCGCACACTACATCAAAAGCTGAGTGTGTTATTTTGGTGAATCCATAGCGCTTCTGTAAAACAAATCGGACTACAATTTTCCAAAAATGCTGCAATACTTAGCTGAAATATGAATACATCTCATAAGTGTTCACATCTGTCATGATTTTTAATAACTCATCAGGTAAACAAGCTTCTTGAGAAGTGATTTTCATTGGATTTCTATTTTAATTTAAACAGCGCAACTCTGAAATTGTGTCCTTTGACATATTGAAAAAGTTTGGCGCACATTTGTAATGGAAACGCAGGAAAGTGATTGACAGGTTTGCTGTATTTCAATCAGGCCTTCCTGTTATCTGCACAGTCTTGCTCTCTCACAGCCTGAATTAACCGAAAACGTGGCTCAGCATGTAGAAATTAGTTTCCTGCTAAACACCTTCTGGCATCACTGTGTTTCCTACCGGTTAATTTTCAAACACGTCACTGAAACCAGGTGAGCCTTCTCTCCACACTAACATCATCAGTGAACAGTGACGTCAGCGCCACCTAGAAAACCCTCGTCAGATGTCGTAAGTCAAAAGAAAAAGAAAAAACACTGAATTTTTAAATTTCCCGTCTGAGTTGATTCCAGTCTTTTCGCTTTCTCTGTACGTCTTTGATTTGCATTGCTGATTATTTTTTGTTTTCGTTCAGCAGACAAGAACCATGTTAAAATAATACTGCTACCAGGAAATAAGCCAAAGATACAAAATCAAATAAGACAGAAATGCATATGTTAAGATGACATGTTTTAAAAAAACAAGCCCAAATTAGAAGGTCTTTTTCAATAATCGATCCGGCAATCTTGCCATTGATGATTTTGAATATTCAACTTGTTCTTTTACTCCTCATCAATAATCTAGGACTCTTTCGAGGAGGAAGTCATGCATGATGAGTCGTCACCAAAAATAAAGCGCCCCCCCCCCCTTTGGACTGCTTCGTGTGAAGCAGCGAGTCAAAGTCTGACAAAACCATAACAAGCCTGTTACTTCTGCCTTTCAAAGGCTTTCCCGGCAGCAGCTGTGCAGCAAGTTGAGACAATGACAGTGGCACTTCAGCCCACCAGCTGCTTTCTGAGTTTCACTTGACTCATCATACCAGCTCTCACGTAATACAAACAAATAAAAGACATCACTGGGCCATTTATTTGTAAATACAACGTTATTGGGGAAAAAAGAAGAAAGAAAATCCAAGCCTGGAAAACGCGAGAGGAATATTTGCAGCAGCTGAGCCTGAGGCAATATTCTTTATCCTTTAGTAAAATCATGAAAAAAAAAAGAAAATTATTTTACTCAGAAAACAATTATTGTTACTGCTGCAAAACTAGTCCTTTTTTTTATAAAAGAATTTTGTTTACAAAAACTTTATAATTCATTTTATTTGTTGTTTCTGTTGTTTTCTTTATTTATTTGGGATATTTTAAATGTCTCCAGTTCCAGTGTTTAAATGCTCATTAGAATTTAAAGTTTATTGATTTTTTCAGAATGTATTCTTGTATTTTTATGCCATTGTTGCTATTACTTAAAAATGGTCTCAAAACAGCAATGTTATCGTTTATCGCAATAAGTTCTGGGACAATTTATCATCCAGCAAAATTTTAGATTGTGACAGGCCTGCATGTCAATAAGCTTTTTCATGCGATAAGTCATTAAAAAAAACATGGCATGCCGTTATCCTCCAAATACTTCCTGTCTTCTTATTTGTTGTTTGCGCCAGTGGCAATGTCCGATTGTTGATCATGTGACTTGTGTGATGCAAAATAGCGTTTCCTTTGCAGTTAAGTGAAATAAACCAATTTTGATATGGTCAAAAAGAAACCACATCATCCTAGTGCCAGAAGTTTTTAATCAAAACACTAGGTATTTTTCTACACTGAAATGTTTCTATTAAGCAAATTTATTCTCGAAACTCTAAATTGTGCAATTATATGTTCAATGGAAACGCAGATGCTGTTTCACATCATTTAGCCATGAATTCTGAATTCAAGCCCTGTGATGTTTTTGGGGTATCTGACGCTCTACCCCTCAGCTTAATGCCTACACACTACAGATCAGCGGGGAGACATTCATAGTGTTCCGCGCCGTTATCCTCGGGTACGTTAATTTTCCGAGTCAGTCTCATTCTGTGCGTTTCTTCACGTTAAAGACGGATCTACTGACCAGTAAGAGATTTGCTGCAAGTTTCACTTTCACTTTGTTAAGCAGCTGCCCCAGCGTAACACTGCATGTGGTTGTGTAATGCAGCAAACGTCTGGAGCTTACTGATCAGTTTCCAGCCTTATTTGTTTTTTTTGCTAACTTCATGTGTTGTCGTCAGGTTGATTCAGCCGCATTCTACAAGAACATCTAACACTAGAGCCAGGATTTTTTTTTTTTTTTTAAGTTATGGTCAATGTACTCAGAGCTCCAATTCCTCAGAAACTTAAGCTTTTCATTCATACTTGTAGGATAAAAATACCTAATAAATTCTCTATAAGTTGCACAAGTTTTTACTGAAACATCTCCGAGGTTTGCTTTATTTTGGAAAAAAATAAAAAAAAATTTAAAAAAGACAAAATACGGGCCACGCAATTGCCTGGCATTGCACACAGCCCAGCCAGTAAATTGTGCTGGTAAATATTTATGTCGTTTTTATCTTTTGTTTATGCCCTTCTGCTGCCAGCTTGAGATACGTTCCTTTCCCATTGTGTACGGTTTGTAGGGAGAGTGTACACTGCACACATGGCTGAGCTCCACCCTTACTCTGATCAACCAATGGGCTCATGTCAGGACTTTGCTATGCGCCCAGTTATTTTCGTACACCCTTCTCAGGAAATCTGTAATTAGTTGCCTTGTTGCTGTGTTCACTTGTGACTTTGATGAGGAGACAGATGGTGTCAAATTGTTGGCAAACAAGAGGTTTGCACAATGAAGCTGGGAGACTGAGCAGTGAGCCTCTGCTGCTTGTGTGAGCGTGATGTCCTTCAGACGCCGCTTACTGGAAGACGCAGATTTCATCATGCAATGTTGTGTTTGGGTCCTTGATGTGGCACTCTAGTTGCTTTGATTCTGTAATTATGTAGTTTGCATCTAATGTGTGAGCCGTGGCTCAACCGTGATGACATTTCAACCCACATGGACCTGTTTAAATTACTGATCAAACTCTGTATGCGGAGAAAGGAGATGCAGGATTGTTGCTTTTTAATGTTTGCAAATGCCATGGAAACGAAAGGGTGATACACAATAGAGTCACAGGACTACAACACTGGCGGTCTAACGTTAGGTGTCAGCTGGCTAATTAGCTGTAGCATTTAGCCTGCAGTCAGCGGCTGAACAGATGCATCTCTCACATCTTATCAAATTATAAAATATTTATCAAAAAAACCATCAGGTCATCGTTAAGAGACTAAACAAATTACACTCGACATTGTTAATAACAGTGTCCTTAAGGTGACCTTGATGTCTTTCTTCTAACAGAGATAAAACATTGATTTCTGTAATCCAGCTGACCAGCAGTGTGCACAAAGTGGTGGGTGAACGGCAAGGCATGTATATTTATTAAAATAAATAAAATGCCTTCACTGAAAGCTAACAGTACCACTGTTAATAACATATAGAATCCAAGCACAAAAATGAAGGGTGTCTAGTGATGCATAAGAACATCTTCGTTTTGGTTGTGTAGTGCAAATAAATAACAGACAATTTAAATACTATTGGAAGAATATTTTTTGAGAAACAAATCACTACGAGTTAATTTTATGTCCTCCCTAAGTAATCAACCGTATTTTAAAGAAAGTAGTTTTAGCTCAGTTCTAGTCTAAAGCTTGACATTCAAATATTTTCAGTGTTTTTGTTGTTTGTCAGAGCGCACATTTCCATTTCGAGATAAAAGCAGCGGGAGAATTGTAGCATTATTATTGCTATTTGAGCCAATTTTATGTACCTGCCTTTTCAGCAAACGTGCAACAAGCAGGAGACCCTACTCTGTCTCGTCTTCAGCGGCAAATCAAGTTTCCCTCCTCCGTCTCCCGGCCGACGACACAAACGTCGTCAGAAGCGCTCTCATTCGGAGCAGAAAACAGAAACTGAGCCTTGTGATGATGGGAAGAAGCCGAGATGAGGCAAGAAAAAGAAAGGGAGAGTAAAAATGGGAACTGATACAGGTCAATCCTGCTGACAAAGGACATTAAAAATCAAAGTAATCGTTTGCTGAGCGTTACACTACGGTTTATTAAAAAACAAACAAAAAAAAAACGCTTCTGCGTTTGGTTTTCCTTGAAAAGAGATAGAAACTTAATGTGATGGAAGAGTCATAAAGGAGCAGCAAAGTGTCTATTTAAAGCAAGGGTTGTACATTCTCACTATATGACCTACATTGGGGAAAAAAAACGGCAACAAATGTGCCATAAATAGTTTTACAACACAAGCTAAAGAGGGTTCCACAGAAATTTAATCTGCGTCATACGTTATTACATATCATAAAACTGTGAAACACACTGCACTGCAAAGATTGGGAAACCTTGAGCAACTTCTTCAAAATCATAGCAGAAAATTTTTTTTATCTTAATTCGGGAACTTAAGCAACCAAAGTCTTTGAATAATCACACAGAAAGTTAACCAATGAGGAGAGACAATATCAGCTCAGGAGAGCATTGTTATTGGTTTGAGGTAATGTGTCGAGCCTGATAACATTTTTTATCCTTGACAGAGATGTGAAATCGTCATGGATACCGTTTGTGTTTTTTAAGAATCGTAAAAGGTTAAAAGGTTACGCCCTTTTAAAAGTTTTAAATATAATTTTTTTTTTTTTTTTTTACATAAGTCCTGGTTTTTTGGTCTAGTTGTCAGTGGAAGTGCTAATGGTGCGTTCAGGTACAGGCCTTGGTATGCAACTGGAATATAACCAATCCCTGCTGCTAGGCACAAAGGAGGATGCATGATGCTGTGGGCCCCATTCTCTTCCAAAGCTCCTGTAAACCCTTGTCATGGCCTCTTTACAATACCAGGAGATTACTAATAATCTGAATGCGGATATAGCCAAATAAACACAGAAATTACTCAACAAACATCCAAAATAAGTAGTTCAAACACACCAATGTTCTCTGTCGACTCGCTTTTAAGACGTCAACTGCACCATTTTTGCACAAACGCAAGACGATCAAAGATCCAAGTCGTTTGTGTATTTGGGTGAGGAAAGATGCAAATGTCCATCTTTATTACGACAGCTGTCAAAACTGCAGCAGCCAAATTGGATTTAGAGCTCAGGGATGTTGACTTAATGGTGGCCTCTCGTTTTTGAATTTATCTATACGTTTAGCTTTTCTGTGACAAAACTAATGGAAAAGTAAAAAAAAAAAAAGACTCATAGCATTGATTTAACTTTCTCTACAAGTATATAGATAGATAGATAGATAGATAGATAGATAGATAGAATAGATAGATAGATAGATAGATAGATAATGATGTTCATTCATATCCAACGCTACTGTACTCAGACTCGCACCACTGAGGGAATGTGTTGGGAAAATATGGTTTAGTGGATCTTACACACTGAAGTTTTGCCAGACTGTTACCTTCTTTAGAGCTTGCACGAAGAGGCCTCTCCACTTGTGACTGTTCTCTTCACTCGAAAAGTCGTACATCTGCTGGGGCTGCATCGCTGTAGCGGCTGCTGGCGTTGCCGTGATCCGGGCTGAACTGTCAGCATCGGCCCCGAATAGATAGTCCTTATGGGTGGGTCAGTCCGGAGCGGGCACGGGGGTTGTTGGGGGAAATGGGAGGGGGGTGGGGGGGAGAAAAAGTCACCGTGTTGTGTAAAAATATGCAGAATAAATCTTAACCACCACACTGCGAGTCCCACGTCGAGTCCGGGTTGACGACGAAAAGCTCGCGACCAAAAAAGCACATGTAGCCGCGAAGTTAACTCGCTAGCTCGGTGGCTAATAATAGCTGTAAACACAGCGCTCGGCTAGCTGACGAGCTAACGGCTAATAACAATGTTGCTGAGTGCTGTGCCAATTAGTTTGGTTACAGGAACGTATAGCAGGCACGTTTCGCTCAAAGTTGCGACGAAAAGCAGGCGCCCCGTTTGTTACCTGCTACGAGTTGCGCTCGACTATCTGCTACCTAAACACCTGTAACCTTTGTAAGCTAACCAGCTAGCTGGTGCTACAGGCAGCTGCTGGCCTCGATGCGCTTCCACTCCTATGTTGTGGCACACAACCCCTTCAGCTCCAAACAAGGCACACTTTTTTCTTCGCGGCTCATTTCACAATTAGTCATCTTTTCCGCAACTACCAGATGTTATATCCAGCGTATATTCCTTTGAAGAAACAGTGGGAAGTCCAAGGCATTTTGGTGGGTGAAGAGCAGCTATAAAAAGAAGTCGAAGGTTTTTTCTTTTCTTTTCTTTTTTTTTTTTTTTGGTTAGAGAAGTCGGAATCGCTCGCAACAACTCTCCGCTACTGCCGCTGCTTGTTTGCTGCTGCTGCTGCAGCTGCGCGACCTGTCCGTCCCACAGACACGCACGCTGCGTAATCCCACATGGAGCCGGATAGAAACACTTGGATATGAATCACGTATCCACTCGAAAACTAATACAAAACAAAACAACAAAAACCATACAGAAAAAATATAATAAAAACACGACTTTTGTCCTTTGTTTTTGTTTTAAACATATAGCCAAATATATACCCGGTAAATAAGAAACCGAATTGTTAAAAATAAAATTTATTCGGAGACAGTGACGCAAAGTTTCTCAGTGAAAACACCGCTGCTTGCACAAAGATAAGCTCATTTCAACATATTTTCTGCCAATACTAAGGTTCACTGACTGAGCTTATTGTTATTGCGCCCTCTTGTGGAGAAATAGTGTTTCTACATCGCTGAAGAAAAGGTGGGAAGATTGGACAACTTTTATTAAACTGTCTTAAAGCATCGACACAGACGTTTTCGTAAAATCAGTTACATGTAACTCATAATCCATAGAACAACATTCCATTGTCATTATTTTCTGCTTTTATTTATTGTGTAGTTATTTATTTAACCATAGTAAAATCTGCCCTTTCAGAAAACAACCACACACACATAACCCTTCTGGTGACATCACACAAGGCAACCAATCTGTTGGGTAGGTTCATTTGCATTTTTCCTTTGCTAATCAGGTTTATTCTGATATTACTAAATCAAATTTCACTTTCAAAAGCGATTTCCTTGTGTTCTGCATGACTGGAGCGAAACCGTTGTGTGAGAAGACTCTGCATGGACTTCAGGAAAACATGGCAACAATTAAACAGATGGAAGAGGTTTGTGAATACGACCAGGACAAACTGGAAGAATGGCCAGGTTTAATTATCAAAACATCTTCGCTGATCGCCGCAATAAATCCCATAAGGTCAGGTAGAAGGGTGAAAACGGGATGATTTACAAGTTCCCGCATGGTTTCCTGCAGAGCTGCTGCATCACCTGAGGCTTCCTCCGACTTTTAACGACTCCCGAAAAGTCAACCAGGCCCAGGGGATGATCGCCGTCATCATTCCAGTCAAAGCCAGAAAAAGAAAGCAAGAAAAACAAAACAAAAACACATTGCCTACTAGTCAGAAACAGAGTTCAGTAAGCTAAAGTAGTGAGTTCAGACTGAAAAAAAACCATTAAAAGGCAATACAAGCAGAATACTGCACTTATTTTAAAATGGCTGCATTTTAAATCAAACAGAAAGAAAATCTACGTTAAACTAAATCCTCTGTCAAAATGCTGATTACCTAGTTTCTTGTAATCTCATCAACTGCAAAACACAGAGAATTAGTATTTCTTCAGTCTCCCTATTAAAAACTTAACATTAAATTAAACCTTTGAGGATATTCCTTTTGAATTTCATATATTTTATAAACGCCACATTATTACCATGTCAACGATGCCGCACTTTAAAAAGGTGCAAACATTCATGCACATTCAATCCAAATATATATTTCCTGTAAAATATATTTTACAGGAAAATATTTTTCGCCGTAAGGTGGCTGTAAAAATACTCATGTATTCATTTGTTAGTATATAAAATAAAATAACACAGAGAGGTTTGTGTACAGTAGTTTCAGCAGTGGTTGAACTCACTGAGGTGACTTTCCCAAAAAAAAAAAAAGAGGTCACAGTTTCAAAGGACAGAAAATGACGACAAAGAGCAATTTATAGATTTGGTATCAAGTCGAATCTAAAACCAACTTAAAACAAAGAAAAAAAAAACATCATTTTCCCACAGATTGTGCATTTTTCTGCAGACAAACATACCCAACAGCGTTAAAAAAAAAAGAATCTCAGCACCACAATTCAACTAGTAGAAACATCTAATTTATGTCCACATTCTGTTTAATACCTACAAGGTAAAAACCTGAACAAGTTCATTTAAGTTAGAAAATTATTTCTAATTTCATGTCTCCAGAAGGTTGTGCAGAGAGTAAAGATGAGTTTCTACACGGATGTGAAAGAGCTATAAAAAAAAAATGTTTATAGCTCATTTCAGCACTTCAGTGATAAAAGTCTTTAAAAAAAAAAAAAAAAAAAAAAAAAAAAAAAGAGTCAAACGAAAGGCCTTTCGTTAACTCAAGAGGCTCAGAAAGTTTCAATCTGTGGCAGGATTTCTGCGTCCCTCTCCAGCGTTTCGTCACGCCCATCGCTACAGCGTGAAGCGGCTCTCCACCTCATCCGCAATCATTTCGGCGATGGCGAGGGAGGAGGTAGCTGCTGGGGAGGGGGCGTTGCGCACGTGGAGCACCCGACTGCCCAAATCTCCGACGCCGCCGTCGAAGACGAAGTCGTCCACAAGGTTCCCGTCCCGGTCGAGGGCCTGAGCTCGGACTCCCGTTGGACCTCTGGACAGGATCAGTGAGTTAGCACAAAAAAAAAAAAAGTAAAAAAAAATCATGGAAATACAACAAGCATATAATGTAAAAATTTCCACAACCTGAGCACGTCGCTTAGAGAGAGCTCGGGGATATACTTCTGCAGAATTTTAATCTGCGCACCAAGGAAAACTCCTCTGTACATTTCCCCGATCCCATAAGTGACATTCCTCAGCACAAGCTTCTGAAGGCCTCTGGACGCACAAAACGAACAAAAACAAAAACATCAGCAGGAGCTTTTGCAATCCTCCAAGAAAAGCTCGACGGATTACCTAAAGGAGAGTGCGTCTGTAAAGTCCCGGGCGTCGAAGTCGTACAGGCGGTAGCCCTCCCTTTTAAATGCGAGCACTGCGTTGGGGCCGAGCCAAACGCTGCCGTCTATCCGCGGCGTGAAGTGAACTCCGAGGAACGGGAAACGAGGGTCGGGAACCTGAATGAGACGCGAGTTAGTTCAAGATAAAACATCCCCAACAGACTGAAAAAGTGAACTTTTAAAGTACAGCAGCTTTAGAAACTATTTCATCTGTTATGATTTTTTATTTTTGCCTAATCGCCCTTGAGGTGCTTGAATTAAGGTCATATATGGTCTTTAAAAGACCACTGAAGCTCACTTACAGTAAGTTCAAAAGTTATTTCTCCCATACTAAACTTTTTTTTTTACTTCTAAATCTAAGGGTATTGTAAATAAGTTTTTATTACCTTTTAAATAAGGATTATCTCAATATTTTATTGTTATTTGTATTTTTACTGCTTGGGATTTTTCGTAAAAAGAGGAATCTAAATTAGAATTTAAGTTTCCCTCAAAGTATCTAAAAACAGGACTCAGATGCTGCAGTTCTCTCATTTAGAAATATACAAGTACATCTAAAAACAAAAAAAAGAATATTGTGTAAAAGTGGATTAAAACTGTAATAAAACTCATTACTGCAGAGAGTTTTGTGTCCAAGCACATCAACAGAAAATTGAGAGGAAGGAGAAACTGTGGTAAAAGAAGGCAGCACCAGGGAGAACTGCAGCCTTGAGAGGATTATCAAGGAGAAGTCCTGATAATCCTCTCAGACAAATGTAACCACAGTAAAATACTGGGTTATGAACATGATCAGTGAAACGGTTTCAATATTTTGTTTTGTTGTTGTTGTTGTTTTTTTAAAGAGATTGGTATTTGGGAAAATACCAATGCTGTATTGTTTTATTTTAACAGAATATATGATTTATGAGTAGAGTATTTAAAAATAGCGTTAAAAAAAAAAGAAGAAAAAACAGTGAGGATTTTTATTCCCCCCCGAGACCCTGGTTGCCGTAGTAACAAGAACGGCCACAGAACAGCTTCCTGGGTTCTGGGAAAGGCTCCTGTGGAAACACAGATACTGCGTTACTGCGTCCAGACCTTCAGCAGACTCACAGGGTAGATGTTTCCTCTGACCAGGTAGTGCTTCTCTGGTTTCAGCACCAGGTAATCTCCTCTGAAGGGGACGATCCTCGGCTCCGAGCTGCATCCAGAAATCTGCGACAGCCGGTCCGAGTAGAGGCCTCCGCAGGTCAGGACGTAACGGCACCGCACTTCCTCGCCCTGTCACAAAGGATGTGGTAAAAAAAAACAACCCAAAAACTGAGGAACTTAAAACGTTTGGAAGCTTTTCTGTAACTTGAGTCGGTCCTACCTTTTTATCTCTTATTGCTATTGGATGTTTTATTCCTGACAAGAGAGAAAAAGATAAAAATGCAAACGTTGTTTTTATTTTTAAAGAAAGATTTTTTTTTGTCTGCTCCTTACCGTCGAGGCTCCCGGCTGGGCTCTCTTTGACCACAGACATGTCACTGACCTCGAACTCGGTAACCACGGCGCCGCCTGCCTCCTCAAAGTCTCTGCCGTAACTGAGGGCCACCATCCGCCAGTCAACGATGCCGGTGTAGGGTGAATCTAAAGCCATTATCCCCTGAAGAAGAGGCATTATGAAGTTAGCCTCTTCCTTTATGTGTTTTCCTAAATTTAAAGGTGACCTATTAAGCTCCCTTGAACCGGTTAGGATATGGCTATCGCCTATATAAATTTATTACATCTGGGTTGTTTCGCTTTTTTTGCACAAAATCACTCTTGGAAAATAAGATCTTAGTCTGGTCAGTTCTTTCAGAGTTAGCTTCTTTTAGGGTCTCCTGTCACTTTAAATACAAATAATCTGCTGCTGGCCATGCCCTCGACTCAATGTTTACACTCACACGTGAAAATGGCTGCCAACAGATGCGCTATTATACAACCATACATCTTTGAAAAGCGGAAGTGGAGCCTCCTACACAAGCTACAAGAATGCTGCAAGCGGTTTCCATGCAGTCGGTCGGGAGCCCCGACTTGTCTATTCCAGCAGCCGTTGTACAGCGGTAAAATCAGCTGGAGCTCAGCATGGTTTGCCAGGTAAGGTGCAGTGTCTGCTGATTTCTGAGGATACGTTCCAGAGGTTTTTGAAACGGCTAATTTTTCAGACACCAAAAAAAAAAACATAAACATAAACTTATAACTAAAAACATTTGGATGTTTTTTTTTTTATTATTGTTGTTTCTTTAAGCACTTGTTCTGTTTTTAGAAGCAGTAGAAACCCAAACGGAAGTACAAAAAGTGAAAACAGTAAATTTTGTATAAATTCACATTTATGCAAAACAACAGAAAACTCAAACATTTTTACCCGGCAGTACGGCTCTCGCTCTCGGATCCCCTTGGCGTCGACAACGCTGAGATCGCGCACTTTGTTCTTCAAGCCGCGTTCGTACAGAGCTTTCAGTCTGGGAATTTCTTCCTGCTCTACAGCCACGATTAGCTGTCAGGAGGGGAAAACATTGGGTTAGTTAAACGCTTAACAGTTAAGATCTACAGAAGGTTACATCTACTCATCAGCTGCATAACTAAAATTAACTTTGGAATCCTGATGCCAATGAAAAGTGCTTTTTATTGAGCGGGGTGATAAAAAGTAAAGAGATCAGTGGGTTTTGAGAACAAGAGTTGGGTGCACAGGTTTAGTGTCCATCATCACAGGGTCAAAATTGCACATAAAGACTCAAATACATACATATACTCCAGCCTGTGTGTGTCATTTTCACCATGTGGGGATTGGGGTAAAATTCACAATGTTTCTGTCAAACATGTTTAGCGACGGACATCATCTAAAACAAACAGGTCGAAATATAACCCACCTTTCCACATCGTTTATAAGGAATCCCTTTCTTCTCGCAGTACTGGTACGCCGACGTTGCTCCTCGTACACACAGCTGAGCCTTCAGTGAGCCTGGCGTGTAGTAGATCCCACTGTGGATGACTCCACTGTTGTGCCCACTCTGGTGCGCAGCTGGTAGGACGAGAAAATTGACAAATTCAGGGTGGCTCAGATATCGATCAGTTTCATACATTTCCTGCAGTTCTTTGCCTCCGCCTTGCAGAATGTATCATGGCTTTGAAGAATTGTGGTGGAACTGAAATCATTGCATATTTTCAGTTTTTAAATAATAATAATAATAAAAAACATCAAAATCCCAGCCTACCAAGTTCCTTCTCTTTCTCCAGCAGGACGAAGGTGAGCGCTGGATGTCTTTGAATTAGCTCTCTGGCTGAGGCCAGGCCCACAATGCCAGCACCGACAACGGCCACATCGTATGTGCTGAAAAACACAGGCAGCTGTTCAAACTCCGACTGGACCTTAACTGGGTCACAGGAGAAAATAAAAAGCAGAGCCTAATATTGGACTCGGTGTTTCAATGTCTAACTGAGCTTGGCTTTATGACCGAGAGACCTTTGAGAAAACTGACTCCTGGCTGCCAAAGCTCTGGTTCACCATACGGCAGCAAAGCCACCCTGAACATCCAGCCAGAGCCAATATGGTTTATTATTAATAATATGATAGAATGGCCCAGTCAAAGCCCAGACGCAAATCAAATTGAGGACCATGGGAAGGATGCCAATGATGCCCACCATTCAATTGGGCAATTTTGGAAGAGTATGTGAAAGGATTTTCACTAATTTGTGTTTGTCTACATAAAATCCCACTGAAATACGTAAAAGGCTGGAGCTTAAACGTGGAAGAAGTTCAACATTTTTTGCAGGCCTCATTTAAAAGCGGCATCGCTTTAAAAAAAAAAAAAGACATAAAAAAAGACAGCATGATCATTCATTAACTATAAATAAGCTAAACAGTGACAACGTTTCAAGGAAATTTCGCAAGATTTTTGTGTCTACAGAAACAGCCTGAGCTCTTGGAAGGTTGTTTGGTTGTAAGTACTGAAGCTGAATGTTATCTGTGATGTAATCTGACCTCCAGGCGGTCTCCCTCCAGGAAGTTGATGTATGATTTGCTTTTAGATATGATGTTACATTAACATAAGAACAGTCAATGAAAGTTTCATGACGCATATATGCATAGAAAGCTGAGGAACATCTAGACTTTTTTTGTTAAATATAGTTTAAGTAGCATCAAAGAAATGCAACACGTTCAGCCTTGTTAGCTTTTTTTTTAATGAAAAACGAGCCACTCCTCTCTGTCAGTCTTACCTGTGGAGCTGTCTGCTTGCAATGCCCTTTAGCAGCTTCGGCTGCACCGCACAAACTGCATTTAAAACCCCGCCGCTCCGTGTTCTCATCATCGTTGGTACTTTAAAAGGAAGCTCACAGGTTTTCCTTCATGGCGCGGCGGGCAGACAGACTTTCTGAAATCCGTGTCTCTGTTTTGCTCTTTTGTTTTCGCAGCTAGCCATTTACGTCGCCGCTGTGTGTCATAGGTAACCCCGAGACGTAGCCACGCCTCCGTCCGCAGACGACTGACGTCGAGACGTCTAGCCAATAGGAGGGCGCGTTTGTTGTGACAGCTTGAGGTCAAGAGTTACAGAAATGGAGGCGTTCAAAACGTAAACAGCAGTTTGCGCTTTTGGAGGACAGGTGAGAGACAATTGAAACGGAGTTACAGTTTCTCCTCCTTGTTCCGCTGTTCTGTTAACCCAACCGGAGACCTAATAATTGTTTAACTTTGTGTTTAATCTGCAGGTTAAACACAGTTATGGGGCTGTTGTCGCGGACAGTGGAGTCTGTGTTAAAGCAGAGGGAGGGGAGCCGCAGACACTTCTGGGGTTGGCTCAATGCTGTGTTTAACAGGTGATTTTAATACAAAGAAATATAGACAAATATGCTGTTATCCTAATGCAATGCAAAAAAAACATTCAAAGGCTATTTTTACCTAAAATATTCGCACATGCCACTTTTTGTTGCAGCTTTTAACAGTGGGTTTCAGTCATTTTTTTTATTTATATATATATATATATATATATATATATATATATATATATATAATTTTTTTTTTTATTAAAATTTTTTTAACCTCCTTTACTGTTTGTGTGGTTGCAAGATAAGCCAATTGTCATTGTATTTAAACCCCTAAAAAAACAATAATTACCAATTAAATGTTTGTAGGAACATTAAATTAGAACAAACATAACTTACCGTAGCATAGTAGTGCCAAGTTATTTTTGCTAATAAATAAATACTTTTTTTTTTTTTTTTTTTTAATATTCTTAAAATTGTTCCCATTAAAATTTTGATTTTTCAAAAACTTTAATCGAGAGACAATACCACAGCAGTGAAGAAAATAATTGTAAGGATTTTTAAACATCTTAACCATGGTTGCAAATTAATTTGTAGACCTCTGAAAGTGTTTGGTCTTTTTGTATGGAATGTACTAAAACAATAAAGCAGTTGGTACAATATTACAACTGATATGCACTGATAGTTGTAATATGGTGAGTAAGTTAAGAACCGAAATTTTTTAAAAGTGCATGAAAAGAGACAGCCATTTTTATTTAATTTATTTATTGCTATTATTTCAAGTGGTTTGGTGTTCTTTAGTGCTTCTGATGTCATTTTTATTTCTTGGACACTGGCTGCATTCTTGATCTAATCTTAAATCCAGAATAATGTTAGAAATCAAATTAGCTCCTTTTTTAAAAATTTTAAATGGCCGATTCTTGCTGGAACCTCACTTGTCTTCATTTCATGCAATCGGAACGCGTCAGACATTGGCTCTTTATTTATTCCTGTTCAGGGTGGACCATGAGCGGATCAAAGCGATCGGTCCGGACCGAGCCGCAGCAGAGTGGCTGCTGAGATGTGGTGCCAAAGTGCGGTTTGAAGGTTTCGACCGCTGGCATCACGACTACAACGGACTCCCGACGGGGCCCCTCGGCAGATACAAGATCCAGGCAATCGACGCTACAGAATCCTGCATCATGTACAAAGGGTTCGACTACCTGGGTCGGTCCAGAGAGCGATCCGCTCCGTCTCCTTCCAACTCATCCGTTACTCGATTCAGTTTCCTTCAAATGCTTCACTCTATTTGCTGTCAGTAGATCTACTTAATAACTGTTGTGCACTTTCGTTACACCAGTCTTTCCTTTTCGCTTAGATGGCTTGAAATATGTGGAGGAAATTAAATTCCACAAGTGTATCTACATCGAGGACGTCTGTCTGGAACGGCTGAGTTCGATAGAGAACCTGCAGGCCAGCCTCTACATGATGGAGGTGGTGTCATGTGGAAACGTGACCGACAAGGGCCTCGTCGCTCTCCACAGACTCAAGTTAGTGGCTTATGAGGCAATTTTTTTAAAACGCTAAAACCACTTACAAAGATTATTTTTTTATTTATTGATTTATTTATTAAATTGCTAAATAAAAGCAGTAACACAGAAGCGATTGACGGCCTCTTCCTTCCCTTCAGGAACTTGGAGTATCTGTTTCTGAGTGACCTTCCAGGAATCAAAGACAGGCAGGTCACGGTCGAGAGGCTCCAGAAGGCGCTTCCACGTCTGGACGTAGCGCTGGACCTGGACTGACACCAGAGCAGTTCAGGCACTCCACCCATCATTTCCGAGTTTATTTAAAGTTAATCAGTTTGTGCTTGTGAAAACATTTAGGACTTTGTCATTTTTAAAATCTCATTTAGAATACTTTGGCATTTTGTTGAGAATGAGAACCAATGAGCGCTTGTGACAGGAATGGTTGCAGTTGTGTTTCAATAAATATCGTTTGTAGAACTGAATAAAGTTTGTTTTTTTCTCCCCTTCATCATAACTTACTAAAAAAAAAATCTTGCTACCAAAAACTTACTTTAAGACAGTCCATTGTATTATTTAAAAAAAACAAAACAAAAAACATTTTGGCAAACTGGGCAAGGCAGTAGAGTAGTTTAACCCTCAGTCAGCTAACAACAAGCAGAGCAGCGCGGCGCTCCCCTTTGTCTAAAAATATCAACTTAAAAGTCTGGCAAAGCAACCATGAACCAACACATCCGGCTGGACGCGCTGGGTTCAGTGCATAGAATCAGTAAGAGACGGCCGGCGCGACTTGTAAGGAGCAAATATGGTTAAAAACTTTTTTTTTTCTTCTTTTTTTTTATGGAAGGAAACTACAGTCTTTAAGATGCTGCTTCGTTTCCTGAGCGGTTCAGAAAACGCAGGCGTCCGGCTTCACTTCGGATCAGGATCGTCGTGTTTAGATGTTTGGGAGGTGGTAGTTGAACTTGCGCAGGTTGCTGTAGTATTTCTTATTGTCCGGAGCGGGAAAGATGCTGCTGCTGGTCAGCTGTGGCAAGTACTGGAAAGAAAATAGTCCGACTTTAGAAGTAATTAATGATAAAAATAAAAACCTTTCCATCTTTTGTCAAATTATGGGCAAAAATTTCAATTTTTATTTAATCATTTATTTTAGCATTTTAAGTGCTCAACCAGTTTCATTTATAACATTAGTATATTTGGTAACAGTGAAGTGAATCAGCTTTTTTTTTTTTTCCCAAACAGAAAACTTAACATGCAATAAATATAAAAGGCTAAAAGTGGCCTTATGGTCACTACTTTAAAATCTTAAAAATCATAATGATAAAATAAAAACAGACTTAAATACAGTATCTTCATTAGGAAAAGATTACAAAATAATGCTAAATCCAATTTTGGAAATGTTGGTGTTTGTTTGAAGATTTTTTTTTAGAACTGGAATCGCATTTTAGTGCCAATAAAGCTGCAAATGTTGGAAAATGTTAACTAGTTTTGTGCATCTAGAGATGGGGGGGTGGGTGGGGGGAAACTCAGCAATTTTCATGTTGGGTCGTAGATTGACATCAACATTCCCTCAACTGTTCCTGCTGAAGAAAAATCGCCCCCACAGCATGACACTGCCACCTCCCTGTTCCAGCATGAGCACGGTGTGTCACAAAATGTTAGTTAAAAGTTTAAAAGTTTGAAATATTTTTGCACAGATTAACTTTTTAAGCTTCTCTATGAAAAAATTAAAAATCTTAAGAACTTCAAACTGTTTATACAAAAAAAAAAAAAAAACTGACAAAATGTCCAGACAGATTGAATGAGAGCATTTCCCCACCATTTCTCACAGTAAATGGTGTGAATCTCATCTGTGCTGCTCACCCCGGGGGGCAGGTGTCTCCGAGGCAAACGCGTCCTCTTGTGCTCTCGAGTCGTGCTCTCGCTTCTTTCCCTCATGCAATCGAAGTAGGGATGCCGCAGGAGCTGCTCACAGGTCAGCCGCTCAGACGGATCCATTCTCAAACAGCTCTGCGGGGGTTAGCGCGCGGGGGAAAAAAGTGACACGCAATGGAGGCTCGGTTTCCAAAACAGGAAGTGACTTTAGGTTTTAAGAGCGGTGTTCTTACCTTCATGAGGCTCAGAGTTTGATGCGAGAGATTTGGATACTTTTGCTCCAGAGGTTCCTACAAAATCCAGCACGACGATGCAAATCGGTGAGATTTAGATGTGATTATTTCTGGATAAACGTTTTAAAAACTAAAGGAACATGCGATGCAGGGAGATTGAACCCTCACCATCTCTGGAGGCTCTGGGACGGAAACACCACAGAAGAACTGGTTGCTGCTGAAAACCTGCTGATGTCGAGGGATCAGATCTCCTGCGGGAAAGAAGAAAGCTCTCAGGGCAAATATAAGTTGTTCATCCTATTTATGCAAAAAGTGTCTTTGCACAAAAAAGGGAGGGAGAAGTGGATTTATTGCACGTTTTTGACATTCTTGCAATATTCGCCAATCAAAATTTGCAATTTAAAAGCCCATCAAAAGGAAATTTTGGCCATCAGAAGAAGAAAAGTTCAATCAGCCAACTGCTGCCTTTTCAGATTCTGAAATCAAATCATGGTTTTATAAAATAAAAAAAATAAAATTAAAATTAAACCAAAAATCTATTCAGAGGGTTGTGAAAGTTTATTTGAAGCCAACGTTCCCCTGTCGGGTTCGGGCCGGCAGCGGACGGGTCTCACCCAGAGTCCTCCGGATCAGGTACAGCTGGTCCATGTCAGACTTGCCGGGCCACAGAGGAATCCCCGAGAGCAGCTCGGCAAACACACAGCCGATGGCCCACACGTCCACCGGGGGACCGTACTGCGTGTCCCCCACCAGCAACTCAGGGGCCCTGTACCAGCGAGTCGCCACGTAGTCTGTGTAGTAGTCACACGGCCCCGCTGGAAGAACCCAGGGAGAGAGAGAGAGAGAGTCATCACAAGGAAGAGTTAATAAAAAAGAAAACAGAAAAATGGGTCTGAATTTGTTGAAAATTAACAATCTAGTGACGCTGATTAGTGTTGTTTTTAGAAGGATATTCAACTTAACAAGTAGCAAGAACATTTCGTGCTACTTAGTATTTAACTAATTTGACTTAGTCCGCACGATTTGACTCAGTTTTATACAACAGGATTAAAACAAAGACATGCTGTGACAGTTTAAAAACATTCAGTTTCAAATGACAATTACATAATATGGTTTGATACTGTTATTAATGTCTAGTGATGATATCCTGTATTCTACTGCAGGGACAAATTCAGCTAAAATATTTATTTACATGGAATATAAAGAAATGTCTCTCACACACACTGTGTACACCTGACTGGCCCGAGAATAAAACGTTAATTTAACAACAACAACAACAAAAGAAATCCTCCAATTTCAGAAACGATGTTTCATGTATGTATTTCAATTACAAACATCAGTGAGTCATTGAGGCATTAGGAACAATTCATATTCTTTACTTCTAAATAATCCAAAGAAATCGTCAAAATGTAAATGAGCGTCAAATGAAATGTTTAAACATAATATACAAAGAAAGCCAAAAAAAAAAGTAAAAATCTAAGAAATGTTCTCTGAGAAAGGTTTTCTGGCATTTAGCAAGTAGAAATAATTTCTGGTGAGTCTGAATGACCCCAAACAAGAAGCATTTATCACAATTTAACTTCAGACTACGAGAAAAACACATTTCTCTCTTTCTGGTAAGTGAACGAAAATACGCGCTTTCAACTGTAAATGACATTTTCCACATTTATGTTTTCAAACAAATGTTGCACTTTTTGCAAAACCGTGCGGACGGAAAAGCAAGCACTTTCCGAATCTTAAAACACCTACTTGAGATTGACGCATTTTCAAAGATTTCAAACACGAACCCTGCATGTAAACACTAGCTTTGTGGAAAAAAATAAAAATAAATAGAAATCTAAGACAAAAGTGAACATCTCCTCTGCCGTAGGAAGAAATATCTCACCGACTTGACTGAGCGGCATCAAAGTTTGTTGAACCACCACTAAGTGGCAGCATCAACAATTTACCAGCTGCTGCAAAAATTTAAAAAAAACTCACTGAGAATCCTGGCAAAGCCGAAGTCACAGAGTTTGATGACTTGGTGTTTGGTGATGAGGATGTTCTCCGGCTTCACGTCTCTGTGAATACACTGCAACCACGCAAACAGCAGCGGCATCACTACATGATCTTTAAACAACAAAAAAACAAACTGTTAATTCTGATTTACAACCCAAAGATACACCGCGGGGAATAAAGGAGCCGGGAGAGAAAAGTCTGAGGTGTTCCCTGGGCTTTATGGGACCCCGTCGTGCCGGGGGCCCGACGCAGCGCTCGTTGTGTCTAGGTGATGCATTAACTGCTGCTCAGCCGAGGGGAAGGAATCCTGGCTTTAGAAAGGAGCCATAAAGCAGAGGAGCAGAGGCGGGGAGGAGAGCGCAGAGGAATTTGGGAAAACAAGCCGAGCGAAAAGCCCTGACAGCCCGGAGGGAGGAGAACACAGAGCGCTCACTCACGTTCTGTTTGTGGCAGAAGTTGACGGCTTGGAGCGTCTGCCAGGTTATACTCTTGACCAGGTGCTCCGGGATGCTGTGGGAAATCAACACGCCAACGTCAGCTCGGCCTTGTTAAGGAGGTGTGAACCAGAAGTGTGCACACTGAGCGATCTGACCTCTGCAACTGCTAGGAAACCGATTATTAAAATCAAATTAAACATGAGGAAACATGTGGTTAGAAAAGCCCTGCATAAACCTCTTCAAAATGTTTGTCACGTCACAATCGCCAGCCTGAGAAAAAAGGTAAAGTATAAAAGTGAAAAATTAAAAAAAAAAGAGAAAAATCTGAAAAGTGTGGCATGCATTTGAATGCATGCATCTACTCTTCTCACTAGCCTATAGAATCACACTTGAATGCAACGTCAGCTGTGAGTTTTTTAGGGTACATCTTGGCACGTCTTGACGTGGACTTTTTTTTTTTTTTTAAGCCTCGCAAAGATTCTTTGCTGGATTCAGCTCTGGACTTTGACTGAGCCATTCTGACACATAAACACATTTTCTAATTACAGGATTGACCTGCATTTAGTGGCATCCCTCTTATTAACTGTAACCGGCTTCTCAGTCCCAGCTGAAGGAAAAAAATAATAAAATCCTTTGAGCTCCACCACCGTGTTTGGTCATGGGGACGGTGCGTTAGCATTTTTATTTTTAGCTTTGTTTTGTGGAGCAAGAAAGTTCAATTCAAAATAGAGCAGCTCGCATTAATGAGTCGTCGACATTACAAAAAAAAATCCAGCAAGTATGCTGGGATGGCTTTGTGGTAATTCCTTTAATTGTGTTTTTCAGAAATACTATTTATACAAGAACATCTGTAATTTCATTTCAAAATATGTAGCTGAGTCAAAATAAACATTTTCATTTTACTGGATAAGCTTTTAAAAAGTAGATGTGGTAACACTTTACTTGGAGGGGTGTGCATAACACCTGTTATGAACATGAAGGAGTCTATATGAATGTTTATCACTGTTGTCATGAAGCGTCGTTCGGTAAAACATGACACTTTTAATGCAAAGTCGACCATTTTAATTGACTTTTCAGGCAACTCTTAGTGCAACTTTGCATTATAAGTGGCATTATTTACCCAATGACACTTCTTGGCAACATACATTCGTAAAGTCTCCTGTTTATGACAGTCTTTATGTTCACCCCTTCAAATAAAGTGTTGCCATAGATGCCTTTTGCCAACAGTTTGAAAGTACAGGAGAAAGCTGTGGCATGCATTTAATGTCGACTGATGTTATATTTAATGAGGGTAAAAATATCAAAGGACAGATAAAACAATATTTTAGTAAACAGCAGGTAATGTGAGTTCCTGGATGTGAACTGAATATATTGAACTTCAGTTAATTAAACGTCATGTCCTTTTTTGGTGTGTTTGTGGACAGTGAACAACGGATCTCCTGTTTCCACAGAGAGCCTCGATGCTCCGCGCCGAGCCTTTGTTGGCTCAGGATCACCGTTGCCGTGGGAATGGCTGATTTCGAGCCCGGGGCGTGTCGATCGGTTGTAATCGCCGTCTCCTCTTTTGTGCAAATGCGTGGGCGGCAGAGGGGAGGAAGGAGACGGCCGGAACGCTCCCTGCTCATCCGAGACTCGATGTCAGTGCGCCGGAGAGGACCGGCACCGTCTCCGTGGAGATGAGAGCGCCGCTCATCAAAACAGGGCGAGGCGGACGCAGACATATAATAGTGATAGAAACCACAAAGTTTGCAGATAACTTTGTTTTGAGTTTCTTTTTCGGTGTCACGTTGCGACTCGTTGCAACGTTCATGTCCAGTTCAGGACTGCTGACGAAAACGTGAACTTTGAACTCCTGAAGTTGCCTTTTCCATTCCTGGATTATGAGCTCAGCCGCCTGTCTTGGTGTAATCTCTCTCTAAATAATCATTTCAAAATAAAGTCCTTTAATAGAAGCGTAGCGGAAACAATTACAACCCATTTTAAATTCTCTATGATGTGAAGTTAATTGCCTTTAATGTGCCATCGGGACGACTTTTCCTTCTATATTATTATTGATTCGCACTGAATCAATATAAAACAGGTGACCCAACTTAAATATATTGTGTTAACTGGTCACAAATGATCGGATTACGTTCATCAAAGTTCATTTATCAAGCTTCATTCAGCTGCTTGGTACGAATGAACACTTTTTAAAAGTTGTAGCTTCGTTCTCCTTCATCGGGATTGACCAGTTTTTAAAAATCTTAGAAGAATTGTTATTATGTTGACAACAATAAGTTACAGTGAGTGAAGTCTGAAACTCCAAAAAGCTGTGGGTATTGTCAGGATTGTTACTTGTACAAGTTCTCACCACCTTTTCTTTCATAAGCCCATCAATACATATCAATAAATTAGAAAATATGATTAAATGTCATAGAAACCCTGAAGAAGCCTGTTTTAAAATGGGTATGTATTTTAAGAACAGTGTTGCCTTAAAAAAATTTGTAATTTTTTTTTTCTCCTATAATTGTCACTTTTATGATCACCACAAAATATCAAAAATCCACAAAGACGTAGAAATTGCTGCTCCCAGATACTCTAAAGGTGATTTGACCAGGGGCGCCGCCAGCAATCTCGGGCCCCACGGCAAAAAATTCAATTATAAAAAATATTTTCTCCATATTTGTTAAAGCTGTCACCATGTCGACAGATAATCTGTGAAAACAATCAGTCTCCTCCCCCTGCTCCCTGAGGTGCTACTACTGGCTAAAGTAATGCAACGTTCCGACCAAAAACAACCAATCAGATCCAGGAGGAGGGTCTTAGTGCTGTCAATCATGCACATTCACTCGCTGTTATGTGTGCTAACAATTCTGTCATTTGCATTTGTAGAACAAAATATCAAAACTCGTTTACCACAAATTTAAAATGAACAAACCACAGTGAACTCACGAACGTTTGTCTACAGAGATGATAATCACACACCCACCCAGTCGGGTGTCGGTCCAGCTCGTTGAGGACGGTGTGGTCGCAGTACTCGAACACCAGGTGAAGCTTCCGCTTTCGTCTGAACACTTCGATCAGATTCACCAGGTTGGTGTGCTTCAGTTGCTGCACAAGTAAAAGCACAGAACACCGACGTTTCAGTCAGGAGACAACCGTAGACCCCGTAGACCCCGGCTGATGCCGTAGACACCCCGGCTGATGCCGTAGACACCCCGGCTGATGCCGTAGACACCCCGGCTGATGCCGTAGACACCCCGGCTGATGCCGTAGACACCCCGGCTGATGCCGTAGACACCCCGGCTGATGCCGTAGACACCCCGGCAACCTGCCCTATTTATGAGATCCTGGTGTCCGGAGACCACAATATTTAGAAATATTTGTGAGAAATTAAGGTTTTAGTTGACCTTTCAGAATGAGCTCTTGCATTATTATGCAAGTTATATCACTTGAAAACGGTCTCAATATTATTGTTTATCGCAATCCTTTCAGGGACAATTTATCGTCCAGCAAAATTAATTAACCTTTTTTTGTGTGTGTGTGTGTGTGTGTCTTATTCAGGTTGCCTTATTCGACTGTCTTCACCTTGAGCATCCTGATCTCCCTCAGCGCGATCTTCTTGATGACGGGATCCTCCTCGGACTCCACGAACTTCTTGATGGCCACGATCTGCCCGGTGTCCCTGTTTCTGCACTTGAAGACGACGCCGTACGATCCCTCGCCGATCTTCCCCATCTTCTCGTACTTCTCCATCCTCGTCAGGCAAACGAACACACACACAGACACGCACACACACCCTCCACCCTCTGCAGCTGGAGAACAAGAGGGAAAACAGAGAGTGAGAGTAATCCGACCGCCGGGCGCTTTTGTTGCATTAAAGCACAATCACCAAACAGAACCAAAGTTTATTTTTATGGGCACTTTTGCATCTTTGCATCACACAAAACACGGATCTGATTGGACAAAAAAAAAAAAAGAAAAGAAAAACAATCTCAATCCATCACCGAGCATAAGCATGCCTGCCTGTCACCCAGCAGTGTTAAAGCGTCTCTGTAGAGACCTAAATGCCTAAGATAACCTTTTAAACTCCCGCTGGAAGATAGAGATCCGCAGAACATTATACGGTTCTCCTAACAGGCGGATTGCATAAGGGAACATTTGCAATGCAAAGTGTGTCGGGTTGTTTCCCCTTAGAGGTGCAGAGGAAGAAAGCAAACAGTGAACCAGCAATCAAAACAATGCACTTCAAATCAGAAAATAGGACAGTTTATAATAACAATAATAATAGAAAAATAATAAGGTGCAAATATCAAAAAAAAATATTTGTATACTTAGAAAAATAAAGTGATTTCATGCAGGATAGAAAAGTAGAAAATTATAACCATACAGAATACTGGGGGAAAAATGCATTCATTTCTGTGACAGCATCAAGAGGAAATGCTTACTGTTTTTTTGCTTTTTTCCTTTCAAATTAAAGCAACACTTACCGGTTTGCAGATGTTTATTCAGGCTCCTCTGCTTGCCCCGCCTGCAACCTGGAGGAAGGACACCCGCAGACCAACTACCCCACAGCCGCCACAGGGGGGTGTATTTAAGGCCGCAAGTCAGAAATAATTTCCTCCCCTTCCGGTCGAGTTTTTCAAAATAAAATATCCTCCCCAGGAGCTCTGAGCTCGACGGACGGGCTCCCTGAAGGTTTGTTTGTTATAAATCATCTGGGGAATGTTAAAAATAATGAGCTTTATGTTTATTTTTTTGTTCTTTTTTTAGTGGAAAGTTAATTCAGATTTACAGTTAAACAGGAGGTGAAGCAACAATTTAACATTTTGTACCTGAACCTTGTTAATACACAGAGATTGGAGCTTGGCAACACTTTGTCAAAACCAGACAGTCTTTTTTATTTAAAAAAAGAGAAATACGTAGAAAAAAATATTTGACTCCATAAATTGATAAAAATCGGTTAACTGATCATTTGATTTTCAAATGCGATAAAAGAGTGAGAGTTTAACGTGGAGCCACGGTTAGCAGCATCCGATCAAAGACGATCGAAGACGATGTTGCTGCTGCTTTCGTCTCAACATTTAGCAGCTGCTGCCACCGTCAGCTCAGTCACAGCTGCTTCACGTCCTTCACATGTCGGGAAATCACCGGTGAACACGCTCAGGTCGAGGAATGATCGTTCAAACCTGTGAGTCATGAAAACAGCCCAGGGTCTGTTACTGGTCTCAGTAAGGCCAGGTTTTACAGACCAACAGTTTTAACACGTTTTTTTTTTTTTTCAAAGAAAGCACCTCTGACTGACTCGCCCAAAACAACAACAACAAAAAAGCACTTTGAAACATTTTATTACATGTTGTAAAAAAAAAAAAAAACTTAAGAAAAGAAAAAACACCCATTACTCTCTGGACTACAGTTTGCAAGCTACAGAGTATTAAGCTGCTAATTCCAGGTTTGGATTGTGCAGATAACCTGACCCACCTGCTTTATATGTATCAATGTATCAATCAAATTTTATTTGTACAGCACATTTCAGCAGCAAGACATTTCAAACCGCTTTACATGATAAACACAAAGTCATGCAACATAGAATAAACAAAACATTACATTAAGTCAAATTCCATCATTAAATTTGTAATTGATTACGTTTCAAATCCAACTCTAAACAGGTGGGTTTTTAGTCGAGATTTAAAGGAACTCAATGTTTCAGCTGTTTTACAGTTTTCTGGAAGTTTGTTCCAAATTTGTGGTGCATAGACGCTGAATGCTGCTTCTCCTCGTTTGGTTCTGGTTCTGGGGATGCAGAGCAGAACCAGAAGACCTGAGAGGTCTGGAAGGTTGACACAATAACAGTACACCTTTAATGTGTTGTGGTGCTGAGCCGTTCAGTGATTTGTAAACTAACAACAGTATTTCAAAGACAATTCTTTGAGCTACAGGGAGCCAGTGGAGAGACTTTAAAACTGGAGGTGTGTGCTCCATCTTCCTGGTTTTAGTGAGAACGCTTTATTTGTGTTTTTTTTAATCCCCTCACTCTGGATCTTTTATGTCTGGAGTAAAGATAAATAAAGAAGAAAGTATATATGTATGCATTTTCACTTTCTTTAAAGACCTAAAGTCCATCTTGATGTGAACACCTGTTTTAGAAATGCACTGAATGAAACATGAGAGCTAGAAAAGGTCAAACGGTGACCTCAGTCTGCGTTCCCACCTGGTTAACAAGCTGGTGGCTCTCCTGCTGCTTGGCTTTTATTTTGAAGGTGCCATCACCTGACTTCTGGTTCAGACTCTTACTAGCACTACTTTTGACACATTTATGGCTCTTCAAGCTTAGTTTCTATGACAACAGAGGACTCCACCTACTGAGACAGGGGAATAAAAAGCTTTTCCATACCACAGATTATAACATTCATAAATATATTTCACTCCAAGTAACAAAAACTCCCAACTACAGTATATTAATTTAGTCATGGTTAGTTTTTATGTTTACTTCTAAGCTGAGGAGTGACATCTATCTGGTAGCAGACAGGAAAACGCAGCTCCATCACACTGGGACCAATTAGTCAGAAGAGATGGCCTAAAAAGGAGAAATGATGTAAACAAATGCTCACTTGTTTTCGCTCATCCGAGAAGAATCTCCTCCGATCTCCTGTCACAATAAGAAAACCCACAACTCGCTTTACCATGTTAAAAGCTTTTTTTTTATTACAAAAAGTACATATTAAACATTTTGCGAAGGGAATGCAGAGATGTTAATAAAACCAAGCACTGTCCCTCAGTTTGTCATTTTGTTTTAAATAAAAAAAATGTACAAAAGTGCTTAAATGGTGCAAGTATAGAGAAGTAAAAGGTCTATAAAAGAAGAGAGTGAAGGAAAACATTTTTTTTTTTTTTTTACATTTTATCCAATTTCTAAAAATGCAGCAGAGCAGGAAATGCAACTACATTACACATTGGATAAAAAATAACCCACAGCTAATCAGGAACTGATCACTAGGTAGTTAATCCTGATGCGGCGTAAAACTCTGACAGTCTGGAAACCCGACATTCCCAATGAATGAAGATGAGGTTAATAAATATTGCTTAAATAACCCACAAGGCTCAAGGGTTTCTATAAAAGTGACCCGTTAGCTCTGACTGTAAAATCTCCTCCTGAGCCTCCTGGTGTCTGTCACCAGCTATGATTATGTGTGACAAGTTAAAAAGACAAACGATTTCATCTCCCACTGTTTCTAATACAATCACAACATGTGTGAATTTTTAAATGGCACTTCCGTCAGTAATACCTGGAGACAGCTTGTTCACAGTGCTAGAGAAAACTGTTGGGTACTGTAACAAAGTTCGTCTGAGCTCGGTTTGCTTCTTTCCAGCTTGGGGCAGTTTTCCCACGATCTTTGCGTTGAGATGTGTGCTATGGTGAACGTCCCTGCTGGTGTTAAGGCTACGCATGAATCCACGCTCAAGAGGCTCCTCTTGCACTGACCAGCGGTTTATCGTCAACAAAAGCTCCCCGGTTATCCGCTTCCCTTTAAAAAAGGTCCAAAATCTCCCAAAAACTGTGGAACGATACTCGCTTTTCTAAGATCGACCCGGTTGTCTGGTCGGTGGGTCAGTAACTGTTCTCGTGACCTGCCAAAATGTAAAGGTTGCTCAAAGCCAACGGGTTGTCGGTCGGCCGGCTCTCCAGAACCACCACCCTGATGGACACAGGCAGAGAGAGAGAGGATGTGAAAATAAGGAAGAAAGTGTTAAACCACTGCAGTTTAAGATTACAATGATCAATGGAACAGAAACTATTTATTTAACCAAACAAAACACATTGATCTGTTCAGCATGCTAAAACTGTTGCAGGCTAATTTTTCTCCTCCAATGATTAGCCTGTTTAGCGTAGCGTAGCTTAACAGTGTGCTTCTATTTTTACTGTTACTATGCCAACGCTATTCAACTTAAAGGGAACATTACTGAACCTTTATATACGACAAATTGCAAACATTTTCTCTCTCGTTTTTGTAGAGTTTTTTGTGCAGTAGTCTGAGACTATAGTTTTTCTCATTATTATTAAACATCAAATGCATCAACCTACTAATGGGACCAGGATGTCCTGAGTCACCTGGAAATCAGTCACTTGGTTATAATCTCAAGTATTTTCATGCAAATGTTTATGAATACACATGTCCCACTTTAAAACAATGAACTTGATACGAGACAAAAATATATTTTAAACGGTGTTCTTATGTTAGTTTTGAAGGTAAGGTCATTCTATTTATATAGAACATTTTCAGCAATAAAGCAATTCAGAGTGCTTTATGTAAATTAGAAGGAAAAACATCAAAGAGCAAAAGAAGAAGAAAAAAAGAAAATAGAGTTGACAAAAAACTACCTGCAGGTTAAAGTTACACATCAGAAATCAATATGAAAATTCTGATCAATGCATCTCTGCTAATATGAATTGCCTTGATTGATCTTGATGTTTGTAAATTGTTTAAAGTCAAATTATATTACAACTACTACATGTTAGCAGTGACTAGATAGTTTCATCTTGTTTCCTCTTTCCCTTGAATGTTTCTTTCATCCCTCAAGCTTCCACTCTGAAGCAGGAAGGACACAAATGTTGCGTTTCCACCCTCCTGAGACAAGCGGCTGGTGAATCAACTACTAACCCAACTAAACTAAACTGTCCGAAACGTATCAAATCACTAAATATCAAAATTGTCTTACACTTTACGAAATAAACAAACCTACAAACGGGGTGCAAAAATTATAGACGAACGAATCTGACGGCTTTCTTCCAAAAAAAGCATTCTGATAATCGAACCGCTCTGCCAGCTTAACACTAGACATGTAGGACGTGGCGAGTGTATCACTCTGTCAGTGTACAGACAACAGTCATGCATGTTAAGCAACGGTATGATGTCAGATCAGGATGGGGGTCACTGCGCCGTCAGATACAATCTGTCTCGTGGTGACAGGAGAGCAGCTTAGCCGCAGCCTATACTGTCCGTTCCATTAGATGAAATTACAGAGCCGTGGAGACACATAAACCAGGCTGGCAGTGCCCATGTGTCGGTGAATAAAACATGGGGGGTTGGGCAGCGGACGGAAGACTTACTCTGATGCCACGGGGTTCGTTAAGCGCCAGCCGCAACCCCACGGCACTCCTTAGAGATCCACCTTCACCCACTTCATTGGGGAGGAAACTAAATCCTCTTACTTTAACTTCGAAAGTTCAGAACGTCTTTCCCAAAAGTGACTCTGTAGCACAGTAATACTGAAAACCCATTTTCCCCCCAACCGTCGAATACAAAGCAATGATTTGCAGACTGAGGAGGCCAGCAGTTGGTTATTCAACTCGTTTACTTATTAAACTGGAAACAGCTACTGTCTGATAACATCTGAGGATTAAGGTCACCGTTTCTGAAGCTTTGGCTGGAGCAGATAAAAAGATATTTTGATACCAAGACAAAAGGTCAACAGACCGTTAAACCTCGACTGCGCTTAAATACAATCGCCAGACGCAACCAAGCTATTCCATTTTGTCAGAAGAACTGGTTTCGTCTTTACTCTGCCATCTTCCCTGCTAAGAGTACAGTTGTTTTTTTTTTGGTTTTTTTTGGTTTTGTGATTGTGAGCTGTGTAAAACGAATGAACTACTGAGGCAACAGGCCTGGTGCAGACGTGTGTAAATCATCTCGCAGAAACAACTCAAAATGTCAAGAAAATAGGGGGGAAATGCCAAATCTTTGTAGTGAAAGGCAATAAATATGAAGAGAGGCTAAATCACAAATCATAGAAGATAAACGGAAACTTTTTCCAGGTAACGTAAACCAAAGAGACCCAAGGGAAAGTGAGAATCTGCAGATGCTGAATTTATGGAAATAATGAAACAAAGTCTACGATCAGTGAAGAAGGTGACGAAAAGAAAATTATTTTAAAACAATTTGCTAGAAATGTATCTTGACCATGTCAGGTAGATTTGTCCTAATTGGTTTATTTGAACGTTAAACTACGCTCATGCACACATGTAAATAATTGCGCTAACCTGTCGGATCCCAAGAGGCGGAAGACTCTGCTTGGATCAGAAATCTCCTGAGTCACCTGGAAATTAAACAAGACAGGATTTTTACTTGACAATCTGACACAATGAAATAGCAACAGAAGTAGTATAAGTATATTAAAAAATAACCTGTAACTCCAAAGAGGCAACGCTTTTGCATAGATGAGATAAAGTGTACTTAATGTGTAAATAAAAAGACATCTCTCCAAATCGTTTCATACTTTAACTGAATTAAAAATCAATAGAATCGGCAAAAATGTATAACGGGGTTTCTTCTAAATCGTCTTTTTAAGGCTATTTAAGACCATCACAAATGAAATTGGCAATCTTTTTTCCACATAATGCACGCATTGGTGAAGACGAATGTTATATTTAACATATTTCAGGTAAGAAGTGAACATGTAATGAAATTGATCCTGTCCTAGAATTTTATGTAATTGAACATTATCTGAGGGAATACATTTTATGAACATTTAAAAAAAATATTTTTTAAATATAAAATTAGTTAAAACAATAAAAAGGGGTCAAATGTCAAATATGAGTGTGCTTCATCTATACATGAGAACAATTTTACAGTGATTTTAAGTTAATGTGGCACATGATTTGGAAGCTATAGAAGAAAACACAATATTAAAATTAATTAAAATATTGAATATGACTTAAAATTTTAATAGAGGATAGTCTGCCTTGTGTAATAGCATGAATTATCACTTTTTGTATCAATTGGTCATAAGGCAAGGCATTTATTTACAGGAGTGTTTGGTTCGGAAATTGATGGTCCGAGCGCTTGAGGAGGGAGCGGTAGAGAAGAGCTGGCCTGAATCAACGTTCATAAATCGGATCAACCTTGAGCTAAATGCCCCTTACGCCGCGGAGTGCGAATATCCAATATCCAACTTGAAAACAACTTCAATGCGGTCGGTAAAACAACGTAAATGCCGGAATAAAGTTTGTTTTGGTCTGTGGCCTTTAAAGATGGCGCTGAGCGACGTAACCGTCATACGCTGGTTCCAAAGCTTTATTGTAAGGTGCAGAGCAAAAAACGCAAGAAGCCTTTCAAACATCTCAGTTGCTGACATGTCATGAATACTTGTTAACAAATGTCAGATGGTGGATGGGCGACACCTGCGAGGTGTAAATCCTTGGCCTGAGGAGAGACCTGATCTGTTTAAGTCTCAAACAACTACAAGGTCTTGGGTGTTCAGAGGAGCATCCACCCGAGACAGGCATGGATCACCAGGCCTGACCCTCCCCCACTACCCTACTTTAATGTCTTATGAGAAGAATCATAACGAGACAAAGGCTGAATTATTTAGTGCCGCTCCTCGTTGTGCGACAGGTTGTGTTTATGAGCAAACATGAATTTTACATGGCTGCTGACGTTTTAAAAATCCTTTCTATGGGAGAACTGCAGAGTTGGGCCGGGCACACACTTAGAAAAGACCTTTTTGTTTCAGCTGACTGCTCCAGGGCCAGCTCCGACACAGGCGGTGTTCCTACGGGTGGCCCCTGCCGCCATATCCGCTTTCATAAAAACGACGCTTCACCTCCCTGTGATCTCTTGAACTTTTATTGTGCGGTTTTGCTTGACTCGTGATCGTGAAAAGGAGAGCAAATTCATTACTTCGGCTGGACACAAAGACACTTTGTCCGTCTCCACCTGAGAGCAAACGGCTAGGGATCGGCGACGGCAAGTTTCAACACAGAAATGTTGTGACAAAGAGATGTTTGTTCATTTTTCCAGCGAACGGGACAGAATTCAGAAATAAAATATTAGTTTTAGGTTCCTAATAGAGCCGAGCGGTAAATTGATTTTTATGAAAAATCTGCATTTTTGTTCACCAATGCCTTCCTTCGGTTTTCATTCTACCGTCTTGTAACTATTTTTTTGGACTTTGAATTCAGGTCTACTCACAGAAGTAAAAGTCAGGTTTTGAAAACATTTTTATTTGTCATCTGTAACGTCTTTTTAAGAAAGCTAGAAATTGGGATTGGCAAGAAAAAAAATTCATAGTTCCTAATATAATTAGTAAATGGAGTGGAAAAAAAGAAGATGATGAACTAGTGAAGACTAAAGCAACCATGCTAAATCTGCCTTTTACCATCTTTATGGGTTCTTAAATGGTTTCACCCAGCCTTGGTGGTTTTATTGTCTTACCTCATTGGACTTGAAGCTCTTTCCCTGCATGCCATGCTTCCAGAAGGCCAGGACGCTGTCATGAAGGCACACTGCAATAAACGAGCACGAATTAACTCAAACAGCCAATGAGACATAGGAGACATGACAAAGCCCAATAAAATCACCCAAAAAAGGGTTTCAACTAAAATTTTAAAGCTCCAAGACGAGAAAAGCAACAGCAACTAGAGTTAAAATCCAGCGAGTAGCCACGTATTTCTCACCAACCTCAACATTCAACATGGCTGCCACACGTGAATGGTTTCCACTGTTGTGAAAGCACAATGAAATCTTACCGACGGCTCCGATGCAGAAGTCAAAGCTGAGCTCAGAAGCCAGTTTCTTGTTGGACTTCAGTTTGCCCTGAAGATTGACGATCTTTACATTTTCTAGGAGAGACATTTTTTGAAACCTACTGTTACATTCATACATATGAATCTAATCTTTGGGGCAAAAAGGCAATTAAAACGAAGTAACTGAAATGTAAGGCCACTCACGGTCTAAGCACACCAACACAGTGTCTCTCTCCAGCTGTGTGACATGAATCGCATCCACTTGCTGATCAGCTGAAAAGGCAAAATGGGAGAGTAAAAAAATATTACATTGTAGTTTGTTTGGTTCATTACTTAACTTCAAACATAGTTAGAAAATAACAAAAAAAATGTTATGTCGGAGAGCTGGGTGATCTTTTCATGCCAGATCTGATCTTAATTTTTTTTCTTGCTTTATTTTCTAAAAAAAGAAATTACAAATGACAGAAAATATTTTCAAAAGATGTTTTTTATTTTAATAGTCTCTTGTGAGATGTATGACAGAGTGTTATGGTCAGGGAATTTTTGCTTAATTACGAGACTATAGACATAATATTAGCAGAATACTGATGCAATTTTACCAGAATACCTTAAAATTAAGAGAAAATTTAGTGGAAATTCTATCCCAGTGTCCCAACAGAACACAGTAAAATTCAACAAACAGATTCACACAATTGTAGTGTGACAGAAATTGTGCGTATTAAGCCCAGCACACTAAAAATACAGATTTAAAATGACAACAAGCCAAAGGTAACATCTGACTCACTTGTTCCCTCTGTGAACCAGGAAGAACAAGAGTTCAGGTTGATGGTCTCAAAGTGGACCACCTGGCCCTGCTCCGTGCCCTTGCTGATGGCGACACACACTAGCGGATACTCTTGTTCTGGGACCACCAGCATCTCAAACACTTTGAGTGGACTGGGAACGGGGAACTCAAAGTGCTACATCAGAGAAAAACAAAAACACAGGGTCGGACTCAGGATTAGTTTGGCGATTACTGGTTTTTAGAAATCCTTCTGACATTTAGCAGAGGAAGAATCGCTCGAATTGATACAAAGTCCTATGATAAATATTTACACCTGTTCACAAGCTGCGTGATTGAAACAATCAAAAATTATTGTTATTTTCAAGTGTAAATGAAAGTGAAAGATGTATTTTAACAACTGACCTTAATGAGCATAAACCTCTGCATGGGCTCGTACCACTGCAGAAGGACGATGCCAGCCTGAAGAGCTCCACACAAGTACTTGTGGCCTGTATACGGGTTTCTCACTGTGATGTTGAAAGAAAGACGGTACTATGCTAGATAAGACATTTCATAAACAAAATACTTATAAATGCTCAAGTAAAATCAGAAAAGTAGAGAGTTGTTTGGAAATGGTTGTAATCAATAGAAACACCATGATTGATGAGTTGGTAAGAAACAGTCACTCACCAATGCAGCATTTGTGACAACCTTTTGTGTCGGGGATCTTGGTTGTCAGGGCGAAGCGCCTGAGAAGAAAAACCGTTAAACATTGAGGTGAGCAAAAGTTTCAGGAGGTCAGGTGACAAAAACAATAAGATGATGAGGGAATTTCCAGTTCTACAACAGCCACCATGAAGGTGAAACAGCAGGGTTAGCCTTCTCACCTCGGCAGAATCTTGTCTGGGAAGCGGTGCGTCTGAAACTGAGCTGCGAGGCCGGGCTTCTTCAGCTGCTCAAACAGCCCAATCAGATTGTGAGAGTACAGCTGGAAGGATCGTCCTAAAACACACACACAAAAATCCACCTGTTAACTTCACAGCAAAAGCCAAACATGTCAAGAAGTAAACAAACTTTTAATTCAAACATGAATTATTCATCATCCTAACAAACCGTCTTTACACATAAAGAAGGTTAGACGTGAACAGAGGGCAAAACCAGCAGTGTTGATGATGTTGATGATGATGTGAAGCATGATTACCTTCTGATGAAGCCAGTTAGTAGAATATCAAATCAAGCCAGGCGATAGGAGGATGGACAGAGTCCAAGGGAAGAGGAGAAGAGAACAGAGGTTAAGTATACCCAGGCGCAAACTGCTAAAGGTAAAACCGCAAGTAGACCTAACACTATGTAATCTCATCCTCGGTTGTTAAACCGAGCAAAGGATCGGCTCTTAGGAAAGACAGTTTGGTTTCAAATGAAAGCTCATTTAAGGTTTCTCATCAAACATATCCTGAAAAAACAAGCTAGACTTGGTTGCACTGATAGGATGAGATTGTAAACGAATAACAAAAAGCGCTTAAATACATTTACAAATACATACAAAAACAACAGGGTGGAAGGATGTGAGTCACCTCTGTGTTACTGTACTATAGCAGCTGCAATAGTGACACTTATGGTAAAACAGCAGGAACAGATATCTTAAGGCTGCGCATACGGAGTGACTGTGATGCCTTCAGGTGCAGCCAGATAACACAGAACAAAGATGCGGACGGTTATAACAGAGGGCAGGGAAGTAGGAGTGATGGGTTCTCTGCTTACCAGACAAAGACATCAGGTTGTTGTTGATAACATACAGCCATGTACACTTCCTTGGGAAGAGCTAGCAAAAAAAAAAAAAAAAAAACGGAGACAAAAATGAGTGTGAAAAGTGCAGAGTTTAGCATTAGCTCTAAAGGAGAAGAGCAAGAAGAAATTCTCACTAGAACAGACCAATAACAGCGTAGAAATTTATGATATACAATGTTTAATCCATCACCCACCATGTAAAGAGTACAACTTAAAGCCTATAAAAAAAAACATGGCCGTCCTTTAGGGAAGAGCCAAACTTTGACGGAGAGGCAAAGAGCCACAATGTGGGTGGATAATTAATTAATAGACACAATCCATAAATCTATCTTAATCTTTATCTTCAAGATGGAGTGGCATCTGTATTTAGCCACAAAATAATAATAAAACCTTGATTTAAATTGGGTAAAAGGATCTGTTTACAAATATCAACATTTACATTCAACCAGAAATACTGATTTGCTTTAAAAGCATCTGAGCATAAAATAATAAAAAATAAGGCATGGTGGAAAAACACCACACATATGCAAGAAGGTATTGTGCACATTGGAGGCCAAAAAGGAACATTCTGGCAAAATAAATAAATAAAAATAATATTATGGTGAAAACATGGTGTAAAAATGGTGGTAGTATATTTTATACAGCATGGATACGAAACATGGTGACAAAACATGAGTTGATTTGGATTCAGATATTCATTTATAAAAAATACACTGTATTGCTGTAGATTCTTTCTTTCTCTGTCTCTTTTAGCCTACTTTTTAATCTGCTGACACGCACACGCCACAGCTTTCACAACCAGACTGAACCCGACCAGACAACCCTTGGAGGGAACACATTGCAGAAAAGAATAAAAAGCTAAACTCGCACTAAAATCTTTGCCTCACTTGGTTCCATCCATATAGGTGACATGTATGCTTGTAAGACTTGATCATTTTTCTGCATTAAACCCTGCTTTTATATATAATCAAATCTCATTATTTCTCAAGGTAATTTACACTCAGGGGTTCTGGTCAGGTCCTGAAACTGGTTAATGGACCTGGTGGAGCATAGAGCCAAAAATGAAAGAACTCCAACAGTATGCACTTCCTTCCACAAATCTGGCACAAGATCCCATTAAAAACAAAGCAAGCACTTACGTTTGAGGTTGTGACAAAACAAGGTACGAATACTTTTACAGGCTTTATCGTAGGCCAGAATTAAAGTTAATTCTTTATTGCAAAATATTTTAAATTGTTAACATTGGGTATCATTTTGAAAGGAAATAAATGTGTTTACATGTGATTACATGGTCAAGTTAAAAGCCTAAGCTGTAACAGAAAAACATCTCATCTTGGAGGATCGTCTCCAGAGTGAGTTTCCATCTACTTCTTCCAGATACTTGTTTTGAACAGAGTCATCTGGAAACATTTAGATCCTAATCGCACACTCTGCTACTTCCCAGTAGCATGGAAATCACATCAGCACAGTTTTACATCCTGCTAAGCAGAGCCATCAAATAATGCAAAGCAAAAAAGGATAACAACTTAGCAGAGGTTGTTTCGGTATAGTATGAATAATCACTACTAATAATACAGTGTCAAAACTGGGAAGTTAATAGGAAACTAATTTAATTTAAAAACTGAACGAACAATGTCTCAGAGTTGGATTTTAGCTGATGTTACCTGCTCCATTGTTGCTTCATGCAGCTCGTTAAGATTTAGCGTGTAGATGCCGTCCTCTGTTCCAAAGATGAGGTACTGATCTAAAACAAGAACAATGAAGTTTAGATAAAGCAAAAAACTCCTGAAATCAGTACAATGTGCTGCATCGTATTTACCTTTGGTGTCTGGGTGAATCCATGATGTGGCACAGTTGATTTTCAACGGACAGCCATCGAACACTTTAGAGAAACAGGCTCCCATCTGCAACAGAAAACCGTCCAGCTGAAAACGGGCAGCATTTGCTGCAGCAGAGCGCCAAAATGTCAGCGAGGAATTAATGAGCCAGAGAGGAGCCGAACCACAAAGCAGAAAGCTATTCGGACCCCAAATATCTGCAGAATGTGCAGCAGCAATTCCAATGAGAGTTTAATAACAACGTCCACAAAACCAGGCCGGAACGGCTGAGCAGAGACGGTGAGGGACAATGAAGATGATTGACTCACCAGTACTTTAGGAGTGGGTGGCAGACCGTTTATTGCTGGTTTCTAAGTAGGAGCAGAGAAAGCAAGAACAATAAGATAACAAAACTACTGGAGATCCAAAGTCAAGATGAGTCTAAGCCATAATTTAGCTCTGGTCTCAGCGAATGAGGCGTTAAATTAACAATGCGAATAGTTTTGAAGCACGACCAGCAGGACTAAATGCCAAAACTAAATGTGAGGCACTTGATCCAATTTTTTTTTTTTTTTTTTTTAAACACACACACACACGTAGGAACTTTTAGTGCAACCAACGGGACAACAAGGTTGCCAAAATGTTAAATTTCTGTGACTTTGTGCCTCTCTTTCAATAATCTGTCATTTGTCCTGTGACATTCAACTGAAAAAGGACAAATCTGTAAGTAGTAAAAAACAAATAAACTTGGAATAGCATGCTTAGATCATTTCCACATGTCGGTAAATGAATACTTTTCATTTATTTTTGGTCTTTGGTCTTTGTGTGCTCTCATCTGCCAACAATTATAAATGCGATGAAGCACAAATTGACTTCTTCTGGCTTAGTACTCATTTTCTTGACATTTGCATCGTTAAGCTATACAAGTTATTTGAGAGTCTAAAAGGGAAAGTATCAGTCAGGAGAAGAGCACAAAAATCCACAGTTGTATAACTACAAAAACACACCATACTACAGTCAAGATAGTTACCAACAATTGGAGAAAATATGTCAAAGTGAAGTTTCAAAAACTAAACATTTCTCCAACATTAATGAGACTGAAACCGGAACCTGCCAACAACAGGAGAAGCTGCAGGACTATTTACCAACCAATGGTTCTGTTCTACAGGGAACACGATCTTTTATGTTCTGCACAAGTCCAGACGAAGGGAAAACGGCTGCAAACCAGAAGCCTGTTTTCCAAATGAAAGTGTTGGGTTTGAAAGCCACATTTACAGTACACCGTGCCTCCAAGAGGTACATCTCCAAAACTTAGGAAATCATGAAAAAACTCAAATGTTTTGTTCCTCATTTCATATGTTTCAACTCACCCATTATATTATTTATTTATTACACAAAGTGAAACAATTAAGTCTTTATTTATTGTCACTTTGATAATTATGGATGATAATGAAAACCCAACATTTCTCAGAAAATTAAACTGCTACCAAACATCAACAGAGATGCTTCTGAAAAGTATGATCGTTTCTATGCACTCAGTACTTGATTGGAGTTCTTTTTGCATAAATTACTGCATTACTGCGATGTGGCATGGAGGAGAACAACCTGTGGTTCTGCTGTGGTTAATGGAAACCCAGGTTGTTGTGGCAGCAGCCTACATGTCATTGGCATTGTTGGGTCTGGTGTCTCTTCCTTTGCCCTGCTGCACTTTTTCCTTCCACTAAGCTTTCAATAAACATGGTTGGATGCAGTACTCTGAATAACCCGCTTATCCCCTCCTCCTGTCAGCACTCTTCCCAATGATTGTCTACTGACCCACACTGAGACCATTTAGAGGCTCAGAAAACCATTACAGGTGTTTCAACTTAATAGCTGATTAGGGTGCGACACCATGAGTTTTCAATAATAAACTTTTTCACAATTTCTTTAATATATTCTGAGAAACTAAATTTTCACTTTCAGCAATTAGTGTTAGAGCCAAAGTACACAGCGAATATGGTCTTTAGTCATAAAACTGCAGATCAGAATTAAAACGCTGTGGTGAACTATTCCACAAAAATATCTTTCAACTCACAGGGAAGTCCTTTTTCTCCTTCCGGTGCTGTGGTGTTGGAGTAGGACCATCTCCATTCATACTTCCATCTGAATCATTATCTGTCACATAAAGAGACAACTTAACTGAGGGTTTGAGCATGGAGTCGTCAGTCATCATCAATAAGCAATTTAGTGTGTAATTCCCACAATCACAGCAAATTGGTCTACCTTACCTTTACATTCACATTTAATTGGAGCTTGTAAAAATAGAGGAAGTTTGAATTTAGAGACTAAAATAATTCAAGAATACTAGCGATGGGGAAAAAAACAAAAACAAAACAGCACAAAGCGCAAGTCATCCCCTTTAAAGAAGTAAAAAGACTCACCGGCATCAGAGGAGTGAGATAAGTCACCAGGGCTGCTGACACTCGCTGACAGGAAGTCGGATGATGAATGCTCCGCCTTGTTGCTCTGTTCAGGTGTGCTCTGTCTGCGGGCGGCCTGGCTGGGGCCGTTTTCTGAGTTCGGGAACCGACGAACTGTCAGCGACCTCTCCTCGTTCAGTCCTAGCTCCTCCGACGAGCTGCTTATTCGCGGCTAAGGAAACAAACAAAAATAAAACTCCAGCAAAACGTTTGAGTCTTGTCACAGTACAAACTGGAGAACGACAGAAGAAATACTGTCTGACCTTTGGGGGCAGAGGAGGAGGTACGCCTGGCTTAAGTGTTGACCTGAAATAGATTTTTGGACAAAAAGATGTTCAATACGGAAATTTATGTGATATCATGAATGTTTGCAAGCATTTATGCACATGACTTACAACTCAACTTCTTCAAAGGCATCTTCCAGATGGGCGATGTGTCCACTGTGGATGATAGATAAAAAAAAAAAATCAGTGTGAAGTGGGTAACTCTATAGGCTCTGATTGAACGTACTTCTCCTAAATATATTCTTTACACAAAAGGGAGGAGGAGGAAAAAAAAGTTACACTACAAATTATCCTTGATTTAAATAAAGCAACAGTCCACCTGTGTGTGACTTATCAATATGAACCAAATGCATTGAATGAATATACAAACAAACTGTCAGATTTCAATTTTTAAGCAGCTTAATTGCCCTGTGACTTTCCAAAGATGCAATACTTTGTGTAACTCTTGAAGTTTGCGGTTGAAACATAACAAAATGTGAAAAAGTTTAAGGATGTGAGAACTTTTGCAAGACACTGTAACCCTAAACTAACAACAAGCTCCCATATCAACACGGGACACAGCATCACACACTCGATCACACCACACATGCTACAAGGATGAAAGTTGTGGGAGTTGACTGGTTAAGGCAAATGCAAAGAGAAACAGGAAAGTGACAGAGCAAAGCATGACGTGGCTAGAGGACGGCTGTTAGTGTTACCGTTGAAACAATTCATCCTCAACGCTTTTGAGAAGGCTCCTTCAAAGGACAACAACGGCGAGAGACGGGCAACAAGAGGACAGAGAAAAGTAGAGGGGAAACAAACAAAAAGTCAAAGTACACAGACAAGTGAGAAGGAGTTTAAAAGACCAACGTAACATCCTGAACTCCAGACAGGGAGAGTGACAACTACCAGCATTAAACCACAGCGACTAAAACGGGTTAGCATTATAAAAATGAGACAATTTAGTAGAGAAGAAATATAGCAAGAAATCAATCATGCGTTTGATCCATTGATGCAAATTAGTCTCAAAAGGCGCATTACATCATGAAAGCCAGGTAGTGAGTGAGGCGGAGAGTAAATACGAGCAGTTCCCATGACAACAGTTTCCATAGAGTACCTGGTTGTTATTCCTCCATCTGCAAAAGGGCTCCATGGGGAAGGGAAGTCATTATCTTTATTCACATCCTGTGGAGAGGCAAGCATGCATTCAGACAGGACTTTGTTTTTAAAATGCATACAGTTAATGCCAAAACTATTCATACCGCTTAATGATTTAGAACTGAAATAATCTTAATTTTGCCAACTTGTTTTTTCTGACTAGAAATAATACTAGCACTTTGGAGGGAGTGGAAACATACAAAAAACATGTAAAAAGCTGTTTTTCAGGAGTCATAAGAAGAAATTTTCTGCCTTATTGCCAACAGAAACTTTTGACTATACATACTTACTGATATTCTGTTTTTTAATTTCAGATAAAAACTTTCCTCCCCCAAAAGGGTTGCTTTGTAAACAATATATTTAGACGATGGCTGTAATTTCTAATATTCTTGTCTGTATTATGCTAATTTTGTAAGGGGTATGAAGAAGTTTTGGCTTAACTTTATGTTTCCAAAAGAATTACCAAGTAATATTTCTTTAAAAATAAAAAATATATATATATTGATTTTAACTAGCAAACCATATTTATTACCATTTCAGAATGAGCTTCAGTTTCCTTTGGGAGAAGAGGCGCCTGAAATTGGACCTTGTCAACTGCGAATGGAAAAACATCGTCTTCAGTTGGGTTTCCTTTTCCTCACCTTTAACACTAGAGGGCATCAGCACTCAACACTCGAGGCAAGCAAAGATTACCAACAAGTCTCCAGGTGCTTTGATAAACACCACAGAGAACATAATGAACAAAAAAGAAAAACCCCGGGCAGGAACAAATCGAAGTATGTTTGAACTGCTTCTGGTGATTCGAGGAGCAGCTGTGTGGGCTAAAGCTTTGCACGGCAAAAACACAAAGTCTTTCGAAGTGTTTTTGGTCTAGTTTCTAGAGCAAATATCTCAGTAAACTTGAAATAAGACAAAACTAACTTCGATGAAATCTTACTGCAAAATATCGAACTTTTTTAAGGAAGTAATTTCTTAAAATTGCAGTGGAAGTTCCACTGGCAGATAATTTGACTTTTAACAGGAAAATTAGCCAGAAAGGGAAATAATCTGCCAGTGGAAGTAGTACTTTTCATCAATATTAAGAAATTATAGACTTAAACCAAGCTCCTATAGCTTGATGAAATGTTATTTGCAAGTTAGTTTTGTCTTATTTTCAAGACATTTGAACTAGAAAGTAGGCCAAAAACTACTTGGAAAGGCTTTTGTTTTTGCAGTGTAGTTTGGGGACTAAAAACAAAGAGAATCTGTTCATACTGAAAATGTTGAAAGAAATCCTCTTAGTTTGGGTTCTGGGTCATGTTGCATCAACCATCTAATCCAGTAGGAGAGGCTGCTTTAGGGTCCAGAATAAATGCAATTTTATCTTGGGTGGGGGAAAAAAAAAGTTCTGCAATACCTGCCAATAAATAATCAGCTTCCCGCTAACAAAGGAACTTTGTATTTAACCTTTCAGAGCAAAGATTTTCAAATGTTTCCCCCTTTGAGGCTGATCATGTAGAAAAGCTGCAGGTATTTTAAAAACACAGAAGTGAGGCGATACCCAACGAAGCTACAGATGAAAGCTTTCAAGCCAAGCAGAGGGATCAGGTTTTCACATGCGAGTAAAAACTTAACTTCAGTGTCAGCACCTTATAAGTCATCTCTAAATTTATAGTAGCTTCACCAGTGTGACAAGAATAGAGACGTCACAGACCCGCCTCACTTATCTTTCATCAGGCTACAGCCACATTAGGCAACCGCTCCATGCAGAAAACCCATCTAGAGTGTCACATGAATTTCAAACCTAAAGCTCTGGTATGTAATTTTTTTTTTAATACAGTACAAGTTTGGGAACTAAAACACACTGTCTCACTGCACTGCCACTAACCTGCATCCCCCCTGTTTCCCTCAGAGTCACTAGGACTCGAGACTGGACGGTCAAGGCCTGTTCCACTGTTCGCTTTGTGAAGGAGGGAAGGTCAGACAATAATCAGACAATGACATAAAACAGCAGATCTATGATCGCACTACAGATAGGGAAGATATGAATGCTGACAAACAAATGTGACATCAGACATCTCCGCCAGTGTCAGACACCCATGACGTGACTAATGACTGCGACCTGCTGACAATCGAGACACAACACAGGGTTCTACCTTTTCTACAACAATGCAACAACTTCCCTGAAGGGTGTGGAAACATCAAGATGGCAATATTAAACGGGATCGCCAGCTCACTTTTGTGTATCTGAAACTGAATTCTACTAGTGACCTTCATGACCCTTCAGACAAGCTCTAACACAATCACGGCCGGGTATTATTAAGAGTCAATCTCGATTCTTTGGGTCACAATTTGATTCTGTTCCATATTGTTTGAAATACTTTGATTTAGTAACGAGAATCCTACAAATAATTAATTGAAGTACCTATTAAAAACTTATTTTTAATTTTTCCTGCCCATATTAACAGCTGTGGTGGTATGCATTACTTTATCAGTCTATACATTAACATTTTTTTTATATATATCTGAAAATAAAAGTAACAGAATAACACTTGTGCTCAATATAGAGTACAAAAGTTAGAACATGACACTTTTTTCACTTCTGATACCGATGTCTGAGGTTTAGTATTGCAATGCAAATGCGATACAGAAAAACGATGTTTAAAACTTTTCTCTTTTAACATACATAAATGTACTGAATTACAAATGGATTTGATAACTGTGCACCAGTACAACACGCTTTATAGTTCACAATCTTGGTAAAACGTATAAAAACGTCACAACTTTAAATTAATTTGTTCTGTAAGTGAAATGCGGAGTAGAACAGACAATTTAAAATAAATAAGACACTGAAAAAAAAAAACAACCAGTAGGTTAACTGTCTTGGTCAAACATGAAAAATAAACTGCAACTCTCCTCCTTTCAAATTGTTCAAAAAGTGGAATTAGAAATTCTAAATATAACGTAAAATACATAATAAAGCATGAAATCACAAGGCATAGAATTAGACGGAATAGATCCGCCCTTATGGATCGGGCACATCGTCAAACCCAATTTATAACGTTCTTCAATATCAAGATCAGTACAGATATTAATATTGGATCAGCGCATCTACATTCAAATTTAAACCAAAAGTATGTAAATGTAAACAATTGTCCTTCTCTTGTGGAAATTGAGATTATTCAAAAGAATTGATTTGACATTGAATCAAAACTGTGACCCAAATAATCAAAGTTGAATTGAGAGATTCTGAATAATAACCTACACACCACTAGAAACGGTGGTTTGGAAACATGCCAGGCACTGCCATGAGATTAGTGGGGATGACTGTCAGAAACTCACTGGGCTGACTGTCACAATAACCGGTGAGGTCACAGACGCACGACCCAGGGCGGGCGGAGTTTGGCTTTGTGTGTGTGTGTGTGTGTGTGTGTGTGTGTGTGTGCACTTACAGTCGATCTCAGAGCGCGTCCTCTCCACTTTAGGGTGTTTGTTGGTGGAACGGATGGTGTGTCGGACTACAGGGACAGGCTGGAAGACATTACAAATGAGATATTAGAGCAGGAAGCACATTCAAAAGAAAACTGTACCAACTTGAGTCACTTGGGACGGTTGTGACATTTTATTTTGAAATAATCTCAAGAAATAATTTGGAAACTTTGCCAACTGTGCACTGCTGAGAACTGCGTTTCTTGTGCATCATCGCATTAATATGCATTGCAGAGGCTGGTTGTTTGTTGCAAGCTCCATTGCTTGCAGTCAATAGCCTTTGGGCGTTTTTTTTTTTTTTCCTTTTTCCTTTGCCATGGCTAAGACAGTGCTGCTGCTGTCAATGTGAGAAAAGCACAATGGCCTCTTAAATGGTGCTGGTACCACCTCTTTGGCTGCCACAAAGATGTGATCTAGACCCCATTTGGAATAATAATGTCAGTGAGGAGATTCAATAAGTCAGGGGGCCTTAAAGGTGCAGAAATAACTGTAGGAATTATCTGTTTTGCAAAGACTGTGCATTCTATGACTGTATTTTTCTGTTTTATATTATGTAAACACCTTTAACTGCCTTGTTGCTGAAATGTGCTACACAAATAAAGTTGAACTTGAAAGATACTTGGAAAGAAAATGCGTGATAACACTTTATTTGACCGGGTGTGCAGAAGACTGACATGACACTGTCAAAAACATAACACCTGTCATGAACATGAAAGAGTGTTTATGACTGTTGTCGTGAAGTGTGATTTGGTAAATAATTACACTATTAATGCAAAGTTGACAATTGTAATGGTCTTTTCATATTAATTTTAAAAGAACGTTAATGAAAAGTGCCATTATTGACCAAATAATGCAAAGTTTCCACTTTTAATGTTAAATTTATTGCAACTTAAATGTTGCATTAAATGTAATATTTAAGTTGCTACATTTAACAACTAGATGTTAAATGTATTAACTTTGCATTAATAGTGTGCCCATTTACCGAATGACACTTCATGACAGTTAAAGACATTCATAAAGACTAGGCTGCCTTGCAAAAAGTACTAATACTCTTTTAACTTGTTCATTTCTGTAATGCTGCAACCACAAACTTTCACATGTTGCTGAGGTTTCAGCTAAATATGCTATGGGGTCTAAATAATGTACCTACTTTTGCAACACAGCACAGAAAATGTTCATTTGTAACAAGTCTAATTTAATTTAGGCTCTTTATTGGACACAGGTAGACTTTGGTTGGCCGTTTCTGACACATAAATGTACAATGATCTAAATAATTCCTGCTAATAAAATACATGATGCCGTCAGCGCCATATTTCACCATGGGGATGGTGTATTTAAAGTAAAGGTTAAGTACTTATCACCATAAATTGTGTTTTGTAAGCAGGCCACTTCACAATTATGTATTAATTTGGGTTCACCTATCACATAAATAACTAATAAAACATACAAATGTAAGCTTATGGTTTTAATATGACAAGATTTGAAAAAATGAAGTGCACATGAGATAAAATCCACATTACCTCAAGGTCATCATCGTCCACTTCGCTGTAATTTTGGTGGTTGTCTGGGTTATTCATCTTATCAAGCAGATCAACAGCAAGCCTCCTCGTTAGCCCAGTCTGGGCCACAAACACATGCTGGCAAAATAAGCAGGAAGAAAGACATTGTTTTTAAGATTAGCAGTTCAGAATGCTAGTTTTTGTAGCATCACTTTCACTACTGTCCAGAATTATCACCATATAAAGAAAACTCCAAAACTACACAGCAGGAACAGGTATTCCTAGAGGCTGTTATTACTGTGGGATGACAGAAGAGTATCTTTTTAGGGAACCGTATCATGTAAACAAAAACCTAAACAATGGAAAGCTAATATGTAGTTCTCTAAAAGACCCTAAAGAATAAAAGGTAAACAAAATCCAACAAAAGCTCTTTTTCAGGTTGTGAAGTTCTGTTGCAGCATTAACAGAACCGGTGAAAACCTTCTCTTCTGATTGGGTTCAAGTTCTAAAAAGAAATACATTTTTCCACTATAATGATCTCAGTCAAACAAGCACATTTACTGTTTTTACCCATCCAAAAACAAAGACGTACCAGTAGAAGTTTCTCTGCGGTGGGCCGCTTCTTTGGGTTCTTTGTCAGAGAGACTTTAATAAAATTATGGAAAGCAGCAGACCTGTATGAAAAAAAAGATCCTTGCTTGAAACAAATTACCCAAAGTGTCAATCATACTGACAGAACATTCATTGTTCCCCAGATTCTCACCATTTGTTTTTGTCTTTTAGCTTTGGAGGCTGGAAACTGCTCTTGGACATCAAAAACAAAGCCCTGGATAAAACAAAGCAACGAGTCAAAAGGAAGGTGTCCCAAAATTAGTGAAACGACAAACATCATGTTCTATTCATAACCTAAGCATACTTTGTTTTAACAGGAAAACCGCACAAGTCACCAAGACGTGATAAAACCCTCGAGGAAAAACAAAAGCAGGAAGCGGACCGAGAATCACATGAGGAAGGTTTGACCGATGGCTGCTACGGCTATGACATACCTCATCGGATGCAGGTCAAACATCGGAGGCTGCAGCTCCGCCAGCTCAATGGATGTGATGCCAACAGCCCAGATGTCGCACAGCTGGTTGTAGCCGCCGTTCTTTTCTACCGCTGCAACCTCAGGAGCCATCCTGAACGAAGAAAAGACGGGAGGTAAAGCATATCTCGCCGCTGGAATCGCCACACTTAAAGGAGCCACACTTACCAATAAGGTGTACCAATGAAGGACTTCCTTTTTGCAATGGTAGCTGTTATTTTGGCAGCGACTCCAAAGTCAGCTGCGACAAAAATTTGGGAGAGTTTTTCAGATCATTTCATGCACATACAACAACTGATTTTAAACTCTAAGCAACACTAATTTGGTGATGAGTTTCTTACCCAACTTCACATCTCCATTGTCTGTTAGGAGTATGTTTGCACCCTGTTGACGAATCCCAAAAACAAGTTTTTAAAGCTTGATGTTAGGGGTTTCATAACAAGGTGTCATGTCTCGGCCATTAGCAGCTGCTCTGATTGAATCAATGACTACATCTGATCTAAATTCTAGTAAAATTACATCGCCATCGCAGCTTTTAGCATTGTTTATGTTGGCTGTGACTGACAGACTCTGTGGTAGCATCCTGTGGTGAGAGTAGAGGAAACAGGAAGCGCTTGCTGCATAGAGCTGAGAAAAAATAATAGGCCCAGCCCTGACCTTTTTGATAACACATATGAGTGAGGCTCCAGCGTTTTGAGCATGCACGATGCACCATCTAGCACAAACTGACACCTAAAACTGCAGCTGTACCGGCCCATATCCGTTTAAATTCACACTTCTGTTGCAGTGGTGGGGTGTAAAAGAGTTTCACAAAACTGGACTGCTTCAGAAACAACTAATGCATTTGCAGATATTTACACTAGTACTGCAGCGACTATAACTTTTACCCACTTACACAAGTGTTGCCTTAATATTGCAAGGCAACAAGATGAAAGTAATAATACCTTGATATCACGGTGCATCTTGCCCTTTATGTGCAGGTACCCCAAGCCCTGTAAAAGAAACAATATTCAGCTAACAGTTGACGAGACACAATAATACACTGCAATATTAATGAAATACATTTGGATTAGGAATGCAAACAAATAACCAACCAACTTACAATTAATTGTCAATAATAGTTTATGAGATTAAAATGAGTTCAAATCGATCAACTAGTAATGTTTGCTTAGACCTTCTTTTAGTCTGGTTTCCATTCAGAATAGGGCACCAGTGGTCATTTATTAAGTGGAACCAGTTGATACAGAAACAAAGATGGCAGGAAAGCGAAACGGTCCTAACAGAATCCAGTGTGGGATGAAAAATACATTTTATGTGGTTCTGATTTGAAATATAAATACTCGGCAAACTCCTGAAGTTTTACCTTAATAGCTTAAGTTTTTTTTTTTAATTCAGCACACAAAAAAAATTAACCCTTTATACTACAGGAAGACAGCCAGCCCTCTTGATGCCACAGAAAACTCAGGTTTCAAACAAAATGCCCCTCGTCGATTAATCATGAGTTGATCGATAAGAAGAAAAAAAAACTAAGAATACACAATAATATATAACTTGTGTTCTTAATTTGGAATACATTTACCTGCAAGGTTTCTCTGCAGACATATGCAATCTGGAGCTCTGACAGAGGCCCGGTGACTGTAAAAACACAAGGTCATTCAGTTCTTGTCGAGTTCAAACAGCAGATCTCAAAAAGAAGAAGATGAATCAGCTCACCATGATAAATGTCCTGCAGGGATCCTCCACCACAGTATTCCATACATATCCAAAGTTTTTCTCGACTTGAGGAGACAAACAAACAAAAATCAAATAAATAAGATCAAACATCTACTGTTGGATACATTTTGTAGGTCAGTTAAGATACAATGCAGAGCTAAAGGATCCTCACAGTTTGATGCTGCAACCATGGAGATTGTGTATCATGATTCATAATCTTCTACCAATTTTTTTTTTTTACATCTATGTCAAATAATTTAATTTGGACTCATATGACCTGAGCACTTTCTGTTACATGTTTTCTGTTTTCTCCCACATCGCTTGTGGAAACCTGCATATTGGACTTCAAATGACATTCCCCAAGTGACATTATCATTTGTATGCATTCCCTTCTGTTCATTTGTTCCTACCTTCTTCACAGTTATGAACTACTGTTTTATTCCAAAACAAAACAAAAAATCCCACAAAAACACATTGAAGTTTGCTGTTTTCAATATGAGGAATTTGTATGACTACCAAAGCAAAGTTGGTCAATTTGCTTTGGGTAATTCACCAAAGTAGGACCAGGTGGTTTCTTTCTAATCTTTTCTCACAGTTGTTTTCTTAAACTTGCTGTCATTACCAAGTAAAAAGGATGTCTAACCTGGTACCAGATGTTTAATCCAGAATCTAATTATGGGATGAACGTAACCAAGAAAACAGCATGATTGTTGAAGCAGAAGACATAATTCTAGCTAGCACCAATCTCCTTTTGCAGTGTTACTTTTTACACCTTTTTTGCTTTGTGTGCAAACAAGTTGACTTATTACATTAAACATAACCTTGAATGTTGCCACAAAAAAACATAGTTCCTGTAATTAATGCATGGTGGGGCTGGTCATTACTGTTCCACTGTACCCAGCTGAGCTCTGTGCGGCAAGACTACACAAGACATACCTGCTGCGCTGCAACCTGTGCGCTTCAACTAACAGCCATATAAAAAAAAAAAAAAAAAAAAAAAAAGAAGAAGTTCAGAGCCTTCAAATCCAGTTAAACCTGCTGGAACTCTGAGGCAGTTTGGGGCGGACTGAGTCTACTTCCTCAAAAGATAAAAAGCCTTAAAAAAAAGAAAAAAAAAAAAAAAAAAAAAAAAAAAAAGGACCCCTGTAAAACATAAAAGCGGCACCCGGGCACTGAAGTTAGGCTGAAACCCTTGAGTCATAGTTTCACGCCTTAGTGTGATTAAGTAATTAAAGACAATGTGTGACATTTGACTGGCGGTTGGTTAAAAAATAAAATAAAATAAAAACACGGTGGAGTTCACATTTTGTAAATGTTTCCCTGTGGACTGACTGGGAGAGAGCAGAAAAGTCTGGATTAAAAGAAAAAACCCGAAAACGAAAGCAGGGTTATTTTCAGCTGGCTCTTACCAGAGGTAGCTCCCAAAGTAGGCCACAATGTTGTGGTGCTTGCATTCCTTCACCATGAAGATTTCCTGCTGAATGATGGAAAAGTCATCTCCTGAAAACAAAGAGACATAAAAAAATAAAATAAAAAATTATTATACTTAAACTTGACAAATAACTGGGACTGCATGAAAATTATAATAAACAGCAATAGATTTTATTTATAGTGCCCTTTATATATTTAGATCTCAAAGGGCAAAAAACAAAAGCTATTGTAATGGACAAAAACAATTCAATAAGTAAATAAACTAGGCCTGTCACAAAAATAAATTTAGCTAGATGATAAATTGTCCCTATAATTATTGTTATAAATGACAATATTGTCATTTTGAGATAATTTTCAAACAACATGGTGAAAATGGCAAAATAATCTCAAAGACCAATAAACTTTAATTTTGTACAGAAAACTTCACACTGGAACTGGAAGATATTTTAAACATCTGAAATAAAACGGCCAAAAACAAATAAAACAAAAATAAAAATTACACACGACCGAAACCATAATTACAATGGATTATGAAATCTCTAAACAAAATTGTGCAAAATAAATAAATAATGGAAATTATTCAGCCCACTTCAGTTTATTATGCGATAATCAGCAAAGTTATTGAAAAAAGCTTTTCAAAAGACAAGCAGCTTTTTAACAATGACCAACAGCTTTAGCGTCTTCCAGTCTGGTTTCCGGACCGACCACAGTACTCAGGCTGCCCTTGTCAAAGTGTTCAATGACATCCATATAAACAGGCTGTGGAAGAACCACAGTGCTGGTTCTGTTGGACCTCAGTGCAGCTTTTGACACTGTTGACCACGACATTTTACTAAAACAACTGGAGAGTTGGGTCGGACTCGACAGTCCAGAACTCAACTGGTTCAAATCTTACATAAAGAACAGGGACTTCTTTGTGCCAATAGGTAATTTCTCTTGGAAGCGCACAGAAGACCCCTGAGGTTCAATCCTGGGGGCCCTCCTATTTAGATATCTATGTGCTCCCATTAGCTCAGGTTAAGAAATGGGAATAGTTACCATAACTACGCTCTACATCACGATGCCACCAGGTTACTTCAAATCCATCCAAGCACTAAGTTTATTAGAACAGATAAATGTGTGGATGTGACAAAACGTTCTCCAGCTGAACAGAAACAAAACCGGAGTTATTATTTTTGGACCTACAAAGAAACAATCTAGAGTCACAGATTCAGCTATTACAGCTAGAAACTAGAGATCAGGCCCAATTGATGGACTCTGACCTGAACCTTCACAGCCACATAAAGACGGTTACAACATCAGCCTTCTATCACCTGAAGAACATTTCTAGGATTAAAGGACTAATATTGTAGCAAGACCTAGAGAAACGCATTTGTGTGTTATTGTGTATTTACTAGACGATTTTGAAGATGGCATTTGACAAAATGTAATGTTTATTGATCATTTCATAACTGATGACTGTACGATGTTTTTATGATGTACTTTGAACTGCCTTGTTGCTGAAACGTGCTATGAAAATAGACTTGACTTAATTGATTGCTTATTGCAACAGACACACTGGTATTCAACTGATTTAGTTTGTGGCTTTTCACAAAACCTAAAAAGAAGCGTATTAGTCATTGATGTGTTGAAAATATTTTAATGAGGCTAGGATAAAAGAAACAATGCCATATGCAAGCTTCAGTCTTCAAAAAGACTCAATTTACTTCATAGAAATACCAAAACAAACCAGCTCTTCATCACTGATATTAAAGACTACAGAGCAAACAAGTACAACACAGGAACCATTATATAAATCTTGCAGTAAAGGCCAATTTCCAGGGCAACTTTCAACTTGACTGTACTGCAACGCACATGACCAATAGGAAGTGAAGAAAAGAAACATTTAAGCCAAGTTGTTCCCAGCTGTGCACACACAACCTGGAATGTATTCACAGGAGGTTAAGAAGTATCTGGCAATAAGGCGCTGCAGAAAAACATTATTTCCATGCAATGACGAGTTAGAGGCAGAATATCTGCAAACAGAATGTGTACAATTCCCAAAACCAAATATGAGAATTCTGTTTTCATGATAAACAGTGCTCCTCAATAGACTCATTAAAACCATCAAAACTCAGTCTAATCACTATAATGCAGCTGTGCAGAGCTCTACAGTATAAACTATGCCGGTCACAATCTAGAAAAGAGTAGGGTTTTTTTTTTTCACGATTTAAAAAAAAAAAAAAAATTGTGTTTCATGCATTTGTACTCAGCATCCCTAATTTAATACTCCACAGAACTATTTTCCACAACAATTACAGCTGAAAGTGGTGTTGTTTTAGACTGTGTCTCCACCAACTTTGCACATTACTGCATATTCTTCTTTGAAAAATAACTCAACCTCTTCACATTTAGGTCTGAAACGATCAATCTGATCTTGGCCATAAAGTTGAATTTGGTCACATTCATTTATTTATTTCATTTTTTGTTTATTTCAAACATAATAGCAGTCAGTATATTGTACCACAATAATCTTAACATGCTTAAAAAGGAGTAGGAAGATGTGAGAAACTTATGAACTCCTACCCAAAAATCTCATAATTTTAGATGGACCCTCATTATTAAATCAAATTAAAAAAATAAAAGCATTGAACCCCCAAAAGGTTCTTACATTTTCTACAATGCATCATGTCTCTTTCCAGTTTACATCTGTGAACATGTTTTATCACAAAATTTCAAATGAAGCACATTGGAGTTTATGTTTGTGACATGTTTTAAGTGAAAAGGTTAAAGCGTTATAAATATTTGTCTCTCTACACGATGATAGAGACACCAAATTATTTGCTGGACTTTAACCTCCCTTATGCTGCTTAAATGCGAGTCTGAAGCAAGGCTTATAAGAGCCAAACCTTCCAGCAATAAACATCAGCTGGTCTTGAACTGAAGTTGCAGAATTTTTAAAAAATGCATGTGTACGGTATGTACAAACAGAAGGAGGAACTACTGGAGCTGTTTTCAGATGCATTTTATGATAGAGAGCAAAGAGTGACAAATGTTTAAGCAAATTTAATTGCATTGACGTGACTAAGCTTGACCTAAAACAGGAAAAAAGTAACTTGTCACCCCACAGACCTCTCTTCTTGATGAGTCTAGGCCTGAGAATGTAGCCACTTCCTCTCTACTCTGAATACACACATTCTTGATCTCCGTGTCAAATTTCAATTCATAAAGAATGCTTATTTCTAGATTTAGAGGTCTGAATGAGAAATATGTCGGGTAGAAATTGGAAAACTAAGTTACCGTTTGTTTAAACCTGTTAAACAGTAAGCTGTCACGTCGTTTGATAAAACAAACACATGTAAGACTTGGTGCGTCAGGTTAGCAAAAACAAAAAAAACTAACATTGACGTCATTTTGGTTGTCACTTTGTTCAATGATCAGTTAGATGAACCCCAGTGCTCTGCAGCCCCAGGGGCCTCAACACTCCTAGCTGTATATTTTATGTCAGCAATACTACTTCTCGTCTAACCTGTCGGATTGCACGATCCACCCAAAGCAGTTTACCTCTGGCACAGAGAAACAATTCATACAAAAAGCTGTGCATAAAAAAGGTCTCTTTCTCCTAAATAAAGACACTGGAAGTCTAAAACCTATAAGTCAAAAAAGACAACGAATGAATCAAACGTGAATGGTTGCTGTTTAATAGATTAATTGTGGCTTATTAAAACACTTAACAGCAATTACTCCTTTTTTCTTTGCAAGAATCAAGACAAAGGATAAAATAAAAAAAAGAGAGTCCAGTAATGAGCAGCAATGGTATTGTTTTGAACTGAACTCAATCTAGTCGTGCAGAATTAAGTTTAAATGTGTCGTGTTTTTAATGTCGAGTCAATAAATGTTCCTTCTGCTGTCATTCCTGCTGTGTAACGGTACTATTTTCTCTCCAGCAACACCTTGTGTTTATTAAAGACCTCAGTTATGGTGATTCAAAGATGTAAACAAGACCAATAAATCACAAATGCAAATGAATCAAAACAAGAACATGTTGTGGAACTGCTGACTGGAAGGAAGCAGCACAAGCTTAAACCTAAAACAACTCTGAGAAATAAAACACAAAGGGGAAAAGGACAAACGAGAACAATAAGAAACTAAAGCAACACTGACGTGTGTGAGATTCACACACTGATGGAATATAATATCTGTACTCTTCTGCGTGTGCTCTCAGAACATCTTGGACTGCGTTCTCCTTCTAGAAAGTTTGCAGCTCGCCGAAGAGAAGGACACTGCTGAGTTTCAGAAAAGGCTGACGTTTAGTGATAAAAAGACTCAGTGGTGGAGGGAAATAAACCAGAAAGAAAAAAAAAAGGTTCACTGGACACTATGAAGATTCTGATTCAAGGAAATTTGGGTTAAGTCTCCTGAGTCTCCTGCTCAGACTTGAGGCTAATACATTGGCGGGCTATTTAAGTGTAAAGCAATAGTGAGTGTTTCGCAAAGTAATGCAAAACAACTTTTAGAAAATCCATAAAATTCCCTAAGTTGTGCTGATCCTTGATCTCCGAAGAAAAAAAAAAAATTCCAAAAGAATGTTAGTATTTTAGATCAAATTATTATTTATGTCCATATTATCAAGAAAGAGATAAATCTTCAACAATTTAATCCAACTGAGCTTCAGAGGAAACAAAACAAATGTGTAATTTAAACAAAGCACATTAATCATCCCACAGGGGGAATATTGACCGTGCCGAGATGAATGAAACCAAAAACAGAGAAGTGAATCTCTTCCTTTCCTGGCCGGTAATCAGCACAGTTTTGTCTGCACGTCTAGTGCAAAGCTCTTCTTCGTAATCCCTGTAATCTGGATCACACTAACTCTGTCACTGGGTCATTACTGGCACAAACCCGGAGCTGGGCACGGTCATAAATCTCTTCCTATACCCATCATACACACACACACACAAAATAATTGTGATTATAGGCCAAATCTCTCCTTTTTTAAGAGCCCAAGAGACAGGGATAACAGTTAAGGCTGCAACACCCTATAAACTCTTTTAAGACATCCCTAGGTTTTAATTCAAATTGTTGAATGCACGCATTCAGACCTTTAGAATGAGCACAACCAATAATTTAACGGTTCAGTGTGACTGAAAAAGAAACAGACATAAAAAGATAACAATCGACTCCTACCTGGTTCCAACTTTATGATCTTCACAGCAGCAAGCTCTCCTGTTTGAATATTTCGAGCCTGAAAGACAAACGACCAAAGTTAGGAGCATGTCAACAAGAGGGGAAAACAAACAACCAAAACAAACAAACAAACAAAAAAAAAAACACAGAACCTTTGTTGATTTTGGTGCTTTAAAATTGAGTCGTAGGATGATGAAATTACAACTTGTATAAAGATTTGTAACAGTTTATCAGAGTTGTTTTGATACCACATGTTGGCTATAGGACTCGTTTGGATGCGACACATTTTTCACGATAACCCGACATTATAGAGCAAATGCTGGCAGATGATATATCGTGGTGACCCCTAACAGGATCAGAAGAAAGGAGGATTATGGACCAAATGTTTGCTTTGAGCAGCAGATTAATCAATTCAGAAATCACTGCTTAAGTTCTAAAGTAGCGAAGTAGAATGCAATGAAAGGAATTTACTAAAGTTGAAGGATGTTTAGAAAGGTTTCAACATTATTTTTTCTTTTTGAAACAATTCATCGAGCAAACAAAACATGAGCAATATGAAACCAATAAAATATAATCATTAAAACAACCTAGATATGCAGGGGGCATTAAAGCAATAAAATGTAATTTTGGTGAGATGTTTGCTTCTGTACAAAGTAATAAAAATCTTCTGCACACCAAAACCTCAGCTTCACTGAACACCACAACCGGAAGAGTTTTGCAGAAAAGTTTCTTCCGATTATGTCAGGTTGCTAAACTAAAACCCATCTTGTCAGACTTTGAGAAAAAACTTCATGCTCTCTTCTCAACGCAACTAGATTATTGCAATTCGCTCTATGCTGGGCTCACTTTGTTTAAATAGTTTTTAACCACAAACACCAACATGTCCCGTCTGTTCTGTCATCCCTTCATTGGCTGTCAGCGCAACAAAGAATTGATTTTAAAATCCTTCTTTTGGCGTTTAAATGCCTTAACGGTCCTGCTCCTCCACACTTTGAATTTGCTCCAGCCTTATGTTTCACCAAGAGCCCTCAGATCAGCTGACCAGCTTATGTTGGTTGAATCGAATCTGAAGTCCAGAGGATATTGGGCCTTTTTATTTTGTGGAAGAAGTTTGTCATCAAGAAATTTTTGTTGCCGTTTTTAAGAGTGCAGGACTTAAAGTTCTGTTTAATCAGCTTTTTTGAAGCTCTAGTTTGTTTATCTAGAAAGTCTGGTCCGAATGTATGTGTGAATGCAACCAGACCGGAGACTGCTCCAAAAGCAGGAAGCAGACTATAGCGCAGGGCATTCTGGGTTACGAGAACCAAAACAAATGAAAGAGAGGGAGAAAAGGCGAGTGGTCTGTTACCAACAACAAAAGAGAAATCCTACAATATCTCTAAAACCTGATGCCGCTCCATAGGTTAGGAGGTTGGGAATAGGTTTTTCAATTAGTTTGGATCATTTGACACAGTGAAGTGTGTCAAATGATCCAAATTTCCAGCACCAGCTGGAAATGTAACAAATTCTGCAATTTTGGTCCCCAATCAAACCGTCTACCAGATTATCAGGTGTGAAAACACCACAAGTCTCTCTTAAAATCACACTTTGTCTTCAGTGGCTTTTGAAACAATGCAAGCTGGCTTGTTGTTTTCCATTTTTAAATTCTGTCGTCTTTTTAGGACATCTTATTCTGCTTTTACTGTTTTGATCTTAATACTATTATCGTCTTAATTTTATCTGTACATATTGTATAGCACTTTGAGTAGACCTATTAAGTTTTTTTTTTTTAAAGGTGATTTATAAATAAAATAGATTGGATCCCACAAGCCATGCCTCTACAATTTATTTTAGGCATGTCCTAATTTTCCACTTCCAATACTGATTATTGTAGCTTTTGGAATTGGCTGATACCAATACTGTTCCAATACCAGCATGAATCATACATTTATTACTTAGTTTCCTAACATTTCAGTCAAATGTTAGAAAAGGGTTGATCAAGAGATATTAATGAAAGAACAACTGAGCCAATGGTGTGTGCGAGTCAGAAATGCTGGGGAAGACTAAATACTGGACCAGAGACCTTCTGGAAAGCCAATATAATCAGATACCTGTTTTTTGGCTGATAAACCGATTCCTGATATCGATATATTGGGAGATTCCTAGTTCACTTGAATAATAATAATAATAATAATAATAATAAAAAAAGCATCACTTGACTTGCAAAAAGCAGTGCTATTCAACAGCCTTAAACCTCCCAATATCTCAAATGAGCTTCGCTTAAGTAAAGTTTGTGGTACGTTTTAATGGATTTATAATTCAGTCTCTCTTTATACATGTAAATTACAATGTTCAAAGTGTGGCTTTTTTTTTTTACATTTGACATCTGAATTCATTGCGGTGGTCCACCACTCATCCCAACAATTACTCATGCCTTGTGAAATTTCTGTGTCAAAGCAGGATGTGGGTCTTGCGAATCCAGGTCAAGACTCCCTAATCCATGAGGAGAAGTGATGGGAAGTGATGCTAAATCAACCGTTAAAAAAAAAAAAAAGCCCATAGTGCGGATAACATTCATCACTTTTGTTCAGCTACCAGCTTTAAACAAAGGAAACAGATTGGTAGAACACTTTGAAATGCAAAACACACAATAATGAATATATTAACAGAATGAGGCCTTCTTATTGTCATGCATTGATCTGTTGCATGTCTGCACAGCTATGAGACATCATTTTTTTCACCTAAGCTGGAACCTTTCGACAGTTCTGCTTTAAAGTGTGAGCGTTTTGTAACTTCACACTTGTTCGCAACCTGTGTCTCACTTTACACTTCCTAAAGTTGAAGTAACCAACTTGAAAAAAGATGAAGCAGGAAAGGAGAAGTTCTGAAATTGTTTTTCGTGTGAGAGATGCAGCTGACAAGACGCTTTCAGAAGAAACCTGTAATATCTTCCGACTGATGGAATGAGGAGGAGGACGACGTGCAACAGACGTCTGATGAGGAAAAACTAATATTTGTGTCAGACTTGAGAAAATAGTTTCATTGACTTCTCTGTGTGCAACAAGAGATTAACTCATTTGTTAAATATTTTATTTTATTAATCTTGCTATGACTTTAATAAAGCTTTTCTGGAAAGATTTTACTTTGTTTTCTTTTTAAGTTCATCACTGAACTGTTGAGTCTTTTGAGACTCAGTTCCTTATTTCACATCCAATTCTTGATAAATTTAGAATTAACATTTTTGTTTTTACAATTAGGAATTTGTTTCAACATCCAACTTTGGTGTCCTTTTATTTTCAATCCCAAAGTGATATGTAAAAAACTGTCCAAAAATGCTTTTATTATGTTTTTATTGTTTTTAGCTACAGTGCTGTTGTGTCTAGCAAATAGCAACAAAACCAAAGTAACTGAAAAGTTGCAGCAACAAACTCCTTTTGTAAGGCACTGCCGAGGCATCATACGACAGTGGAAGAGTCAAAATTAGAAAAACATTATACAGTCCGTTTTTGCTTTCTAGGACATACAAACTTACTCTGTATAGATTTTAGCTGGCACTTTATTGTAAAAAATTCCAGGCTCTCAGCCTGGTTTGTCAGCAAAAAAATAAATCAAATAACCATTGAAAACATTTAGCTAATCATAAATAGAGAAGACCTAAACTGTTAACTAAGGGTGGTTAATGATTACAAATATTAATGTTATAAGAATATGGTGTTGGTGTAACATACTTTTTTCACATGTCTTAAGGGAACAGGTATTGCAGTCGCACAAAATGTTTCTGCGCAAAGGAGACAATTAGAAGAAGGAAAATAAGCAAAATAGAAAATTGGAAAAAAGTCCAAAATGCCAAAAGTCTGGCATTATATTAAACAAATGCGCAGTTAAGACAGTAAACTGAATTAATCTGACACAATGGCGCAACGTTCACCCTATCCTGAGATCCCATTAACAGCAATAGACATAACCAATCATTAATATTGGGAGAAACAGCCACTCAGATGATTATGCGCAAGCTGCAGAAGAGAAATTAGTAAGAACAGCAGCAGCAGCTGCAATAACGCACACTTCACATGAAACTGCCTTGTGGCTCCCAGATTCTGTTACGCACAGAATTTCAACAATCTCTGAGAGGAAGTCAAGTCTCATTTTACCCATCAGGATGTGTTCACAAAAAAAAAAAAAAGGAGTCATAAGTTGATTTATGATTTATGAAGCTCAGATCACTTGTAGGGAATCTTCCTGCCGATTTAATTAGCAATAAAAAAAATACAAAGAAGAGGGACAATAAAACATCTAGGTTTTTCAATCCTGGTGTCCTGAGACAGGATAAAATGAAGTTATCTCAGGTTTTGGATGATTCTCCCTCAACAGGACTGCTGGAAACTCAGACACTTTGTGAAAATAAATACAATAGCCTCTGACTGAATGCTGCAGAAATCCTGACGTCTCATTTCTTCATCAAGTATGCAAGACCAAGGTTTTCTGACATGCGCATCATTAATAAGTAAAGTGACTATAAATGATGGGATGTGTATGCTTGGGAGAATGCACAGTTCTGATGAAGAAAGGGGGAATTACTCTTACTGTATATTTAAGTAGCTTACTTTCAAGTAAGCTTTGAGAGATTAATTGTTTCTGAAACACTCGATAACTTTCTAGAGCTTCATCTCTTTGTGCGACTTATGTTCCGAGATGCTTTCCAACCACCGGTGTTTTCCAGCCACGTAACAAAAAAATTGTAAAAAACTACAGAGACATCCTGCACCTGTTTTCACTCCACTTTTATTTGGAAAGGATTACAAAATAAAGGAACTGTGTGGACGGCTGAGGCACACCGTGACTGCTGAGCTCACACTGATCCATGGAGCAGGTGAAATATTGCGCCTCTCAGTTGAATGTGCTTATTTATGGCCCTGTTCTCTCACAGATGTTGTTTTCAAAAAATCAGAGTATGTTAAACACAAGTTTGACAACACTGCTGATTAAATACCAGGGAAGCTTTGTATCTGAAACATTACGCATGAAGGCCGTTGTCTTCCAACAAAAAAAACAACAAAGGCCGAGGGTGGTAACAGATGGTTTTATTTGCACGCACTTCCAACTTGTTTTGAAAAAAATATATGTATGCTTTATTTCTTGTAAAAAAAAAAAATAGCGACAAAATAATTACTAAAAATCTCTTATAACTTGGTTGAAAACGAAAGTAAACTTAATTTGATGTATCAAGTTCAAAAAGGTGGTCAAGAAAATAATTTACAAAACCTCCCATCAACACACACGACATCTGCCCAACAATAGACCTCCACCAAGCACCCAGTCTTGAACGAAAAACGCATTCAACTCAACCTTCGTTGGGTAAAGTTTTTAGCCTTTTCACTCTCTCTACTTCAGATGGTTGTCTCTAGTTTTACTTCACTCCTGAGAGCATCGCAGCACACAGGAGGCAGAGACATAGCCAAATAGGCAGGAGCGAGTTTTGTTGGTTTTTCAATGTAATGTCATTTTTTTTAATGATATTTATTTAAATTATTCAAACTCTGCTTATGGGTTAGTGGAACTGCACATATATTGGCTCTATACGCATCAGATGCTTTACATTGTTTTAACATATTGAAAAAAACCCCAACAAACTTTCATTTTGAAGGTGTGGCAGCTTTTATTTTGCCATAGCAATGTGCCACGATCAATTACACATAAAGGAGACCCTGTATTGTATGGAAAAAAACATTTTCTATTGACAAAAAAATTAAGTATATCTTTACAAAAACACAGAGGTAAAGAAGCATAAATGTCAACATGTCCCTGCTCCAACATCTAAGAAATGTCAACAACATTATAAGCTGAACAAAATCTATTTATTTTTTTCTAATGGGTTCTTATTGCATCAGAGCATCCCAGCCATCTTTAAAAGTCTGTAGTAACAATCCAACGGTTAGGAAAGCTGCTTCCTAAAACAGATCTGTGCAAGACAGCCTAAATGGGGACATTTTTCCTATTTTCCTACAGTTCCTATTTAAGGTGTTTCCACTGTCATTTTAGCTCTGAACACACCCTTTAGTAAAGCGCGTGTTTAGACAGGGGCTGGATCGTATTTCAGCCCGCTGCAGCCGTCCCGCCTGGGAGCTCTGTGTGAATACCAGGCGCTGCATTCCACCAGTGGTCTGTCTGGGGGTGGGGGGAGCTGACCAGAAGAGCTTTGTATGGAGAGAGGCCATGGCGGGCGGGTTGTACTTTCACCTCTGGATCAGATGGTCAGTGAGTTTGTAGCTGCTTAAATAAGCAAAGGGCAGCCCAGGAAAATAAAACTCAAAGAAATAACTGTGGGGGAAATCTGATGCACCATTTTCTATCATTATTTTTAATGGACAATTCCTGATCCGTTACAACAGTGTGGCTAAAACAAGTTGAGAAGGAAAAGAAGACGTTTCCACACTTTAGGTCACAACACCTCAGTTGATTTTATAATGTACGATTACTGACGTGTGAAAAAGGTTTTCACGCAGCCCATGAGCACAAAACGCGTCATATAAAGTAACCAATAAACTTGTGAGAAAACATAAGCCCAGTCAGATGTTTAATGTCCCACTGATGGTTTGAAAACATGTGCCACTGTCACAGTTTCAGAAATATATTTAAAAAGATACATAAATTGTGGACTACTTCAGTTTGGTTAATGTCATCGTTTGCCTTTTGAATTTACATCAGATCTTCATGGCAGCACTCTACCTATATGTAATGTAAACATCAGAGGTTATGGTGACATTACGTTCCTGCAGAGCTAAACCCTAGCTGAATACCAATTCTTTACTTACTAAATACCTACATGCAATAATCTGTCATGCTTCTGATTTAAAAATTAATTATGTAGACATTAAAAAAAAAAAACATTTGGCACTTAGTAACAACAACTCTAATAAAATGCAGTGACCAGTTTAAGGAATCATAAAATACAATGATTTAAAAGGAAATTATTTCAACATTTTTGCAATCCAACTGAAGTCCTTAAATTATGTCCCAGAAAGTGGGGAGTGTCCATAATGTCCTCCCACTGAAGCACAGAGTAAGGCACCTCTTCCCCTCCCCTCCCTGTTTCTGAGCACTGTCAGCTGGCAGAAGCTGCTATGTTTTTTTTGTTTGTTTGTTTGTTTTTTAATAGAATTAAGCTAATTTTTGGAAAAGGTTCATGTCTTAAACAACTTCTGGAAACTACATGTGGCACTTCCTGTAACTCTGTTATAAAATGGCAAGCTGCAAATACCATGTCTGTCAAAGTCAATGACTGCAGGCTCTACCTGAGCAAACAGCTGAATGACTAAGCAACTAATTGCTCCATAAATTGCAGAAGGCTAAAAAAAAAAAAGAGAAAAAGAAGAAAAAAAAGGTATTATATTGGAAACTACAATGTGTAGCCACAATCATACAGTTTTAATGAAACATACTCATGACTTTTTTTTTTTTCAGGACAAATACAGATGTTGGGCTTCAGTCAAAACCTAAAGTCAAATGTGGTTGTCACATGTCAATGTCTTGCAAAACAAACAGCACACAGTTTACATGGGCTGATTAGTCACGAACTGGGTAAACCAAACCATCTCCAGCTCCTGTGACAGGCTGTGGGAACCAGAAAACTCAGCCTACCTTATACACGTCTCCGTATGTTCCGCTTCCCACCCTCTGGATGAGCTCAAAGTCATGCTGGGGGTTCCTCCTCTGAATTTCGCCGCTCGGCTGGGGATAGATATCCATGGTGGCTTGAAACCGAGGGATCCTTTACATGGAGTTGGTTAAACGTGGTGTGGGTGGTTGAGAGGACAGTCTCGACCAACGCTACTCAGACGGCGCCTCTCTGAGCTCCATGTCCTGACGCAGAGACAAAGTTTGTGAAAGTGTTAAGTGGGCTAAAATAAAGTTTTAATCCCACGAGGCGTTCTCCTTTAAAGAGAACAAGTGTTATAAAACACGTATTTCTTAGAGTGACACTTCTCTTTGTTAGCGGCGCGGTGCTTTAAGCACACAAGACCAATTGAGTCATAAATTCTAGCTCAGAGGAGTTTGTTTCATAACAGCCTCACTCTACAAGCATTACTTTGCGATACTTTTGCCAGGAAAATTGTGGACATTCCAGCAAATAGCCACAACCAGCCAAGGGCTTAGCGACGGCGCACATCGGCTAATGCTAGCTAACGCACAAGCTTAGCTCCCCGCCTGCTTTTAACTTCAAACTGGTCTTACCTTTTTCAACGCAAACACACAAAATGTCTCCGTGTTGCATTTTGAATCCCCTCCGAGTCTTTAACTATTGTCGCGGCGTCGAATAAAGGCTTCAGAAAGTAAAAATGTTGCTCCTTTGTTATCGAGGAAACAGTAGTAAACTTCAGTTGGCTGCAGCTCACTCAGTCTCTTTTAGAGCAGAACAGGCGCCGCAGTTCACTTCAATCCCCCAGAAATCTCAACCCCAAGTTTCCCCGTCGACATGTCATTTCCCTCCGCTGGCAGTTTTAAGAAGCTCCGGCATTATGTATTGACCTCCATCGTCATCCCGCGCTAATAGTAGAAGGGTTGTAAGAATTTAGTTAGAGAAAACGCTCTCTTCTAAAGCAACAGTGTCCTGCTAATCTCTGCTGTCGATGGTCTGTGTCTTACGGTGCATTCAGGGTACCAAGAAAAATTAGACTGGTGAGTTTTTAAACACCGTGTCCCCTTATCCAGATTTGAAACTTGCAATTTTCACTACAATGCTGTAAATGCTATAATGCTGATTACTCATGCAAAACACGACGATGATTATATAATTAATATAAAATGCGACCGCCAGAATAACATGGACTTCAACTTTAACTAAATAATAAATTAAATCTTTGTTTCCAAGACATACTAGTTATTTTTTTAGTTTAGTTTACAGTCAATACGTTCAATTTCCTCCATCACCACTTTCATTTTGGACCTATAGACAGAGCTTTTCAAACACACACCAGTTTGTTATGCAAGGACAAAAGTGTCACAATTGAAATCCATATGAAAAAAAAATTAGTACGTTGATAGTCGTAATAATTCTCAATGCTCACATCTAGTTTATATTTATTTATGACTCTGTGTCGCATGCTATTTATTATTGGACCAGATGTAACAGATTATTTTTGATGAAACTGAAATGACTGTGAAAACCACAAAGGGATTAAATGACGAAATAAGAAGTACCTTTCCCTTTTCCTGTCACATAAAAAAACTCCGTAATGTCCCTGAAGGCAACATGGGTTCCAAAATTTGGGCAATGTCGCCACCTACCGACAAAAATATAAACTGCATGGGCAGTTTTATAAAAATAATTGTTCACCACTACAAAGCTCATATACGATCATTTTTTTGTAACTGAGGCATATTCACATAATGTACACTTTGTCTACAGTTCTACGCATTTTTAATCGAGCTCCACTCGCCGTTCAGTGCTGGGACAACAAACTGCAGCGCCCTCTGGCGACGAGATAAGCGTCTCACGCGGCGAATAAAAGCACCATCATCCTCCCGCAACAGGAACGTCGTTGTGCTGGAGATAAGGGCATCCTCCCAGCTCTGGACGCTCATGACTACCGACTAGGATCGCTCATTCACGCTTCGAGCCGGGGGATAACAGGACCGCATCATGGTGAAACACCGTCCCGAGAGAGACAGCTGGGGTGAGTGTACGTACAAAAACATTTTCATGTTTCACACAAAGGGTGGAAACGATGCAGCGCTCCGGGTGTCATATGCTCGGTTTGTTTTCGTTTCGGGACACTGAGACCAAAGCAGCTCTGTGCATTCTGATGTCTCGGCGTCTGTACCTTGCTGGTATGGAAGGAAACACCGTGCTGCAGTCGGCCTCTGCAGGCACAATGAGACCCGTTCATTTAAAAATATATATATTTTACCAATATATAGATGAAATGCAGTGATTGGTTGACAGAAAGCGCTCTGTTGGGACAGCTTAGGCCTCTACAGGCCCCAAAATCACAATTTTATTCTCAATGTTTACAGTTACTGTTTGATTTTATTTTATTTTTTTTTTTTGCTGAAGCTGTGTGATGCCTTTGAGATAAAATGGATACAATCCTGCATCAGAAATCCCATCATCAGGGTTGTAGTGGTTACCAGCACCCATCTCTGACATCACTTTAGAGCCCAAAGCAGCTTGTGAGGGGGCAGTGGGAGAGGCCTGTGTGAGAAACGAGGGGGGAAAAAGATGAAAATCTGCTGCTGCTGTTTGTCAGTTGAGCCGCTCTGACCCACTTAATTCAGCTTCTGACGTCTTTAGCAGTTTTAAAGGCAGTGGCAGGAGCAGCATGATCAGGTCGTCCGCTGGGCCTGGGAGGAGGCCCCTGCAGTGGGAAACCAAACAGGGAAGAAGCGGAAGAACGGTTGCTCAAATCGCTCCCTGCACGTTCAAGTTGTTCTATGTCGCGTCTTCCGACACGACCCAAAAGGCTGCCTGTTACTTCGTGACCTGTTACCAGAGCTTCACGTGAGCTACGGCCAGACTTTAATTTCAAGTCACTTCCTGGAAGACAAGATCACATTTTCCTAAAGCACAGGCTGGGTGGTTGAGACAGATAGCCTCAGTGTCTTCCTTCCGTTTACACAATAGACCAAAAAAAAAACATAGTGGTGCATATTTCGTGATTATTTAATTTTTTTAATGTATAAAGTTCAGAAAAAAAGTGGTGTGCGAATTGTATTGAGTTCCCTTTACTCTGCTACACATAAATAAAATCCGGTTTGCAGAAATGAATTAATTTGTAAACAGAGAGCAGTGTTAAAAAACATATCTGAATCTACAAACATTTGCTGCTTGGTTTGGAATTGCAAAGTCCAAATTGTATTGCAATTAATAATCTCAGATATGTTGTTTTTAAGAAATGCTTTCTGTCCAAGCTGTTTGAGTTATTTAAGAAGCATGGATAGTATGTAAATATGTCAGCTTCCTTGCTGCTTGGAAACACTCAGAGCTGCTGCCCGGAAACCTTTTAGCCCACATGATCTCATTGAGCTCTGACAGATTGGATAGACGCAGTGGACTGATTCAGTATAATGAATATCATCGCCTGCAAAAACGGAGGTTTGTCTTTCCTGCCTTTTCTCTTAATGGACTGCCAGGTCTGGCCCGTCATCACAGCGGACAGAAACTGCTGGCTCTTCTGACAGTTTCACAGCCTTGGTCGCCTTGAGCTCACGCCTCTGATTTGTCCTTCAGGGTCCCTGAGCGACAAAAATGTTTATGAGTGGAGCTCCGAGGAGGAGGAGCCGGACGGGCGAGCCCGACCCATCCAGGTGCTGCTGGTCAAAGACGACCACAGCTTCGAGCTGGACGAGGCGGCGCTGAGTCGGATCCTGCTGTCCGAGGAGGTCAGGGACCGCGAGGTGGTGGCCATCTCCGTGGCGGGGGCTTTCCGCAAGGGCAAGTCCTTCCTCATGGACTTCATGCTACGCTACATGTACAACCATGTAAGTGAGTGTGACTCCTTGTTGAAGCGGTTAGAGGAAGTGTGAAAAAATAACTTCTGGCCTATCGAGTTTTACAAAAAGATCCGAAAGTGTTCTCTGATTGGTCTCCAGCCGCTCAGGGTGCTCTGCTGCCTTTACCTCATAGTGTATTTCTGAAGTATTCACACCCCTAATAGGAGTGGTATTATGTAAAATTGATGCTATAATGTTATTCCATTATCAAAAACATACCTGGAGAGTTGCTTTGAGTCTTTCATGCATGTTTGAGAAATCCCCGAATCTCCCGTGGCAACCATTCAGCTGTGCAAAACGCTTGGGGGGACCTAGCTCCGCCTTCAAGACAAAGCTCCTCCTCCTCTATCAGTCCTCACACTCAGCTCCTTCAGACTAGCCAGCAGCAATTAGCAGACACCTGGAGGAACTGCTCATCTTCCGAGCTCATCTTTCTCACTGAGAAACTTCTCAGTGAATCGCTGGTAACAAAAAAAAAACAAACAAACAAAAAAAATATATAGCTAAAGGATTAATAGAGGCAAAGTTTCAGAAAGAACATGAGTTTTTAAAGAGACAAAGGCCCAATTTCCAGGCATTAAATTAAATAAAAAGTATTTTAAGTCATATTTGATGTATATAATATTTTTCTGACATCTGAAGTTAAAAACGTTACTTGATTATGCAACAGAAAAATAAATACGACTGCGCCTTTAAACTTTTTAACATTTTCTCATAGCACAAGCACAAACTTTAGAGTGTTTTATTTGGATGTTATATGATAGACCAACAAAAAGTGGTGGAACAATTTGACGAGGACTAAAACGGATCCCGGGACTTCCTTTCTGAAAAGTGTGGCCTGCATTTGTAGGCCAAACAAATGCAGGTCTTCATGGTGGAAGCATCATGCTGTGAGGACACTTGTCTTTAACCTCTTTCAGAACCTGTTAGGTAGCAACATTTCCGAATTTTAATTTAAAAAGAAAAATCTGAATGTTTTGTCACATTTTTTTATGCATTGGTTTATCATATAAAATCCCAATAAAATATACTGAAATCTATAACGTAGCAAAATGTAGAAAACTCAAGTATGTATTTGTTCTCTGGATAATGTGCTTTTTAAGTTTGGGTTTAGGGTGTATCCCATACTTATAGCCTCACCAGTTGTACAGGTACAATCTGTTCTTTCCCAATGTTCATTCCCAGTCTAGTTTATAATTTAGCTGCACATAAAGTTTGTTTTGCTGCAATCTTTCCTAAATGAGACAGCATGCCACTTGTCAGCAGACCAAGTGTTATCTGACTAATAAATTGCCACACTCTGTTGCTCAGTCGTCTGAAAACTGGCTCGGAGACGCGAGCGAGCCGCTGACCGGCTTCTCCTGGAGGGGGGGCTCAGAGAGGGAGACCACCGGGATCCAAATCTGGAGCGAGGTCTTCCTGGTGGACAAACCAGACGGAAGGAAGGTCAGAATAAATTCCTTGACAAAACAGCAAGGGACAAACGGGGACAACTGCGGTAATATTTGTACAAAACCTTCAAATAAATTCATTTTTATTGCAGTAGCATAACGGCACACTGGGGAAAAAGAAAAGGCTTTTAATGTGAGTACGTGAATTTGGTGGGGAAATGAATCGGACATTGAAGACGCATCTAATTAGTAAATCCTGACTTTCCCTGGGGAATAAATATGACGTGACACATAGGCCTGTTGCTCGGCTGGACAAGGACCCATATTTTTCTCGCTAATGAGTAGGATGATAAGGGAGGTAAGGAAAAAAAAACAGTGCTACAGTACAGATTGGTTCACCAAGTCTCCGTAACAACCATTGGACATGCTGACTGCTGTTTGTGTCCTACCTTCATATGTGAAGCGTACTAAACTCTGCTGGCCGTTTAAGTTGAACTTTGCGCTTTGGTCAAATGAGACAAAGGTTGAGCAACAGCCTCTGAAGGTGGGTCAAGTATGACAGGAAGGATGACTGGGGGAAAAGCGCCATACGCCTACTGTTAGGAGCGGTGAAGGACCTGTGATGCTGTGGGCCTGTAATTGTAATTCAGTAGATTTATAGATCCGTTGAAAAAAAAAGAACAATTCTAAATCAATTCAGGCCTGTTTTTCCTGTATCGGTAGTGAAAAAAGTGGATCAATACATCTCTAGTCTCCTAGTAAAATGAAAAAGAAGCATCTTTTGGTCTTATTCTTATGATAAAAAACATAAAGCCAGTAAACACATAACTGAAAAAGTATTAGATCAGCTGTCTAAATCATTCAACTCGAGTGTTTTAACCACTTCAACACCCTCAGGTGCATGAAAAACACCAACATTTGAGAAAGAACAGGTCGCTCTTAAGAGCATTAGGAACTCAGACATGGTGGAAATTAGAGTGTGGGAAACCGCATGCTGGCCAGTGTGTAGAAATCATCAACTATGTGCAGAGTGGATAACTACAAGCTTCACATGGGTCTCAGATTATTCCAAGAACGTTGCTTCCTTAATGGGTTTCCACAGCTCTGCATCTCAAAGAAGCAAAGTGCCGGACGCAGTGGTGCAAAGAACTCCAACACTGGACTCTAGTATAGTAGGGATTTGTACTTTGGAGTGATGATTCCTACTTCCCTGTCAGGCGAGGTAATGGATTAGACAGCGTTTGGTAGTTGCCATGAAAACGGTCCTTTAGGCTACGCCTGGAAATTGCTGGTATTTTAGGATGTTGCTTGGGGGAAAAGTTCCACGTTTAGACGGTACTGACAAGCCTCCTTGAATCAGCTGTAGTAGTCATGCCAGGCCACTAGATGGCGTTGTGATTTTAGCATTTCATCAAACGTGCATGCGTTTTTGACCCTTATCTTCCACCGCGCTAGCTCCCACCTCCCTCATTGAGAACAGTAACCCGTCTCCGCTGAAAGAATTGATGATGTCACACATTCTTATCGGAAATTGTGTGAAACTGAACAGGCTAACTAGCACAGGACAGTACAACACGCACTGTTGCTTTTGTTGCTAGCTGCCTGTGGATGCGCAGAATGAACTCTAAAGCCGTGTGTTCTGCGATTCAACACATTCGGGGGGAGTTTTATAGAAAAGTTTCAAAATGTGTCGTGAGAGACTCCGGTCACTGGTGTCGTGTAAACGCAACAAAAATATTACAGTTTAACGAAGGAACCGTTAACGGAGGAGTGTCTCCATGTAAGCATCGAAGGAGATTTATGTTGTCCGTTTCTTAACCCCTTAACTCCCGTCAAAGCAACCATGGGAAGACGTTCTGGACAATTTTATGGTCTTCACGCTGAAGGAACAGTTTGGAGATGGTCCATTTAGTACCGACACGGCTGCCAAACAAAGCACAAAAGTGCATGGATGAGCGAGTTTGCTTTGGACAATCTTTATTGGTATGACCTCAACTTGATAGAATCCCTTGAGGATCAGTCAGAACAGTGTCCAACATCAATGTCTGACCTCACCAATGCTTTCCTAGAAAAAAGGTCAGATATTCCCCTAAGAAGATCTCTAAACCTTCCCAGAAGAGTTTGGATAGGATAGTTTTTCCCATGGACGACATTGGATTTTCTAAAGTTTTTCATAGAGATTTTAGAACTGCAAGAAAAGACTAATTTATTTGAAGGTTTTGTTTTGTTTGTTTTTTTCCACATCTGTGACTGTAGAAAACATTCAGACACACAAACGGGTCAGTTTCTTTTGTGTCTGATGACGCAGGTCGCCGTGTTGCTGATGGACACGCAGGGAACGTTTGACAGCCAATCCACGCTGAGGGACTCGGCCACTGTGTTCGCCCTGAGCACCATGATCAGCTCCATGCAGGTACCAAAGTTTAGTGCCGTCTGAGTGCACCGGTCGGTGAGGTTTGCAGGTCCATAGGAAGCAGCTGAACAACTGTACCCTGAATTTAAAAAGAAAAACCTCATCCTGTTTTTCTCTCTTCCTCTGATATGACAGCATTTTAAATACTCTCAGCGTGTCAATATTGTAAGTAAACTGTCTCTTCTAGGTTTACAATATATCACAGAATGTACAAGAGGATGACCTCCAGCACTTGCAGGTAAAAAAAACAAAACATTACATTATCATTCAAAAACTAGTATTTCTATTGAAATTTAAATTGAATGTGAGCATGGTTTATCATCAAGTAAACTCAGACTTTATTGCTACCTTAAAGCGCGGAGCTGAAATTAAATATTTCAGACCATCATTGACGATGCGTTTATTCTTTCAGCTTTTCACTGAGTATGGAAGACTAGCAATGGAGGAGACGTTCCTTAAACCTTTTCAGGTATTAAACATGTTTCCAATTAAGTGCTGCTTTAACACAAATTCACACTAAATTAAACTTTTTATATATATATATATATATATATATATATCACATATAATATATATACTTATATATATATATATATAAAGCAATAATATAGATGCTACATGTTAAAATAAAGTTGAAAGAAAACAGCCATTTTAAATAAAAAAGGTACATACATATTTATTATCTCTTCCAGTCCCTGATTTTTCTGGTTCGGGACTGGAGTTTTCCGTACGAGTTTCCTTACGGACAGGAAGGGGGCATGAAGTTCCTTGAGAAGAGACTGAAGGTCAGTCGTTTCTGATTCCACTAACTTACAATAAATTAGATCATCATCAAAAGGTTCACTTATTTCAGTAATTTATTCAGGAATTGAAACATGCATTTCTCTCAATTATGTTGATTATTACATACAGCTAATTAAAAAAAAATCTATGTCTCTAAATTTTTATTTAAAATCAATAAATAAATAAAAAATGTTTGAATGCCCAAATACAGTCATGTTATGGCCCAGGAAGTCTCACCATGAAGAATGCTGACTGTTGCTCAACAAAAAGTCACGGACATCCTAAACAGTGAGGGCAAGCTGCCTCTTCACCCGTGGTAAAACGGACAACGGAGTCCAGCGAAACAGGCGCTTAAATTCCGTGATAAAAGGCTAGAGGTAAAAATAATGCACAAAATCCGTGTAGGACGGCGAAGTCCTAGCACAAAATTTCGTGTAAAGGTGTACGGAGCCTGGTGCTGCAAGGTTGAGACCTTGTCCTGTTGTGGGCAGCGGGGCCCGGCTAATGCCCGTGGTAAAACGGACGGCGGAGTCCAGCGAAAACAGGCGCTTAAATTCCATGACGTGATAGGGAAAGGGATAAGGGATAAGTAAAAAATTAGCCAATAGACAGTCTAAAATCAAACGACTGGAAGTATGTCAAAGATCAGGATCTGCACCAAGTAAAACACTTAGATAAATGGATAACAAGTTACAAATTTGACGGTCTAAATTAATGTTTTGATTGTTTATTCTGCTACATGACTGTGTTTTTATGTTTGTTATGATGTAAAGCACTTTGAAATGCCTTGCTGCTGAAATGTGCTATACAAATAAAATTTGATTTGATTTGATTTGATTTCACCAAGTCCTGTATTTGGACACACTGCAGGAAAGTTAAGTGGAAGGAAAAAGTACAGTACAAAACCTTGCACCAGGAGCAAGGCTACCAGCAGCCATGACAGGATTTTGTTTTTTTTTTTCATTATAAATTCTTTTAGGAAATATTTAGCTTTGAACTCTTGAGATTGTTCACTCTGCTTGGAATGAGGCTGTTTGGTTTAGAGTGAAGTGAATTCCAGAAATAAATGATCTTTTTGATAACATTCTACTTCACTGAGATGAGCTTGTTGCTATGATAAGGTTGGTCTAATTAAATCAGGCGTAGAACCAGAACCGTGTGCTTCTGCTGCAGATCTCAGAGAACCAGCACGAGGAGCTCCAGAACGTGCGTAAACACATCCACTCCTGCTTCACCAACATCTCCTGCTTCCTGATGCCTCACCCCGGCCTCAAAGTGGCCACCAACCCTCACTTTGACGGAAGAATTAAAGGTACATCGTCCTTTTTTTTTTTTTTTTTTTTTTTTAGAGGGACAATGCAGCCAGATAAAGCGGCTGCTTAATTTCGTTCATATTTGGAAACGGCAGATCGGTCGATATTTGCGATCGTCACCTCGCTGTTGACGACTTAGCGACTTTGCTGTTGTATTTATCGACATTTCAGACAAAAAAAAAAAATTGGTCTCACCAGTTTAGGTTTTTTAAAAATCGGTGATCGGCCAGGAGGTTTCAATCGGTGCCTCCCAACGTGGAAATGTCTGCATGTCACGTTTTGTCACTGGGAGAGGAGCTATAAGAGGACTAGGACCGCTAGCAAAAAAAATGTAGACTTAAGCTCAGAATGTAGCTTTTTTTTTTTTTTTAATTTAGATTTTGATCTCTGACTTCAGGTTATAAAATAGATTTTAAAAAATACATTACTTAATAAAAATGGCCTGTGGCCCTTTAAATGTTATAATAAATTGTTTGCGACACTACTTGGAGGAGTCGTCAGTGAGCCATTGGAGTGTTTTTGGTGGGAAAGGTTCACCACTGTTCCACGTTTTCATTTTTCTTCTTTGATAATACTGTGAATTTAACTGTTAAGACATTTCTTCCTACAACCAGAATCTTGGATAATAAGACTTAAAACAACTTTGCCTGTCACGACAACAAGTTTTGCTGAATGATAAATCCAGTGCAACATTTTTACATATCCAAAATAAAACACTGGAAGCAAAAAAAATAAATAAATGAAACTCTTACCATGTTATAACGCAAACTGTTTGTTCTTCTCTAGAGATCGATGGTGAGTTCATCAACAACCTGAAGATCCTGGTGCCCTGGATCCTCAGCCCCCGCAACATCGATGTGAAGGAGATCAACGGCAGCAAGATCACCTGCAGAGGCCTGCTGGAGTACTTCAAGGTCAGAACCAGTCGAGTGAATATGAGAGCATATCGTTTTGGATTTTATGCACGAAAAGTTTCCTTACCTCCAATGTCTTTGTTCCTCGTGCTTCAGGCATACATTAAGATATACCAGGGTGAAGAGTTGCCACATCCAAAGTCAATGCTGCAGGTACTTTTCAACTCGCTTGTCTTGTCTGATTGTGGGGTCTGCCGCCTGCGTAATTGAGACCTTTTGACATCAGTCCAAGTAAATAAAACCTCTTTAGAGCTGCAAATGTTGCATGATCTTTTTTTTTTTTTTTTAAAAAGGCTGGTTGTAATAAAGTGAGAAAAAGAAAATGTTTAAAGAACCATTTTTTTTTTCTTTGTTTTTTCGATTTAAAAACAAAGCAACATTTTTGCAATTAAGTGGATGTATACTTTTTTTTTTTTGCTATAGGATGTTGATGAACACTTTGAAAATATCATTAAAAATTCCTTGATTTTCTTTAAACCACATATTTCAAACTCAAGGCCAGCGGGCCAAATTTGGTCCACCATATTTAGGTTTTGCGGCCTTCTAGACGCTAGATTGACCATTGAGATAACACTTGTGTGCTTAAATATTATTTTAAGTACAAATAAGAAAAATCATTTCTTACTTGTACAGTGTGAAATTACATCAGTATGAAAAATGTTTAATGTTGAATTTCAAATCCAAAGATAATATTTTAATAGGTAGTTTTATCTAAACATTCTGCCACAACCGGCCCTTTAAGGACTTTAATTAACTGGATGTAATAAAAGTCAGGTTGACACCCCTGCTCTAAAGTATATGTTTATATACTTAATGTCTGCATGCTTCAAGCTTTTGAAATCAAAGTCAGAATTTTGACGTTCTGATTCTGAAAATGTCCAAAATTTTCAGCATATTTAAAAATGTTTAAAGTAAAATTAAAAGAAAATATTACCAGTTGTTTTATAGTCTCTATGTTGTGTTTTTTGTTGTTTTTTTTCCTCTGGATTTATTACATTGCGGCACATCTCGTGTTTCACTGTGAAATCTGTGTTTTCATTCAGGCCACAGCAGAGGCCAACAACTTAGCAGCAGTCGCAGCGGCGAAGGATCTGTACAACAAGAAAATGGAGGAGGTCGGTGGAAACGAGCAGCCGGAGTAAACGCCGGCGCCAAATTCCCGGCTTCCTTTCCCATTAATCCCCCCCCTCTCTGCGCAGGTCTGCGGGGGCGACCGGCCCTTCCTGGCCCCCAGCGAGCTGCAGAACCGACACGGGGCCATCAGGGAGGAGGCCCTGCAGCTCTTCCGCGGTGTCAAGAAGATGGGCGGCGAGGAGTTCAGCCGCCGCTACCTGCAGCAGCTGGAGGGCGAGATCGACGAGGTGTTCGTCCAGTACATCAAGCACAACGACTCCAAGAACATTTTCCACGCCGCGCGCACGCCGGCCACGCTCTTTGTGGTCATCTTCGTCATGTACGTGGCGGCGGGCATCACGGGCTTTGTGGGCGTGGACATCATCGCCAGCCTGTGCAACATGATCCTGGGCCTGGCGCTGATCACGCTCTGCACCTGGGCCTACATACGCTACTCCGGGGAGTACAGGGAACTGGGCGCCGTCATCGACCAGGTGGCCGGGGCGCTTTGGGACCAGGTAGGTGAAACTCGCACCTCTAAGCAGGGCCGGATCTACGAGGATGTGGGAACCCGTTTTGGTGGCCTGTCCACTGAAGATTCCTTTTTAATGCAAAATTACAGTGAATTAATAGGTAGTTCCCTACATAATTGGGTAAGAACTGGTGATGGTAGATATAATATGTTCCTTGGCCAGTAGTTCCATGTTGTTCCCCCCAAAAAATTTTTAACTTTATAATTTCAAATACTTGAGTATTGCTTATGTTCATATTGGATATAAAATAATAATAATAATCTGTTCCCCTAAAAATGGAGCCCTGGGCTCCTGCCTCTTTCTAATTGTCTTGAACTACATTTTTACTAAGCAATTCACAAACAAAATGTGTTGATTTCTCCATATAGATCCAATTTGTGATTGAAGACTTAAAAAAACGACAACAAAAAGATTCATATTCTAAGCTGCATTTTGACTGAGATATTTGTTGTGTTCTGCCAAGGAATGAAATTATAGGTTCTGCAGTTTATTCATTTGTGGTCAGAAAAAAAAAAAAAAGATCCAAAATCGTCAGCAAACACACGAATTGTAGGCCACTAGGGGGCAGCAAATCCTACATTGGTTCAGTGCATACAGTTTCTGTGCAAATGGTAAAAAGGAAGGATGGAAATAAAGAAATAACACAAGGAAGGGAAGGGGTAGAACACACAGGCATGGAAAGTGAGAAAGGAATGGCAGGAAGGACACAAAAAGGAAAAGAAGGAACGGTAAAAGGGTACAAGCAAGGATTGAAAGGAAGGACATGTGGGAAGTCAGAAAGAAAGAAAGGAGAAGAGGAACATTTAGACAACAAGAAAGGGAATAAAGTCTGGAAATACCGATATCTTTCCATACGCTAATTTTCCTTTTTTATATTTTACGACCAGGTTAGGTTCTTCTTCATTGTTGCTGATTAATCTGTGTTTTAGTTGTGCATCTTATCCACTTACTTCACGTGTGCTTATTTCTCTTAATGCTTCTGCAGGGGAGCACGAACGAGGTGAGTTTTTCCCACGAGCCGGGAGAGCTAAAGCATCTGCTCACCAAACGACGACTCGCGTTTGTGTCTGCTTTTTTTTTCTAAATTAGTGTAGGTACTCAAGTCCTTTCTTGTTGCTCCGTAAGCATGTCTTGCCTTGTGCAGTTATGCGCCCCCATGCCACCGCCGATGCTAGGTTTTCTCCAGGTTCTCTGGCTTCCTCCTACAGTCCAAAAACATGACTGTCAGGTTAATTGGTCTTTCCAAATTCTCCCTAGGTGTGTGTGTGTGTGTGTGTATGTGTGTGTGTGTGTGTGTGACAGACTGGCGACCTGTCCAGGGTGTACCCTGCCTCTCGCCCGGAACGCAGCTGGATATAGGCACCAGCAACACCCATTAGGGACAAGGGTGAAAGAAAATGAATGCATGGATGGATAGTCAAAGGCCAGACCTAAATCTAATTAGCTATCCTATTGAGCGGACTGGTTTTGAAAAATTTTGCAAAAATGTTAGTTTCTTGCTGTGGTTGTGAACAATCATGCAAAAATAAATAAATAAAACGAAAACATATAAGATTGTGAAATCAAACTATTAAAAGGTTAACAGGGTGAGAATACTTTAACACACTTGAAACCTGCTATTGCTGGACAATAAATTATCCCAGAAATTATTTTGATAAACATTAATATTGTCATTTTGAGACCATTTTCAACTAGTCCATTGATAAAGATATAATAAAAGTAAATTATAATTTCCAAATAACACGAAACACTGGAACTGGAGGACATTTTAAATATCTGAAATAATTACAGAAAACAACTGGAAGAGTAACTAAAATTGATTATGAAAGCTCAACAAAACAAAATTTTCCTTCTAAACATAGAAATTATTTGGGCCCAGTCAGGCAAAGCAGGCAAACGGCCAGCCAAGACTTTAGGAAAATAGAAAAAGTGCAAACTAAACACACTTCACCAAAATGTTCACCACTTTTCAAAATGGCGACTGAAAGGCAGCATAAAGATTAAGCGAATTACGCACACAAGGCATGCAAATGGAAAAAATTCTCTCGTTTTTAATTCATTGTTTGTGTCAGGCTTACTTAGCATGCATGTAGCATGTCATTTAGCTGGGTATGACGGTCGTATTTTAGGGAAATATCCGCCCGTCTGTCCAGCTAATGAAGACAGGAGAAGCATTTGAACCTCCGGCTTAAATGTGGAAGTAAATAAATTATTTGAGTTCATGTCACCAGCTCTCCTGTCGGTTATTACAAGTTGTTACAAGTCCTAACTGTTCATTTACCTCCCCCAGGCTCTGCACAAGCTGTACAATGTAGCGGCCAATCACCGGCACCTGTACCACCACGCCTTCCCCGGAGCGCACGCGGACGCCGCCGCCGAGGAGCGCGACAGGAAGAAGGACTGATGACGACGCGGCAGGGACTCTTTTCTTTTTGTTTGTTTGTTTGTTTGGGACGGACATCCTCACCCGTCGGGCACTTCTTTACTCTGGCGTCGGCTACAACAAGTCCAAGTCACCGCTCACAAGGTTCATGCATCAGAAATGTCGGAGCGTCGCCGCGGCGGTGGGGCGTCAGTCGTCGCGTGGGCGCCGGCTCTTTCACCGTCGTCTTTCACCTTTTTCGTCTCTGGGCACTCAGCTGGAGGAGACCTCAATCTGCTGTTTATTTCATATCACACAAACGTTCTCAGTCGTTTTAATGCAATTCTTCTTCTTCTTCTTCTTTACCCCCGCCCCCAAAGTGTTGCCCACTTTGTTGAAATAACCACTCGTGACAAACGTTCTTTAGGGTCTCGTGCTGTTTATATCTAAGATCTGCAAAAAGGCCAAAATTATGTACAGTGTGTTGAATAATGAAGCAGCATTATCTGCATGTTGATGTTTCTCATCTTTAAGCTCAGAATTCAGGTATACTTTTTAAAAGAATATATCTCTATGTTTTAACGGTTGTGACAAAGTGGTATTGTGCCATAAAATGTAAATGTTTTGTCTTATTTTTATTTTTATTTTTTTACATCTGCGTCGGCCCGGGTAAATGCAGACACACTAAACGCGCGGTTTGAGTTGGAGGCAACGCAGTGCCTTGCAGATTTTGGTCGTGTTGGAACCACAAACCTTCAATGTATTTTATTGGGACTTTCTATCGTTTTTCTGCCATTCAGCTGCATTTTCCCCCTCGTTTCTTGGCAGCGCCATCAGCTTGGATGAAGAGCATTTGTGAAGATCAGTTTTTTAATTTTCCACACTGATTCTCAAATATGTTGGGCAATGACTTTGACTAAGCCCCTCTAGTCCTTATATACATCATTACGCTGTTGTGTTGAATAGCCGACCCGCTAAAAGGTGAAATTCAGTTTCCAGTAGTATAGATTCTGTTATATTTTCTTTAGAGGTTAATAACATTTTTGTTAAATTATTTTATTGAGTTGAATCAACTCTAAGCAGCCTCACAGCATGACGTTGCCACCGAACCTTTGCGTAATTTAACACAATATCTCCTGTTGAGTGAAATATTGTAACTTTTAGTGCACTACTTGCCATATTTATGTATTTATTTATTAGCTGGTTATGTTTCATTTGCATAAGATGCGACCTTTTCCTCCTACTTTCAGAATTGTGACACTTTTTTGGTGTTCTGTCATGAAAAAACCTTGAAGAACGTGGTTATAAACAGGACAAAAAGCGGGAAGGTTTCAGGCGAAAGCTTTCCCGAGGCACTGTATGTGTGACGAAGCTCCAAGAGACGTTAAGGCGTTTCAATGCAGCGTCAGTTTCAAGTTCCCAGAACACGTCTGGCGTCGTCATCGTCATCATCGCCTCATTTTTCTCGTTCCGCTTGCAGCTTCGTATTTGTGCAGCATCTCTCCTTTATCCCCCTGCCGTGTGATCCAATGCACATGTGTTTGGCTTTTGAAGCCGAGAGCTTGCGTACGTGCGCGCGCGTGTGTGTTCAGCTTCTACCGTGACAAAGAGAGGAGGCCGACGGACCCATTGTTCTGTCCCTCGCTGAATGTTCCAGCAAATCCCAGGAATGTAGCCGTTCTGCGCCCGCAGAGGAACCAAAAGCTGGATGTTGCCGGGCGTGGCCACAGGCCCGGCTTTGGGAAAAGGCTCCTCATTCCAGATCTCATCCGTCATCTTCAACACGCGTAACTTGAACCCTCTGAGCAAAGAACCCAGTGGCGTGGCGACAAGAGGAGCCTCGAGCTCACAGTCATAAACACAAAGCTTTTGATGGTGACAGACTTCTCTTTTCTTTTTTTTTTTTTGGTGTGTGTGTGGATGCTTTGAGTTCACTGCTTGGTTTCTACAGTCTTCCACAGGGTGTAATCAGCATCAAGGAGGCTTTCAATCCAATCGCTTTACCTCTTAAAATCCCGTACGTTGAGTGTTTTAGGTGGTCTATTTCACGAGTCAGAGAAGTCGTTTTTGTTTGTTTGGAATGAGATGGAAACACTTTTAGTAGTTTCTTTTCCCTGTATCATCCCTCCTCTACGCTTAAAGGCAAGTGTTAAATGAGTCGACATCTTTTCAGACTAGCTGTTTGGCTTCAGCACACTGCAGAGTTAGTCACAAAGAGACAAATAAAGTTGGACCAAATTAATGAAAACAAGCCTTTCAGATGTGATTTTTTAAATATATATATATATATATATATATATATATGTAGAATAATTTGAAGAGAATCCGAGTTTAGTTTCCAAATGCAGCATCTTCATGAAGATGTAGATGGTCACCTGACACCTGATTAAGAAATTTACATACCTGCTATTTATTTTGGGGTGTTAGTGGTTTATCTGAACAGATTGTTTTAATTTTACTTTCAGTGTAGGGTATATTACTTTAAATTTATAGCAGATTTTCTCTGATGCAAACAGTCAAAAGTATCACACATACTGGATCTCTATCCGTATCACACAATTTGCTCTATACTAAAAGCAAAGTTGTATTTTGAGCTTTACATTTCAAATAAAAGATTTATATCTTAATAATTTCTCTCTTATGGTTGAGCGAGGCTCGCATTTCTTGCACTAAAACTGTGCATGAATCTAAAGCAGTTGGCTGTTTTCAGTTCAGTGTCCAATGGGATAAGGAGCAAAATATGACAAGAAAAGAACATTTATTTCTCAGAAATACAGTTTAACATAAGATTAATACAAAAGCTAAGTAGTAAATCTCAAGAGTTTTAGCTTTTGAATCAAATGACTAAAATAGAAACTTTTCAAAGATATTTTAAGTTATTGAAATTCACATAGTAGATAGTTGGCAGGTCCAACTTTGGCCCTGTTCTACTTATTCTAGCAGGTTAACTTCTCTCCTCTCTAAAGAAGTTTTTTAAAGACTGTTTACATGTTAGTTATACATTTGTACATTAAGGTCTGTTTGTGTTTGTCCCCTGCAAGTCCAGCGCAGCCACAGGATGGAGGGTTCCTGAGGCCAGATTCACTATCTAGTCTGCAGCACAACCTCACATGCAAGAAAGGGAAATTCTTTCTGCTCCTGCCTTTTCACTGTAAATCCAGACTGAAAAACAACATGAGGAAAGTTTTCTGACAAAATATGTTTTTAATAAATGATTTTGAGGGCACTGTGACTCAGCAGGAGTCGAGCGGAACAGGAACACATTGTTAATTTATTTCAATAAAACACCTCATAACGTGTCACAGGGAAGATGGACACATCAAATATGGCTGATGGTACTTTATTCTTAATATGTGCACGCATTGCACACTTGTGACATGGCTGTTTACAAGCAGGGGGAGAAGCGGTGTCATATTACCAGGCAGATGGGTTTATTTTTAGTCAAAGGTGCATCTTGACGTCACACGTGCTCTCCGTTCTTTTATTATTATTATTATTATTATTATTATTATTATTGGCACTCGTGAGTCAAGTTTGCAAAGAAGGGTGTTGTGTTTTTTTTGCTGGCGCTATGGATTTGGTGCCACTATCTGAGGGGATTAAAATCTGTGCAGCTGTGAACAATTTGAAAAGTGAATTTGGGATTGCTGAGCAGGTGGGAATTTCTATCCAGAAATGACCAAATCCTGCCAAACCGCACAGCACCAAGCCCCAATTACCACCCTGAAAAATAAATGACTGATATTCAATTTACTTTAGAGTTCTGATGTATTAACCATTTCAACCAATATTTTTGGATTTTGTTTTCCTGGAGTCTTATGGACAAGGTAAGCATTTCCATAGCACATATTTCTTCTACAGTGGATGACCAGTCACACAATGTCGGAGCGCTCCCACTAAACCATGTTCTTATTGACTTCTTTCCTGCTATCAGTAATATTTTCAGAAGGTATTTATCTTGAGTGTTGAGTTCATTTGGTAAATCACTTAAGATGTATATTTTTGAAATTGTGCTCGATTTCAAAGCCAAGAATTTCTCTTATCTCTTTGGTTAACTTCAGCCAGTAGGGATGAATCGATGGTCATATTTCTGGGCATCGTCTCCAACAATGCCCAGATTCAGCTCTGCCGGTCTGAGAAAAAGTTATTTTAGGGGTTATAAAAAAACCTAAACAATATTCTTCCATAAAAATTCCCTCCAGTGGTGGTAGTTTGTTTGGCATATGTTCAGCCACTCGTCCTCCGTCAGCGTTATTTTTGCCTCCTTCTCCCATGTATTTTAAATATATAATGTAGATGGGGTTTTTTTATTATTATTTTCTAAGCACACATATAGTCTGGAGAGCCTCTTCATATAATATTTACCTTTATAAGCATCGATAAAGATGTTAACGAGGTCCTGATCATTTTTTTCCCAATATTTGAATGTTCTTATTAAAGTGGTGCCTGAGCTGCAAGTATCTGAAAAAGTCTCGTTTGTCAAGGTCAAATTTTTCCTGCAGTTGTTGGAAACTTCCCAGATCAGTTCCAGATGAAATCACAGTTTGATGTTAGGCCTTTTCTAGCTGATTGAATTTTGAGTCAAGTTGTGCTGGTAACAAAATCCCATTTGTCCAGGTTATTTTTAATGTTATTAGTCATACTACCATAATTCGCGTTGGATATTTTGTTTAAATTTGTAGTAATATTAACACCTAAATATTTCAGAATCGGCTTTATTCAAGTTTCTGCACACAAAAAAGGAACTTGACCTTAGTAACACTGCTTGACATTTTAAATATAGATGTATAAAAAGCAAGAATAAAAAATTATTTTGTAAATATGCATAACTACAATGTTTTTATAGTGCATATTCAAATTCACTTCTAAAATAACTTAATTCCAAAGAAAAATTAAATGTTGTAACTCATTAATTGAAATTCTTCAAAGAGTTACTGTAGATGGTGATGGCTGCTGGCAGGAAAGATATCTTGCAGCAGTCTGTGTTAATTTGAAGAAGCCTCTGAATGAAGATGCTTTGTACCGTGAAGATGATGCTGGGGGTTGTCAAAGCAACACTCCAGGTATGTTTTGGATGATGGAATAGCATTATGACACAATGTAAAGCCCCTAAAAGTCCATTTTGATTTAAACCAAATAAGTAACACGGCGCTCTTCAACACTGACTTCCACATCAAAAGCAACAACTCCAATGCAAAGACATTTTTGCCCTCAATGCCAACAAATTAATTTCTAGAGTTGTAAAACCCTTAAAAAAAATCACACGAGCAAAACAATACTTTAAAATACAATTTAAAAAAGGGGTGCTTTGAAATTAAAGAACTGGAGTTGGATTTATATTTTTGGATGTTTTAGGGAGAGCTCATGTTTTACAATAACCAGATCCACCACTTTCACAAAACAGCTGCCTGTTAAAATGATGAACTGATCAGTTATAAGTGCTTTTACCACTTATAACTGATTTTATTAATCTATTTTATGTTTATGTTCAACTAAATTCAAAATCCAAGTGTAGCACACAAAACGCACGACACCCTTTAAAATCACTTCTGCATCCTGGACGAGTCAAATGAGGCAGCTGGGTGAACCAAAACTGATTTTGGAAAATGCCAAGCAGCCCAACATTAAGTTTCTGACTTAAACACAATTGAAAATCTGTGGAAAAAGTTGCCTCCATCAGAAAACCAATTAAAAAGAGTGGTCAGATATCCCACCAGCAGCTTGTTGAAGGCTACAGAAGAATTATAATTCTACAACCTGCTGAGAAGTTTTAAACACTAGAAGTGCAAAAATGTATGTGAACCTGAATGTAAAGTGAGAAAATCCACTTGGATTTAAACCCAGGCATCAAATTCTTGCTCTTAAAATGGATCAAAGTTGCACAGCTTAGTCTGCTTTGGGAAAAATATATTGACACTTGTGAACAGGTGAGACCTTTACTGAAAGTTTTTTTTTTTTTATGTCAAGCAGTCTTCAGTGCATATAAAATTATCTCTGAGCATCCCATACACGAGGCTGGGAACTTGCCCTAAAGTAAAGTCACCCAAAACATCCACTCCAAAAAACAAGACAAAGATTCACAGCAGGTCAAGTTGGCCAGAAAGGAGCATTTAACTTTGTCATTTAAAGAGGATATGGTAAAGTGTCCAGTAGCTTATTTTTGTTTTATTAAACACAGAAAAACATGAATACTCCCGATTTGTCGTAATGTCATGTCAGCTGAACGACAGCATCAATTGTGCTTCACAAAGTTTCATAAATCACACAAACCTCTGGATTGTCTTTAGTGTACAGAACGTCAGAAAACAAGAGCAACGCTTACGTTTATTTACTTTAGTTTATGATGGTTACAAAGCAAAAGGGAAAATAAAAAAATAGTGTTTAAATAAAAAAGAAGCTGCCGGTCGTTTTTTGCGGGAAAAAAAAACAAAACAAAAGACGGATTAGATGATGATGGCATGATATGAGCAAACACTGGAAAGATGATGCATTTGATTTTATTAAAGGCACAATTTTATGATGCTTCGCAGCAAATTTCCAGACTTTCTGCTTCTCAGTCCCCCCAAAAAAAGGAGAAAAAAAAAAATTGCACTATTATTCACGTCTCAGGTTGGTGGTTCCAAACGCCACAACAAGCAGCGTCTTCATTCTGACGTTTTTCTTTTCCAGTCATTCATAAAGTGAGCATCACTTGAGCTGATTCTCCCTCTTACTTCTCTCCGACAGGAAGTGCTTCGACTTCTTGGCTGATATATTTGGATCGAGCAAAAAGGCACGGATGTTGCTTTTTTTTTTGGTAAGGAAGCAATTTACAAGTCAATCTCGATATCTAAGGCAAAACACAGCGCCCTCCCCAAACTGTCGTGACCTCAGCGAAGGCGTTCCTCATCCCGTCACATGTTCCCGGCGTAGTTCTTGCTGGGCTGCTGGCCGTACCACTGCTGCCGCTTTTTGCGGGCCTCCAGCTCTGACAGCAGTTCCTGGCGGTACACCTCGTACAACTTGACGATTTGCTCCAGCTCCTTCATGAACAGCAGCTTCAGCATGCCCTGATACGTGTCCAGGTCGGCCAGCTGGAACAACTCCCACTTCAAGATGTGGTCGTACCTGAAGAGAAGAGAGGGGGGAAAGGAATAAAGTGTTAAGTTTTCGTACACATGGTTTGTTAGGAGCACAGGAAGGGGTGCAAATTTGACAATTTGCTCAGGGTTTCTGCAGGTCTCACCAACACAAATCTAAAATTTTATAGAACTTTAAGACCGCTATGAATGAAATTTAAGACCAGAAATAATGAAAAATGTACAAAAGCATACATTCTATAGAGCAGTAGTGGTAAGATTTTTTTAAAATATGATAAATGTAGCATCTTATAGGTTGGAAACAGAAGTGAACCAATGGCAAAGAAACGTTTTCTAGCAAACTGCAGATAAATGTACATTTGTTCATGAGACCCAAAAAGGTAACTAGAAAGCTAAAAAATTTGTTTTAAAAACATTTGTGTTTTAATATAGTGCAAGTAATCGAGCTAAGCAAGTTTGTGTTTTACTTTAGTGCAAAAAATGCTATCTAGCTTTAAAGGTACATTAGCAGCTAGCAAGCCATAGAATTTAATTTGTCTGCATGCAACTCAAATGTTTGCCTGACAGAAAAGAAAAAATACACCACACAGAATACCTGATTAAATACTCACTATAAAATTTAAAGACTGATTAAATTTAAGGTAAATTTGATTAAAGTTGACCTTAAAACAACACTGATTTAAGGGCAACGTTTTCTAGTTAATAGACTTTGTAAAGATTCAGACACCCTGTAAGAATAAAACAAAAATAATTGGATTATTCTCAATTTTAGACAAATATTTTTTTTTACATTTTTGTTTTAATTTAGCGTAAATAAGCCAATCACAACAAAAGATTGAGACCAGGTTCACTATAGCAACCTAAACAGGCGTCCAGATAAAGGACAATTACCGCCCTGAACTTCAACCAGTATGTAAGCTGTGAATACAATAAGGCAAGTTGGGAACCTGCCTGCTAACTCCACAGCCTACTCACTTGAGGGGTGCGCGGGCGTACACCTGCAGCCAGTCTGGGATCTCAGCCGTGTGGTACGGGTTAGCCGGCACCAGCACCGGCTGGTTCCTTTCTGGCTGATAGGTCGCAGGGGGCGGCGGCGGCTGATCGTAGCGAGGCACACTGAAAAGAATCATTTTGTGATGAACAGTAAATAATTTATGGAATCAGCTTACTGTGTTTTTGTAAATAAGGGGCAATTATGTAAATGAAAGATCCAAAACCCCCAAAATATTCCAAGAAAGGCCGTGGCTGGCAACAGCTGGTTTGATTCTTGAACGCACTTCAAACTTCTTTGAAAAATATATGTTGGAAGAACAGACGAAATAAAAAATTTCTTACACCCTCTAGGTAAGGTGGTGTCAACTTAATGTGGTCATACAAGTTCAAAAAGAGCATTTGAGGAACAAACCACTTGTTGCTGCCCACTACTTTTTCTAGGAGTAGTTTTGGTTCTTATAAAAGGTTGTGATATTTGAATCAGAAAATCATTTTAAAAGAACATTTGACAAATAAAGACATCTCAACAACTGGTGTGTTCTTAATGTCTTGAATTAATGAGGAGGTTTAAAAGTTATCAAAAATAATCGCAACAACTTTAAATAAAATTTATCATAGATTGAGGTTTCAAACTAACAAGTGTATTCTAACTACCTAAAGAGAAAAGCTAAATTGATAGAACTTAATGATTTACAAAAAATTCAACATAAATGCCCGTAGTTCATGGAAATATGTCACTATAGGATTACCTTGGGGCACATGGATGTCGATACTGTGCTCTTTCGTTAATGTGATCCATATAATAGACCCCAAACTCAGCAGACTGCACTTTCTCCCAGCCCGGAGGGAGCCCCTCCCTCTCTAGAGGGTGGCTCCAGTGTGTAGTGTTGGTGTTGTGGTCGATGTAGTACTTCCTGCCGCCGATGGTCCAGTCGATGGTCCAGCCGGCCGGAAGGAGGGCGTCCTCTCCGGTCAGGCTGGAGAGGTTCCCCAGAGACTTGGCCTGCATGCGACCTATGCCTGAGGAAAACAAACATTTCTGGCTGAAGCGGTAGAGACATCTGAGCAGCTGTCGGCTAATGGCACTTCTGGGAAAAAGGAGATATTTAAAAATGTCTTCCTGAATTGTGTGGGAAAGTGTAATTTAAAGGAGAGGAATGTGCTGTTGCTGAAAAGGTCATCTAATGGGGTGGCTGAACATACAGCAGGGTAAGACAAGGAGGCTGAGAATTGCTGCTAAAGGCAAGATGAATGCAGTTTGAAAGTAAAACTGAACATGGGCAGAGTTGTAAGTCATTTTGACTGATGTGATAAAGCCTCCAACTGTGAATATTTGAGAAATAGAAGGAAATGGGAGTGTTTTACATTTGGACAGGAAGTCAGCAGACTCTCCAACACCGGCCAGCTGTACACAAGAACAAAACGCTAAACCTCCCAAACAATTTCTGCAAGCTGCCAGCTTCCTAAAAGCTACTTTAATTAGCCACCAGCTGCGCTGATGAGCATCAAGACTTTGGAACTGACGAGCGAGCCAGGAGAAGAGCTGAAAAATTCTGGAGAAGTTAAGGGAATTAAAAAGGAAATTTAGGAAAATGGGAGCTAAAATCAGATAAATTCTGCATGAGTGTGACAGCAGCAGTGCAACAGAACTGGAGCTCTCTGCCAGCCGCTGAGTGAAGGAATGGAATGCGTTTCTGCTCCAAAGAAGCGTACTCTTAGTCCTCTATCTTCACCTCATCATCATACTTTAGTTTTTTTCTTCTTGAGGTAAAGACCCACTATGCAGGGTCACAGTTATGCAACGACTACAAACATTCGATAGAGAAACACAAAGCAGTAGGATAATGTGAATCGGTAAGAAAATGAAACTTTTTTTTTTTTTTTTTACAAATAAAATGTGACCAGAACTACCATATGTCTGTCCTGTCAATCATCTGAGGAAACCTGTACATTTTAGTTTTATCTTAAAGTTGCTATTCCACAAAGGTCAGATTTGTGGTGTGCAAGAAAAACATTTAACACTTTCACACCTGAGATGTCAATCACTGCAGCTCCTCCGTTACTTTTTGCTCCATTGGATAAAATACATTCAAGTTTGTAGTTATATCATAAAATGTGAGAACAAAAATTAAAGGAGAATACTTTGGCCACTGTAATTCTAATGCATGAAGACTTCTTGTAAAAAATATTTAAAAATTCTTATACAAGTTTTATAGTAATTGACTGTTGACACATAAATCAACTTCAAAATTAATTTCTGGCTACTTACATTGTACTGGCAGTCAGAAGGGGAAAGCTAAGACTTTTTTAAAGGGGCAGTATTACCTAAATAAATTTTTGTTAGCTTTACATCATGTTATAAGGTTATTCCCTAAACAAAAACATACCTGTTGCTTGGAGTCTTAAAGGCATGTTTGCAGAACGGTTTGATCTCCAGTCAGCGTGGCTTAAATGTTTGCTTTCTCCAACCACCTTTTCTACTCAACTCCTTCAGTCTAGCAGTTGCAGCAATTAGGAAACACCTGGTGCATCTGCACAGCTGCTGAGCTCATCACATTAACTACTTCTTCTTCTACTGCGTTTTTCTGGCAGTTTACAAACTTTGTGTATTACCGCCATCAACTAGATGGAGATGTAATTCAGAAATTCATTTTTTCCTATACTTCTTCAAATCTTAAAATAACTAAATTATATACATCCTTATGCACTCGCACACATACTAAATCATCTCAGCTAATTTTGTATCTTTTAAATATTTAATAAGTGCTTGAATTATATCACTTGATTGCTGCTTCCCTAATAAATTAGACATAGTTACTGAAATCCCCATCACCCTTTCCAATTCTTTCCTCTCTTTTATATATTTTCTATAATAAATCAATTATAGATTGATTTATTAATCAATCTATTGATTAATAAATCAATAGATTGATTTATTGCTCCTTCTGTTTCCCCGCAATAAAAACAATCCCCTGATGGATGTTTCCCTATTATTTTTCAACCACTATTTAAACTAGTATGCCCAATCCTCAAATCACACAAACTACTTCTGATCTAAAATAAATACTTAATAATAAATAAATTAGTAAAACACAGTTTTTACAGAAATTAGTTTCTCACACATCGTGACGTCAATTCTGACTAATGGCATCAAAGCTGGACTAAATATGTTTCTTATATTTTCTCATTCCCCAGTTCTTAAAGAGAAATTATGACTGGCGTCAGACATCTAAGAGCTGATCTCATACTGAAACAATGTTGTTGTTTTTTTTTTCCTCTTTATAATACTGGAACAAAATGAAAATAGTCACCTTCGGTGTAGCTGCACTTCTGGTTAAGTAACACCCTGCCTGCCTTCCATGCCACAAATATTTTGCTAACCAATTATTATCATCATCTGACATCCTGAGCAGGAGGGAGACGAGGACAAAAATGAAAAAGGACATTAGCTGGCAGTCTGAAATTTGAACAATGAGTAAATGTTAAACGCTCCAAGATTGAGACAAAGTGCAAGAATACCTTACAGATTAGTGTCAAGTCAAGACGACAGCAGCTCATTCTAGAGTAACACAAAAAGTAAAAAGGCTGAGAATGACTCTGCTCTTTCTTCTGACACACGCATTCATTTTTATGATCTCCGCATCAGCATGACATGCAGCTACACAGAGATCAGTGCATGGAGCTATTTAAGACGGAGGTTTCTGACTGTAAATTACTAGTTTGCCAGCAGAAAGTTATTGGCAAATGGAGAGATTTTTTTTTTTCTCCCTAAATGCAGAGACTCCAACACTTGTTTGACTTCACTTCAAAAAGAGCTGTACGATACGCAAAAGGCGGGTCGCATCAACAAGACGGCCACATAATAAAAGGGTTTCTGCTTGAGGAGAAGTGGAACATTCCTGCAAGCTGCATACAATTTTACTCTCGGGAAGTAAATTTACACTCACAACATACTACTGTTTACAGTGTGGAGCGTACATATAACAAGATGTAATCTGGTTGAAAACATGAACTAAAATGACTCTTTTGGATTGAAAACCGGTGGTTTGTACTCCTGTCATCTATTTGCGGTTCAAAAACCATCAGTAATATTTAAAACAGAGCACATCAGAGGGGTTACTTCGATTAAACCGTGTGTTAAGTCTCAATATAACTAGCAGGTTGGGATGCAAATCATTGATCAATGAGTTTATTGAAAGTTGATTGAAAATGGCTGCTCTGATAGCAGCCATTTTCTTAAAAAGCTCTTAAAAAGAGGGCTGGCACTCGTTCAATAACATAAAGGGTCACATTTTTTCATAATAAACTGAATTTGAAGGAAACTTCATTCAATTCTAACATTATTTTGTGACAGCTGTATTAAATACTGACTGAATTTCTCGCATTATTAAACTGAGGCGTATTTATAAAATATAACAAAACAGGAGCCTTTTAGGTTGCAGAATAGAAAAATAAGCAATGAATTTGTGAGACAATCTGTCATGAACAAACATGTTCATAAAGTACCGTCATGTTTTTTTCCCCGATCATGTCACAATTTTTCTTTGTTATCCTCTCCACTTTTCTGTTATCATAGCACATCAATAATTTTGGAATGAGATGCTGATGCTGCTCTGTGCAGTTCAGCTGAATGAGTGCTATTAAGTGTTCATATTTCAAAAAGAATAGCGAAAAGAGCCTTTTTCATCCCAAACTGGACTCTGTTTGAACAGTTTCTCTTTCCTGTTCTGGTATGGCCCCGCCATCTTTGTTTTTGTATCAACTGGTTCCACTTAATGACAGCCATCTTCTGGATGGAAGCCAAACTACCACACTAAAAACAGATCTAAGCGGACAATATCAGTTAATCTATCAGAACAATTTTTAATGAAATCATTGAGAATTAATTGCAAGTTGATTAACTGATTAATCCTCAGACTTGGAAGGTTTAATTTTAATCCACAAAACTTGCCATAATCAAATAAGACTTGATTAATATGTAAAATAGGTAATAGGTAAAATCTGTAGCCTTTCTTTAAAAATATTACTTTAGTTTATGACTTTTCAACTACTAATTAGAAAGCATTTCCTGGTACCTGAGGGGGGTCGGCTTGGCGCTGGGGAGGGGTGTTGGTGGAGATGTCTTTGGAAGTTGTGTTCATTATGTTCATAGTATCTATAGTCCTCAGGGAAGCGCTCCTGGATTCTCCTGGGCTGACGCTGCTGCTGGTTTTCATAATAGGGTTCAGGTGGGTAGTAATACCTAGCAGCATCTCCATTCTCCGACATGGGGCTCACGTCGGTGAGGAAAGATTGCGTTGAGTCGCGGTACTCGTGGGACAGGTCTCCCAGACTGCGAGGCAGGTATGGCGGCGCTGACATGCGGTGGCTCTCTCTGCGGGCCACTTCATGTGGCGGCCTCTGCACGGGTGCGCGGAGGACGCTCTTGTTACGGGACACAACCGACTCCCTGCTGGTCGCCACAGAGTAGGAAGAGGGCGTCATCTCTGGCGGGGGTCCCTCTGTTCGTCTGGGAATAGTGGGTCCATGGCGGATGAATGAGGGCATAAGATCTGCAAGACATTAACAAAGGTCAGCTCAATAATGTCAGGAGTTAGAGACCAGGGTTTCATTATAGGCATTATAGGCCTGGCGGCCCGCCATGCTTCACTGGCCCCACCGCCAGGCTAAACACTTCTTGTTTTTGTTTTTAGGTAAAAAAAAAAAAAAAAAAGAAAAGAAAAAAAGTTTGTTTTTTTTTAAAAGACGGATTGCAAGTGTCTCTGTTGTTCTGAGCGTTGTTGTTTTTAAGACCAGTTGTGGGTTTAAATTGCGTCTTGTTGGCAATGTTTTCCAGTAACATATAATTACCCAGTAATATTTTAACTTTTCGTGTCTACTTAACATCTTTTAATACAAAAACACAGCGGACCGCCTCGGCGCCCCGACCACTTAGCAAGTTTTCAGGGGGAGACCCTGGAGACTATAAACCAAAAACAATATTAGAAATTGGTGGGCAGATCCCTGAAGTGTCAAAAAACAAAACAAACATTTTATTAGAGAATGAATTGAAGACACTACAGAAACAGCATGCTTCTTATACTGCCGAATCATTCATCTTTTGCAATAAAATCCAATGGACTCTTGCCATCACCATAATATTTAACTTTTTACACAGAACCTCTAGAGCTCTGGCATCCCAAACTAACTTCATGCAATTGGAAGAAAAATGTTGGTCAAATTAAAAGATTACTTTAAACCTAAAGTTAAAAACCATAACACATTAAATAATAATAATAATAATAATAATAATAATAAACAAGCTGATAGAATAAGTTTTTGTCATTTCTTACTCTGACAGTATTTCTAAGCCCTCATTGAAACTCTTCTGTTTTGTCAACAGATGCTAATTAGGCATCTACATTCAAGCACACTTAGGCTTTTTACATTTCTAAGGACCTCAGCTTTAGTTAAGGAGTAAAAAAAGAGACAACTTATCTCAATGTTGCAAAGACACATACAAGGTCCGGTGTATTTAATTTACAGCAGTTATCGTCAGAGTTGTTATCCTCTTTCATAACATAAAGTCAATGCGCTTTTCAGTTAGCACCGGACAACTTTGTTAGCATGCTAGCTGGATAAATATACAGTGTACATTACATTGGAAAGCAGTTTATAAACCACAATGACGTGGTTAACTGTTTTCATACTCTCGCTTCAATGTGTTGGTTTACTTTAGCTGGGTACAGCCAGGCACTAGTTAACTTTAGCTAGCGAGCTAGCCGCTCAGGTTACTTGTTGCGCTTACTTCTGAGGAGCGGAGACGTTTCCTTCTTCACATATTTCCCGTGTACCTCGGCTGGTTTTGACGCTTCGTTCTTACTTTTCTTTCGTGAGAGCATAACTTAAAGCTTGGGAACGTCGTCAACAAGACAATGGGAAGTCATGGCACAATCCTCCGACGCTGCTACCATCCTCCGCTCCGTTAACAACCGGCAGAAAGTAAACATTTTCAGCTGTCCGACAGCTAGCAGCAGTTAGCCAGCTAACTGTAGCCACTGGAAGCGACTATGCTGTCGCATCAGTCCTGTCCCAGGTCACACGCCCCCTGCAGGACGGTTTGAGCACAACCACTACGAGACGGACCAAAACAAAGTGGGGCATAACTGAAGTGGAAAGAAAACATTTATAAATAAAATCTTAAAAGTAAAATAAAAAACACAGACGGACTGATAAGGAAGTGTTAGTGGTATCAGAATAAAGGAGGATGGATAATGCCTCTATTTCTGACACTATTTCTGCTTTTCCCTTCAGTTTTGCACCACCAGTCTGTTGGTCTATCATGAAATCCACAATAAAATACAATTTAATGACTGAAGCACATAAAAAGTGGAAAAGTTCAAGTAGTAATACTTTTTCGACACACCACAATACCTACTTGATCCCATTGAGGGGCTTATTTTTAAGTTGACAATCAAAACGTATTTCTTATAATTAAAATTTTGACAACATGTAAAGCTTTTTACAGGATACAGTGGTGGAGCAAGCACTATTTAATCCAAATTCCAGTTACTCCAATAGGTGAATATGTTAAACAGCAGAAGAAGAAAAACGAGAATCGCATTTTGAATCAGGAAGAAAATGATCACAAACTATCAGAATGCTATACAATACATTTTATTTGCACTTGTAACACAGACCATTTCAGCTCAAAAACGTTCATGATGGCAACTTTACATATTGCAACAGATTATAGCATTTTTTCCCTAAATAATAATTAAATAAATGTTAAGTATTGCCACACAAGACTTTCATAGTCCACATAGTTTCACGTAGTGTTAAATAAAAAGCAAAAACATTGTCTGCATTACAAAACTGACGATTCTATCCATGATTTTACTTCCTGTTCATGCTTAACATTGTGTCTACAAGATCAACATAGACATTTGAAGATTTTATAAACTTTTGCATCAATATTGCTTTTCTCTTTGGACAGAGATAGTACAGAGTGTGCCAAGGTGGGATCGTTTTCCTATTTGTAGCTAACTTTTCAGCTTAGAAATAGTTTAAAAATGATAAATTACTACGAAATAAATGACTAGCCAACAGTTTGACCTCGTATTTGGTTCATCAAAAGGTCAAGCCTGTCAACCTGCTGCGGTTAAGAATAAAGCAAATAGAGATCCTGCATATTTAGCAGCGACGTTTACATATGTCTGAGCCCTCCAATTGTCCTGCATCTGGCTGGATCTGTTGCACAAGTGTCCCTGTAGTTCGCATACATACAGTGCTTACTTAAAGTTGGCACGACCAACTCTTTCAAAACTTGCCGAGTGTTTCAGGAGACGCGTTACGGGCATTTGTAGTTGTACGGTAGCGACGAGAGCGTCGACGGGTTTAGGTCCCGCACTATCTTGTTGAGGCTGGAGATCTTCTCTTCCAGCAGGTAGTTCTTCTTCTCTGCGATTTTCTGCCGCTGCTCCGTTATTTCCAGAGCCTCGATCAGCTGAGAGTTCTCCACGTACAGGTCCTTGATCAGCACGTCTGCTTTGCCGTTCCTGTGCAGCTACAAGAATCGGAGAAATTAAATATTTAGCAGTCGCATGTTAAAAGATTTTCTGTTTGGAAAGTAGGTGGACACAGATGAATTGGTAGAAAAAAAACATAACTATTTCTATGCCAGTCAAACCTTCAAATAAAGTGTAAGCTTCTCACAAGTAAAACATTACATATATTTAAATTAAATTTCTATTCTTCTGCTAAGGAGGTGAATCTGTTTCAAAATAAACTGGTCAAGTTTATTGTAGCCTGACAAAACTGGCATCATCATCCCCATCTGAACTCTGTTAAATGTCACTGAGCTGAAATACATAATAAATAAACAGTTCTTTAAGTTCCTATTCTCAATATTAAGCTAAGAAAACAGAACAGTTCTGGTTCTTCAAAATAAAGGTACTTTGAAGGTAACATTTAGTCACTGTCCCTCACTATTTTGTATTGTAAACATACCTTTTAAAATGTTTTCGGTTTAAATTTGTGGGAAAAAAATTTGTTTACTGCATGATTTTCTAATAATGTAAGAAATCCTCTGAAATTAAAAGGAGAGGGAACAATTTCAATACTAGATTAACAGCTGTTGGAAAATAAAAGCACTACCTGTTTGATTCATCTAGAAATTCAAGACTAAAAGCACCTACTTGTGATGGTTTTCTTTAAACAAATGCATAAATATTCATTTTTGTACCACTTTATTTTTTTTATTTTGAATTGAATGTTTTGAATAAAAAAACCATGAAGCTATGCATGTGTTCAATGAGACTGGAGGAAACTGAAAACCTACAGTACATTTTCTCCGACTTGAGAATGTGAGTTCTTAAATCAGGAGTGATTTTACTTTAAAGAAAAAAACAAACATAAAAAGTTGTGGATTCTGATGGAAACACTTTATTAAAAAAAAAAAAGTAGTTTGAATTTGTAATAAGCCTGAAAAACAATCTTTATTCTCTCATTAACGAAATTGACTTTGACTTTTAAGTTTCAGCTACTGGGGAAAAAAAAAAGAAGCCCAAACATTTTCACAAGCATCTACAAAGGAGCTCACTAGAATTTATTCATCTATCTTTCCGCCTTCTTAATTTTAGCTTGTAAAAGTTTATTTTACCGGTACGTTGTGTCACTTTTTAGGGATGATCATAACATACCTGATCCTTCAGCTGAGTCACCTTCTCCTTCAGGAGCAGCTTGACGTTATGGAGCGAAAGCTCGATTTCCCTCATGCGTTCCTCCATCTTCTTCATTTTCCTCTCTCGTTCATCCTGGTGAGAAGACAGACAGAAATACAGTAAAGATGTAGCAAAATGTGACTTTAAACTTTTTGTTTAAAGTTGTGATAAATAAAGACGTGCGACTAGAAGAAGAAAACAACATGCAGACATTTGGATTTTTTTTTTTTGCGATGTGGTTGCTTTATTTTCCAACTGATTTTTGGTACAATTCTAAAAGTGATCCCTTAAAAATAAATGAAAATGAAATATGCTTAAAATAACTTCACATATGCCTTCAAAGAAAATGTAATAATTTAATGTATAAATAAAACTTAACAAAATAAAATAAATAACCAAAAAAACATAACAACACAACATGGAGGAAAGAAAAAGTGACAATTCAAAAAATAAATATGGCAATAATGGCACACGAATTAAAGATAAATACTACAAAAATAGGAAGTGAAATAAACATGTGACAGAAAAACTTCACTTTGGTTGCACAGCAGCAACAAAAACAGGTCCAGAACATATTTAGCTACATTTATCGTCTGACATGTAAACATTTCTAGCTTAAACAGAAAGAAAATAAAACACCAGGAGTCTTAAACCATACAGTAACATGTCGGGTGATTAAATGAAGAGTTTTAGAGGGCACAAAATGCACCTAAAACCCAACTTTTCTCCATGATAATAAGGCAAATATCCATAAAATCTAGCCTCTGATGATTTAAATACCCTGTCACATTTATTACGTACAGTAAAAGTGCTCTAATGAAACTTCCCACAACATACAGCATTAAAACTCCCTGCAGTTAACCCAGTTTAGTAAACTATAACAGTCAACATCTATTGACTGTACATACAGTAAAAGTCACATTTTCTAAAATATGTCTGGTAAACATAGCTTTCAGCATCATTGTTATAAATCCACAATGCTTTGTAAAAAAAACCAAAATAAAAATACCCTGGCAGAATCCCTCTTTGCTCGTTCCTGCCCCCTAGTAGCAGAGAAACACAATCGCACCTTTGTGCCTTTTCAGTCAGGCACATTTGTTCAGGATGTGGGAGAGCGGTGGGCATCACATTTAACGCTCTGATTTCAAATATGTCAGAAGAGAGGAGAAGTGTTAAAGAAGCCAAGCACGGAGGAAGGTCACAATCCACCGATCCGCCTGCAGGTGTCTGCGTGAGAGGCCCGTTGCTCCGGCGGCGCCCCCTGGAGAGAAAAGGCAGGAACACTTCACCAGGGGTCCACCCTCTCCCTCCAATCCTCAACACACACACACACACACACACACACACATACAGTCGCGTTTTCATCACTTGTGGGCTTGAGCTAACCACTAATCCAAAAAACAATTTCCCTCATAGGGACCAAGAAAATGTCCTCACAAGGATCAATGGTCCCCATAACCCCACATTGTAGACAGAAATAGGTTCCCATAATGATATAAAAACCTGGTATACACACTACAAGTTTTTTTTTTTTAGATCTGCTAGTCAGATGTGTTAACTATAAATATTCTATTAACTAGAACACAGAAAAAAAAAATCATGAAACTGTGAAAAACAATAATAATTCCAGTAATTATGACATTGGATCCTGATTTTCACAGTTATAAAGTGCCTCACAGAGTATTTATTTATTCTTGAATTGTATTACTTTGTGGTCATTATTTAACAAACACACACTTTTATATGTTTTGTGATCAACAGATCACAAAAGAATGCATGACTTTCACTGCCTTTTACATAAAAATCCAAAAGGTTACTTTTTGATTAAAAGTAAATCTTTTAATCAAAAAGCTTTACTTTTATAGGTTTAAATAAAATCCAATTTAACCAATAACACTCAGAAATCACTTAACTACTTAAAAAGTGGAGCTGCACTGATTTGATATTAATAAATGTCCTGGTTCAGATACTGAAATGTTTATAATTTATCCTCAGTAAAAAAAAAAAAAAGCTAAGTTGTTCAGTGGAGGAATCAGAGGTTAAAACAGGGCAAACATGTGGAGGAATTTGGTCAGACAACAACAAAACTAAACTGGCCTCCATGCAAAACAATAGAAAAAACACCAATGCATCGGTTTTCTTACATTTTAGAAAAGTCTTTTGTGTTGGATCATTTAAAGTCCTAATTATGTATTACATTATATTTTTGTGGCTTAAGAGAGAAATACTTCTTTAAGGCACTGCCAAAAAGTTCATAGTTTTATTACCTGAACATAGATGAAGCTTTAACACAACTCAGATTTAGTATAAAGGTCTGCAGTACACAGAGTTACACATCTTTTTTTGCTCGTGTGATAAATCTAATGTTATTAGCTTGACAGAAACAATAACAAAAAATGTAAAATAGAATCCTGGACCACACCCAGATGATCACCGTAGCTCAACTACTTCAGCCCAGAGACGGAAACTTAACTAAGGACAGTGAGTTTTGTGACACAAACAGTCTGAATGGACTCGACACCAAACCCAGAAAGTAAACAGAGCATGCGTGGTATGAGAACAGAGAGATGCTGGGATAGTGATGTGTGTGACGGCAGCAACAAATAAAAAAAAAAAAAATAATAATAATTAAAAAAAAGAAGAAGAACAAAGAGAACCCAGCATTTAAGCTAAAAGAAAAAAAGAAAAATGGAAAAAAACAAAACTGAACAGAAATCACTCAGCTCAGATGTTTGAAAAATTATACTTTTAGGAAACTATTGCGTTTTTAGCCATCTTTTAAAATGGATATATGCGACGTGTTGCAAAAGTATCCACACCCTTTGGGCTTATTCACATTTTTTCAAGTTGCAATCGCAAACTTCAAAGTATTCCCTGGTTGTTGAAAAAAAAGAAACCCAATGCAGACACAGAACCACATCTGGTGGTGGCAGCATCATGCTGTGGGGATGCGTTTTCCAGGAAACATCGTTACAAATGATAAGAAAATGGATGAGGGAGAACCTGTTAGAAGCCATAAAAGACTGGGAAGTAATTTATTGAGAAAAACCTCCAAGAGGTTTGTGTAATTTTGTATAAAACTGTTTTTTGTTTTGTTTTTGTTTTTTTAAATACAAAGCTTCCAACAAAATTCTACAAAAACCATCATCACCCTGGGCGGCCTTTGCTCAGTCATTAAAACACTTGTAGCACATTTGGCGGCAATGTCAGTGTCTGTAATTTTTTAAATAAAACATTAGCATAATTTTTAAGCAGCTGAAGTGAGCGACCTCAATGGATTGAACAAAGCTTCGGCTTTCACAGTATCCCATGACAACAGATGAACCACAGTAAGACACGGTGTGCAGGTTCCCCTTTGACAGAGCAAGTTTACAAATAACCAGTGGCAAAAAGTAAAAACAGAGAGATAGAAAATGAAAGAGGATGGAAGTAATGCATTATTTACTGCACGACGATGCAGTGGTGCTAAACCATCTGGTTTAGTTAGCTCTACAGTTGCTGCAAAGTAGATGCAAGCAGAAGGCCTTCATGTTTTTGTTATTGCAGCGTATAATCAAGACTTTTGGACATGATTCTAAGTTTTAATTTTGCTTTACCTGCATGTTGTCTGGGTCGTCGCCACGCTGCTGTCCCCTCGGCCCCCTCTGAGGCGATGGAGGAAGATGTCCGCCGTACTGCGCGTGGAACGACTGAAAGCAAAAAAGAACAATATAGTAGAGTAACACCTAAAAACAAACAAACATTTATGAAAGTATTTTGAAAGAAAGAAATCCTGAATAATCGTGCAAACAAATGTGCATTTTGAAGAAATATTTAAAAAATAAAAAATAAAATAAAAACAAAGATTAAAATCAGATAACAGATGTGGCATAAAATAAAATTGGAGGGCTTATTTTAAGTCCTAATTACACATTTCAAGGACAAAACTAAGTGTGCAGTTAAAAGTTTACCTCCATCATGTGTGTTGACAATCGAGCCATCTGTGTCTTGAGTGACTCGTTTTCTTGCAGAAGACTGTCCAGTTCTGCGTGGCTTTGCTCGGCGTCACAGCCCTGAAACAAAATTAATAGACATCAGGAAACTGCTGCTTTATCAGAATGCTTCGGGAGCAAATCAAGGATTTGGATTTTCACCCGTGGCAACTCGGCTTTTGCTTCCAGCTCCGGTTTCAGGAAGAAGTTCTCCTGGTCCAAGGCCTTCAGGAAGGAGGGATGGCTCTGCTGTTTCTGTTTGCTCAGCGACAGGATCGTGGCCTCAAGCTGTCGGATCTAAAAGGCACAAGCTCAGAAATTTAAACACCATGAAGATCTAGTATTTTCTGCATGTTTTTTGTTGTTGTTTTTTTTACATTAAACTCTCGCTATTTGTTAGTGTGAGCTAACCTTCTCTCTGGACTGGACCAGGTCGCTGCCAATGCTGTGGACTTCAGCTTTAAGCTTCTCGTTTTCTTGCCTCAGCAGCTGCTGTTCCTGTTCCATCACCCAGGAAAGATCTTCTCTGTTCAGCTTCCTGCTCTGACTCTGAAGGCCACTGGAGTGCAGGGCCATCTCCAAAATTTGGTTCTGACATTAAAATAGAAGAAAAATAAATAAATAAGTAAATAAAATCACACTTTTGCACTTCTGTTTTTCGCTAAACATTCCAAAAAAAAGAAGAAGAAAAACAGAAAAAGTCTCACCTTCTTGTTTGCATTCTGCAGTTGTTTGTGCAGCACTGCGACCTCGTGCTTCAGGGAATCTGTCTCCTGCTGCAGAACGCCAACGTCTGACTTGAGGCGGGCGCTCTGCCGGTTTACCACCTTGAAGCTCTCATCTGCAGATATCAGCTGGAGGGAGGGCGAAGACAAGTTCAATATTCATTTTCCAACTCAAAATTCTTAAGACTTCTTCATGTAGACACGATACTTCCTGTTAAGTGATTTAAACTTGGTGTTTAAATGTGGCTTATTTTTAATCTAAAGTTGTAGCTAAATCTACTTAAACTTCAAAACTTAGTTATTCATCAAGCAAATAATTCACTGCAAAAAAGAAAATCTTATCAGGGAAATAAACAAGATATTTTAGCTTATAAAAAGGGAAAAATATCTTGTTCCACTGGCAGATTACTTACCTAATAACTAGCATTTTTTCATCAGTATTAAGGGATTATTGACTTAAAACAAACTCCCATTTCCTACTGAAAAGTTACTAGTAAGTTAGTTTTATCTTATTCAAGTGTACTAAGATGTCTGCACTGGAAACTAGACCAAATATGCTTGGACTTTGTGTTTTTTCAGTGTTGTGGACGTTTGATTCTCACCTGCTCTTGAGCTTTAGCTAGCTGGCTGCGCAGACCGGCACTCTCTTTATCCACTGTCTTGCACTCAACTACCAGACTGCTGAGCTGGCTCTCCATCGATTCCATGTGGAAGGCCTGATATGGGGAAAAAAAAAAAGAAAAAAAGAAGTTCCCCTTAATGTTCTTTCAAAGCTTTTAAGAACATTTAGAAAATGCAAGTATGAGTGCAGCAACATTTTGTTATTTTACAGCAAAGACAAGTCGTCGTACAGTGAGAGAAAACGGTTTTCATGCCATTTTACACGCAAGGATCTGAAAAGCGTGGCGTGCGTTTGTATTCAGCCAGTTCCCGACGAACCGGCTCGCCCGCCACGTTAAGCCGCTCACCTTCTCCCTGAGGTCAGAGAGCTGCTGTGAGAGCTGGTCATTTCTCTCCTGCAGCTGTGCGGACTCCGTCAGAGCTTTGTCAAACTCTGCCTCCAGAGCAGACACACAAGCTGCCATCTAGCACAAAACAACCACCAATCAACTACCAGCTACCACCAGGCTCAACAGCAGGACAGGAGCGGGGTCCATGTTACCGACCTTGGTTTTCTCCTCGGAGTGGAGGGCCTCCCTCATCTTGTTTTCCTTCATCAGCTCCGCCAGCTGCTCTCGCAGGCTCTCGATGTCGGCGACGCTTTGGGCGTTTTTCTCCAGCAGGAACCCGTTGTCGTCCTCCAGCTGCTGGCTCTGCGAATGCAAATCTGAAATCTGGAGAAAAGTCAAACTGTTAAAATCCATCACCAGTAACGGCACTTGACGACAGACGCTCTCTTGTCGTTCAGGAACGTACTCTGTTACCTGTTTATTGAAACTGTCAGCTGCTTGTTGAGCTGCGAACTTCTCTTTCTCCAAATGCTCCAAGGTTTGTCTGCAATGGGAGAAATGAGAGTTGAGGCAAAAAAACACAAACAATAAAAAGCTTGAACGTGACGAGCAGCAGGTTATATTTCCTGTCACAAGATGAGGACCTCAAGGCTCTGGAGTAAAACTAACATTATCTTTTATTTTGAAGAACAACAATTGTGGAGCTATGAATGCAGCCATGCAGCTGCCATGGCTGCACTAAGTAGGTTTTTATCGTTATCGCAACAGTTCCACAAAATATTGTGATCAAGTTCTAAGACCCTATGACCCACCACTAATGGGACTGGTTGTTTTTTTAAAAATATTTTATTAAAGAGGCTCACATCAACTCATCCTTGGCCTCCTTTAAGTCTCCTTCCTTCAGAGCGGCGATGTTTCTTTGGAGACAGACGTTTTCCTCTGCAAGACGAGTAGCTTCGTATCTAAAGGAAGATGGACTTCATTAGAAACTCATTTTGCAAGACATTAAATCAAAGTAAGCTTCGTGTTGGACACATACGGTGAATTCAAATATTCAGGACGGGGTTTTACGAAGACGAAAGCAGCTTAGCTCAAGTAATCTCGAGCTTCACAGGCAGGGGAAGCGGCTCTACGTTGTGACATTGAGTGGATCTAACATCAGAACCACTAGTGGGACGGGGAAGCAGACGCCACTCAGGATCCTAGTTTTTCCCCCCACTTTACCTATGAGCTTGAGTGGTTTCACTTATTATCTGCGACTCGTCCTGCAGCTCTGCGATGGTCCTGCGCAGTTCGCTGTTCTGCTCTTCAAACTCCCTGCAGCATTCCTCGACGCCGAACCCCACCCGGGATTTCTCCTCCGGCTGCAGAGGAGGCTCATCCGAGCGTCCCTCCGCCGGCTCGGCGTCCGAGTCCAAAAGCCCGTCCTCCTGCCGCTGCAGTTCGCTCAGCAGGTGGAAGAGCTCGCCGTTCTCTGCCCTCATCCTGCCGATCTCGTCCACCAGCGAGGCGCGCCGGTCGCCGAACTCGCGGAAAACGTCCAGCCTGCTCTCCAGGCTCCAGACCCGCTTCTCCAGCGCGTCGTTTTGGTCTTTCAGCTTGGCGTTTTCGCACGCGCAGTCCTCATACCGGATCTGGAGGTCGGCCATTCTCAGGCTCTTCGCCTGCAGCTCCTTCACGTGCTCCATCAGCAGGAGCGCTTGCACTTTGAGCTTGTAATTTTCCTCCAGAGCCCAGCGGCTGCTTTTCAACTTTTCGCTGTGGCACGCCAACAGATTCTCTAGTATTTCTGATTTCTGCTGAAGCAGGGCGATCTTCTCGTGCAACAGAACGTTCTCCTCAGTGGCGGCGTCGTACAAGTCCTGTAAGTTCGGAGCAGGACTCTCCTGGTTCTCGCAGCCAAACACTCCAACGGTTTCCATGCCGTCGCGTGCGGAGTCGTCCTGGTTTTCACCCCCTTCCTGTTGGCTGTGAGAGCCATCTGATAAGCAATCAACCTCAGCCGGATCACCTGCCGCCTCCCACAGCATTAAACCCACAACCTCAGTCTCATGATGCTGCTGAGCTCCATGCAGACAGCTTCCGCCGTTCTCTTGCGGTTTGGTCTCTTGGTTGAGCGATTCAGCAGCTGCTTTATTTTTGTCAGCAAATGCCTGAAACGGGGAGACGTCCTCGCCCTGACTCTCGTGGGAAACTGGTTGGCATTTGTTTTTAACATATAAATAATTGGGTTTCTGATCAGGAGAATCACTAACTTTGTCATCACTGAAAGCGCAACAGTTTTCCTGGTTCTCATTCGCTCCGTCTTGGCCGTCCTGCTCGTCCGTTTGGTCCTCAAAGGGGGCAAAATCGCCATCATCAAGTTCCTGATCAGCATTTATGCCTCTCTCTGATACATCTTCCTGATCGGACTGAGCTTGGCATGATTCGTCGTCTTGATTCATTATAAGCACATTTATACCTTTTGATTCCTCTCCGTTTGTACTGGATACAACATGTAGCTCTTCCAGTTTGCTTTTAAGAACATCTCTTTCCGCTCTGAGCGCCTCGACTTCCCGAGCGTCTCTCAACTTTTCCTCTAGAACCACCAGATTCTCCAGGATCTCCTTCCTCTCCAGCTCAAAGTCCAGCGCCGCCTGCTTGAGAAGCGTCTCCAGCTCTTCGACTTTCACCTGCAAGTCGTCGCGCTGGTTACCAGCTGCATTCTCTCCGCGACCAGCCTCTCCGCACCGGAAAGCGTCTCGTCGTGTTTTGCCCGTAGCTCCGAGTTGCTGCCGAGAAGCTCGGCCCTCTCCTGCTTAAAGTCTTCCACCGTTTGATTGAGCAGCAGCTCCCCCTGAAGGACTCTGTCCTCGGACTGGGCCAGCAGCTGGCGTTTCTCCTGGAGCCGGCCATGCAGGTCGTTCAGCTGCATGCTGAGCTCAATTTCCTTCCTCTGGGCCTCACTCAGAGCATCCTCCAGTTCGTTACGGAGTCGCTCGTTCTCCGTTCTTAGCGCTTCCGTTTCTTCGCCGTGGACGTTCTCAAGCTCTCGTCGCTCGTTTTCCCACTCCCGATCGAGTCGCTGTCGTTCCTGAGCCGCGGTCTCCTCCTCTGTTTTCCTTCGTTCTTCTGCACCCTTGAGGACTTCCTGCATTTCTGCTTCCCAGCGCAGCTTTTGTGCGGCGTGGCTTTCAGAGAGGGCCGTCAGCTCGCTTTGGTAGTGCTGCTCGAGTTTGAGGAGTTGGGCCTGAAACCGCTCCGCCGCGGATTCCTGATCGCAGGAGAATCGATCTTCTGCTTCTCTGATTCTCTGGGTGAAGCTGATCTCAACTTCCTTCCTGTACATGGTCATTCAATGTTTGTTACAGCAGCAGTTTAAGACATTTGTGTGCTTTGTTTTGATTTCTGGATAACAAAAAAAACACTACATTTTAAAGACATTTGGATGCATATGTTTGAACACCTAATACTAGAAATGCACTGATACGATATAGATATCTGTATCGTCCTGATATTTCCAGATGAAAAGGTTTTTGTCAGCTAGTTTGGTCTTATTTAAAGTGTACCGAGATGTTTGCTGTAGAACCAGACGTCTGCACTGCAAACGTGCAGTGCAGACATCGATATTTACAGAACTTTTCCATCCAATCTGACTGAGCCTGAATTACTTTTTCAAAAAGAATGATAGAGAACAATAAATACCTCAAACAATCGGTTTTATAAAGTACTGACCTACAGGGGAAAACAGGTCATTTGTGGATGACTTTTTAGTTTGTCCATCTGATGGAATCCAGTTAAACTACATTAGCGTCGATGGTTGTAACGTTAAGAAGATGTATGAAAACTTTTACAAGCCACAGTCCAAACTTCTCTGTCGATTTTTAAAGCCTCCCTTGTCAAACTTCTTTAACCATCAGGTCTCACCTTTCTTTGGCGATGTCCTCTCTCAGTCGGTCCAGCGCTGCGCTGAGTGCGTCCCTCTCCTCGGCATGCTTGTTGCTCAGCTCCCTCAGTGCCTCTCCGTGTCTCTGCTCTAGCCGCTCCCTCTCCTCCGCCATCAGCTTCTCTGTCCTCCTCTCGTCCTCTTCCCCTCTCTCAGCCTCAAGCTTCTCTCTCTCCTCCTTCAGCCTTTCCTGGATCATCCCTTCGTAGTCCTCTTCCAGCTGCAACTTCTCCCTCTCCCACTCTTCCTTCAGCCGTCTCTCCCTCTGCTGGAGCTGCTCCTGCATCTGCTGCCTCTCCTTTTCGAGCAGCGCCCGTTCGCTCGCCCAGCGCTCCCTCAGCTGGTTCTCCTTGTCCTCTTGCTCCCTGACCAGTCGCAGCATCTCTTCCTCCAGCAGCAGCTGCAGAGTCTTGCTGTTCTGCTCGTCCTGCTGCGCTCTCTCCTCCTGCCACTGCTCCATTAACGTCTTCACCATTTCACTTTGCTCCTTCTCAAACAGCAGCTTCGCCTCCTCTCGCTGGACTTGAAGTTTGTTCTGGTGGCTTTCCTCCAGGACTCTCTTTTCCCTTTCCCAGTCGTCCACTAACCTCCGCTCCGACTCGTCCTTTTGCCGCTGCAGTTGTGTTTGCGCCTCCATTAGCTTGCTAATCTCGGTGGCGTGTTGGTTCTTCAGCTCCTCCGTCTTTGCCAGGAGGTTTTCATCCATCTGTACCTGCTGGCTCTCCAGAGAGTTCAGCTGGTCCTCCAGGTCAGCGATCTGAGTGTGAGCTTCCAGGAGCTGCTGTCTGAGGTTTGCGGCTTCATCTTCCTGCTGGTTCTGGAGCTCCTCTCTCTCAGCGGCCAGCTTCTGCTCCAGGCGGGTCCGGTCCTGCTCCGCCTGCTGGAGCTGGTTCTGAAGCTCCTCTGCGTGGCTGTGAGCTCCGGCCAGCTGCTCCCTCAGACCCCGGGTCTCCTCCTGGTGCTGGAGGATCAGGGCAGCTCTCTGGTCCTTGTGGGTCGCCTTCTGCTCTTCCACAGTCCTTTCAAGTTCAGTGAGCTAAACAGAAAAAAAAAAAAAAAAAAAAGTCTTGCATATTTTATAAAACAAATTTCACACTTTCCCACTCTTCAAATTCCTTTTTACTCCATATTTCAAAGCGTTTTAATGTCTTTATTTGGGATTATGATGGAATATTTGAAGTACAAAAATCCCTAAAGTTCACCATTTCTGCCGAGCTTCATTAAAAAAAACTTATGAAACCCATTTGAATAATAAACAGAACCTGGCTGCAAGGTTTAATAGTGGGATGCATGTACAACTGGACTGAATTGTTTTCTTGAAGTGTCGTAAAATTGTGTGTTGAACATTCGTGCAATATAAATGCATTGAATTCAATTGAAAAAAGTCAAAATATAGTCAATTTTTTCACTTGCAATCCAGAATTTAACAAAAAACAACATTAGCAACATTAAATTACATAATTTTCCAGACTAAAGCTTTCAGACTTCAGCCCAGCTGAAAACGGCATTAACAGAAGCCTGCATAAACGCAGTAATGGATGCCAAACCTTGCTTTGAAGTTGGTTTCGCAAATGCTCCATTTCCTGGAGGTGCTGCTCTTTCAGCTGCTCCAGCATCATCTCAGCTTCCAGGCTCATGCTGAAAGGCTGGACCTCATCTGGACCGATACCTGCAGATGGTCACATGATCGGCTGGTCTCAGTATCACGGAGTCGGCTCGACGACAGGCAACGTGTCCAGCCGGGGACACGTTGCTTGTCCTTCATCCCATCGTTTATCATTTATCGTGAAAATTTCAGGTTATTGTTGTCTCGATAAATTTCAATTAGTGGCACTGAAAAAAAATTAAAAATCTCCCAAAACCGACAGTATTATTGCAAATTTTACTCCTACCATTTGTTTCACAATAGCATAGATAGATGATAAATTCGAAAACATAATTAAATCAGTCGCTGTGTGCGGTTTGGTAAAATAAGTCCCTTCTTTAAGTAAGTGGAGTTTTGAAGGAGCTTAGTTCAAATGGGAATATTTTTTATCGCATTTTGTGTTTGCGATGCTATGAATGCCGTCACAGCCAAACAATTACCTAAAAAAAAAGTAATAAATTGTTTTTTTCAGTCATAACGTATCACTACTGCAATAGTACTACAAAATAGCGTGGTAAAATTCTAGTTTCATATTGCCCACCCCCATGTTCAGTATATGCTGTTTAACAAAAGAAGCAGGTAAACCACGAATAAATCTGCTTCAACAATCAGAGCAGTGGAAATTATAAAAACTGTCATTTAATGCAGTAAATTACCTACTGCATTGTTTCAGCTTACCAACGCTCAGTTATTTTTAACGATGTATGAATGCTTGAAAATTACCCAACAGCATTCCTGCTTTAAATATCATGTTTGTGATACAAACATAGCAAAGTCTGCGTTTAGCACCAGAACATGAATTTTTTTCCCCCCCATGACTACCTGGGTCGGACTCGGTGCCGGGGCTTTTGCTGTCCAGCTCCTCGGACAGAGGTTTACCGCCAGACTCGTGAGATCGGCCTAGACTGTGAAACTCCCGCAGCTCAGACTGCAGCTCGTCGATACGGTCCTGCAGTTCCTGCCGCGTGAGCAGAAAGGAGTTAAATGAAGGTGATGCACTGACGATAAATTTGGCTTTAAACTGACGGGACAGCAAGCACAAGGCGGTTACCCTGCACTGTGCTTCGTAACCGCAGCGCAGCTGTTTGATTCGCTCCTCCTGAAGAAAGAAGTCGGCACTGCCGGGGTCCAGGTCTCCAAACTGGAACAATATCCCACATATTTTATGCGTGGAGATGTACTCTGTAGCTTTGAAGTGTCATAACAGGAAAACAAGAATGATTTTGCACCTTGTCTTTCATGATGTTCTCCAAATTTGCCTGCAGTTTGGTTATTTGGCTCTGTGCCTCTGTTAGCTTTTCAGTGCTGTCAAGCAATTCCGTCTCAAGCCGCCTGTTCTCCTGCAAACACACAGCAGTTCACGATTGTTTTTGTGTGTGTGTGTGTGTTCTAAATTCGTGGATAATGTAAAATAAAAACAGACAAGGTGACTCGACAGCCGTTCGGCACCTTGACTGAGATGGAGAGGTGATCTCTGAGCAATGATTCGTCCTCCCGGATCTTCTGAATCTCCACCTCCAGTTCTTCACGCTGCAGGCCCGCCTGCTGCTGCATCTGGTCCATCTCCTTCATCAGCTCCGACCGGACAGCCGTCAGCTTCTCCTTGTAGTCCTGCTCAAGCTTCCTGCCCACATCAATAAAAAGAGTAAATGGACATTTAGGACAGAAAAAGAAACAAGTTTCCATGTGAAAAATTCCACAAAACAGGATCATTTCTGAAAGAAAGCCAACTGAGTGCTTCAAACTTTCATGGAAAATCAATTTGAAGGAACAAACACACCAGTAGGTGGTGCCAATTAATTTCCTGTGCCACAGGAATGACCATGAAAGCTAGATTTTGTTTCATTTCATTTATCTTGGGATGTTTGTACATCAGTTAGACACTTTTCCAGCCTTGCACAATTCTGCTTCAAATAAAAAACTTTACAAGTCAATGTTACTTTAAAAACAAGTGAAATTGAGACGTTAAATGTGAAGCGGTTGATCATTCTGGTTGCACCAAAAAAAGAAAAAGAAAAAAAAAAAAAAAAAAAAGACGAAAAAGTTGGGCACACCAGTGCAAAAGTCTACAGCCACAAATCAGACATCTTTGTCAAAGAAACCCCCCCAAAAAAATAACATTCAATGAAAGAGCAGATGCACTTTGCTAACTATACTTTAATACATAGTTTGCGAAATCTTTCAGGTCTAAAATTATGATTACATCCAAGATGTTTGAAGACGTTACAGCTTCCATGCTTTCTAAAATCTACAGCGTTTTGACTTTTAATCAGAAAAAAAAAAAAGAAAAGCGGAGGTGATAACTGACCTGAGGTTGAGGTTGTTCATGTGCTCTATTGCAGAGTGATGCTCGTCCACTTCTGTGGCAAGCTGAGTCTTCTGCTTCTCCGTTTTTTCCAGATCAGACTGGATTTTTTCCTTCTCTCGGATTTCTCTGTCGACTCGCTCTCTGAGAACAACAACACAAGTTTGGGTCACCAGAACCAAATCAAATCCATCACCGTGTAGTTTTGATGGTTTCATTTGATTTCAACTAGATTATGAAAATGGTCTCAGACGTGAATGAGCAGCTGCTTTTACTCACAGGAGGTATCTGATCTCAGCTTTGAAGCTCGCTAGCGCTGCTTGGTGAACTTGATTCTTGGTGCTGAGCAGCTCGTTTTCGAGGGCCGCAGTGAGTTCACCGAGACTCAGTTTTCCTTCTAGATTGAAATTCAAAGCCTAAGGGAAACAATATATATATATATATATATATATATATATATATATATATATATTTTTTTTTTTTTTTTTTTTTTTTTACACAATTGTACTTTTTTTGGTTCATAAAGATGGCCTGAGTCAAACTACAGCGTGGCACCTGCAGGATCTCGGTGCTGTTTTCTATCCCCTCCTCTATCCAGGCGTCCAGGACGCATTCGGCTGGCGTGAAACCGCTCCCGTCGTCGAGCGTCGAGAACAGACGCATGCCGATGGTGCTGGTCAGAGCCGAGATCCTTCGGCCGCCCTCGTCAAACGGCTGCAACCGAAACCAAACTATATTTTAAACCTACAAACATTACAGAGATCCAACTTATAGCTTTTTTTTTTTTTTTTTAAACAAACAATGGAGGCTTCTGTTTTACTATTTTTCACATTTGGTGAAAGCTTTCAGAGTATTCTGAACACTCAGAATTTTACCCACCAATCCATTTGTGGGTAATTTAGCCTAATTGCAGCCATTCTGCACAGAACTTCGAAGTCTGTTGCATAACATTAGCATCACAAAAGTAAAACACACCAGACAAGTCATGCAAAATGTTACATGAAGCAAAAAACTAAAATTGCACATGATGCTGAGCAAAACATCCAACTAATGCAACGTGGTGGCAGCATCAGGTTGTGTACAACATAATGGCGTGTATCGGGGGTATTCAATGTATATTTTATGCTGCCTGTCACAAATGTAGAGTGTTTGTGTTGATGCAGATGGACATTTAAAATTTTTGCTTTTTTAGAATGAGATTTTCACTGAATCGTGGGCTTTCGAAAACGAATGTAAAAGTAAGACTCAAAGGACTCCGCTTCAATAAACCTGCTTGTTTTTAAATAGAACAAACATCCAGCAACGTTTACTCGCTTGGCTGCGCTCATTACTAAAAGTGGGTTAAATATAGCAATCTTTTTGTGGGAGTGACCCATGTCCTCTCCTGAGAACAAAAGACAAAAATCTGGAAAACAACCAAATACTAAAGGAAATTATATACAGTAGTTTTAAAAGAAAAAAAAAACATGTTTTACACATGGATTTTTTAAAAATTATTCTGAATAGTTTATTTCTTTAAAATACTACATGTCAAGTTCATAGTTGAGCAAATTAATCAATTCATTTTTTGTATTTTTATTTAATAGAAAAGGATAAATAAAACTGACACTACCAGGCTCTTTTCAACTTCACTGTGTTGACCAAGCAAAAGACAGTTAAAGAGTCTTTTGCTTGGGAGTTAATACATAGGCACACCACATTTGTTGGAGTTTTATTAGAAATACTTCTGAAGACTTGCATCATTTTCCTTCGGCGCTGCAATTCTGCAATAGTTTGTGTTTGTGTGATCCCTTACAATACGTGGAGATTTGTGGCTGTCATGTGAAAAAGTTCGATATGTATGAACACTTCTGGTCGGTGACCCAACCTGAGTGGAGTGATATCGTTTAAGTTGCCTATAGGGAGTGGAGGCGGAGGGTGTTAGCGGTTTGTTGTTGTTCACGACCCTGGAGAGGAACTCTTGGACATTCATCACTTCATCCTCACTGAGACTGAGCAGAGCGTCACTGTTAGCCTAAAAAAAAAAAAAAATCAGTTGTTTAAAACTACGATTAAGATAAGTTAAAACAAAACTTCTCTGTAAAGTTGAAGGATTAGCATCCAACTCTTCAGTTTCCGTCACACCTCTAGACCCAGATGTTGACACAAGGCCAGCAGTTCAGAGTGAGCGGCATGTCCGTCCCACGCTATTCTCATCTCCTCGCAGGCTTCCCGCAGTCGCTCTTCCAGGCGGGCCGACAGAGGAACGACGGACCCCCGGGGCGTGCTCGGCTCGTCGGGATTCCACAGATGCATTTGACCTGCGCAACAAAGGCAAATTCAGTCCTGAACAAGCGCCATCATTGTGTGGGGAACTTTCTGAAATGACTGATTCGGACATACCTTCCGCCTCGTACTCCTCTGTGCTGCTTTCACGGGCATTCCAGCGCTGCCGGAGGAAATTAAAACACAAAAATCAGGGTTTCTAAAAGTTTCACCAACTAAAATGTAATACTACACCATTGTGAACTAAATTCAAGACCTACATCGCCACAGAAATGTGAAAAAATTTCCCAACCAACTGGCGATGAAATTGCACTTATCCAGAATAACGCAAAAAAAAAAAAACAAAAACAAAGAAAAGACAGAAATGCTAGCTAGCCACCCAGGGTGTGTTAGCATCGAGAGTGGCTGAAATTTTGCCTGACAGAAAAGTCCGCAACAATACAAAAAATAAACAACAAAAATACATAGAATACATGACATTAAACAATTCTGTCAAGAAAAAAATGCAAGACCTGTGATTAAAATATTAAAAGGCCAAATTAAATTGAAGACATTTTAAGGCCTTAATTTTAGATAAACTTAAGACCAAATTTACAACATGACAAAAAAAAAGGAAACAAAACAAAATACTATTTTACAAACCAATAATTTACCAAAAAAAAAATGACTAGGGTTAGGGTTATAATACTTTCCTACCCTATATATAGACTCCAGTAATGAAAGATGTCTACTGCTCATGATGGACTCTACATAGACATGATAATATAAAACTTTTTAATGACGTGTGGACACCCTGAAAATTGTAAGAACAAGTAAGAACAAGTGCAGAAAATATTAATCGTATTAAATGTTATAAAATTATCAATGACAAAAACGATTGTCTGGTTCCTATATGAAGTGGGACATCAAAAACAAAGGTAAATCAAATTAATCTTCACATATTTGCCGTTGTCACTCGCAACTGATTTCACACAAAGTCTTCTGCTTTCAAGATCTATTAAAAAGGGAGTTTGGCCAGGTGTGACCTCCTGAGCTGAAATCTACTCCCAGAGTCGCCCTCTATTGTTTGGGAAGCCGTCACAGCGGGAACAGAGAGCAGATGGGATTCTGCGAGTGGCATTTTGATACATGGAGTGGAGTCATTCACGAGGGTGGGGGTTGCTGGAGCTCATTGTTCCTCCGCCCTCCTCCACCCACAGCACCAGGTCTGCAGTCTCTGTGGCACAGCCCCCCGTAACCCAGACCCATCTGCTGACCCACAGCGGCAGACATCATCAATTGTTGGAGCCTTGAGTAGTTAATACCAAGACACACTTCAGTTCAGCGTCTCAGAGTGTGTTTGTCTGCAGGCATCAGGGGTGGAGTCAAAACAGGATATTACAGGAATATGTAGATTAGAATTTATATGATTCCTGACATTTTAAATCAAAACTTTTTACTTAATTTGGTTTAATTTTCCACATGTTGGACAATAAATAAGTTGGGTTCTGACAGGGAAGAAGCCAAACAAAAAATCAACTTTAGGAACTTTTTTATCTAGTGGGATGATGTTGTACTTATCATAAATGATCGCAATTTTAGCTTCAACAAAACTTCTTTCTCTCTCGTCCTCTGGCAAAGAAATCAGAATTATTCAGATTAAAGATGGAGCAGACCCCTCAAAGCATCCGTGTCCCCTGAGGATTAATCAACGAACGGCAGATAGATTCAACCCAAACATTGCTGGCTCACGTCAGAGAGGATAGACCTGAGTTTTGGTCTATCCTCAGAGACCCGAAACTCTCAGCATGCAGAGTTGACGCAAAACTCAATGCAGCCAGAGTTGGGTCATAAAAAATGCCACCAACACCGGTTACGTGTTGATAATCCAAGCAATTACGCCAATGTTATTTACAGAGAGTACCGACTGCTTATGCAATCAGTGTCTTGTGAATCCTGCATCGGAGCGTTTTCCTGGCATTTTAAAAGGCCCACTCTGAACGACGCTAAGCTGATTAGCTAAGAATACAGCCTCAACGCCTGGCAGAGGCTGCCGTGTTAATGCAGTACAGGCAAGGACAGGAGGCGATCAGAAAGGCATCCGAATGTGTTTGGACGGGTGGGGGAGCCTTAGCCATTTACCTCACGCTTCCTGGGAACAGCCGAGTCATAGTTGTCCTCCAAATCGTCCTCGTTGGCTGGGTTAATGTTAGTGACCTCAGACAAGTCTGAAACGGGCTCCAGAAACTCTGGCGTGGAGCGGCGACCGTAACGTTTGCTGCCCTTCACAAACTTTGGTTGGATTTCGGGAGACACTGTGGTGACAACGTGACAAGAAAAGTAGCAATTTATAGCACAGTGTTCAGTTTTGTTTTTTTTACAAAAAATTTTAAAAAACCCAGATATGATGAAAGTACAGATGCACCAATCTGGCTTTTCCTGTACTTCTTAAAACAAAACAAAAAAAGTGCTGTATGTTCTTGTTTATTGGCAGAAAATGTTAGAAATCTCTAGTTATGGCGCATTTAATGAATAGGAAAAAATTATTTTCTTGTATTTGACCTTCGAATCTGAGGTGTTTAACATAGAACTGCTTATTTATTGCCACTTCTTCAGGTTAAATGCAGACACAAACGCTAAATATAATCCCTGTGACTAATATTTACCCAGCGCCTTCAGTGGCCACTTCTCTAAAGCCGACAACTTCTGCAAAAGCAGAAACCAAATAATGCTTTTACAGCAAGGTGTTCCCATTCCCTCAGCGACACTTCTGTCGCATTACAGGTCAACAGGTGCATTATTTCCAGCAAATTCACCGGAATCGTAAATATTTTTCTTTCCATTGAGACATGACAATTGACAGGCCTGTGTTTACTCTAGAAGTTCAAGACGTGAACTTCTAGAGTTTGCGTCTAGAAGTTCAATATTACTCATCAAAACATAAAAATTGATCCTGGACTGAGACAGTTGACACAAAGCGACCTCAAGTCGTTTTTGCATCATGTACGGTAGACACGCCAGGCAGAAGTCGAGCCATGACGCGCAAACACGACAGTCAGCTAGTCGGCCGGAGATGTGCAGCTGAGTCAGCATAAGGGCCGCTCCGCCTCACCAGTCACCTTCTCCACTTTTAGAGTCTTTGAGCTCAATATTTAACTTGAGGCTGTTCTAAATAAAGACGTTACCTGGCTTTGGCAAGGGTTCCTGTTCGGCTTGAGGAGGCTCAATGGTCGAAGACAAAACCAGGATAAGAGCGTGCTTGAACTGGTCAAAGTCGACCTGAAAACAAGAATCAAATATGTAAAACGCAAGGCACTTTTAACCCCATCGAGTCAGAATTTGACTCAGTGATCCCCCAGACGTGATGGAGCAAACTGCGAGGATGACGGCGATCGCCTTCAGAAAATGTACTGCCACAAATCAGGTTGTATTGTGCCTAAATTTTTCTATGCAAACTTTCCACTAAACTGCACCACATAAGCTTGTTTAATTATTTTTTTGCTTCGTCAGAACAGAAACGCTGCTTTCAGTCTGATCTCACACTAAAATTAGACGGTGTAAGCAGTACTGCTTGTGCCTGAATGGTGGGGTTAACTTATCTGCAGCGAAGGCAGCAGGTGATGCAGCATTTATGCATCGATGAGACAAACTTGGCTCGCAAAACATTCCTGAAGAAGCACAAACAGCTTCTGTGTGCATTGCGTTTGCTCAAATCACTCAGAAGAACTCTGGTTGCCAGAGTTGTGTACGCATTGAAAATTTAGCGCGTTGATTAAACGCAATAAATAAGCAAAGAAGAAAAATTAGGCTTTTCAGGCTAAAAATAAAAACTACATCTAAAGTGAGATTTTTGAGTCTGCCTGAATAGCAGCTATAAATAAACTTCAAGATTGCGCAGAATTTCTCTGCAAGAGAAAGCTGATGGAAATTCCTTAGCTGGGCCGTAATTCCCTTGAAATGTGTTTGACTGTCTGGAAGACGGTTCAACCAGGAGCAGCAGAGGTCACACTTCAACAATCAGCAGCTGCCAACCCTGAATATGCTGATTTTCTTTGTGCCTCCGAGGCCGACGGCTGGCGCCTTTAGGAGTCCTTTTTCTTTCTCTCTCCCCCTTCTTTTGGCGTTCATTGTTGGGTGTCGCGGTCGGGCACCTAACATTCACCCCCGCCCGCGCACACCCGCACAGGCGAGACAATAGCCACCCGTCTGCAACACACTTATACACAAACAAAACCTTAGGAGAAAGAGTGGAGGCAAGCATTTTGGAAAAAACAACACCAACAAAAAAAACAAAACAAAACAAAAAAAAACACTCATGTTTCATCCAAGGAGATTAAAATTAGTAAAGTTTTTCATATTCGACTCACGCTTTTGCTTCATGTACACCCACGAAGAGCACAACCCAAAACACACAACACGTGAATAATGATTAACCGGAGTGGTCGTCTTGGTGATAGACGCGCTGAATGAGATTTTCTCAACAAGTCGCCAAACAAAGCAGCAGAACGTATTGAGGCGAGGGGGTTGTGGGTAATTAAATTCAGAGGTTTTCCTTCGGGAAGGCAAAAGAAACGACGAAGACTTGTTTTTATCATTTTAAACATGTGCTGTCCAACACTGTGGCGCTCAGAACTGGGGTTTGTTGTAAGTCTGACGGGGCTGTCGAGGCGAGACCCAACAGATTCACTTTCACAAGTGGAGAATTACAGCTTTCGCTCTGACTTGATATATATGAAACTCGATTAGAAATGGCTTCTGGTTTATTTGATGTAATAATAATGTTAATAATAAAAAAAGATTAGGTATGCTTGGGGTGCTGTGGTGGCGCATTGGTAAAGCACAACAAAAAATTTAACGGCCTGAGTTCTTGACGCGATCATCACAGGTTCGAATCCCGGCCTGATGACCTTTGCCACACGTCTCTCAAATAAAGGCCACTACAGTCAATAAAACCTTGACAAAAAAAAAAAAAACAGTGAGAGGAGAAACTACTTGCATTAATTCATGCAGGATTTCTGAAAGATTCAACAGATTGCATATAAGGAAAATTTTAAGACCATTATGATTTAACCTTTAACACAAATATGAATTAGATTTTAGATTTATGGCAAACTAAGTTGAAATTCAGGCTGATTCAGGCGAGAATAAATTGCTTGATGCTCGGGTCGGGGTTCGCATGTTTAAAAAACGCCACATAAAGTTTGTTGATCGACTTATTATAGTCTAAATAGATTAGCCGATGGAGAGTTTAACCTATTGAGGAAATAAAGAAAGTAAGTAGGGTGCAGACTGCAACAGGCGCAGCGCACTGCATGCGCACGCCGCTCCACTCGAGCAGCGGTGGAGCCAGAATCCTTTTGGTCACACAGCCCAGAAGATCTGCACCTGATTCACAACAAGCGACAAGATGGAGCTGGAAGATGTTAAATAAAAGCTGGAGGAGGGAAAAGCTACACTGCTTACTTGAATATAGTATAAAAACAGAAGCAGTAAAATCTTAACTAAAATAAAATGTTCTAGTTTAAGGTTAATCAGTCAGGTTGGATCTAAATTGTAAGAGGAGTTACAAAAATGCTGCCAAGGTTAGCTTAAAAACCTTGCTATAAATGGCTTGTAAGAGCAAAACAAATGGGATTTTGCTCACTCTGGCAGTGAAGTGGTCTTGGTTCTGGAGCAGAGTGTGGATGAGACTTGGCGCGGCATCGTCCAGTTGCAGAGACTGACAGAGGTCGGAGAGCTCCTCCGGACTCAGGAAGCCACAGCCGCTGGTGTCGAAACTGTTAAAAACTTCCTTCAGGCGCTCCTCGTAGTCGTCCTGCCCTTGGCCGTCATCCATCCCCCAGGACAGCAGCCTGCCCTGCAGCGGACAGAGACACAGAGGTTCAACTCGGAGAGCTCACCGAACCAAGCGGTCCTGCTCGCCAACGCCACGCGGCTTACAAACAGAAGGGGAGCATCTATTCCACCGGCACGGTTTTCCGACGTCGCCTTCATCAGAGACGCGGCGCTCAGCCACTGAGCTCGCCACAAACTCCTCCAGCGTCATTTATAGCGGAGGCTTTGGGTAATCCGATTACAATGATGGGACTATCAGGTAAATGTTGCTCAGGCACTGAGCTTAGACACACACACAAACACACACTCACGCCTTCAGCAGCATTTGTAGAGATGGTTTTACTTGATCTGATTGTAACGATTATACAATCATGTGAATTACAGTGATGGACATTTCTGAAGCTGAGAGACCGCAAATCATTTTGATGCAGCCTGAAGGTAAAAAGAGTAATCTGTAGCCTTGTTAGGTAAAAGTGTGACAATGGGACATAAACGTAAACATGCTCGATCGCCGTCATGGTGACAATCTGTGAGCAAGAGTTTTCAACAAAGCACCAGGAAGTGATGCAGCGATAAGCAGAGGTTACACCAGGACAAACTGGTCAACACCGTGAACCAGCAGATCAACTTCTTCACTTTCATTTCTGACGCTTTATTTGCCTCCACTGAAAACCAACACCAGCGAATACAACCAATTCATTTAGCGGCTAGACACTGAACATTTCTGCTCATCTAAATACAGCATACACTTCATTAAAACTGTATTTGTCAATTTATTGTTTTCACATCGACAGGAATTATTGTTGCCGTTCTGCTTTATACAAGATTCTGATAATATTTTTTTGCATTTTTGACTCAAATGTTTGTGTTAATACCATTATACTATTGTATTTTTAATCAGTATCATCCCACTGTGAACTTCTCAAACTAGCCCAGCATGCGATGAAATTTATCAAAATGATTCGCTTTGTGTTTTTGTTTCCTTTTTGCAGTAGCTTCACAATTACTTGCTTTCTGTTTGTAATAAATAGCGCCCCACTCTGGGATTTTTACAATGCATGCGCCGTCCGACCCCTCCTGCTTTTCCAGCTGCTCTCAGAGATCATCAAGCACTCGGGCAGGCCAGGTGTCCCCCACACTCCAGACTTGGGATCCCCTCCATTCACCAGAGACAATAGCTGCCTCTCCACAAAAAAAGAAAAAAAAAATCAATCAGGACCCTACATCTGGACATTTCAGGGGCTTCCGTAAGCAAAAGAATCACACAAAGAAACTGTATAATAATGAGGAAACATATATATATATATATATATATATATATATATATATATATATATAATATATATATATTTGCTTGACTCTATATATGTATTATATATGGAGCAGACCCTGTACAGACCCAGCCCCCGTAAAGAATATATATATATATATATATATATATATGTGTGTGTGTGTGAATTCACAGCAGATTCGCTTTACTTTCTACAGTCGACCTCTAAGCCAATTTAGCTCTTAGACCTTCACCATCAGAGCTGCTTACGGGGACGACAGCTGCCGCCGCCACAGAGGAATCACCCGGTCCAAGTCATAACAATGAGGTTAATCCTCACACACACCCCAGCATTGATAGGTAACTGCATTCATTATGTCCAGCAGATGTTAGTCAGGAAAATACTCAAAAGTGTTCGTCTTCATGCGTTAACCCCACAGCCTGTTGATGCAGCATCATTTTATATGAGGCTTTGAAGAAAAATTATGATAAGCCCCAAATTCTTCTTTATTCTACTTCTTTGTGTGTTATTTGGGGTGGTTTAAACTTAACATTAATTGAAGAGAAATTACATTACAGACACAACCTTCAGAGAGGAGTGAACGCAAGTGTTGCATAAACCAAAACTTTAACTGTTTAAAAAATGAGTTTGGTTGTGATCACAGAAATTATTTCTTTGTCACTGTGTCAGAGTTTGGACGCAGAGTTTAGAAAACAACAACTTTGAGAACAGAAAAAGGAATGAAGGTAGAGATTTTTAATTTCTCAACTTTGGACTTTTCTAACTTCAAGCTTCCCCTTTTTCTCCAACTGTTCCTACGACATTCTGGACATTTCAGAATGTCACAGCTGGATAGTATTTTCTGTACGTTCTCACGATGGAAACTAAACAAAAACATAACGGTGAAGCAATAGAGGGCGGTTCCACAACACACACACACACTGTAAAATTTGTTATTTCTATTTAATACGGTAACACGACTGAAACGTGTCAAATCTTAACCGATTATCGTACAGAAAGTGCCAATTATGTGAATAATTTTCCATCTTTTCTTCAGGTCATCCATGCTTTGCTCAGCCTCTAACTGGTGACGCACCGATCAACTGGATTTGTCGATTTTACATTGATCAGCTCTGATCTGATCTCATTGGCAGGTTTGACAAAATTGGAACAGAAGCAAAAATAAATCAAAAGACCAAATTTAAAAATTTAAACTAGTACGCAACCATCTGTGGGTTCAGAGTCAATAACTCAAAAGCCAAAACACTTGGTGAGCAGAAAAAAAAGCTTTGGTTTGGTAATTGAAACATAAAATCAATGCAACACAGAAATGTAGCATTTTATCAATTAAGAACTAAAGCCGAGAAACTCAAACATGTTTCTGCACTTAATATTTCATCCAACTTTATTCCGATTTAGACATCAGTGCATATCAATGCATTTATGTCAAAATCAATGCATTTCCAACAAGCACATGCGTCAGCAATATTATTTTACACAAACAATAATCACTTCAGATTTCTCCTGTCTTCTATAGGATGAGATTAGGCTTTTAGTTTGCAGTCAAATTTTAAAAAAGGTTTAAAACTCCCACATAAACAACAGAACAAAACATAAAAAGTCACAAGGCACTAGTTGTATAATCAAAATGATCTTAGCACCAATTTTTTAAAAATAAAATTAAACTGCATCAGAAGTGCTTCAGCATCACTTATTCAAAGTAAAATAAGGGACAATAATGTTTATACATCAACTGTGTAAAATATCCAGCAGTTTTCTTCAAAACATTTTTTTAAGTGAGTTTCTAAATCCTGTTGTTTCTTTATTAATTATATAATAAAAAATCGCCATGCTGCTGCCTAAGTGTAGTTTTATTCTGCACACTTTGTAAATGACTACACTTTAAGACACCCTAACAGTCCGAATTATTTCTAGTTTAACCAGTTTAACCAGTTAGAGCAAAGTGATGGGCTATGCTAACCAAGCTAATTTTTATACAGAGGAATGTTTGAAGGAAGTGTTTGCTAACTTTATATTTTTAAAAAACGCAGTAAAAATTAAAAAAAAAAGTTTCCTCCAAGGTTTAATGTCGGGGAAATAAAAAAATAAAGAAAAACTCACCGAAGCCCCCAGGAGTTGTCTCTTTCTCGGACGCGAATATTTGGGAGTAAAACGTCTCTAGAAAACCAAAAAGTTCACAACATGTCTCCGCCGAGAGTCTCCTCAAAGTTCATTTATCCTCTGACAAACATTTCTTAGGGGCGACTTCTTCCTGAAAAACATTATAGACTGCGGATACAAAATTTAAAAAAAAAAGTCTCCTTGACTCGCTTCCTCGAGTCCCTCTGGCTGTACAATCATCCTCCAGAGGTTCGTAGCGGATTTTGAAAACCGCTTGATAGAGGAAGGGGCGGCGACTGAGGGCCAGCGGCGGACTCACCGGTCCCAGCCTCCGTCCCCCTAGTGGACGGAACCGGAACTGCTTGTAAAGCTTTCCACTGCTTTTACCTGCTTTATTCTCACTAAAAATGGTTGTCTCTGAAAATTGAAGACATCCCAGAGGTAACCATCACCCACATATTATACTCTATTGATGACCTTGATAAAAAAAATATATATCTGACATGGTGAATATTGTTTTCTTGCTTGTTAAATATCATATACACTGCTGTAAATGGAGAGGTTCTACTCCTTGTTTTGATTTTTTTTTTCTTCACCAATTTAAACTGTATTACACCTCACTGAAACATTGAAATCTGTGAAATCTTGTTTTAAATCTTGTTTTATTTCTATTCATTTGCCTTGCTGATTATGTGTTTGTCTGTAGTTTTAGCCCCATGTTTTGTTTCTTTTTCTACGTATGTTGCAATGTTCTTTGTACCACAATGAGTCTTTGTATACTGTTTGTTTAATACTAGTAATAAAAATAAAAAATAATAATGAAAAAAGGTTTTCTTCTCACTGCTCTCCTACACATTTGTTCTCTCGCGATATGTCTCTTTGTCCAAAAACAAGCACCACTGTATTTGGCTTACTATCAAAGTGGAGGTCAAATGGGCGCCCACTTACAATCTATTGAAACCAAAAGCCACTAAAGGAATTTTAGAAGTTTTATTTTCTCTATTCATTGTCTTCCAGTCACACATTTTACCTATGTGACTGGAAGACAACCATCTACATAGATGATCCCATATTTAAGATGGGATTTGAACCATCGACCTTCTTTCCACTAGAGCTTTTCTGATGGAAATGAAACGGGCTGAACAGTGGCTGGTTCACCACGTACCTTAAATAATCCGCTGTTTTGGTCATCTGTTGCTGAAACTCATCTGCTTCAATATTTTTTCAGCGGCAGAGATCGTACTCTGCAAGCTCCATGGTTATTGTTCGGATAATTGTATTCATTTTATGATCTAGAACCAGATTATCCTCTGAAATCTTATTAATACAAGACATTTTGGACCACACAACTGTTACAGGCTGGATATTTTCTCTATTCGGATCGTTCTCTGTCCACTCTGAAGAGTGTTGTGTCTGAAAGTCCCAGGAAATCAGCAGTTTCTGAAATACTCCGGTTTATCGATTAGGATCGATAAACTTATATTCAATATAACAATTCTCACAATGAAGAACAAAGTTAGCAGAACAAACAAATAATGTAACAGCTGTACGCATAAAAAGATCTAAAAAAAAAAAAAAAAAAGGCTAAAACTGCCCAGCTGTGTGGCTATAAATACATACTGAAGAAAAAATGTTGAGCTAAATAAAAGTCACTCAACACAAAACTGCTATAAAATAATGCTTAATGTTCTCACAGCGACTGAAATAAACATTTATCCACTTCACATTTAACCTGCACTGCTTTCTGCCTAAGAACTTCACTTCCCACAGTGCTTTGCTGCGTAACGTCAACCGCGGTTGCACAATTTTGATAACCATCGTCGTTTGACCGTGTATTCTGAACTGGACCGATCGTTTTTGTAACCTTTATACTCAGTAGGCAGAATTAAAAACAATTCTTTCTCCTCTCTGGCAGACTGAGGTTGTTTTTTTTTGCGTGTTTGTTTTCTGTGCATGTCCGCCTCACTGTGTGAAGCGTGAACAAGCGGCGGACAGCTGAACTTTGACCTCCTCTTCCTGCCTTTCGCCACTCTCCTGCAGGGTTTTCTGTCGCCACAAAAAAGCCAAGGGCGGACCTGGTCTGGACCGCAAAGAAGACGGCGGAGGATAACTTTGTCTGTGGCACAAATGAAGAAAGTCGTGTCCTTCCTGCTGACTGCGTATGTCTCGGTGCCTGTTCTTCTCTACCTGTTTCCCTGGATACTGAGCTATGCCATATTCTCTCACCTGCGTAAGTACTTGGTCCTGGTTTATATGGGACGCCAGAGGACTTCACTGGCAAAAAAAAAAAACATATTACGCATATGTTATAATTTACTAACTTGTCGTGCAAGTTAGCGAATTGTCATTGCATTTGCAGTGACTGTAAAATTGTTCTCATGAACATCCAAAAATAATAGTTATTCCACCAATACCAATGGGATATAATAAAATAAATAAAAACAGATTTTTACATAAACTACAGGAGGTCAGATTTAAACTTAAATTATTCCAGAGCTTTTATTCTAGAAAATTATTCACCGAGTTGCAAGAGTATTCACACACCCTGTGATCGTGTTACATTTTGTTGCATTACAGCCACAAACTTTATCTCGGTGTGTTTTTGTTTTATTGGCATTTTAAGTGTTGGACAAACACAGAGTCACACGAAACAGTGACTTGAGTGTAAAACTGTCCACAGTTTTTATATTTTAAAAATTGAAAATTGAAACGTGTGCTGTTCGTCCATATGCAGTCCCCCTTTACTCTGCCTTCAGAAGTCACCGAATTAGGTCGCTCCGCCAACCTGGTCCTTATGGAGAAGTGTCCAAATTAAAACCAGTTAAGGATGTATGCAGCTTCCCACAAGCTGTGTAGGCTCAGAGCAACCAGGTGGAAGAATTTTAAAAGAACATTCTCACTTTTCTGGTGGACAACCTACAGTTAGAGCTACACATAAAACCTTTTTTTAATGTGTGAGAATGATCTAGTCAAAGTCCATCCTCAGTGAGCCTGAGATATTCATAGTCACGCTCCATCTGATCTGACAGATACTGGCATATTTTGGAAAATGTATTAACCCAGAACAGATGTTCAAAATAGAAACGCACGAGCGCCCTTGCAATGATCATTAATGGATCCACATGGAATTACCTCAGAGGGGGAAAAAAAACAAAAAAAAAAACGTGCATGCCACACCTATCAGATTTTTTCTTTTTTTTTTTTCTGTAAAAAAAATTGTTTTGGAAACATTCTTCATTTTTCATTTCAGTCTGTTGCATAAAGTCTCCCAAAAGTGAAATTCACAAAAATAAATTCACCATTTTGGTTCTCGTGACATAAAATGTGAAAGTGTAAATAAATAAATAATTTCATTTAAAAAAAAACCAAACAAACAAAAAAAACAATGAAAATAGCCCCTTAAATGCAGCACATGAAACATAATGAAGTTAAAAAGTCCGTGGCTTCCGATGCGTCTCGAGGCAGTGTGTGTGTGTGTGTGTGCGTGTGTGTGTGTGTGTGTGTGTGAGACGTGAAGCTGCGATTGCAAACGCTGCAGCGCTGACCTGCTGCGCTCTCACCTGCAGTGAGGTTTCCATACTCGGTGGATCTCCGCAGACCCCAGGATGTCCTGAACCACACCTGCAACTTCTACCTCAGCTCAGAGAAGGGCGTCTCAGTGGGAGTGTGGTAGGCTGATTGTAGCTCTTTCAGCGCGTCGGCGCTCTCGTCCGGCGCAGGCGCCTCTTGAGCGAACAGAGTCATCGTGGCGGCACGAGGCCCCGCTCTGAAAATCTGCCGTATATTCCTGAAGCTCTGTTTGTTTGTCGTTCAGTTTCTCTTTGTCTTTTTCACTCCCTCTCTGTCTCACAGGCACACGCTCCCTGCCAGCCAATGGGAAGCGGCCGCTGGGAGGAATCTCGACTGGTATCAGGAGGCCCTGGGAGACGGGCGTCCTGTTATTATCTACCTCCATGGCAACGCAGGGACAAGGTGGGTTAAGTGCAGAAGGATACGCACCCTTGAAACGATCCTAATAGAGTCTAGTGGGCATTAGACAGTTGCCTTGGTTCTTGTTGGCTGGAACAGAAAGTCTGAAAGTCTCTCTCCTTTTGTGTCTCCAGGGCGATCAGTCATAGAGTGGAGCTGGTGAAGGTTTGAGTGAAATAATAAGTTGTTTCCAGGTGTAAATCTGTTGTCTTTGAGCTTTAACAGAGAATGTAAATTGTTTTATAATCTTGTAGATCCTGAGTGCTGCAGGATACCACGTCTTATCTTTAGACTACAGAGGTAAGGAAGACCCAAAACTTGCAGAAGCCAGAAGAAGGTAAAACTTTATACTTGCATAGCACTTTTCATAAAGTATGTTCAAAAGGTCCTTTTTTATTTGCTGTAATAAAAAAGGACATCTAATTTTCAGTCTAGTTATATTTATAATTTATATGCCAGCCATGAGCTATAGGGACCAACATGGATGTTTTTTTTTTTTGTTTGTTTTTTTTTGTTTTTTTTTAGAAATTTCAGAATATCTGGGGGGAAAAACATTCAAACTAGACAAAAAGACTGGATCTGAATCTAGGAACCTCTTTCTGCAAGGAAACAGAGTTAGACTGTTGCACCATCCAGCCATATACATTTAGATTGAGTTCAAATTCATGCAACCTCATCATCAACAATTCTCCTAATTATGTCTCTGAAAAGTGGAAAAAAAAATCTCCACTTTTTTTCTGAAAGTGGAGATTAATGCACTAAGACTGACAGTAATGCAGCATGCTTTCCTACATTTGGCCTAAAACCCCCCTCCCGATAAACCCAGATAATTCAAAGCTCGGCCTTTCAGCCTGTAAATTTGTCTTTTAATGAGGATTTGGAGATTCTTCCGGAGAGCCCAGTGAGGCTGGGTTGACCAACGACGCCCTCTACCTGCACCACTGGGCAAAGACACAAAGCAGAGGGAGCCCCGTCTGCCTGTGGGGACACTCTCTGGGCTCTGGGTCAGTTCCTCTCTGAGCTTCATTCATTCATTCACCCATTCATCCATTCATTCAGACTGCTTCTCATGACAAAGACACAATACCCAATGAAGACTTTTATTCTTCTTTTTTCCCCCCTAGAGTGGCAACCAACGCTGCAGTGAAACTCCAAGAACAAGGTGGGTTTGAGTTGAGGTCCGTTCTCAGAAGTGTTGCAGGCCTTTTGGCTGACTGCGGTTACTCTGTACTCAAAATAAAAATTAAATAAATAAATAAAAATTCAGTGACTGACTTCTGGTCGTCTCCCACTCAGTATGCAATCTTCTGTCGAGGTCCAAAGTGCTTTTAAAATATATTGTCTTGAAAAAAAGTGCTGGACACATTTTGTCATGTTGCAACCAAAAATTCGAGATTCTGGGTCAGACGGTTGGTTGCAAAATGCAAGGTGAACGATATTAAAAATAAATCTGTGTGTTGTAATCGTAAGGTTTATTGGGTGAAATTTATCATGATTTTAGGTTAGTGCTTTTATAAGCACCGATCTCTATTTTGCATCATAAATAAGGTCGTGCTTTTGGCACTTCAGGTTCTGCCGTCGACGCTCTGATCCTGGAAGCTCCGTTCACGAGAATCGGAGAAGTCTTAGTAAATAATCGGCTGGCCAAGGTGAGAGGTCGACACGCGGCGAACCTCCGACTGAAACACGGCTGAAGTTATTTAAAGATGGACATTACTGCTTTTCATCTGGGACTTCTTTTTTAGTTGCTTGTGGTTTAGCAAATAGACTTTTGAGAGAAGATGTATAAGATCTTCAAACTGCTTTTTTTTCCCCCCCATTCAAAACCTTTGCATGTGACGTGTTCATTTTAAATAGCAAGTGAAGAAAATAAAAGTGTGGATTAGTGTTGTAGTTTGAATATGGGGGAAGAAAAGTCTAAATGTAGAATTTTAAAAAAATGCATTTTAAAGCACATCTAAAGCTTTAATTTGTATTTTCCACAAACTGCCTTGTCCTGATGTGGATCAGAACCGCAGCATGTTGCCAGCATTTATGAATCCAGAAATTTTCAGTCTTCTTTCCCATTTATGTTTCTTCTTATTTAACCCATCATTTCCAGAAACTGCTAATGACAAAGTAACAAAACTAGATTTTTTAATCAGTTTAACTCAATTCTAAAGACATATCACGTACTACACCTGACAGTTTTGCATCCTAATACGTCTCTGCTACTTTAATTGTCAAAAGTTGACTTTCACGTCTCGTGCTGCATTAGTTAGTCACCGTGTTAAATTTTCCCTTTCGCCGCTTTTTTCCATTTGTCCAGCTGTACATGTTCCTGCCGGGTTTCGAGAGTTTGCTCTGGAACATTCTGGAAAGGATCAACATTTCATTTCCCAATGATAAAAAGTAGGTTTGGGTTGAAAACAAAACCAGATTGAAAACGTGTTTTATTTATTTATTGGTGCCCTGATCATCAGTAACATCTGCCGTCATCTCTGCAGTTTGCAGAAGCTGAGCAGCCCTCTCCTCATCCTGCATGCGGAGGACGACAACATCGTTCCGTTCCACATGGGTCAGAAGGTACGGAGTGTTTTCCCCGCCTCTCTCTCTCTCTCTCGCTCTCTAAATTTCCTGTCCGCTTTCCTCACGCACTTTCCATCTATCGGACCCAGCTGTACCAGATATCGCTGCGAGCACAGAGGGAATCCGAGACGGGCGATCGAGTGCAGATGATCTCCTACGGGGCGAACCTCGGACTGTCCCACAGCCACATCGGCTCGGCCCCCGACTTGGCGGACGTCGTACAGTGAGTTGGGAAGTCGTCACCAGTTTGTGTTCAGAAATCACGCCGGTGTTCGAATTTAATCCACACTCTCCTGTGTTGCAGGAAATTTCTACAAAACTTGGAGAGCGAAAGATGAAAGTCTGGGAAAAAAAAGAGGAATAAATCATTTTGACTTAAGTTTTGGGCTTTATTTTATTTTAGACAGAACACAAGGAAATTTGTTTTGTGTGTGTGTGTGTGTTTTTTTTTAAACTCCTTTTTCAAAAGCATCTTTTGATTATAAACACGGTTTCTCTATCAGGACAGGCCACAAACTCAAACAAATGCTGCTGCGTTCCTGATATCCATCTTAACTTTCTGGATCCTGCGACCGTCCCCGATCCAGAGACTGAATGCGTTGGTGCTCAAGAAATGTAGCAGTGCTTTGACTTGGGGAGAGGAATGTGCGTTTCTACTAGCACCACAGAAGAAGAAGAAGAAGAAAAAACGTAATGTGTTGCAAAAAGGTTCTGCTCTGTAAACGCAAAAGGCAGCCCAGGAGGCGAGGAGCATTTTCACATTTTCTTCAGAGCCTTGACCGTTTCCTCGATGGCCTCCCGCGGCTCGCTGGGAGGCGGGATCTTCAGGTCGGTCGGCTCCACCCCCCACACCTCGGTGGCGTACTCTGTGATTGTTCTGTCGCTCGAGAACTTCCCCGTCGCCGCGATGTTCTTGATCACCATCTTCGTCCACTTCACTGTATCCTAATAGAAGAGATACACATTTGAAGCGCTGCAGAAATAAATCTGGAAACCTCTGGTAAATACGATAAAAAGATTTTTAATTGCAGAGGCAGAATCTCTTGGTGGAAAACTTTTTTTTGTGTGTGTGACTGTTTCTGTTTGAGGCAAAAACAAAACAAGTAATGGCACAAATCCTGGTCTCCACAACAGTTATTTAAAATAAATCTAGCTGAAACTTTTTTTTTTTTTTTTAATAAAAAAGACACAAACGTGCAAAAACTAAAATTTTAAAAACATCTTTCCGGGTGTCTCTTAGTGTATGATGGAGACATAAATATGGATTCTCTAGTTCCAGCATGGCGGGTATCATATTTACACCCTGAATAAACAACAAAGAAAAATAAAAACACAGGAAGTCACGGAGGACCAATTAGTAAGTAGAGGATTTAATGATCCTTTTGATTTTTTTTTCCGTCAATGGAATGTACTGAAATTAAAAGATGGATTTTTGAAGAAAACTAGAATTTAATACTAGAGAAGAAAGAACAATCAAGAAAAGAAAAACAAAACATTACCTGATAGAGTTCGCTGACTCTTTCTTGGGTTTTCAAGTAGTCTTCAAAGTCTGCAAACACTTTGAATCTAAAAAGAGAGCGAGAAAAAAAGAATGTAACTAAATACAAAAAATACAAGAAGAATAACAGAAAAGTAAAGTTGCTCACCGGTCGTATTTGAAGAGCATGTCGGTGAGGTCCTTGAAAAGCTCTGGATTATTGGGGCTGAAAAATCCGCTTGCGATCTGATCCATCACTTGTTTCAGCTCGGGGATCTTCTCGTAGTACGTCATGGCATCATACCTTAAAACAAAAAAAAAAAACTCGATCCTTAAAAAGAAATCTTCAAATTCCGCGCCGTCGTGCGTTTTGTCTCGTTGGGTCTTTCACCCCTCTTCGTCCATCTCGGCCACATCCTCCACCCGCATGCCGAAGATGAAGAGGTTTTCCTCGCCCGCCTCCTCGGCCATCTCCACGTTGGCCCCGTCCATGGTGCCGATGGTCAGCGCTCCGTTCAGCATGAACTTCATGTTGCCCGTCCCCGAAGCCTCGGTGCCAGCAGTGGAGATTTGCTCCGACAGGTCTGTGGCGGGAATCACTGAGGAGAAAAAGCACAAAATGACACCATTTCCTTTTCCACTCCAGCAGAAATGCTTCCTTTTATTATTAATTCATACCTTTCTCCGCAAGAGAAACTCTGTAGTTCTCCAGGAAGATGACTTTCAGCTTGTTTCCAACCACGGGATCGTTATTCACCACCTCGGCTACCGAGGTGATGAGCTTGATGATCATTTTCGCCATGTGGTATCCCGGTGCGGCCTGCAGAGGACGACGATGCGAATCGTTCATTCCGGTCGTGTTGCTCTGTGCCAGCCCTGTGGCGTTGGGCGCGCGCTGTGACCTACCTTCCCACCGATGATCACCGTTCGCGGTACGAAAGGCGCGTTGGGGTTCTTCCTGATGCCTGATGGGAACAAAAGATGAACATTTAGAAAGTTTCAAATGAATGAAACTGAATTGATAGAGTACAGCATTTTAACGTGACAGCTGAAAAACGCATTTCAATTGAAGGTGCTAGTTTATGGGACAATCTTGACAGAGATAGAAAACAATCTAAATTTCCGCATTTAAAAGAAATTTGAAAATTATGATAAGGATGTGGCCTGTAGTAAGCTGATATTTTGCTCCGTTTTTGAAACATGTTGGCAATAGCCTGAGCTGGACAGCTAATTCTCATTGTTCGTGAATAGATATAAGTTTATACTGCGTACTGCATCCGTCACACAAAAAGCCACAAAGTAGTGAAATTTGAGCCTTGTGAATACAGCACATCTGTGGAGAACCGTCCAAAAACAAACAAACAACAACAACAACAAAAAGCAGCTTTTCTGCTTATTGCAGCTTTGTGGAAAATCCCCCACAGCTGATTGCAGTGGCTGCATTCCTCATGTCTGTTTTAACATGAAGCTCCAGGTGGGTGTGGAATATTCCTCAGCAGGAAACGTCTGACTACATCATCCAACTGATCACTCAAACATTCACACCTGAAATGACTTGCGAAACCTTTTTTTTTTTTGGCTTTGCATCGAATGACTAAGCAGTACAAAAAAAAAAAAAAAAAAACACCAAACAGCTCGTCGCTGCACGTACGGTTGTACAAGGCGATGATGTGCAGGCAGTTGAGCAGCTGCCGCTTGTACTCGTGGATCCTCTTGACGTGGACGTCGAACATGGAGGAAGGGTTGATCTTCACCCGGTACTCCTTCTCCAGGAACTGGGCGAACTTCAGTTTGTTGTCCTGTGGAGAAACGCGACGCGACAACGGGAGTCATTGATGTGAAAGCTGCCGAGTCAGGAGAGCGCTGCCCGGACACTGCGCGATGTCGCAACGCCCGGTTTCATTAGACCGAGATGCTGTGATGTGTAGAAATATTATGATGTACTTTTCCACGGTATGTTGCATCACTGTTTGTGCTCTGATCATTTTCGCCTTTTAAAAGGACAAATATCTCAGGAAGAGCAACAACCGATTAAAGGGGCGTTACTTTGTGTTTTCCCAGTCACATAGTGCCATTTTATAGCACAATTAAGCAGCTATGTTAACTTCAAATGCTATATACATCAGAAATGACTGAAAAGAAATTTTACTTCCTGATTTAACGCCTAAATATTGGACCTCTGCCTCTTTCAGAAACACCGCCGACAGAAAGTCCTCACAACATGGCTCCTCTATTAACCCTTTAGCAAAGTTTTTAACCAGTTCAAAAGTAGCTCCTACAATGATCTCAGCAGATGCTCAGTTGCAGCAGCTGTTTGCTAATTGCTGCTGGCTAGTCTGAAGGAGCCTGGCGGGCAGGGCTGCTCTGTGAGGCCAAAGCTGCGTCTCTGAGGAGGAGCAGCGTCTTGAAGGCGGGGCTCGCTTCTCCCAGACGTTTTGCACAGCTGAACGGTTGCCGTGGCGATTAAAGGATTTGTCAAACGTGCGTGAAAGAATCACAGCAATGCTCCACGTTATGTTTTAAATGAGAAGATAACAGAAGATGATGTGAAGCTCAAACACTGCCCCTTTAATTGATAATCTTATGATGGGATAATCCCCTCCCCCCCAGACCCACCTGTTTGATTTTAGCGACGTCGCGGATGAAGGCCAAGTCATTAACGAAGTCATTCAGCTTCTTCAGCTGGCTCAGGTCTTTCACATAGTCCTCCCCAATGACCTGAGAACACATCACATTACAGCAACCAATGTTTGCATTAGTATTTAGTCAAACACGTGAGAGGATTTTACGTCCTAAAGGCCGACTGGCTGCAGAGGCGCGGTCAAACTGAAGAACGTGTCGAACCTCAGCGATGAGCTCAGCCAGCCCGGGGTTGCAGAGGAGCAACCAACGTCTGGGGGTGATGCCGTTGGTTTTATTCTGAAACTTGCCCGGTTCAAGGTCACTGAAGTCTTTAAACCTGAAAAAATAAAAATAAAATAAAAAAAACAGAGGAAAAGTTGTGATTTGCTATCTGGACGAGCAGCAGTTTGATTTCAGCTGGTTAGCCAACAAAATCTAAACCTAACAGATGGTTTTCTCTTTTTCTCTGCCAATATGCTGAACCAGGGTGACATTTATTTCTAGATCACCTCTTTTACGCTTCTGACCAGTCTTGGAATTTGTAACCGTCTGCAAAAGCCTTACACTTCGGTTTTGATGATGTTGGAGTGGATCTGAGCGACTCCATTGACGGCGTGAGAGCCCACGATACACAGATGGGCCATGTTCACCCTCTTGCAGCCGTCCTCTTCGATCAGAGACATCTTACGCAGTTTGTCGATGTTGTTCGGGAAGAGAGCAGCAATTTTCTATGAAAGAAAAATCCGCAAAAACGTATTCAGGCTTCACAGTTGAGGAAAAGTGGTGACATGTAAAAGCATTCAGTCCTTTAACTCGCATTAGAATTATACATTTATATTTGTATTGATTGTATGAGTAATTAGAAACCTACCAAGACATGTTCATCCACATATACTGATTGGCAAGGCAAGAATTTCTAAGAGAAGCAGCCAAGAAGCAAGTTGTAACTCTGGGGGAGCTGCAAAGACTCAGCTCAGGTGTAAGCTACAATACTGGCCTTCATGATGGAGCGGCAAACAAAATATGTATATATATGAGGGTGATTCAGATCAAAGCAGATTCATGGTTTTTTTAGAATGGTCCAGTCAAAACCTAAATTCAGTTGACAATAGATGGCTACATTTTAAAATTGCTGCCTTTATATGTGCAGACGCAACAAAAAGCTCACAACTGTAGTTTCAGCAGAAGACTGTCAGGACAGCTCATAATAATATTAATAATAAATGCAAGCCACACTTTCCAGATTCTGACTTGCAAGACCTCGCAATAAATCAAACGAGTTGATCAAACGAGGAGTTAAAATGAGCTCGATAACTTCCATCCTGACGAGTGAAATGCAGTTTTGTTTGCCGCTTTTAATCCGTTTTACTTCTGGTTTTTGGTTGCTTTGTTTATTCACTGTGGATATTTGAAATATCTTCCACTTCCAGTGTTCCTCACAAAATGTAAGTTCATTAATATTTGAAAGAACAGTTTCATTATTGTGCCATTTTCACTGTGTTACTTGAAAACGGCCTCAAAAGCATCATTCATCGCAACCATTTGGACCATTTATCAATCCGTCATCCTGTCCGCCACCTTTTATCAGTGGAAAACTCAATAAAAACATCATGTTTTACACAACCCTATGCATGTTTTCATATCTCAGAAGATTAAAAAAACAACGCATTGGTTGTCGATTGCTGGACATTCGGCGTCTCTGCTGTGACCTGCTTACGTCTAGGTGAGCCTGGTTGATCTGGTAGATGATCTGCAGGTGTCTGGGCAGCAGTTTCTCCAGCAGCTCCACAGGCCAGCGCTCCAGGGCCTCAGGCAGGATGGTGTGGTTGGTGTAAGCAAACGTACGCCTGGTGAGGTCCCAGGCCTTGCGAAGGAGGAGGGACAAGCTCTCGGTTAAGTGTTGCATTTTAATAGTCAGGAGTAAAACCGAGCTTTTAAAATAAACTCCACTATTTTACTCCTGGCAAACGACGCAAAGTCGCAGATTGAAATTCAGCAATTGCGGAGTCGTTTCATCCTCTCGCTCTGTGGTTTTAACTCCAGCTCGCATTACTTGTTCTTGATTTCCTAATTTGCACTTCCCGTCACAGCTGCCGTTGATGATTAAGACTAATGAGACACTCGAAGGCGACTTTAACTCACCGTTTCCCAGTCGAGTTTCTCAATGTCCACAAAGATCCTCATCAGTTCGGGGATGGCCATGGCAGGATGGGTGTCGTTCAGCTGGATGGCGACCTGGAAAACAGGAAACAGCGAGGTTCGTCTGTGGCTGTTGGAAAGCAACCAGTCAGTCATTTTGTGGATTTTTTCAAATCAGCTTGAAGTCATAGTGCAATAGACAAGAGGGGAAAACAAATGAATAAATCGTTCCATCACGAATCTGATCTGAGCACAACAGGGCCATTGCAGACAGGAAACAGAGAAAAATAAATAAATAAAAAGTTATAAATTCATGCCAGAAAAACTCACTAATTTTCCAAAAAAAAAAAAATTCTGAATTGGAGAAGTCAAAGATTTGCTAGAATTTCTTTATTCACTTATTTTTTAAAATCAGGCAACCATGACTCGACAGACTTCATCCACCTCGCAGCTGCAACAGACGCGAGCTAAGAGGAAACGCTGACATAATGTTGCAAACAAACCAACAAAATGAAGCAACACGCCAACTAAAAACAGAACTGCCTTTTGCGACACTGATTCCCAGTTCCTACTTTGTCTGGGAAGGTATCGAAGGTGGTGCGGCTCGCTCTGCCCTCCTTGGTGGTCTTGAAGCGGCGGATGATGTCTTGGAGTGTGGCTGCCACGACAAAGTACTCCTGCTTCAAACGGAGCTCCTTTCCTTCAAAGAACTGAACCGCAGGAACAAGCGCACAAAGTTACACTGAGGTGGAAAACATCTGATGGTTTACTGGAAAAAGTGAACTTACATTATCGTTTGGATAGAGGACTCGGGAGATGTTCTCCGCCAGATTTCTGTCCAGAACAGCCTGTATGTAATCGCCTACATTAACTAGAGAAAGAAAATACGAGTTTTGGTTTAAAAAAATTAAACACCCTGAAATGTGGCAGAGAGGAAGTGACCGCAATTGCAGAAGTTTCTGTTGATCTTGCACACATCAAGCGCAAACACCGTTAAACTTTTCCACAGCACAAGCAAGTTCTTTTATTATAAGTATATTGTGGTAGACCAACAGAAAATGGTGGAGAATTGTGAAGAGGAGTGAAAATTGTACATTTATAAATCTTTACAGTTAAAAAAAAACAAAGCGTGGCAAAAATTTATATTCAAACCTCTAGAACACCTGCCATACCTGCACAGTTACAGACTGCTCTCGTCAAAATAAGCCAGGCTCGGTCAATCAGTCAATCTAAAAATATTGCAGCATTCAGGGAATCACCCACACCTTCATGTTTCACCAAAGTTTCCCTTTGGTCTCGCCTGACAAGAGCACTTTCTATAAGCCACTCTTGCATCAAAGCCAGATTTGGGAAACCGCTAAACTACCAGGTGTCCTTAGCAGATCCTGATGTGGATGTCTCCAACTCCTCCAAAGAGTCCCCCTGGATTTAGTCCCTGCACATCAGATTCAGCTCTTTATTGACTGGCCTGGCAGTAGAAGTGGACAACTATGTCTTGGATGTGTTCATTGGTCTTAATGGTGTCATTTTTCTTCCAGAGCCGCTGTATTCATACGACAGACTACGAAAGAGACTTGGTTGGAGTGGATTTAGAGGTAACCAAGTCAAAGAAGGCTAGCCATTTTCCTTTTATTTCATTTACACAAGACTTTACGGTGGTCTACCGAGCCAAAGTTGATCAACACACCCTGGAGAATGCGGTTGGATCGTGCCAAATGACTCAGGGGATCTGAATACTTTTGTAAAGCCCTGCACATTGTGCAACTCTTTTGCCAAAGAGGTATAATATTTTTTTGCATGAACACGAGACATCCTCCTGGACTTACAGTCTTTCAAGTTGAAGTCGTTGGGCGCACGGGCCGACCACAGCCTCATCGTATTCACAGTGTTGTTCATGTAGCCAGGAATGGGTGTGTCGTAAGGCATTGCTAAAACAACCTGCAGGTCAGAGGTCACAGGTTGACCACATCACAAGGTCATTTACTCTTGTTCAACCCAGATTCATGGAAATTCCTTCCACTACAAAGTTGCCACCAAGTACCTGAGTGTCAACCCACTTGGGCCCGTCTCTCGTCTCCTCCACTCGTCCGTAGAAGTGGACAGGCAGCATGTACTCGGGGCGAGCCTTCTCCCAGGGGTTTCCGTGCCTAAGCCAATCGTCTGCCTCCTCCACCTACAGCACGGAAGGTCACAGATATGTGAAAGTCCCAGAACAAACTCTCACCTCTTTATACTGTATAGCCTGAAACAAGGAAGCAAGGTCAGCTCCTACATTGGCCCGCAATAGCATTTTTTTGTTTTGACGTATATAATAGCTCTCGCAAGCAGCAGACATCAGGCGCACAGGTTCATCCACCTGCGTGCGTACACAACGGGCACGCGTGGGGTTCAGAGTTCAGGGGGAGATGTTTACAATGACCGGATTCGACCCGCAAAGAACCCGGCAGAACGCAAGAAGCAGCAGAAGCCTGCAGTTTTGCAAGCTCCTATCAGAAGATACACTGGACTGGTCTGACCTGGTCTGACCCTCTCAGCCGTGGTAAGAGGGTCAGACTACAGTATGGTCCTTTTGTCAATAATTAACTTGTGATGTTTTCTGACCCAATTCATCTCAACTTTAGCCTCTGTGAAATTTTAAAAGGGAATTCTGCTTTCAAAAAAAAAAAAAGATAAAGGTGGGGGAATCAATGTCTTTGTCACAGCTGAGCTTCAGGCACTTTTCAAATCATTATTTTTTTTAAAAAAGAAGGAAGCACAATTACCTGCCACCCATCTCTTATCTTCTGATTAAAGATGCCGTATTCGTATCTGATGCCATAACCGTACGCTCCGAGTCCCAGGGTCGCCATGGAATCCAAGAAACATGCTGCAATAGCAAGAAATTCAAATATTACATACAGCTAAATATAATTTTTTTTTTTTTTTTTTTTTTTGTGGTGCTGCAGGAGAAGTTTCAGCAGCAGATTTGCTCATTTCCACCATCTGTCGCAAACTTTCTTAAGCCGAGAGTTGCTTCACATGTTGGCAGACATGCAGATTTATTGGAGAAGAGCCTATGTGCCCTGGAGACAATGATGGTGCAAAACGGCAACGGATACAAAACGTCTGCAGGGGAACATGCTCTTAGCGTAATCTCTACCCCACTTTTCATCCTCAAAGACGGCCGTGAGGATGTTTGCTCACCTGCCAGCCTGCCCAGGCCTCCGTTGCCCAGACCCGCGTCCTCCTCCACCTCCTCCAGCTCCTCCATGTCCAGGCCGAGCTGCGGCGAGAGCGTTTCCAGTCAGCAAACACACAACGCGGAGTTGCTCGGATTCGGCAACTTTAGATCTCTGAGTGTGACCCTCTGACCTGGTAGATGGCCTCGTCGCACGCATTCTGCAGGCCCAAGTTGATCATGGTGTTCTGCAGCGTCCTGCCCATGTAGAACTCCAGGGACAGATAATACACCCTCTAAGGAAGAAAATAAAATAAAATACAAGAGAAATTAAATCTGAAACAGTCTGTGGCTTTTAGCACATTTTTAGCACAGTTATACATCAATAACTTCAGTACATAGGAAATGCAGTTTCGAGCTGTAAAACTAATGAACGTAAATGGAGCAATCCTGCTCTCCACTGAGCAAACAATGATTAATGTGTGAACCTGAAGCACTGACCTGAAAACACAAAGCCTCTTTGTAATCCACAAAACTTTATGCAACACAAACTAGTGGCTGGGTCCCAAAGATTCCCAGTTGCCTTTCAGATATGTGTGATGCATGTAATTGAAGGTTCGTGCTCATTCAACATGCATGAGCAATAAAATACACAATAAAATGCATTCTGAGGGCCACTTTGGGTGCGGATCTTCGTTTTTACCTTCGGGTCTGCTTCGTAGTAAAACTGCTGCGTCCTGATCCATCTGCCCACCAGGTGGTCCCTCACGGTGTGGGCCAGGGCGAAGTAGTAATCCCTGGGCGTCGCGATGTTCCTGTCTTTGACCAGGGTGAAGTGCAGGTGGCGGTTGAAGCCCTTCTTCAGCTCGGCCACGTTCTCCACTCCCACGATGCCCCTGATGCTGATCTGCTTCCGCTTCTCCTGGTCGGTGAATGGAGTCGCCATGCTGGCCCGCGTGCAGGTACTTCTGATCCCGAGCTGCCGAGCCTTGACCCGACCCAACCCGACTGGGAGCGAAGCGGAGGGACGTGTTGGTGTTAGTGGGGGGGGGGGACAGGAGTCTCCTCCTCGGGCTGTTTTTCATTGGCGAGTTCAAGGGGGAGGAAGGCGTTTCCACCGTCAGAGCTTTACTTTACTTTAGAGACGGGGGCGGGGAGGAAACACTAAGGGCAGGTCGGCTGAGCTGAATTTCAATGACAATTTTTAGAGGAAGACCGACGTGGGGGGTAAGAAGAGACTGGTCTGTTTTGGAGAGGAAAAACACAGCAGGAAGTAAAAAAACAAAACAAGCAGCAACAGGATAGACAGAGAGAGAGAGAGAGAGAGACTGGGTTAGTGAGTGAAATAAAATAAAAATAAAAAATCAGGAAGAACCAAACTTAAAATAATTACAGATGCAGATCATAATTACATTTACTTCAGTTACATCTATCTATCTATCTATCTATCTATCTATCTATCTATCTATCTATCTATCTATCTATCTATCTATCTATCTATCTATCTATCTATCTATCTATCTATCTTTTAGTGTTATAAATGCACAATATAGTTCCATTGAATTGTAATAAGGGGTGAAAGTAGTTTTACATTCTTACTTTAGCTTTTAAACTGGTTATATTGATCCTGTGTCCAGACAGAGGGATGATGGGTAGGCGTCGCGTCATGACATGTTTGTTCTGAAGGTCCTGCAGCTTCACTTCGTCTCCTCACCCTGACTCTCATACTGAGGAACCACAGAGCTCAGTTAGGTTAAAGCCACATCTTCTGAAGTTGGGATAGTTTTCCTCCGGCAGGTTCCAGAGGAATCGCCTCAAACCAGATTCTGGACTGGCACCAGATCTCCATAGCAACGCCATGTCGATGCCAATAGCTGCCGGGAGAAAGGCTTTCCTGTCCCACTACCACTGTGGAAAACTGAACTCGTTCCGTGGAGGTCATCATAAATGCTTAAAATGTGTTTTTCATTTAAAACAAACAACCAAATAAACAAATGGCCCGTCGTGTTCTTCCATGGGCTTCGCAACTAAATTCTCTTTGGCTTCAAATACATTTTTTACCGTCCGTCTCCTCTGGCGTCTGTGCGTGTTTGACTGGGTTAGCGCCGCCATCTGCTCCAGCCCTTCTCCATGGAAACGTGTGAAGCGTTGTTTGCAGGATGTCTTTCATGCGTCGTGCCCTGCAGGTTTTCCACATGCGACTTGCTTCAGTAAAATCAAGGACAGCACGCAATTAAGAGCATGCGCAACTTTTGTCAAAGATGGGAATAAAGAAATAATCGAGACAGGCCGTCGCTGACACCGATTTTATTGAAGATTCACAGATACGAGAAATACAGAGGCTTGTTAAATACTTCAAATAATCGTATAAGTGGTAAGATGTGGCAATAGTAGACATAAAACTGTGACAACCGATAATCACATTGTCTGGAAATTATAATGAGGACAATTTCATTTTTCTATTTGTCAAAAAGAGAAATTTCAGGTTCACTGTAACTAAAACTGAACGTGACATTCCACCTCTGATCAGACAGGGCAATAATAATAATAATAATAATAATAAAAAAGAAAAATCCCTCTGGAAATATGATCAATGTATAACACACAGTCACACCAATACACACTCACACAAAGATATGTATGTACATTTGGAGATATAGCCTAACACCCGAGTGTCGCCCAGCGACTGGGTGTAAAGTTTATTTAGGTTGTGATATGAATCTGCGTCCCAGTAGTTTGCTTAAACTGTGTTTATTTTTTTTACTTAAAGAAACCGTGTTGCATTCACGCTGAGTAAAATCCCCGTTTCCTTTTGTTCGGTTCAGAAGCACACCTTCAGGTCGTGTTTATTACATCTGTGCCGATGTTTCCACCGAGGACTTCCTTGGAGAAAAACCCTAAAAAGCTATTTATTATTGAATTCCGATGTTACATCGTGAATTTACTGGCTTTATGCAAGGATAGAAGGGCTAAATCGAAGTTATACTTTAAAAACCAACCAGCTAATTATTGCAAAGCACCCTGAACGTGGTGTAACTTGCTGAACTTTCTCGGTCAAAACACACACGCGCACACCCAACACCCACACACACACACACACACACACACACACACACACACACATACACAAACTGGGGAGTTATTATGCTTACTGTGTGCTGATATAATCGTATGGCCTACCATGGCTTTAGTTGCTTTATAGAAAGAGAGAAAAAAAGTGTAATATTCCTTTAAAGATCGTGATGGTTACAGTACGTCCAAAGGGTTTCCGGTGGTAAAAATTTGCCCTTTTACGGTAGAAAAAAAAAGCACGTAGCAGCAGATGAGGTTAGGCATCACAGATGTTACGGTTGACTCTGCTGAAGCAGTGGATTTAGTAAGAAGCAAAGTTTCACAAATGTTTTAAGGGTTAGTACAAATGAGGGAAAAGGCACACCCGTGAAGTTCTAACACAGGATAGCACCTCATGTGTATGCTAGGCAGGTGCCTGAAAATATTCACGCCCTTTGCGACTTTTTTCACGTTTTTGTCGCGTAACAACCGCTGATGTACTTAGGTTTTATTGCAATTTTAGGTGGTGGATCAAAATATATCATATATTCATCCTGATATCAGCCAAACTGAGACAAAACACAGGGTGGGCCATAAGTTTCCACATATAGGAGGATTTTAAATGTATATTTCTTTTATATATCAGATACCCAAGAAGATGCCTTTGACAAAAGAGCAAAGAATTGAAATTGCACTGATCGGGAAGCGGTTGCGTGGTTGCACGAAACTTTAACAGAAAACATGGAACGAGCGTCACACACGACACAGTTTCAGAACACTGGAAATGTTTCAGATCAACCACGAAGTGATCCAAGACGTGCAGCGATTACACAGAGTCCCACGAAAAATAAAAACGGTTCTCCAATGTAAAATGTTAGTTGTTTTCTATGTATGGAAACTTATGGCCCTCCCTGTACTTACAGGTGTAATGTCAGCAAAAAGATGCATGCCCCACTGCAATATGTATTTTTACTTTAATACATTTCTTAAATCTGTGTTTCTTTGCCTTCCACTTCACAACTACACGCTACTCCGTGTTGGTATCTCACAATATCCTTAATAAAATATTTAAAAGTTTGCGGTTGTAACGTGACAAAGTGGGGAAGAGCTCAAGAGGAATGAATACTTTGGCACCGTTCATCCGTTGGGCTACAAGGATCTAGAAAACGACTTTTGAACCTGAACCGGTAACGTTTCCCCCGATGTGGCCATTCAGTATTAGGATTTCAGTTCCTCTCTTTTCTATTTTATTACAGAAAACAAAAATCAGATACAGACATTAAACCTCTACTCAGCAGTCAGCAGACCTACAGCTGGTTCAGGCCAAGCTGAGCGCGTCGATCAGACAGTCTGCAGCTCCTGTGATGGAGGTTTTATTTCTCGTCAAAAGTTACAAAACGTCTCAGTTTCTCAAGATTCTGTTAAATCCCAAAATTGGGTGAAGAACGCAGGACATTTTGAGGAGCCGAGGTACAAATTCAATGTTTAATTTAAAAAAAATCTGGTGCAATGTTTAATTTGGTTTTAATTCCTGCCCAAAAATGCTTAATTAATTACTTACTTAAACTTGAAGGAGATATTGCCGCTTGGCTTGATCCGCTTTCCCAGCAGGAATAGAGAGTTGTCACCATCAATTCAAAAATAAATTTGTTTGGAGGACTAAAAGAGCAATCAAGTAGATTTAGTGACATCTAGTGGTGAGGTTAAAGATTGCAACAAACTCAAAACATTACATTCTTCCTGAAAGACCTTTTCTTAAGACATTTATTTTTCTTTTGTCAAGCCATTCTGGGCTACTGTAAAACATGACTATATTATAATCTGTATGTATTATAATATGTGCTGTTAATTACAGTCTTACTTTAAATTGAACATTGAGTTCCCTTTTTCAGATGGCCATCCTTTCAGGTTGAAACTTTTATTGAAAATGCACACAGAGGTTGGTAGATTTAGCTGCAACTTGAAAAACTGAGGCGTTACAAGCCTGTGTGCTAGCACGCTAACATGTTGTATAAAGGTCCGCCGGGTCGCAGTATTTTACTGTTGAACAGTTCAGGTTGTTCTGTTGTCACGTGGAGCAGAATAAAGCTACTTCTTACCATGTCAGACAAGCATTGGCTTTGTCTGGTGCTTTATGATCTGCATTCATCAGTTGTGTTTGGTGCTAATTAGCAACTGTTAGCATGAAAATGAGGCCACTAGTGCTTAGTAAGATTGTGCGAGACAGACTTTTTTTTTCTTTCAGCTCTCATAGACGTGGAAAGTCATCGTTGGCACAGCTTTCCTCACGTTTGTACGCTTTAGTAAGCGTTTTAGTTAGTACGTACTGAAAAGAATGTTAGCCATAAAAAAAAACCCCCAAAACATTCCAGTGTCTCCTGTCTTGTTGCTTTTGTAGACATGTAAACTGAAAAGACTCTAATTTCCCCTCCAAAAAACCCACCGACGTCTAATAAAACGTTTAAAGCAGAGAAGCGCCGCCGTTCGTCCCCTCGGCTGTAACTGTACATCGGCGAAAAGGGAACGAGGATAAATTCTCACTAAAAATCTCTTAACACCAATAACTTATTTAACTTTACACCTCTTCGCAATAGATCATTTCAATAACAATATTCCAAAAACTACCAGAATTCAGTCACTCACAGTAAAAAAAAAAAGAAAAAAAGAAAAGAAAAAGCCCAAACTATGTGAACTGCTTTAGCACCTTATAACAACATCTTCACAGTCGTTTAAAAACTTTGAGATGGATTCAACCAAAGTCCCTCCCCGTTTTGAAAGCGCCATTGCAGAAGAAAAAAAAGGTCTTCCTTCCTGTTGCATCCTAAACCTCAATGCTGTAGATATTTAAAATAATAATAATAGTAATAATAATAATAATAAAAAAAACACAACACAGAAGTTTCACTTGAGCTAAGCCACTAAGAAAAAGCTTCCTACTTACACAGACAAAGGTAATGACACTGATATGGCTGGGAGCTGGACTCTGGTCCACGGGTCATGGCAGGCAGCCCTCTCACACACACGCACGCGCACAAACACACACACAGTCACAAAATATGAGTTCTCTTTCTCGACTCAGAGTTGTGAATCCACAACAGTCTTCAAGACGGAAACCTGACAAAGAGGCATACCATGAAGAACGCAATATATTGAGTTGTAAGAAAAAAGAAAAGGTTCATACAAGATCTTCTTTGTCTAATGAATTCAAAAAAAAAAAAAAAAACTTCTTCATTTAAGAAAAGAGTTGGACATTCTGCCAAGCTTTTGTTTCTTGTGATCTGAGCTTTAGCGTCACAGTCGAGGCTGCGTTCACACTGCAGAGGAAGGCCTGACCCCTGTCTGATTTTTTTTTTCTTAAGATGAATCTGAGTGGCAAAAATTCAATTTCACTTTCAAATGCGGCCCAAAATCAGAAAAATAGCTCCATCTTTACGTAAGAAGGGTCGCAGTCTGTACAGCACAAGTCCCGATTTCCAACGTGACTCGTCCCAAATCGGATGATTTTCCTGAACGTGATCTCGGTTTGAACAGACACGTCGCATTGAAAAGTCACGGAAATGTGGTACAATTTTGCGCTGAATGAGACGGAAAGCGGCACGACCGAATGTAAAGAGGAGAAAAAAGAAACAAGAAGCACGGCAGACGCTGTCGACGGAACTGATCGTCATTTCTGGCAGCTTCGATTGCGCCTTGTCAGAACTGACGACATTCCCAGTGTCCGTATTTGCTTCTGCAAACACAACGGGCCGCTTGCGACATTAAGTCTTCTTTTGCGCATGCCGCAGACCGTTCTCAATCATAGTACAGTAATATCAACAACACATGAAGAAACAAACCCTGACCCTCTGAACTGAGCATTTATACCTGCAATGTGAAGGTAGCCCAACTCTTGACTGCAGGCATGGGCTGGTTACCAGGAACAAGAAATCCCAAGGTTTCAAAAAGCAGCTCTTTGGAAAGAATTAGCTAATTATGGCATGGACGGTAAACTCATCCTTCTTATGGAAGTAACGCTGCTTGCTTTTCTGTTGAGTAGGTGGCTGCTACATGAGCAGATAGCCTGACGACTGAACCGGCTGCTTGTTATCCTCCCAGTGTTGCTGTAGATAACGTGGTGCAATTTGTTGCTTAACAAGCCAATTCTCTTGGAAACTAACATTAGAAAATTAAGGGAATGTTGTGATGTTAGACTCTTTTGGTGTTTCTTCATCAGCATATTCCATATTCTGTAAGGTTCTGTCGCAGGTATTTGTCCCCATATATCAAACAAGAGATTTGCTATTACAGCAAATCCTGATTATTTTGATAGTTACTGTTCTGTTTAGACATAACCTACTTTGACTTATAAGTTTCTAAAGTAACAGAAAAGTCTGGGATTAAACTTTGGCGACAAGCAGCTGGAAAACTAAAGGGAAAAACTCAGTAATGGTCCATAACAATCTTAATATTAACTGGAACAATTTGAGTTACTACACTTTGGGAGCAATAGAGTATTTTTTCATTTGAATTTGAATTGGATATTTGGAGATATATTATGTACATGTGCATTTTAAGAGGGGATAAATGGGAGAATAAATATTGATGCCTGTCTAAAGATCCTGAAATGTAAATGTACAAAATGATAGGAACAAAAAATAAATAAATAAAAAAAAATCATCTATTTTATACGTTCCTTGAGGGTTTCACACCAGCCCATGCCTAGTCTTGACTCAATGCACGTATTTTCTGAAATGTAAAAATACTCCTTCGGCTCAGCGCTTTCGTTACTGATCTTACGGCGTCTCCTCTGGACGTCGAGGTGAAACGTCCCGTCTTCCCTAACAATACGAGTCATAGGCACCACATGCACTGTCCTGCACATGGCTGTGTCCAAAGCTTAGGCATGAAAAAGGCATGGCTTCGGGCTGTCATGAGGCCTCCGACGGAGTGTCACAGGGATCATTAGGTCGGGGCGACAGACGGAGAGTCGAGATCAGGAGGGCGAGCGTGGGGTTAGAGGTATTGACCTACGACGGGGCGGGGAAGGGGCAAATCCTGCAGAGGTTTCACTGCGGTCTTCAGCACACGGAGCTTGTTGGGTCTGCCTCCCCGGGCGTGTAAAAGTCAGGGATGGGTAGCCCAGTGTGAAGAGTGACCTGACAAAGAAAAACAAAACATTTGCATACAAATGTTCACAGAGAGGAAGGTTGAGGCAAGATTTGTCCTGCGGGTGGAGCTGTAGAGCTTCGTTCTCAAGAGGAGAAGCTTCACAGAAACTTCCAGAGCCGCCAGTGGCTCTTTGGAACATAAACCAGCTGATATTTTGAAATGTGCATATCATACCAAATGCAGACTTTAGCAGTTATAGTTATACTCAATAGGTATGAATTTCTACAACAGAGTCTCACTAAAATTTATTGTCACTTGGTTGAAAATTGTGTCTGAAAAAAATAATGCATTTATCCTCTTTTTGCAAAAGTTTCATCCTTTTCTTTACTTTTAGACCTTAAAATGAAAATAAAATAGTGGTCATATAAGAATGGGAACACATTTCCTGTGATGCTCATCAAAATTAGAAGTTGTCTTTTTTTCCCCCCCAAAAGGTCATGTGACATTCATATCGGAGAGAATATTAAAACGAACACTTTCGACAATGCGGACAGTTTTGGGGGGGTTTGAAACATCATTTCCAATTTAGCGCAACAACAATAAATCAAAATTATTATCACGCTAAGAAATTTATCACGATAAACGATAAACGATACAAAAAAATATTTGCGCCATGAACGACAGACCTGATTTTGAAACAAGAAGCGTTTAACTCCAGTAAAGTGCAGCGTGGTTACCTACCTGGACGTTACGGTTGAGGCTGATGGCGGGGTAATAAGCGCCTTCCAAGCTCTCGAAGGCAACGGGACCCTGCTGCTCATCGTTGATGAGGAAGATGAGGATCCTGCGTGTGAAGTCCAGCAACACTCCTATCGTCGATCCTTTAGTGACGCCGCCATCCGTCCTGCGCCGCCACACGAAGGGAATCAGACTTTAACCAGTCAGGTGCCGCGGCAACTTCTGGATATTTCCACACAAACAGCCCCTTACCTGTTGGTGTGAGAGTTGTTGTGCATGAACCAGGAGCGGTTGTTGTCCACGTACATGGCCCAGGCCTTGTCGTCCTTCCCCAGCATCACGTCCTTTAGGACGTCGCCGCGAGAGATGCCGAAGGCCGGGTCCGGGTGGTTGTCGTAGCGGTCCACCGTCATTTCCCAGTAATGGACGCCGCGGGAGAAGGCGGCACTGCCTAGGACCACCCGGTCGTCGTAGCTGTTGCACGACACCGTCAGGTTGTCGTTGGAGAAGACGATGTCGGGGTGAGCGGTCGCCGGGTCGAAGGTGAACCAGGCAACTGCGCGGTACACAGGGAGAAGGCCTCACTGTCAATCACATCACCGAGCGCAGGAGGCGGCGCGATGGCGGCGCTTTAACAAACGTGACATGAATCAGGAGGGTGGTGGGTGAATGAGGAGAGGCTACACTGTAAAAACATCTTTATGAAAGATTATGATTATATTAGGTTAATAATCCTTATAGGTAAACTCTATAACTTGTTATACCTATAAGTCATGATTACGGTCTTAAATCATATAATTGAGTCAAACAGTCTGAAAATCTTAACTGGTAAATACTAAAAAAAACAAAAAAAACAGTATAGTTAGTAGCTTACAAAAAATATATTTATGTGAGGTTCTGTTGACGGAATTTAGGGCTCATATCTCACCAGCCAAATGAAAACATGAGCAGGATTTAAACATTGTTTCCGTGAACTCCTGCTATGTTTCTAACACCGGAGTGGATAAAAGTCCGCTTTAGTCTTGGTACCGCTTTGATTAGCGGTTAGCTTTAGCCCCAAGATCATCAAACCAAAATGTGCCAAGAGATTTATCTATTGTAGGCAAGATATTAAATCCTTATAACCTTACAACAGAACTTCACTTCAAATACTTATATGATAGGTAAACTATGATAGAGACAATATTGTGATTATTGTAAATGACTTACAAATAAATTATTCTGAATAATTTCAGTGTTTTAAAGTCATTTACTGCTTTGCTATTGTAATTTATAGCAATCAGCTGGTCACTGATCACATTACACATCTTTCGATGCACATAATCTGCATTTTTTCCCCTCACCAGATTAACACAGAGCCCATCTACAAGAAAATCCTTTAGATTTAAATAAAACTGACGGGCAAAGTTAAGCAAACACAGGAACCACCAGTACTGTAATTATGGTCCCACCTAGAATAACCAAAGTCCTCGCACTCCAAACTCGATAGCTAAGATTGTAAAAACTGCTCGATTCAGGCCTGAAAATGGTAACATCACATCTTCGTCGTCCAAACAGGGAAACATGGGAGTCAAGCAGGCGGGCTTCTGCTGTTTCTATGGGCTCCACCAGTCCTGAACAGCTCTCAGCGTCCCCCCGCGTAGCATCGTTCCATTACCCCGGTTTGATTTCTCAAAGGAAATAAGACACAGGCATTTATTAGGGGCCCGCATTAAATGTTTAATATGTGGAGCCCACAGAGCAGCAAACTGCCCCCCTGCTGGTCGGCGTGTGACGACCTCACTGATGAAACAGGCAGCGGCCCGGAGAGGATTAAAGCGGAAGAAGTCGGCCGTGACGGCCGTCCATACCTGTGCCTATAGACTGAATATCGCATGGAGGGAGTCCAGCTGAAATGTGACGACGTGAAGGGGGAGAAAGAGTAGAAGAAGAAAAGTAGCGGGGGGGAGGGAGGAGGTAAGAGGGAGGAAGAGCCGAGCGAAGCAGCGGCGCAGACAGACAGTGTGGAGGGGGTTTGAGGAGGGAGAGCGGAGAAGATACAAAAGCAGATTTGATCAGGGAAGCCGGTTCACCACCGACCAGAGGATTTCCTCAAAATCAACCAAAGAATCAGGAAAAGGAAAAACATTGGCGAACGTACAATGAAAATAAAGAGGAGGTTGTTGTTTTTTTTTTTTTTTATCTCTCATAAAAACCGACAAAATCAAAACACAGTCTGCTCAGGTTGATGGCTGCAAAAAAAACAACAACAAAGGCTTAATTTGTCTGCAAGGTTAGACTACACAGCTGCTGAGAGCTCGTCCTGGATGCTGTCAGGGGTTTTTTCAGGCCCACGGATGGATGATGCGCTTCCTTAACTATGCAGAGCAGCATTTAACTAATGGCAAAGCGAGAACACGGGTGGATTACACGCCAAGCGGATGATGCCGGACGTCACGGGTTTAAAGGCTTAATCATATTCCTATGCGGTATTCAAATCAGACTGAAATCTTGCAGTGGACACGTCGAGGAATTAAGCTGTTGCATTACAAAACATTAAAACAGAAATCAGCTGGAAGTGACGCCAAATAACTGAACATCACTTAAAAAAGCAAAACTGCAAGATTTTAGTCTTTAAGCTTCACTAGTTCTTCTATAGCTTTTATGGAGTCAAGATACGATTGCAACGACACAAAATATATCGGTTAGTCAACTCTAGTCAGGATATCACAATCACAGCCTTATTGCTAACACACACGAAGAAGTGCAAGAATCTCCGGCTGCAGAATATTTTAGCTGTAACCATCTACTGATTGTGCTCTCAAAAACTAAACAGAGCAGTTTCAGGTCTCAGAAACCTAAGACTGCTTATTACAATGTCATAGCTTTTCAGCAGTTAATTCTGTGAAGCGTACATTTATTTTGTTTTGCAACATTGATCCAAACGACACAAAAATGTTATGGTTTCTGTTGGTTAAGGGTCAAGCCTCCTTCTTTTGTAAGGAGTCAAAAATTCAATTTAATTCACAAAATGGAATAGAATAATTTTGATTAATGAGGCAGTTCCTGGCCTTCCAAACAGTGAAATGATCCTTTAATTCGTTACCGAGTGGGAATATGAAATAATGCATTTGAACATAATTAGAAAACAAATGTACGCTCGTCTTTCTTACAGTGAAATCTTTCTTTTCTCCCCTTCAATCCTTTCCACTGCCCCCTAACACAATGATGCCCTGAACAAAGAACCATAACACTGTTAAATAAAATCCTACTGCTCCTGACTCTGTAGAGCTAAAGTCTAAATGCTCTGCAAACAACACTGTAATTGCTTTGTTGGATAAACGTAATATCGATTGTAGTATTTACAGATGAAAAGGCTCCTATAACTCCCAAAGTTGCCATTCTCCAGAACAAGTAAAAAATTAAGGATTTTTTTTGTTTAGCCCAGAAGGCCTTTCAGATACAATCAGGCTTAAATTTCCTTTGTGAGGCAAAGCGATGACTCATCGCACCGATTCGTTTAAAAATGAAGGTATAAGTCTAAATTGCGTAAGCTTTCTGGTGGACATTGTTGTGTAAAGAATATGACACGGCTTCTTTTGTGAACTTAACCATGGCTTTCTCACAGTTTGCACAGATTATCAAGTGGCTCTGCTTTCCCAAAAACAAAATCAGAATGCTTTATAACCAATAAAAGAGGGCGGCCTGGGAGTTTGGCCCGCCAGAGGGCAGTCGGTGATGGAGCTACTTTCCTGGCTCAGAAAGTCAAACTTTGTCGGAGAGAACAACTTTAATCCCAAACGCTGACGACTGACAATCCAGAATCCTTTGACTAAACGGATCAGCGCTGCTTAAAGCTGGGCTGTCAGAATGATCAGTTGTGATTAATTGAGATTAATCGCACTGACAAATTGAATTGCTTGCTTACAAAAGGACTAGGCTAGTCCATTAACGAAACGATTATGCACAGCACAAGTGCATTTGGGTTTTAAACAAAATGTAAACATCGTATAATAAATCTATCATTCATTGGATTAAAGGGGCAGCATTATGTGTTATCATTTTATAGCACAATCAAGTATCTATGCTACCTTCACTTGTGATAAAAATGCTTTATATGTCAAATGTGACTATAAAATTTGACTTTGTGATTTAACGCCTTGAAACTGTCACTACCTGCTCTTTTCTGAAACTCCGCCTTCAGGAAGTCATCACAACATGGCTCCTCTATTAACCCTTTAACAATGTTTTTACCAGCGTTTCATTCAAAAATAGCTCCTATAATGATCTCAGCAGATGCTCAGTCCCACCAGGTGTTTGCTAATTGATGCTGGCTAGTCTGTGGGAGCTGAGCGGGGGAGTCGCGGAGAGGCTGCAATGCGAGGCCGAAGCTTGGAGGCTTGGAAACTCCAGAAGAGGAGGAGCTGCGTCGTGAAGGCGGGGCTAGGTCCACCCAGGCGTTTTGCACAGCTTTATGGTTGCCACGGGAGATTAAAGGATTTCTCAAACATGTAGGAAAGAATCACAGCGACACTCCAGGTACGTTTCCACTGCGTTAACATGGCGTAAAGCTCAAAAAAGTCTATTTAACATAACACCGCCCCTTTAGCTGAAATCGATTATATTAACTGCGATTAATTATCAAGCCTTTGGATGGCACTAACTAGTGGAATAATCTCTGGGAACTGCTACGGAGGAGGCGGCGATGCTAAACTTACTCTCAGAGGTCTGCATGATCAGCGTCTTGCTGTACTGGCCCACTCCGCTGGAGTTGAACGCCTTCACTCTGGACTTGTACGTGCTGTTGAAGTGGAGCCCGTCTACCGTGCAGATGGTTTCCGTTCCCACGTACACCTCCTGCAACACACACACACACCAGCTTCCCGTCAGCCCAGCCAAATGCATCAAGTGCGTAATTATGACACTGAACGGAGGGGTCCCTGCTGGATTTGATGGAGGAGGCGGTAAGCGACGGCGTGAGCTTGTACAGCGGAGCGGGGCGTGGGCTCGCCGGTGTATAAATAGACGTTGGGGGGAGTCGGGGGGGAGGGGGGGACGCGAGTGGCCAGGCTCAGCGGAAGGCTGCGTTGGTTGGACTCAGTGAGTCACAGAGAAAACTTCCCTCGTTATTTAGTGCATAGTTTTCTGGCGAAATGCCGCTTCATACTCTGTGGGAGTTCAAATGATGCAATGGAAACACGTGCGGAAATTATTTCCAATTTACAGAGGAGCCGCAAAATTGAATCTGAAGATATTATGCTGTGAAACACACACAAACACCACGACTGTAGAAATATTTCCCAGCAGAAGCACTGTTTCTAACCGGTTATTAGTTCCTGGATACATGTGATGATTCAAGATTGGATACTGCAGCAGCAGTCATTCGCTTTTGTTCTGTAATAAAGGTGCAGTATTTATTTATGTGTCTTCAAGACACATAGTTCTGTTTTACAGCACAATCAAGTGACTGTTAGCTTCGGGTGTTAGAAAAATGTTGCATGTATCAAATATGACTTAAAAGAAATTTGACTTCATAATTTAAGGCTTTGAAATTGGGACTTTGTTTCTTTAAGAAACCTGCTGTTTCTGAAACTCCGCCTTCAGGAAGTCGCCACAACATGGCTGCTCTATTAACAACCGTTTTTACCAGCATTTTACTCAATAGTAGCTCCTATAATGAGCTCAGCAGACGCACAGTTCCACCAGGGGTTTGCTAATTGCCGTGGGCTAGTCTGAAGGAACCGAGAGAGGGTTCTGCAGGGAGGCTGCTCTATGAGGCCAAAGCTCAGAGGCTTGGAAACCGAGCTGTGTCTCAGAGGCGGAGCTAGGTCCACCCAGGTGTTTTGCACAGTTGAATGGTTGCCGTGGAGATAAGAATCAGGGCAACACTCCAGGTGTGTTTTTGATTAGGGGATAACTTTATAACATGATGTAAAGCTCAAATATTTTTGATTTCACACGCCCCTTTAAAATTTCCCGTCTTTTCACATCTTTCTACAAATTAACACTGTGTAATAGTAGATAAATATAACCTTTGCTGTTTTTTTAAGCAAAATATACAAAGCCTGAAAAGCCAAATATCTTGAGCGACACATACATTTAAATGCACTTCAGAATATCCTTTTGTTTTCCTACCTTCTCTCTCACTCCGTGTGCTGAGCCTGAGAAGTCAGCCTCAGGGTTTTTTCTTCTTCTGCATTTAAGAAATAAAACTACATCCCCTCCCTTCCCCACCCCAGAACACAGAACAATAGACCTCACTCGTAGAGCTTTCACGGCGCTCTAATAACAGATCGCTTAAATCCTAGGCTGGGGGCAAAATGTTAACAGATATGGATATCCACAGCTTTTGTACAGGAGGGAACAGTTGAGGCCGCTGTCCTGACAAAGCCGAGCAAAGATCCGGTGCGGTGCGAGGGAGCAGCGGGGGGCCGGGGGTGAATCGAAGGGAGGGATAGATTACACGGTGAGTCTCTGTGTGGGTCTGGAGACCACTTTCATCCCAGATCGCACTTCACGCAGGATCGTCCCGGCTGGCAGCTGCGTTTCAGGCCTGCGCTGCGAAAACACACAACGTCTCACCAAGTGCTTCTGGTTCAGTTTGTAGAGTGGCCATCTTAGCACACTCGGAATAAGACAAAACGAACTCACGAGTAACTTTTCAATAAGATGCAGGAGCTTGTTTTCGGTGAATAATTGGTGAAAACGTACAACTGGAAGATTATTTCACTTACGATGAGACATTTCTCCACGTTGTATGTGAAATAATTTGCCAGTGGAACTAGCACTTCTTTTTTTAAAAATAAAAAAAATTAAAGAAGTATTTACTTAAAACAAGCTCCTGTACAGCTCTGGAAAATAAAAAATAAAAAAATAGAAGACCACTGCACTGAATCCCATTGAAAACCTGACGGCTGTTCCACCAAATACTGATGACTGAACTCTTAAAACGTCAGTGTGAATATGAACTTGTTTCCTTTGTATAAATTGAGTTCTGGAAGCACTGCACAAATAAGTGCTACGTTTTTGCTTGGGATTTCGAAGACATGTTGTCAGGACTTCATTGGATAAAAGAACGACGTTCGTTTTACTCAAACACCAAACGGAGGGCTTCCTGCTGGATTTGATAGCGATTAAAAGTCAAATGAGAGAAACTGAATCATTTTAAATAGTCTCTTAATTTTTTCCAGAGCTGTATATTGCTGAAAAATGACTTAGAAGTTAGTTTTGTCTTGTTAGATTTTTGTACTAGAAACTAAACCAAAAAATAAATAAATAAAATAAAATAAAATACTTGGTAAGATATTGTTTATTTTTTTTTGCAGTGTGTTCTCCTGGCAGTAGCTCATTCACTGCCATAAAAGGCCGTGCCTCAGGCTTGGGATGAAGGGTTTTGATCTCACGGTTAACTCCATAAATTTCAGCTCCAGGAAGATGTGGCGTTGCTGTCACATCCTCCGCTCTGCGCCGGTCATCTTCCAAAAATCCGGCTTCCTTCTCATTTCTCTGTTCCCATCTTAAAAAAAAAACAAAAAAAAACAAGCATCGGCGCCGCGTTAGACCCCTACCCTGAACGGCCCTCCGTTTCCGTCGTCCAGCTCCAGGATGTAGCCCTCGACGGCGATGGTGGAGAGCGGCGGCTGTTTCCATGACAACGTGGCGCTGTTGTTCTGGGTACAGCATTCTTCTAGCTGGAGGATGGGAGCAGCTGGGACTGAGGAGAGAGGGAAAGAGAAAAAAACAAAACAAAACAGAGGACAGATTACAGTCTGAGATATGAAAAGACATCCACCACGCACAGCCACGCTCCAGATCTGAGCGCTGCTCCGCAGTTTACGATACATAAATCAACAGCTTCCATGAATAATGTCTACAGACATTTCCAGAAGTTTCCACTAAACTTAGGGATGATGAAACGATCATAAACGTGCGACAGTTTCCTGCACAGTCCTGAGTATGAAACCAGTTTCTGTGTGAGAGCTAAACAGGTCACGCTCAAAAACAAGCTTTCTTTAACTCCAGACTCAAGAGGCTGCTGCCACGGATAAAGGAGGACACTGGCAGAACAGAGCGGCAGATCGCAGGAAGTGCGCGCCGCATGCCTAAATGTCTGAGGGTTTACATTTTCATGACGTGGTCGACGCAGACCACGTCATGACAGTCGCCTCCCACTGACAGAAGTCTTGCTTTTTGTTCGAGGAAGATTTGACAGGAGCCGTCCCCTCCTTTACCTTTCATCTGCACAAAGTCCAGCTGGTGGATGGTTTGCAGGAGGGGCCCGCTGTCCAGGGTGAGGTCAAAGTCACTGGTCATCCTCGGGGTGAGGGTTCCCTTCCCCCACTGGCTCTCGGTCATGTGGACCCTCCGGATCAAAGCGTCCGAGATCTGAAATGGGACACCGGTGCATTACTGGAAAAAAACAAAAAGAACCCCCCCCCCGCCCTCGATCTTTACTTCGAAATTTCCCAGAAGTCCTTTCACCTGCAGGAAGCCACTGGGATCGTTCTCCTTGATGACTTCCAGGCAGTACTCCATCAGTCCTGTTGTCTGACGCAGCTTCACAGTGCAATGGGAGATCTGATCCCGAACCACCTGGACAGACGGGGAAGAAGATAAAAACGAATTTTATAGAACGACAAGGGATTAAAAAGAGTTAAATTGCTGATTAATTACTGTGGGCTTTTCTTTCTAGTCACCACAGTAAAGCATAAATAAAGTCCTGCTAATGTTTTTGAGCATAATTTGTTGAGTGAGGGGGAAATAAAATAAAAAAGAAGGTAAAATAGAAAAACATTTATTTATTTGGGGTAGAAAGAAGGAAAATAAAAACAAGATTTATAACAAGAAAACAAACGAAGAATGGGAAAAAAAATAGGTTAAAGGGAGCAAAGAATTAGGTCTTGTTTTTGTTTTTTTTCTCGCCTCTTGGGACACGTCGAGGGAGGAAGAGGAGGCTGGAGGGTGCAGTTTCTGTCGCTGACGTCAGCGAAGAGAAAGTGTCAAGTTGTTTTCACGCTCGCGCCGGAAACAGTCACGGCGAGTTACATCAGGGAGAAGAAAACACTCTGAAATGACGACTGACATCTGAAAGGAAAAGTGCCGAAAAGGATCGGAAAAGATTGGCTTCGGATTGGTCAATACTTGACCAGTTTTTCCGAGGTGGGAGATTCCCTCGCCTCCCACTGACAGCTCTGATGTCCACTGTCTCTTTGCTACAGTGTAAAATAAATGCAAGCGCCGGACTGTGTGTTGCTAGGAAACTGCTGCTATCCGAGCTGCTCCGAGGCAAAACGGAGAGGAAAATCCACCTGGCGGACCGGGCAGCTCCCGTGAAGATGATTCACTGGCGACTGCAGCTGGCAGAGACGGAGGAATTCACAGGACGAAACTAAAACCCGCTCCTTTATTGGACCTCAAGCCAAATTTTACGCAAATTTAAATGGACTGAACCTTGTTAAAAGATTGGTTTTCACAGTTATCTGTGTCGTAGAGCTCTGCTACAAGTGGACAAAATCATTCATTTCAAGTCTCAAGTCTCACCTTAAAAATTCTTGATTAAAAAATTACAGATGTTTTGGGAGTCCCAGACTGAAAGGGATTTCTGTGAGTGGAAGAAACCGAAGGGCATCAGTTAGCACTTTTACAGACGTTAAATTTGAGAAGAACGAAAACTCGCACGAGGCAAGCGAAGATGAGGCCGAAAGTTGCAGAAGATCGACAACGTTTTCTTTGCCAGTCCGAAATCTGTCGTTTCCGGCATCAATGTGAAAATAAACTGTTCAGAAGTCAGAAAAGTAGAGGAGTAGCACCATGGATACCTATCAGATCGGCACCCTGTCCAAGGTTTTAAGAGCTCTGTGATTTCTAACGCCTTTGTCTTTGTCACCAGAAAACACTGCAGCCGTGAATGGAAGCAGCTAAAAGTCCTTCTCTTCGCACATTTCATCTGTGTTTTGTTGTTAATTTCACTTCAGCAACCTAGCTGTCAACCTGTTTCTTTAAGGAACTCTGTAAAATCTTTTCACATTAACATGTTGCTTAGCTCTAGTCATTTCAAGCTAATGGGACAAGTGATTGTTGCAAAAGGAAGTTGAAATAATTACAACCTGCCACTCGTTTGTTAAAAGATGAATTGTAAAATGATGTGTGTGCTATGGTAAAAACAATTTTATTTATTTGTTATTCAAGCATTCAAAATAGTTTGATTTTCTGACAATAAAATAAGGATTTCTATCCTTTTCACTGGGTGGAAACATTAACAGTCAGTAAAACAAGCAGATAATTAGCAGACTAAGGCAACTATTGGAAGTTACCTGAGAGCCTCCTAACTCACACACAGCACCGGCCGCAACTATTTTCTTTCCTCGTAAAGGTGTGCGGCGATGGAATAAAAAAAATGCCTCTCTTTGTCGCAGTTCTCCAATAGTGGATGTTCTTTTATCATCTCTCGTACCGTTACCCCTCACTGTGCGGCGGTAGGATGAACAGCTTTAAAAATGAAGCTCGGACCGAAAAACTGCTTCGGTTACATTTCGCTGTGGCACAACTGATATCTGTGCTATTGGTAACACAAAATGCAGAACTGGGTGAAAAAGTTCAGGAGTGCAACTTTAAGTGAGAAATTGTTTTCGAAGCCGTTTATCTTGTTGAGGAAAGAGAGAGAGAGAGAAAAAAAAAGAAAGAACAGTGCAGGAGTTAATCAAGCGACTAAATCCGTCAGTCACACATCCCGGATGATTTACGCTCGACTCACCCTGTGGTTTCAACAAGCGACAGGATGGACGACGTTAATCAAAAGTTAAGAACAGGACGGGAGAAGTTACTGCTTAGTCAAATTATGATCTGAAAATAATAAAATTAAAATAAAAGCAGTAAAACCTTAATTGAAATGTCTCGGGTTGATCGGACATAAATTCCTATGAGTTCTGTCTGCACTAGATCTAATTTCACTGTTCAGATGTAGGTCAATGTTTTTCTTTGTTTTTGTCTCTGCAGAGAAAACGTTAGGTAGGTGTGTTCATCTGATTTATGTATGATTTATCTGTTCAACTTGTTCAATATTGATTAAATTGAATGAAAATTACATGCATCTGAGTAGCCTGTGTCATTAATATCAACGTAAAAATTGGCCGGTAAACATAGAAAACGACTGAATTTATTTATGTATTTATTTTGATGCCGTCAAGTCAAAATGACTGACAACAGAAAAAAAGTGGAGTGAATTACCGCTTACTGAAATTCTCATCTCAGCTATCATCAGCATTCATCTGCCCAACAGACGACAGATGGGAAAGACTCATTTATTTGAACTGGGGCAGAGGATGAAGCAGTTATGCGGTGTGACCCCGGTGGGCAAGATTTGAAATCTCGACAACCAGTTGGTGAATCTGGTACAGGCACAAGTGGGCCACCACCTCGGCACGAGCTCTCGGAAACACAATAACTGCAATTTCCATTGCCTGATTTCTGCATCTGTCATCATTTTGAGGAGCCCAAACGCAATTCTCCACCAACTCCTCGGTTTTTCCCATCAGCAGCTGCTAACTGTGCGCAAATCTCATGTGGGTTTCGTGTTCTTGTGATTCGGTAGCAGCTAAAATAATGAGCCATATTTTCTCTCTCTCTCTCTCTTCCTCTCTCCCAGCCTCCTTCTATTCAGACCCGCTTTAATTATTGGGCCACTGCGGCACATTTGGCCTCGCAAAAAACACACACACACTGCGGCTGCAGTTCCAACGCATTGTCTTAACCCCTCCCTGAAGGACAGGGGCTGCGCTGCACCGTCACGGCCACAGCGTCACGTTTGTTACAGCTTGACTTTCTTGAAAGAGCATGTAAATGATTAAAGCGCAGAAAAAGGAATACATGCGAGACAGAAGAGGATGGAGACGGCAAACCAAACCGGAAGCAGGGACGGCTAATGCGACGCGACAGGATGTGAGCGGCGTCACGTCGCTCTGATATCAGCGAGGGAATATCACCGATGACTTCTGTGACCTTATCAGATTGGAGGGTCAGCGTTAGGAGGGGAGCGGCGAAGGACAGGCAGATTGAAGACGGTTTCCCGCCACGCGTCTCAGTTTGTCTTGTGATTTCCGAGGACCGAGAAGAAGCTGGTTTCCAACACCGATTGTTCGTTTTTCCACATTTGGACTTCTACGTCTCACCGGAGTTCAGGTTTGAGAAGCCAAAAAGATTTTCTACCATGTGAAAAGTTTCATAATTGCGTCACACCCTTTGCACTTGCATTTCGTCACGTTGGAACAACAGATTTCAATGTGTTTTACTGCGATTTGCCACAGATCAGGACAAAACGTGCGTGACTGTCACAATGGCAAATGTTCCTGGGCAATAAATTATCCCAGTGATTATCGTGATGAACTGTATTATTGACTTTTTGAGACCATTTTCAAGAAAATTTATCAATAATGACACAATAACGCAAAGTTCCTTTAAGGCCTTCAAGGAAGAGCTGGACTTATGAGATTAAATCACACAAAGCGGGACTTTACTTGCAAACTGCATGATTCTTAAAGCTGACTGGCTGCCCTGCATCTATTTTAGGGATACAGGTGCACACCACACTTTTCAGATCAATATTAGTAGTAAAAAAATAGTGTCTTGGCCTATTATGTGACTTTCATTTTCTCAAAATGTGAAGAAAATAGATGCATAAAAATTTTTGAGAGGTATTTTAAGTCCTTAGAAAATGGGGTGGGGGAAAAATCTAAAATAGTTAAACGTGAATCACTCGAACTCAGCAGTCAGGACATCTGCTACTGAACTTTACAGCGAGCAGGAACGGATCCAACCTGACGTCTTCCCAGAGTCGTTTTTGCTTTCGTCGCCTGGTGAGCTTATGAAGTGACTCCCACCAGACGAAATCCGGCGGCTGACGTTGACGGCGGACGCGATGCTCCTATGCATTCTCCAGAGACTCTGGAGGGAAGTTCACCAAGCGCTCCACTTTGTTCCCAAATGACTTGCGCTGTCTGCTTTGAGTCAGGAGGACAGTCATCCACCCTCCATCCATAAACGCAGCAGGTCTAAGAGGCGATGGAGAAAACACGGCTTGCGCTACTCAGACCTTTAGGAACAAATTCTGATTCGAGTGAAAATGTTTGTACTGAAGTTTCTTAATAAGTCACATGGACTTTTTTTTTTTTTTTAAACAAACCCCGGCAGTCAAACTTTTTTTTGCCTTTTTATTAAAATGACCTTCAGCAGCTTTTCCACAGGACGTTTTGATGCAGCTCTGGTCTTTGAGGATGCGTCACTATTTGCTCCGGCTTCTGTTTGCATAAATACATATAAATATATTTGGACACACTTTCCTCTGAAAGCATGCATGATGCCTCATTTAAATGTGGGCAAACTGTGTCAAGCAGCACATGCTGGAAAGATGTGTTCGGCGACAACAGGTCCGTCCTTGTTTGCGTAGCTCCAGAATTAGACAGAAAGTCAAAGTGCAGACCCAAATCCAAATTGACCTTTTTGCAGAAACGACCCATCCAAGATGGCTGACCGTGCAACGAGGATGAGGGAAACTTTTCAGCTGTAGCAGCGCTGAAAAGATGACAAAGCATTTCAAATAAAAAAATTAAAAAAAACATTTTGTAAGTACAATACTTCACGTTGGTCAAGGCCCGCGGGACAAATCTGGGTCGCCGTACAACTTTTTATTGTGACCCTTTAGATTCTAGACTAAATACTAGAAAATTTCTGAAGAAATTTTAACGGGGCCTTGTTCCTCAGCGTGGCGGTCGCGGGTTCAAGTCCCAGCCTGGTGGCCTTAGCTGCATGTCTTCCCTCTCTCTCATTGCCTGCTTTCCTGTCCTAGCACTTTAGCATGGGGGCCACTAGTGTTAAAAAAAACCTTTAAGAAAGAAATAAAATTTAGGTCTAAGCTAAAATTAGCCGAAATGCTAATGTTGGTCTAAATCCTGCCAGTTTTATGTGGCACTTTGCCTTGCATTGACTTCCTCTGTTCAATGTGCTAAACATGGCAAATAAATAAACAAAGTAGCTAAAAAGTGTGTTTTAGGGAAAAGGCTACTGCTAATGTGGGCAGTAGCTCCATCATCAATAAATGAGGGGTGTCAATAAATCCTGGTCTATCAATAAGTCCTGATTTGTAGTTGCACAAACGTTTCTGTGGATGCTTTTATATGGGCTGCGTTGGATAAATAGATGTTTCCTGCGCTGGTTCAGTTTTGTATTTTCATTTCCAGGCAAATCTGGGCACACGTGCGTGCGTGCGTGTGCGTGCGTGTGCGTGCGTGTGCGTGCGTGCGTGCGTGCGTGCGTGCGCGTGCGTGCGTGTGTGGGCGTTAGGCTCCAGAGGAGCCTTTGTAACACCTTTCCATGTGACAAACCTCCATAAAACAAACCTCCGCCTCTGCCGTCTCCTTCCAACACAGCTCGGACTTCCTGATGTTTCGGGAAATTAAAAAAAATATATTAACCTGACTCATGTGATGCAGGACTGCCTTTCGTCTCCATGGTTCCGCAACAGTAAGCGAAGCAGGTCACCATGGCGACAGCCAGGCTTCAGCGCTGTGAACCGGAGGAGAGGCAGCGGGAGGCCGCGCCACACGCCTCTCATCGTCCGCGGACAGATTTCAGGTCTCCATCTGACTTTCCGACGCCGTTTAGGTGTAACTCAATTAATGGAGGAGTCTGCTGAGTGCTGCTGCTAAAACGTAGCGACTGCGCATGCGTACAAACTCCTGTTGGGGATTCCACAAAACTGTCTCCATCCTGACTGACGTCTTCATTTAACGGGAGAAATCCGGAGAAGCACAGCAGCGCCGCCGAGTTGCATCGGCAAACTGGGTGGGAAACTCCTGCGGCTGAAGCGGCAGCACGGTCCACTGACTTTAACATCAGGTGCATAGTTTGTAAAATATACACAGTGCACACAAAAAAATATTTGCTTCAGACCTTCGCCCCAAAACTCGGGGCCCTTGTAAAAGTCTGGCTCATGTCTGGGATGTTTTTTTTTTTCCTTAAATGTTTATACTTACTAATCTAATATTATTCTATGATCAATATCAATTTAAACTAGGATGATATTTAGAAATCTATACTAAACTTATTCTCAGATTATTGAAACATGATGCTGTTAGTCAGATAAATTTTAAAAAAAACCAAACAAATAGTGATAACTTTGGTGAACACAATCCCCTGAAAAAATATTCAAACCTCTTGACCTTTTTGACATTTTCTTCACATTATGACAAAGCGACTTAATGTATATTGTTGGCCTTTATTTTATAACCACACACAAAATAGTTTATAATTGTGAAGTGGAAGAAATATATTATTTTCAACATATTTTAACAAAAGAACATAAATAAATAAATAAATAGAAACCTGAAAAGCATGGTGTGCAATTTTATATTCAGCCCACTTCCCTTTCATAGTCATAAATAATATCAAAAACAGCCTTCAGAAATCAGCTTGGTGGACAACGTGCGCCTATCTGTAATTTAACCTCAGTTTAAATCCAGCTGGTCTGTGAAAGCTTTAACGGGTTATTTCAGTTTGACGAAGCTCGAGCTTTTTTTGCAACAAGAAGTCAGAAGTCAGTCTTTAAGTGGAAAAACCGCTGGAAACATATTCTCAAATGTCAGCTGTAATTGCAGCTAAACATGTTTTACAAACGAAGTGAATCAGGGGAGCTGAATGCCAACTAAAGAGTAGATCCGACATATAAAATACAACTCTACGATGGGTAAAAAGGAAGAAATGATGGTAGAAAACGCCTCGGTGCGAAGACGCAGCCGCCGTGGACCGCTGCGCAAAAACCAGAACGGCAGGTGGTGGGAAAGCGTGGAAAGCGTGTTTGTGCAGCGTGTGGTTCCGCTCACATGCCGCCGTGCGCAGGCTGCGTTCTTCACCCCACCTACACGCGTGAAGCTCCGATTCTGCACAGCGCTCAGGCATGAAATTGGACGCCGTTGCAAAACAAACGTGTCTCTCTCTTTTTCTCTCCTCTATCTCGTGTTCAATTTGCCGGGGGTGATTTTTAAAGGAAAACGAAGCTACGAACGTATCAAAAATGAACGGAGACACAGACTCTGATTTTACAAATCCTCATAAAGTTCAAACGACAACTCAAACATTCAATGGATGAAACGTGTAACCTCAAAAAAGACCTCCCAAAAAGAAGGATTTTCTTAAGCAACTGAGCTGCAGATTAAAACATTTTACGCTGCCGTCAACAAGGACAGACTGGTTCCCCTCGGGGCAAGTAGCAGCTTCAGTTTAGGGCAGCTCAATTTGATTTTCTCAGATGCTGGAGAGGCGCCGGTCTCTGTTTTCCATTCCAATTTGAGACCTGATTTGCAGAGAGAGCGTCACCATTCCGTCTCGTTTTTGTTAGAACCAGAAAGGTGCGACGTGGGAAGCAGATGGACGTCGTTTCGCCCTGTTTTCACACACATGACGTCAAACGTTTTCTCGTCACTTTTACCCACCTTAAGCTTGTGTTCATGCTCCTTGTTCACTTGGGCCAGCAGCTGGGCTTTGCGCCGGTTCAAGGCGTCGATCAGCGCGTCGCATTGCGCCACCAAACAGGCCTCAAACTCCACGCCGTTTTCCTGAGAAAAAAAAGACGCAGACATGAGCTCTCCCACAAACTGTGATGTCTTTTTTTTATTTTTTTTTAACAAATTAAAAACTTATTTAACTGGACTGTTCTAAGAGATTTTATTTTTGTTTGTTCTCTGCCGTTACTTCTATGATCCGAATGGCTTTAATATTATTTTTTCTTTTATCTTATTTTTAACACAATTAACAAATAAATTCAATATAATTGTACCTGTTATCTCTGTTTTTCTGTATTATGGTTAAATGTTAAAGGTGTTTTTAGCATTGCAGAGTTTGAATGTTTTTATTTCGTTCTCTGGTTTTTCCTTTTTTTTGTTGTTGTTTTTTTACAAATTCACTTCCTGAGTTCAACACTTTCTTCCTCGTCTTGTTCTGGCTTTCTAATAATTCTGTTTTTTGGGGGTTTTTTTTACCTACCTCAGGATTTTTTGGTGTGATTGTCAAATATAACACGTTGTGTTACAATTCACTGATTGAAAAATGCTCTATGAATAACGTCAGATAAATCGATCGATCAATTAATATTTCCCGTCCAGGGCCAACTTTAAACATTTTAAATTAAATAAATTTAATTAAATAAAGTTTTTATTGTCGTTACTTCATGGAATATCTTATGAATGTCAAAAAGATTTTTTTTAAATTCCCATAATTTTACCACCTTACAACCCCTTGAACATTTATGGTTTTTAATTCAAAAATAAAGACATAAAACTATCATATAATAATATAAATATAACAATTATTATGAACTAATCAGTCTGAATAAGAATAATATTTTTAGACCTTGAAACATTTTGCTGTCCATTTTCACACGTCTGCATTATTTGCTTCTCCACGACTACAAGAAGTAAAAACACACACGCTCTGGTGAATCTAAGTCTGTGGGATGAGTATCAATGGAGGCCTTTAATCCCACATTCCTCCTCTAATCACCCAGTTAGGCTGACCACAGCTTCGTCCAGCTTTGTCTTCACGTGAGCTTCCTAATCCAGAATACACCACAGCGTCATCAGCATAAGCACAGATCCAGCAGAGACGTTCAGTCGTGGCTTTAGAGGTTCTTTTTCCTCCTTTTTTTAAAAAAATCAAGCAGCACGTCATATGTTACAGATTTTAACCTTGGTAAGAAAACAGGAGCGCAAGATCAAGTAAACCTTTGGAGGTTGCAATAAAGAAAAGCGTCAGCGTCTTTTGGTTTGGGTGGATGGCGAGTACCTGGATGTGCTGCACCATGTTTCTCAGCTGAACCAGGAACTCTTTTGCTTCGGTGGCTCTGTCTGACAGACCGTTTAGGGCTTGGGACAGCTGACCCTGTGGAGGACAAACACATTAGAGCTACAAACACATGGGGACGCTTTCAGGAGCTGGGACTAAAATAGAAGACACACACACGCACACACAAAGCCCTTTGTCTCGAAAGTCCTGAGGACGTTCTTACTGCGAAGAGTTCAACAACAAACCAGATATCAGTAAGACAAATTCTGTAGCCAACGTCTACAGTGACCTAAAATAACTAAGGTTATTAGTCAGCACTTTATTTGAAGGGGTGTGCATAAGACTGTCATAAACTTCAAGGAGTCCATATGAATGTTTACGACATTATTCGGTAAATAATGACACTTTTAATGCAAAGTTGCCCTGAACGTTTCATTAAAAGTGTCACTGTTGAACAAATGACATTTAAGTCATAAAATTAAAAACTGCTGCTTCCTCAAGCTGTACCGTTGAGATGCGACGAAAGTAAAAGATACGACAAAACCATCTGGAACGGCACGAGAGAACTTTGCATCGTTATTATTGGATTACAGCTGCTGGGCTCCTGTTGAGAGCTGAGCTCAGCATCATGACAGGAAATGCCACTGGTGTGGATGAGTGCGATGACACAGAAGGTCTTCTGTTTGGATAGCAGGAAAGAAGAGATGACTTGTTTGCATGTATGTAGAGCGAGGCCGTGTGAACATGGAGGTGAGAGAGAGAGAGAGCGAGGACGGGGCGCGACCCTCTGGGAACCTCGTCGGGTTGAACTCGAACGGCCGTCGAGTCGGTGGGCATGTTGTCTTCTGGCGGTGGGTTTCTTTGGGGGCATTTTCCGACGAAAAGGAAGAAAAAAACGGTCTCGGCTGCGGAAGAGCGCAATAAAAACCAGCTTCGAGCTGATCCGGTGGAAAACGCTGTGAAAACAATCCAACACATGCTCCTCGGCGACAGCCGGGCCTCTGGAATCTGACGTTAGTCGACCAGATGGGAGTCGGCCTGCTGGGGCCGACAGCCGACCTTTGAACTCCAGAGTTTGGGAAAGAAAGAAAGAAAGAAAAAAAAAAGAAACGTGACAGCTGCCGCCGACATGAGTCCACGCAACTGGGGACGGTCTGAGCTGGCAACAGCTGAGCAAAGATCTGAACGTAAAGATTTTAACTTTGTTCAGGGCTTCCTCTGTTAACCAGGGACTCATATTTTACAGTCTCAAGAGATCGTCATTGCTGGAAAACGCTTCTCCCCCCCGTGTAGTGACTTAACTATTAGATGTCACAGTGTACAGAAAAGTCCCCAGAGAGACAAGTTTATGTCTAAAAAAACATCTTGGGTTAATGCAAACCTAAACGACACCAGGATTCTTGTGCAAAATTAACGTTTTACGCCACGCAGGGCAACAATCTACATTTAGAAAGCGGCTAATTTAGGTTAGCTAATGAAATTGTTCAAATTGTTGTTTCAGAGGTCATGAAAGGTCAGCCTGTCCTCCCCACCTCCTTCAAGTCAGACAAAATTGGCGTCAATCAACTCTAATGCGTTTGTGCATCAAAATGTTTTTTGTGTTGCTTTGGCTGTGAAGATATTAATGAAAGTTTAAAGTTCAACCACTCCCACCCCCACTAAAGTTACCTTTAGAGGTTCATTTATATCTTCAAAGCCAAAGAATAAACAAACAAAACATTTTGCTGAACAAATTTATATTTTGTAAAGATTTATAAATCTTAATCATCTTGAGAATATCTTATTGCAACTTGACATTAAGGGACAGAAAACTCTGAATCACTGCAGTGAATCATGTTGTTAAATACATTCAGCCCCTCTGAGTGATCATTTTATAGGATCATCTTGCCACACAGTCAATTTACAGTCACTTCCACTCATTCTTTGAAGAACAATTTCATCCCAATCAGAATGTATTGAAAGTATAGTTGTTGGTTTTTTGGGGGTTTTTTTACCCCCAACAATGGTTTTCTTCTTGCCACTTTTTCATAAAGTCCAGATCCATTTGTGTTTATCCCTCGAAGTTTTCCTACATCGCGCTTCGGAAAACCGTGTCTCTTTCTTGCTTCCACTTCACAGCTATGTGCTCCCAATGCGGCTCACTGAAACGCGGCTACAACGTACGAAGACATTGGTCGGCTCGAGCAAATCGGTAGGAAAACTCAAGAACAGAAAGCAGAATTTACTTTTTTATTATTATTATTATTATTATTGTGGTATTTCTGTTTTGCCAGAAGTTGTTTTTTTGTTTGTTTTTTTTAGCTTGAATTTGTGCACAGACTAGATAAACCAAGAGCAATGAGATTTATACGGCCCTCTGGGAAGATTTCGAGTCCTTCCTCGTGCTGCGTTAAATTATCAGCCTCCCGGCTCCAACTGGGCAGATTAATATTCAATCTGCGTTATGAGATGCTTCCCCTAAAAAACTCCTAATATTTCTTTAGAGTATTGGCTAAACTTATTGTATTCAAACTAAAAAAAAAAAAAAGAAAAGCAGACTCCTCTTCTCCTGACAAACTCCTGCCAGCCCGGATCCATCTGCTGCTTCTCTCACTTCAAGATCTCGCCAGTCACACTCTCTCTGTCCACGGCGTTCAGCTCAAACTCTGCTGGTTTTTGTCACAGATCAGGCAGGTTCCCTCACTTCCTGCCCTTCCGAGCTGACCTGAAAAAAGAAGAAAGTAGCTTTTCCTTCCTCCATCCTGCTTCGCCCGGTCAACAGACGTTCGGCGGCGGAGCAGATGAAAACGAGAAGCCCTCGGTTGTCCGGAGGCGTTTTTCCGCGGCGTCTGTTCCCAAAGCCTGCAGAGCTCCGTCCCCGAAAAGCAGGTCACAGGAAAGCGGAGGCTCTTCTCCGACGTCAAGGCCGGCAGGTCGGCAGATGGGAGGACAGGGCCTCTGCGGTGAATGGGTTGGACGGCGAGATGGAGCTGGGATCCTTTAAAGTGTGGGATTTTGAAGCAAAAGGAGGAGCAGCTGAGTTTTTCTTTTTTTAAAACTAATTTTCTACTTATTCCACCTTTTTTGCAAAATCCATCCAGAGTACCATTAGAAGGGCGGGGGAGTGAAGAAAGAGCAGCTGATTTAATTTGGGTGCACCTTTTCAGGTGTTTTTGGGGATTTTGTGTTTTTTGGGTTGATCTAAGGTAATGAGTAGTTTGTAATGCACTGTAATTGTCATGAGTAAAATGGTTGGGTTTTTTTTATTACTTATTACTTATATTTTAGGAAAAGTCACCAAAACTCTAGCCCGGGGCCCCCATCCTTCTAAATCCGGCCCTGCGTAGCCTACATTGCCCCCAAAATTCCACATTAAATCCCAATAATACCCACTGACGTTTTGTTTTTGCTCATAACGCAAAGTGACTGCACAGGCAGCACAAACAAGTTGTCACAGTTCCTGCAGATGACTGATGACTGAAACGTCAGTACAAAAGTTATCGTGCCTGAAATTCGCACATTTGCTCATTTGCATTTTCATCTGTTGCCGGGGTGATAGATTTCACTCCTGCGACATCAATCGTGCTCTCGGGATTTTATGTCTGGCTGCTACCGGTCCCTGGAGGAGAAATTTTATTGTATTTATTTATTTTATTTTAGTTTTTTTTAAGCTTCAGCTGAACAATTTTCCGCTTGCATTAATGCAAAGTGTTGCCAATCCAGGTGGCTTCAAGGTGAAAGAAGAAAACGCTAAAAAAAAAACAACAAACAAACAAAAAACGAGTGTTTTTGGATGAATTTTGGGAGGGGTTCAGCCTAGAAAGTCCCCGGTATTTATGGGGCCCCAATCACCTCTGTAATTAAGCCAAGTGGAAACGCGCGCGTCGTGGTCATGAATAATTCACCGGCAGCTCCGGGGGCCATTTCGTACGTTTCCCATTGGCGACCCGTCGGTAGGAAGAGGTTTTAATGTTGAGACAGGAGGGGCGGCGGAGGCCGTTTGGAATAATGTCTCCACAGTGGGGAGTGGAAGGAAGCAGAGGAAGTGGGTACACAGTCACTTAAAGTGGAAAAGAAAAGCGGTAACACACACACACCTCTTTTAGCTAATTGAAAAGACACATCTGGAGAAACAAAAAAAAGTCTCATTGCTTCCACTGCGGAGATAGCTTTAGAGCTCTGTAACCTACTTTTAAAAATTGCACTGCTGCTTTTAAGGTTTCAGGGTCTTTTTTTTTTCCTTTCTTAATCTGTAAACAGTCAGATTAGGCACAACAAAAAACACACATAAACCAAACATCAACCTCTGTTCATATTTACAACAACACAAAAAAAAAGATGGTAAACCAGCAAAGAGAGAATAACGTTTACATGTTGGAGCATGAAAGCATGCGGTTTGTTTATGATCACGTCCTCGGAGATTAAAGATTAAAAAAAAAAACCATTAGAGCAACCGTCCCGGTGCTATTCTCTCACTTTCGGGACGTTTCTGTTGTCAAAACGTTTCCAGGAGTTTGGATTCTCCTCCATGTTTAACAAGATCCCACGTGTGACAAGTCTTTCCCCACAAGCAGAGCCTAAAGCGGCCGGTGCATAATTCATCGACCAAATCTGCCGTCATCAATAATGCACAAAGGAGGTTTAACAATCCACACAGAAGTAACAATGACACTATGGCAAGCATTAAGATGACGAAGTTTTTTTTGTTGTAAAGTTTTAATGTTGCTTTGTGTTTTGAATGGCTTGTTGTTCAGAAATATTTGTGGGACATTTTTATGACATTTGCACTAATGTATGGTGCTAAATGTGACTTTTTTTTATTACTCGTAATATTAAATCTGATGTTTTTGGCCAATTTTAAGAAGAAATAGCAGTAAAAATCTGAAAAAAAAAATGTGGGGATCTCTTGACTTTGTGTGGATTTTTGAATAAAAGATTTGCGGAAAAACTGGAGGGGCTAATTGATGTAATTTGGAGTCTAAAGGGCCGCATAAAAAGCGACGTCGGGGCAGATTTGGTCCCCGGCCCTTGAGTTTGACACATGTGGAGTAGAGGATCCAGTCCAATCCAATCCAGCTGTTTGTGCACTTTCTGAAGTCCTCCACTAGGGGCGCAATGAGACTTCACGCCTCTCTCTCTGACACCAAAACAGCTTGCAAAGTGAAAATGTGTGATAGCAACTGTTCAGTTAGGAAAGTGGTTGCTAAACAATGCAATCACTTAATTTGCATCGTTAGTGTGCGTATGAAATTAGAATCGCTGCTGGAGAGACAGAAAGTGAGTCAAAAAATACCCTAAATATGTTTAGAATTGCAAATAAATTTGCTCCGTTGATTTTAATCAAATAGGTAGAGCACCCAAATTTTGTACTCATGTAAGAGTAGCAACATGACAAAATTAGTCAAGTAAAAACTCATAACGGTACTTTTTTGTTTCCAGAATGTTAGTCAAGTATCAGAGTCAATTAATTTAATGTCACAACTCCATCTGTCTGTTTTTATATAAACCAGTAAAGATTAACCTAAAGACAAACTTTGGCTACAAAATGGTTGCTTATTTTAGTTTTTGTTCATTGTTTTAGCCTAGTTTTCTTAAATCTGGCTTAATTTGAACCCTGTGGTTCTCTTAAGGACCAACAACAACAAAACCCAGGCAGCCTTAGCTTTGTCCGCACAGGACTCAGTTTCACATAACCTCCTCTGAGGGAGGACTGTGCCGTCTGTGAGTGTTTTGGGAAAGGATAGGAATCTGTGGTAGCATCTACTCACTGAAAGGAGACCGAGTCAAATGTGCTTCCGAGTAAAAGTCCCAAAAATTCAGCAATGACACCAGAAAAAGTAGCTAGATTTGATGCTAGCGTTAGCTAGCTTCCAGTTGACTTTGTGAGCTCAGGTTATGAAGGAGTGGACTTTAGGTTGTAATTTTTCAGATTTATTATGAATCAAAAAAAAGGAAATAGTTCTTGAGTTTCCCTATAGTGTTGCCAAAGTTGTCTAGGAGAGGGTCAAAATAAAATGATTAAAATATCTGGTCCAATTTGGACTGCCATATTCTACACTAATCACAGATTCTTTAACACTTTGTGATCCACAAACAAGAAATTAATGGAAAAATTTGGGGCTTTTCCCAAATGTATAAACCTTGTCTGATCTGGTTTGTGAGTAAGATGTGTAATCTTCATCCTGTGAGCTGGATGTATTATTTCACCTATAATTCACTAATACGTCAACATAAAAACACCTTCTGCCTGGAAGCCAGGGTTTCCTGTGTGAACTGAAGTTGGAGGCTCATTACACTGATAATGACTAATCCTCTTCTCCTTGCCCAGTCAATGTTTCACTTCCTCTCTTCGGGCATTTGGTGGTCACTCCGTTGCTCTCATTTTTCTGCTCTTTATCTCCGTCTTCCATTAACATTTGCACAGCTAATCTCCTTACATGCAGCTCGAGGGGCGAACGCTGCTGCCAGTAATGGAGCATCATCCGGCTAAACGCCCACTGTGAAAATTCATTCTCTCCAAGACGCCGCCTCGTCCGCCGTCGCTTCACGCCGCGTCCTATCAGCTCAGAATCACTGATAGCAGAAATGACATACTCTGGGATCTGCGCCATGTCGCTGTTAAAGGCTTCTGGGCTTCAATTAATTTGTCATTAAGGAAGACAAATTGAGACAAGAGCGAGGTGAGGAATGCATAAGAAAGGAAAGGTCCCAAGTTGTTACGTGTCGGAGTCTAATAATAATAATATTGGGGTTAAAGTTCATTTAAGTTTATGAACTTTTCTTTTGATTATGAATATCTTTGGATGCTTAAGACAGACACGACTACAGTTTGATTAGATTCTGGGTTAGACTTACATTCTGGAACCTTAATTAGCAAATAGAATAAGCACATTTTAATCAATTTAACTTTAAAGCGTTCTCTTAGATTTTTCTGAAGCGGGGTTATGTGGTGAGGTTATCAGCAGTCAGCGTTTTACATGTGGTAGGAGTCATTTTGAACAAAAAAAAGCTCCCACTGTAAAGATAAGCTAAAAATAAAATACATTTCCAAAGAGACATTCGCCCTGTCAGAGACTAATAAACTTTATTTTTGTACAAAACACTACGCATCGGAAATGGGAGACATTTTAAGTGCTCGAAATAAAACACAAACAAGAACGATAAATAAAACAGAAATGAACACACACACACAACTGAAACCATGACTAAAGTGGATTGTGAAATCTCTAAAAAAATATATATCATCAAAGTGGAAATTATCAAGCTCATTTTAATTCATCGTGTGATTGACTGATTGATTAATTGATTATTGCGATGAGCTTAGTCACTACAAACATTTTTGCATTGCCTCGGTGTGGAGTTCTTTCGACTTTCTCTATTTATAAATTTCCTGTCACAGTACAAAACGTACATGTTATTCCTCTTTTCCGATAAAGGAAAAAAAAAGAGCAAAAGGATGAACGTGTGCCCAGACCACAGAATAACAAACTGTTCCAGCCACAGAAAGGCCAAACGACATTTGTCCAGTCTCCTGACTCATAGTTAGCGCTCTGTCCACAGCAACCCCATCATTTGAAGCATCACTTTGAGTGGATGTGAGTCAGATTATCGACCCGGCAGAAGAATCCTGTGAACACAACAGATGTGACGGACGGCGAGTCTCGTTACGACAAGCAGGCCAGGGTCCACACTAGAGGAGGGCAGCTATCACGACTTTTTAGCTCTTCCTCCTCAATCGCCCTGCGATTTTAAGAGTCTGCAGGCGCCCAGAAGCAGCTGACAACATCAGCCTAGAGACTGTAATGAGATTTTTAATAGTCGTCCCAGCACCTGCGCTGCCTGTCCTCATTAGCTTACTTTGTGGGCCATGGTGGATGAGAGCTGCCTTCGTGTCTGCTTTAGTTAGGCCTGCTTTTCTCGTTGCACAGCTTCGGCTCAAACACATGCTGACATTAAGAGCACCAAACAGGAACGCTTTGAAATTACTTAAACTCTGCAATAAACGGGACTCCTGCACAAGCCTGTTGCAATAATTCATCAATCAATTAACCAGGTTACAAATTGAAATGAGCTGGGTCACTTATGAAGGGCATTTTTGTTTAGAGACTTCATAATCCAATTTATCTGTGGTTTCTGTTGTGTTGTTTTAATTTCCATTTCATTTTTTGTGCTTGGTTGCGTTTTATTTTGGATATCTACAATGTCTTCCGGTTCCAGTGCGTTCTTTACAAAATTCAAGTTTATTAGACTTTGAAAGGGCAAACTTTCATTGTCAATATGTTACTTGAAAATTGTCTCTAAACAACACTATTATTGCTTGTCGCAATAATTTAAAGGGCAATTTATCAACCAGTAAAATTTGGCCTAAGTAGTGTGGAAGAAAACTAACTAAATAGTGTAGAAATAGATTTTAATCCTTGTTCATCCATCATTTCTAGAAATAACCTAGAAATGATGATGACCGATAGCCATCATTGATTGGTTGGTAGATTGGTTGGTTAATGACAATTCTGCATTTAAAAAATGGTCAAACTTTGAATTTAAACCTCACAAATTGGCCAAAATTGTCTTTAACGGTCAGGAAAAGTGTGTCATTTTAACATGAAAACCACGTAGAAAGCCTGGGTTTGTGTTTTGGTGAAGCTGTCGACTTCACAGATCTTCTGGTGATCAAAGCTCCACCCGACTGGTTGTTTTTGATTGGCTCTGAGGCGACATAGTCTGACCCGGAGGCCACTTAACGACCCACGTGACCTCTAACAGCACAAGCAAAGAGTCGCAAACAGTTCACCGTAATGTGATAACAAAGCGGACATCTTGTCCACACATCACCGGTGGTCTAATCACAAAAGGCAGACAGGAGCTGGATGAGTCACGCTGTAAAACCTTTATTTTTCAATCGTTGCTCTGCTACTAAGATTGACTTTGGGTACATTGAATCACGCAACGTTTTAGACACGTTGCCATCAATCTACTGCAAGAAAGGAGATAAATCCCTGAGGTTTTATCGTCTTTGAGACCAGACACACCGTAAAGAGTCTGGGATGAACTCCTCATGGCTCCCGGTAACTTAGAGACCTCCGTCGCTCTGTACAGCATCAAGGAGGACTCGGTTGCCATGGCGGCAGGTTGTTCGACTCTTACCCAATAAAGATAAGAGAAGAGAGTGAAGGATGCAGACTGAAAAAAAACAAAAAAACCCGAAAATTTTCAGGAAGAAAGCAAAAACGATAGAATACTAGAAATGTGTGACAGAGTGTAGATTCATTAAGCTTCTTTGTGTAGACAGAACGCTATAACCATTAGCCAGTGATGATGACGACGATGATGAAAAATGCAGCAGCCCGGTAAGAAAAGCTCAGAGATCAAACAGTAGCTTTGATCTGTTGAAGCGTGAAGGAGAAAAATAGAGGTTGGTTTTCTTGATGTGATAGAGCCTGGAGGTGAATGCAGAGCGGGACGAAATACAGCAGTAATTAGAGGACGATACATGACAGAAACCTTGTCAGGGCACTTTGATAAACTTTACTTTCTTTCACCTCCATCTTTCTGGGTTTAGTGTCAATATTGCCTCTGGGCGTCAAATTAATCAAGTTTTTTTTTTTAGGTACACAGACAGGTTGGTAAACATACAGGGCTCCTAAACTTTAAGATAAAACAATATCCATAATTATCCAGACTGTTAAAGACTTAAAAGTTGTCAATTCACTTATTACAGTCTTTTAAAGTCTGAATAACTGTTAGGAAATCTATAGTTTTAGCTCAAACAGTCGATTGGTTGGTTAGTTAGTTGACTGGTCAGTTACTTGGTTAGTCGGTCTGTCCGTCAATTGATTGGTTAGTCAGTCGGTTGATTGGTTGGTAGATTGGTTGGTTAATTGGTCGATTGATTTTGTTGGTTGTTCGGCCGATTGGTTGGTTAGCTGGTCTGTCGATCGATCGGTTGGATGTTAGTTTGGTTGGTTAGTCGGTCGATTGGTTGATTGATTGTTTGTTTGGTTGATTGATGGATATCAAAATTATGTCATATGACTGTGAATAAAGTCATATGACTGTGAATAAAGTCTGGAAGTAAAATTACTTCCTGTAATTTATTTTTTTCGATATTTATCCAAACCTAGAACGCTTATTTCAAACTCCGCAACTTCTCAGACCACATTTTCTATAAATATGCATAATATTCAACAGATTAACACGATCTACATGACAGAATGAGAAAAGGTTGATCTTTTGTGAGATTCGGATGGTGAACCGAATAGCATCAATTTATACCAATGAACAATACAAAAGAACGTGGAAAAACTGGCAGCATCAAAGCAGCTGATTTAACCCTGATTTCAAACCAAGTGTTTTAAAACTACAATGTCTGCATTTCAAACCAAACAAATATATAAATGTGGGTAGAAAACATGCATGAAAGTTTCTCGCACAGCATCACAAAACATCACAACTTGATAAAAACCTTGGCTGAGTAAAATCTCTGTGAATTTGACTCCCTGTTTGAGATTTATCCAGTAGAAAGTAAAAAGTATTTTTGTTTTCTTTCATATTTTTCCTCCTCAGTTCATTAAATATGTTTTCGAAGTGTGCAGTGGATGTTAATGTTCAAATAAATTTCTCCCGAAAGCTGAAATATGGAGGTATTACACAATTTTGCTTTTGAAGACCGGGCTAATCAAAAGCATCATGAATTGTTTATTTCAGCGACATTTTCCTTCTGTTTTCCCACATGTCAGTGTGTTATTTTAATGTCGTTATAAAATCTCTATAATAATATATTGCGACTCAGCTGCGCCCCCAAGTGGTCAAAAATATATATTTATATTAACATGATGCTTTAAGGAGAAACAGGCTGTGGTATAAAACAAAATACAAATTCTGATACAAATCAGGACTATGGGGAAAATACTTAACGCCACAATAAAATTATTTGGTAAATTGTCTCCCTATCAGACTCTGTTCCATCAGAAATAAGCAGGTGGTGCTGATGGAGGCCAAAAACAGGGATGACTATTGGCCCCAATATCCCTGCTGCCATTGACTAGTTTCTTAAAATACTCTGCTCCTATTTCAGACCTGTGAAACAACAAGAGCACACGAGGTCGACAGACGCTCGGCCTCCTCTGACTTTTCCATCAGTTTTAAAATTGAACTCTCACGTCTGAAATGACGGACTCACCTCACCTCCCTCTGGAATAGATGAGAAAAAAGGAGGCTGGTTAAACGTTCCCATTTTTTTCTTTTTTTTTTGGAGAGGTACAGTACTCCATTACAAGTGTAAATAACGAGGACAGCGTTCCCGAAAGCACAAGCGATGATTTGTGTCGAGTTTTTGTGTGAGCGGTTGCTCACGTTTTCTGGGTTTGCCTGCACCGCTGTGTGTGTGTGTGTGTGTGTGTGTGTGTGTGAGTTTGCAGTGTTTGTGGAGCGCTGCAGGGACTAAATCTGGCTCTCCGATGTTTTTTTTCTTCACTGGAAAGCGGAGGTGAAGGGTCGACGGTGCAGAGGCGTAGATAAATGTGGCGGCCGAAGCGCGGCGCCCACGACGACTCGAGGGTTCCAAAATAACCTCCTTTATCTACGCCTGAGGGCTGCATCTGCACTTCACTTACAAAAGCAAGATAAGGGTGATGGCAAGGAGGCTTGCCAACCTTGAGACCATACTTTATTATCTTTAAAAAATATATGCATATATATTTCAATTTATGTCACAAAGAGGTTAGAATTTTCTGTTCTCAAAGAATTAATTCTTGGAAATCAGTTTTGTTTTTTTTTTGTTCTATTTTTCCTATGCACTCCTTGGGTTTCCTTAGTTCGGAGTGACGTCAGTACGCCCCGGGCAGCCATCTTGTTTGTTTCTTTCAACTTTGAATTCAGGTCAACTCACAGAAGGAATCATTGAAATAATGTCAGTTTTTAAACATATATTTTTGTCCATTTGTAATTTTTCTTATATAAGGAAAAAAGGTGAGGGCAAAACTTGATTCGTTGTAAATCTGATTTGATATCAAAATATATATATTTTTTTAATTTTAAGATTTTATATTTAAGCTACATCGTCCAAGCCCTAATAGAGGCTGCGCCTGAATAGCTAAAGGTTCTGTAAATGTCTCTCCTTTTCCACACTGTCACAAGTTGTATTACAATTCCCATAGTTCTGTAATTCTGGAAATTATACTGATTTTCTCATTTCAGGGTCCATCTTCAAAAAACAAAAACAAAGTGTATGCTGGAGATTTTAAAACTTATTCTAAACTTTTCATGTTCTTTGAAATGTTAAAGCAAGTTCTAAGCTATTTAGCATCCATGCAGCTTTGATGATCGTATTTAAACTCCTTCATAAACAACCAAACTTGTTCTATTGTTTTAAAAATTAAAAGACATTGATTGTACACAGCTGCCAAACGTAGCATTCAAACCCACTTCCAGGTCGGAGTGTCGCACACCTCTCCAAAGCAACACTCGGTCCCACTATCCATGTTCGATAGCTTTCACTTCACATAACAAAATCAATTTAACTGCACGACAGAATATGTTTTGTGCGTTGCTTTAAATTATTTGCATGTTGCACAGGAGCTAAGCTAATATTGGAAACAACTTTTCATGTGCTGCCCCCTAGATCTTGCCACCCAAAGCAAAGAGCCACATCATCCAAACCATCCATAGGTAGTATTTTGTACATTCGCAGCTGCTGGCTTGTCACCCCTCCATATAAAATTCCACATAAGCAATTATTCCCTTCTTTTCCTCATGATAAACCCTAAACAATCAAAACCTGTTTCCTCCATTTAAAAAAAAAAAAAAAAAAAAAAAACAGACCTGTTGCTCCGCCTAAAGGTGAAGAAGACCTGTTCGCTTCAAAGAAAGCGTTCGTGTTTTTACGCACGTACCTTGTGCAGTTTCCACATCGCGCCCAGAGCCTTGACTTCGTGTGTGCCGTGCTTCCCCTCTTCCAAACACTGGTAACACACGGGCATCTTGCACTGCACGCAGTACATGCTCAGGTTCTCCAGCTCGTGCTCCGTGCAGGTGGAGATCTTGCGCGGGCTCGCGCGGCGACTGATCCGGCCCTGCGCGGGGGGGACCAGGCGATGCTTGGCGAGGGGACCGCGGGGCGGGTGGCACCGCAGGCGGCACGGGTCGCAGTAGAACACGTCGCACTGCTCGCACATCACCGTGGCCTCCTTCGGACTCTTCTCGCACAGCTGGCACTTGAGCGCGGCCGCCTTGCTCTGCTGGTACCGGTCCACCACCCCTTCCAGCACCCGGTTCTTGGGGAACCCTCGGAGCCCCCGGTCGTCCAGGATCAGGCTGCGGTGACACTGCGGGCAGGTGATGCAGGAGTTGCGGGGGATCGGGGGCAGGCAGGCCGGGTGCGGCAGAAGGTGCTGCTGCGGACCGGGCTGGGGGACGGCCGGGGGGAAAACCCGGACTCCGTTCGGCGATTTCTGACATGGGGTGGTCGGAGCGCTGACAAACCCCCCGTATGACCCGTACCCGCTGTCCGCCTCGCTGTACAAACTCATTTTATCCAAATCCAAGTAGTCGTAATCGGAGACGCCGGACCCGGAGGCTCGGCTGCTCTGCGGGGACTCCGCTTCGGGGGTCTGCACAAGAATATTCCGCGCGCACGCCAGGCAAATATTGTGGGAGCAAGGCAGTATGATGGGCTCCCGGTAAAAGGAGCCGCAAACGGGGCATTTTAACTCTTCCTCCATCTCGTCCATGGCGGAGACACCGTGAGGATGGAGATCCGAGAATGACGCTTCGGTATTAAAACGAGAGCAGAGCTGCTGCTGATGATGGTGATAATCGGTGCTGCTCTCCGTGAGTAAGCAGCACTCCGTACACGTCCTGCTGCAGCTGCAAAGTGCAACCTTGGCCAAAGGAGAAGCTTCGGTGCTCGGGAGGCAGAAGCTCCTTCCGCCAATCAGCAAGCAGCAGCAGCTCGGAGCCGAAGGCCATTGGTTGCCCAGAGGATTCCACGGAACCATTGGACAGCTCGCCTGTCGAGTGAAGGTCCATTAATGAGCTTTACGAGGCGGATAGGTGGCGCACATACCAACCAACTTCAAGCTAATAGTTTCATAGAAATAGAATTAAAGTGATTATTTAAAGCTAAGACAAATCAAAACACCAAGAAAAACCAATAATGGCCGAGGTCTGCATCCGCTGTTTTTTACTTCATACTTAAAATAGACATTGCTATGAATGTAGGCCCGCAGCTGTTTTATTATGTGCTATTAATTATTATTATTATTTTGTCAACAGAATAAAAGGCGATGCGGTCTTTACATGGCACATGATAGAGACACAATTATATTACAGTATAAGTTCAAACTCTCATCTGCAGGTGGCTCGCAAAAAGTGAATTTTTCAATATATTACAGGGTTTCCTCAGTGTATTATAAGCCTGGCGGGCCACCAGGCTTTATTTGTGCCCCCACCAGGCTAAACATTGCTTATTTTTTGTAAGTCTCTTTAAAATGTTTGTTCAGTTCTTTTTTTAAGATGCTATAGTTGGTGTTCAAGTATTTATCTTCTAATGTTTTAAAAACACATAATTATGAAGTAATATTTTCAAATTTCAGATCAACTTTAAACATTTTTAATTCAAAAACACGATGGACCACTGGATGAACAACTGCCCTAATGCCACAACTACCAGGCTTAGCAAGTTTTCCCCTAGAAAAGTACACATATTATCATTTTGATAATTGTGACTTTCAGCCAATGAAAATACACCATCCAGTTTTAGAGTATATTAGAATATTACTTCCAGTCAATAAAAACAGATTTTCTTTTTCAATACAGAAGGTGGCGCCAGTCTGAAGTACTTGGCTGGAGCTCCTTTTGCATCACTTAGTTAAATTACTTTTATCTCAAAAGACAATCATTTTTTCTTCTTTGTCCAGTTAAGGTGTTTTCTTTGATTTTGGGGTCTAAGATGCTAACTGCTGTAGTTGCAGCCCATGATGTCCTGACTGCGTCTTTGTGTAGAGGCCATTGAAGCCCCGACTGCAGCTGCAGTTCATTCCTTGTAAATTTCTGCTACAGTTCTACAGTTTCAATTGTCCATAATCAATGCTACAGTTTCATTGTTTCTGCCAAACCTTCTTGTTCCACTCAGCTTTTCATTTGTACACCAGGATACAGAAACCATCATAAAGACTGTGAAAAGCAAGTTACCTTGGTTGCGGTATTATTTTCTGATTTTACTCCGTTCATCATCTGCCAAGAGGGAAATAGTGGGGGTTGGAATCAGTCAGACAGTTTGTCAGTGGGTTGGAAAAGACCTTTGTTTTTGCTGAGCTCAGCGTTTATCACAAACCTCCATTTCATACTGATGCAGTAAATCGCTGTAATTTTAACGCACTCAGACTCTCAAGTGTTCCTGTCTCCAGTTTCATCATCCTCAGTCATTCTTGGTGTCACTTTTGCCCTGCGGAGGCGCTGCGTCAGGGAAGGAGGCGAGGCAACAAAATATAGTTGAGATGGTTTTGTTTACACCACAGGTCACATGCACATCGACACCCATTACCCAGTGAAAAGACAAAAGCTAGCTTTCATACCCTTGGGTTATCCCAACACTCAGATAAAGGGGATAACAAAATAAAACAAAAATAATTAACACAAACCTAACACAAACAAATGGTACCAAATAATATTTAACATACAAATTATTAACACTAATATATAAGGTCAATCAACAATTAACTTTAACTTAAATATAACCTTCAAACTATTACCCCTCTCAGTTGAAATGGAATGATCCAGCAGCTTTTTAACAGCACCTGGACATAATTAAAATAACGAACTGAAACAAAAATAATTCTATAAATAAATATATCAATAATCACTCATTAGGGATGGAGCCCCTGGTCTCCGTCACACTTGGCTTCACCATTACCTTTTCTGTTCTTTTGGTTCTGGATCAAGCAAACATTTGGATCTTCTTGTAGCCAAACTAAACAGTGTTTGTGCTGGAGAACACAAATGCAGCAGCGAAATGGAACACACTGAATGTGCATGCTAATTGCACCTTCAATAAAAAAAAAAAATGCCAACAGGTTTATTTAGCTAAAAGCAATTGTTCTTGTATTCACAGGGATTTTGCTGCATTTTTCTGTCCAACAGGCTGAGCTGACTCTGGAAGGTTTTGCAAGTGTGTCAGGGAACAGTGAGGAATAGCTGACACACCGGGTCTCCTCTGACTGGGTCTGCATGTGTGAACCAAGACCTAGATTAATCTGGAACAACAACAAAAAAAAAACTGGTTTGCTTACAATGGGAATGAGATTTTGTTTGGACTCAATCTAAAATCTACTGGAGCCAGTAGATCTAAAAAGAAATAGATATTTAATGTGATTAAAATGTCAATTTAAGGTGTGTGTACTCATTTATTTTACACATTTAGGATGTTTTCTGGCATTTTACTAACTCTCTGGGGACTGATCAAACTTATGTGAACCAAACTCCAGGCCCAATGTGAGATGACCCATAAAACCATTTTTAGGTTTTTTTGAATAGTAAGAGTCAGAGTGAGGGTTGGGTATGAATGCAGTTCAAATTAATAGAAGTCAATGCAAAGTCTTAATATGGGTGAAAATACAAACGTGTGTGTGTGTGAACCAGGTTTTTATGTCCTTGTGGGAACCTAGTTAATGTTGTGAGGTTGTGGGGACCACTGCTTCTTGTGGGGACAAATCTTGGCCCCCATGAGGGGAATTGCAGTTTTTGGGTTAGGCACAAATACAGCTACTAAATTAAAGGATGTTAATGCAAATTTCTAGTATGGGTAGAAATACAAACTTGCGTGTTATCACACAAATGTCAACTTCAGATAAGAATTTTGTCAAATTTAATTTCAAAATGTTAACTTCTACTTTCAACTGTTTTCCTAACAACAACTACTAGAATATGTTATATATTAGTCAGTAAGAGGCTGCATGTCTATTGCTTTCCTGCACTCCATGTCTGAATGTATTTACCGCTATGTTTTTCTGCTTCTGTTCACTGTTAGCAAGATCAGGGTTGTGTTTTATACATGGATGTTCTGCAGTTTCTCGAGGAGACAGGACAGGAAATAACCCTTGTTTTTTTGTTTTGTTTTGTTTTTTTGCTCCCAGCGTACCCGACCAATCACTGCGTCTATTTTACTGCAGGAGCAGTGACTGTAGAGGCATCTCTCTTAACCGGTGATTCAATGCAGTTGACTCATCCCCCCATCCAAGCGGCAAAAAATAAAGCCTCCTGCCTTCAGCCAAGCAATCATTGAAATGCATTAACTCTTAGAGCTCCGAGGAGGTCATTAACAGTCTCACATTATCAAATTAATGAGACTCTGAATGCTAAAGGCAGGAGGTGTTGAACGCGCATGTGGAGTCAGACACTCGTTCGTTTTTCTGCAAAACGCCAGACACCCACACTGCACCAAAGCCTCCAATCCATAAAATGTGCAATATATAACATACTGCATTAATTAAAGTTTCTGAAGATGTTGCATAGCATTGCTCCCTTCTATCTAGCTGTGGTTTCTTTCTGTGTATTTTTGGAATATTGTTCGCTTTGTGAATCTGCCGGATCGCACAATGACTCAGGCTTTAGATGCTTTTGCTTCTAACTCTATTTATTATTTAAGATAATAGAACATATAGTCAGCTAGCCTGTCAATTTCCAATAGATATTGTTCTGCAAGATAATGACCAAAAAGCAGCAGACAAAATAAACTATATGTAAAAAAACAACTTCTTCAGGTGCATTATGAGAGATTTTTGTATCTTTCAAGACCTGAGATGTTAAATGGATTGTGGCAGAGCAACACAAAAAAGTGGATAAATATAAAGTGGAATGAAAATTATGCCTCGAAAACATTCGAAAACATTTTACACATTTCAATTTGAATAGAATGGAGTGGATTTGTTTTTAACACCTGCTGAGTTTATACTTTGTAGACAACCTTTGGTTGAAGCTCTAAATCTTTTCTAAATCTCATCTGTAGACTAAAACTTTTGCCTATTCTTTGAGGTAAAAATAGCTCAACAATTGGATAACAAGCAACCATGAACATCAACACGATTCTCAATGTGTTAGGTCTTGATGGAAAAGCGAACTTCCACCCCAATCTCAAGTCTGCAACCTCCAGCAAAGTTCTTCAAGTATTGGATTTCCTGCTGCTTCCACTAACTCCACAGCATTATGCTGCCACTGAGTTTTACCAAGTGAGGTGTTGGTTTTATGCCCTACACAGCGTCTCAACCACAAGCCCAAAACTTCAGTTTTCTTTCTGTTTCACTCTGGTCTAAACAGAGTGCATTTCTCCATGTTTGCTTTTCCCTCTAGCTTTCTTGCAACAATTGCTGTTCCTCTTCCAACTCTTCAATCAAGGCCAGATTTTTATAGAAAGTACAAAGAAGTTATTCTATAAGTTATAACTACAGAAATTCAAAATAAATTTGCTAAATGGAAACACTGACATTTTGAAAAAAAAAAACCCTAACATTTCTTTTGATGAAAATTTTTTCCATTAGGACAAAGTGGGTTTTCAGCCATATCGAAATGAGTGTGTTTCACAAACCTGGCGAAGAAGGTTTGTGGTAGGAGGATGACGGCGTGGCATGTTTTTTAATTACTTATGTGAACAAACTTATTAACCTGTGATTTTAATTGTGCTGCTTATTTTATGAAAACATTTCATTAGCTAAATGTTGATCTTTCGACAAAGTTTTGCTCATACTTGTAGTGGAAACGCAGCCAGTGTAGCCTTTCAATTTAGGATGTTTTGCAGTTGCAACCTAACAGAGCGCCAACTAAGGTTTTCCACAACTGTCTCCCTGACATGTCTGTTGTATTTCCTGGCTGTAATAATGTTGTTTTTTTTTACTCACCAATGTTCTCTAACCTCTGAGGCTTTCATAAGCATAGCTGGATTCATACTGAGATTACTAAAATAAATCAAGGAATTTGAATATTTTTGCAAAGCATTAGGTTTGAAATTATGCTAATTGTTTTGAATTAAACATTAGCGTGCATTTTAAATGCCCAAATGACAATGAGGAGGCTCACCCTCATTCAGCACCACTATATTTCTTCTGTCAGATGTTGATGTTTTAAATGATTTATAAATACCTGCTGCTTTAATTTAGCTTTCATCAATTCTCAAATCTGTTAAAATCAAGACTGAACGTCTGCATGGGAAAAAAAAACAACACAAAAACAAAACAAAAAAACACCATTCTGGATATATGAGCATTCTGCTGCCAGGGCCAAAACAGACCCAATTTATTTTTATCACTCCCGCTAACACATCATTCCGGCTCGGTTTGGTTCACAAACAGGATCAGTCTCTTACATAAGGTGGATTTCCATGTTTCCGAGAATGCCCATATAAGAACAATATTTCTAAAAACTCTGCGACAGATGAGGCTCTTCGCTCTGCAGGCTGGTCGGAAGCCGTGGGAGGACAGCACTGGGTCGGTAGTGAGGCCCGGATCTCAAATAGCAAAATGTGGGAAGCACACAGTGGCACATCATTCACAGACAGACACCCACGGAGGCACGGCCTCGGTGTAGCTCTTTTCAAATATATTTGTGCAACAAGCTTCCCGCCGGGAGCAAAAAAGTAGATGAGTAAACGCAATTTGCAAAAAAACAGAAAAGAAAAAAGCAGATGCCCCCTTTGACGCAAAGTGTCTGCCGTCATCCGTGTCAGGATGTTGAGTGCCAGGTTGGCGTGGACCAGAGCTGGCATTTGGGGTAAAGAAATTATTTTCAGTGACGCATACAGATGCCTCTCTTTGACTTTGTTTCAGTTCTTCTGCTTTTTACCCATCTGACGTTGTGGAAGGAAGCTGTGCATTTGTTCTCAAACGGATTCTGATGAAGTGCCTAAAGAAAAACTTCAATTGTGTGCAACCAGCTTTTAAAAACAGGAGAAAGCTTTGAAAGGAGCGTTTAAAGGTTTCATTCTCGTCTCCCTACATACCAAATTCTGTTTGTGGAGGCAAAAGGCCAGAAGGCATCGTGGTAGAGTGGATCAAGGTTGAAACTTTGACTCATTTTGTCTGAGTCTGAATTGAGAAATTGGGAGTGTTTACAATTTTTGTGAGAAATATGGATTTCACCATTGTTTACATTTTCAGAACAAACAAGCAGAAAGAGAAAGTGCATTTAGTCTGACAGCCTAAATGTTGAGCTGATAATGTATCAAATATGGGTCATTTCAAGAAATACTAAGTTAGAAACTAACAAATAAAAAGATACAATTTCTCAGTTGAATGTCCACATGCTTCTAAACAACCAGACAAATTAGCAAGTTCATAAAATCCTAATTTTTCCTAATCTATGGAAACAACATCTGCAGGATAACAGAGTGTTTCAGCTTAATCCAACAGAAGTGCTACGATATGATGAAGTCAGGACTGTTCTTTTTCTTTGTAAGGACCTATGTTTTTTAAACTAGATTCAGGCTCAGACTCAGATGGCCGCATGGATTCACACGCTCACATTTGCAGTCAAGAAAGAGAAATATCTCACCAAGTAAGTTAACATTTTCTTTTAGAGCCTTCACTCTGGCAACAAGATGAGATTGTTGCCAGAAGCAGACACTAAAGCATGCCAGTGAGAAGACAAAGGCCTTTTGTAAACGGAGCTCCTTAAGATACAGAGGCCTGTGAACCTTGAACTCAGTCCAACCAGCAACAGTGAAGCCAGGAAAATTTCAAATTAAATACATAAGGTTAAATAATCTCTCTAAGATGTTTTTTTTTTTTTTTACTAAAATTTACATAAACTATTTCAAGTAGGAAACATGCAGCTTGTAAGCATCTTTCTTTAGGGATGCTTGGTCAAAAATCATACAAAGTAATAATGAAGACCAGGGCAGAAGTTCAGCAGGACAACAACTCTAGACATAGAGCCATTATTTATGACGACTTACCTGTTGGGTGTCTGTAAAAACTTGTTGATGTAGTGGACAGGAATTGAGTCCATCGTTAGGCGTCATCGCTTACTGGCTTGGTGACCTAACTGGTACGGCCCAGATTCGTTACCTGCTGAGCAAGACAGCAAGCAAGGTTTATGAGTTTTAACAAGGCATTATTAAAGGAGCGGTACAATGTTTTCCACACACATAGTGACACTTTACAGCACATTAAAGTAACTATGTTAGTTTCAGATGTTCTAAAAATGCCGTATATGTCAAACATGACTGAAAAAAATGTTTATTTTGTAACGTAGTGCCTTCAAATTGGGTCTCTGTCCCTTTAAGAAACTCCTGCTCTTTAGGAAGACATCACAACATGGCTCCTCTATTCACCCATTAACAACGTTTTTGCCAGTGTTTCACCGAGAAGTGGCTCGCATAATAACCTAAACAGAAATGCAGCTCCACAAGGTGTTTGCTAATTGCTGCTGGCTAGTCTGAAGGAGTGGGTTGGTCACAGAGAAGGGATGCTCTGCGAGGCAGAAGCTTGAAAGCTGAAGCCTCAAAGGCAACGCTGGATTTACCCAGGTGTTTTGCACAGCTGAAAGGTTGCTATTTCAAAGCAACACTCCAGGTGTGTTTTTGATGAGGGAATAACTATGTATATAACATTATGTAAACCTAAAAAAAGTTTATTTTACATGATACTGCCACTTTAAGCAGAATAAAAGCTTTAGGTGCAATGCTAAATAAGTACTTCTTTGTTTTTATACAAGTCAGGGAGGCCAAAAAGTTTCTTTAATAAGAACATAAATGTATGAAACATTTGTTTATTCCTCTTTAGTCAGAGAGAAACTTAATTTCCTTTTGGGATCAATGAGGTATTTTTGAATTTGAATTTAATTGAAATGGGCAGAATCAAAAGTAAATTGATACTTTTTGCATTTTCAATCTTCAGATTGTTGTGTTTTGAAGAGCTTCAATTTTAACGCACTTCCATTTACTGTTGAAATTTATGTGGCTTGTTTTCTGTTCGGGTGCCATGTGGCAGAACCACCGCTTTATTTAAGACGAATTTCTCCAGTGGGAAACTCATAAAGTCACTTTGGCAGTAAATTGCAGCAAAAAGCATCGGTCCAGGGCGACTAAATACATCTAAAGCTGTTTCTTTTGTTGTTTTTAATTTTCAAAAGTAAATAAACATTTTATTTCCCTTTTATTACTTTACAATTACGCAGTAATGCGTTTTAGTTTATCACAAACAAAAAGTCCTACTGACGTACAATAAAGTGTAACAAAATATAAATGATACTTTTGGAAGACAGTAAATCAGAACTTTATGTCCAGCCTTTTTTTTTTTTTTTTTATCACTTTGACATTTCAAATAACGTTATTTTACGAGTTCCATTATCTGAAATTGGGAAATTTTACAGTGCAGAGACGGGGAGGTAGTCGTAGTTCATCCAGTGCAGGGGGAAGGAAGAGGGTTGACCTCTGGGCTGACCGCTGCAGCAGACTGACCCCTCTGACCTTTTCCTTAAGAGCCTCAGTGGAGTTCCCATGCTGGATCTCACCATTACTAAACTTTCAGTAGGTCAGATTATTTTTTTATATATTTTTTTGTTTCTGTTTTTTTTTTTTTTTTAAACACAAACACAAGACAACAGCACCTCCACCTGAAGCATGTCTCACACCGCAGCTGCTCCTCCAATTTGTTTGCACCAATTTTTCTGCACCTGCTCCATTTTCTCTGAAGTAAACAAAGGAGTCCTCAGGCCAGCTCAGACAAGCCCAGGGTGGGGGTTGAGAGGGGGGTGAGATGGTCGGGGGGGGGAGACTGAATAATTTGACTGAGACATGTGAGCCACAGTGCAACAATGCTGTTAAAGGGCAAAATAAAGAAAGCTGGGGTGGGGAGCACCATGCTGTCCATCCAGGAATCCGTTTCTCCACCAGACGGCAACGCGTTCATCTTCATTTTCTCCATGCGTGTCGGTTATTAGGGGTATTTAATCAGTCGTGGCTCATGGAGAAAAGAGTAGGGTTGAAAAAAAAGGTGCAGCGGGTCAATAAAACGGCACTGTTAGCTCGCTGAGCTACACCAGTGAAGTATCTTAATGAAGATGCATTGATCTCCTCGTCGTGACTAATTTGGACCTACATGTCACCTAATTTGTAAACAAGAGTTCACGATTTTAGACTGTAGTTTTAAAGGGTCGGTATTATGTGTTTTTAGCAAAATCAAATAATTATGTCGCCGTTAGTTGTTATTGGGGCTGTTGTAGAAGAATATTTTAGTAAACGAGTACTCTATCGATTATTCTGACGATTAATCGAAAACTCGGATTTAAAAAAATGAGAGAGAGAGACGTTTTCCGTCAGTATGGCAGGCCATTTTAACATAAAATCAGTTTTACTGCCTTTACATTCCAGATATCTTAAATTGTTTTATGAGGGGACATTTTAGCGATTTGAGATATCTCTAATTACATTCTGACTAGTCGAAATGACGTCAGATTTACCATTGAGTTGTATCTTCAATTCAAGATTAACTACAATGAATGACTGATTATCTGAAATGCAAACTTCAGATATCTTCAATTAAATTACGACTAGTCATGAAGTAAATTCAAGATATCTCGATTGTAGATACCTTAAATGTATTTTTGGGGAAAAAAATGTAGTTTTGACTAGCGAAAAATAAATTATAGATTTCTTAAAAGCAAATAATGACCAGGCAAAATAAAATTAGAGACATCTCAAATTGTAATTTTGACCAGTCAAAATTCATTTTCAGACATCTCCAAATGGATTGGAGATATCTTGAATTACGCAACTTTTTAAATTCAATTTGTCTTAAATTAACATTCTGACGAGTCAGAATGGCATCACTGACAAAACCGAATTTATGTTAAAACGGCCTGCCAAACACGTGGAGCCTTTCCCCCTTCAGCATGTCGGTTCAAGCTGCTCACATCCCAGCGTGGCTCTTTGTGGACGACTGCTAATTATGGCAACTCGCAGTGAGCGGCGCGACGGAAGGCCTGTGAGCTTGGAAATAAGCATCTCGCATTCCAGCTGGAGTTTGGGATGCTTTACTGCGCTGACAACATGGCACCGAGGCACAGAGCCAAGCCAAATCAGCAGCAGAGCAACATATTATTACAGCATTCTTTTCTCTTTTCCAGACTTACGGGGTTGGGAGATGGAGATCTGTGACCGTGGGTTTTATTCCACTTTTATCAAAACAGCACAGTCAAAGCATTGGCTCTCAGAGGCGGAAAACGTACATTTTCCGGATCTTTTCCTGTTTGATGGACATATTGTTTTCCATTCATACATCTATGTATTAATTGCTTTTATCCAGTTTTCTTTGCAGTGCTGCAGGAGAGTTGTCGCCTGTCTCTCGTGGTTCTTGGCCAAGACGTGCACCACTGTGCAGGCCCAGATATGAAGCAAAAAAGACCAGCACAAAGCAAACAAAAGTTATCATGAGCGACATATTTAGAGTGCTGAACAACAGCCATCATGGACAGCAGTGATAGCAAGGCCTAAACTGAGATTTACATGGGGATTAATCCAGTAGAGCAACATATTATTTGCTCTACTGGATTAAGGAAGAGGAAGGAAAATTAAATTGAAAATGAAACGGCAAATTTTCCAAATAGAAAATGCTAAATATGATTTGGAAAAATATTCCAAATGGCCGATGATGTGTTTTGTTGTTGCTTCACACTCAAAGTTCGTAGGTTTTCTTGACACGTCGACTTACAAATTGTATTCAACCTCCATACTTCAACAACCGAAGAGTGCACTTAATCAAAGGTCAGCGTAACAGATGCATTCAGGATTACGTAAAAAGTAAAAAGGTTTGTTATGTAAAAAAAATCCAAAGCGTTCATCCTCTGTGACGATGAATTTTACAAGATAATGCAGAATTTCACCACAATAAACTCACCCACATTCTGAATTGTTCGTGCTCTTCAGATCCATACTCTGAGCCTAATTTGAAAATATTATTTTCCCATGAGTCACTCTTATGAAGGCCGCAGATGGTTGTGAATCCATAAGGCTCTGGAGCATTAGACGGCCCTGCATTGCGCTGAGATGTCAGAAAGTCAGCAGAGTTTCAGAGAACCTTTGCCATCTATTGAGCCCTTTCTGCTGCAGAGAACAGCAGATGGCGGTCGCCTTTTGTTTTTGTTTTTTTAAAGCAAGTGTCGCATAAGAAACAGGTCACAGGAGACAAGTGGAGGTCAATTGTAGGCATTACCGTCCACTTTTCTACATCCTTTGTAAAGTTATGAAACAGGAGTACAGTTAGGCATCTTATCCGCGTCCCGAGAGAAGATTTCTGTTTGACTTGAGCTTTGCGCTGCAAAGCCCCTGCAGTCTGTGTACTTCTTTACCCAGATGTCTGTGGAGCTGTGCTGGGATTCTGGAGCTCAACACTGAGCTGTAAGATTCACTAACACCTGTACAGAAGATTTTTTTTTTTATTATTATGATTTTTTTTAGGTTTGAGAACAGGCCTCCAGGTGAAGCACTGAACAGCGAACGTTGAGCTTTGACAAATTCTTTTCTCCCCCAGAAGTGAGGGAACGAAGGCTGAAGTGTTGCAGCGTGAACCTTTGTTTTTTAGTCAAGTAATTATCCAGGATTCCTTATTTGCACTCTGACAAATATGAGCTCTTTTCTCTATTTACTATTTCTCTGTTGCTTTGAGTTGCTTGAAAGGGAAATGCAGCTCGTTTTCATTCTCAACTTTCATTTTTTTTTCTTTTTAACGCTTTCAATTCTCGCCTCGCTTCGTCGCTCGGTCTGGGCTTTCTCCCATTGACTTGGATTTTCTCCGGTAGACTGTCCAATCGGCAAACAGAAGGAGAAGTTGTGAACGACGACGCTGATGTTCTGCGCCGCTTTTAGCGATGGCAGCAGAGGATGTGACTGAAGCACAGCGCGCGCAATTCCCAGGAAGCTTCTGGGTGTCGAACTTGCACCTTATCACAGCTAATCATTAGCGAATGGGTGAAATTTAAAACCTCAACAGAGTCTGCGCCTCTAACTAAGACCCTCTGTTCAAAACGAAACATAGAACGAGATGCTGCTCAGGCTAGTTTGGTAGAAGTGTGAAAAAAAATATCCTCAATAATTTATTTACCAGTTGACTGGCAGAAATTTTATGTTTTCAATTTATTTGTTGTCTGCGCCACAAAATTAAAATAAGGTCATCAATCTTTGATGGTAATGTAGTTTACATTTGGTAATTTAGAAAAGAGTTCCAGTTGTTTCTTGGACTTGGACCTTATAAAATGGATAAATCGGAGTCAGACTGGCCAGAGGCCGACATTGAGCGCGGTGCTTTGTTAGCTTTGTTAGCTACAGAGGCATCCAGTTAGAATCACTGGTCTTGTGTGAGCTAATCCATCTAGAGGTTTGATTTATGGGGTCTGCACCGCTGAGGTCGGCCTCATCAACGGGGAGTGGATGCTGGGAAGCGGCCCAGTCCGGAGTTACTGGACTGGGCCGCTTTTAGGAACTGCTACTACTTTGTAATTTATTCACAAACTGAATCATTTTCTGGGATTTCCAAGGCAGTTTTTAACATTCCCAGCCACAAAAATTGATTACAGGATATAATATATTAACAGGGTTGCTTTTAAATGTTTCTTACAAGCTATCAAAACAAAAGACAGCAGATATATCAGATTTCATGAAAACATCAGTAGTAGAACTGAATTGTCAAAGTGCCATCAGACATTTTAAAACAATCTCACTAAACAGAACTTGGACTGATTTTGTGGTCCAAAAGTAGCTGGTAGGTGTGAACCAACATCATTGTTTATTTTCATCCAAACATGTTCTTACTGGTTGTGTGTTTTCTCAGAGGCTAAGAGGATAATGAGAGAAACATAACCAGGAAGTCAAGAAAGCTGTTTTACAAAAGAATGCATCTTTATATGTAATGACTCTTTAGAATGTAAATATATTTATTTTCCCAGACGCACCTGCATATTAAACCAAGATTTGTGCTTAATCTTACTCAACGAATTGCACACCAGAAAGGAGACGGAGGGGGGAAGAGGAGTTTGGAAAGCACTTTGGAAAACCTCATCAATTATCAAGAATTATGAAGCATGCTGATTGACTGCTGCACCGCCTGGGGTAGAAATGTAGCTTCCCAGAGCAAGGATTACCATGTTGACACAAACGGTTTGATATTTCTCTCCACGCGGGCTGAAGATGATGTGAGAAAGCTGATCTTTCAAGTTTCAAAATTAGAATTCCTTATCTAGGGCCTGGTGGCTCGTGCATACCGTCACCATTTATCATCCAGAGGTAAAAAGATTTTAAACGTAGGCAAATGGGTTGAATTTTAATAGCGTCCCTCGGGCGACGACGAAACAAAAAAACAGGGCAAATCTCAACAACAGAGGTTTGTTGGAGAGCTAATCACAAGACAGCAAGTTCATTAGTTTGATGAGTGAGTTCATCTAAAGCCTGATGAGCTTAAATCTGCTCATGCTGTTTAGCGGTTTGAAGGTGGTTTGGTTTCAACCTTTGGGTATAAAATATAATTTTAACTTTTTGAAGTCAAAGTCTGAACCCGGCTTGACCCACATTCCACTTTAATCTCAAAATGAGCAGTGATTGCGTGAGAGGCGATTGAACGCCCTGACCCGTTCGCCATAACCTGCTTAATACCATATTTCATTATCCACAATAAATTGTTGTTGTAATGTCTCCTGAAGCCTGCAACGTGTTCAGTCGGTGGTGAATCGGTCACATTGTTAAAATGAGTAAGACGTACAAAACAACATGGAGCTAACGTGGACACCTCGCAGGTAATTAGGAAAGCTCCAGTGGCTCCAGATGATGATTAGGACGTTGGAACAGATGCTATTAAGTTGTAATTTGCAGGTTGGGCTCGTCTCCTCCGAGGCATGTTTGGCATTCTTTATTTGTCTTTCTAAGTAGCTCATGTATGCAGTTCTCTCTTTCTGCTGACAAGACACTTATTTTCAAGAAAACAACCAAAATAAAAAGACCTTCAACTGGAGGACAAGATGTGGTAGAAGTTAATTTATTCCCTTCGTAAACCGTACAAACACCAACGTCTCTACAAATGCTTGCTGGCGCTAAAAACAAAAACACATTCCGATTAAGCCAGTGGTTCCCAAAGATATTTTGCCCCCCAATGGATTACAATAAAATCTCCCCCAAAAAAGAAAAAAAAAATCAACTGGGCACACACATCGTCTTTCACCAGACATGAACTTGTACGCATATTTTGTTTTCAAACTCCACTGAAGTTTATTTCATACTTCAGCTTGTAACAAAACAAACTACAAACCATCTTTACAGTGAAACACTTTTGTGTAACTGTTTTGTTTTTTCCCCCATTCATCCATACTTCTTCCCACGCGCCTTCCTGCAATGGCACTGTGCTTCGTTAGGGGGCGCGCCCCACACTTTGGGAACCACTGGATTAAAATGAGGAAACTGAACATAAAACTCATTGCATTTTTAGCCACTAAGCTCTAAGAACACAGTATGAGTCAACACCTCTCAATGGAAACACAGTAGACTCTGAAACTAATAAAACAATACCAACTGTTGTCAGCACGTTCAGACACAGAGGGGAACTTTTTAAACTGACAAGAAGAGAAATTTTGGCGATGACGTTTTTGTTGCTATGCCAAAAATGCAGTGGTGTCTCTGTATCTGCTATGTAGCTAAAGGGGCAGCATTACGTAAATATTTACTCTTTTGAGCTTTTTCGTCACGTTATAATGTTATTCCCTCATCAAAAACATACCTGCCGCGCTACTTTGATTCTTTCATGCACGTTTGATGAAATCCTTTTATCTCCAGTGGCAACCACTCAGCTGTTCAAAACGCCTGGGTGGATCTAGCTCCGCCTTCGAGGAGCTAGCTCCACCTAGGAGCTTTCAAGGTGTCAAATTACAAAGTCAAATTTCTTTTAAGTCATATTTAATAAATATATATAGACTTTTAACAACTGAAGATAACATAATTACTGTCCCACTTAAATCATGTCTGTCCAACAAGTTCTGCATCTTCCTCCGATACACAACCATGTCATATATAGATGTTAAAATAAAGGTAAGGTTTAATGTAAAAAGGTTAACAGATTTCTTCTGTTTTTCTGGGGTGGGGTAGGGGGGGTTTGTCCCACCTAAATATTTCAACAATGGTAAATAAATGTTAATATCAGACAAAGATGCCGTGAATTAGCAAAGAAATTTCTAATTCTTTGCTAATTCAGTTTTTAATAGATGTTTTGAATTATTAAAGAAGAAAAAAAAAAAAAAAATTAGTAGTTAATTTAGCTAAATCAAATATTTTAAAGAGAAATACTATATATTTAAATGTTTTTCATGTACCACCTAAACCAAGTGCCTCTGTCTAAAATCATGGTAGATTTTAGACCGAGGTCTTTACTGTGCATTGGACAAACGGATATAATCGTAGTGGTTTCACTGCTAATATGGTGCACAGCTGGATTTGTAGTCGGAATACTAAGAGTGAATATGAGTTCAATATTAGTTGTAGAATATTATGTGGTGTTCTCTCTCCACTGTGCTGCCTCGCGCCCACACACTGCCACTTCTCACTCATCATACTTGAAACCTTGAAATAACTGAACACCATCAGCTTTCACACGAGAGCTGAGTAGCTGCGCACAAAATGGACACAGTTCATATGTCTGATGCATCACAGTTTATGCATCAAACGTTACTGAAAGGATTAAAATACAGGCTGAATATTGAAATGAGAGCCTGGTGGCTGAATATAGGCAGCAGGTAATTGTCTATTTGCATGTTTAAAATGCTAAAACATACGTGACTAATTATTAGCGTTGTTAATATATAATCTATTTTAAACAAAACTATTCAATCAGCTGTCCCGGAGTTCACTTAACCCAAAAGTAAAGAGCTTAGACCCTTTTTTTTTTTTCAACAAATAATGTTGCCCCCTGCTGGCCATTAGATAGAATACGGTTTCAAGTATTCACATATTAGTGGATACAGTACTGAACACCCATCTTGTGCCAACACTCTGTGGTCAGTAGCATGTAAACTGTCAGAGACAGCAATTTCCCCTGGGGGATCAATAAAGTATATTCTATCCTACTCTATTAAAGTTGTTAGTTTTTAATATATATCACACTCTTTCAATAAAATACTACACCTCGTACTTGTAAATGCCTATACTTAAAGACTTGGAATGATGTTTACGGTAGGAAGTTTGGAATATCTCTGAGTGCAACATTAGTCTTGGACATTCTTGGGGTGCAATCTTACATCCTGCACTCTGAATATCAGAAGTCCATGCATTTTTCTGAATTTTCAATATCGTGACCTACAAAAAAAAAAGGTCAAAAATAAACATTTGCAAAGCCGACAGTGCGCTGCAATCCTGAAACTGCGTGGCTGACATTTGATTTAATCAGAAAGGAAATAAGAATAATGTGTGACAAAAGTGTAGCTAAAATTAGCTTTTTTTATGTATAAACTTTTGGTCACGGCAGCGAGATCCCAAAAAACAAGAAGGGCTTTTATACCACCGAGAGAAATATCCGTGATCTTCCCTCTGAGCCGCACTCGAGAAATCACCATGGAAACAATCAGTCTCTGGTAAGGAGTTTAATCAATAGCAAATTAAGTGTAAAATTAGAAGAATCTGGCAGATCTAAGTGAGTGTTTCCAATGACATGAGCGAATCTAACATGAAAATAAACCCCAACACTATTAGTGTAAGAGGCACAACAGAACAATCCGAAGCATATTTAGTACACAGTAAGCACCTCCAAACAGCAGGAAACCAAACAGAGCAGAAGACTTTGATGGAACAACGTGGTCTGCTTCTTATTTTTTCTCGTTGGTGCGTTACGTGAAAACAGAGACGTCAAAGAGTGTTGGACAGGAAGAAGATCCCTTATTTTTTTCTGCTGTAAGTGGAGCAGAGCTGATGGTTGGAGAACGGGGGCCGTAGGTAGGTCCACAAAAGGATGTCATCTGGGAGGTATTTTTAGAGTGTGAGGCGCACTGATAATCGTCCGCCGGTGCAATCTGCCTGCAGGTTCCCAGCAATAATAACTGCTCTCATTCAGCACATTCACTCAGATTCATGGAGCAGGACTCACAGAAAAGAGTGTGTAGTTAGAGATATGAGTATCTTTATGTGATGAGAACAATGTCTGCATTATATGATATTCAGGTTTTTGAGTGGCAACACACTTGAGTGGCTTAAATATCCTCTAAGTATTATCTCATGGGCTGGCAAAATTGACTAAGATTTAACTGGGTGGCACTATTTGGCAAAAGTATCAACCAACAATAACTTTTTCATACATTTACTGTATGAAACAGCACTTACCCTTTTTGGAGAGGAAGTGCTTTAGAGAGGATAAAAAACCAACAAAAAGCAAGTATTGAGTACGTAGAATGCAGAATATTTCTGAGAAGCTTAACATTTCTGTTTAAAATACTTTTTTAAAAAATGTATTTTATGTAATGTTCTACTTTTTTGAGACACTGAATTTGGTTTTTTATTCTATGTAAACCATAATCATTTAAATTAAAAGAATTAAAGTTTTGAAATGTTTTTCTCTATGTATGATGACTGCGGTAGTTTGTTCGCTGACACAGCCACTACAACGATGTACAATAAAGTAACTATAAATTTAGATTTTTATCATTGCTCCTTCATGTATTGGTATTAATTTGATTTAAAATATTAAAATAATAAGCTTTAAAACATTATATATTTTTAGCTTTTGAATATAATATAAACAACACCTACACCTGGTGTTAATACATAAATTCATGTGTAGAAATAATACAAAGTAGAATAACAAAGTAAATAAATTAATACGATTAAGAATAATATGAAAACATTATCTATCTATCTATCTATCTATCTATCTATCTATCTATCTATCTATCTATCTATCTATCTATCTATCTATCTATCTATCTATCTATCTATCTATCTATCTATCTATCTATCTATCTATCTATCAGCTGGCTCTGACGTCACTTCCGCTAGCGCGAAGGCGCACACCGGAAGTGACTTGTGGAATGGACACGGCTCGTCGGCTAGCTGGCAGCATGAGTGGAATCACGTTGTTTTTATCGGGGGCAGCGGGTCTCCGCTCCTGGACGCGTCCCTTTCTCCTTCTGCTGACATTTTCATCGTCGCTGCCGGCCTCGGCGAAGCCCGACAGCCTCAAGGAAGTGACGGACGGGGACTGGGAGAAGATAATGACCGGAGAGTGGATGATTGAGTTGTCAGTGTCCCGCTAATAGGCTAACCAGCTCGTTTTTGTTTTTTTTTTGCAGTTTCTGTTTTGAACTAAAACCCGAGTTCCCGCGTCAGCTAAACCAGCTTAAAATAAGTTTATGTCTGTCTCAAATTAGTCACATAACGTTACGAAAAAGTCGAGCTTTCTAAGCAAATATACATTGCTAACCAGCTTTTTGGGGGGGATGCTAACTTGAGGGCTAATGATGTCGAGCAGCACGTCGTGCAAGAGAAATTGAGAGCTTTTTAAAACATTTTCTCCCGCAGCTACGCGCCCTGGTGTCCTGCATGCCAGCAGCTGCAGCCGGTGTGGAAAGAGTTCGCGGACTGGGGGGATGACATGGGCATTAACGTGGCCAAGGTGGATGTGACAGAGCAACCTGGTAAGCACCCCCAAGCTGGGCAACGCTAGTTAGTTCACGCTTTCTGCGACTGTCTAAGGACTCAAAACAAATCTGTCTGGAGACGCAAAAAATTAAAAAGCCTTATATAAGTACTGTAATAAGGGCAAAACAGGCTTTAAGTGTTTATATCAGCTATTTTAGCCTATTATCAAATTAAGTGTATAAATAATTAGCATTCATGATTAAATGTTTATTTTCCCGGCTGTGCTTCCTGGACGGAATGACGCAACACGTGACTCTGTTGTACGATGGTGTTTTAAGTTTATCTCCCATTACAATATGAATGTTTTATGTTTCGTTGCATTGATAAAATTAAAGAAATGCAATCAGATTTTTGATGTCATTTTTATTATAAGGATTCGACAGGGAAAGACATTTTTCCTTTTGGAACTTGGAAAATCTGCTCCCAAATGCATAAAGACGATCGCTCCTTGTAAAGAATCACAGTTAAGTTTGCGATCGAGAAAACAGAACGTGCTTAACGTGTCCCTGGGGTGGGAAATAAAACGCAACCTGCAGTTATAAAATAAAGCAGTTGCCTTTTGAAAAGATAAAGATATAAAATTAAATTTAATACAGTTTAAGTTTGATTTCTGTGCAAATGAAATCAATGGTAAAACACACCAGCTTCCTCAGACCTGAGCAACAAAACACAATAATATCACTAAGTGTCATTGTGAATATATACTGACAAAACTCACTAATTAGTTTATAAAAACAACAGCTTTGTTACTAAATATATGTGCCTATGGCAGGATTGTGTTCTTGCGTGTTTAATGTGATTTCTGTTTGGGGACGTCACTGGACAGCTTCTCAACATCGGGCTTGTAAGATGCAACTTTAGTCTTGATGCAGCAGCTAATCACACACCTGGAAATGTCTTTCCACATTACTGTATTTTTTGGATTACAAGCCGCTACTTTTGTCCCCCACGCTGGAAAAAAACGTTTCCAGATTGTTTTTGTTTGTTTTCTTTCTTTTTTAAAAATTTGTAGGCGCTCTATAGTTTGGAAAGCACAGTACTATTTTTGTTATTTGACAACTTCTTGCTACAGAGCAAACATTCAGGTAATCCTTCCGCATTGGCAATGAATGCAAATGATTCGATCCAAGAATTGTAGAATCTCTCCTCGGCTATTTTCCTCGTTTCCCCTTTGCTCTCCACGGCCCACCACCACACATCGGTGTGTTTACAACCTGCCTCGAGCCCAGCTGAAAGAAACGTCACAGGCTTTGACGCAAATCTTTGTTGACAGAAATGTTGAAATTTAATATTTATTCTACACATTTTTATAGCTTTGGAAAACGTTAAGAATGATTGTGTCGTGTTTGTCCTCCTATAGAAACCATATTAAAACAAAAAATATGTTTCCCACCCCCACCTTTTTCCATTTTCAAACATTTTTGAAAAAGCTCCAGAGAGCCACTAGGGCAGCGCTAAAGAGCCGTGGGTTGCTGACTCCTGCTTTAAACTATAATCTGTCACTATAGTTTAAACAGTGGTGTTTTACTGGGATTGATTTAACACAAGCTAATGCATTAATGTGAGGCTGCAGAAACGCCCTCCCTGCTGACTGTCGTCTCTTTCCTCTGTAAGGTCTGAGTGGACGATTCATCATAACTTCACTTCCTACAATATACCAGTACGTATCTGCATGGTTTGTGGTTTCCATTGCTTCCGCTTTTGTGTGCTTGTTGGGTTTTTTTTCTTCAGCAGCTCCTAAAGATAATCGCTGCAAACATAATTGAATGCTGCATATACTCTGAGGTATATGTTAGAATCTCTCATTATTATTAAAATAATAACAACTTGTGGGTTAGTTATTTTTAACAGGTGATGTTTCTGTTTATTTGTGGCGTCCATTTGGTGATGTTGCTTTTAGAAGTTAAAAAATATAAGAGAAATATTTTGAATATTTTCTGCTGTTGCAGAAACAGCTTTGAAGTGTAAAAGTGTATTTTCTGTTTGACTTTTGTCAAACAGGAAACCGCTGTCATAAACATTAGAAATAACACTAGTAAAATAAAAGAAAATTGTTCATTTATTTTATCAGGAGTTTGAGGAAAAACCTGAGCTCCATCTGAAAGCCCCGTCAATTTTGTCACTGATTGAGAGTTTTATTTTTTCAGCTGCAAGGATGGCGTTTTCCGCAAGTACCACGGCGCTCGCACCAAAGAAGATTTCCTCAGCTTTATCGACGAACAGAAATGGAAAAACACGGAGCCCGTTTCTTCGTGGTTCGGGCCGTCCTCATTTTTGTAAGTGGCTAAAAAAAAAAAAAAAATCTCCCGTGAAAAACACGTCAGCATCCTTTTGTGTTTTTGAAATCTCAGAAAACGTCGGTGGATGTTAACTCTATTCATGGTGTTTTCTTGTGGGCTTTAAAAAGCGACACACAAACATGCAGATGCTTTTGTGACTGAGAGATCTGTGTCGAGTTACATGCTGCGTTCCCCTCTTTCGACAGGATGAACTCGATGTCGGCTTTGTTCAAGCTCTCCATGTTCATCCGGGTAAGTAAATGGCACAACTCATTGATTTTTGCAGGCCGTATTTTCAGAGGACTGTGGCTGCTTGCGATTGGTGCGTAATAAATGGCGAATATGCCGTTGTTATGGCAGCAGAAGATGGAATCATTTCCACTTTTTGAACTTAAAATAGTGTTTTCTTTTTCTAGTCGTTCCCCTTGATTGCACATTGACCAGAGAGAGTTAAACACCCATCCTAACTATTTTTAGTGCTAAGCACCCACTGAAATGAAGTTCGCTGTTGATAAATGTTCAAATTACAACATCCACAGTTTAAAAATGACACCGTTTTGCTTTTCAAGCAAAATGTCTGCTGCTGAATATTAAGAGCAAATGTGCTGCTCAAGCACTTCGTATATCTTGAATATTCAGATCATTTTAAGGCCAAAAATATGTGAGAACTCTGTTTTGTTTCCCAGCGTTGCCATAACTACATGACAGAGCAGCTGGGGATTCCTGTTTGGGGCTCATATGTCATCTTTGGCCTGGTCACCTTGTTTGCTGGCCTGACGTTGGGTCTTGTGAGTACTTCTGTGTCACTCCATGAGAAAGTTGTGAATGAAACGTACCATGAATAATTTACGTAATCGTAACATTTTTGTCGTTTTAGTTGCTAGTGTTCATCGCCGATTACGTCTTTCCTTCGCGACGGTTTTCCTCACACGATTACTACCAGAGTGAGTTTTTGCATTGATATTTATATCATGCTGTGACTTGGAGATGTGTTGATACTTTATGAAGAGCTTCAGATTTTGGTTTCAACCACAAACTTGAATGTATTTTTTCTTTAAGGATTTCAAGTGATAAATGATTAAATAATGCGTATTTGTGAAGAGGAAGGAAAATGATAAATCACAGAGAACCTGCTAAGCTTGGTGGTAGAGCCGCTAGTGCAGTCCACATTACAGTTGGTCCAGTACCAAGATCAATACACATCACATATGTCGGTCTACGTTCCACTTATTATGGTTCAAAAGCAACTCTAGACAGGTGGGGGTTTAGCCCTGATTTAAAGGAACTCAGTGTTTCAGATGTTTTACAGTTTTCTGGAAGTTTGCTCCAGATTTGTGGCGCATAGAAGCTAAAGAGTTTGTGTTAAAAAATGTTAAAAGTTACAAAGATGCAGAGTTGCACAAACAGGTGTCATAATTTTGAAGTAATAGCGTTTGGGGCCAACAGGATTGGACGGTACAATCGGTGCGCACTCTGTTATTGCTTTGAAACCAATAACAGTCTGTCTTAGTCTGTCTTAACAGTAACTGTTACTGGTGTGTAAAAACCCTTATGTAAAATTAACAAAACAACACTTTGCAGGTTGTTTTGTCCGGCAGGTGGGCAAGTTAAGCCTGGTGGCCCGCCAGGCTTATAATACACTGGGGGAAACCCTGCATCATTGATGATACTTAAACAACTATAGTGTTAAAAAAGGTAAATGCACAAGAAAAAAATCCTAAGTACTCAGCCGACTGATCTTAAACAAGCCGTGAAATGCTTGACAGGTTAAGCCTGGTGGCCCGCCAGGCTTATAATACACTGGGGGAACCCTGCATCATTTTCAAATGCTCTTCACATTTTTAAATTGTTTTTTTGGGGGCTAGGGGGTGTTTGAACATTGAAGTTTGTGATTGAAAGGTTACAAAATTTGAAGAGCTTCAAGGGTTTTGGATACTTTTTGATCTGTCATGTAAGAAAAGGTTTTAGTGTAGCTTGTAGCTAGCTCAGAGCCTCCCTGTTGTTGCTTCTGTGTTTCTGCAGAGAAACAGTCAATGGAGCAGTCCCGACTGATCCAGAATCAAGACGAGGACCAGGAGGCTGACGGCGAGGAGGATGACGAGGAGGAGGAGGAAGATGACCAGGACGGGGCCTGGAGAAGGCAAAGGGAGTCTCCCGAGGGCCAGGGCTACCCCGACGAAGCCCTCAGGAAGAGAGCGGTGGCAAGCCGCGAGGACGACGAGGACGACAGCTAGAGAGTCGGCGCCAGGATTCCCATTCTTCGTTCGATAAGAGCACAGTGGAGTCAACCGGAGATGGAGGAGCTGAACAGCAGTATTAAGAAGAAGGGGTCCAAAATCTTCCCACCCCCAACCCAAGACACACCCCTCTGTACTCCCCACCCCACTCTGTTAAAAGCGGGAGACTTCTACCTCGGCTCTCTCCACCTGAGCAGCAGGCTCCAACTGGAACAACAACAACGAAAACTTTCCTCAGACGTGTTTTTACATGCAGCGTACGTATGAAGTGGAGTACAGACGAATTTTGATTCGCTGTTATGCTATGCATTGTTTTTCAAAAATAGTTTTGTGTTTTTTGTTTGTTTTTTTTCTTCTTTGAATTCTAACAATCTTTGGTCTGTAAATTTTACTCTACAAATGAGTCATTTTGTTCTGCACAGACAAACATGGTTCGGCATTCTGCTGGTAGGCTAGTTTAATCCTTAATACATCAAATCTATTTAGCTTCATCATATTAACACGAAAATGCTGATGTTTAAAATGGGAACAATTGCCACCGGTTATGTTCAGTCCAAATTAAGCCTCTGGATGATTAACGTGGATCTGGACTTTGGTGTGTGGCGAACTTCTTAAAGTGAGTTAGATTTGATTTAATATGAATGCAGCAACGACCAAAGATGGTTCAAAACCACAGTTTGAAGTCTGAACAACAGTAGACGGTCTGTAGCTGCAACTTCCTTCCCAGTTTACGATGTAATGCTTTACTGATAAAAGTTTCGCTTACCATGTTCCAGTAAAGACAGAATTGAGTAAAAAAAATCCAAAAAACCATGAAAGCAGCACTTGTGAAACTTAAAATGAACCACATGAAATAAAATGTATTAAGCCTTCGGTTAAAAAAAAGACACACAAAGTTATGAGACATGAACTCCTTTAATGTACGATGCTCAGTCGTCACGTACGTTTGAGTTGCAGTGTATATATTTTACTGAAATCTTCACCATAAGCACATTCAGACTTTTCTTTGGGGGGGGAGGGAGAAAAATACATTTTATTCACTCCAAACGTAGTACATGGCGTGTTTGTACTGCTTGGACATGGATTATGTTGCGGTCATTTTCTGGTCTAATGGTTTCAGTTTGTTTGTTTTTTGCTGTTATTATGATAAAAAATGTTTACTTTAGGAATCTCCTAAATGTGCTGCTGACCTGCGGCTGAGGCAGCAGCAAACTGAAAGGCAATAAAAAAAGGACAAAGTGAGGGGGGAATGGCATGAGGCTTAGACTGGTTTTGGTTTGCAGTGCTGTACACAGCTGAAAGATTTTGTCGACTTTAGTTTTTTTTTTTTTCTTCTTTTAACCTTTTTCCAAAAATTCAAGCGTCGGATTCAAAGCTACAAAAATCACTTGTTGCTAGAAAAGGGAGAGTCTGTCGTTTCACCTGCATTTTCACACACTTCTCATTGTTTTTCTAGGGCTTGTGATGAACTTCACGGACTATTGACACACTTAAATATTGTTTATTATCTCCTTAAAAACGGACATGTTCATTTGGAAATGCCTCAATTGGCCAGTTTTAGGTTTTTTTTCTGATTGCTATTTATGGCTTGTAGCATTTTCACTTTACTCTGGGCAGCTTCTGCTCTTCATTTCTTTGAATAAAAGTTTAACAATAAAGCCTTTTTTTTCTTGTTTCTGTAAGCAGTTTGATGTAGCTTTGATTGGATTAATATAAAAACAGTTCATTGCACAAAGACGTCCTTGGCTCCAGTTTGAATTAACATGTTGAAAAATGACATGGTACCGTGTAGAAAAAAAGTCAGAAGTGTTAAATTACAAAGTTTGGAGGCTTAACAAACCGGCACAATGTGGATACATTTAAAAGTTCCTTTATGGTGACTTCAGTCTTGTCTTGCTGTCTTGAATGAGACAGCAAGACAAGACTTGAGACCAAACTATAACCTGAAATACAAAAATCCTGCCAACATTGAGGAATACATAATTTCTGCTCCAGTTCTGACCAGCATTTTTTCACCTTGTTTCTTTCTACATCTGTGTGAAAGGTCTTCTGTTTTCCCACACAATCACATAGAAATGTACTATTTTTGCCCTAACCCTTTAATCATAATTTCAATTTTCCTCCATTGATACCATCATCGGCTTCAGTCCTCAGTTGATAGAGCAAATGCTCACAAATTTAAACCACAAAAAAAAAAAAAAAAAAATTCACTTTTTATCATTTGAACTTGATTTCCTATTTCATACTCTTTAGAATAATATTTAGGTTTTAAGTTAGGCTCTAAAACTGCTTAGCTGATGTAAAATGTTTGGATTAAAACTGCACTAGATTGTAGTCATGCATTAGAAACATTTTTTTAAATTATTAAAAATAGACCTTATATTTCAGGTCGGCAAGCAAAAATAAAAAAAAGTCAATATTGTTTACAAAAACACTGCAAGGTAAGTCGTCGCCAGCAGATGTCACTGTTGCCTTGCTTTTGAGCAACGCTGAAAGCCACAAGCAGGTTGACCAGCAAAGGCAAATAAACACCAGAAATTTGCATCGGTATGTGCGGCGATTGTGAAACTACGGTTCATATTTCCTCTTACTTGATCTCTCGGGGAGGCTTCCCGATTTCTCTGCAGAACCTCCTCCGCCCTCTTGTGCAAAGTTGTTCCCTCTGGAATAGGAAAAAAAAAAAAAAAAAAGCCCTGACAGTGGAGCTGATCTGTAATTAGGACTGTAATTGCGGCCTTCTGCACACGCTCCGTTTAGCGCGGGTTAAACTGTTACAGGAAGGGAAAGCGGGCGACGGTGTTTGTTGGGATTCCCCCGCTGCACTCCGCCAGCCTTTCTGCAGTGTCATACAAAGCAGCTCGGTCTGGCCTGCAACAGCCATGCATTGGCAGTGTTCTGTCGTGCAACGGTAACTGAAGGCAGATGGTGTTGCTGTTTGCTGGGTTGCTTTCTTTTTCTGTTCTCGTTCATTTAGCTCGCTCCAGTCCATTTAGTTTTCTTTCATCCTTGCTGTTATTTCCTCCAGATCTTCGAGTTGAAGCGCCAGCTTGGCAGTAGCGGGAGAGAAAGGCATGCTGGGTACAATGGCGCAACTAAGCTGTGAGGTGACATGCGAGGAGAGGAATGTCACGGAGTTTATTGCCTGCACACAATACTGCAGAGAGCGGTGTTGTGTGAGTCTTTTAACCTCTAATTTAGTGCAGAAGAAGACAGAAGAGAAAATGAAAAGTGACATGAATATTTTTCGTGGCTTCCATGTCATGATATCCGACAGACCCGTTGGAGACCCGATTCTTGATTTATTCTCAGAACATGCCCAAAAGGAAAGGTTTTTTTTGACCCTTTGTTTCGGTCAACTGTTCTGAGAGGTTTTGGGGTTGGTTTCAGTCTTCTGAAAGAATTGACCTGGATTGAGATCCAGTGCTCATCTCCTCCAGTTGCCAGATTGTTAAATATGGTTGCATAAATCCTGGGAATCGTCTTCATCGACCTCCAGTTCAATCTTCACATTCAAAAATCACCAATGCAAGTACGCCAACCTAGAAAATAGTCCTTAAGAGGAAATACTGGACCGAGTTGGTCGGTTTACTAGCTTGCGTCAGTGGCCAATCTATCTGAAGAGGCCGTTAACCAACAGGTGAGAGATTACACACATTTACTTACCCAGAGTACTTACCTGTCTGCCCACAACCTGCAAGCTACTTACCAAATACTCTGTACCTCCACCTGTGATGCAACCCGAAAAGTCTTGACTCTAAAACGAACAGGATCTCTGTAGATGGTTCCAAATAGGCATCGCTAATACCAGTATTTCTTTCTCACATCGGAAGTTGAGGCCTGTGAAAACACGTTCGGTACTTTACCTCGGTTTCCTCCGTTTTTCTTGCATTTGAGATTCCGCCGTCACCATTTCACTGGATGAGGTGGTTCAGGCCCTCTTCAGACAGCTAGAAGTTACGCCATTTTTGATGCTGTGGTACAATCGAGACTCCCAACGCTGAACCGTAAAGGTTTACTCCACTCTTGGTGGAGTGGCACCTGGTTGTACCTGCAGTGTCTGACATTGTGATAGAAAATATGTCTTTCTCTCCATTTGGAGAGGAGTGTTCTTCTGCAGCAGCATTCACCATTTTAAAAAAGGACTGCAGGGAATGCGGTGAGGCTTGAGCAAAGGCAGCGGGGGGAGTTATTGACATATAAATTCTCTCAAAGACATCTGGTGCAGTAAGGTAGACCCGGGCCTTTAGAGTGGAGTAACGACTCTCCTGCTGATCGGACAGACTGATGCTATTGCCAAACTCAACCATCGTAACTTTGAGTGGTAGTAAAGCTGTAGTTCAGGGAGGTCAATACAACAGAATACCAGAGAACAACAGTCTTGTGTGAATGTGCGGCTGTGTAATATTCATTGATATCTCGCGCATGAAAACATTTTCAAGTTTTGACCCCAACCGGGTCAACTTGTCCAGCTGTAAGCCTTCCACCAACCAGCTTTCCTTGACATCTGTCACCTACAGGTACTGTCCTAACGTCAAAGATTGGATGTGAGTTGGCTCAACTCATTTCTACGAAAGTCTCCTTTTCTAACAACACGGAAGCTACTAACTAAAGTTGAAGACGTAATTGATAACTCACCACATTATTTGGGTGAAGACACAACAGTTGTTCAGCTTGGGCATTTCTTTATCCATCGTCAGTGACGGCGACCTTGTTCGAACCCAAGTCTTTTTTTTCCCTCCCCAAACGTCTTTACCCGGTTTCCCAATTCAAATGATTCATCGTAGCAGATGAATCATTTGAGGTGTATCCAATCTTTTATTGATAATGGGATCCCGATTATGCAAGTGACTTAAAGCTATAATCTCACCAGGCAAAGGGTTTGCAGCCAACCTCTGGAGTTTTATGATTGGAGGGTGGAGCTTTTCTCCAGCATACAGCACGAGGAGGAAGCGTTCGAGGATCCAGCTCTATTTATGAATTGAAATACGCAGGCCTGCTGCCAGAGGAGACTTTTTGCTTGACCACAAAAAGCCATGAGAAAAATTCAGAGTTATATGATCCAGCTTCTCTCTGGCAGGCCGGACGCCAGTGAGGTGGGAGTGCGAACGTTGAACAAGGCCGCGCTTGTTCTCCGAGTTGCCGTGTCCCCTGTGTGTCCTCTGTGTGGTTAGTACATTGAAACCCAAAAGGAAGGTGTAGAGTCAGTTCCTCTGTTTGGGCGATGATTTAATGGTCAGATTGAAATTTTGGTGTTTTGTGTTTTTTTTTTTCTAAAAACAAAAACAAAATGGAATCTGGGCCAATAGAGCTAGTGATGATTGTTTGTTTTCTCTCAGCTTTCCTGTTGCAAAATGTGTTCAGATCATCGCTATGACCTCCAGCTGAGAAGGGAAACGAAAAGTCACACCCCACCAACTGCTGCTGAAATTTACTCTATTGTCATAAATCAGAAGATATATACCTAGGAATATAGACTTTGGGTGAAAACAAACTAGAGGTGCAACAATCAGAATTCCCGGGCTGTGGTTTCTGTAAAGACTGGTTGCTCTACGAGCCGTTTACGAGAAAAGCATAAAAACATTTCTGTCTTTCTGTTGTCGATTATTTATATTAGGAGCAGAGGTGATGTTACACCCCCCAAAACACGTCTTTAATAATGTTTCAAGAAAAAATTGATCCGAGAGTTGACATGAGAAACTAGCTTGGCGTCTTACTAGCGATTAGCAAAGTTAGCAAAGCTAGCATTACCGAGTCTGTCACACAGAAAGCTTGAAAGCTCAGAAAGATAAAACTGAGCAGATTCTGACTTCCTGTTATTTGCTTAAAAAGTCCCACTCTCTGCTGTGGTGGCGCAGGGGCAAAGCACACCCCACGAATGGAGGCCTTATTCCTCGTGGTGGTAGTCGCTGGTTCGATTCCCAGCCTGCCCTCTTTCCTGTTGGACTACTTTCAAATAAGAGCCAACGAAACCTTAGAATATTTAGACATCCGCAGCGTCTGAGACTGTTGCTGTTTCCCACCTGCAGGGCCGATGCAAGCTGGAAAGAGTCTCATTCCAGTAACGGGGCAACTTCTCAGTTTATCACTGAAACGGAAATGATGAGAAAGGGTTATCGCTCTGACGATGAATCTCTTCGACCCAAAGAGAATATAAATAAGCCTGTGATACGCATCTAAACTCAAATAGTCCACCGTAAGCCTTACTGCCCAACCAAACTAATAAAAGCAAGGCTCATTTTGCATTATGGCTCCATCTGTTAAAGTTAAACACTCAGGTTGCAGCACAGGTCAGTATTTTGTCACCTATAATTATTGTGGCTCTGACAACTCAGGCAGATCCCACACAGCAGCTGTGCATTGATTACTGCTCACATTCTCCTGAACATTAGCAGTACACAGACAACCAGCCATTTTGAGCAGGTACTAAATCCTCACAAACAACCATCAGATGCGGCGGCGAGCGGCGTCTGATTCACAGCCTTTGTAGCAGTCTTCATCCCGACAGCGACTGTGTTGCGGCCGGGGAAACTCAGAAAGACTCCGTCCAGCTGCCAGTCGCTTTAAGGAAACCTGACGAAACGACAACCAAAACATTTTCTGGAAGGCAGTGAAATAATTATAGCCACGCGTCATGTAAAAACAGGCAACGAGTTCCTGAAATGGAGGATTCGCTATGTCTGTCCAAAGCGCAGATATAGTAACTGTTCTTTATATATATTTTTTAAATATTTAAAAATATACATTTTTTTTTTAGGATTGTAGAGTTTTTTTGTTTTTTTTTTTAGTGCAACATTTTTGAAAGCTACATTAGCACCATGCAGTTAAACCCTCACAGGTAAAACATTGAACCAAATATATGGGGGGAAAAAATGAGACGAACTATGACAGCGACGCTTGATCATTTAAGATTGGCTGCTTTGGAGACGTAGCTGTTGAAAGGGACTTGCTAATGAGAACCGGAGTGACAACGCCAGTCAGAACCTGAGACAAAGTGGTATTTATCTGGCTATTGTGACCTTTGTTGTGTTGTGGCACAAGTGGTCATTTGCTGATGCTGCGTGGATAATTACAAACGTGGCGTATTTAAATTCCTGGGTGTGGTACCTGTTTATTAGGTATCCAGGTTAGGATTCTCAGACATTTCTCCTGACTTCCTCCTCCTCCATGGATAAACAGACACACGAATAATCAGTTCATGAAGTAAAATCCGACCCCGGAGGCCTTCCTGACATTATTTTAATCTTGAGTGGATATTATGTCGTGTATGGACACCTTGAGTTTGGTGTTTCAACTCTAACCCCATTTATCCTTTTTTTTTTTTTTTTTTGGTTAAAAAACTTTTACAACTGTTTTTCTTGTATGCTTTTTTTTTTATATGTTCCTCAATATCCTACATCTAAAATACTAAATATATGGAGTATTAGGTGAAAATGCCGATTTTTGATAAGCACATTCAGGTAAATATGATTTTTATGAACCATGTTCAGCTACATCTCAGGTCTCCAATGCGTTTTGTTTCACACGTGGAACATAAAACCTGATGACTCAGTGACTAAATGTTTCTCCTCACTCGGCCCACCCATGTTCACATCCATGAGCTGAAGTGTGTCACTGCTCTGCAGACCAGAAAATCACACGGTGGCTTGAGTAAAAAACATAAAGCGACACAAAGCTGCGTTGTTTCAGGAAAACGTGGTAAAAACAGTCTCCTGTCTTTGTGTGCAAGGATCATTGTTTCACTGCAGGATCCTGAAATAGCAGCAGAGCCTCTGCAGCGTAAACACAGGAAACGTTCAGACGGTTTTCGGCGTGTCGGTACGTCCACGCTGCAGCAGCAGGAGGTGCTTTTAGATTAAACACGTCTCGTTGTCTGGACAGAAAACGTCTTTCGTCTGGTGGTTTGAGTTGGCGTCAGCGTTTGTGTTAGCCGAGAAGTTTTGGAGCGGCGCAGCTGTTCCAGTGGACGTCAGGGTTTGTTATTGTGCAGCGAGTCATCAGATGGGAAGCTCACATCTGGTCCTGCTGGACTGGTGAAAACTGACTAAACCAACACAGAAACCACTGCCAGGCCTGTTCAGATGTTATCAAGAGTCAGGAGAAAAGGTGAAATGCGACTGAGTCTGGAAGTGTGTGTGTCTATGTGTGTGTCTTTAAACATCTGCATTCCTCCTTTTTTTTTCTTTCTCTAAATCTCTAAAGCAGCCTCAGGACAAAAGGAGGACAGGAGGGCTGGGCTGTTTCTGTGACCGACCGACTAGTGGACTGTTTGGTTGGAGCCTTACGCTACACAAAAGCCTCAGGTGTTGGTGAACAAACAGCACCGTGAAAGACAGAAACTATAAGGAGCAGTTTACAGAAGGTTTAGTTTATAAAGCAATGCCCTAATGTTTACCACCACCTGGCAAAACACAAGTCAGAATGAAAACGGTGAGAAGGAGACGACAGCTGAGAGATCCCTGGTGTCTTCTGAGGACAGGCAGAGAGCCGCACCTCACGTGCAACAACCTGTTGACACAACGAAGCAAAATGAAGATTGACATTTGGGAAATATAATAGGGAAATACTTGTGAATACACATTTCCCCCCAGAAAGAAACACGGTTGTGGCAGCGTGATGCTGTGGGGATGCTTTTCTTAAGCGAGGTCGCAAAACCTGGTGAGAGTCGACGGGAGCAGCGGGCAAATCCCAGGAGATGTCGAAGGCTGCGACAGCCGGCTGTTTTAGATGGAATTCTATTCACATGTGAAAACGGCCCAGTCAAAGCCCAGACCTGAAATCCATTTGAGAATCTGTGGAAAGTCTGGTAAGTTGTTATTTGGATTGCAACGGGCAAACGCTTCACAGTCACGATCACAAAGGATGGTTAGCATAGCCAACGATGACAGGAGACGAACGGTTTTCCTGGAGCGGCAGGTTGTTTCTGCCATTAACACATTCAGCAACACGTACATGAGTCTGATTGACAGCACTAAGTCCGTCTCACATGGCTCTGATTGGTTGATTTTGGTCATTTCTTCAGACGGAGGGGATTGTTCATTTTTCAGCAGATTTTCTGTCTCGCATTACACTGTCAAGAAATGGTGACAGTTTGAATAAATATGGAGAAAAAAAAAAACATATTTGTGTCAAAAATACACAATGAAGATTTAAGACATTAATTTGTTAAAGCAAAAATAATATTTCTCCAAATCCAACTTTGTGAAGCCGTGGCACATTTTGACAAGAATCTACCGTCACACCTGAAAAACCCAGACTCGGTATGGAGCTACTTTAAACACAAAAATGTGTTATCATGCCGATCAATGCCAAAGAGCCAATGAATTCTTGATGTGAATCAAGCAAAACCCAAATCGGTTCCTCCTGGTCTCCACCAGAAGAGCGTGAACGCAACAAGGCCGGCATTAAGATGATTTAACACACGTTGTTCCCTTCGGCCTCTACTTCCTGTTTATATTCCAAATAAAGTGTCAGGGATCTGCAGCTTTTCTGGAGAAGAGGAAAGCTATTTCCGACGCCCTCGCAGGCAAGAGATGCCTCCATCGCCACAAGGTAATTATGGGCTCTGGTGTTGCAAGGACAAAAACAAAATCCCGACCTCCATCAGCAGTCGTCGCCGAGTCTCAGAGACAGAGGCCTTTTAATTGCAGGGCTCCCGTGTTTGTCAACATGTATTTTAAGCAGCAGGCTCGGGAATAATGAAGGGGTTTACGGGAGCCAGAGCAGCGCGCAGGTCATCGACCTCCTCCCCGGCCGCTCGGGTCTTTGACGCAGCGATGCGGCAGAATCGGAACGTCTGAGGTGAGATGAGAGAATCGATCAGCTTCACGCAGGTTTCAATGCGGACTGTGTGGCATTTGAGGTCGGGTCATCGGACGGGGTCGCTTGACTTGCCGCCACTGTCTGAACCGGTTGAAAATGTCAACTCTTTCCACAAACGCGCCAATGCAGTTGTCCCGTACTCCTTCAGTCCTTGAATAATAGATCGCACAACAGTCATGTATAATCTAGCTTTGCGGTTTTACTTCTGGCTGCTGTTTTCACACCAGTGTGTTCTCTAACAAACCTCTGAGTTTGGATTCATACTGAAATGAAACGAAATGTAGGTTCTCCTCTGTTTTTTATTTAGCTAACTGAGACAACTGGCCTTAGTGGATTTTATTTAAGAATATCAGCAGAAAAAAAAAAAGAAGCAAACGACCAAATCCCCCAGCGTTCTGTCCAGCAAACACGCTGAAGCGTCTTGCTGTTGTGTGGACCGACTGTGGAAAAAGGAGGTAAAAGGCCAGAGCCAGAATAAATCTGAAGAGAGGAGAAGCTACATAGTTTGATAATATCATTTTCAAATAGTAAGTTTTGTGCATTTCTGAGTGGGGAAACTTCAGCGATGGACGAGCGTGACGCAGTCAGATCCGACGCTGACCTTCGGAGCAGACGACTCTGGACACGCCTGAAGTTTGGCCGCGGCTGCATGTGATCTAGAAGGAGGCTCTGGAGCAGAGTGGCGTCTGACTCAGCCATGTTTTAGACGTTTTCCCGGTTCAACGCACTTGAATCTAAAAACGTCCTCTGCAAACAGCTGAATCAGTGTTTTTTTGGGGGGGGTTTTTTTGCAGTGGAAAAGAAACTCATCTAAGGCGTTCAGAGAATCCCTCTGTGTCGACGTTCACAGCCGTCCCTGCTTCAAAGCTTTTTGCCCACAGAGGTTGTGAAACGTGACACCGGGCCTCGGGTCGTCGCTGAAAGGCGCCGATGACAGGGATTTGACTGTGCAAACAGATCAAACGGGTCCAGCTTGACCAGCTTGTGAAACCCACAGACTCTCTGGTTTAAACACTTCCTAAGAAAGAAAGGCCGGCCGCAGTGGGACAGGGTGGGCCGAACGCTTCCTTTTGTCTTTAAAGGTTTGGTGAAAACAAAGCAAAGCCGGAGAATTTCTCTTTTTTTTTTTTAACTGTGTACAGCAGGGGTCTCCAAAGTGTGGCGCGAGGGCCGTTTGCTGCCCCTTGGCTGTTTCCGTACGGCCCGCCGGAATAGGTGCTTGATGCAGATGGAGGCTTTTTTTTCTCTCTTTTCTTTCATTAGAGCAAAAGTATTACCGACAGATTCAAATTTTTTACAGTGGAAAATATTTATCAACTGCCTTGTCTGAGAATCCAAATCTCATTTAATTTATTCAGCCTCACTTCATACTGCTGGCGTTTTGTCTTTAAAGAGAGAGTGACACAAATCTAGTTCTCACTGCTGAGAAAATGCTGGATTTTTCTCTTTGTCTTTTTCCATCCGAACCCAAAAGAATTTGCAAACCGTACAAGTTTCTCTTAAGAACGTCAAAAACTTTGTTCAAGTTTTAGACCTACAATCTACTTAGTATTAGGGCCATAATAATATGGGAAGTAAAATAACCAGAATAGAGTTAAAAATGAAGACAAATACGATATGACAATGAAATCGTAACAAGACATAATAATATGACAATGAGATGACTTTACTCTTGTATTATTTTGTCTTTATTCTCCTAAAACTCTCTTACTTTTATAACTTTATTCTCATTTTTTTTTAACGTGGCTCAAGTACTCTGTCATAAGCTTCCCTTTTATGCAAAAATTCATTAAAACAATCTGATTTCATTCCTTGATTAATCAATTATTGTTTGCTTATCTTACTGTTCAGCAGTGGAATATATATATATATATATTTTTTTTTTTTTGTGGTTTTAGAAATATTTCTGGCCCAAGTGATAAAAACTTTGAACACTGCTGGTTTACCGATTTGCTTTGAAAACCAGACTGTTTTCAATTTTGAGGGATCCTTTGAACGCCTGCAAACATAGGCGGCCGGCCTGATGCCCGACCTAAAAACAGATTTTCACAGGTGCCACAATTCCTGAACTCCCACTGGGGGGGAGGGACTCCAGTCCGTCTGGACTGCGGCATTCCTCCTGCCGCACGTGGATGATTCATTTCTCCGATCCATCGGGTCCCGGCTTCAGCTCTTAAATCCCAGCACTGACTCCGCGGCAGCAGCCGGGGTCACCCAGAGGGGTGAGAGGTCGTCTCTGAAGCAGCTGAGGTCGAGGAAGTTTGCACCTCCGCGACAAAAGACCGTCTCCTTGAAGGATTCCCCGCCCGTCTGACTGAAAGATCTGCTGAAAGACTTACACACTCACAGCATGTCGGTGACTGTCAGCGGTCATTTTGTTGTTCTGATGGACTGAATGAGAGGAAGGAAATGTTGGTGGATCTGAAGGCTGTTTAGCTAATCACCAGAATTTGGGTTTAGATTAAAAAAAAAAAAATGCAGAAATCAAGACTGGTGGATCTAAAAACTCATTTATCAATGAATTTTAAACTGACAGATTTTTAGCTCTCTCAATTATCTTGTTTATTTTGTCTTCCATGTTTCTCGTATGGAGCGAACAAGACTCAAGTCTATTGTTGCAAGGTGGGTGGTAAAGGTAGAAATTTGAGATGTTGACGTAAAAACGATCCACAAGGTTCTAACAGGAATAAGCAGCTTCACTTTGTAACTATAAATACTCTTGTATTAAACACTGGGAAAAAGCCAACCTAAATGTTTACAGTGTTAATTTAGCATAAAATATTGAAACTTGCATGAAAACAACCCACATGACGTTCTTTTAAAAACATGTTTTAAAGGCCTTGCGCCCTTTGACCTGCACGCATAAAGACACTCGTCTGCGTCAGCTCCCATCAGAGTTCCTCACCACACAAGGACAGAAGCTTTTCGCCGCCGTCAGGTCAGTGTTTGGGGGACGCGGCGGCGGATTGCGTTGCCAGGATTTCACGCTCCACATGGAGACGCATTCCTACAGCTTAGACTCAGCCCTGAAAATGCAGGACAGGCCGTAACCTGTTCGCATCCCCGGCTCCCTGCACAGTCACACTCACCTGCATGTTTTCCTCCAAAATAGGTCAACACTTGAGTGGCTTTTGTTCGCACAGAAACGAAATTGCTCGCAAATCCTTTTCACTTGAGCGAAGATTACCGTGGATGCAGAAGCCGTTTTGCAGGAATTCCTTCCATTAAGCTGAAAGCTGGTAACCACCGAATGAGTCATGTCTCAAAACTGCTGAGTCAGGTTATTGAAGGGAGTCGCATTTCAATATTTGTGTGGAGGTCTGGTCTCTTAAAGGTGCAGAAACGACGTTCAGGTTAAGACGCTCAAAAGGTGCAGCGGACCATGTTGGATGATAAGCCAACAGATTGCTTTATTACGCCAAAATTCACTGTTTCCGTGCAGCAAAAACAGAAAATGTGACCAAGTGTTTTTTTGTCCACGGTCTACTGCAAATATCTACGGTTAAAGAAAGACGAAACGAACTTACAAGTAGCCCTTCAGCGAGATGGCATATTTGCTTTAAGTCAGTAATTCCCTAATATTTACACATAGAAACAGGATTGTTTCATTGGTGGATTATGTCATTTATAACGAGACATTTTTCATTTTCATTCTTCATTTTCCCCGGTTGCAGCAACCGGAGTGACTAAAGACAAGCATGTAGGTGAGATTTTCTAGATCTCACTGGAACATTAGTCATTTAATCCTAGACACGTTCTTCAGGCGTTAGAAGGCCGACGTTGTAGCCGTCTTTATGTGACTCTGAACGTCCAGGTCAGAGTCCATCACCACACACACACGTTTCGGGGCTGATCGCCGCTTTCTAGTTGTAATAACCGAAGAAACGTGCCGATTCTGGATCGTTCCTCTTTGGGTCCTGTTCCGTGCGTCGGAGTGGCCCAGTCAAAGCTCAGACCTTAATCCAGTTCACAGCGTGTGGCAAAATGTTCTTTGCTCAATCTGAGCTCCAGCCGTTTTACAAAGAAGATGGGGGCAACGACTTCAGTCTCCAGACGTGCAAAGCTGGGAGAGACATGGCCAAAAATGTGGAGTGAAAGTAGTTCCATCGAGTGCAAATACCTGCCACACTTTTCAGATTTTTATTTGGTTAAAAAAAAAAACATCTTTAAAACAATCCATTGCATTAAATTTGTGGATCAAATGTGACGAAACCTGAAAACACTTTGGTTCGATGAACACACTCCATATATGTAGTAGAAATAACCAGAAAGTTTTTTTCCAAATCATCTGAAGCATATTTGTGATATAGATTGAATTCCTATTTATTGATCTTGTCACACGATGGTGCCTTGTTGGGATGCAAGGCACCCAACCCATGTTTCGGCCAGACAGCCATTGCTTCTCGCGTCGCAACTCAAACCCTTCTCGGAAAGAAGGCGTTCGCCGACTCCTTTCCCGTGTTTACAGCAGCTTCCCTGTATTTTCCACATGAAACGACGAGCGGGGGGAATTCCATCTGCTCCGGCCGGCTGAAACACATCGTCTAACTTTAACAGTCAGTTATTTTGGGCGGAGGGGGCTAGTGGGGGAGGAATCTAGTTCTCAGCAGGCAATCCAGAACCTATCAAAAGCCACAGCGTGCACACAGGACATGAGTGAGATGTTTGGATGCCAAATGACTTTTTTTTTTTTTTTTTTGTTATTTTTGTTGTTCGGCGGTTCGAGCCAGAGCCCTGGAATGATAATAGAGGGGGGCTTTGAAGAACCCAGACGGTTTGGGTTTTGAGCTGGGGGGCGGGGCGGGGGCTGTGGAGGTTGAGGGGGCTTTATCGGAGCGCAGTGGGATTTGTTCGCAGCTAATTATTTGGAATCAAAATTGCCTTTGGGCGAGTTAGCTTCAAGACGTCGACAGAGCAAATGGCTCTGTGGTGCAGCAGACAAATCGGTCCATCTTGATGTGGGTTTCAGTTCCAGTTCAACGCCTGACGCCACGGCATGAGCTGTTTAGTTTTCTGACTTTAATGTAGAACGGGGAACTCGTACGGGGACAAGAAACGGAAAAGCTGAGAAGCTTCTGTTTGTCTTGCCTATAAGTTTACTTTCCCCCAACCGACTATAAAAACAAAACTTGTTCTCCATCCACATTTGATTGTTTGAAACTCCAAATACTTTTTATGCACAAATAAAAGTAAACATGCTCACATTTTGACCGTAACAATCACAGACTTTGATCTACTTTCTTGGGATTTTATGTGATAGACCAACACAAAGTTTTGCTTTTTTTTCCTTCTTCTTTGAAGTGGAATGGATAAGACACACTATTTATTTATTTTTTTCTTCACACGTTTAAAATCTAAACAGTGTGGCGTCCGTTTTTGCAAGCGTTTTGCGGAACCTCTCCACGTCTCGCTGCATATTTCCATTATGTTTAGGCCTGAACTTTCTAGCACGTGCCTTAGTCTAATCCTTTTTTTGTATTTAAAATGTTTACATGTTATACATTAAAAAACACATTATAATCCTGAACAACTTTGTGTCGGGCTATCAAAAACCTTTTTTTTTTTGTCTGCTAGGCATTGAATGTATTGAAAGCAGTTCCATGTGAACCGTCAAGTTTTGGAGAGCTAATTCTTAAAGGGGCAGTATCATGTAAAATCGACTTTTCTTAGCTTTGCATCATGTTCTAATGTTATTCTGTCATCAAAAACATATCCGGAGTGTTGCCTTGATTCTCTCCTTACGGTCCTTTAATCTCCATGGTAACCATTCAGCTGTGCGAAACGCCTGGGTGGACCAAGCCCCGCCTTCGAGACATAGCTCATCCTCGGAGCTGCAGTTAGTCTGGCACACAAAGTGGCTCTCCCACCGAGCTCCTTCAGACTAGCCAGCAACAATTAGCAAACACCTGGTTCAACTGCACAACTCGTGAGCTCAGTAGAGGAGCTACCTCTCAGTGAAATGTTAGTTAAAAACGTTGTTATAGGGTTAATAGAGGATGTTGTGATGACTTCCTGGAGGCAGGGTTTCAGAAACAGCAGGAGCTTCTTAAAGAGACAGAGGTCCAATTTCAAGGTGTTGCATTACAAAGCGAAATTTCTTTTAAGTCATATTTGATATGTATGGCTTTTCTATAAAAACTGAAGTTAACATTGTTACTCGATTGTATTTCCCAGGCACTACGTTCCTGGAAAATACATAACACTGCCCCTCTAATCTTTTTTTTGTGTGATGACAAAGCACAAGTGTCTTTAGCGCTACACAGTGTGGAAGCTGCACCTCAAACACTAATAATTACCTTCACTTTAAGGCTTTAGAGATAGTCAGTGGGTTCGGAGGATGGGATCTGACCTGCGAAGAGAGCTGCACATGTACCCGACATCAGCATGTGAGCGGGCCAAACTCCAGCCCTCCGGTTGTGTAACATCAGGCTGCGGCTAGCCTCCGTTTAGATGGAAAGAAAAGGGGTGGATCTGGCCAAGCCCTCGGAACGAATGGATGCTCTCTTGAGTCCCAAACTTTGACCTGGGGAACGGATAAAACAAACCACATCCCACTCACCCATGAGGAAAAGATTATCATTTTTATTTTTTTGCATCATCGAATAATGTGAGCCCTGAACCCATGATGCCTGTCAGATGAATAAATGATGTAGTGGAATGTGAAAATCTGTTGTTTTCAGTGAAAATAGACACAGGCCACGGAGTCTAATCTCACTAAGTTGTTGGCTCTGTAAACTTTCCTCTGTCCAAGTTTTGAATTACAACAAAAGCATGTTTCTTTTGCCAAGACAGCCATCAAGGTTGTCAGTTTAGGATTTATGGACTGCCATTAATGCCCAGACTCACTGTCATAAGAAATAGCGAGGGCCTTGTTGTCTGTATACTAATACCGTTATGTAAGATGAAATTAATTTCCCCTCCAAAGAGAATTTGTCTTGCCTTCCGAAAATGGTGGTTTGTGGCTTTGCAGCTCCGTTGTGGACAACTAATTCAATTACATTTAGAGGAACATTTTGAAACAGAGGAACAGCAGTAAGGTGAATATTCATTTTTCTGAGGTTACCTTACACCTTAAGGACAAGCAATGAGTCATTTATGTTGCTTTGAAGGAATTTTGATCCACTCTGGTTTCTGCAAGTGTTTTAATTCAACCACTCCAGATGTTTTTTGGTTGTTGAGTCTTTCAGAATGAATGCTATAACTCAAGTGAACGTCATCTTACCTAATGAAACCCAAAGCTTTCTTATTGCAAGATTGCAACTCTTCCCTTGAAGAGCTCAGATAGATAGATGGTTCCACCTGAAGACCGATGGCGAATCCATAACGGGGTTCCACAAGGTTCAGTTTTTGGCTCACTAATGCTAACAGATATCCAGAGACCTTCTAAGTTCAGTTTTCCATTTTTTTGTAGATGACTATGCAATTTCCCCCTGCAACAGTTTTTAAATATCTCCAACAAACCTTCCCACGCTGGGCGGTGTATATGAAAAGATCCAGAGACTCATTGCTGTTTGTGTATTTCTCGTCATTATCTGCTCTTTAGTAATGTGACCTGGTCACCCGACATGTATTTTATAAAGCCATTCAAGTTAAAATGACCCTGAACTCTTACTGGGCATTTCTTTAGATAACAATCAAATTTAAGTCTTTGTAATAAAAATGTAAAAAAAAAAAAAAATGGCTCCAAGTCCGAGAACTGAGCTGGGAACGAAAGCATTTGGGGTTTTGGTACACAATGCCTGGAACAATCTTCAGTTTGAACTTCAGCCGCATGACTAAGGATCCCAAAAGGAATATAAAGTCCAGCTGAAAACACCAGATTGCAGGCGAAATGTGTGCAAGAGCTTCCAGGTGTGTTTAAACGAAAGTTACCACTCAGTTGTGGGATCTTTGCAGCTGATTTTTGCTCAGATATCTGTGTGTGTTCAGCGGGACAAACCCGGTTTAGTAAACAAGACGAACGAACACACGATGTTCTTGCTAAACCAGACACAAGCACTTGAATGTAGAACCTCAGAGGGCGCTCCTGTGGGGGCGCAGGAAGAAACGCCGCTTTTCTAAAAGCCTCAAGTCAAAGCTGCTTTTCCGCCATGACACTGGGGATCAAGCCCAACCCAAAGCAGGATCTCAGGAACATCTGGTTTAGTTTATGCGCGGCTTTTATTCCACGTGTCGTTCCAAGGGCTGTTTGTAATGCGTTCCTGAGTCAACAAGATTCCAAAGATGGGAGTTCAGCCTAAAGATGCTGACCTCCCACCTTTTTTTGGATAGGACTTTCCCTGAGCCACGCTTCACCTGGATTTAATCTTCTTTATCCTTGGCCGTCAGATAGGGATATGCCCTTACTCTGAAATCTTTTTTTATATATTTATATATCAGGGGGCCACGTGTGTAAAAGAGAGGCAGGTGATTCACAGAAACTATTTAGTGAACAAATGGCCTCGTTTAGCTAAGCAATCAGGACCGCAGGCGGGTAAAGCAGCCATTTTAAAGCAGGCGTTTGTTTTAGGAAAGGAAAATTGTACCGCTAAGGGCCCGAAATAGAAACGTGGAGGTTGTGACACACGGTCATTTCCGCTGGCCACTTTGCATCGCTCCCAGAAAAAGAAAAAAAATTATTACGGCTTCATCCAGAGGGCTGTAAATCTTAACTGAGACGTGGATCCATAAAACCGGCGCAATAACACGTGTTTCTGGTCTGCTCTGCCGCCAGCTCCACTCAACACGTCCGTTCCTCATAGTTTCCTGGAGCGGTCCGTCGTTGCCTCCATGCCGATGTCCCTCACAATCAGCAGGAAGTGGATGACCGCAGCTACCCCCTCCCCCCGGGGGATCAGACACTGGTGAACCGCAGATGCGGCACGGGACACAATGAAGCAGGTTTTGCACAAACATATCTGCAGCCAAGGACAGTTTACAGAAGCCGGTGGCGTCGTGACTCGGCGCCAGAACGGCAGAAGACAAACAACGGGAAGACTGAGATGAGCGAATAGCCTGCAGGCGACAAACAATGCTTTTCACCAAACGTTCACTCACACAAATGGAAACATGTCACGACATGCAAAGGGATTGTTCCTAGTATAGCTCTGACCTATGTGGATGGGGTTGAGTTAAAGGTGCAGGACGTAACTTTTAGAAAAAAATATGTTTTTTTTCCCCCATACTTGTTAAAACTGTCACCATATTGTGACGGCATAATACGAGACAGACGATCCTTAAGGAAACGATATTCTCCACCTCCTTAATGAGCTGCGCCGACCAAAAACAACCAATCAGAGCCAGGAGGAGGGTCTTGGCGCTGTCAATCAATCCCGTGTACTCACTGCTCGATGTGCTAATGGAGGAGAAACAACTTACTGTTACAGAAAAACACTTTTTCCATGCTAACTGACCTGAGAATTCATGACATTCTTTGCAATATAGCACAGAGTAAGGGGAGGCCCCACATGGAAGGATAATTGACAGCATTAAGGCCCGCCTCCTGGCTCTGATTGGTTATTTCTAGTTTGCAATGGGAGAAGGCAGAGGAGCTCGATTTTTCTTTTTTCTTCTTTTTCGGATTTGTCTCTCATATATTGTCACGACATATTGATAGATTCAATGTAACAAAGCAAACAAAAAAAAAATTTTTTTTCACAAGTTTAAATTTGTAACGAAACAAAGTCAAGGGAACCTCGTCCTTCTATTTTAGGTATGTTCCTATTTGGAGAAATTAATATAAATAATTACAGGAAATCCAGTGGATCCATACAAACTGTTTCTTGTAGTTCTGAGAACCCTTATGAAGAATTGTGAAGTGTTAAAAGCACACAATTGGAAACACCAAGGTTAATGTCGCTGAATTTTTAACCTGGAAGTGCTGTGCGAATGCACACATTTTCACCAATCCCGTCGGTTTACAGCAGATGGTGAGCTTAAAAACCGCAAACTTGGTGGTTTTATCTAACTTTTTAATTTCACTTTACACTTGAGCAAGCAGGCATTCCTTTTTTCGATTACACAATTCGGCCATGCAAGTGCCGAATGGTTTTGTTTTAAGCCAAATAATAAACAGCGGGTTCCAATTGCTTGTACGTCACGATGAAACGTCATGGCCAACCCCAGCACTCCCACCACGTGTTTTTCATTTGCATACACTTGTTTTACATCCTAGTAACTCTGATGCTCTTGTCCATGAAGTTTTAAGCGCTCGTTGTCGTGTCACCCTGCCACCATGACCCGCGGCAGTGACGTCCGCTGAGACAGAACGCCTCGTGTGCCAGATTAGCAAACTTGTCAGATCCGCTCCAGATATCTGCGTTCAGGGATCAGACGAACGTCTAAGAGCATCTGAAACGCCATTGATGTTGGCACGACTGAAATGCAAAACCCACTATTTGATTAAGAGATGGTGTTGGCTGATAAAATCTTTGATACCGACACCTATTTTGTCCTACTCGCCAAATGGTAGGGTTTTATTTCTTTTGCCACAGCAACCTATGAACATTGCAAAAAGAGAAAGGTCACTTACAAGTAACCTTTGAGCAAGATATATGAGCTTTTTTTAAGTAAATAATTTCTTAAAATTGGGGGGGAAAGTGCTTGTATCATTCATTTATAACAAGATAGTTTTGCCTTGTTATTAGTGAAATAATCTGCATTTTTTTAAATCAATATTCAGGATTTACTTAGTAAGTTAGTTTTGTCTTATTTCAAGTGTATTAAGATATTTGCACTAGAAACTACAGCAAAAACACTTGGTAAGATTTGGGGTTTTTTGCAGTAAAGTAAAGCTTGTTTACGTCTGGATGCCACAAATATGAACCAGATTAAGAAACAAATCAGACCTGGGTTTGGCTTGAACAAAGCAAAAAAAACAACAAAACTTACAAAATAAAAATCGGAGAGACCAGCTGTTATTCATGCGAACAGCCGTTTATTAGAACCGGAAACCCTTACATAGAAAAGTAGCGAGAAACTCCCAGCCACACAGTGGGTGGCGCTCCGCCCTCCCACCCCCGGGTTACTGTTCGCCCTAATGAGCCTTTTACAGCATGAAAGAGAAACGGGCCGACCTGCAGGAGATTAATGCTTCACAAAATTCCCTTTTGTTGGTTCCCAAATTCCACCGGCTGCCGTCCTATTAGACGTCGTAAAGCACGTTTACGACGCAGGGCAAGGCCATTAAAAAGGAAAAGCCTTTAAAAACAAACAATCAGGTTGTAATTAGAGCCTGACCACGCTCAACGCCGAGGCCTGTGTAGCCGTTTACAGTCAGCCGGCAAGTGCAAACAAGCCCCAGTTCCCATCGAGGTGAACCTCAGAGCTTAATCATAATTTCCACAAAAATTGGGCGCATGTAGGCTTCTCATGTCCGATCACGTACGTGTCAGTCGGAAGGACACTTCGAGATGCGTCACTGGAGAAAGAACAACAACAAAAAAAAAAAAAATGTAGCCAACTATTTCAAAACACCTGATAAGCCTTCAGGGCTGACTCCACATCAGCGTGCTGTTTAATCACGCTCAGAGAATGTTCCCTCAGGTGTGTTTTTCTGTTTTGAAACAGGAAAGTCCTCCCAGTCCCACTTGTACTGCGACACGGTCGTGTGGAAGATTTAGTTTAAAGGAGCCTTATGTGTTTAATAGCACACTATAGTAACCATGCTACGTCCAGTTGTTGCAAAACATGCTGTTTATTTACGACTTAAAAGAAATTTGACTTTGTATTTGAAGTTGGGCCTTTGTCTCTTTAAGAAACTCCTGCTTTTTCCAGGAAGTACTTTCTCACTTTTTTTGCATGAAAGAATCACAGCAACACTCTGTGTATGTTTCTGATGAGGGAATGACATTATAACATGATGCAAAGCTCTAAAAAGATAATTTTACATAATACTGTGCCTTTAAAATGCTCCTGAAGCAGTTAAGTAATATTAACTTTTTCACAATTAATATTGATGCAATCAGCTTCAGGGCATTTTATTGGGATTGTATGTGACGACTAAGCACATAAAAATAGTTCACAATTGCAAATTTGAATACGTGATACTTCGTTTTTGTAAATATTTTGCACATAAAAATCTACAACTATTGGGATGCCTTTAATCCGTCTACTGAATATATTGTAAAAAACACTTTTCAGGTTTGTGTTTCTGTTTGCTCATCTGAATTTTATTTAGATTTAATGCAGAGTCTTATTTAGCAATCAGCTTTCAAATGACCCTGTGTTTAGCTCAGGGTCAGTCCCACATCACAATACTGCCACCACCATGTTTTAGGTTGTGTTGCTAGTGACGTGCAAAATCAGTTTTCCACCTCGCATTTTTCGTTGTCTACGTCAAAAGGTTTTGTAAGTCCCTCTATAACGTCAATAATCCAGCTTATTGTTATTTTTTTGCCAACGAATACAGGATTTTATCTCAACTGCACATCCATAACGTGACTGCAAAAACTGGAAACAGAGGAACGCTTCATGTTGATCGGAAGCTTTCAGGCGCGGCATAGTGCTGAGAGTCAAACAGCTGCTGCGGCGGACACACCTCCTGCTCACACAGCGCTCACTACAATCACTCGCTAAGTCATAATTCTTCCCTTTGCTTATTATGCCTGACTAGCAGCCAGGATTCTCAACCTGCGTCTTCCCAAGTCTGTTTCTGATTTCCACCAAGCACGAAACGCCTTGTGTAATAACGACGGCAACTGCATCACTTGAAACGAAGCCGACTTTCTCTCGGACGCTTCTGGGAGGGAGGGCGTTCACGGGGACAAACTCTCCTGATTTAAACATGAGAAAGTGTCTGACAAAAGAACAAAATGCGCAAATGAAGATCAAACCCAGTGATAAAACCACAAGATGGGACAGGCACTTCACGGACTCCCAAGCATGAAGAAACAGTCTCTAAATGGAGGAAGAGGCAATCTTTTCTAAACATTAGCTCCAGTTTTCTTTTTGGCATTATACCAGAGGCACCCAGTGATAAAACGTAGATTAAACAGGGACTTCTATTAGCGGGGGTAATGACAGGTGAAATTACAGACGGCAGCGTTCATCAACCAGATCAACCCTCAGCGAGAATTAGGTTTTCTTCCTCCTGGATTCTCCACTTTACTAGCCGCAAATTGCTTCTAATGCATAATAAAGTAGAGATGTTAAAAATCCCTTGTTTCAGTTAATTCAATTATTTGATCTGTGCAATTACCGTCCAACTTTGACACAGAGAAAAACTATGAAAAGAGATGGCAGCCGGCTGAATTCAGACAGAAGATGCATCGGAATGTAAAAACCAGCCTCAGGTCTCGGTTCAGGTTTATCCTACATTTTGTTCAAGCAAAGCTCAAAAGATATGTGCTCTTATCATTGCACGCGTACTAGAACACAGATCCTTTAATGTGCGTAAGCATGTCTTGGATTTAAAAGATTAACTTGGTAGCATTTGCTGTTTTTGTTGGCGCTTCTCATCAAATCATTATCTGTGCAAACTCCATCCAAAAAGATTGCACTTTTTAGTCAGCCTAAGCAACCTAAAGCATGTTTAAAATACTCATACGGTAGCATAAACTCACTGCAAAGTTGAAACTTTTGAACTGATTCTGTACATTTTTAAGGCGAGGGTTTGGGGGGAATGTAGGATTAAAACAAAATCAGTCACCTCAAAAGAAATGGAAGTGAACTTCTTTCATGTGAAAATTGTGACGCTTTTTGATAAAAAAGCTCAAACAATGGCTTTTCCTAGTGAGGCTGATTGAAAACACCAGGTCCTCATCAGCACTGCTCATGGCCGCGCTTCCATGGCAACATATGACCAGGTGACCTTAAAGAGAAGAGAGAATGATTAAAACAAAAATATTAAATCAAGCAAGTTACTTCCTCCAAACAAAAACAATACATTTACTAAATACATTAGAATATAGAAAGTACAAAAAATAAACAGCACCTGTTAGAAAGGGGATAAGTCCATCACAAATATATTGATTTGGCCCAAAACGAAAATGAGTTTGACACCCATTGTCTAAGTGTTGATCTATGACTTTCTGCACCCTTTGGGTATAAACCTGACATGGGGTCGAGGCCACTGGGACGAAAGAGGATCCACATTGGTTTTGCCACCAAACACTGTGAGGGGGATGATAATGGAGGAAAAAATGTAAATTTCCAAAACTCACTTTTGAAATCTGCAGCAAAGAGCAGAATGTTAGGATAACCAAATGTTCTTATCAGTCATTAGACACTATCTTCAAGCTAACCGATTGTTTGGGTGAGACGTCTGAAAAAGGCTAGTTTCCCTCCTAAACTAGCGAATGTAAACACATGGAGCTTGCTGATATTGGGAAACTGATATATGGTAAAACACACCATGTCGGTTATTAGGCATGGAGAACCTGTGATGCTGTGGGCCGGCTTGTCTTCCAAAAGGTATGGGAGTCTTAAAAAAAAACAAAACAATAAAAACAGGTGGTTCAATCCAGCAAACAGAAAATAGTCCATCGCTGACTCTTTTAGCCGGATAATGATCCAAAACGTGACCAAATCAAAACAAAAATTTGTCACTAAATGTAAAATCCTTGACATAAATCCTGCAGCAAACTTGGGAGCTGAAGAGAAGAAAGCAAAGGACCCCTCTCTCTGTAAAATCTTATTCCACCACGGTTCTCAAGTACTATGGATACCGAGATTACTTGGTACCAACTGTTTACAAGTAAAATATATATATATATATTTTAAAAAAGCTATTTAGCAAATGAGGTCAGAGCTGTAGAGACCAAATTGATCTTTGCTTTAAACAGTCACATGCTCCCATCCCCCAAAAGAAAGCGCATTAAATTAAATTAGCCTGATAAACGCATTGTTATCAGGTTAATGACATGTTTTAATTTGTGACATCACTGACTGTGTTTGGAGGCTCTGTTAGCTTCCTCTGCACCACAGTAATGATTTGAACCCCACATGCTGGAGCGAGTGAAACCCAGCATTAAGAGTAATGTGAAACTCATGATCAAAGCTGACCTGACTCTCTCGGCGGCCATATTTGCGTTTTATTGCTGGCAGTAAATCACAGGACAGTCACTGTGCTTCCAGGGCGCGCGGGCCCGCCACCTCCCTCTGAACTCTGCTGTCACGCGCTGTCACGCGAGTGCGGGGCGAAGCGGAGCGGAAGCAGATGAGATTGACATCTTTTGTCACGACGGCTCCACAGTTCACCTCATTGTGTCGCAGGCAGAGCGGTTCGGCCACTTCACCGGACCAACCGTGTGTCACCAGTCCCGGCGGGAGATGATGTCATCGCATGATGATGTAATTGATGGGCAGCTTGAGTGGGGAACTTGAGCGTCAGCGCTGCCAGCTGCGCCACTGCTTCGTGTTAACCTGTTCTCTGTCACGGCTCGCTTTAATGACCGACTATAACAAGCCAATGTGAAATTATTTGCGGTTTGAAAACCGGTTTCGTGGTTCCTAAATTGTTTTTTGACTCAAATGTGGGGCTGGAAATCTGCAGAGCAGAATAAGGCCGCGTGCACACTGCAGATCTTGATGCTATTTCTTCTTCTACTCTTTTTTTTTTCGTGGTCCTTCATGCTACTAATTAAATGAGACCGCAACCAGACTTCTCCGTGAACGTTTTAAGACCCCCAAAGCGACACGCATGCGCAGATGAAGAACGTTGACGTCACCCAGCAGCGCTCTGTTTACGGAAGTAATAATTGGTGGAGTCCGTTATGGATTTATTTGAACCTTTATTCAGCAGCCTACGGGATCGACACAAGTTCATAACAAGACAAAGGATGATAATAATAATAAAATAACATTTTTATGCAAGTGACAGATTATTTTTCCCTCCCTTGTGCCGCCCCCTGAAACGGCTTTTAATTTCAATCAGATCTCTATAGAAATAAAAATAAAAACATCTTTTACCAGAGGAAAATATTGATTTTCTTCTTGATTTTTATTGGCGGTTGGCTTATCATGCTCTTCTTCTTCTTCTCTGTAACGTTAACGTTTAACAAAATACGTATCACGTTATCGTGTGATAGCTCGAATTTTTTTTTTCCCTGCATGATAGCAACACGCTTCGGTAGAAAGGCCCATTTCCGCCTCTTACTCTCGTCTGCAGATAAAACTCACGTGGCATGAGTTCGAGCTTCAACCTGTCACGTGATACTCTCTGGGATTCACCTTGCTGACGTCAGCTGCCTGGGGGCTACGTAATATAGGCAGTGACGAAATTTGTCACTGCCTATGTGACGATTTACACAGGCAGTAAATCGTCTGTAAGGTCACAGGATCTCTGTTGTTACTTTCATTCAACTTGATTTACCAAGTGAGAGCCAGTGGCACATCTATATTGAGAACATTTTTGAGGAGATATTAAGCTTGTAAACGTCTAACACAATGAGTTTGTTATTCACAGGTATAAAGTACATTGGAGCTGGACTGGGTCTCTATAATTGCAATCGACCCAAACCGAATCACAGCTATGACATACAGACCATCAAGGATAACAGGACTCTGCAGAAAACTGGAATACTTACCCAGATACCTGAAATTACCTATACCAGATATAGGCTGTTTGAGAAGACCAGAAGATTTTGCACAAGAGACAGATTGTCTGGCATTGAACTTTGTAGGTCACTATATTTACCACGTGAAATGGTAGATGCTTCCACACAAACTGATAGCGAAGACCAGTTTAGCAGTTTTCGTTCCTTGTCACTGCCAAACTCAAAGAAGGATGGACGCAGCTGCCCATAGGCATTCTGTCTGGATTCAGGAGGATATGACAGTAAAAGAACAGATCGTGGTGAAACAAATGACGCTGTAGGAAATGCACAAGTTGTAGAAAACAAGAACCAACAACAAACTACAGCTGAGAGTTACAACATTTAACTGGATCAGCAAATATTGAGCTATTTTTCAAACTTTTCGACCAGGATATTGTCAGTGTATATCAAGCACTTCCATATGATGCTCTCCGCAAAGTCTTCATTGTTTCCCATGAGATCTGTTCAGACATTATAGATGCCTTCATCTGAGATGAAGAGACTCCAGAACCCTCTGAGGAAGAGGAGGAGATCACTCCAGAGAATGAGTAGCCAACATTGCTTTTATTTTGAGTCTGTCTGTATCTATCTATAGATCTATAGATACCTATAGATGTCTCTGTAGATAGATAGATGTCTATTTAAGTATAGACCAACAGACAAACCTGAAAAGAATGGTGAGAGAAGTAAGACAAGAAAATCTAAAAGAAAATATATTTATCTGGGAAGCTTCTGATGGCCAGGGCACTTATTTGGCTGCATCAATGTAATTTCTAACTGGGATAAAGGCTTTTATAGATTCTTCTGAGAGCGTTGGAAGATCAAGGCCTTTCAGGAAGTTAGAATATAAAATTATTAAAACACAAGGCAATGTCCCTTGGGAATCATATCAGAGCAACTATGTGGATGTGTTGGCTCATTATCTGTTGTTGTCAAACAGATAATGACCCGAAATCTTCATTCATTCGTTGAATGAAGCTTTGTAACGAATTAAGCTTGTCCTTTTTGTGCTCTTAGCTAAAAGAGCACTTAGCACAAATAGAAGTAAAGATCATATTTTTTTGTACTTTGTAACTGTGTTAAGGTTCGCACCATTCGCCTAGCCCTTGCCTTCCCTTCCTGTTCCTGTGAAACCAAATTTAGCTTACAGCCCAGTCTGGGCTTTCTCTCGTTCACTCGGATTGTCTCCAGTAGATTATACACTGGGCCAATCAGCGAGCAGAAGGAGAAGTGAATGATGATGATTTTCTGCGCTGTTTTTCAATTGCATTCTGCCTGTAGCTTTAGCAATTTGAAGCGGAGGAAGTGAACGTACCTGTTCAGTTCGTGTGCCACGCTTCCAAATATTCAGGTAACATTACAAGCCGCCTTGTTCGCCTCTGTACTTCTCTGTTCTCAGTTTGCTTACAAAGCCATTTCTGGAAATCTTCATAACAACCTGAGACACTGAAGTAGCAATTGGGCAAAATTTTAAACTCCGGGATGCTATGATGGCGCAAGGGCACAGCACAATTTACGGATTGAGGCCTTAGTCCTCATGGCGGTGGTCGCAAGTTCGATTCCCAGCCTGGTGACATTTGCCGCTTGTAGTGTAGCGTATCACAAGAGGGAGGAAGAAGTCTGACTGTACACGAACCACCTCTCCGTCTGGCCCTGCCCTGCTCCGCTCTAATGTGGCGGCAACCTGCTAAAAGTTTCCCGCAAGGGTTCTCTCCGGGTACTCCGGCTTCCTCCGGTAGGTCCAAAAACCCGACTGTCAGGTTAATTGGTCTTTCTAAATTCTCCCTAGGTGTGTGTGTGTGGTTGTTTGTCTCTGTGTTGCCCTGCGACAGACTGGCGACCTGTCCAGGGTGACCCAGCCTTAGCTGGAGACAGACACCAGCACCTCCCGACCCCACGAGGAATAAGGTTGAAAAGAAAATGGATGGATGGAGTAATGTTGTGTCTACCAGAGGATTCCTCTAACAGACACAACATTACTCCATCCATCCATTTTCTTTTCCAGAGGTTTCCTCTGGGGCCTCATGCATAAAGCGTCCGTACACACAAAAAATGTGAGGCACCATATTTTACGCACAAATCAGCATGTATAAAAATTAACTTTGTGTCAAAGTTTGCGTAAATATAAGCACACTTTTTCCCTGGTGTGAAAAGGTGTGGCAGTCACGCAAACCTTTTCAATATCAAACTACAAAGCCTCAAAACTCACCTAGATACACTGAAATCTGATGACATTCAGTGTTTTTAGACCAAGAAGCATCATGTTTTTACATGATTTAAATTTTTTTATTGTTTAAAAGTAAACAGGGCTGCACAGTGGTGCAGTTGGTAGCACTGTTGCCTTGCAGCAAGAAGGTCCTGGGTTCAATTCCCAGCTCAGAGTCTTTCTGCACAGAGTTTGCATGCGTGAGTTTTGGTTATTATTCAAAAGTTGTTTTGTTATTAATGCTAATAATGAGAATCTGTGAACCACTGACAGAACTGTACTTAAGGTGAAAAAAAACAACTAAACAAAACAGACCAACATTGTTTATTGTAGCTCTGCAGTCCAGCAGTAATAATTACCAGCGGACCTTTAACAATGAGCTCACTGCAGGCCCACTATGCGTCTTTGTCACAGAAGGGCTTTCAAACGACATCTCGGCCGCTATTTTTAGCTTTACTTTCGGCGTCGTGGAGCATGTATGAAAGGATTTGTAAGATGCAAACACGAGGCTTTTGTTAGGCCTCACGATGCTCTCCACTTTAGAGAGCAGAAAGGACGGGGACAGTCCCTTCGTTCACTCCGTCCCTCGAAAGCTAAGAGATCCTGGCCTTTCGTCTCACGTCCCCGAAAGCGTCGAAGAACGCCTGAAGAAAAGAGCGCACACGGTTCATTTCACAAAGAGCGAGGGAACTGGTTTGATTACACAAAACGACAACCATGGCAAAAACATCTTTTTTTGATCCTTACTTACAACGTTGTGCATTCAGTGACGCATCGTGGTTCTAGGACAGCACAAATGTTCTCTTATAACTATAGACGCATTTAAAATGTTTACAGCAATACAAAGTTCTACCTCCAAACCATTTTTAAAATATGCACCTCAAAATAATTTTCTTTATTTATTGCTTCTTACGTCACGTTTTCTACCAATTATGATGTCAAACCCCTGAAACTGCTCTAGTCTCATTGCCACCATCAGAAAAGAATATTATATGGAAATATTAAAACAGCAGCAGACAGGAAGTCAATGCTTGAGTATAAACCAGTCTTTGATACAGATTCATTTCAGAATCATGGTTTCAGTTAAAAAAAAAAAAAAGAAGTTTTATTTTCAACTGAAGAGGCGTGCAGGATGAGAGAAAGACGGTGTCCACATCCAGACCAGCTAGACAAAATTACAGCAAACTATTGTTTGAATCTTAGCAGAGGAAACCAAATATGTTTCACTCAAATGAGAGACTTAAAAAATAAAATAAAATAGACATTTGCTTGTGTTCTTGTTGCATTTTGCTTTTTGTTTTGTTTTGTTGTTGTTTTTTTTTTTTTTTTTTTTTTGCATTTAGCAGATGGGAACAATTTTGGGAATCCTAACTGACCCAAAACAAAAAAAAAAAACAGTTTGGGCCGATTAAACTACAGATTAAACTGTGAGGAGGAAAAAAAGGTTGTTTTCATGTAAACATCTGGTTTGACTATATTCAGCATGTTCAGCACATGTAGACTAGATATTTGGCACACATTAGGAGTTTTATAAGGCCCAGTGTTTATCTCGGGGCCCAGAGTGTCTAACCTCTGCTTTTCTCCTGAACTGAATTGAGTTATCGATACCCATAAAGGGTAACTCCATAACTCTGTCTGTGGAGAACATGCTAAAGTTTCACAGCAGATAAAATTAGCAAGGTGATAACGTCAAATTGTAATACTGCTAAATATGTTTACATATATACTTATTGTTAAAGTCATAATTTGGTCTTTCTAGTTTTGCTATGCTCATTTATTGTATGCCAGACTTTAGAAAGGCCTTAAAGGTCACCAATGTTGCAATGACCCACAAAAATTGGTGAGCCCTAATTTTTTTTTTCTTCATGAACGTGTGTTTTTAATTATACTTATATAATCATACCAACCTCATAAATCCGGCCCTGATTGTATGCACACCCCAGAAGACCATCTGGCCTTTGCTTTTCTCCTGAATCTTTCTTCCTGGTGTGAAATGGTTAAAGAAGAAGTAAAAAATGCTTCCATTTTTACTTCTAAAAATGGAAGCATTTTTTACTTCTTCAAGTGGGAGCACAAAAGCTTACATTTCCACCGGAGGTGTCATATAATCATCTCGCGTCAGGATGTTACGTAACCACAGCTCGGTGGTCTTGTTATTAGGACTTGAGATGTGTGTCTTATCAGCAGCCGTGGTGATTTATCGTCTAATCCCTAAAAACTTCCCACAGCCATCGCCTCCCGGTGAATTTAATCCAACTTCCTTACTAATTCCCCCTCTTCAATCCCTGGCAAGCAGCCGTATCTCCATCCGCACAGAACGCAACACGCAGGAATCAAACGTGGGTATAAACGCCTTTTTGTCCCGTTTCTGTCACTGCTTCTAATCCTCTGTGCCTAAAAACAGAAAATCTTATTTATTTTTTTTTAAAGGCTAAAACCAAGAATTTGAGGTCAAAGGGAGTCGTACAAAACCTCCGACTTTATGTTTGCATTCAGTGTTTTTGTCTGTCGGGGGCCGAGATAAATTTTGGTTTCAGGACTTTGACCCAGAAACCCAAACACTCTTCCGCTGTGGGCAAATATTTGCTCTGTCTCCATTTATTTTCCTACACAACAGTTTATTTCTCTCTGTAGTGCCCTTGTCGGGTTTGTCGTGTGGTTTGTTTAAGTTAATCTTGTTGTGTCTTGGGGTGAATCGGCGTTCGTTTACGGGATGCTCCAAGGTCTCAGACTTAGACTCAGCACGGATTAGGGATGTTTGCACCCTGAGATGCAGGCTGAGGGCTTTTTCTTTCCCCACTTCTCTGCCAGAAAACAAAGCTTAAATAATAAAATAAAACAGCCATCGAATTTTACACCCTTTTTTTTTTTTTTTTTTTTTTTTTGCAAATAAAGCCTTGTAGATTTGTATGTAGCCTCTAACCCATTCGAATCAATGTTTTGGAAAAGCACTTTTTTGGGATGTGGTCATTCTCCCACATGGATGTAGTCCAGCTGGAAGGCGAAGCTCCGCCCCAATCTCAAGTCTTTTGCAGCCGCTAACAGGTGGCCCCACAGCATAATACTCCCACCACCTTATCTCACTGTTTGGACGGTGTGCTTGATGGTCCACACGCCTTTTTGCACGTGGCTCCAAAAGTTTCATTCCGTTTTCATTTGGCCAGAAGACTGCTGATACGTTTGCTATTTCATGTAACCAATAAACAAGAAGTTTATTTCACTGCACTGATTTAAGACAGAAGGTCTTAATTAACAACTCATCATATAATTAACTCTATTTCTGTTTCTGAGTAGACGGCAGGAGGCGAAGAGCGAAACCCAGTACATAGTGGAGAAAAGCTGCAAAAGAAAAGAAGGTGAGCAGTGTGTGTGTGTGTGTGTGTGTGTGTGTGTTTTTGGGGTGGGAGTGGGATGATGTTTGTTGCTCCAGCCTTTTCATGCCCTCCAGGACCGTGACCTTTACGGTAGGGAAGGATCAGCGCTTACAATCAGCACAAATCCCAACCACATACGTTCTCACCCTGCAACACAATGTTGGGCAAAGTCAGCTCTGGTGATTTATGGCACAGGAAAAAGAAAAGAAAAAGGGGGGAAAAACAAAAACCCGGTGACCCGTGGTGAGGCGAACAATGAGCTGCCGAGTGAGAATTGCTGCGGACGCTTCGGCAGAAGGTAAACATCTTAATTCACGTTAATGGAGTGCGGATGTGCTTTCTGCTTTGGGAAGTAACAATAAAGCCTCTTCAGGGTTCGCTAACGGAGGCTGATGGACTTGGAAGGAGAGAAAGAGAGAGAAGAATGGGGGGGAGGAGAGATTTGTCAAGGTGTCCTGTAATGTTTGCGAACAGGACATCAGTCATGAGCCAACTGCTTGCTCAGGAGCTTGTCACTGACACACTTTAACCTTGACTCCCAGAGTGCGCGCTATATTCATATACAGCAGTTATTTATAGTATAGTGTCCCAGTTCTGGTGGCTGCTATTTTCATTTCCACACCGGATGCTTTCTGGAAGGACTCGAACTGACATCCATACAATCATTTCTTAACTGGAACGAGCATCGAACCGGCAGAGATTCATTCAAAGACCTGACCGGTGTCGAACCACAGGAAACCACCCCGCTGAATTGGCGCTAAAACACTGGGAGGATCAATCAATAAATCAATAATTCTTTACGGTTCATTATCTAAATGCAGCGCTTCACTTCATCTGATCAGAGCGGTTCAAGGTGGGTGATCTGCAAATGAATTCAACAGCATACAGAGTTACATGCAACAACCAGGTGTCATTTGTCAACATTTGTTCAAGACACACGTACAGGCTACTGTAAGTTCACACCTCTTGAACGTCTTCACGGATTTTATAAGGATGTTATGTAAACATCAACACATATGGTGAGTTTCAAAAACCCTTTACAAATAAGCATATAAAAATTGTTGCCTACATTTGTAATTTTAACTTTCTACTTTACTTTGTGGCCCTCTAAATAAAAGAGTTTGGTAAAAGACAACTTGTTTCTCATTCATTAGCATGATTTATACGTTTATCTTCAAGTAAATCAAACCAAATTCGTCACACAACTTTTACCTAGACTTTGGTCAAGAAATCAGTCGACCGAAAACTGGAAACTGTGCATCTGCCCCTTTTTATGTCTCAGATCCAATGACTAACAGAATCCAATTCAATCAAATTTTACATGTTTTAAGTCTGACTTTTGAGCAGCTACGACTAAAAAAAAAACAAACCCACAATAAATGTAATTTTGTGTTTTTATCAAAAATAAATGAATAAACTTTTGGCCCGCTAGAGTTGAATAAGCTTGGACACCGAGAGCGACCCAGACAATGGAAGATTTGTAGCAAAACTCAAAAACGAAGCTTCTATAGATGCTGGTTTTGATTCTGCAAAGTATTCGACTGTAGATCTTTCAAGACATTTTGAAAATAAGTCATATTTTTCCTTCCGCTTCCTACTTATGTGATACATTGTGTTGTTCTATCACAAAAAGACTGAATAAAATACACAACAGACTATCAAAAGGTTTGTTAGGTACGAACACTTGCACTTCAGACAATATTTGTTTGAATTAAACGACTTTTGAGGTTTTAAAAACGATTTCCTGCCCTGCCGACTCGAGAGCTGCCTGCTGTGTTGCAGTGAATGAAACCAGTTTATTGTTACCATTGTTTATTCTTTTCACTGTACCATCTGGTGACTTCACTCCTCCATTACTCTCTCCCTCTCTCTCTTTCTTTCTCTCTGTTTACATTGTCCCCCCTCTCTCTCTCTCATCGTGCTTCCAGCGCTGCGTCATCTCTATTGAGAAGTGTGCGCTCTGAAACAAGGTCCTGACTGTGCAGAAAGCTGGAATAGTTCAGCAGCAAATTGGATGACTCCTTTTGTTTCTGGCCAAACAGCAACGTCTGTCGCATCGCCGCGTTCTCCGTCAAAAGATGTGAAAATTTCGTTAGAATCTTTTTTTGTGCCACGTTTGGACAATAAATGAGTCCGTCTTAACTCGATTGTTTCTGCCGCACGAGGCCGTTTGTGGAGCCAAGCAAGGGATTGCTAATAGATTGCCAGACAGCATCCCAAGGAGGTGATTTCAAATTAACGCCGTCACACGGAAAGAAAAACCTCGCCACGCTCCTGCTTCTTCTTGATTGACTCAATGAGAAATTTACATTTATAGCCACTCTGTCCCCGAGATCCTACGGGAAGTCCATTCTTTAAACTTCCAATGGCGTTTCAGTATTACCTCGTAGTAAAGTGATGGTACATCAGAGTGTGCTTTCAGCCTCTGGCTCCTCGTAACAAGCTCTGAGCAGATAGCCAGCCTCCAATTTCACGATATTTCCCCGAGGGCTGGCAAAACTGAATCGATGATCTCATGCACCTGACTAGACCATCTGCCTCAGTGTTAGACAATATATCCATGCCTAAAGTAAACATAATCACATATATATCAAATAGTAACCCAGGCCTTTGTAGCTCCTGTGTCCATGTGAGCGACAGGATTTGGCTGCTAAGTCATACATAGAAATAAATCTGCCAGCTATGCACACGCCGGTCTGTTGTGAGCAGAATGGTAGTACATTTATTTTCCAGTTTGTCCATAAAGCTACCTTTACGCTAAGAACAGCAGTCCGCTGTGCTCTGTCCATGCACTCCACCTTCATAAGTGCAGATGGAGCCACGCACTTTGCCGCTGTTCTTTCTGAATGACCAGGAGGCTGTAGCTCAGGGAGGAAAAAGGTTGTCGTGCTCTTTGCGTCGCACATTTTTTAATCATTCGTTTTAATAATGCCTATTGTTCCCCTTGGAAATAATAAAAAATTAAACTGTGCCAAATCAGTCCCATTATGTCCTAACAAATTTCTCAGCCATCCCTTTACTTGTTTTGATACCTATGTTTCCTTTGTCAAAACTTATTATGATTCTGTCACTGATATTTGCGGGACGTCTTCCAGATCCCGACATCCTGGCATCAGGAGAAAAACTACGCCTGCTGGAGTCTTAACCACTTATGGCTCTTGTCCTCGATGGTCTTTCAAAGTTGGAGCTGGTTCCATCCAAATTTGGGCTCAACAATGTCTTATCAGTGTCCTCCTAAAAAGTCCTCTGGTAGCATCGTTCTGCACCACCTGGCTCCAGACTTCCCTTCTCTTCCTTTGATGCTTCATAGTCTTCCGAGTATGTGTTTTGTGCCCACACTCGGTCAACTTATGCATGTGGAAATGTCTTATGAAACAGAGGCCAGAACAAGAGCGCAGTCCAGATGTCCTGCATGGGTACAACTTTGACAACCGAGACTTACTGCTCGCTGTTTCCGTGATGCTTTGGTGAAGCGTGAAAAAGGTCTATGGACAGTGTTTGACTCCCGCGAGTGACAATGCGCTGTCGGTTGCTGTCGCTCACAAGCTGCACTCAGGTCACTATAACTGGTCAAAAACATCACTTTTCTTGCAGCCCTTGTGGAAATGGACTGAAGACTGGATTTGTTCAGCTTAATCGTCCAAGAAATTACTCAAGAAAGAGTATTTGGTAAAAAGTCTACTCAAGTACTAACCAATCAAAACATCAATCGTTTAATCTTTAACCCTTTCATGCATGAATTATGATCCTTTAGGTCAGGACTTTTTTTTTCCAAAGTGTTTTTGAGTTTTTTAAGGCATAAAATTTTTTTTCTAGATTTATTTTTTCTATGTGATCAGTTGCAATTTTCTCCAAAAACAAAGTTTTTATTTGGAAAATACATCAGTAGTATTGGTCTTTAGGGGTTACTTGATGCTGCACAATATCTTTCTTTTTTACCTGCAAGTCCTCTGCAGTAGAAGGAGGGACTGAGTTGGTCGGCATGGTTTTTCATCTGCCAAATATTTGTAATTAACAAATATTTTCTTGCAGTCCCAGTCGATGGTGAGTAGTTGACAGTGTAGGATGCACTAGCTTCCACTTTAGCAGTCTGTGTGCATTTATAACATAAAATCCACAAGAAAACGGCTACTATGCATGAAAGGGTTAAAAATTACATCATAAGAAGGACCAAAAAATAAAATTATGTTGACATTTTGGTATTTAAAGACCAACATAAAAATCATTCCTAAAAGTAAATTTAGTTTTCCAAAAAGCTACTGAGGTGAACGCTGTTACTTTGAGTTGATTCAAGAAGGTTCAATACCCTTTTGCACGAACATGGGAGCTAACTGCTGCGTTCAAAGTGACATGCGCTCTGTCTTTATGAGATTTGCAGTGGCAAAGCATTAAAGTCTTCCCTCTTTATCCGTGCTATGGAGCTGCATGTGTCATATTAAGCCAAGCAAAGGAAGGGCAGATGGCGAGGACTCCCTCTGCTTCCTGACTCCCCTGACTCCCCCTGCTGTGGGGAGTCACTCATCTTCCCCTGGGGAGAGGGAAACGCAGAGGGAGTCGTTTCAATTAGCCAGATACCAGCGCAACAAAAAGCCCATCGTGCTCCCCGCTGCACTTCAAGCCCGGCCAGAGACGGCTAATCAAATCTCAGCAACGTCTGAGCACAAGAGCTACAGGAGGAAGCTAGTTCAGGAGGGAGGCGGTGGGGGGGCTGTAAGCTGTGGAATAGGTCAGGATGTTGCGTTTGCTCCGGCAGTTATTCTTTTTATTGTGTAGGGAGAGGCAGAGAGGAGATGAGGAAGAAGAGAAAAGTTGTAGATAGAAGTGAAATCACCACTGAAAATCTCTTGCACAGTATCACATTTAATATCACATGTCAGCCCTGAAAATTACAGTAACCCGATCAGCCAAGTGTCTGTTGCAGGGATTTGTGATTTTTCTTTCTTTCTTTCTTTCTCTCCTTTGCTCTCTCTCTTTTTTCTTTTTTGGAGATCATAGTCTCTTGGCAGCTTTGTTGTTCACAGGTGCTTTTTCTGATGTAACTTCAAAGCTCTGTGCTGTCTGAGCGGGGAGGAGGGTGGAGGGCGTTCTGGGCCTGACCAGCCGTACTTCCTTGTCCCTTTTCATGTGAAGAGTCATTTCTCTCTCTGACAAGCCGTTTGGAACAGAAGCTGGGGCCCCCGAGCACTAATTAGGGGTCACGGTGTCACGGCTCTCCCCTCTGACATCACGCGGGTGGGCAGAGGATGCTCCAAGTGCCTTGCAAAAGTATTTACACCTGTACAGCTTTTGCATGTTTGGCTAAATTGTTGCCACAAACGTCAATGTATTTTTGAGATAGACTAATATCATGTAGCCTGTTTATTTGTTGTTACATAACAGAGACTATGAAGAGTTTCCAAAAAGCTACTGAGGTAAACGCTGTTACTTTGAGTTGATTCAAAGTAACATCGTTTCCTTCATTGGAAAGGACTTGGTAATTATTCTGATGTTGTATGTCCCATTGTTATTTACAATTGTCATTATTATTAGTAGTATGTGTCTGTAGATTTTCTTGGGAGTCAGCTTGTGATCATTTTGCTTATGTAATATAATTTATTTGTTGGTTTCTTTCCACACAGTAAGTTGAACAGACATGCGACTACTATAACTTGGTTTCAATCACACATTTTTGACAATTATTGAGTCATTAAATTGAGATAAGGGGTAGGATTACATAAGTGTTCACTTTTTCCTTTTCAGACAGAAACATAGCGGTAAGCCAGTTATTTTTGTTCCTGGTTATAGGTGCACATGTTTTCTCTTGTCCTGGTTACTGGTTACTGGTTACTTGGCAAAAACAGTTTGAAATGATTAGATAAATGAAATGAAGTGAAATGATTGTGAAGCAGATGAAAAATGATAATGTACATTTGACTCGTACCTCCAGCCATTTTTTGAGATGTTTGTACCAACTTTGCACATTTTTTCGACCGTTCCGATTATGAATGTCCTGTTCTGACATATGAATACTATTTAAACCATTTCATTGCAGTTCTGGATGTTTGTTTAGCACTGACCTGCCGGAAGAGAAACCTCTGCTCACGTCTTTTTCAGCTGCTGAGGAGGTTGTATCTTAACATTGCTTTGCATTCTGCTCTAGTCATCTTCCATTCAACTCTGACCAACTTATAAAGACAAGATGTTTACATTTTAGTCTTAGAATTGAGCACCTTCTTCCACGCTGATGGAATTTCTCAGATGTTTTATGGCAAACTGCAGATTTTGTATGGCTTCTTTCATGCTACTCTTCCATAAACATCAAATTTATTGAACGTAGAATCAAAGTTGTTCCATCAAAGACTTTTTATATATTTTTTATATTATATATAGGTCTTTTTACCCAGACCAATACATATATATATTCACTAATGTACAGACCTACTAGGTATTCACAAAAGAGCTGCTAAGTTACAAAAAAAAAAAAAAACACTCTTGTGAAATGAATTTACTGCTTAGCTAACCAATAGCTTTTTAATATGGGTGATACGGCTTTCTGCTCAAGGCGGCAAAAGGGAGTGGGGTCACCGAGGCAAAAAAGTAATAATTACAATGCGTACACAGTAAAAGTACTGCAAGAAGTCGTTGGTGTCTTCAATGGGTGGCTAAAGCTGTTGAAGTTGGTATCTGAAATGAATGAAACACTGACCCACATGTTTGACGTGAACAGTTTCACTCATCAGAATGTAATGTTTGTTCAGCTGTTGACTGTATGGTGTTTCCTTTATAACTTTGTAATTTTGCGTATTTAAAAATTTTTATTATTTTTTTTTATGTGAAGCGCCTTGAACCGACTTTTTGCTGAAATATCAATCCAATATAATAATTGGATTGATTGATCTGATGTTTATGACTCAACAATGCTACCAAATATTTTTAATTAATTAAACATTAATATTATTACCATAGGGCTAGTATCATAGCTCCTTTTATTTATGAAAAGGAGCTTGACTCAGTTCAATGCCATCAAAATGATTTAGTCGTGTTGTTAAATGTCTAAATTTTATTATTATTCCATATGTAATGTGTGTTTATAAAGTCTCTGTCGCTCTGTCTGGTGAAAGACAGACAGCCAGCTGCCTCATCTGGCATCATGGCGTAAAAATAAAGCGTCCTACATTTTAAAACCGTTCTTGGAGCTCTTTTAATACTCGCAGTCATCGCTGTTACCGCTTCTTCCGACCAACATTTCCAAATTTACTGCAGCGGGGCTCCAGTCCTGCACAGTGGGGAGGAACGGAATGAGAGGCAGCCGTGGGAGATACCAAGTCGGGATGCGCTCAGAGGGGGGAGTCCCGCCGAAACAGAGGCGATATTCGACGTTTGGAATGTAATTTAGATTCTAATTACACTACTGGATGTATTATTTGGTAAAGTAAGAGCCTCGGTTGATGTAAGATGTCGCTGTAATGTTAGCTTGAAGCGAACAGAGAGCCTCCATCTTCCCCCGGGTCCCCCCTGTTCCCGCTCCCTCTCACCGCACATGTATTCCTATGCAGGGCGGCTGGCTGGGACACAACGGCTACAGCGGAGGCGGAGGAGCCACGACGCTTTCCCCCCAAACTGCCAGCAGACTTTTCCAAACTGGGATTTCATCCTTTTTCCGCTTTCAAGAGAAGGGTTTGGATATACCGTTTTGAAAGGAATAACGTGTTTTTGCCGTGTAAAGGTGGGTTTTGTTTCGCTTTCTTCAGACTTTTAAGCATTTGTCCGTTTTTATGAGTTCAGACTTTTACTGCCGCAGCGGTCTTTTTCTCTTTTTTCTTTCTTTTTTTTTAACGCTCAGCTATCCTCTGTGTGGTTAAAGTTACTAAACACACTCTCATATAATACTAACCATATTCACTTCAGATATACTTAAGCTTATTAAACATGCCATGGGCATTTTTTCTGACAGTTTTACCATTTCTGTCCAATGACAAAACCTTCCCTTCCAGAAGGAGGCTTCACCTCTGGTGACATCACTTAAGGCAGTTTTGGCTATACTCATTTGTTTTTTGTTTTTTTCTTATTGGCTCTTCCAGTCCACACAAGAGGCAAGCAAAGCAAGCGAAGAAAGAAAAAAAAAAAACAACAAACAAGTATGAGCTCAGACAGTAGATACTGCAAAAATTAAGGTGATCCAAAAAAAAAAAAAAAAAAATCTAGTTTTAGTGGAATTAATTAATTTTATTCATTCTTGTTGTCAACATTTGTACTCATCAGGGGTTGGGGGTCAAACGTTTCCTGAATCTGCCTTAAAAATCTGACAAAACTCACTCGCCTGCCACAATGTTTACTAATGCAGTTCCTGTGCCTCTTGTGACGTCATCGACCCAAATACAAGACAGACACAGCGGGATTAGTCTTTTTTCCCCCCGTCCTGCCTGCACAGTATTTTAAATAAACTTTGTATTTTGAAAAACTCTACAGTAGAAGCCGGGACTTTGTTTATTGTCAGCAGACAGAAATGATGGGAGTGGATCGCATCTTTAATATTCTTTGCTGATTTGGGCGTTACAAGATTTGGTAAGGAAAAATCTAGACATTTTTGTTGTTGTTGTTGTTGCTTACTGGCAGCGATGCTGGTTGGATATGTTGTTGTCCACCCACTTTGAATGTTATGTTTCAACGTTACGTTACGAAGCATCCAAAGTGGGTTAACTGGTCCAAAATATTTGCTTTAGCTCAAACTTCCACTCTTCTGGAATTAAAGTTATCCATAAAACAACTCAGCATCCTCCGTAGGGTGTGAATATGTCACTTAGTTAGTCCCTTGATCCATCTTTATTATACAGTGAAGGGAAGTTGTCTCATAGGGGTTGCACATGTGTAATTACCACACACACTCAGACGTAGTTTTCAGAGCTTAGAAAGAATGAAGACGTTAGCCTCGTGTAGTTATTATGATCCAACAAACTCTAGTTTGTTAGTTTTAGTGGTAATTAGATTTCTCCATCCGGGAATGTTAAAAATGCCCCCCCCCCCCCCCCCCAATACACACACACACACACACACACTCCACTTCTGTTTAATATTAGACCAGAAAGCAGTGCAGAGCAAACAGGCTTGTTTTCTCCTTCTTGGTCTGCAGTTTATTTAAAGCTGTAAACACGGTTCGGGTTCATCAATTCTGGTATGCATTGTTTCGAGTTAGACGTCGGAGCGTGTGTTGGCTCGAGCCCTTTTACCACGACAGTCAAACTCATATCCTCTGGCTGGTTGTTTTAACTCACTTTGTCGTTTGCCAAGACACTAATGACGCTAACACTATTACACAACGCACAAATGGTGTGTGAAAAAAAATAAACAGTTTACAGTGTTTCCTCAAACAGGTTTATTATTATTTTTTGGCTTGTTGTACATTCATCGTTCAACCCGGGGATTCCCCCACAATTTAGGTCTGGAGGCACATCCAGTTCGCTTTATGGGCAGGTTAATCACCCAGCTTTGACCCGCTGACGTTGTACAAACCAGTCATCCAAGGCTCCGCTCCAGAGAGGGAAGAAAAAACAAGTTGCTCTCTCGGCTCCGTTCTTTTTTGTTTAAAAGAAAACGGCTAATTTGGAAGGGAAGCGATGGAGCAGGTGTCGTCTGCGCAGGAAGAACCGGGCTTTAGCAGGAAACACTAAGGAAGTGTGTGTGAAACCCCCCCACCCCCCAAACAAAATTCCTGGTGTGTGTGTGTGTGTGTGTGTGTGTGTGTGTGTCCTGAGTCATTCAGATGAGTCTGTTGGAATGTCAGTGGGATGGTCCGTAATTACACAAGGCAGACCCTCTCTCTGCCATCGTCATTAAAGTTCTCGGGAGTCTTGGCATAATCGTTTCTGTATCTTCTGGAAGCGATCTCTGCTTTTCTGAATCAAATGTAAAATTTTTAACATTACTTTGAACATTTTACCAGTGAATACAACATGTTGTGCACCTGAAATACTAACAAGACGTAACCTACGATGTCAATGTCACGTTTTATCTTCGACACAGAGACCAGAATTAGATGATGATTAGAATGTTAAGGCTGATCTGATTCCTTCAATTTAAAACTGAAAAATCACAACAATTCTTGCTGTTGCGTAAATGCATAATTAAATGTGTTGGTACAATACTTTCTAAAAACTATCTTCTACATCTTATTTCCATTTATTTTGGTTCTGATCCCATTTTATTTGGCTAGTTGATCTTTGGTCTTGACCCTAAATAAACCAGCAATAATCATAGTCGACTTACTGTGTATGAGTCGTGTAATAACGTTTCTTTACAGTAAACTTTGAGTAAATTATGGAAAATGGCTTTAAATCATTGGATACAAAACTGTCACAAATGTCTTATGGTAGGCGACTTCGTTTCATCGACAGTAGGTCGGGTGCCAAGCAACCAAATCTTCAAAGTTACTGGCAGAAAGAGGAAATTATCAATAAAAATTAGAAGAGGAACTTCCTAAATGTTTCAGTGGTTGTTTTCAAGGTGTTTATTCTACAGGATATTCTAACATTCTGCTCTTCTGGTCTCTGTGGATGAACACAAGCTGTGCTAGTAGCTTGGTGGTGCTAAGCTAGTTTTCACACCAGAACTCTGCATGTTTTATCATCTGTAAATATCAGAGGTGCATCAGTCTGTTGTCTATAAACAAAGAAAATGTAAGAAAAAAAAAAAGGTAACTATGTCATTCTTTTGTTTCCTGTCAGATTCAAACCTACATTTTTTCACAAAACCTGAAGCGTTTGTGCTCAGTTTTATGTGCCGTAGTCAAATTGTTTGGAGTAGGTCCAAGCAATTTGTCTTACTCCTCAGTGATTTAAAAGTGTACCACCTCTTTTTTAAACCATTTGTCAAGAGCGGTGCCGCATCAGCATGTACATCTTTTATTCTTATGCTCTGAGTTTTCTTTTTTATTAATCTAACTAGATTGAAAAGCAGTACTTTCTGACTTTATCTCTTAGCGTTCCTTTAGCTTCGTCGCTGGGAGATTAGATGAAGGATGGACTGTATTTGGAGTGTCAAGACAAACTGACTGATTACGTAAAAAAACAAAAAAGAACGCGACAGCTCCATGGGAAAGAACAAGATTACAGTTTGTACTGAAGTATGTGAAACACTATCTGTTATTATGCGACTGCTCGTCTTATCTTCCCCAGGTCTAGAGTTTGAGGGTTTAGGCACATTGTCTTGGTGTAAGCTATCCAGGGTGCTGTGGGCTCGGTCCTTGAAGCTGCTGTAGTATTCACACCTTGTAGGTCAGGAAGGTTTATGACCCATGAATCATATAAGCGCTCCATCGTTAATGTGTTTTGACTATCTTTACGGCTGCTTAGGCTCTGAGTGTGCAAACCTTGGAGCTGGATGTCCTTACGTTAACTGCAGAGATGCTAAATTGTAGCTCCTCGCATCACCGCCGCAGGTTTCACCAAGGAGACGAAGGGGGGAAATTGGGTCGGCTCTTCCTGCATTTGTCTTCTTCTGTCCTTGTTTTTTCCCGTCTTGCTTGTTGGGCGGCTTGGGGTGAGGTGTTTTCAAGGAAGTGGACCAAAGGGATTCAACCTGCAGGCGTTCTCTTGAGGATGTTATCAGCTTGTTTCACATGCGTCTCACTGCAGCTCTTAAGGTTTCCTTCAGGATATTTTGTTTGCTTCAGCAGGATTGGTTGCAGGGTTATGTGCTCCTGAGAGACGCTTCCACATGTAGGTCAAACACCGGACACCGAGCTTTGCCTTTTACTTTTCTTTTTTTTTTTTTTTTTTAATCGGGGTAATCTTCATATTCGATTCAACGCTGGATTATTGCAGATGTGCGTGGATGTCCTCCTTCCCAATTTTCACAACTGTTTCGCAAACTTCCTGTCACTCCTCAGGTGTGACGGCTTTTCAACAAAGGGAGACAAAAGCTGCCGACAGGAAACAGATTAGTTCACCTGCTCCAACTGTGTTTTTTATCTGGCCGCAACAGAAAGTTTTCAATTAAATCTTAAAAAAAAAAAAAACATAGACACAGTGTTTGGCTGAGGTTTGCTGTAATTGCTGCTCTTTTTTTTCCCTCCTTACCCCCATCTTTGAGGGCGCTTGCACTATTTCTAGCATACGTAATGGCCGGGTTGATGTTTCTGTGGTGCATTGCACTGCGACTGCTAGTTTTGTGAGGTTACTCATGCTGAGTCCAAGCCTGAATGCTGGGCGGGGAGGGAAGGGAGCGACTGCTGACTCTGTTCAAACATGTCTGGCAGCACTGGCAGCTTGAGGTATGCCTGTCTCTCTGTGTGTGTGTGTAGGGGTGTGTGTGTGTGTGTGTGTGTCTTAGTATTTGCTCTGAGCCACATGGATGCCAGATGCTGTACTTGTTAAAAGTCATTTTTCCAATGTGAGCTCAAGTTGGACTTCTCGGAGAACTTGCTTCTTCAAACTTCAGGTACCTTTTCTTCTCTGATATAGAAAAGAAGCGTTTAAGCTGTTGCATATGTGGCCGTTTGTCTAAATGTCATTCAAAGTGCTGGAGATATAAAAGTTGATTAACTTAAAAGGGAACTTTCCTTACACTCTTCTCAAAAACAAGTTTTTAAAGCCGGATTGACCTCGGTGGATGCGATTCAAGCGCGGTGACGGTGCTGAAGAGCAGTTATAATATGCGACTAACTTTGGTGGGGTTTTTTTGTTGTTTCCTTATTTGCATATATTTCCACTTTACAAATCATGCCAATGATATTGAATGAGAGACGTCACATCGCTCAGCTGCTTGGAGGGTTTGTTTAGTTTTCTTTTTAGTGGAAAACATGAACAATTCAAAGTTGACAGGAAGTTTGAAGATATGACCAGATATTTATATTGTTGTTGGAAGACATTATTGACTTAAACACTTGAAAAAGACAAACACAACAAATACAGTTAAAATAAATATTGCCCTAAAGTTAAGACCTAAGCAAGTAATCAGCCGTTGGATCTTAAATCAAGCTATTTAATTCAAATGTAAAATAACTGCAACCTAAAATGAACCATGAAGAGTATTTTTATGCCTAACTAGAGATGCTTAGGGTACAAAATTCAACTATTTATTGCATTACGTCTTTTTGTGTTTTCCTGTTGCTGGTGTTTTGATTTGTGGGTTGTAAATGGTTGCTGGTTATCCAAGCCAGTATGCAGAAGGAATATTCTGATGAGACGTCTGACGGATATTCTGGATGAAAAAGACCCGTCTGGGATTAGCCGGTGGTATCAGAACACGAGCATTGGTGTTGAGATGTAAACGGACACGCCACACGTTATTCTTTGTCCACAGAGATATGTGCGCTCACATTAGTCTCACCCGCGCTCAGAATGTCATTATGCAAAAGATTGCTCTTACGGCACTCGAGCATGCATAAAAGCTAACAAAACTATAATTCCCTGAGTACAGAATGTGATCGTTTTTGATCAGCTCTTTGAGCTCATTACACAGATGGATATGAGAACGGCATTAAAGATAGTCTTTCTTAACTTCCTGCCATAAACCGTCCTCATTTATTTATATTAGTTGCCGAGATGGTGTCACATTTTGTTTGTGTGACAACGGTTGCTATAAAACAAGACTTTACTATTATAAAATACAAACATTATGACTTTAATATTTTAAAGTGTCTATGTCAACATATACTAGCAGCTAGCAAGGTTAGTGTAGCTTACATTAACAAAACAACAGCCACGATTGTGTGCATTCTCGAGATGCAGCCCTGACATTTCCAAAAGACTGCCAGCATTTCACAGTGACGCGTTGAAAGCTCAGAATAATAAAACAGATCAACAATGCGGTATTCTTTTGCTCTCCCTCACTCCTTCACTGTCTGAGCGAACCACAGCCGTCTCTCAACATCTTATAGAAACATGCAGCTTCCTCTTAAACATCTTCTTATGCGTCTGCTTCTTCCAACTTTATTTTAAACAGCTCACCAGTGCTGACGTTTGTTAACATTGAGCGACTTCCATGTGGCTCCTTAAAAATTCTTAAATTCACAAATCTAAAACTAAGGCCTTAAAATTTGTTTTTAAAAAAAATAAGTTGGCCTTAAATACTTTAATCACAAGTCTTAAGTTTTGTTGTAGCAGGACTATTTCACCTCATATTCTTTGTATTTAATTTTTTTGTGGGATTTGTTTGTTTGGCAAAGGTTTGGCTTGTGCGCAAGTCGTTGAGGCTTTTGGTAACGGCTACTGACATAGCCTTGCTGGCTAACTAGCAAGTGTAGAAAAGCTAGTACATTTCTGTAGCAATAAAGGGCTTACATTTCCTTCAATACAATCTTATAAATATCCTTAAAAAGTCTGAAATTTAAGCTGGTGAGACCTGCAGAAACCCTGAAGGAGTGTTGCTAATACCTGCTGTGGATCGTTTCTTGATGACTATCTGTTTCTCCTTTCTGGTTAGCGCATCCCCAGTTATGTCCGATGAAGAGCTAAAATGAAAAACATCCACTATATCATTTCAGTTAGCAACAGCAGAAATATTAGGGGTGCTACACTTTATTCAGATTTATCTTCCAAAATAGACTCTGAAGTTAAAATGTCTCACTCTGAACAGTTTAAGTCCTTCTTCCTGGGGCTAATAAACGATGTGTAAAGCCAACAGTATTCGCAGACACATGTTTCAAGGATGGCAGTTGCCAATCTGATTGTTTAAATCCATAACAAATTTTAATTTAGTACCTAGAAGGATTAAAAGGATTATTTCCATGGGGAATTACTTCTCCCCTAAAGACTAAATCCTGAAACAGCATTCTCATGAAGCCACCCAGGATTATTTTCCGTGCTTTTCTAAAGACATCATACCTCAGCCTCCCAGTTAATCTCCCGTTTACAGGCCTGACCTTCAGCAGCTTGTAAGCGTGATAAGTAATCAAGGCAGACACCCGAGTGTTCAACCATCTCGTTGTTGATTTGGAATCCGGAAACATGTAGATTGTGTTATTTATTGTATCTGTCAGCGTTGAGGAGGATCTCTTTGATTGCCTTCCTTGATAAGTCTTTTTTTTTTTTTCTTGAACAACAAGAAAAAAATAAATTGTGTCAGTGTAAAGATATCTAGTAGGTTATCCTTTGGGAAAGCGATCAGAAGTGTCTTAAACAAGCTGTGTTTTCCCAAACTTAGCCTTAAAACACTCAGGCACTTAAAAGAGTAGCACGTCAACATGTCTGCTGTTCCAGACTTATTTATCAGTGGCTCCACATACAGCTATGAAAGGCAAAAACCATGATTGAGGTTAGTTTATCAAGGCCAGCGCACCGTGTTTTCAGGACAGGACATGAAAGAAAGGAAGCAGTGCTGTTAGCGGGAAGCCAGGTTGTGACCAATGTGATTTCAACTAGTTGTCATCTCAGCAACATTTGTCAGGAACTGATTTATTGGTCTCTTTGCAGGGAATTAAAGCTGGAAAAGAACCAGCGTCCACATGGATTTAGAGGCTGTTGATTATTTATAAAATTATGCTGTCTCTTCAGAAACCCTATTTTGACATATGGCAGCACATGGAGCTTAAATTGCTTTAGATAGTGATGCACCATGGCCGTTTTATGGATGTAAAATACTGTAAACCTGTGTGAACAATTTCCAATCTCTAATCAATTTATTCCAGCTTTTTTTCCCCAAAAATATAATACAGTTTGGAGTGGGACTTAAATGCTTTAATTTTGATTAATTAATTATGTAGATTTTAAAACAATCAAGCATTTTTTTTTTTGTGTTATCCTTTAGTCCAAAGCGGGAACCTTTGTGTCTGTATATTTCAGGTACACTCTTAAATCTGATGCACAATTTGATAAACAATAGTGATAGGCAACAAAGCCGCATCTCTTTTCCCACTGGAGGTTGGCCTGTCCGATAAATTAGCAACAAAAATGGTTTTTGAATTGAAAATACTTAGTCAATATCTGGTTTTCAATTAAAATGCAATTAATTTTGATTAATTAATCACAGACCCTGTAATTAAAGAGTTTAACTGAATCCCACCACTAAATAAAACATTTTTCAGAACAGATTGAATAGTTTACCGACATTTTAAATGAAGACAAAATGATTATGCAGAGTTGACTGCAAAAGTTGTGCCAAGTTTTTTATATTAGCGATTAAAATGACTAGCATTGCTTAGCAACAGTTTCTGGTATGTACTCACTCCCTAGACCTTTACCTTTGTTTTGAGAGTTTCAAAAAGCTACATCTGCTGTACTTCATTCATCCTTTCTAGTATCTATTAGAAGTTTTGCTCTCTCTCTCACAGCCCGAATGCCTGGAAATGTCCAGAAATAGACTTTTTCCTGCTTTTTACCTTTGTGTGCTTCTTAATTGAAACACCTCAGTGGCGATTAAAGTATTGCCAAAGGCAGAACTGTAAATCTTCTTACAGACAGTAGCAACTTCTACACCATAGAGTGTTGTTGCTACCGCCACCTTGTCACATTTTGCCACAATGGCGGACAGATGAGACTTCTGTCGGATGGATTTTTTAAATTTCTGGCCAATCAAGCTGAAAACCTTCCTATTCAGCGCAGCAGTCAGTTTCTCTAAAAAATAGAGTACAACTTTCTAAATGAAGGCCTCCACTGTTGCCAAACAGAAAGAATTGCCAAGTATAGAAGTATATAAATTTTTTGATCAAATAAATGACCACTTAAACTAAGTAATGAAAAAGACTTTAATTTCTTTCGTTCCTCTTCCAGTGAGCGTTGAGTTTTTGTTTGAGGATTAGAGCTCAGATGTGCCGTTCCATGTTTTAGGGTTTTGTCAGAAGGTGGAGGGCACATGGAGGTGGTGTCTGTGTGGTGGGTTGTGCACATGAGGAATCAAAGGCCGCCATTGTGGGAATGAGAAGCAGATGTTAGCGAGGAATTCTCCTGACTGCAGCAGTTTTTCTTTTTCCTTTTTCATGCCTGAGCTCTGGACGCTTCCCGGCTCAAATCTCCCACCCTCCCGCCGTCTCACTCGTCGCTGTGTGGATCCATCCTCTTCGCTTTCTGTTTTCTTTGCTTTGATGAACACTGTACCTGAAGGGTTTGTTAAGTCGATGTGAATACACGGTGGTTCCTCTCTGAGCAGCTGAGGTTTCCTTTTGCCTTCTGTGCCTCTCTTTCTCTCTGGCTCTGTCAGCGTATCTGAGTCATAAAGAGAAAGATGCAGCTGTGACAGAGGTCCACTGTATTCCCTCGTGCCTGATTCACGTGGAAAAATTTTAAAATTATCGGGCAGTTGTCAAAACCTGATAGGCCAGAGGTCAGACGGGAAATCTCGCAAAATCTCTCGGGACCAAACGTGAGTTCAGAGTAAACAAATATGGCTGCCTCGGAGGAAGAAACAATTGTGATGGTGTTTAACAGAGAAAAAAAGAAACTTTTTTTGCATTTCTGATACAGATATCTTAAGTTTAGCATCGGCTGATACTAATGTGATCCAGAAGAACATCGCTAAATTGCCTTAAAAGATTGGGAAGCTATTGGTTTATTTAAGGGTGATTTAATAAACCAATACCTTTCCAAGGTTGGTCAAACAAGTAAAGACAAACCAAGTTTAATTTGTTCATTGGATTAATTAACTAGATCGGGCATATTGCCACTGATACTACTGGATATAGAATTTATTTTAATATCATGACCGATACAGATATTAACATCTGATCGACGCAGCTCTCTTCTGGTGTTCACTGACCGCCTGGTGCGCCGTTGCAGTTGTTTTATGATGGAAAGTGAGGTGTTTTCATCACCTCGTTTCTGATTGGCTTCACATTCAGCAATCTGCCTTCTCATTCGTCGTTGGGACAACACCAAGCAAGTTGCGATATCGAGCCAAAACCATCCGACATCTTGAATATCCCTGATATTAGATCAAAGCTGTCCTTGCCGGATGAACTAGGCATAAGTGTGCTCAGGTTAAGCTTTGAAGATGCGAGTGCGATTTGGACTTGTACATCACATCACAACATTCACTTCACTGTAGTGAAAGAGCTTAATTTGATTATTCAGCACTTTCTCCTCTGAACAGCCTGAAAGAAAGTCGACCTTGTCATTTGGTTTTAAAGTCATTATACTAGAAATGTTAGATGTGTTGATTACTTTTAACTTTTCCTGCCCAACTTTAAACCTATTAATGATGTTTATGTATAGTTATCTTTGGATTACCATTGACTCTATTAGCTTTTATCTTTCATGATAAATTGATGTGATAAATCATCACTTTTATCAAGTCCAGGGCACAGATGATAACTCAAGTGTCAGCATGACACTTGACTTGGGACACAATTAGGTCACAAAATAATTTGAGTTACTTTAACCCGTGGTCTTAGAGTCTCATTCATAGACTACTGGAGGCAGAAGAGATGGTGTACATCGAGTCTAGGGACTTGACCTGGACTTAGTGTAAAAGACTTTATGACCGATTTGGACTTAGACCGAAGGACTTGAAGTTTGACTTGGAGTTGGCAAAAAACGACCTTGAACCTCTCTGGTCCAGATTCAGTTTCATATTTGAAGACGCAATAGTAAGGCACTTCTATGACCCAAAGTGAGTAAAGGCCACTTATTGACAGCAGTAGATGTGTGAATGTGATACATGAAGCCATTCAGTTACATAAGGCTGTTTGAAACGCTAACCTTTACTGAACGATACTAGTTTCTGGTTTTCTTTTGAGATCTGACCTGCTGTCTTTTGAGTTTGGATAATTTGACATTTGTTTTGAGTGGAAAGCTGTAATAAAAGTCTGTTAAAGGCTGGTACTTAAAGCTTGTTCCAGGCTTTTAATACTTACAGGAAGTGGCCCAAAGAAATACAGAATTGACATTTTAAACCAGCTTTAGTGTTTTATGTTAGCATTAATCTTAATTAGTGCAGCTAGCGTTTAAGAAACAGCAGTGTGTCTGTCCATTTAGAGAATGTAGATCCTTACTTTAACTGTGGGATCTTCAGAATCCTGCCATCGTTTCCAAATGCAGCATGCTCCATCACAGCTTTCTGATTAACAGCACCCACACTGAAGAGTATTGTTTTCAGCACAGTAATGCTTGGGTATGGTGCATATACTAAGATGTTGAACAGAATCGTGAGGTTGACAATTCATTGAGTTTAAAATCCCAAAATATATGTTTATTGTAAAAAAAAAAAAAAAAAGATAAATTAAATTGCCGCTTCATAGGAAAAATGAATTGCTTAGAATAATCGATTAATTTCTACTATGGCTGTAAGGAGTAATTATTTTACTAATCAATTAATCTGTTTAATATTTTGATGTTTAATCAGACAAAAAATGGCACAATCTGCAGATTGTTTTTATAGATATGTTTTTTAATTTTTGTTTAAGAACAACAACTAACAGAACAAAAGCTCAGCAGTGCAGTCCAAAAGAGGCAAAAAGAAAAGATAGGGTGCATACATACTACCATCATTATATAGTCTACATCTATATCTACAGATTTTTTATCTACCCACTTAGTCTTTTTATACAATATTAGAAGTGCATTAAACAATGCAAGTAAACAAATAATTCAATTATTTTTTTAAAATAAGAAAATAAATATTTCATTGCCTTAAATACAAAAGTGCAAATTAGTGTAAGTCTGAATATGTTTGGATTTTTTTTTTTTTGTTCAGCAAATTAACTTTTTTTACTCCGTTTACTCCAGTTAGCATTTGATTAGTTGCTGAATATTTCAATAATTGATTAATCAAGCTTAGTCGCAACTAATCCGATTAATTGTTTCGTCCCTAATCTCCACTGGTCGTTTAATGTAAGGAAAGTATCAGCACATTTTCCCACACCCTAAACATGTGGGTGTGGGAAACACCCACAAGTTGTTTCACCACTTGCTGTTTCACCATTTTTATTCGTTTCTATTGGTTCATTTGTCAGCTCTGGTTCAGCTCTCTGGATGATTGACTAGATTGCTTCTCGCCCCAAATTAACCCCACTAACTGTCCTGCTGTAACAGCTGACAAATGGTTGCTAAAGAGAGAACAAGTTGGCCCGTCTGCCCGGCCTTGTGGTTCCCTTCAAGCTTCGCCCCTGTGCAGATAGATCTGTGGATGTGTGCAGAGCAGAAGGCGTGTGTTTTGTCAAGGTCAGCAGCAGTGCAGAGCCTCCTGGTTCATCAGCAAACCCAGTGGCTGCTCGCCTGCCTGCTCGCCTGTCTGCCTGCCTGCCTGTATGCCACTCTGTGCATCCAATCACCCGCTTTAATGAGAACTGATGCTGCACGCCTACAGCATGTATATTTATGTTCGGCTTTGGCCACAGTGCTCCTTGTCTCTGCAGAAACAAAGCAGTGTTCGAAGTGGATAGAGCAAAGCCTGAATGGGTTTTTAGTGCTGCAGGGTGTTATTTATTATCAGTCCAGGCAGTAATTTGAGCGGCTTTTTCAGCTTTAAAGTGTAACTTCCACCTTTTATGCGCATAGTTTATGCTTACAGAGCTGAGTTTAGCTCAGTTAGCCGTGCCCTCGCTGACCCCTGCCCCCCTTTTTAAATGCTAATAACTTTTCACTCTGTAACGTGAGCCTCACTGGTATCCATCCTATCTGTTTACAGTGATAGCGCGGCTTCAAGGCAAGCTGCTTTAAACAGGAAGAAGTGATAATGTGAACTGATTGTTCTGCGGCATTCTTTTGTCTGGCGTGAGATGTTTCACACCCTGTGAAGGTCTCACACCTCTTCAGGTGCAGCTCTGACTGGGAGTTGACGCTGTGCTTCCAGAGCAGCTGGTTTGTGCAGCTGCGATGTGTCTACACTTTGTCCCCAGTGGTTGTTTTGCAGGAGAGGTCGCAGTTGGGAACCAATAGCAGCACTTTTGAGAGGACACAGATTGAAAAGGGTTCGGGTGTTGGTAGCGTTACTCACGTCTGTAGCTTACCGGTAGTTTCTATTTTGTTTCAGTGGAACTGGATTTCCAGTGATTGAAATTGCGGTTTATTTTCTCACTAAATGGAGATGTCATTTTATTGAAGTGATTTAAGCTTTTCAGTACACCTGAAATACATTTAACACCAAAGGAAGATTGAGTTTTTATGCTTGTTATATGGCCCTGGTAAACGGGGTTCAGACCCCAGTTTGCACAGGAAAAGTGTAAAATAGCTTTAGAGTATAAAGTATAAATATGGAAAATATTCTGATCCACAGACTTTACTCCCCTTTTACCATAATCAAAATATTGTTTCTGAACTTTCTGAGAATGTTGGAGTTTTAAAATAAGCATAAAAAATAGTAGCTAAGACTGTGTGAATAAGCAATTAATCACATGATAAATTAAAGTGTGATATGTTCCATTATGATGAGGCATATTTCTTGAATGGTTATTTTCTGCTTATAGAGGGTCTACAATCTACTTCTTCCAGGTTTTGGTTGTGTGTGATTTTTTATTGTATTTTTATTTACTGTTTTTTGATTGCCTTGTATTCATTTTGAATATCTAAGCTGTCTGTTCTGTACGAAATTAAAATTTATTGATCTTTGTGTTGGCAAACTTGCCTTATTGTCATTATGCCATTACTACTATATTACTTGAAAACAGATTCATCTATTGGCTTGTAGCAAAATCAGCCAGGCTACACCAAGTGTAATTTTGTCAGATGTTGACATTACGCATGGCTGTTAAAAACAGAAAGTAGAGGCTGTAAACTAGCATGGGCCACACTTCAGTCCTCCCTACCATCCTGGAGATTTAGATTTTGAAATCTTTCTGTGTTTTGTGCCTCTAGTCAGGCAAAGACACACTTTTTCGAACTTCGCTGTCAATTATCAACCGTTTATAGATTTGCTACAAGTGCAGGTAACGATTATTTCATTGATCGATTATTCTGACGATTAGCTGATTAGTTGGATAAAGAAATTTATCACATTCTGACGGTTTTTCATTTAACCACTTAAGCATTTTCTTTAAAACGGTATTAGAAATACACTAAAAGATGCAAATAATTCAGTTACTTTTTTGAATACAAAAATAAACATTTCATTGCCTAAAATGCAATAACACAATTCCTTTAGAGAACATTTGCTTGTTTGAGAAAAATAGTGTCTACTAATCTGTTTATTTTTTTTAAATAATTGGACAGCAAAGGTGCTTAAAAGTAGAGTTTCTTCTTTAAGGAATTTGAATCAGATGAAGCTAAAACAGTGCCACTTGAGTTCTGGGTAGCATTAATTGAGCCAAAACACCTACAGTTTTGGCTTAATTAATGCTCTAAATGTGTTATTGTTGCAGCTAATTACCTTTTTTTAAGTTTGCATACCCCAATTAACAATAAATTAGCTAGTAAGTTAGTTTCAGTAATCGATTAATCCTGATTAATTTGATTAATCGCGATTAATCAAATTCATCAAAATTAATTTGATTAATCCTTACATACTGCATTAAAAACTCATTTATGAGTCGCTTTGCTTGGAGTTTTTCTGCAGCATTCTCACCTCATCCATTTCCAAACCAGCCACTTGTTTTTCTGGAGTCACTGACATTCTTCTAAAATGTTTTTTCTATGTTTCTAGATGTAAACACAAAATATTTCCTTTTTTCTCTCCATCTCTCTGCTCTGTCAGATGCTTTCAGTGTGGGTTTGTTATCTGTCATTGCTGCTCAAACGGTGAAACCTGTTTTCGAATGACTCCTGTCTTGTGCGTCTTTCCAGCGGGGCGGCTGCTTCCAGGCTCCCCATGCCCTCTCCCGTCACCTCTGCTTGGCCTGCCGAGCCCACAGTCGTACCTCCTCTGGGCTGCAGCTGAAGCGGGACAGCAGAAACTGGACGCGGTGGTGTCAGAGCCAGCGGTGGTGGAGGTGGGTCGTCACAGGCCCCAGGACCCCCGATAGCAGGCGGAGAAAGGCCTGCGTTGTTCCGCCTCCTGCCACTCTAAGATGAACAGACTGAGCTTCCATAACAACAAAACAATGCAGGACCGCCGCTGTGTCTGTGTCTTTTTGCCCAATGATGACACTCTCAATATCATCGTCAATGTGAGTGAACACTTTTTTTTCCCTTTGCGTATGATTTATTTACAGATATGAAAATATAACAAGAAGTGTTTATTACTTTGACCTTTTCGCCTGATTGTGTCGATCTTTGAACGATTATTGACAGAACAAAATAGCTTGAAGTAAAGAACAAGATGTGTGTGTGTTTTTTTATATAACTAGGGCTGAAGCAATTAATCTGATTAATTATGATGAATTGATTATTGAAATAATTGTCAAGTAATTTAGTAATTGACTGGAATATGCAGACTCTGAAAAAGGCCATTTGCTGAGAGAACACAGTGAGGGGAGCAATTAAACACAAACTAAAAATGTATGTGTTTTTTTTTTCCATTGAATACAAAAAAAGTTTTCTTGTTGATATTCAATAGGTGTCAATATTTTCTACTCTTATCTGGAGTCCTTCTGGTTTGTCCATTGGTCCGTTTTTGTCCATTGGTCGCCTGTTGCACAATGTTTAGAAGAAGAACCTCTTTCTGTTAAATGAAGCATTTCATTGTGCATTAATGGATAATCCAGACACGACAGCCTTGCCCAGAAAAGGTTGTTTTTTTTCTTAAAATGTGCTGCTAATCTATTTGTATTTAAAATAGTTTCAACCAGGTACACAGTGATTCTATTGTCTGTATTTGTCTGTAAATATGTTCTTGTTAGTTGCAGCCCTTGTTATAACTTTTGTTATTTCTGAGAAAAACTTAAAATCTCCTGAATTTCCCTTGTAAGGTGAAGACTCTGTGCCAGGAACTGTTGGACCAGGTTTGCGATCTCCTCCGGCTGAAGGACTGTCATCTGTTCGGGCTCAGCGTCATTCAGAGTAAGGCATCTCTCCTCTTCCTTCGATATTTCATTCATACGGTAGCCCTGCTTCGCTGATCTCATGACAGAAAGCGGTTAGAAACCGAGTTAAAAAGAACAAAAAAACGCTGACAGTTTTAACTCCTTTCTGCTTTCCACAAGTCTTGCTCTCTCTCGCTGCCTCACAGCCCGAATGAACTGCAAAGAGATATCTTCCTATTAAACTGCGTGTCACAAAAACTAAAAAAAAATAGAAAGTAGGCTGTAACTTTTTCGGTAACTTGACAGGAAAGCACAAATCTGCCCTGAACACACTTTTCCACACCTTACCTGTCATGCTGCAGCCTAGCAACGCGCAGTCACCTTATCATGGCCGCCTCCCGCTGAGCTCCAGTTGTTTTTGACAGCGGCAGGTTGAAGGGTTGACAGAGTGAGTCACTGAGTCTGCACCGCGGCGAGGAGGCAGCTGGTGACAGTTGCGGGCAGTGACAAGTCAGGGAAGCGGGGAGTCATGGGAGGGAATCCGTTGCAAAAGCAGTGTTTTTCACTCAGCGTGGCTCCTGATGAGCTGATGGCAGTGCAGCGGGTCAGCTGAGCGGGAGCCAGTGGCTCTCATTGAGGGACATTCCTGGAGTGCTTGTCTGAGCAGCATAAAATCCCCGAGGCAAACAGAGAGGCCACCCTCTCCCCATCTGTCACCTGCTGTCCTCCTGGAGACGGGGTGTCCTCCGGACCGGAGTTCAGACATCCGTCTGATTGATGAATAAGCCTTACATCTAATATTGCTGCATAAAAATATGTTTTTTTTCGCTTGTATTTTTGAACGGGTGGGACAAAGTTTGAACTTGCTTGGCAGTAAAATCATCTGATTTCTTAACAGCGGAGCACAAATCTAATTTGTGTTTTATGGCGACCGTGTCAAAACGTTCAAATTAAAAATGCTGGAATGATTTGTGATATTTGTTCTTAATGGCGATATTTTATGAAAACAATCAAAGTCCTTAGATTTTTTTTTTTTATATATATAAAAGGCTCCATTAAAAGTAAGTAAGTTGTTTGTGTCAGCTCTGTTTTCCATTTTCTCTGTATTTACGTTGTGTCTCTCGGCAACAAGGAACAAGGTCATTCTTTCTTCAGAAATACTCGCTTTTTGTAGCAAAGTTTAACAACTGGGTGGACCCGGTCGTTAAATGTTTTTGGCATCTCCTGTGAAATGAGAATGAAAACAAAAAACGTGTGTTGTACCTAACTTTTTCCATTTCAAGGTTTTTTATTTGTCTGCATCTTTTTCTTGTGGATTAGTGAAAGTTTCTCCAACATCTGCTTGTGTTGAATAAGTGAGTGAAGCCTGCTTTTCTGACCCACAGATAATGAACACATCTACATGGAGTTGGACCAGAAGCTGTCCAAGTACTGCCCCAAAGAGTGGAAGAGAGAAGCCAGCAAGGTGAGAAAAAAACATTATGTGACATTTAGCTCAGAATCAACTCGTTTAAATAAATACAGAAAATGCAATTTCAACATTGTTTTTACTCACACTGGTAAGAAAAAAATAAGGTGTAGATGAGAAGACGACAATTGACAGTCCCCAAACTTCTAATGTGCAAAAATTACACGTTTGTCAGCAAAACTTTTCTTAGAGAATGCAGTTTGTTTGGGTTTTGAGGTGTTCGTAAATACTAGCACAAAGATCTGATGCTCTATCTTGTTTACAACGTTTAACTGCATTACATAACCCCTTGAAATGGAATTAATGCATTCATGTGGTGACTTGGCTCTGTTGTTGCTGGGTTTTTATTTAAACCATGCCTGTTATTGAAGGATTTAACTTGTCAGAAAATTACAGTAAACATTACAAAAATGAAGGATCTTTAAGGATGTTTTCAGACCTGACAGTCCGGTACACGAATACCGGACTATCAGTATCAGTTTCTTACAGCTACTACTATTAGAGACCAAAGTTGCAATATTTGTTTCATTTCTACTTGGTGCGGTTTGCTTTTCTACTGCGCTGTCAAACGAACCAAACCTTTTGAAAAACTAATTCCCCTCCTGGCCTGTGGTGGCACTGTAACAAGAACCACTGAAGGAAATATTATGAAAACCTCATTAGAAAACATCAGCGCAACTTCTTTCTTCATAAAATGTAAACAAATATGGAGCAGCGTCAAATTTTAGTGGTTGTAGAAGGTTTGGTCATTGGTAAACGTCCATGAGCCATTTCTCTCGCTAGCGCTAGACTCTCGCGTTAGTTTTGGTTGTATTTACCCAGAATGCCCTGCAGTAATAGTCCACTTCCTGCCTTTGAAACAGGCTCCAGTCTGCTTGGCGTTCACATGAGTATGCGAACTGCACCAGAGTTCACTTCAACAGAACTGAGACTGAACTGAGGTTTTTAAGCAAATCACAGTTTGGTTTTTTGGTCCGTGTCAGAGTTCGATTACGAATTCAAAAAATGGGCCAAACTTTCCATGCAAAAGAAGTATAGTTCAATAGTTAGTTGAACTATAGTTCTATTACCAAAATATTCTTTGTGGTTCTAAAAAAAATATTTAGAACCAATATTTTGTTGCACTTTCAGCCTTTCTTCTGTGCTGCAGTGATTGATGTGTTTCCTCATGTGTGTTTCCAGGGTATTGACCAGTTTGGGCCTCCGATGATCATTCACTTCAGAGCTCAGTATTATGTGGAGAACGGGAGATTAATCAGGTCAGTAAAGCTACTGTGAATTCACCATCTTTCACAGTAATGTCAGAAACTTGAGCTGACTGTGCCGCGCTCTGTGTGTCGTGCAGTGACCGGGTAGCCAGGTACTACTACTACTGGCACCTGAGGAAGCAGGTGCTGCTCTCACAGTGCATCCAAAGAGAGGAGGCCTACTTCCTCCTGGCAGCCTTCGCTCTCCAGGCCGACCTCGGGAATTTCAAACGCAACAAGCACTTTGGGAAGTACTTTGAACCTGAGGCCTACTTCCCCCAATGGGTGAGTGGGACTCACAAGCAGCATGCGGAAGGTCTTCTGTTCATGTCGCACTTCTTTAATTTAAATAATAATTTAGGTAATACAGTATGTTCTTCTATTTAGATATGTCACAACACCTTCTTTCAGATTTTGTTCCCAAATCCTGGTGTATGTTAATTGTATTTATTATAATAGACAAAAAGTAGTGCATACTGGGAAAACTGGAGGGAAACTGCAGATTTTCTGAGTTGGTTACTTTGTAGAACGACCTTCACTGAAGTTTATAGCTGCAAGTCTTTTCAATAATTTTTCCACCTGTTTTGCATACCTACAGACAATTTTTTTTTTGCTTGTTTCTCTTTGCAAAAGAGCTCAAATTCAGTCAGATTAGATGTGAGTTTGAACACAGATTCTCTTGCATTCAGGTCTGAACTTTGACTGAACCATTGTGACACATAGATATGCTTACATCTAAACCACTCCATTGTGGCTCCGCCTGCAGAAACTTTTTATCTATAAATAAATAAACGTTTCGTCAAAATGGCCAGATCAGGCCACTAAACATTTTACGGGGGAAGAGCTAAACAAATTAAAATAATATTATAATATAATAATTTTAATTTATTTATTTATTTTTGCATTTATGTAACATGTATGTCTTCATTGAAGAAGTTTTCTATGACATGAACATGATTATAATGGAGGCCAATTTGGTATCCAGTATTTTTAGAGGGGACATGGCACCCTGAACCCACCCCTTGGGGTCACCACTGACCCCAGGAGTTTTTTTTTCAGTAATGTTCTCTGAGAAACTTTTGAGGCCATCACAAAACAGTTGAATTTATAACAAGATTAAATCACACACACAGTTTTACACCTTTAGTGTCCTGACCCCAAGAGTGGAGAGTCCTGGATAAAACTCTACTCTACTACCTTTGTTTTAGCATGTGGCCCGATGAAAACTGGGAGTCCTAGTTTATTTTTGACCCTGAAAGTGGCACACAGAGTTTCTAAAGATGACTATTCTGGTAACATCGGCCCTCTGACGGCCACACCCGTCTGATTGCCCTCCGCTTCCTGTGATTAGCCCCCCTGCCTCTTTATCGCAGCACAAACCGGTGCCTACAGGAAATTGTTGGAATGTCAACAATGTACGCTTTCCCCAAAGCAAATCTCACACAGATTTAGCCGCAGCACACGGAGATGACTTAGTCACTGGATCAGCCAGAAGTTCGGAGGCCGTACTTCCGGTCAACGTTTCTGGCCAGCGCTCAGGCCGCCCTCTCTGGCGTCTGTTCGCCCCGCGCCAGGCGGCTTCGGCACTTACGTCGCCTTCGCTCTCTGGAGCCTGACGGCTCCCTCTGCCTCTCCTCCTGCTCAGGTGATAGCCAAGCGTGGCCGGGAGTACATCCTGAGGCACATCCCCAACATGCACAAGGACCAGTTTGCACTCACCGCCTCAGAGGCGCACCTCAAGTACATAAAGGAGTGCGCTCAGCTCGACGACGTCACAGTGCACTACTACAGGCTGTACAAGGTGAGAAAAGCTCCGGCAGCTCACTGGATTTCATGTTCTGTTCAATTCTCTCCTCATCCGTTTTCCTCCCTGACAACAGGATAAGAAGGAAGTTGAGGCGTCTCTCACACTGGGTCTGACCTTACGTGGAATCCAGATATTTCAGGTAAAGTCTCTTCATTACCAATAAGAGGCTGAATTGTGCTGATTTTAAGGTCTCAAAACAATTTAATGTCATTTTCTGTAAGCATGACATGTGGGGATGTCTTTGGTCTCACAAAAGTATTCATAGTTTTTTTTTTTTTCACATTTTGTCACACTACACTGCAAACATTTTTGTGCAGTTTTTAATGCAAAAATGTTAGTACACATGAAAGAAGATTAAAGTAACTTTTCAGCAAGAAATAAGAGCGTGTCTCAAGTCAATAATTTAAAAAAATTGATGAAAAGCTACTAGTTCGACTGGCAGGTCTTTTCACTTACTACAAAATATTTTTCCATGTTATAAATGAAATAATCTGTCAGTGGAAATAATACTTTTTCATCAATATTAAAAACTATTGTATCCAACGGGCTCCTATTTCTCACTGAAAAGTTACTTGTAACTTAGTTTTGTCTTATTTCAAGTGTGCTAACATTTTTGCAATTGAAACTAGAAAAGATTTTGGGTTTTTGGGGGTGACAGGATGCTGAAAAGTTAAAACAAACAAACAAAAAAAACAGAGTACTTTTGCAAGACCAAAGACATTTCCACGTGTCTTTTTTGCAGTATTTTGTGGATCATAAAGTAAGCCGTTGTTGCAGCTGCAGAAAAAGGTGCTTCTACAAAGTAATAACTCACAGGACAGAATTATAGATGCACGCCACACTTTTCAGATGTTTTATTGGTTAAAAGTTTAAAACCAGGTATCATTTTTCTTCCACTTTCCAATTATTCACCGCTGGAAAAAAAAGAGAATGGAGCTGCAACTTAAAAAAATTATGTTAATAATGTTAATAACTCAATAAAGTTTGTCAATCTCACTTTATTTATGATTGTTTAACTTCTTCACAGATGAATTAACTTCATAAATGAACTTGGATGAATTTAATGTGATTCCTTGTGATCAATCAAAGCTATATATTTAAGTCAGATCACCCGTTCTCTATGTTTTCAGGAGGGAAAAGTAAAGTTTCAAAGCACGGATACCTTAGCGATGCAACATATCTCTGTAGAAGTAGGACGTTTCTCAGGTTGCAGCAGTGTTGTCCTTGTTTCTTTGTTTAGTCCTCACTCCCGTCCTCTGTGTTGCAGAACGTCGGCTCGGTCAGGCAGCTTCTGTACGACTTCCCCTGGACCAACGTGGGCAAACTCGTTTTTGTGGTGAGTCGAATGGCGGCGGCGCCACATTTTCCTCAGAAAGGCTCTTCTTCCTGAGTTCCTAAACCGGCCGCAGCATCGATTAAAAACGGTGAATCCTCCTGGGTTTCGGAGTGGATGCGTGCGGAAGAGCGAGCTCTTACACAGGAAACCTTTACGCAAGGCCTCGTTTTTCCCTCCAAGTCCTCTGGAAACAATCAGGGATTTTGAAAGACTTTCCTCACTCAGGCACACACACACACAAACACACTCTGCACACTTCACGTGAATTTTTAGTCATCAGCAAAAACAATTTCTCCCTTTTGATAAACACGCCTCGTGCTTCATTGATTTTATTATTAACCCTGCGGCCGTTAAAAGGAACCTTGTTGAATCTCCTCGTCTTTGCTCTGACTCAGCGCGTTGTTCGGCTGAGCCCAGCAGTCGCTCCGCTCTAAGTGTGCCAGAGAAGCTCTCAATATATCCGGGGGGCGGGGGGGGTTTCTGCCAGCTCGCCGTTTTTCTCCATCTGGACGCATAAAAGAGCCTGAAAGGTATCTGGATGTTTTAAACATAATTGAAACGTCTGGATTCATCATTTTGTTTTGGGGTTTGCTGTGATAGACGTCCTGTTTTCCCTCGTTTTTTTATTTATTATTTTTTTGGGTGGTTTTACCGCGCGGAGCGTCATGACAGCGAGCCGTGGAGGGGCTGCGGTTTGGTGGCCTGGACCCGGACGGTTTGTCCCGCCCTTATTCAGAATAGCAAAAGGCTTCCAGCTTCACCCAACCCATGGGTCGGGTCAAGCTCACCGGCGGGCGAGTCTTGACAGCGAGCGAGCGAAGCAGAGCGCGGAGGGACGGACGGGGAGTTCAATAAACACCAGATGTTAGGAAGGTTCAGGGGAAAGAATGGGGGCTCTGGACTTGAGATAAAACATTCCAGGAAGGCGGGGCGTGTTTTAGACTGGCAGATTTTTTTATTTTGCATCTTGCCTTAATTTGATCCTGATGTTTCACAAGAATGGCAGAAAAGGCTTGTGATGCTGCTGGAATATCTAGGAAGATATTATTTCAACCTTCATCATGTTTCTAAAAAACTCTTAATATCTATTTCATCTAAATGTCTATTGAGTGTTTTCAAGGTTTGGAAAGTGCTTGATTTCTGTAAAAAGTCCTTGAAAGTGCTTGATATTAAAACCGCACCATTATGTAATAAGGTGTAATCTAATGTTTTGTTAAATGCCTAAATATGGAAAACATAATTTAGAGTTGGAACCAGATATTTTCACCCACCTACTAAAAAGATACAAATACATTTTTTTGTCACGATCTGAAGTTAAATCAAAATACACTTCTCTTATTTTAAGCTAGTTAGAATTTCCAAAATTATTTCATTTCGCTAAATACCAGAAAACGTAATGGGAACCTTTTTTTTTTTTTAGAGATTTCTTTTGTAACTTTCTTCATATTTTGTGTTTTGGCATTTAATTTGAGCAGGAAGGTGATTTACCTTAAGACAATTTGTTTGGATTGTTTCAATGTATTGAATATGTATTATTCCTAACGGCTCTGTGTAATAGAAATAAAAGTTGGCTTATATTTTACACATTAAAAACACAACATTGAAATAAACAAAGCTTAGTTCAGCCCTGCAATCAGAACTTAGATCAAATAAGAAGAAAAATATTCAGATGTGTACAAGAAAGAGACACACAAACAGATGGTTTTAGACAAATTTAAAGACAAAATATGGGGGGGGGAGGGAAGGAAAACATAAACCGATTACATTTTTTCATGTGTCCAGCCAACAAGTCCTCTCTCTGGAAAATCATCAGAATTCTGCATGAGAAAATAAAGAACAGAAACATGAACTTTCATGTTTGGCAACAAGGAGGGTTTGGCTGCTTGACCCTAAACCCTCCAGCCTGTTTGCCACTTTTAAAATGTTTTACTTCCCCTCTCTGTATTCCCTCAGGGGAAAAAGTTTGAGATCCTCCCCGATGGCCTGCCCTCGGCCCGGAAGCTCATATATTACACGGGCTGCCCGCTGCGCTCCCGCCACCTGCTGCAGCTGCTCAGCAACAGCCACCGGCTCTACATGAACCTGCAGCCCGTCCTCAAGCAGGTCCGTCGGCTGGAGGAAAACGAAGGTGATTTCATTTACGCACGGTGCTCCGCTAAAGTGTTCACACCCCTTGAACCGCGGTGTGTGGTCCGGTCCATTAGGGTCCAAAAGTGCTGCATAATTGTGAAGTGGAAGGAAAAGGAAGCATGGTTTTGCAAGTGTGGTGTACATTTATATTAAATTCATCCTTATATTCAATTAAAAATACTTAATCCAGAATCTTAAAAAAAAAAAAGAAATATTTTAAGATTGTTAATTATCAACGTGTTAAATATTAAAGTCTTCTCATGTTGTCGTAACTCCAGAGAAGAAGCAGTACCGGGAGTCGTACATCAGCGACGCCCTGGAACTGGACATGGAGCAGCTGGACAAGCGTTCCCGCGCCAGCGGCAGCAGCGCCGGCAGCGTGTCCCACCACAAGCGCCTCTCCCGCCACTCCACCAACAGCCACGGCAGCTCACACACGTCCGGCATCGAGACGGACAGCTTCAGGGCCCCGGGTCAGGCCCCTCACCGGCCCCTGCGCACCTGCAGCTCCTCCACCACCAGCCACGGCAGCTCCCACACCTCGGGCATCGAGAGCAGCGGCAAAGAGCGCATCCTGGACGACGACGGTGAGAGTGGATGCTTTGTTCTGTATTTAGGCTGATGTGTTTTTAGTTTAGCTCACAGAGATGTGCAGTGAGATGTTTTGTTTCACAAGGTTAGACTTTAAGGTCCAGTGCTTTTTAAACTTTGTGTCGTTTCTTCTGGAAACATGGTCATGCACAGCTATGCAGACGACACTCAGGTTTATGCTGCGTGTCCTGATGACACGAGCCTTACATGAGAGATCTGACCTTGACTACGTTCTTCTGCTCAGCCAGGGGAAAACAGGTCTTACTTGCTCCTTCAACCAAGAATTTTTAGGACTTAGGGAATAATTTTGATAAAATAATTTTATCTTTATATTCGTTTTATTTTACCTGTTTTCAATTAGTACCATAATTCTATATTTTTTCCATTCATTTTTGCACCATTATCAAAATTTGTGTCGATGCCAATATTATATATTCGGCCAATGAACAAATGGTGTCGTCAAGATGGTGATAAATATTGGTTGTTAATATCGTATCGGGACGATACCGATATGTTAAAAAACTTCCTTTTTTAAATGTATTTATTAAATAATTTATCCATTTTTCTACTTTAGCTCATGTTTCTTTCATTAGCACAGTTTGCTTATAATTTAGCTACTTTATTTACTTATTTACTTGAGTTTTCATTCCTCTTTACTTCCTTTTAGATAAGAAGAAAGTAAAGGTTTGTGTCTGTATTATAACAAACAGATAAAAGATTCATTTTCTGCCTATTAATCTCTTTTGACATGTTTTCATGTTTTTTGTTATTGTTTTTCTCTTGTGGGAGGTTTGTGTTTTTGCCTTGGACTACATCCTATAAAAGCTGCTCTACAGGGGAGAGTTTGATGTATCTGCTAGGGGATTTCAGGCATTTGAACCAGTTTCTTTGAAGTTTTGTGTTTTCTTTCCTCTGACCTTGTTTTTGTGCCCAGCAGAGATCGAGATGCTGGTCGACGACCCCAAAGACTACGAGGAGCTTCACGAGATGGCTCTGGATCAGGAGCTGTGCATCCACATCACCGAGGACATGCTGACGATGTCACCAGACCAGACCAACGGATATTCGGGTACAGAAGTTCAGGGAACGACACGCAGCGTCCGCCTTCCTGTGACTTGCTCCAAAACGTTTGTGTTTTGTCTTCTTTTCAGGTCTGATAGTTAAAGACATCAGCTCCTCCACCTCCAGCTCCTCGGAGACCGTCGTCAAGATGAGAGGACAGAGCATCGAGTCGCTGCCTCAGGTAAGTCCCGACTCATTTCAGCAACATGCGGCAACACCACTGAGACGAAGCAAACCCAGGGTGAAATACGACGACAAACCTCCAAAGTGTTTTGAAGTTATTTTCAGCCTAGTTATGCGGTCCAGCCTAATTTAACACAGTCGGTTCCACCCTTCCAGAGGTAAACGTTCAACCAGTGTGGCTCTTTTTTTTTCCCTCTCCCTTTGAAAGCCACATAATTTAGCATAAACATGCAACAGTACCACAGGGATGACTTAGTCTGAAGATCTGATTGATCTGACAGCAGCATGGGGCAGTTTTGCAGTGTCAGGAACTGAAAAAAGTGATTTTACAGGTCTGTCTAAGTATAGATTATTCTTGAAAGTGTGGCAATTCAAGAAAAATACAAAATTTAGTTCTGCTGCACATTTTGGTACAGATAGAAGTGCTTTATTTCCAATTGGGGAAGAAAGATTTCAGACAAATTAAAATTTTATTAAAATACAAGGACAACATCTATTCAAATCCTGCTTTTATTGCTCCAAACCGACTACATTTTTGCTATTTTTTTGAATGCGTATGTTAATGCCTAGTAGACCAAAGGCCGCTCCAAAAGCAGGAATTTAACTATAGCGCAGTGCATTCTGGGTAATTAAAATCAAAACAAACACTTGTGTCTTGCAGGCGACTGTGGGCTGATGTTTTTCAACTAGTTCAGATAGTTTGGCTCAGCGCAGTGTGAAAGAGAACCGCTGAAAATGTAATAAATGTTGCTATTTTTCTAAGCTGTAAGCTACCGGCACACCGAAACGGGTTTCAACCTCATTTGGTCGCCAAGGAAACCAAAAGGCTTAATAAAAGTAATGGCAACATTGTTCCTTTTCACATTCACAGACGACTACGAGCCGGAAGCCTCAGTCCTCCACTGACCGCCACAGCCAATCGCTGGACGACATCCGGCTCTACCAGAAGGACTGCCAGCAGTGGGCGGAGCTTTGCCAGGACACCGCCCACAGCTACACGTTCGGCTGCGCCCAGGAACTGAACGACGGCGAGGGACACCAGGGCCTGTCGGAGCAGCGTGGCGGCGCGCTCGGCGAGCCGCAGCCCTTCCCCATCAAGCGGACGAACAAGTACTTCTCCCTGGACCTGACCAACGACGAGGTGCCCGAGTTTGTGGTGTGACGGTTTGTGGCGGACGAGGGCGGCACGTTTGCTAACGGTTAGCAAACCAGCGATGAGAAAGCTCGCCCACTTCCTGAGACTGACCCGAAGGCGAAGAGGATTCGGGTGAAGAGAGACATGTTGACAGAACAAATGGCTGAACGGAGTTTGTTTTTGTTCAAAGGTAACAAAAGGGATCCTTCTATCTTTATGTTTTTGTTTCAGCCGCTTTTTGAAGCCATGCAAAGACTGGACGTAAAAAAAGACAAGCAGGACTGTTTGTAAATAAATCTTCTGGGCTGCAAGCCAAAAACAAAAAGTGGAGTTAAACTAGATGCCTGATTCTACGTCCACCGTTCCTCCGGCGCGACGAACTGGAGCTGCGATCATCATCATCTTCTTCTTCTTCGCATAAACTAAACCGATGTGAACACACCACCGCCGTGCCTTGGCAACACTATGCAGGTGTCGAACGCGCTCCTTGACAATCACAGCCCTCTCCCAACGTTCAAGCCATGAAGATTGAAGGTTCTGCAATCTCTTAAACCTCTCATTCACATTTAAGTCAGCGAATCGAGCTCGCTCCGTAGCTTTTTACACGGTTTCACGACGTTTCTATTCGTCCTGTGACATTTAGCCGAGTTTCCAGGCAGGAGTGAGCCTGAGAGAACTCGTACATGTTCCAGCATGCATGTTTTGTGGCCAAAATATGATTCTGTGAGATCTGGAGTCAAAAGTGGAGCTGTCAGCCAAAACAACCCATGCATGTTAACGCTTTTTTTTTTTTTTTACACTTCTAGCCTTCTGTCAGAGCTGATTTGTTATCTTTTTTATTTTTTTTAATTTTTTTATGGAATCTGTTTTGTTGTTTTTATTTCACATCCTCCTCCAACCAAAAAAGAAACAAAAACATTTTTTAGATGTATTTTTATATTTAATAAAAACATAGTGTATGTTTAGATATTATCCTGCTGTCATTCAGTATTACGAACAAATCTCGGTGGCAGCGTTAAGGACGTGGAGCCACTAACCAGACTAACTGGTTTCATCCGGTTTAGTCATTTCAATCTCCCAGTAAGAGTCCAGACGGCCTGAGGACGTGGCGATGCAGGCGGTCAGGTGTTACAGCCGACATGTTGCCACACTGCAGGATAAATCCACTGCGTGGATAAACATGGAGCTCTGTTACGGATCAGAAGGACCTGCAACAACGTGGCAGGTTAGGCTTCAGTGTAATAGTTTCTTAGTTTTAAATGCGACAGAACGCAATTTCAGTCTTGAAAAGTATCACGAAAAAAGGGATTTAATCGAAATAGAAGACAGAACAATCAACGCCCAGTTGATTGTTAATATAAGGCAACATTTCTGAGATGCAATACTTGAGCAAGACGAACAAAACCACAGTCAGAAGCAGGCATGGGTCGGTGAGTGGTTCACATGGTAAGATTAGAAACCAACGTTTAACTTTGCTTGCACTTATATTTTAAACATGAACATCTTATATTTGAACAGAAAAGCAACATTTGTGCCAAAATATGTGGAGATTTTTGCAGTTTTAACTGTTATTTGCATCATGCTTTTAATGCTGTTTTGATGAGCAGACAAAGGGAGTTAGTATCTTACCTTGGCATCTTCATTTCAAACATGTCTGGATCATGCTAACTGCTAGCTGCAAGGCCAAAGTGGATTTCTTCATTAAACTCTAGTCTCAAAAAATGTTTATGCAAACTCTATTTTGCGAGCCTTTAAGTCGCTGTCATGTTTACGTTGCTCATTTACTCAAGAAATTGAGGCTGGAGACGGTGCGTCACCAGTAATGTTCCTGTGTGAAACGGAAACGGAAACATGTAAAGTAACTTCCAGTCAGAGTAACTTAGTGACATTATTTTATTCATATTTATACCACTTTGCTTTTTATCACTCAGTTACTCAAACCACGAACACTTTATGTTCCGTTCTTTGTACGTTTCACAGAGGAAGATTATTGTTGACGCACTGCGTCCCAGCCTCCGTTTCCTGTGTGAATAATAATCTGCTTCTTTTGTTAACACGCAGCCATTACAACCTGAGAATGGTTCCGATCTTCATAATCACTGTTGGTCTTTTTTTCACTAACCCTTCAAGCCAGTAGAAGTTAGCTTTAGCTTAGCACGTTGAAGTAGCCGCTAGCTTCAGCCTCTGGGACCGGCAGATGTGGATTTATCACAACCCTGTGATCCATTAGTCTCAGAAGTCAGAGTGGATTTGTGGGTTTTTTTAATGCTAACTTTTCTTAACAATACACACCGATAACTATGTATTCCTCTCTTTTTTAATTTAATATGCTCACGTGAGACTGGTTTTCAATTTATAACTTTCAGTATCGTCTATGTATGTGACGGCCATATTGGATGCTAAATTGGTAGCTCAGCAAACAGAAAATGGAAGAATTCTCACTTCCTGTTCTGCAGAAAAGATTTAAACCGCTTCTAACCATTAGAGAACTTCACTGTTAAAAGAAATTTTAACTGTCCCTTTAAGCAAATATACAGAACAACTCACTGAAACTTTAAGTTGGACAAAATATTGGTCTTTTTTGTCTACCGTAGTTTTATAACAGTGTTAGAAGAGGAAGATTGTGATCTGGGTATTTCCAGAGGAAAGGAGTTTAATCGTTGTAACAATGCAATAGAAACATTTGGAACCTCCATCTGACCCATGCGTGGACCGCGTTGACCTTTGAACCCTGGCATTGACGGCAGGAAACACCTAGAAGACATTAGTCTTCTGATAGGAAGACTAATGTCTTCCTATCAACTCTCTGCTGCTCCTTGTGGCTGTTTTCTTCAAAACTTCAATTTTGCATCACACGCCTGTTTTTCTGGGTTTTTTTACTCTGATGTCATCAACAGACTTTTGGCAACATTAGAAGGGTTAGTTAAAGTTTTCCAGAGAAGAGCTGAAGCTGTCACAGGCTCCGCCCATTAATCCCACGTTAGCATAAAAATGTGCTCAGGAACTGACAGGACCAAGTGCGTTCACAAGGCTTCGCTCACATGTTTTATCTTTAACGGTTTCATCTTAAAACTAAAAACTTTTATATTCTAAATACAACTTAGTAAACGTTGCTCATTTTGTCAGATTGGGTGTTCTGGTTATTTTTAGCCCGTATGCTAAGATACGTATGCTAACAAACACATTTAGCTCTCAGTCTGAAGTGCTCTCAAACTTCTGGTGTGCGTCATGAACTTATTTCTTAAATAATAACTGCTACACATATATCACCACTTTATTATTTTTAAGATTCTGTTTTGGTTGACTGATGTCTAAGATCCACATGGTTGCCTTAAGTGTCATCGATAAATCCTCACATTTGACAAATTTAATTCGTAATATAGAATCCACCTTATTCCAGCTTTACCAGGTCAGTTTTAAGTATTAGAATCTCTAGAATAAAATACTTTCTTTAAATTGATAATGCTATGAAATTTAAATGAATTTCTCTGTTTCTTCCTGTGGTTTTACAACAGCTGTTCATCAATCGAAGGTGTCAAAGTCATTTTTTTGATCAGCAGCGAGACTTTTTTTTTTTTTTCATTGAACTTAAATGTTTAGGTACACAGCCATGCAGGTATAAACCTGCCATTGAGAGGTTTCGTCATTTCGTTGTGATTTACTTCTCCGGCTTTAGTAAATGGTCCTACTTACGCTTTGTAAGAATCTGTGTGTCCTATAATCCTTTCTGTGAAAGGATCTTCCTCCAGGAAAAGAAGAGTTTGTTTTTTTGTTGGTTTTTTTTTGTCACCCTACTGTTAAAAAAATAATAATTTGTAATAATGGATCTGCTCTGTGCCTTTTTGGTGCCAATGTTCCTCACATCTAATAAACAGGTACATGTATCTTACTATTGAGCTGCTGTCTGTTATTTACCTAATGCTGTGCAGATTATAAGTGAATGGTTCGTTCATTTTAGTCATTCAATTGAAAGAAGTGAAACTTATTTTATAATTCACCTCTAAAGCGATATATTTGAACATGGCTGAAGAACAATAAGAATGATTTTTGACAGAAATCTTATAATTATTACTACAAAGTCAACGATTGCCCAGCAGATCATCATTGATCCCCCTACACCAGGTGGATACTTGATAAAGGCTCAATGCTTTTCATAAAGTGCTATGTCCACGCATAAAAACAGAAAGTTAAGTGGAAGGAAAAGTGTGCGTAACTGGACAACTTTTGCATTTGTGGAGATAAACTACTCTTGAACCAGCAGCAAACTCATAGATGCCCTACCTGGAGTATTGGGGGAGAAATATAGGACTGTCGATTTGTCTTTCTGATTAAACCAAAATTTGTATGTAAGTTGGTAATTGGTGTCCCAGAAAGCAAAGGAAGAGTTGAGAGAGTGGATGCATGTTACTTAAAGTCACTATCAAACCAACCTGGGGTTTTTCAAAGCTCATTCCAGCCACAGACAGACAGACAGACAGGTCATCTCCATGATGCAGAGATACAAAAAAACTAACACAAAGGAGTCTCAAACAGGTATTGATATTGATATTGATTATACTGTGCAGTAAATTGACTTGCAGTTAGTAAAAATACTAGTAGAATATGAAATATTCAAATGTTATGAAAAGCAAAATTGGGACATCACTATTTGTGAGGCAGAATCATCAAAAATAACAGCAATAAATACTTGGAATATTAGTGTAATTAATATATAATTAACTTTCAGGAGAAAGAAAGGAGGAAGAAGTAAAGAAAAACACTCAAATATTTTTTTTAGCTTATGCTGCCCTCTGCTGGATCACACTCGTCAGCAATAACTACACTTGACCTGAAGGTGGCAGTAGTGTACCACACAACAGACTGCTATTGCTCAGCTCTCCATAAATATTGGTGATTTAAGGAGATTTTATCTGAAATATTGGTGCGTTGTTTCTGCTGTTTTTGTTTGAGTAGTTATATTGCGACAATAATTGTGTTGTATTTGTATTTAAGCTACATTTAGCAGAGTTTTCTCCTTATAAATGCTGACTGGGCCTCTTTACCATCACCCTAATCGTTTGCTCCACAGACTCTTTCAGTCTTTCAGTGAGCGGGTCACTACAAAATGTAAATATGTCTTCAAGTGTGTATATGTAGATGTAGAGGGAGAGAGAAAGAGACAGAGAGAGAGATTTGTTTTCCTCATGCCCAAATAATCACTGGATTTAGGTCTGGACTTTGACTGAACCGTTGTAACGCATCATTGACATTCTTTAAACTAAACCATTGAACTGTTTAACTCTCACCAGCTCTTCTGTCGCTGTTGGATCAACTCCCACAGCATTATGTTGCCACCACCATGTTTCACAGTGGGGTCCTCTGCATGGTTTGTGACAAACTGCAAACAGGATTCTCCTTCTTTTAGAAACAGTCTCTGCTTTCCGATGGAGCGCGCGCACACCAAAAGCGTTTCGCCCCTCAACGACGTGTCGACGCTTCAGGTTTGACGCTTGTGCACCCTGAATGCAGGCGCTTGACGTTTCGCTCTACGTTTAGTGCGTCTGGTTTACGTTCAAAGTGAACCAGACGCGGCTCTAGCCGCTGTTTTCCGTTGGACGCATCAAATGCTCGAAATGCTCCAAATGGTTCAAATTGCGCCGCACCTGATGCTCGAAACGCTTCTGCTGTGAACGCACCATTATAGTTGCAACAGATCAAATAGGATTGAATACAAGCATGCCACACTTTTCAGATTTTTATCTACAAAAAATAGTGGGAACCACTATTTTCTCTGCTCTGTTCACAAAACAATTTTGTGCTGCTACTTTCACAATAAGGAGAATCAGTTGTCGATTGGTAAACTAAAGCTTAAATGTGATGAAAAATAAAAAAACATGTTACAGTTTGAAGTCGCTTTTTTCTTATTTAAACCATTTTCAGAAAGCGCTATCGTCAGATCTGACCCTCACAATAAAACGATAAATCGTCTTTTTCGACGTCCTTCTGCAGATCCTTTCTCTCTTTAGAAAATAAAAAAAAAAAAAACCTCCATGTGTTGTTCTCCAATCAGCAGCTGGAACAGATTAACGTCCAAGGTTCTTTCTTTTTCCTTTCTTTCTTTTTTTTTTTTTTTTTTTTTCCTTTTGGTAAATTTCCTAAACTTGGGTCAGAAGACATATCCCAGAATGCTCTGGTGTAGCAGAGGCAAAGAAAACCTGGATGCTTCACTCACTTCACCGGCCTCCACCTCTTTCCCTCTTTCTACAGCTGTACAGGAAATCAGTCATCCTCCATCCACTGCTGTCTCCATGGCAACACAGAGGGGGAAATCCTTTTTCTGGTCCTGTCACACCACACACACACACATTTTTCTCCCTCCTTTAGCCATTTGTCTTGTTTCACAATGTGCTTCTCAGTTTGGAGCATTTTGGTTTCACATCCAACATGTTTTTAAGCTTTTACAATATCATCTGCATTTTTAAAATTATTATTATTATTATAAAGTGTGCCTCACTATCAGAGAAAACTGAGTGACAGTGCATCTCCGACGACACACACGACCTCTCTCTGCCTCTCTCTCTCTCTCTCTAAATCCCGGCGGGCACCAGGACAGCACAGACGGAGCGGCTCTGCTCGGCCTTGGAAGGAGGCAGATGGCTGCAAATCACAGATGAAAATCGGGACCCCTCCCCCCTCCCGCCGCCCCCGCCTGGATGAAAACCCCACCCCGGCCTGCAACATCTGCCTCCTCCACAAGCAAAACAAAACAACGGCGCTGGCGGCGGCGGGGGGGAAACCTTGGAAAATACAACGGTGGTGATCAACCATTAAGGTAAAAGAAAAGGAAAACCAAAAGATTCTCGCAAAACACAAACAAAACGTTGTTACTGTAAGAAAAGTAACAACGTTTTATTAGCAACTCAAAAGACACGAGCCTTTTCTTTCTTTTTTTTTTCATAAGCTCTGAAAAATAAAATGGATTAAAGGCACTTAGCAGAGCAGCCTATTAAGCTCAACAGCTGCAGTGACACCAAAAGGTCCGGAGATGATCCTTGATCTGATAATAAAACTCAGTAATCAGATTACGAATTAGCAAATCTCTGGATTGGGTTCCTCTGCAGGGAAGCGTTTCACTGTTTCTGTCTCCGGTGGCCTGCAGAAGAACCAGAACCGTGCAAAAGTGTTACTGAGCGTCTCGTATTACAACTGCAAACTATTTTAATGGATCTCTATGTTACAGACCTGTGGGGGGTTACAACCTATGGCTCCAGAGCCGCAAGCGGCTCTGTGGAAACTCCCACAATGGAGCTTAATAGGTTTGACTAAAAATGATAAACAACTAAAGAAGCTATTTCTTTTCAGTTGTTTTTATTGAATAATTGTGCTTAATTGCCATATCAGAATTATGTTAATTTAGATCTATTTTATTTTTCTTGTTATATTTTAAAATTACAACAGATTTTCTCTAGTAGTTGTTCGTCAAAACTGATGTATTGTCCCGCCCTAAAGGTCAGGTAGCATCTGCAGCTTCATTTAGCTGGATTGAGGGAAACCAAGGAGGTGAAAGGAAATTAATTCATGATTTTTTTTTCATAACAAATAATAAAAAAATGTGCCCCCCTTCACTCTGACACCTGCTAATAAAATCCAGCAGTCTTCAGAAGTCAACTAAACTCTGTCTGCGCATAATTAAAACTCATAATCTAAATTCTAAACTAACACAACCAGCAAATTATCCCTGAACACACAATCTTCACCATATCGCACGGTGGTGGTGGCATCATGCTTTTACTGGTTGCACTGAAAAACAAAATATATTTTAGGCAGCAAAATATTTAAAACTGGGTCAAATTTCACCTTTCAACAAAACAAAACAAAAAAACTTAAACAGTGGTTTAGATCCAGTCAGATTCATGGACCAGTCAAAGTCCGAGTAAGAATCTACCACAATGTCTGAAAACGTCTGGTTTCGCCCATCTTTACGTAACCTGAGCAAAGAAATTGCATCCAAAATGTCACCGTGCATCATTTTTGTGTCGTTTTACCACATAAAACTCACCAATGTTTGTGGTGACGCGATGTGGAAAAGCTCAAGCTCCGTAATCTAGATTAAAGACCCAGAACATCACCTGCTCCAGCTTACACCAGGAACTCTATGGCATGTCGACCCGAGGCCTTGTCGTCACCAGAGGAACCAGGGCTCAGTTGATTCACGGCCCTCCTTTCTCCAGACTAGCTGCTACTGTGCGCCTCCCGGTGGAGAACGTGCGGATGAGTGGAGCTGAGGAAAATGTGTCTCAGGCAGAACATGACGCTCGGATGAACGAGGTAACGCTGGGCGAACCTGCTGCAGGACGCTCCAGCGGATCTTTTGGTTGTTTTGGGGCTTGATTTGCTAATTCTAGTCTTATTATTATTCTGCATTTCTTTGATTAGATCAGTGTTGTTTCTGTTTTACTTTTTTAGCTTAGTCCTTCCTAGTGATTCTAGTTTATTTATTGTGTCTCCAGTTTTATCATGTCTCTTATGTCTAGTCATTCTTTAATGTCAAATACATTTCCTCGCCCCCTGAGCCACTTTATCTCTCTCTTCGCTCACACCTGCAACCCGTTTCTAATCAACCATCTAGTAATCCAGCTAGATTACCAGTATTTTATGCAACTCATTCTCAGTCACTCCTTGCTGGTTCCCCCTGTTATCTCCCCGTTTCTCCCTGCTGACTTTTTGTCAGATTTTAGATTCCTGTTTTTGTTCTGCTCTGGCTCCCTGTTGCCCCTGTGATTTTTTAAAATTATTATTCATGATTTATTATTAAATTTTCAACTCCACCCTCTGCTGCTGCCTCCCTACATCCTGTCCTACTTCATCGCCACACGCATCACAACACTTTTGTTGTAAGTCTACTTAAATCCTGGCCTTTTGAAACTTTGTGGCGTTTTTTTTTTTTTTTTTACATAGAAGAAAATGTTCTCAAGGGCTTTTGGCAAAAGTTTTCCTTCCTTATTTTAAAATCTCAGGATAGAAATGAAGCAGTGGCTCTTTAAAAGTGACGAACGTCCTAGATATTTATCAAAAAATCACAATTAAAAATCTCGCTTTTAAAAAAATGTCACCTAGTATTTGTAGTTCGAATCATGTCTTATTTAGCTGCACTGAAAACCAAATTGGCTCCATGGATTGAGAAAGTTGAATCAAGACTGACAAATAAACAGAACCTGCAACGTACCACCTACGTGCTTCAGTAATATTTCATCAGTCAAATCAAAGTAGTTGCCTGTATAGTCCCAAATTACATCAATATGAAACAGTTTGTAATATTTAACATTCAGAAGTACTCATTGTGTGCGGCAGTAGCTATTTATGGATACTTTAAAGTTTGTTAAGTTTTATCAAGACATTCTGCCACATCTGTGATCTTAATGTGGCCTAAAATGACAGTGAGTTTGACACACCTGAGCTAGGACAGGAGAAGAAGCGTACAGCGGTAGGAAACTTAAAGATGTTCCAGATTTTCCTTGGTGTCGACCAAAACACTGCAGACCAGTGGATGAGCTGCCTGCTGGGAGAAGGAATGTGAGGATGTGACAGCGGCGGAAACGAGGGACAGGATGAGATGATTCAGTCTCAATCCCTGAAGGGGTCCAGCGGATCTGCAGAGTGTCTTAGAACAGACAAGTTAAAGTACTCGGAGTGCTCGAGTTTCACTGCGATCAATCTTAGTGATTTTGGACAAAGATTTGGCAGTTTGCTCAATTTTAGCAGATGTTCACTCAAGCGCATGCGACCAAAAAGCGAAGGAGAACCTCGCGTTGAAGTCAAGCGTGCAACGCCTCGAGATTTATGATTTAGATGGGAGAATTTGTTGACAGATTTTACTGTAAGAAGAAAAGTGTAGTTGAGCAGAAAATCCCAAACCAGGAGCATATACGGTGGTGGCAGCGTCATGCTGCGGGGTTTTCTTTTCTTCAGCAGGGACGTTGCTGGAGTTCATGGTGAGACAGATGGAGCTAAATGCAGGAAGAAAACTTGTAAAAGATTTGAGACTGAGACATAAACATATTGCTGTAGATCAAAGCACACACTAGTGTGGTCTAGTCAAAGGCCAAAGCTAGATTAAATGAAGAGTGTCCATCAGAATGAGCAACCTTCATTGGTGGAGAAGAAGTTGGCCGTAAGCTATGCAACACAAGTGCACGCCACACTTTTCAGAGTGTTGTTTGGAAAATAAAAAATTTTGTTCTACTTTAAAATTTTGCCTTGTTTTGTCCAACAGCGGTTTTGGTCTAGTTTCTAGTGCAAATATTTTAGTACACTCAGACAGGCTTGATGAAAACGTATCAGCTCCACTGATATTTCACTTCCAACGTGGCAAAAATGTCTTGATTTAAGTGAAATAATCTGCTAATGGAAAATTAAGGAACTGTTTACTTGAAAGCAGCTCCTATTTCTCGCTGAAACTCACAAATTACTTTCAAGTGTGGTAAAAATATTTGCACTAGAAACTAGGGCAAGATTTTTTAGTTTCGTTTTAAGACGAAACTAAATTATTTTTTGAAAAAAGTACAGCAAAGATCTGCACAATAGAGCAAGATGATTTAAAATCAATGTGGCTCGCAGAGCATCCAGATATACAGCTGCTTTCTGTCTCCACTTCTATCTCTCTCTTTTTTTTAAATTATTATTATTATTATTCTGAACTATTGTAGCTTCACTGTGACGTGGAAGTAGATTAAAAAGATTAAAAGCTTCCGCTTTGGCGACAGAAAGCACGACACACAGGATGTTGTTGTTGAAGGTTATCATTCTTTTCTTTCTCTTTCTTTTTTTTTAAATTATGTTATTTAAATCAACAAACAGCTAAATAATAATAATAATAATAAAAGGAAAGTCGGCCACGTCGGTATGAATCTGTTGTTTACAGTAAGTGTTTATTCAGGCCGCGCGAGCTCTTCCGGTGGACCTCTGAGAGGAGCGCGAGCGTTTCCTATTAGGCAGAGAAGAAAAGAAAGAGAGAGAGAGAGAGGGGAGGAGAGGAGGAGGAGGAGGAGCGGCGGCGTACAGCGTCTTGCAGCCGGAGCGGGTTGTGGCCGGAGGGTGGAGACTCGGAGAGGAGGGAGGCAGCGGGGATCTCAGCTGGAGCAGAAACAGAGAGAGAGAGAAGTGTGTGTGGATGTACTTTGCTCGCCTCGCTCGCTCACTGAGTGTGTGGATACTACTCCACAGCGCTGGATGCGTGGGGGCTTCGCTAAGAAGAAGAAGAGAAAAAAAACATAAAGAAAGGTAGGATTTTAACAATATTTTCCTATGTTTCTCTCTCTCTTTTTTAAGCCGTATGTGGGTAAATTTGAACCTAAACAGGGTGTGTTCTGGAGGAGGAGGGCTTCTTCGTGTCCATGCTGTCTTTGAGATTGATGCCACTGGCTGGTCGGCATCATGGATTCCCCTCCTCCCTCTGAAACCAGTCACGTTCTCCCCGCTTTGAGCCCGGGATACATCTCTCCTCTCTCCATACATCGGCCACGGGGGGGGGGGAGAGAAAGAACGGACTCCGTTTTCTGTCGTTCGTTCTGTCTCTCCCCTCACGACTGGGTAAAGTGAAGCCAGAGCAACATCTGGGAATGTTTGCAGGCGCAGCAGAAAGGAGGTGGAGATGGCAGTGTGTTGGGTTCAGGCGTAGTGGGAGGTTTTCTGGTGAGAAGAACTGGGTCGACCGCACACCAGCTCCAGGCGGATGACCAGACGAGGAGGAGAAGGAGGTCGGTCGTTTGGTTGGTTGGCGTTTTCCTACGTCGCTCAGCAGACATCGCACGACTGTCAGCTCTCGAGAAATCCGAGACGACAAAACGCAGCCGCGCTTCTTCGACCCCCTCCGCCCCCAACTCCTGCCTCCGTTCTGTTTCGTCACGAAGGCTTCGTCGAGCTCTGCTCACGTCAAGTCAGCCCGGCGGCGTTGCTTACACGGGGCCCACGGCACACGCAAGCCGTGAGTCATGAATTACGCAAGCGCTCACGTCCAGGCGGGCCGGAGCGCATCCAGAATGCAAGCGGCAGCCTCCAACTCATCTGGGGTTCAGGCCGGAGGAGGCGGTCAACAAGCCCAGGAAGCCATCGGCTCTGTGAGAGGGGTCAAATGTCACAGATGGGACGTAGAAGGGATGAAGGAAACGATTGGCCTCTTGACTGTCTGAGTAGGTGTCCTCTTTAAAATAAAAGATCAAAAAAGCCACCAATTTGAGGAAACAGAAGTCCTGAAGACCGTGTGTGCAAATGTTGCTGTGGAAACAGCAGAAGAAGTCGAGGTCCTTAAAGGGGGGCCATCGAACAGGATGCTGCGGCTCGGGCCACTTCAGCATTTGTACTCAGTGCTCTTTGTACATGCTCAGTGCATTTTTTTCTAAAGAATATTTTACCCTGTGACGATGAAAGGGCTCAGAAAGAAAGACAAAGGTTTAAAAACTAATAGCTGAATCCAAGTGACGACCCAGTTAACTTGGATTTTTTTTTTTTTTACACTTCCACTCATTCTCCACTGAAGCATCCTTAACCTATGACGTGAGACCAGGCCTGGTACAGTTACAAAGCTGCCTGGACCATAAATTGTCCCAGAAGTTATTGCCATAAACGGGAACATTGTTGTTTCTGACCGTTTTCAAGTGATGTGCTGGCGGCAAAAATAATGCAAGAACACATCTCAAAGAGCAGAAAGCTTTAAATTAGAGTGAAGAGTAAACTCTGGAACTGGAGGACATTATTTAAAATATCCAAAATAGATACACAAGACAACAGAAACGATAAATAAAATGAATTATGAAGTCTCTGTGAACAAAGTTGATATTGACTCAAGACTTTTGTCATCCAGTTTTTGTCAGAAAGAGAAAAAGCCTGTTTTAATTTATTATGTGATTAATTGGTTATGGCCTCTGAGACAACAATTTTCTTTTGAGTCGAAACGGAGAGAGAAAGACTCGTCTCGCCAACTTTCAATTTAGACCATCTGATCTCTATCTGCAGTTTTAGGGTTACGGTTTCCAGGCCTCAAGTTGTGAAGCTAAAGTCTATCTTCGGGTCACATCTCGAGTCCCTGCATCACTTTAAATACATTAAATCTCCAGGAAATAAGTTCCTTCATTCGTTTAGGTCCTCGTCTTGCTACACAGCACTGCGTTGATCTGTTCTCACCTGATTTATGTCACTAATCTCCTCCCGAGCTGGTATGTCAGCCTGTTACCTTCACTCCTTGTCAGTTCTTGCTGTTCATGAAGCCCTTCCTGCCTCGTCTCTTTTGTCTCCGCTGCTTGGTTTTGTGTGTCGCCTTCATCTTCAGCGTGAGATTCCGATTTTTACATTTGATCCAAATTCGCAGCAAAACTTGACGGTGGTGGCATTATTTTATGGGAAGGGAGTTTCTGCAGGCAGCGACACAGAGCCTGGTTAAAGCTTGAAGCTGGATGGAGCTGAACAATGCAATGATCTAGATCAAAGCACAGTCACGCATTTGAAAGGGCCTAAACAAAGTCCTGACCTAAATCCAGGTGAGAGTCAGTTGCAAGCCTTGAAAATGGCAGTTCACTCTGGAGATATCTGAACTATTTTCCAAAAAAGAAAAAAAAGGGGGGGACAAAACTTTCAATTCAATTCATTTGATTAAGATCCCTGCAATCTTAATACGATTGTCTGTGTCTCAAAATTCTTTGTTTTGTTTTTCTTCCCCAAAAAATAAAAATATGCAATATGTATTAAATCAGTCCAGTTGCACTGACAGTCATTTTGCATTCATTTAAATTCAGATGCAATCAGCTTCAATTTGTTAGAAAGCTGTCCGATCGCATGAAGTCGCTGACTTTGCAGCAACCTCTCCACCTGAACCGTGGACAGCCAGTTGCATCATGCCATCAATTTTGCTGCAAAGAAAAACCAAACGACGCACTTTCTTAGATTTTAATTTGTAGGAATGTTCGAAAGCAGTCATTTTCTTCCCACGTAGCAATCATTCAACGCCTTGTGTTGACGGAAACATAAAATTCGAAACAGTTTGCCGTAAAGTTTGTGGTTGTGATGTGACAAAGTGCAGAAAACCTCACATGTGGGCTTTTGCAACGTCCTGTAAGTCTTCCGTTGCCCTGATTCTGATCTAAGCCCAATCTAATCTACTTCTTAAATAAAAGTTTCACGACAAACTAAAAATTTGTCAGATCACACGTTAACCCCAAGATTTGGAGTTCTAACGAATGAAAAGGTCAAAGCGATCCCCTTTCACCGTGGACTGAAAAAGTTCTAAAACTCATCCACACCGGTCAGTCCACAAGTCGGAGCCTGAAACGGTCCGATCGCCTCTCTCTGCAGAACCGGGCCGTCCCTGATGTTTGTAATGACTCTTAACGTCTCAAACCAAACGCAGAGACATCCTGTTTGCATTCTTCTCGACAACTGAAGCAGAGAGAGCGTGGCGAACCGAAAACAAGGCTGATTGAAACCTCATCTGTGTCACACAGAAGGAAGTCAAAGCTCAACGCCGTTTCAGTGAGCGCGACAAACTGCTGGTTAGCATTTTGAAGAGAGGGGGAAAAAAATGAGCAGCAACATTTGGCTCCCTCTTTGTTTTTGTGTTTTTCTGTGTCATCTGCAGTCAATATTTCAGAAAAAGAAAAAAAAAAACATTCCTTTGTCACTTGCTTGGATGCAACAAAGAAGCCCCACACCAGGCTGCACATGTTTGATTTAATAAACATAACAGAACACATTTGCCCTCCCTGGAGCTATGAGTTTCCACCCCGCTGCCTGCCCGACTCCCAGTGGAGGAACCGTTTCCTGGCCCCCATCCCCGCCCACCTGCCTGTGGGACCTAGATTAACCTAAAACACTCACAAGCACACAAACACGTGTGTTATTCACATGCACGTTCGTGCTCTGCAGCCTGCAAGATGGCAGGATAGGCATGGCATGCTGAGGGTGGCACAGATGTCCAGGCGAATCGAAGGAGCGAGGGAGAGCTGCTGTGACCGAGAGGCAGAGAAAACAAGAGAAGGAAGTGAGGAAGTACTCTTAAAAAAGACTGACAGACATGACGATGGGTTCTCGAAGATGTTCTCCTGGATTGGATGATGTCTGATCACTTTGGAAGCCGTTGGCGGACAAGTGGGCTATTCGTCATCTTCAAGAAACTTGAGAATTCGGGCACAATGTGGCCATAAAAGATGGACATGGTGAGCAAGAATACTCACATAAGCGTTGATGTTTAAATGAATCTTAAGAGATGTTAAGAGACTAAGTACGTCTCTTAACATATCGGCTAAACCATTATGTCATCAGTATTAGCCTTAAATGGTGGAATAAGTTTTTTACACTAAATGTGACCCTAAAATTAGACTCAAACTCGAAACACTGAGTTCCTTTAAATCTAGACTAAAATCCCAGCTGATGAGTTGCTTTTCAAATATAATCACAAAACATAAATCAATAATCTGATGTGTAATCACGGCAAAATGTGACATTGTTAACTGTGTGTTTTTATTATGTGAAGCACTTTGAAATGCCTTGTTGCTGAAACGTGCTATCCAAATAATATTCGATTGGTTGATGATTGATTGATTGATAACAATTTTTTCAATCTACAGCTAATGAATATGTGATTGTCTAAAGTCGATGTGATAGTGCCATCAGTTTCATGTTGCTAACTGGGAAGTTGTGTGGACATCAACTATTGTAAGAGCACTCCTTCCTTTTGGGGTGCGTTCACATCCACCCTCTTTTGTCTGCTTCGATCGAACTCTAGTTCGTTTGCCTAGAAAGTCCGGTTCGTTTGCGGACCAAAAAAAAAAAATAAAATAAAAGCAAACTCTGGTCCGCCTACAAACCGAGGTTTCAGTTCGGTTAAAGTGAACTCTGGCCCAGAGTTTGAATGCACATGAGAATACCAAGAGAATTGGAGAATGTTCCAAAAACAGGAAGCGGACTATAGAGCAAGGCATTCTGGGTAAATACAACCAAAGCAAACGTGAGAGTCTAGAAATGGCTTGTAATCTTTTGCTAAAGACAAAAGAGAAATTCCACAGCTGGTAGAATTTGACGCCACTCCGTGTTTGTTTACATGGTGTCAAGGAGGAAGTGGCGCTCATGTCTTCTTCAGCTGTTTTTATGTCATTTTGTTCTGTGGTTCTTTGGAACAGGTTTTTCAAAGGATGTGGTTTGCTTCACAAGCAAGCCACGCCATCCGAAAACGTAACAGGTGCTGCAATTTTGGTCGCTAATCGAACCGAGTCCACCGAACTGCCATGTGTGAATACATCCCCTGAAGGATTTCACCTTCAGGAGTTTTTAAAGCAGTTTTGAAGATTGCAGCAGCTCTAACTTTTTAAAACGTGAAGCCGTCACCTGCTGCTCAAGTCCCAAAGCTCTGAAAGTGAAGGAGGCTCAGTGTCACTCCCAGCACGACCTCTGCAGCGTGTAACAACCCAACAGCTTGGCTCTCGCTGTCCCACCGCTCCGTCTCTGTGCGCACGGGGAACAGGTGTCCCTTTCTCATATTCAAGGGCAGGTGGCCGTGCTGTATTACATTCTGTAGTCAATATTGTCTTGATTTTCCTGACAACTCTGGAGGTCAGGTTGAAGTCACTTCTTCTAACTGCAGTGGGTTTGGAGCATCCCGTTGGTTGTACCCTCACAGCTCAGTAAATCTGACTTTGGATGAGTGAGCAACTTGTGGCCTCTGGTTTCAGAGTGACCTTGCAGGGTGTCATGGTGTTGTTATTGCTAGTTCACAGCAGACGACGGAGGACAGTCACTGTGACGACGCTGCCTGTGATTGCTACCACATGTTCAGCCGTTGTTGCTGGTGTTTTTTTTTTTTTCATAATAATTCGTAAAAAAAAAAAAAATCTGGAGTTTTAGTTTGTCTTCATCAGGGATACACAAAGCAACTCCCGTTTAAAAATCTTGTTACATTTTTCATGTATTTGGCCTGGGATTTTAACATGTAAAATTTTATTACTTAAATTACAGAATAAATAACACTTCAAAATAGCGGTGCATTTAATGTAATTTTTTTTTTGTAAAACCATCTGTAGCATTTCTAGAAATTTTGCAGCAGTCACAAAAAAAAAAAAAAAAAAAAAATGTACAGCATCCAGGTTTACCCAGAGATCAAATTATGTCTGCTACACACACCCTAACTCAGCATTCTTCAGCTAAACCAGAAGTTGGAAGCTGTGATACTTTTATAAGATAATTGTGCCTCATTATTGTTCACCACAACAACATGTGAGCAGAAGGAACTCAGTCAGCAGTGTGTGAATTCATTGACTGATTCATTCTTCATTCATCTATCTGCAGCGACATACCACTAAAGATCAACGTTGGTTTCTCTCGTCAAAGGGCATGAGTCTGGTTTCGATGTTTCCTGCCCATTTGCAACTTAGATGTTGTTTGCAACTAAGTCACTTTTACCAAAAGATTAATACATTGTGTTGTACCTAACCTTTTCAATTGCGAGACGATCTTCATTTCTCAATAATAGCTAAAAGTGAAGCTGCAGTTGGTCGACTACGGGACCAACAGCAGCTTGCGACTATGGGACGCAATTTGCACACCTTTGATTGTGCTTTCCTCCAGTCAAGGTCCAAAAATTTGTGGATTACGAGTCAATCAGACTCGACTCGTAATCCAGACTAATTGAAATTAAGTTCTGCAAATAAGTTTCTAGATGTACAAAGTTGGTAGATGCATCTCGTTTGTATTTTCAAATGGTTTACAAGCTGTTCTAGTTTACAGTTCTGCTCCACTTTGTGTTGGTTTATGACACAAAGTCCTAGTAAAACACTATGAAGTTTGAGGTCGATAGGTGACAAAATGTGGAAAAAATTTAAGAGGCACAAAACTAAGGGATGTGTTTGACGTGGATGTCTGGATTTTGGTTTTGGGTGAATTTATGTTTACATATCCAAATATAACAAATTAGTTATCCTCATTCGGACAGATAGAGCTGTGTTAAAACCAGCCCCTGCATCGCAGCTTAGAGACAAAACCGTATGTCAGTAGGAAGCAAAGTAGAACCACTTTTCTGCTGGCTGCTGGTCTGACAGCAGGAATTGACTGTTTCTGAATAAAATCTGCCGTCGTTGTAGCCGTAGACAAATGAAAAAGTGTGAAAGATTTCCAGGTACAGCAAGTTTAGTATTCACAAGGCTTTAAAGGAGCCTAAAGATAACTCTGCGGAGCAATTGCTTCCTTCCTCTTTGCCATCCCTGCAGGCCTTTTGCAGGTTAATCACTTGTTCTCCAGGGTCCAGATGGCTTAGCGAGAGACACATTTTTAATTACCACGCTCCGATTTCACACCCTGGGCACGGCGGAGAACAGAACACCCCCTGCCTGGCTGCCGTACCTTTCGCACAGCGTAAAGACAGAGAAGAGGGAGGTATAAATAAAGAGAGGGAGGCGGCGTGCGTAGCAGAACGCGAAAGATCGTCACTCTCTCCACAGGTCAGGAATTATATCTCCGCCAGGATATTTCCAGCCGTGCTTAATCACCCTTTAAGTCAGCAACACCCTGAGCTATAATCACATCAGCAGAGGGCCTCGAGATGAACACAGACCCCCTGAGACCCCAGGGGAGGAGGTTCAAAAAAGCTCTCCAAATGGCAAGGGAAGGATGATGGAGGGGGTCACATTGATTCAGTGGTCTTAGCAGCAGGGCAGAGAATACTGGGGCCAGGGTAGGAGGGCCGGACGGGTTCTGCTCCTTCAATAAACACCTGTCAGCCCCAGAGGGAGGGATGGGAAGCAGAAGGCTGGAACACGGGAGGGAAATGGATTTTCCTTTCCGCGCAGCTCGGCTCGAGACGCTTCGCCGGCGTTAAAGGAGGGAACAAAAACTGCCAAGTCGAAGAAAATGAATTCAAGAAACGTGCTTACACGTCCCTGTTGTCTTTGCTTCTCATCCCGTGATCTTGATAATTGCAACGATGCGAAACTGTTCATTCAAAAACTAAGCTCAACAGCTTCTTCTTTTTTTTTTTTCAAGGAATAATTTGCCATCTCGTCCGTTTTTTTTGTTGTTCTTTTTTTTTTTTTTTTGCTTCTGCAGCAGTGAACTGATCTAAAAAGTATATATGAGCATCATCAGTCAGCAACACCTCTTTCTTTCATTTTCTTTTGCACAGTGTGAAGACTACAATGATTTGGAAAGACCATTTAAAAATAAAAACAACTATATTAGCTTCCGTGTCAGTGGATCAACTTATTGCCTTTGTGTCCGAGGAACGACGACTGCTTCCAGTTCTCCCAGTCTGTTTGAAGAGTCTTTGGTTGAGCACCCAACCCACTCAGCTTAGTCTTCCTTTCTAAACACACAGACATTTAAAAGATGAACCACATTTTAGTTTGTTTGTTTTTGTATCTAGGAATATGTATATTTTTAAAAGTTTTATAACACAAAACGAAAGAATAAGCAATTGGACCGTCGTGGTTCTGTACGCCAGGAAACATCGACGCACATCTGCTTGAATTTTCCAACGTTTTCACCTGGTTACCACACCAAAGTACAGACGGGAGAGCAAACGTAATTATGGCCCGATGAGTGCCATGCTCTCTGTGTTTGAACGTTTGCAAACAAATGCAACTTGAACCAGTTATGATCACGTGACCGTCACATGAATTCATCTGCAAGGAGCGAAGGTAAAAGTCAATAATAATAGGGATAAGTGTGTTTGCTCAGACCTCAGAATGACTGCTAGAGTTTCTAGGAACAATAAAAGCACCTTATGCTGCAATAAGTAATTGATATCGACTAGAGAGTTTATGTAAAATACAATATTGTAAAACACGCATTCTTTATGAAAAAAGGACAAATCTTTTTTACCCCCAAAAAACTGCCACCCTGGGTTATTGCCACTGTAAGCCCAGTCTGATGCTGACACACTTTCTCTTTCCAATGTATTCCCCTGTATCAGACCAATAGAAACCAGTTCAGCTGTTTCCATGTATCCTTAAAGTTCAGAGGTCAACGAGAAAGGTGCTCCCTTCACGCTGTTTCTTCTAGATGACATGATTTGCATATTGTCTTAGGAAAGCTTTCAAATTGGGCAGATATCAACTTAAATTGAAAAAGAGCCAAAGCAAACATTGGGTTTTATAGGTTCCCAGTTTGTGAACAATGAAATCACATTTATACCACAAAGAAGCCATTCGGAATATTGTCTCAATCAAAAGTGCTCCTCTAACATCTAAAAATGTTTTATGCCTTTGTTATTCCCTCAGCAGCTCTAACATTGCTTGAATATTTTTGGCGTGGGGGCTGGTCCGGTGTTGCTGCTGAGGTTTTGTTAATGGATGCCTCTCTGTAATGACGCCTTAATGTTGCATCCTGCCCTGATTTATTACGGGTGGGATTCCCTTCCTTGGTGGAGCTGCTGATGCGCGGTAATTGGTCCATTTATGAGAGGCAGCGTGAATCTGTAAGGAGAGAAGATGGAGGAGAGAAGCTGGATGTGTGTGTCAGCGCGGAGGGAAGAGAAACCTTCCAGTGACAGTTTGACATTTTGGGAAATGTCGTCGTGCTCTTACTGAAAGTTGACTCCCGGTAGGCTTAAGTTACCAAAACAGACATCAGCTTATTTTCTTGTTCTCCACTTTGCTTTGCACCTATTTAGTGTGAACAGGAAGCAAAAAGAAATCCATCTAGCCTTACAAAAGCATAGTCTAAATATGCACTTGCTTTGTATTTATTCCTTTCATCATTGTCAGATTTCAAGGGAGGAAGTGCCAGAGAGCGTTGGAGCTTCTTAAAGAGACAGTGGCCAATTTCAAGGCGTCAGAAACGGCTATGATTCAAGATTTTTGAAATACAACTGAAGGTATCACAGTTATGTGATTGTACTATAAAATGGCATCATGTCCCTGGAAAACACGTTTAGAAAATAAAGCTGGCCTTGTGCTTTACTTCTTCTCTCTCCTGTGGCTTTCTGCTGTGGGTGACATGACCTAGGGGGCGCCATGAGGCGAAAATAAGACTGTCACTCGGGCCAAGAACAAGCCTTCTGTTGCTTTTTTGCATATTTAGAAAATCATTATGGATTTCACACTTTGTGAACGCCATGAAATATTCTTGAAGCTGATCGTGGAGAGTTGGAGTTAAATTAAAGGTCTGTTTCTGAATAGAGTCTTAAATATTTTAAGATTTCAGCTGGATTATTCCACACTGATTCTTTAAAACACAGCTCCGAAACCAACATTTTATTGTTACTTAAAGCCAAATTTCTCTGTTCCATGTGGGGAAAAAATGGTTCTTTAGTCTCCTAGAAGAAATAATTTTTTTGTTGTTGTTGTGACTATCTCTCATAGGTGACGTAATAAAAGGTTTAGAGGAATGTATCTGGAATGCAGGAGCAAATTTGTGCAGCGCTCTGATTCAGCCTCTCTTTTCCTCTGTTTCCATTTTCATTTCCCCGCAGACGGAGAACGTGGCAGACACGAGCCTCTGACCGAGCGGGTGGCAGACACCAGGGCAGGAGGCGCAAGGAGGAGCAAGCAGACAAGGTAAGACAAAGCAATAAAACACAGTATAAAGCTGGTTGTTTTTGTCTTAAAGCATGAATGATCTGCGAGAAGGTCTGACTTCGTGGCCCGGCCAAATTCCTGCAGAAAATCAGTTTGGTGAGAAAACATGAAACATTTCCCTGCAGCAGATGGAGAGGGAGGAATCACTTTCCACATTAATGCTGGAAGCCGAAACACTTTCCGAATTACAAGTCATACTTCATGTAGCCCCTTCTTGTTGCCTTTAAGACGTCGCCCATTCCAGACAAAGGATCTGCTTAACGTCACCATTTCTTCGGCCGTCAATATGAAAGTGTAAGGGAGGAAGTCCACTGACGCTAAGCAGCAGGGTGACTCTCAGTTCAGTACCGCTAACTTTTGTTCTCAAATTGTCGAGGTAGGTATTGTAGTGAGCGAGTTTGTACAATAACTTTCTGTGAGCTGTGAGTGTCAGTCTCAAGACGAATACCTAACACTCGGCCGCCAGACCGTGTCTCACACAATTTAATATTCCAGCCTGTTTTCTTGAGGAACAGCATAAACTAGAGGCTGTTGCTGCGTTTCCATTTACCTTATGGTTGTGCAAATTGGAATTAAATAATACATTTGCGCTTTTGAAACAAGACAATTTCGAAAAATGTCGTGTTTTTCGATTTTAAAAGCTTGTGTTTTTCAGCTGCATCAAAATGAGTATTTTTGGCAAAACTGCGATGGAGACACTTTTTTCACATCACACGAGTCACATGATCAGCAGCTGGATGTTATTACTGTAGGAAAAGACAAAGAGGACGACAGGAAGTGGATGGGAGGGCGATGGCCTGGCATGATTTTTAACGACTTTTGTCATAAACAAACTTATTCACGTGGGATTTTAATCGTGTTTCTTATTTAATGGAAACACCGCAATTGCTAAATTGTGTTTTGTTTTGTTTTTTCAAATTCAGCAGACTATTGACATTGAACATTTGTAATAGAAGCGCAGCTCGTGACATGAACTGAAGCAACACGAGCAAAGCATGTAGCGCTAATAAATCGTTCAAACCTCCTGCAAACCTCACAAACTGCTTCATACATCCACATCATAGCAACGGCTGATCTCCACTGATAAATCGACAAAGATTAAAAGATGTGCTGCAGGTTCATTAGCAAAGAAAATATTGTAGTTTAGAGTCCTCCACAAAATAAAGACGATAGCCTTTATTCATCAAGTCATAAATGCTCTAAGACGAAGGCAAAAGATCAAACTCTTGTCCCTAAACTCCAATCTGGTTTTTACCAAACTCAGAAAAGTTAATAAAAGAACAGGAGTTTTAACTGATGTATTTACAGACTGAAAGTGGTGGGAGTTTTTAGTTTTACTGCATATAAAATCAGGTTTTTCAATATATGAAATCAGATCTGATCTGTTCTGATCTTCAGTGTCTGGTGTATTGATTATGTCTTATCTACTGTTGCTTGTTAGGAAACAGAAGCAGGTGAATCGTGACTTTGCTCTTTACGTTGTAGTTTAGTATCTTTGAAATGTTGAGTGATTAGATTTAACAACACAAACCTAAAATGTAGTTTTTGTTTACAATTTCCTCATAATCTCTCAAATTTTGCAGGTCCAACAGTAAAATAGAAAGGTTGTTTCATGGTGTTCAGGTTAAGAAAATTACCGTATGGGAATGTTAAAAATTGATATTAGCATGCTAAGTTAAGTTAGCCGTTAGCCCAATATCATTTATTTTTACCAATGTGGTTGTGTGCTACTTGTGGTGTCCTAAAATGTTTTTTTTTTTTTATTTACTGTAGTTCCACAACTACAAGTAAATAACCGACTGTGTGCTTTAAATTGCAGGGACTGATCGTTCAAACACAGCTTATTGTCGTGAACTGGGTATAGCTGCACTATGTACTACGTTTAATCTTAATTTGTTGCCGTTTTATATTTCAAACGTCACGCATTTACGCTCAGATGAATTCAGACGATTTATTTGTCCATTTGAATGGAGCTCAGCCGCCCACAAATGTAGATTTTTAGTAGATTTAGTGCTAAAACTCAGAGTTTTAGCACTAAATCTAAAAGTGTGCTATTGTAAGCTGATTAAAAACCTTCTTTGTAATTTCAGCAATAAAAACACATTTTGACATCTTGATATTAAAAGTGGGACTTTTAGATTCTCCCAGGGAAGAAATCAGAGATGCTCTACATGAAGCACGTGTTAAAACTTTACCCAGAGTACCTGGCTGTTAGTTTATTAGTTTATGTCCATCTACTACAGCTAAAAATAAAAAAAAGGACAGATCTTTATAAAATGGGCTATTGTGACAGTGTTTTGTGTAAAAATGGAAGACCTACTTCTCGACAAGCATCCCAGAAACCTTAAAGTGTGACATGAATTCCTATCAATAGTCTGAAGATGCAGTGGCCCGTTTCGACGTCCCCCGAGTGATAAAATAATATCACGACCTTGCTGTGTGAAACTCAAGGTCTGATTTCTGATCTCTGAGCTCTCGCAGTAAGTTTGCACCCCATTTTAAACAACCCCAATCAATCTTTCCATTTCCTGTTTGACAGCCTATTCCCGTACAAGGAGCTGTCCTCGTCAGACTAACAGCAACCAGGATGATTCGGCTGCAGCAACTGTTTAGGTTACACGATGTTCGGTCTACTGCGGGTCCTTTGTAGGAATCCTCTTCAACCCGTCGCTGGGTTTGCACTGACGACTTTCAGAAATGTTCCAGCTGGAAATGCTTCGAACAGACCAGAACTAAACAAAATATGGCCAAGGCTTCGACTGTGGGATTAAGTCCGAGCTGTCTGCACAGGAAACTACTTTGAATAACTTTAATAATTGTGGTGTATTCAGTGAAGTCTTCTAAAAAAGAGAGAGAGAGAGAAAAGACAAACAACAGCAATATTTAGCTAATGAAAAGCGAATGACATATATGTTAGACCACACTGTGGTCAATTTGATCATCAACTTTACATCAGTGTGTGCTAATAGGCGTGGGGAGGAAACATTTTTGTAATTCCACACGATATTGAATTACACAAGTCAACTCTTTAATTATTAGATGGACTATTGCTCTGGTAGCCGGCTTTTAAAACAGTGCCATAAAATACTAACAGAGTAAGAGTAACGGCTGTCACTCTTTTAATTGCAATACCATGTCCAACTTCATGTTATTTCCAAGTACATTTTCTCCCAAACAGTCATAATATTTATTGAGGAACAACCTTCTTTGAGGCAGGTATCCAGCAACAGGTGGAGGAGGGGAAGCACTGTGTAATTCTATGGTATAGGAGAGAAGTCCAGAACGTCCAAATATCATTCATGTCAACTGAATTGATGGAAAAAATAGAACATTTTATTGCATGGTTTTTAATTAATACAGTAGCTCCCTCAGCCAGAGGAGCATATTTGCTAACATGGAACATAAATATTCATAGATTGCTCCCTGCTGAGGTCAGCACTGACCTCACACTGAGTCACACCACAGTGCACACACACACACTGGTGACGGAGAGCGACGCGGGGATGATTGATCTGACACCACCAAGGAGGAGGATGCTGTTTTTGAGACCCTGATCTGTAAAATCGAACATGGGGGCGTAAATTAGCACCGTACACTTTGTAGACGACACTTTATGGAAAGCAGTTCTGAACAAATTAAACTATGTAAGGTAACAGGAATGTATGTGGCCACTGACAATGATGAAAGGCATAGTTTTAAATATAACGGTGTCCATTATATGGAGCATTTTCTAGTAGATTGTTGGGGTATGACACATTCAGATTACAAAAAAAAAAAGATGTTTTCACAAAAAGAAGCAGATGCTAACTCAGCAGCTAACGGTTTGCCAGTTAGCAAACATTGGCAAAGTGTCAGCAGCATTCACATTGCCAGGGCTTACACGTTTTAATGTTTTGATCGTGTCCGTCATTCAAGAACGACTTCCTCTCTTACTTCAAAATATGAGTCTAAAATATAAATACAATGATGTATCTATATTGATACGACAGATACACACTTTTGTATGTTGGACAATAGCCGATAGTCACTAAACAGTCAGACGCTAACTATGTGAGAATTACTGTGGTTGTTTAATACTACAAGATCTTATGTTGAGATTTTAATTAAACCTATATTGTCACCTCTAAAAACCTACTCTAGGTTTTTAGAGCCCCACATTTTCGAAGTATTTTGCAAACGTTGAAACTTCCAACTATGTTGAACACCTTCAGGCCACAAGAAAAATATCTGCAAACACGTTTCAAAGTGGGGCTGTTTCCAATAAACCTTAAATGTAAGCTGGAGAATGTTTTAGCTGCTTTAGCTGGGAATCTTCTTCTGTTAAACTTTGACGCCGGTAATGTTGACATTATTGCCGCCTACTGGCGGAGAATGTGTATTACAGCATTTGCATAAGTATCAACTGCTGATGCTGATTTTTATTTTTTTCTAAACAGAGGGCAACAGCAAATAGTGGAGTTGCGACTGAAGTCCATGTTGTCGAACCAAAATCCAAAATACATGATAATTACAGAAACACAGGTGAATCACTATTTGAATAATTCCGAAAAAATAAAATAAAATATGAAAAATATGGTCAAGAAAAGATTTTTTACACAAATATCCTTCAGATCACTCAGTATTCATTGTGTCATTGTTTATAATCTTGGTAGTTTTTTATGAAACCACTTGTACTTCTCATCTATCTAACTACTTTGAACACAATGCTGGTCAAAATGTCACCGTCCTTTTATTTTTTATTTTTTCCTCCCACGTCCTCCTCACTGTCAGGGGCTGCCTAGCAACAGGCACCATTAATAATACACACCTCCATCTGTATGTGCAAGTGTGTCTTTACTGGCATGTGATAAGAAAGTGGCTATCTGCTCCTAGCGCTGCGTCTTTGCGTGCCGGCGTAGCGCTGCTCACCGCCAGTGCAGTAAAATGTCTGGGATGTTTCAGCCGCTGTCTCCTCCTCCACGCAGGCTGAGCAGACAGGAACTGAGCGGGAGCGCCCATGGCGAGTAACAACACGGCCAGCATCGCACAGGCCAGGAAGCTGGTGGAGCAGCTGAAGATGGAGGCCAACATTGACAGGATAAAGGTGAGCCATTTGCATGTCAGCTCATGTAGCCTAGCACGTTTGCAGAACTTTTTGTGGATCTCATAAACGATGAATTTTAAAACCCAAGCTCATGTACCAATCAGTTTGCTTGTCCTACACCAAGACTAAACAAGTGAAGCTCATTGGTTAAACTTAGTTTGGTGTGTGTGTCTATTCCAGGTGTCCAAAGCAGCGGCAGACTTAATGTCTTACTGCGAAGCTCATGCCAAAGAGGACCCCCTGTTGTCACCGGTGCCAGCCTCAGAGAACCCGTTCAGGGAGAAGAAGTTCTTCTGCACCATCCTGTAAACCCAGCATGGCCCCTCAGCCGCCTGCTGCCGGAGGGACTTTGAACACCGACGTTCAGAACCCGTAGAAATCGTCTAGTAGGAGGGCATCGCGTTCTCTTTGCCCTCTCAAGCGCTTGGCATTTAAAGAGATCCAATCTACAGAGTAAACATGTAACCAATGAAGGCGGTGTTATGTTTTGTTGTTGTTGTTTTTTGTTTATTTTTGGAGGATGTGCGGCATGTAGTAGGATTTGTACTTTTAGGTGACTGAAAAAGGAAGATGATGGGAGCGATAATCACCCAGGGACGTGACGGACAACCAATCAACCGACCGGGTTTTCAGGCTCTATTGTGTCTAAATTTCAAAACCAGATAAAGTCATGGATGTGTTTTGTTGCTCTTTGGGGACCATCAGGTGGAGCACCACAGGGACAAGCAGCCAACACTCTTGACGCCGCCCGATTATTATTGGAATGTGTTATTTTTTTTATTATTATTATTTTTCAAGTTGTTTGCGTTTTTACCAATTTCACCGAGATATCTTTCTATAACTGTATGTAGGTGACTGATGCAGCCTTTATCTTTTGCTCTTTCTTTTTGTTTTATAAACCAACAGGTTAGTGAAAGCTTCTTTCTAATGGCGGGGACGTTTCTCTCTGTACACCTTCCTGAAAGTCAGTCTTCTGTGAATCGGACAAATACGACGCGGTTTGTCTCCTTCGGACACAATCCCTCTTTCTACTGTTTGTACAAAGTGACTAGCAGATAAACTGTGCTGTGGTGTGAGCTCGACATGTCTGTGTTTGTATCTTTAATTATAACACGAAAAGGACAAACTGTCTTCTTCCTTTTAATTGCTTCAATCTGTAAGCTGTGTAAGAGAGATCTGCTGACCAACCAAAATAAGAGACAAATCAGATTTTCCAAATAATATTCGTAACGTGACCAATGAAATACATATTTTGAATTTAGAAATCTAATAAATATTCTCATTATACGTACAAAATAGTCATACAAATGTCTCTTTAAAATTTTTAGTATCAGTAGTTTTTTTTTTTTTTGTTTAGAAAATATTAAAAAGCTTTTATCAATACTGGTGAATACATCTATATATAAAAGCTTTTTTTAACTTGTTGCTCTAGGATTACTATTTAGTTTGGGGATTTCTGTGCTACTCAAAAAACAAGCTACTTAATTTGATATGGAGCAAATTGAGATGAATTTAAAGAGGCACTATTAGAAATACTGCTGATAATAAACAAGTAACATTGTATTGGTGCCACTGAAATAGATATAAATACATTTATTTTCATTTCACCTGATATCAGATTGATGAGATATTTGGAAGAGAAACAGGCCCACAGCATCACAGGTCCTCCACCATATTTGTGGATGTCCATATTGTGTTTGAAGAGTTTCTTTCCCAAGAAATACATTTTTTGTCCCCTCGTGATTCATATTATAGTTTTAATGCCACTGCCATCAGATTTCAGAGTGAGCCATTCGTCTCACCTGATGGATGCACACATTTCCAGTTCAAGTCCCAGTAGTACTCAGCAAACCCTTACATTTGTGATGGTAGGGCAGCACATGGTACATTTTTTTTCTAGCGTCCCTCCCAAATTGGTTGGCATACGGATGTGTGTTTTTGTGTGCGTGTGTGTTTTTTTTAAACATCAAATATAAATTGTACTTTTGTAAATTAAAGGTTGGAAACGTGGGATTATGCCAGTACGGTGAGATATGCTGCATTGATTTACCCAACATGTTTATCTTTTTTTTTTTTCTTTTCACTGATTCCTTGTATTTTGAGCACTTCTTATCTGCCAGTCACAAAACTTGCACTCCTCATGGATTATGGACAATAATCTGTAATTGGGTTACAGTAAATTGTGTTATGCAACTTGATTAGCAGACTCCTACAGGTCTGGCCACATGCAAGTAGATAAAAACTCTTCCTTCTCATAAATCTGGTGTCCATTCCAGAAAATTGTATAATGCATTAAAAAATATGCATCACTCCGACTGTATTACATATAGTTATATTACTTGGTGGAACATCTGCCTTTCTAATTACCAAGTGACTGGATTTTTATTTATTTTTACTTCTCTTCTCCCCTCTTGTGTTGACTGGAGTGATGGCAATGACAAACTGCAGTGCAGATGCATGCATCAGCAAGATTTGATTAGAGCATAGGAAAAAGAGGGGGGAAAAAATAAGTATCCAGATGATAAGCTCAAGATTCATTTCCTGATGCCATATGTGATACCACAAGAGGCTAGTTCCTTTTAGAAAAGAAGGGTTTCTTGCTATAAAATAATTTTTCAGGGCAAAATAAAACTTTCCATGATCTTTAAGTGACATGTAAAGTACCTGTGACTGAAGTTGGTAAAAGCGTGACAGGAACAAACATTACATGTGAAATACTAAAGCCTTGATCACTTTCTTTGGATATTCAGAATTACTCTATACAAATGTTTCACACTATCCTGCATGTTTCAGATATTTTCCTGCTTCACCAATTTCACTTGACAGCTGCTCAATGGGCATTTGTTGAATTGCAATTAGGTGTATTAAACCAGGAAGACCATTGAAACATTCAGGGCAGCGTGCCTTGAGGAATTATTGTAATAATACAACTGAATCAAAAAGGTATTGTCAGAAGTGGGATTCGAACCCACGCCTCCAGGGGAGACTGCGACCTGAACGCAGCGCCTTAGACCGCTCGGCCATCCTGACGTCTACGCAGTAACGCGCCGTAGAGATTTATGAAGACACGTATTGGACAAACCAATTTTACTACTGGCATACAGTATATTTATATATAGATTCGTACACTGACATAAAAAAAACACAAAAGTGCTAAAAATAAATACATAAGTAAACAGAGCTTTATGGTTGACAGTGCGGCAAATTTTCGAAAAGAGAAGTATGGTTACTTCTCTCCCTACTTCATAATGCTAAGTGTTTCTCACAGTGATGAATGAAAGGAGTGTTGCTACTGCTGCCCCACCTATGAACCCAACAGACAACGTAAAGGGATCGCGTTAGACACAACTTTATCATTTAGGACCGTGTTGCTCAGCGGACCAGCAGTTAGCTCAGTTAGCAGGAGCTCGGCGCAGAGCAATCCGCTTCGTTCTCACATAACCCGTAAGTCATTTAGTTGTGTTTTATGCTGTATTCGCCCAGTACGAACGAGACCTGAATGTACCTTTTACACCGACAACAACAGCAGTCTGTTTACGCCAATACAGCTAAGTTGTGCGCTTAGCTCTGTTGCGTTGCTAATGCTAAGCTACATGCTACTGTCACGTCATATTTTGTATGTCTTACGGTCAAATTAATCGTGTTCCTGAATAGCCGTGGTTACAGTACAAGCTATGAGCTTCTCTCACTTATATTAACAGCTTTTTAACATTCAGCTTGATTGTTGTTTGAAAAATGATTGGATATATTCTCAGAAAACAACATTAAAAACGGACAACACAGAGGAAGGTTGAAATGTCTGAACCTGTCTGTGGTTTTCTTTCTACAAACTGCACAGCTTCTGCAAACAGTAATACAGTTGACAAAAACTATATTTGGTGTTTTAAAAAAGGTTTTTTATCACATTTTGTCATGTAAGAAATGAAAGGACTAGGATATTGGATAGTGTTTTATTGCTTTCCCAATAAAACACACTGACACACTGACCTAGTCTTTTGTTATAATAAAAGACTGGGACAAGCCCATTTACTGGACTTAACATTTACTGCAGTAAATGTGTGAGGTAATGCTCATCCAGTAAACATCAGTTTCCTCTTGTGTTTTCTTCCATAAGAGTTTCACCAGAGGGAAATAAAAGAACATTTCTCTCTCCCCAGACAGCCATGGCCTCTTTCCCTCCACAAAACTTCTCCTGGGTGGAACCCAAGAAGCTGGCCGGGTTGGCCATGCCCAGGATGCCGAGCGAATATCGCTACCTGCTGGACAACGGAGTCAGACACCTCGTTTGTCTGTGCGAGAGGAAACCACCGAACCACGACACCTGCCCAGAGCTGCAGCTTCACCACATCAAGATAGCGGACTTCACTCCTCCTTCTCCCAGTCAGATCGATCAGTTTCTCTCCATCGTGGAAGGAGCCAACTCCAAAGGAGAGGTAGGCACTCAGATCACGACTCTGGAAGAGCTAATTGAGGCTTAGTCAGGACATCCAGTATTTGGGGTTTAGTTTGACTTTTGACTTGAGAAATTACCTCTCCAGTCTTACCTCAACAGCAACGCATTGTTGCTGAACCTGCGGTAAAAATAAGGACAACAAAGTTGCTATTGACATCCAGTATGTCCTGTAATCAACAGTCTAAAAGCCAACTAATCAGTATTTGTGCTTTTTGAAGTTTTTTTTGTGCTACAACCTCAAATTTCAAAGTCATTTAGTGGGATTGTGATAGACCGACACAAAGTACTGCATCATTTTAACAAAATTTTAATTTATTTACTAATGAAAAACCTTAAATGTGTGGTGTACATTTGCCAATATTGCTTTTTCTTCCTCCATTTACATGCTAAAAATCTCAATTTAAACAAAAAAATGAAACTTTTATTAACAAACAAACCTATTAACAATGGATAGCAAACAATGTAGAACATATAAATATGGAGTATAAGGGTAAAAGAGATTGAAAAATACACTACTTAGCTCTGGCCAATTAGCTAAAATTTCATTTAACACTCAAAGCACCTTGGGGGCCAAAGTGGAACATAGCTGGGACTCAATCTCTTCACATTAAATGATAATTTTATTAGGCAAAAAACACTGAAAACAACAGCAAATACCTGCCTAATCACAGGAACTAAAGCAGGGTGTGAACACTGCCGGTCGTTTTGATCACGTTTGTCTCCAGGGCGTGGCCGTCCACTGCATGCACGGCCACGGCAGGACGGGCACCATGCTGGCCTGCTACCTGGTGAAGAGCCGGAACATGTCCGGGGCCGACGCCATCGCAGAGATCCGCAGGATCCGGCCCGGCTCCATCGAAACCCACGAGCAGGAGAATGCTGTGGTGCAGTTCTACCAGCGCACAAAGTAGCTTTCCTGCGACGGCGAGCGCGAAATTATGTCTGCACTGGAACTGGTCGCACTGAGCATTTTGGAAATGAGATGTAGAATGAGGGAGTGTGAGTTAAAAGTGTATTAAATTTAAATGAATTCTGATGTTGGCGTTACTGGGGCGATGGTAACGCCAACAAAGACACACACCCTGCCTTCTTTGTTGTACTGCACCTTTAGAAAAGCCCTCATTGTTTCACATTTTGTCACCTTTCAGCCAACAACTTGAACGTGCTTTAGTCGGATTTTATCGAGTTACACTTTTTGTCACGTAAAATCCTATTAAAATTCACAGAAATCTGTGCATGTAATGCAACAAGAATTTTTTGTTTTTTTACTTCTATTCAGAAGTTTTCTTTGGACCAGGAACCTTCACTTAAGCGCTTGTTGCCAGGGAGAAAAGACGCAGACGCTCCCTGAATGCGAGCTTCTCTGGAGCCGACGGCGTCTCGGTTTTCTCCTCCGGCTTCCTGCTAACGCAAAAACCACACGGATACTTGAAATTACCGGTTTCCACGGACACAAGCGAGTTGTTGTTTCATGTATAAGGTCTGAGAATTTGTATTACTCAGGAATAAGTTTTTTATTATTTCTTAGCATTTGTGAATGCTGAACATGTTCTGGACCCTAAACTCACTCATCTGACGCTGCTTTCAGTCCATTTTCTCTGTGATCTGCCAAAACCATAAAAGAATGCTATTTTTGTCACTTAAAATAAAATGAACTTTTGAATGATCCTTTGATATTCGATGGTTCTCTTCACCTGGTTTTCCTTCTTGCTTGTCGTTTTGTTCCCTCTTGATGTTTCCAGTGGATCCGATCTCGATCCAGACGTGGAAACATGAAAAATGACACAATGTTCATCCGGTACAACAGAGGAGTCCAAAGTTTTTGTTGCATGGTCCAAAATCATAAAGTGAAATTAACTCAAGGGCTGAAAAACACAAGCAAAAACATTTTACCACCTGAACAATAAACTAATAAATCCATTATTTAATAGAAAAACCAAATAGATTTGTTGATGGGAAGGGATGTGTAAATTATTGTACATCCAAAACTTTACGAGTTCTTCAGTTTAACCTTAATAAAAAGAAATTATAAACATGTTCTAGGTATCGAGTGGTTAAAAAAAAAAAAAAGGACCAAAATGTTGTCAATTCTGATCAATAAAATCAAGATTTGGGTCGTCCTTTCTTTTAAAGTTATAGCTGTATTTAGCCAAGTGTAATAAATAAAATCAGATGTGAGTGAGGCAAAGTTTGCTTTTGAGTAAAAGTCATTTTTTTATTCTAGAATATGCTCCTAATGCCGCATTCACTGTTTTACAAACTTCCAAAGTTTTCCATCACGTTCCAATATCCTAACACTAAAATTTGTTCTTCAGAGGCGATACTATATATACTGCTCAAAAAAATAAAGGGAACACTTAAACAACACAATATAACTCCAAGTATATCAGACTTCTGTGAAATCAAACTGTCCATCTAGGATGTGTTATTTGAGTGTTCCCTTTATTTTTTTGAGCAGTGTATTTTCCAGACTCATAATCAAGCACCTGTTATCTTCAGTTGTTATAAAACTGCTTAAACATGACTTAAAAGAAATTAAATTTTAACGTTTTGAAATTGGGCTTCCGTCTCTTTAAGAAACTCTTGCTCTTTCTGAAACCCCTCCTTCAGGAAGTCGTCACAACATGGCTCCTCTATTAACCCTTTCACAACATTTTTACCAGAGTTGCACTGAGAAGGAGCTCATCTGATGAGCTCAACAGTCCCACTAGGTGTTTGCTAATTGCTGCTGGCTAGTCTGAAGGAGCTGAGCGGGTGAGGGCTGCTCTGAAATGCGGAAGCTCGGAAACGGCAGCTCTGGGAAGGAGCTGCATCTCGGGACGTTTTGCATGGTTGCCATGGAGATTAAAGCATTTCTCACCCATGAGAGAATGAAGGCGACGCTCCAGGATAACGTCATAACACGATGTAAAGCTGAAAAAAAAGTTGATTTTACATAATCCACTGAACCTCCGATGTTCTGTCCAGCTGCTGCAGGATCACCATGACGTCCAGATCTTCCTCCTCCTCCTCTTCTTCTTCTCCTCTCTGCTGAATCTCCTGCACCCTCTTCTGAAACCTCCACTCCAGGTCCAGCCTCCGCAGCCTGTCGTCCTCCTCGGTGCTCCGTTGCTCCTTGGCTCGGAGCTGCTGCACCTCCCTCTCCAGCTGCTCCACCGCCTCCAGCTCCTGCTGTTTCTCCAGCGCCTCCCGGGCCTCCCTCCTCCAGGGGTCACGCAGCAGCACCCGGGGGTCACTCTGGCCCCCCGGCCCCGGGCCCTTCCCCTCGGACGGAGGCTCCTGGAAGGAAACGTGCTTCGTCGGAGTGATGCACACTCTGGGTTTTTCTGATCTCTGCTGCTGCCAGAGACCCGAGGGGTGGAGCAGCGCCTTGGCCGCTGATGATGGACACGTTCGGCTCGGGGAGCTCTTTATCTGCTCACTGGCTTTCCGAGGCCAGTTCAGCACAGAGGGGCTCTGCTGGAAGGTGATGAGAGGAGGATTTGACTGCGCGCCGCCTGCTCTGGTGACGGGGATGTCGATGCGTATCGGCCGGACCGACGGCGTCGGCGTGGCCTGCAGCGAAAACGGGTTCCTCCAGACGCCTGCCGGACTCCGGGGTGGCTCTTTGTGGACGCAGTGTGTAGAAACGGATCGGCAGAAATTTGTCGACTGACTGGAACTCTGGCTCCTCTGTGTGCGTGCATTCTGCTTCTGGTCCAGCAGGGGGCCTCCAGTGTCTACGCACAAACTCTCCTGAGACGCTGCGTGACGCTGCATGGGAGGACAAAGAGACTTTAACAGAGATTCACACACCTGAACGTAGATTTATTTCGTGTTGTACAGTTCAGCAACAGGGCAGTTTAAAGTGCGTTACCTCACAATAGCACTTTAAACTGCGACAGGCGTCACATTTTGTCAAAAGCCTTCATCAAAATCATCGAGCAAGTACACACGAAACATGTTGATCAATGTCCCAGTTATTATGAATCAAACTCACGGGTTTGTAGTGAAGACGCGATTTGATGCTGATTTTTCTGGGGAATGAATCGATTCAGAAATTATTTTTTAATTCAGGATCCAGGTTTTCTATTCAAACGGTTCAAATTATGTGACTGATGAGAGAAAAACAGAGTAAACAACGAGGACATTTGTTTCAAATAACACCATAAGGTTTCCTACTGTATCCAATTCCATCGGTTTATGTTTTAACAAAAACAAGTTTGTGTATAAAGTAACTAATTAGCAGGTATTAGCAGGTAATTCTACGGTGGCTGAGTGGGCTCATAATGCGATATGCTGTGCACTCGCAAATATTTATCCTCTCCTCTGGTTTTTAGCCTTGATTTGGTTGTTTTGCAGCTTTCTGAACGTTTCTTGGCATAAAATCCCAATAAGACACAGTCAGGTTTGTAATGTCCTTCAAAATGTGAAAAACAAGAGTTAGGAAGTGTTTGTGTCAAAGAGTTGTGTCAACATACCAAGAACCCTCTCCTGCTGTCGCTCTGCTCACTTGAAGGCGTTGCGGCCGCAGTGAACGGTTGTGTCAGCCGCTTCGGCTCAGAAACAGACTTGTTCTTGGACCTGGGGTTCGGCAGCGTCAGGTATTCTCTGGGATGCGTCTGGAAGAAGGCAGCAAACAAATGTGAGACTGTAAAGGGGGGAACACAGAAAAACAAAATCAATTCGACGTCTAAAATTCTCACATCAGCACAGAGGTTGTCGCTGGAAACGGATGAAAAGCCGTTTCCTCTCACGCCGGGGTCAAAGAGGTCACCTCCGTCCTCTGGGCTAAAGCCAGCTGGAGCACAGAGAGAGCAAACGGATGCGGAGCTGCCCTTTTTTCACGCATTAAATGGTGAAAAAGACCCAGCAGCTAAAAAGTCACGAACAACATGGTCACCCACCGGTCACGTTGGGGTTGGAGCGGTAAAGCTGTCGGTATTTCTGTGTCCTCTGGTCTTTGTTACTTTTGCGGCCTCTGTGGTTTCTCTCTGAAGGGCTGAGATCCACAGCGCAGTACAGTGTGGAAACGCCGTCTTGTGAGACAATAAAATGTTCAAATCAGTTCCTGAAATGTAAAACAAATAATAATAATTAAGAAAGAAACCGTGAAGGTGAAGTATCCTTACCCAGTCTTAAACGGCTGCTGCTTGTATCGTTTTCCGGGGACGATTCGTTCAGCAGGTTGCCGAGACCTCGGCGAATCGCCGCAAACTTCTCCACCTGTAAGCTGACGACGGGGCCGGTGCGCATCATGATGGCTGCTGCGCTGAATGAGACAAAGAGGTTTATGAAAGCTAATGTGGCGCTACCACTAACAGTACACAGAAGGTGAAATATTATCATTATCGTATTTGTTTCAAGGTGTTGAAATCCAATCTGACATGTTAACTGTTTAGGTTCCAACTATTGTTAGCAACACAAGATGATAATTATGTATTTGTCTCTATTTTGGACATTTAAATGCTAAAGGGACACTTTGTTATTTTGTGTGCCTCTGGCAGTAGCCCAGGGCTGCAGGCTTTGGCATGTTTTTATGAACATTGTGCCTTATATAAAAGTCATTTCAAGAGTGAAATTTTTTAATATAATTTTTTTAAATGTATAAAATACTGAACTACTTGAAAATTCTGAAGCTTCTGACCAGATGTACTATGGAGCCACGTGGGACATTTTAAACCACCAGCTAATGTTTAGCATTACCTGCACAAGTACTGTCACTTGCAATGATTAAGATGCTTTTTTTTTTTTTTTTTTTGCTTTTGGTGGAGGGTACCAAAACTGGCTCTAGCCCAGGCGCCTTTATCCGTCTACATCCGGCCCTGCCAGAGGCATTAACAGATATTTATGCTAAAAACTTTCACTATGTGTTGGAGAGACGTTGCCGGACATTAGCTCTTCATGACTTTAACCAGACAAACTAAGTATTAGAACCATAAAAAAGGATTTTTGTGTAATAATGATAATTAAAGCGTGGAAAGCGATATGGATGAATGAAAAAAAACAAAAAAAAAACAAAGTTACACAAAAGTGTTTCACTGTAAAGATGGTTTGTAGTGTTTTTTATTGCAACCCGAAGTGTGAAATAAACTTCAGTGGAGTTTGAAAACAAAATATGTGTTCAGGTTTATGTCTGGTTGAATGTTGTGTGTGCCCAGTTGATTTTTGCCGGGCATTTTATTGTAATCCAAAGGGGGACCTAGAAAATCTTTGTGAACCACTGGTGTAAATCATGAATCAACCTTTGTGTCGTCCTTGCTATCGGATGTCGCTACCTGTCTTGGCTGAGTCCGACCAGACTGTGACCGTCCACATTGAGCAGCTGATCTCCGGCTGCCAGCTTTCCGCTCTAAACACAGTAAAGACATATCTGCATTTCTTATCTTGTTAAAAAAAAAAAAAAAAACATAAAACAAAATATTCCTTTCAAGTGGAAAGCCGAATGAGAAAAGTGTCACAGTGCCACCATTTCGGCGGGGCCTCCCTTGACCACAGATTTGACGTAGATCCCGATGTCGCTCTGGCCTGCTCCCTGTGGAACAACAGGCTGTTCACTCACTGAGTCGCTCCATCGTAGAACGTTTTCATGTTTAAACTGTTTTCACCTTGGCTGCTACGATACTGACTCCCATCCCGCTGTTCAGAGGCTTGTGCAAAGTGACGTTCTCGACCTCGGGCTGCCTGTGCGCTGGCTGACGAAGAAAAACATACAAAAGAAACATAAGTTAGTGTTTAAAAGCTGGGGCTGGAGCGATTGGTTGGATTAATCATGATTAATCGATTGTTGAAATAATTGTCAACTAATTTAGTAATCGATTAATCTTTTACTGGAGTGCAGAGACTCAAAAAAAGAGCCAATTTGCTGAGAGAACAACACAGTCTAAGCAGTAATTAAGTTAAATCTGTACAAAGAAATACAGGTTTGCATTTAAGGTAGAAAAAACAACCTTTGTACTCCTCAAGTGGCTTAGTTTTAGATTCACCAGGTAAAAAAAATCAGTAAAAAATATTCCTTTAAAGTTCTTTTGCTAGCTGATAATCATTTAAACCAAATAATAATAATAATAATAATAATAATAATATTAATAATAATAATCGGATGTGCATTTTAGGCAATAAACTCTTCACTTTCTTATTCAAAAATTGACTTGAATAATTTTTTTTATCTCTAATATTGTACAGGCAATGCTTAAGCGCCTAAATGAAAAATCTACAGAATGTGCCAGTTTTTTAAAATCCAATTATGTCAATGTCAATTTCATTTGTAAAGCACTTTAAAAGCCGATATTAACTGCACCAAAGTACTGTTCAGTATTCATAAAACACAGATAAAACACAATTAATCAACTAATCGTGAATTTAAAAGATACACTAATCGATTACTAAAATAATCATCAGTTACAGCCAGGGGTGAAAGTAGTTTTAAATTCTTGGGGGTACTATGACAATTATAGTCATAGTAATTAAGCATTATATATATATCATATATAATATATATGATATATATAATTGCTTCTTTGTGTACTTTGGAGTTTCTGTGCTGATAAAAAATTTTAGCGAAGCCGACCATATCCGCCTACTTTCACCCCTGGTTACAGCCCTATTAAAACATAAAGTATCTGGCGTCTCTGTTCTCTTTACCAAGTATAAATCCCCATCAGTGTGTGTGTTTTCAGCAAAATTCGCCGTCCAGTCTCCTTGGAAATGAGCCACGAACGTCAAACACAAAGACCTGCGAGACGGAGAATGACGCAACTAACTAATATGTTCACAATAAAGTTCGGTCCAACTCTGGCGTCTGAATCCAAGGTCTTTCCCACCTTTCTGACAGATTGGCTCCAGAAACTCTCTGAAACCCGGAGGGACTCCTCTCAGCGTCTCGCAGGAGTATCCTCCCCGCGGCAGCAGGAAAGGCAGCAGCAGGTCGAGGCTCTCCGTCAGCCGAAGCTCGCCACCTTCGCTGCGAGCCAGGTCGTCGACCAAGGCCGAGGCAGCCGTCGCCACGGCGTCCGTCAAGTCCTGCATCGGGAGCGACAGCGAGGGAGAGATATGTCAGGAAAGAGTCGACGCGAATGTCACGTTTCCCTCAAGAGAGGGGACATCCAATCCGCCTGCGATGATTCTGAGCAAGAGACTGAAGATGACCGTGACCTTTTACACCCCTAACCCTTTCCTGTAGAGGTCAGTATCACAGGGGCTTTAGGAAGCCTCTGACTGACAGCACTCTGCTGTTGTGTGACAGTGTCAAGAAGAGGATCCACAGAACAGAACCAGCCCTCTTTATAAGCCTGTTAAACATCTAGTTTATGTCCTTTTACTTATTTGTATTTTATGAAAAAATATGGTCGAGTCACATTTAGCTCCAATCATGAATGTGATGTGTTGCTTTGTTTTCTTTCCCCACTAATAATCTAAACGTGCAGCTTCTCGAAAGTATTCACACAAAGCATGATGCAAATAAAATCTGAAAAGTGTGGTGTGCATGTGTATTTAAACCAGCTTTTAGACATTTTTTTCCAAGAATGTTTCTTTTCCATTTTGCACATCTGGATCATGAATTTCTTGCCCAGTCCTCTTTGCAAAACAGCTCAGGCTCAGTCGAACTGGATGAAGAGAAGTATTCTCAAATGAGTTTAGGTCTGGACTTTGACTCGGCCGATATACATACATATGGATATGTTTCAGTTTCATCTATCTCTCCATCAGTTTTGCCCAGCCTCCCTGCCCCTGGTGATGAAACACGCTCCCACAGCATGATGCTGCCACCACTGTGCTTCTCACTGTGCTTCACCTATGCCACCTATTGACATAGGAAGGTGTGCAGCGTTACATTTTCTGTGTCTTTCGCAAAACATTTATTTTGGGATAAAATTACACAGAAGTGTCTCTATTATTCTTCTGAAGACATTTGGTTTCACTGGCTTTTATTTTGAACTATCATAATAAATGCACCCCACACTTTTCAGATTTGCATTAGCAAAAAGGAAAAAAAAAAAAAAAGAGCTCTTAAAATCATATTTTTTCATCTGCTTTGCAATTATGCACATGTTTGTGTTAGTCTGACACTTTAAATCCTAAGTAAAGAAAATAACCAGAAGTGTGTGGCTGTAATTTTACACAAAGTGGGAGAAGTTCAAGGGGTGTGAATACTTTCAGCAGGAAACCGTAGAAGTTGTCCACTCGAAGCCAAAGCACTGATGTCCTTCATGTATTATGCATCATTACATCGGTCATTGAAACTATTAATTATTCATGCTATTAAATCAATGAGCACAGCCAGAAGCTTTGGCCAGTTTCAAAAACCCTCCCTGGAAACCTTTGACGTTTTAGTTTTCAGTCTTGGAAAAAAACACAAACCTTGTCCTTTCTGACAGTGACCTCTGTGGGTGGTGTGGGTCAGCGAAGTGGAGAACAGGGGGAAAAACTCACGGGTGGGATCTGAGGCTCGCCGGGTCCATACATGTACCCGTCCATCAACATGCGCAGCTGCAGTGAGTTCAGCTTGAAACAGGAAGTCTGGATGTCCTTAGCGTCCGACGCCGAGTACTTATTCATTGTCAGGAGCATGGTTGCCTAGTAACAAGTCAGGCAATGCTATTTTAGCATCCAAGGAGACAGAATCAGCCATGGTAAAAAAAATAATAATAATAGTAATAAATTGACATATTGACCTGCGTTATGTGTCCCAGATGGCAGTCGGCAGCCAGCTCCAGGCCCTGCCTCTCCGCCCAGGCCTCAATGGGGGTCAGCCTCTGACGCAGCGCGGCCCCCCAGTAGTGAGAACGGAGGCCCGGCGCGCCGGGTTCCGGCGCCATGAGCTGATTAAACAGCCAGGCGCTGATGAAGTGGAAGAGCTGAGAGAAGAGCTGGATGGTGAGGGCCGGGTTGACGCGGCACCGGCGCAGAAGCGACATGGCGTTCATCAAGGTGTCCAGCACCAACTCTGCGGTCAGACCGAGATACGTCACGACGTCGCAAGGTCTCAATCTGTTGAATTGTCTAGTCTGATCAATTTCTTTTTTTTAAAACCTGCCTATGCCGGCCGGGAGAGCGCCGTCTCGCTCAGGATCACTGAGGAAAGTTGGTAGGTGTTTCCTCAACTCGCTCTGTAGGCAATGGAGCAGGAAGCTACAAACAAAAGAAACATGTTGATATTTAATCCATCTGGGCAAAGATGCAAGGCTCTGTTAATCTGATTGTTGTTAAAACGTGATCTGTTCAAGGAATTACACTCTGGTGAAGTGAAAAAGACTCTTAAAATGGCCTCTGATAAGTGAACATGCAGCTTCATTATGGCGTTCCTCAAGGTCTCGTTTTAGGCCCCTTTCTCTTTTCCCCACAGATGCTCACTCTGTGGCAATTCTTTCAGGAAACACAACACCGGCTTCTATTGTTACGTTGACGAAGCTGCGTTGTAATCATCAGTCAATGCACACATTACTATTCAGCTGCTCAAAGTGTGAAATCGCTTCAAAAAATTTCCTTTTGCAGCAATAAATGCTTCCTGTTGGTATATATTGTTTGTAAAACGACAAACTTGTGGCGTCAGAGGTCTGTGTTCGTCCATCCGTACCTGTAGGCGTTGTGCACCTGATGGGACAGATCCAGCTGACTCTGCTTGGTGATCGGGCCGAGGTCTTTGTCATTCTTCAGAAAGTTCAGCAGCTCCGAGGAATTGGCCAGCCAGAAGGCGAGAACCCCGGCGACGTCCCGGTGCCTCTGCGCAGCCAATCGCAGCAACAGATTGGTTTCAGTTAAAGTCGACTGAATCGAAACAATTACAATATCTAATTTAATCATTCTTAAGCCATGAAGTAAATGTTTTTAAATGTCTTAAAATCAGAGGGTAATGATGAGTACTAGAGGTTAGAAGGCTTTCTGTCCAAAGATTGTAAACAAAATTGTATTTTACAATCATGATCAATGCTGTTCAATCGCTATACAAATGTATAATGGTATGCAATGCATATATGAAACAGTTTTGAATTAGTTTGAAACAATTAATATTGCTCTGTATTGTCTGGATATGTTTATCAAATCATCATGGATACTGGTGATTATTATTTATTCATTTATTCATTTGCCCAATTTACTTTTGGCAACAACAAAAAAAGCTTAGGCCATATTTATTAGGAACTTGGTGAAATTTGAGTTGTTGACGTAGCAACAAGCCAACGTATTTAAATTCTACAAGTGAATTCTGGGTAAAATGTTTTATGCTTCTCCACCGTTTTAGACTGGAAACAGATCAAACAAACCAAACAAGAAGAGGCTGACAAACTACAAATCTTCATGCGCTGTAACAAAGGCTCTCATGAACTCGCCTGGATGACCTTTCCTATCATGGCCGCCATTTTGTTTGTGATTGACGCTGCGGGGCGCGTGCTGACGGAAGACGGAGAGCCTCCGCTGCGCCGGCGCCGCAGGGCGAAGCGACTCGCAGCGTAGAGGATGTAAGCGGGGGACAGCTTGAAGTGAGCCGTGGAGCTGTTGGTGTAATTTATGACTGCGGACAGGAAGGGCTCCTCGGCTGAAATGTACGAGGCGCCGGCAGGGGGCAGGAGGACAACATCACAAACACACGCAGCAGCAGGAGCAGCGACGCTTTTAGAGGTGGTGATTCAGACTCACCGTCGTCACAGATCTTTACTGTAACCGGTAATCCAGAGTGATGTGAAGAGTCTGAGAGGATTAAAGATGACATGAGTAAACTTCACTTGTGGGGACGTATCTGCTGTTTATGTTACCTTCAGGAATCTGATTTCTTTTCTTCTTTTTGCAGTGTCTCAGAGGGTCAAGGCTGGACGAGCGGTCGCTGTTGTTCAGCAGATCTTCAGCTGGTCTGGGTGTTGATTTAAAAACAGAAGATGTTACTCTGATAGTTTGAACAAACAAAAAGTGAGTGCTTACCCGTCCTCGCCCCCTGACGCCCTCTCAGCTCCGCTGGCTCGGCTTTCCTCTTTCTTCTTCTCTTTTCTCGACAGTGTTCTCTTGAAGGTTTGAAGAAGGCCTCCCTTTTCTTTCTCATTGTAACTTTCCTTTATGAATAAAAACATTAGCGTGTTGGATTGGTAGCGTATGTATGGTGGCTATATGTGCAAACGAGCAGAAGTTTAAGATTAAACCTTAATGATTTGAACAAGGGACCAGACAGATGATTTCCAGCTATTGTCCCTGGAAATCGGATCCTAAGCATGCTAAAGTGCAGCTATGTCATACCAACTGCAACACTCTTCAGAGTGGATTGTGTTACTGAGGGAAGAAGAGTCAAAGTGTGGGTGTAAAAGAGTGTAAAAAGTAATTTAATAGAAAACTAACTTTATTGCTCATTTTGGTGTTTTTTTTGTCCATTTATGCAATCTTTGGGAATGTTTCAGAGAGTTTGGTAAACAGGCCAATCAATCAACTGTTAATCATCAGTTTGTTGAGAAAGAAGCTGAGTCTGGAAATCCAATGCTAATCTTGCTAATATAAGGTTGAAATGGCAGCTTCAGTTTATTTTTGTCTTTACTTTTAAATGGTTCGCTCCCAAACTAGAAGAAGGCTGGGAAAAAAATATTCTCAGAGCTGATTTTAATAAAAGTAGAAATTAAAATTGGATCAAATCTGGGTAAGCAGGTCAAAGGTTCAGCAACGAATCTTTTATCAGAGAATGTTTTTCTAATATCTAATTGAAGCTTTTATTATTTTTGGAGCGAACTGGGCAGCAGGGTTACCTCCAGTCTCTCCTGGTCCTTTTTGAGCACAAATTGCCCTTCTCGGTTGTCCGAGGTCCAGCTCAATTGTACGACCAGAGGTCTCTCGTCCAGGTCCAACTTACGTTCTTCTATACGAGGAGAAAAAAATCAATGAAAACAGGGAAAGGACAGCTTTGATAGAAAATCAGAATATTCTCTTGACTCTCGCCTTTGCTACATGAATTCTAATTATAATAAAATGGTGTTTATAAAAAGAGTCTGGTTTTTACAACGCAGCCTGATTGTTCATTCACTCACTCCTAAACACCAGAGAACAATACAGAACAAAAGATGAGAAAGAACTAAAGTGAAACATCTCAGCATTAGAAACTCATGACGCCTCATGACACAAATGAACAAGTTATTACATGGTGGCATCACCAAACTCGTCATATAGATTAAAGAGGCGATGAATAATAAGATCAGCAGTTCGTTGTGTGTAGCACTCAGAAATACTTTTGAAGCTGCATCTTGTTTTGTTGAATGTGATTTGTGCAGACAGAGCGTCTGCACAGTGTGGCATGAGATTAGGCATAATCTCAAAGCAGATGAATAAAGATATTTCAAGTGTGTACAAATCTGTCAAAACTTCACCACAAGCAGTTTGGCAGCTATCTTAAAGACTGGAAGATAAATGAATTATTAATCCATTAGCAATGCAACTGGCTCAGTTCAGAAAGTCACTGGTTATTGCTGTAGGGACTTAAAACATGCATGTCCAGGTAGGAAACGGAGGAACAGCAGAGTCAGGGGTGGAAACAGCAGCGTCGGTTATCCAGGAGCAAGTTACCACCAGAAAGACGTTCTCACCTTGACCTGCGTGGATCTCATAGAGAGAATATTTTGTCGACAGCATTTTCATATCCGGCCTGAACTTCTCTGAAAGCGTCTCAACGACTCGCGAGTCGTCTGGCTGCTGCAAACCCACAGGCACTTTGTGGCCACGCTGCCTTCTTCTTGGTGATTCTCGAAGGAGAAGCGGATCACGCCATGAAACGCCAGGTTCTGTTAGAACACAGAGGGTCACTGAGAAGCCCCCAAAAGGTCGCTTTTAAAACACTCATTTAAGCGATCAAGGCCTAATCTGTTTCATTTCATCTCAGGATCTGATCCAGCTTTTACTTGAAGGCCTCTGAGTTTGTTTGTTTTTTGGAGAAACGCAGTAAACAAACACTAGCGTGAAGACCAAGGACATCACCATGTGTAACACGGTGGTGGTAGCATCATGCTCGGAGGACAGCTTGCTTCAGATTGAGGTGCACTGAGACACCAGCCACGAACATCTCCAGTCATGTACTAGAATGTCCTAGTCAAGTCCAAGGCTAAATACGTTTAGAAAGGCACTGTTTACATGTGGCATGTTGCAGCAGCAATAAGTTTTACTGAGAAATGGACGATGTGCAGCTCAAACATTAACGCCACTTTTTGAGGCACTGTGCCAGATTAGAGCAAAAGTTATAATCCCTTGACAGGTTATATAAACGGATATATAATGCAATCATGCATCACTGATGCATTCATACAGTTAATGATTACATATCTGAGATCTTAACAAATTAGTCAAGTTAGATTGAAAAAATGTGAGAGACGCAGCTCTCTTAATCTTTTAAATAGATAAAAAAAAGAACATTACCAGCAAATCAGAAATATTTAAGATATGTCAGTAGAACAGGATTTAACTTGAAGATGCAAAACGCGTCACGGCCGTCAGATTCCGTTTTTTTTAACCCGCCTAAATTAAGGTCCTCTGAAATCCACTTGATTCGTTTATTTTTTAGCAAAAAATATTTATCATCGAATTTAATTTAACATCATTTAATCTAATCTAATCTGGTCATGTAATTTTTTGATATAATGTATTGTCCCACAGTGAGGGAATTAAAGAAATACACCTTATGCACTGATTTAATCTCTTTTCAATTGAATGAAAACTGGGATCAACATGTTCTATTTTAAGTTTTTTCAGGCAACAATAATATAATTACTAGAATAATCCTGTGCATAAATATCAATATAGCTGACTGAGTGTGGCACCAGTTTAACAGATCAAGATAAAAAGGTGGTTTTGTTGTTTGAAGGTATTTTTGTCTCACCTCGTCCGGTTGGCTGATCTCGAACAAGTCCAGCATGTTGCTGTTCCACTGACTGATGACCTCGGCCAGTTTCTCCCGTTCCTTCATCTCCGGCATCTTCCCGCCTAAAAATCGCTTTTCCGAACCGGCGTGCAAAGTTTCACTCAGAAAGCAAGATGGAGGGAAAACAGACCAAAACGTTGTGCCAGGAGCAGCGCTGCTGCGCCGTGCTCCCACATCGTTATGAGCTGCCCTCTGTGGGGAAGCTGGTAAAAATAATCGTCTAATTTTGCCCCCCGCAACCTTCTGCCCTCATTTAACAGGTCAGTGGAGCTACACTGAGTGAGGCACAAAAAAAGGAAAATTAATTATAAACATGACAAAGACAAAAGAACCTTAATTGCTCGCACCGAATGCGACCTTTTTTTTATTTTTATTTTTTACTTCGTTTTCCCAGTGAAACCTAACTTTACAGTAAATCCACTGTGTTGATTTGTTTTGATAGCAGGTGTCTGAGGCATTTCCACGGCTGTTGCCTTCATTCATCGTGTCTCAGTGATGAACACTGATGAATCCCACTTCCCATGCATGCCAGTGGATTTCTTCGCGGCCTATACGATGCCTTCCCATTCATTCGCCGCCGTGTATATGGGCCAGCTTTTGTTAGCTGCTTCAAAGACCTTTGGGTTAAACAGAACAAAATCCACGACAATGGCAGCCCTCCGCTAAGTTCAGCAACGCTGAACAATCAAAGGTATTGTTGTCTGGATGGTGACCCAGACAGAGAGCCACGGACCGAGAGGAAGTGTTTATATCCACCGACACAAAGTGGCACAGAGTTGAGTGGCGTCATTTAACGTCTATGTGCTCCTGCTGGCTCAGGCTGTACACAGGAAATAAGATGAGTTACCATAACTACACAGATGGTGCGCAGATCCACATTACGGTGCTAGCAGTAGCTCAGAACCAATCAGAATAGATCAAGAGTGTCGAACTCATTTTCATTTTATTGGCCGGTTGAGCCAGAATGTATTGATAAAACCAATTCAACTGTCAAAGTATCAACAAATACCTGTTTCAGCATTCAGTAAGGGTTTCTTAAAATTAAATAATACTGAATATCTTTTTACACTAATCAGTCCAGCCAGGATTTTGTGAATGTCTTTGTGATCAAAATCACAGATTTCGTGGCTCTAATTTTGAAATATTTGTATAGAATTTTTATGATATTTGTACTAACTTGTGACGTTAAACGTGGCTTTTTATTGATCGGCGTATCGATCACAGACTATAACTGTATATCAAGTAAGGCCGAGGCAGCAGTCACTCAGACCAGATGTTTTAGAAAGATTTGCAGTGAAAATCAGAAAGAAAACTTGGGAATCTGTAGATTTTGTGTGACAAATGAGTAACTTTTGCAGACTTGTAATCTGGCCACATAAAAAGACATGGCGGGCCAGATTTGGCCCCCGGGCCTTGAGTTCGACACATGTGGAGCAGATCATTAGAGCAAATCAATGGGTGTTTCACAACTTTAACCAGCTGAAACCAAAACAAAACAAAACTTATTATCTTTGGACCTAAAAAAGAGCAATCTAGAGATCAGGCCCGAAACCTGGGAGTAGTGACACACTCTGACCTGAACCTTCAGAGCCACAGAAAGACGGTTTCAAAGTCGGCCTTATATCACCTGAAGAACATCTCCAGGATAGAATGTTCTGATGTTGCAGCAAGACCTTTTATCTTGAGTCGCATTGATTAGTGCAACAATGTCTGCCTAAAAAAAATCTAATCAATCAGGTGATCCAGAATGCCTCTGCTCGAGTCTAGTTAAAGTCTAGCCACTCAACTCTGTGCCACTTTGTGTCGGTGGATATAAACACTTCCTCTCGGTCCGTAGCTCTCTGTCTGGGTCACCATCCAGACAACAATACCTTTGATTGTTCAGTGTTGCAGAACTTAGCAGAGTCTAGTTAAAGTAAAACAGTAACATCAATTGGAGTCTGTCACGGTAGAATAAGTAAAGCAACAGCTTCGTGATACCAACAGGCACATTCACCTTAAACCTTGAAATGTCCCAGTGAACACGGGTTCTCTCTGGGTACTCCGGCTTCATAAAACATGACCGTTGAGGTCATTTTGTAACTCCAAATCGCTCCTTGGTGCGAGTGTCTCAATGCGTAGCTGTTTGTTGCCTCGTAATTGACTGGTGACTGCCGGAGACAGACGCCCAGGACCCTACAAAGGACAGGCAGGTATAGAAAACAGACGGGCGGTTTGGGTTTCAAGGCCAAAGCATTCTGAGGCCGACGTCTCACGTCTCTTCTAATTTGTATTCATTTGGGAGGAGGAATTCAATTATCTTGGGGTCTCCAGTGTCTGCAGCGTTGACCCTATACGTCCTGATGGAGTTTTGTCCCTGAACTGTACATTAGTCAGGGATGCAAGAGCTGAGCCAAAATATAAAGCTCTCCTCTTGGCCTGGCCTTCACCTCTGGCTGCAGCCTACAGTGAAGAAACAAGGTTGCATAAAAAATAAAAAAAAAAGTGGCTAAATTGAATTTATTCTGTTGTCTCCTGGTTGGACTTTACCAGCTGACACTGAATGGGAAGTTTACGGATGCAGAGCTGCAAGGATCGAGTTTGGATGGTTGCTGGGGTTATCGCAGCACCTTAGTGACATCACACTCCCTGCTGAAAAGAATGGAGATCAAGGGACAAAATGTGTTTTGACAAACCACGCACCATATCCACCTAATGTAAAGATTGCACATCTTTTTGGGGTATGCTTCCAACAGCTTGACTGAGATGTTATTGTTTTTACAGCTGAACATTATTTTAGATGTCCTGCCAAATGAACATGCTGATATTTCTGGCTGGATGTTTGCGGTTCGACCAGAAGGTGAACCTCTGCCTCATTGTCAACAGTGCCAAAAAAAAAAAAGAGATAAAAAAAAGAAGAAGAAAACAGCCACATTGCACAAGTAATAGCTATTCTCTAGTTTTTTTTTGGTTTCTCTCACTCGGTCTCTGCAGTTCCCATTTTTAGATAACCTGATGCAGTTTGTTCTCTAATTTATTTCGCACTGCCGTTGGGGTTGTCGCGTAAAACTTGACAAAACAAACAAACAGGATATGAATACTTGAGATTAGAACACAAGACAATTATGAATATATTTGTCTTGAGTCCTCCTCAGTATAATCCACTGTCTAACATCCTTGTCCCTGGTGAGGTCAGGAGGTGCTGGTGTTTATCTCCAGCTAACATTCTGGGCGAGAGGCGGGGTCACCCTGGACAAACAACCATACACACACACACCTACTAGCGAGAATTTAGAAAGACCAATTAACCTGACGCATGCACAGGGAGAACATGCAAACTCTGTGCAGAAAGACCCTGATCCGGGAATCGAACCCAGGACCTTCTTGCTGCAAGCCAACAGTGCTACCAACTGCACCACTGTGCTGCACAGCCCCTCCCACTGTGCTGCCCCCTTGGAGTGAAAAACCAATGCTTTCACATTTTTATTTTTCTGTCACTAAAACGACAGAACGTAACGGTTTGTATAAATACCCAGCTGACAGGAAATAGACTAATAGAAGTGCAGCATAGAAAAATACTCCTAAAAGTACATTTTTTTAATTTATTAGTGACTAGTAAATGCAACTAGTCACTTCCTGACGCTGCAGTTATAATAGCAAGTAAGGGGAACCTTACAGGATGCCACAGCTTCAGTAAAACACTGAACCATGGCACTATGAGAAAATATTTTCAGACGTAAACTAAAACTTTAGATTTACTGGGGGGGACAAAACTGCCAAAAATGAAAATATTATCTCAAGGAAACATCTGCAGACACTTAAGATAAATGCCTAAAAGAGTCTGAGGCTTTCTCAGAAAGTTTGTACACGGTTTGTTTTATTTTTAGCCAAGGGACAGCCTGGTTCCTGTTGCCTGGTCACATGGATATTATGTGGCGTTGCAGACAGACTTCTAAGTAGACATGGTAATAGAATGTCTGTTAGCATAATATGGCTTCACCCCTTCCGGCACTTTATTTGAGTTTTTAGGCCAACCTGCCTGCAAAAAGGTTTCCACTGCTTGAAGGGTCACATCCTGCTGTGTGTGTTGTTTGATTAAATCCAACTTTGTAGGAGAAATAGGCCAAGAGCGTTGCGTTGCGTCTTCATATGCTTCCATTTTCTCCAGCAGTTCTGCTATTTCATGAGATGTGGACGCCTGTGGGTGGCATGAAAGGGTATCTGCTACTAAAAGTTCTTTCCCTGGAACATACACAGCTGTGGGGTTGTACCGCATCATTCTCAGCAAAAGTCTCTGACATCTGAGCGGCACTGAATGAAGATCTTTGCTGTTTATGAGAGGTATCAGTGGTTTGTGGTCACTCTGTAAGGTAAAAGAGTTCAGTCCATAAAGGTATCTGCTGAATTTCTCACATGCCCAGACTGCTGCAAGACATTCCTTTTCAATTTGTGCATATCGTTGCTCTGCATCGGTGAGTGTTCTGGAACAAAAACTCACTGGTTTCAACTGTCCATTATGGTCTTGAAGTAAAACCCCCCCTAAACCATAACTGCTAGCGTCTGCACTGACAACAGTCGGTTTGGTTGCGTCATAGAATGCGAGGACTGGTGACTTTGTGACAAGTTCTTTCACTTTACTGAATGCTTCTTCTTGAGCGGTGTCCCAAGTCCAAGTCACATCACTTTTAAGCAGATCATTGAGAGGTTTTGTGACCTCAGAAAGATTTGGTAGGTATCTGCCCAAGTAGTGAATCATTCCAAAAATCCTCCTCAGATCGGAAACATTCTTTGGTGGTTCAAGTTCTGTGATTGCATTGACTTTGGCTTTATCTGGCCTTATGCCATGTTCATCAATACAGTGTCCCAGATAATGGAGTTGTTTCTGACCTAGGAGGCATTTCTCATGGTTTAACCTTAACCCTGCTTCCTTAAGTGTGTCCAATGTTTTTTTTAGTCTCGCTTCATGTTGCTCTGGAGAGTCTGCATAAATGAGTATGTCATCCATGTAGGTCGCTACTCCTTCTTGTTCCCCCAAGAGTTCCGTCATCTCACGCTGAAAGATTTCTGGGGCACTGGTAATACCAAATGGTAGCCTGTTGAAGTAGTATCTACCAAATGGGGTTATAAAGGTTGTTAATTTGGCGTTCTCTGGATCAAGTGGTATTTGCCAAAATCCGCTTGCAGCATCTAACAGTGAAAACACTTTGGCAAGATGTCATCTACCGTTGGTAGGACATACTTTTCCCTTTTGACTGCTTTATTTAGCTCTTTCAAATCGACGCAGATTCTAATTTGTTCTTTGTTTTTCTTTGGCACGGGCACCATTGGAGCACACCACTCTGTTGGATCTGAGATTGGTTGAATGACTCCACAGCTCACCATACGATGCAACTCATTCTTCACTTTTGGTAACATGGGAACTGACACTCTCCGTGCTGTTGTCACACTATAGGGAGCTGCACCCTCTCTTAGAGTGATCTTAACAGGTTTGATTTTTAGCCTTCCTATTTCATCAGGACAGGATTCACTGATTTGTGCTGGAGCTCTTATTTCCTCCATGCGTTTTATCAGACCAATGGCAACTGCAACATTGCGACTCAGGAGGTGGCTGCATTGGGGTCCGTTAATCACATTGACTTTAAATCTGAATCTTTTGCCTTTTCTCATTGTGGTGGCTATAAAATAACCCGCACAATTCAGTTTGCCTCCGGGGCTGTCTAGTTTGTTTGTCGGTTTTCTTAGTTTTGGCTTAAAGGCAAGCTTTTCAAATGTCTCTGATGGTATAACACTAGTATCAACCCCTGAATCAATTTTGAAGACGATATGAGAACCTTGTATTGGCAGGTTTACAGTCCAAGCTTTTGAAGAATCTTCTACGTCTGTGACTCCTCCCAGAAAATATGTCGCATTTCTTTCAATGTTCCTTTTAGGTGCAGTAACTTCACTGACCACACGGGAGCGACACATGACCGCAAAATGACCCAGCTTTTAACAGTTTCTGCACTCGGCATTCCTAGCTGGACATTTATCATTCTTTGCATGTACTCGACCACATCTTGTGCACTTGGGACCTTTATTAACATTTTGATAGTGTTTTGATTTGACTCCTCCTGTGTTCTGTGCTTTGTTGGCATGGCTTTCGCTGTGTGTCAGCCTCTCTCGGTGTTGTTGGCGCTTGTAAGCCACTTCACTCAGGTTAGCACAAGCATTAGCTCCTTGCTCTCTTACGTGCTGTTTTACTTGCTCTGACTGTCTCACGAGCTTCCACCGCTTTACTGAGGGTTAAGTCAGGCATCATTTGCAGCTTCTCAAACATTTCTTTGTCAAGTATTCCTATGACCAATCTGTCTCGGATATTTTCTTCTTTAACGCGGCCAAAATCACAGGTGTCTGCTAACTCATGGAGAATTCTTATGTATTCCTCCGCGGTCTCCCCCGACCTCTGAGCGCGCTGATGAAAACGAGCTCTTACATGTATTGCGTTCACTTTGGGGACGAAGTAGTTGTCTAGTTTGTTTAAAACTATCTCATACTCCTCTTCGTCTTCCCCTTCGTCGAATGTGAACGTCTTGAACACTTGTTCCGTTTCCTTCCCGAGTGAATAAAGCAACGTACAGACCTGGACCTCGGGGTCACATTAGACTCAACGTTGTCATTTAAAAAACACATTAAACTTACAGCAAACAGAATTAGATTTAATTTAAATAATTTTAAACAAATCAGATCATCTATGACAATTACTTCAGCAAAACTGTTTTTATATGCAATGATAATTTCACATATGGATTATTGTATTACACCATGAAGTAATTAGTAATGTTTCTCACAGGAGATACATTATTAAAACCAATAGAAATGTTATTTAAAAAGTCGATTAAAATTCTTGATCAAAAGCCACTGACATATCACCAGTGTCATATATTGGAAAAGTACAATATGCTTAATTTTAAAAATTGCTGTTTAATCTATAGAATCCTCCATGGTCTCGCTCCACCTATACTAGCTAATTATTTCAAACAAAGAGTGGAACGAGGTATTGGCACTAGGGCATCTTCCAGGGGAGACCTGGAGATTGCTTATAGAAAAACATCATTTGGGCAAATGGTTTTATCAATCAGAGGGGGAAATTTTTGGAATGGAGTGCCGGTTAGGATTAGAGATTGTTCTACCTATAGTGCTTTTAAAGAACATTTGAAAGAGTTCATTAAGACTTCACAGACATGTTCTCATTAAATTAATGTTTTATTGTGTTTTTAGTGATTGTTTGTTAATGTGCTTGTATGTTTATAATGTTTTTTTTGTTGTTGGGTCTTTTTTGTTTTGGGACTACAGATGGAAATTAGCAATTATGCTATAATCTGGCTCATTTACAGTCTGTATTGATTGTTCATTAATGTGCATTGTCCTCTAATAAATTAAATTAAATTAAACAGTGTTTCGGCCTTAACGTCTCTACTGTATACGTCACTTCCTTGTTCTACTCCAACGTGACCTTACACATACAATAGTTCCATTACATTACAGCTCCACACTGCAAAAACACAAAATCTTACAAAATCTGATCCACTTTCTAGTGCAAACATCTTAGTACACTTGAAATAAAACAAAACAAAACAAACTTGCAGGTAACTTTTTGAAAGCTATTGGAGCATGTTTTAGGTAAATAATTTCTTAATATTACTGAAAAAAATACAACTTCCACTGATTATTTCACTTACAACTAGTACTTTTTCCATCGGTTTTAAGGATTTATTGACATAAAATAAGCTCATATATCTTGCTGGAAAGTTACTTGTAAGTTTAATTTAATTTCAAGAGTTTATTTTAAGTGTTTGCATTGGAAACCCGACCAAAAATGCTTAAGATTTTGTGTTTTTGCAGTGTAAGTAAAAATAAAACTGAAACATTTTTACAGGGGAGTGAATATATTTTTCAAGGTACGGCAGTAGGTAAAAGGAAGCAACAATTTATTTCTAAAGTGACCGTCAGAAGCGGGTCCGGTTCTTTATGAGATCAGATCTTTATCTTGTAAACATGTAAACCGGAGAACTGACAGGGCAGCACCAGCGATAGTCTTTTTTTACCTCTGCCAAAAAATATTTCTGCGGTGTCACTTTCTGCAAAGAACAAAGCCGACGTGAAATACTGCCGTTCAAAACTGGACAGCACACCTATCCGTTCCAAGGCCCATTTAATCAGACTCACGCTCCTGTCTGGGCGATGATAAGTGGCGATTCCGATAAAAACGGCCGTTTAGCTGAAGGTTTCAGTCCAGCGTTTTCACACCTCACGGTAATTCATTGCCTCTCCGCACCTGGGCCACGTTAGCTGCACTCAGTAAAAGCTAATAAAACTTAAGCTTTCTGACAGCAGCCTTGATGTTACGGGGCTCCCGCCTCAAAACATATTTTAATAACTCGCTCGCCCTTAGCTGTCGAAATTTCCCCACTGCTTCCCGCAAAGCAGCGCTGCTGGAAGCAATTTTTAATTAGCATCAAAATAAAAGAGTAAAGGTTTCAATTAGCTTTAGCTAAACTAGCTAAAGCTGAATTAGCTAAATAAGCTAAAGCCAAATTAGCTAAATGAGCTAAAGCTGAATTAGCCAAATGACCTAAAGCTGAATTAGCTAAATGACCTAAAGCTAAATGAGCTAAAGCTAAATTAGCCATGTCTAACAAGACTGGAGGAAAGTGTGTAGCGTGTATTTGATTTCATGCCCAATAAATTTGATTATGATGCTGTTATCTCCAGGATTTCCCCCAGAAAACTCGCTAAGCCCGGTGGTCAGGGCGCCAAGGAGGTCCACCATGTTTTTCTTAAAGAGAAAGGTAAAAATATTACTGGGTAATTATATGTTACTGGAAAACATTGTCAGTAAAACGCTATTTAAACCCACAGCTAGTATTAAAAACAACTAATCAAATAATACAATTAAAATGAATAGCAATTATTATCTGTTTAATCCAAATTAAGTCAACGGCTTTGGTCACCATCAGGCATTAAGTGATTGATTCAAGTTCATTTGAGCTGGTCTCTTTTTCCTCTATACTTTCAAGGGATTTTATTTTAAAGAACATTTCTTCTTTTTAACATGTTTTCTTTCTGATGCCTCTTATGATGTAATTTACCAAAAAACACAATTAGCGATCTCTTGACACAATTGTGAACTACTTTGTATATTTTTTTAATCCAGCTGTAAAAATCCACTCTTCATTTCTCAAATGTGTCTTTATCTTCACTTTAGATTTGTTAATAAAACACTCAGTGGTAATGTTTGCTGTGACTATTAGAAATAGTTGTTAATTGTTCCGTAAGTCAGAAAAATTGGCAAACAAAAAATTCATAAGGTGTAATAGTTTCTGTCAATGTTTTGAAATATGTTACGGAAATCAAAAATTAAGAAAATATTTCAACGTTTCACATTGTTTCATATAAAAATACAATATTGTACCAATGAATCTGCATTTTTGTCTATCGGATAATTTGCAGTAAAGAAAAATAAAGACATAAAGAGATTTACAGATATATAAACACCCTGCTACAAATTTTGCAGCAGAAATGATTGGTATAGCTCTGTCTGTATTTTCTGACTGATGATTTCCTTTAAGAAACCAGTTTGACACAAAATACATGCATTTAGACTCTGATGTGTCCTGACTGACAGGCCTCCTGCGTCCACCAATCAAGCTGCCCCCATAAATTGGCAGCCAACTGCAGAACACTGTGTCCGCCGTCTATTTTTACGTGCGCTTGTCTGGCCTCACAAAACGCTGCCCGCCTACCTTCCTTGCTCTCTTTCTCAGCGAGGTCCAGCAGAGCTCTGCTGCTTTCAACAAAACATGTGAGCATCTTGGCACAAGAAACTAGTCTTGTACTTTTTAAAATGTGGCTCTTCAAAGAGATACGCAGTTTTTTACACTTCAAACGTTCTCAAGAGGCCAGTCTGAAAAACTGCATAGCACGTTTTCAATAATTATTTAACTTCTCTGAAACGTTTTCTGCTAAATTAGAAAATGCATGCTTAAATCAAGGTCACTGTGCTGCCAGGACCTCACGAGTTCTCAATCCAACAGAGCGTCTTTGGGGTCAGGGAGAATAAAATTTGATGTGCAGCCAACAAATCACGTCAATATGGACCAAAATCTCTGAGGAATGTCTCTGCCATCTTGTTGACTCTATGCCACAAAGACTTGAGGCAGTTCTGGAGGTCTAATGGTGCGCGAACACCAAAAGCGTCATGCGCGTTCGACACTTCAAATTCGATGCATTTGAATGCAGATGCTTCACGTTTTGCTCTTTGCCTAGTGTTTCACCCGTCTGGTTTACGTTCAAAGTCTATGTCGAGGTGCGTCGAGGGCACGTTAGACGCCTCAGCTCTAGCCAATGTTTTCCATTAGACGCTCTTGACGCTTCAGACGCTCAAAACGCACCCCAACAGTCCTCAATGCATCTCCACATAGACTTTAAACATAAACCAGACTCGCCTGACGCTCAAAACGCTTTTGATGTGAACGCACCACAAGGGTCTCCCCTGCGGTACTGTCTACTGAAAACCCAATGAGAGTTCACTCTGTGGTGGTATTTTTTAGTTGTGCAGAGGTCTCTTTAGCCCTTTTTAGCCAGATGTAGACAACTGTTTCTGTTCCAAACAGAACAGAAACAGTTCTGTTTGGAACTGTCTGGTTGAGACATCTAGAGACCAGAAAGTTGCCCAACTTTGTGGTTTCTAGGTGTGTTTTGGGCATTTCTTCCTTTTGGAGTTCTAGAAGTTTTAATCTCACTTTTCTTGATTTAAAGTCCTAAATGTTGGCCAAAGACAAAGGCTCTTTCTATTCTCAACAATGCTTAAAGCTCCACATGTGTAATTCTCTTGTGGTAAAATCTAAAAGCAACCTTTACCCATGGCATTATGAACGGACAGTAAAGACAGAACTCACGTTGCGTCTTTTTTTATTAATATTTTTTGTATTCTCACATGCAGCCGGTTTTCTGTCGCAGCGTTTTCTGCATTAATCAACTGACTCCATCTCCCGATCTCGCTGTTCTTGATTTTGTTCCTCGTGGACGTCCTGGTGTTCGCTCTCCTCTGCCTGCTTCTCCTCTGGCCCTTCGATGCCCTCGGAGAGTCCGTGTGCCTGACGAGCTGCTGGTTCTGTGGGCGCCGTGTGAGATATCGTGAAAGAACCAGCGATCTCTTTCAGCAGAGCCTGCTCAGCCTTCAGTTTAGCCAGTGCCTCGGTTAGCGGAGTTGTTTGCGCCGGTGATTCAGCAGAGGCTGGATGATCCTCTTTTTGGCCTGTAGGAGCCTCTGGCACCTCACCGCCCTCCTTCTGCGCCTGCTCATCAGCGTGTTTGTCTGGTTGAGCTCCCTGTACCTGCTCAGATAGGTTCTTCCTTTGCTCCTGTAAAGCCCTGCAAAGACTCTCGAGCTTCTGGTTCTTGACAGTGAGAAGCTCAAACTCCTTTTCCTTGATGGTTCTCTGTTGGGATGACACAGACAAAACACTTGTAGTTCTCTCCAGTTGAGGTATTTTCTTACATTACAACAATAAACATCAATGTTTTTATTGAAAATGTATGTACTAGACCAAAGACCGTCCCAAAGGCGCATGAGACCCTGAGTAGCATTTCATTTCAGACCAGCTGCAATAAAATGTAATGGCAAAGTTTATCTCAGTTATGCTATGTTAGATTTGTTTGGGAGGTCGTACTGGAGGTCAGGGAATGCCATCACACCAGAGTTTAACAATTTCCTTTTGCAAGTTGGATTTGCTGAATTTTGTGTTGCTAATTTATGTGGCTAAAAAGCCACCCTGTGCTCTGTGCTTTACTTCATACGGAGAATCTGGACCGTCGGCTCTTGAGACACTGGAGTTGTCCAGTGGACTCTTTTGACGTTTTATGGTGCGTTCACACCAAATGCGTTTTAAGCATCAAGCGGGTCTGGTTTACATTCAAAGTCTATGTGGCCCGTTTGGAGCGTCCAACGGAAAACAACGGCTAGATCTGACACGTCTGACGTGCCTTCGACGCAAATCCGCTTAGACTTTAAACGTAAACCAAATGCGTGAAATGCTAGTTGTAGAGCAAAATGTCAAGCCTCTGCATTCAAAGTGTACATGCGTTGAACTCAAAGCGTCGGACGCGTTTGGTGTTCCCAATAGACTTTACCCAATCACCAACATTTGTCCGTGATGCATGTAAGAAGCTTACTGGAAATTGCTTACGCTGTAAAAATCCAGCTGAGGTTGATTGTTAAGAAATATATCAAACACTGATTGATAACATAATTTCTAATTATGAAGGCTTTGCTTTGTTAGTATAAAACCAGCCCATTTGTTGACCTGTACCACCTTAAAGTGCTCTCGTGTCAGCAGGGCTGTGTGTGAGCTAAACATTCTCAAAGCTGGATTCTACCGCAGGCTGCCTCGTTAACAGTGGGGCTGGTGCTAGCAGGTGTTTTCCGTTTGGTTTAACCTGTCCGGTGTGTTAGGGGAGGTAGTGTTGGTCTAGCACATAAAAATCCTTATAAAACACTCAAGTTTGTTGAAAACTGTTGCTCACATCAGCCACCATGTCAATGAGATTCTTGTTGCAGCTGTCAAAGCGTGTTTTCCATGAATGGCACTCTTTCTCCAGCTTCTTCATTTTCTTGGCCATCTAAACAATACAAACACAAATACACGTCTGTTGTTTCTAAAAATTGGAGCTGATTGTTCTATTTTTGCTTCCTTCGACTTTGCAAGTGACAGGAAACGATAAGGGAACTTTACAAAAAGCCATTCTTACTTTGTCCATGTCCTGTTTGAAGCCGCTGTAGACGCTGTTGCTCTTCGACACCGTACCTTGGAACTCGTCAAACTTTTTGGAGTACATGTCAAGCTGGGAAGAGTTTATTGAAACATTAGAAAGAAAACAATCTAAATATGAAATAAAACAAAGCAAATGTTGCCGATGGCAACGGGTTGCCCTACCTGACTCCTCATGTCTGTTTCTTGCTCCTTCAGGCCGTTCAGCTGCAGCTTGTACTCCGCCACTTGTTTAAGAAGCTGTTGTGGTATCGACACATCCCACGTTAATACATGCAGACTCATATTTACTCATAACCCAAACGTGATTCGCTGGACGTACAAGCTCTTTCTCCAGCTTGTGCTTCCCCTCGGCCTCCTTCAGGATCAGATTGGCCTGCTCGAGCTTGGTTTCCAGGAGTTTCTCCTTTAGGTCTCTGTGCTTGAAAACTTTTTCCAAGTTCTGGTAGACAATCAAGGGGATTTATGAGACGCTTTCACGCAGAGAGAGATATTTCACTTCTCGCTCGGAAAGCTTTGGCTGCACTACTGTGTCTAATAGAAGTAAGACCAGGGTGAAAGTTGCAGGTAATGGATGCATGGATGCAGACGATTGCATGAGCAAGTTGCGTCTTCCCCTCTCTGGTGCAGAGTGAGAGTACGGTTTGACCTTTCTGTGATGTACTGTATCTGCTCTTTGAGTCTGGCACAGAGTTAACGCCTGTGTGTGCGTGTGTGTGGCTATCTTTGCGGGGACTTTCCATTGACTTCCATTCATTTCTACATCCTAAACCTTACCATTACCCTAATCCTAACCCTAACCCCTACATTCCTAACCCTACCCAAAACTCAATTCACTCCTTAGTCCTAAATCTGACCCCTGACCCAAAAACAGCGTTTCCCCTTGTGGGGACCAGGCTTCAGTCCCCACAAGGAGCAGTAGGTCCCCACAACGTAGCACGTGTCAGGAAAATGGTCCCCACAAGGTATTAGAAACAAACGTCTGTGTGTGGGTGTGTGTGTGTGGTAAGCTCCATACCGCCTCTCGCTGGTCATATTGTGCAATGAGGGCCTTGAGTTTTTCTGCCAGGGCGCCGTTCTCCTGACACAGCTTGGTGTTGCGGCTGCTGTGCTCCTCTATCTGGGCTTGGATGTCGCTCAGGGTCCCCTGGAAATGGGTGGTGATCTCCTTCCTCTTTAAGTCGTCTTCTCTGCATCGCTGCAGCGTCTCCTCCTGCGAGTCGTCAGGGAGGAGTGTTAGTACTTAGCACAGCATTTCCCAGATGGCTCAGTGGTTTCTGAGAAGAAGAAGAGTTTTTCACCAACGTCTTAACACGTTCTGAGAAAACTGACCACCTGATAGAAAATTGAACTGAAGTGTATCACTTTTTGTTAGTAATAACTTTAAAAGCTCTGTAAGTAATCATATTCATTCTATTTCCCATTTTGCCTGATTTTTCAGAAAACCAAAACTAAAATATAATATTCACACTATTTTGAGATTTTTATTGGACAAAGAAGGATTTCTAATAATTATCTCACCATAAAACAGCTACTTAGTGTCTCCAAAAGCAGTAGTGGAGAAGGCAGGTTGACCTATTAAAATTTATAACGGCTGAAACAAAAAACATTTTGCAGCACAAACTTAGCACAGTTGATTGACACAAAATTTTGCGTGAATTGTTAAATGTTGTGGGGGCTGGCTGACCTTTGATGACCTCTGGAAACGCATCAATATCTTTAAAATAATAGCAGCGCAAACAAAACATTTTTGCTACATAAGCCGGCACAAACATTTGACACCAATTTCATTTAATGTGAAGAAGATGAAGTGGCCAACTTCACTCAGGTAAAACATCAAGAGAGTTACGCTTGCAGCACATGGTGGCTCGACCTGCAAAGCATTAAAGAGCGAATACTAAAGGTTTCCTGAAAAACTATGTCCATTTTCCTACCACTTTGCAATATTGCGCTCCTTCTTGTTGGGCTTTCCCACAATCCCTATGAAATATGTGAAAGTTTGAAGATGTAAAGTGTGAAAGTCGGAGTTCAAGCGGTGTGAATCCTTTTGTGAACCACTGCACGGATCTTCAGTTTTCTAATGAGTGACGCACCTTTAAGGTCTTGTTGTGCCGTTGCAGCTCCCTGCAGAGCCCCTCCAGTTTGCTGCGAGCCAGCACCGCCCTGCTGTGCTCGCTCTGCAGCTGGTCCTTCTCCTTCATCACTTGGAGCAGCTTCTTTTGCAGAGTCTTCATCTGCTTCTGGTCACTGCGATGCTCCTCTAGCTGGAGGAACACACACACACACACGCACACAAATTCATCGGATGTTCATCAGATTAACCGGGGCAGGAGAACCTCCATTTTCCCGTTGCTCACCAGCTCAGCGTGCTTCTTTATGATGGTTTCCAGTTTCTGCTCTGGAGTGTCGAGTTTGTTCAGACTTTGCATGAGCAGCATGGCCTCCTTACCTGAGCAGTTAGACATCATCCATCATTGTCAACAATGTGTAAAGATGTAAAATTACACACTGCGGAGAAAAAAAAACCCCTCAAAGTGACTAAAACAGTGTACAAAAGGCTCAGTGTAGTGTTATACCCGACAGATGACCTTACACAACTATCGGTTTCAGTAAAACTATAGGACTTTTGCTGACTGAGCTGAATCCGAACCCAGGGAACTTAAAATCGATGAAACATTCAGGAAAGAAGAAATAAAGAGACCTAGATTTTTCAGCATTTTCTTCTCTAGTTTCTGGTCCTTGCGGGCATCTGGCTCTTTGGCAGCTGTGACCTCCTCTATGTCCTCTGGCTCAGCTGGACTCTGGGCTGCGTGGTAGGTGCTAATGATGTCCTCCAGCTGTTGGCCCAGGTCCTCTGTCAGGTCAATGTGGCGATCTTCGGCCAGAGACGCTCCGGGACCGGCGGGGGCCGGGCCGCTCTCCTGACAAGCCTCCATAATCCTCAGCGAGCACAAACAGGGGAGCGACGCGGCTCTGTAACATTTCAGCATGGAAATGGCGAGAGAAATGGCTCGTCAGAAATATCATTATGATAAACATGTCGCAATGGCTGCTGCACATTAAGCTATTTTGTTGCACATATGCTCAATTTCACAGATCTGAGATATTCGGTTTTATTATTAATGTTATTATTATTTATATATTTCTGCTTTATAATCTTATCTTTATAATCAATATCTGCTGTTTGATGCCCGGGGTCAGAGGTCAGGAGAGCTCAGTGCGGTTCAGGAACCAGTTTGAGGCAATTTGAAAGGATGACAAACACGGATAGCTGACAAACTTTGGTCCCGCTTTCTTGAGTAAAATGTTTCCGTATGAAACGAACACATCTACCGTTCATGCTCTGGGAAAGTGCGCGGGGAGGATCAGGCAGCGGATGGATTCATCCCAGGGCCTTGGTAACAACTGCATGGTCTCTGGTGTATAAACAGCAACACATCATTACGGGCTCTTTGAGTCCACCTTTAAACTATAACGCATCAGGCAGCAGAAACACGCTTTGGTATAAAAGTAATTGAGTTAAAACAGCTGGTCAGATCACTGGGGTTGAACCGTCTTGACTGCCACACGAAGGCGCGTCTTCGTATTTCTGTATTTTTCTAAGGTAATTAATTTCTTCTTTGTGACTTTGGTTTCTGACGATTATGATGAGCTGTTGGTGTGATTTTATGCCTTTGATTGTTTGAATAAATTCTGGTTGATTGTGAAGTTGACCAGTGACTCTGTGGTTTCACTTTTACACGCGACGTTAACGGACCTGGGGAGACGAGATGACGACCAGCAACTCGTAGCAAATATCTCGCTTTCTCAACAGTAGTTAGCGAGTGCTAGCTATGTTGCATGAAAGAATTACACTATAACTACGTTGTTCGGGGCTTTTCTAGTGAATACCACCTCAAATGGTACCACCTCACTGTACAGGCATTTAAGACTTCTCATAAGAATGTGAAAGAACGTTGTTATTCAGTATTCAGTGCAATGAAATTTCCTCATTTGGGAAAATAAAGATGAAGTAAAAACTTTTAGATTTCTGATTCTTGAAATATTCTATAATGTAGAAGCAGAGAAAAGAAGAACATGAAATAAACTTTCTACCTTTATGGCTCAACTTTGCTAATCATTAATTTGCTTAATTTACCTTGTAAGTAGTTGATGCAAAAATATAATTTAGTTGCCACTAAACACAGTGCCAAGTACTAACAGAACTACTTGTACTATCCTTTAGGCTGTAGTCTCAAACTGCAGTCCTTGAGGATCAGAGTACCACAACTTTTAGATGTGTCCCTTGCCCTACGCAGTTGAATTAAGTGGTAAAACTGCATCTCGAGCATCCAGTCAATGTTTACAGAGCTCTGCCAATGAGCAAATATTGAAGCCAGGCATGCTGACATCTAAAAGACGTCTAAAAGTTGCAGGACTGTTTGAGCCCGCGTACTTAAAATCATCGATTTACCTGATGTAAAAAATAAATAAATAAATAAAATCCGGTGGATGAATTTTACTTGTTATTACACTAAAAAATAAACTAATTCAAGGCTTCCCCTCACCATTGAAAACATCCGTGTTAGTATGTTAGATTTGTGGTCATCCATTTTAACCAAATGTTAAGTGTTTTGTAATGTTTATTGTTGTCAATCCCCTCTTTAGTAGCCGGCGTTCAGGTCGTCACCTTCCGCCGAGATCGACTCAAAACCTTCTTCCATCGACCGGAGCGCCGCTGCTTTAGCTCATGATGGAGTAAACCCAATATCTTGGGTCAAATCCATGACCTAACCCTGTTTGTGTTAAATAAATAGGGTTAGTGGGGGGTTTATATAGTGTCACAAGATGATAGTAGGGCTTTAAAATATTGAATAGGTAAAATTGTGAATGAAAGAACACGCAGTGAAGCATTTACAGTGTCATGCTTGCCAACCACAGTAAGGACTGGACTATTTTCTACAGTCACACCTACGTCTTAAACCATACCTTCTCCTAAAACCACAAAACTATGAGGAAAAACAACTGCTAAACATTAAAAAATAGAATAAAAATGCCATTTTAAATGACTTCAAATTTAACTTGATACTGCATAAGTTCAAAACAAATCTGTCAACTTTTGATATATTGCCTGGTTTCACTTAAAGTATTGAAAAAAATACTAGTTATGTCAGTCTGTTTTCATATTTACACAGCAGGATACAAGAATGTGCGACAAACGAGATTTAGCACAAAGCATCAGATGCTGGTCAGGGCGTTGCGTTGCTCAAACACGGATTATGAGAAACATCGGCCTTTTCTGGCAGCATCTCTTTTCTCCGACCAATCAGGGGAGAGCAAATAGTGTGATGTGAAGTGACATCGCCTGCCTGTGCTTGTGCACACTCACAGTCAGAGCCTGTCTGAGGCGCATAAAATTAGTCCTGCCTTCACCGCAGCCTGCGCTTTCACAAGCAGAGCACATGGCACCTGTTCCAGACCCACAAGCTATTTTAGGAACCTCTTAATATGGGCACGTTATTTATTAATTTCTTTTTGTCTTGTTGTCATTTCTAATCCACTCTTGTTGATGTCGGGGTCGGTGAAAACAAAGAGTTCTTCGGCTATTTATATTCACATAAAAGGGTTATGAAAGAGAAAAATGTCGCTTGGATATTTTAAAAGGAGGTTTAAAAACAAGTATTTAAAAAAAAAGGAAGCACTGGAGAATCTGAGTTTTGTAGAACAGAGTTGTCAGTAAGACATTCAAATGTTTCCCCCAACGAGGGGATTTGTGGTAAACAAATGACGCAGGCAGGTTCTGACCAGCTTCTCGTCTCCCAACAAACTCGGTCAGCTTGTCACCACATGCAGCGAAACACACATTAGTAAGTCAGAGAACGACAGCGGAGTCGGAAAGCGGCTCCAGCAAACGGCTTCGGCTCGTCTCTTCGTGTTAGACAATCCACTAAGAGGAAGGGTCGCAAGCAAAACGGGGTCTTACCGGGACAAAGGTCCAGAAGGGAAAAGGGAAAGAGCGGCGAGGGGTTTGGGACAGGCGGCCGCCAGCGATACGACAGCTGTGATAAGACCGCCTCAAAATAAACCAGGAGAAAGCAGCTCACTCTGAGCAGGGAGAGGGAGGATGGAGACTCTCTGCTGCATGCCTGCAGTCGGCATGTTCTGCTACTAATGTGTCACTTTTTGCCGTTTTAGTTCTGCATTTATTACACAGCGGCCTGCTGCTACTTGCAGTGCAATCGTTTTGACAAACGGGCCTTCAGAGGAGCAGGAGAGACGATCCGTCTCTGATTGGCTGGTTTTAGAGGAAAAACTCCTCCACGGTGTGAATGTTAAAAATCTACATAGGTCTCCTGACGTGATGTAGGCCAGGGTGGTCCAAAGTGCGGCCCGGTGGCCAATTGTGGCCCTTGGACTGATTTTGTGTGGCCCCCCAACGGCAGATCAAAAATGCTACAAATTTGGCCCGTTCATGCAGATGGAGAATTTGTAATCAGGGTAAAAACTGTTACCAATATCATTTTCTTACAAAGGAAAATGTATGTTTTTGACAAGTTTCAGCAAAAGGTGAAACCAAGTTTATCCAGAGAGAAGCCAACTCTCCTGAACCCAAATCAGCCTTTAATCTTTCTTAACTTGTTGCCTGTTGTGTTAGATAAGAGAAGACATGACGGAGCATAGACAGGCACTTTGTGTCATGATTATCAGATTTAGAAAAAAAAAAAATCCTGATTTAGACTTTGAATGAAATCATATTTTTGACTGTTTTGCATTCCACCTTTAAAATTCCTAATAAATTTTTTTTTTAATTCAAAATGATTCTTATCAGAATTGTGATTTTCTACATTTTGACTTTATATTTTACAATTTGAAATTTTAATTCAAATTCTAAATCTGATATTTTCATTTTAAAGCTCATACTTCTGACTTTGAAACTCTTATGTTTTATAAACACAAGCGGCGGTGTTATGCATTATGCCATCTTATAACATAATTAAGTATATATGTTCACTTCAGCTGCTATAAAAATGCTGCACATATCAAACATGGCATAAAAGAAAAATCGATTTTGCAACTTTCCTCAAAGGACTCTCCATTTTACCATCATAACTTCATTTTAAAACTCTTAACACAGATAAAACATGCGCCATTTTTTTTCTTCGCTTCAGTGGAACAGCAGGACGACAATGCAGGTCCGATCGACTCCATGCCGACTGGTGCAAACCTTGAATGTGGTTGAATCTCAGTCGACAAGGTGAGAACTATTTTTGGACGCGTCCTGCTGCACTCCGACTGCAGCAGCGCGCTCTCGCCAGAAGATGTCAGCACAAAGGCCTCGTGCTCTCGGTCTTTTCCCCACCCAAACAGATCAAATCTGAGCGATTACTCGTGAAAGCCTTTTTTTTTTTTTCCTACAGTGGAATCTCGCTTCATCCACGCCGAGCTACGAGAGCAGAGGGATGGAGGCCGTTGAGAATGATCGAAAAAGAAATGAGCCGCCACACAGAGCCGTGATTAAAAGGACGTCCTTTTAAAACAGTTTTAAATTTAATCTGAAAAAGTAGAGCACCAAACAATAAATTCCTCATAGCACAAAAGAGGCACTCCGTCCAGACTAACCAGGTTTTCCGACGCGAATAACTAAATAACAGATTGGCTACTGAGGTTCTCCCCTCAAAGAAAGAAAAAATAAAACATCTCAGCTTAGAGGTAAAAATGATTCATCCTCTATATGTTTTACAGGGAATTGCCATTGACATGAGAGGCACAATGCAGTTCGGTGAACATGAACACACGTCGAGAAAGCAACAGAATCTGAACACATACGGTGTGCCAAAAGCAGACTTCACTTTCCCTTAACGTATAATAAAGCATTTCCAGACTCCACCACGACAAATAAAAAAGAAAAGGACACAAAAGAAACAGGAGAAAGCGCCATCCGTCTCCACGGAGAACACAAATTTAAAGCAGTGCACCTTTAAAATTTTCTATGTAAACATGACTGAACGAAGGTTGCCTTTTTTTGAGCTTCAGATGTTTGAATCCAGTCTCGAACCCATAGCCACGCTTCAAGACCTAAACACATTTCTTTAAAAAGACAAAACACTGTGCTATTTCTTTTTCTTTTTTTTTTTTTTTTTTCTTTTTTCTAAATCTCCCTCATCAAATCCTCTGCAGATGTTTTACCTCTGAAAGAGACAGGGATCCACATAAAAAGTTCTCAGAATACAACACTGCAAAAATAGTTCAAATCATAAAAAATACACATATATACACGTACAGAGAAGTAGTGATGCTTTAGAATGAGCGGCTACTTGCAGACTTCAGTCAGGGCGTGGATATTGTTACTATAGTATTAACCTGCAGCAGAGGGTGCAGACTTATCCAGGTGTGACATGAAAATGTGAAACAGTTCAGCATCGACCAGACCACCGTAGCCCCTTGGATTTGTGTGCAAAACGCTTCGCACGGTGAGAGACGAGGGAGAAAAAAATAACAGGAATGTTTCAACAGCCACAAGGAAACGGGACAGTTTTTTTACTCTCTTCTTCCCTCCGCCCTCCACCTGACTCGACAGCAGCTTCATCATCGAACCAAAGACAACAAAACATAAAGGGATGAAAGTGCATCTTCAAAACTCACGATCATCTGCATAAGCGAAGAAAACAAGGTCAGTCAAAGCAACGTCATGAGATCAAAAGCAACGCCAGAGTGGCTCACTGCATAACTGCTGCATAAATACAGATATACCATATAAATAGTAGTCAAATGTTTACCAGTATCAATAAGTGCTTACGTTCTAATATATAAATACATCTTACAGTATTGATAATTACATAATTAATTCCTCTATGGTTGTGCAATAGCAAATCCCATGCATTTTTATTTTTTTTTTGTACCAAGATAAAAACCACGACATTAAGAAAAATGCAACATAAGTAACATTTGTTTAAGATTGTGTTACATAAATCCATCTGTCAAAACAAAACAAAACAGAACAGAAACACCCACAAAGCCTTTGCCAGAAAGTGCAGCTTCTTCTCGGAGAGAGTCCGTAGACGTCGTCTTTTCTCAGTTACGAATCCGGGAAACGAAGAAAAGCGACAAAAAGAAACGCGGGAAAAGAAAGAAAAGGCACATACCCCCTTTGCTGCTTGCTCAGAAGCACCGAACTGCACGAGAAGCGTCTATTTAAAATTTGGTCAGACTGTTTCATAGTACACATACGTTTCCCCTTATAAATAGTCTTTAGTTAACAGCACTACTGCATCACACCTTGATATGATCAACAGAAACGACAGTCTATGTTCAAAGTACACACTGCAAAATACACTGCTTGTATGCATCTAAGTAATAGTATATGTTAAGGACATTTGTACAGGACCCATAAATGTAATTGTGCAATTGTGCGCAAACTACGATCTCGGACAAAAAAAAAGGCATATTAGCATAATATCTTTCCATATTGCAACTGCACCCAATAATGATTCTTCTCCCCCCTTTTTGCAAAACATCCCGCACAGAAACTCTGTGGAGTTTGATCATGGAGACCAGGGGAAACGTCATTATATTGCCTCTAACAGGATAAAGACAAGGCGGTTAAAGGGATGAGGATGTTTTGCAGGTGTAACAGGGGCGGGAATAAGTCGAAGGCTTTAATGAGGATCTTCTATGGTAATCTTCAGCGAGGCAATGGCTTTCAGGCAGGTCTGGACGCTCTCTTCCTGTCTGCTCTCCCCGGCGGGGAGCTCGGGACTTTGCTCCCGGTGGCCGTCCACGTTGTCCCCTCCCGTCTCGGGCCCGTGCACGGATCCCTCCCTGCTGCTGCTGCAGCTCCGAGGGCTGGACGCCGGCGAGGGGCGGGCGACGTCGGCGCCGGGCGAAGCCGGGGAGTGCGACACCTGGAGCCCTCCGACAGGAACGACGGGGAGCAAAGAGCGCGCCTGCTGCTGGGAGTGAAGAGGGAGGTGGCTGAGGACGTTCTGCTGATGAGAGCTGGCAGCGCCGGGCGGCTGAGCTGGAGCCAAGCTGCCGCTCCTTTGATCCTGGAACGATATTATTGGCGAGAGTTAGCGGCAGCTCCATCGCCAGCAAGCGAACATGTATTAGTTGGAAAACATGAAAGAATGTGAGTTATTTAGCTGGGAGGGAATAGTTTCAAATGAAGCTCTCATGATGGATTGTCCGGGCACCGTTTGGATCAGGACTGAAATGTTGCCACAACATCATGAAGGGCCATCGTAATAAAGTATTTTATGCAAACACTTCAGGATCAATTCAAAATGAGTTATATCACAAGGCTTGACAATCCAGGTTTTTCACATTTTATCACACTTGCGCTAGAAAACATCAACGTTTCTTGTTGATATTTGATAGACCAACACATTTTATTTGTTTCCCTTACAAATAAATCCAGCTGTTCTGTGAAGGCCTCAGAGGTTAGGCAACATTAGTGAACAATTAGCATCATAAAGACCAAATAACCCTGCAGACAGGGTGAGGAGAAATTTGTGGAGCAGCTTAAACCAGAGTTTAGATGAAACCATGTTCAAATGTTAGACTGTCTCGACATAAACTCAACTGAGAATCCTCACCACGATGTGAAAAATATCAATTTCTCACATCGTTCATTCAATATGTCTGATCTTTAGCTATTTGCAAAGAATGGGAAGAAACATATTTATATAACTACAAAACTGGTAGTCAGAACCTGAGAGAGTCTCTCCCAGTGACCGCTGGAGACACTAACCAGCAGTCATTATATGACAGATGGAGAACACCATGGAAAGGTCACCAGTCCATCACAGAGCAACAACCATGAACCAACACGCAAAAGGTAAAATGGTAAATGGCCTGTGCTTGTATAGCACCTTATCAAGCACATACCATTCAAGTACACATTCTCACGCTGACGGTGGCGAGTTCCCCGTCTGCTGGCGACTGTCTCCAGCAATCAGAGTCTTTCAGGGTCTGACTCTACCAGGTTTGCAGACAGAGATGGACGTAGCTTTCACATAGTTGTGGAAGCTCCAGTCCAGTAGCTTCCGCATGGGAAGCTGCTGGACTGTAGCCACAGTTGCCCTGGGGCAGTTTCACAGAAACAAGGCTGTCATATTGCGCCACCAGGCCCTCTGCCTACCACCAGCAGGCAAAGCGGGTGAAGCATCTTGTCGAAGGACACAACAGCAGAGACAGATGGTGCAGGGATCAAACTGCCAACCCACCATTTACGGGATGAACTGCCACCATTGCTACAATCGAAGAGTCATGTTTTTACTCTGAAGTACTCTATACTACAGAGTCCTGAGTTTCAGGGTTCTGAAACTCAGGACCCTCTTGTGGCAAGGCAGGAGTGCTGTTGCACCATCATCCCGTCCTGTGTGTCATTTTCCTTCCACCATAAATCTCTCTACTTTGGTCTACAGTATCCCCAAGAAAAGATGCATGGAAGTTTGTGGTTGTTGTGACAAAATGTGAATGTAGGGGACTGTAACAGATGAGCAAAGTATTACCATTTCAAAAGCCTGTTGTTGCTGAGCCATCTCCATCTTTGCCTGGTGTCTGGTTTTATCACAGCCACCTTTATGTTGGTGCGAACCTCTGCGCGGTGACACCGCCCTCAGCACAACCCTCTGCCTGCCCCTCACGGACGATTCTCGCTTCCCAGGTATGTCTGCTGTCCCAGGAGACATTGGTCGCTCTAACGAGACTGGGCAGGGGTGTTGGATGGACTTGAAGATGGGTGACCCAGGCCTGAGTGGTGAGGAGTCCCACCTCGGTGAAGACCGCCCTCGAGGGGACATCTCCCGCCTTGGAGACGGATACCGTAGCCGCGAGGGAGAAGGTTCCCTGATGGGAGATTCCCAGCCAGGAGACAGCAGATAAGAAGAGTATGGGTCGAAAAGGAGACTGGTCTGGTCCAGTGGCAGCATGCTCAGAGAGTCTTCATCCACAGACTTCTCCCTCGGTTCTGTTGGCAGGGTGAAACGATTATCCGTGCTCGAGCGCTTGCCAGAGGATTGCTGATGAACATCCGCGCCGGGCAGAGCAGCTAGAGAGCAACCGTGGATGGCAGAGCTGACGGTGACGGACACCGAGGTCACTCCGCATGACTGAGGACTCGTACTTCTTGAAAGCAGCTTCGGGGTGGAGTCCCCCTCATACTCATCGTCCTCTTCATCTTCCTCATCTATTTCGTCGGCCTCCTCGTCCATTCCTTCGGAGTCCTCAGCATCTGAGAACTGATGCTTGGTGGTTGCTGCCACATCTGTCTTGGATTCCAGTTGGATATTGTCTGCTTTAAAAGACACTTTTATTAGTTTAGCAGCATTTATTGCATCACACCACAAAAAACAAACAAATCCAGCAGTGTTACAACTTAGGATCTTACCATGTTCTTGTATGTCTGTGTCATCCATTGTCACTGAAACTCCCAGTTCAAGACATTTCTTCATGTGCGCCTTTGACTTCATATGTTTAGTCAGGTTTCCTGTTATGCAAGGCAAACATTCGAGTTATGCTTTCTGAGAGAAAAGGCTAACTACGATACAGAGTGATGAAGCAACTAAAATGTCTAATTCAAACTCAGTGAACCTTTTCTAATATTTTGCTGTGTTACAATGACAAACTTCAACCTTTTTACTGAGGTCTTATAGTAGAACAGTAGTGGAGCTTTCAAGAGTCTTATTGTGTGACATTCATTTGTATTCAGCCCTCCGTTACTTTGTAGATCCGCCTCCTGCTGCAGTTACAGCTACAAATCCTCAGGGATACGAGTCTATATTGGATATTGGATTTAGGTCTGAACTTTGAGTCGTTCCAGCATGAATTGATATAAACAATTGTCCTGATGGACAAAGTGAGTCTCTAACCAGCTTCCTTGTTGTGTCTGAGGTAAAGCTTCTCCACTGTATTCTGCAGACACTAGCATGCTCCACAGTGTAGATGCTTTCAAGAAGATAAGCACATCCACAGATGTATTTTTTTCTGCCTTATGTTGCTTGTCCATAATGGCAAGAAATTCAGATTTGATATCATCTGTCCTGAGCTCCTTCTTTCACATTTATTTCTATATCCGCTACATGTTTTCTGGTTACCTCTGAGCTGGACTTTCCTATGGTTTTAGTTCAACAATTGCTTTCATATCGCAATTGTGATTGCGATATGAAATCGCAATCAATTGTGATTGCAATTTCATGGATCCACTTCCATCATCCACTATGAAGTGGATGATGGAAACTATTCTCCCGCCTGAGATATAATCTCCACAGCTAGTCCAGAGGTACAATGTGCTTGCTTGTTGCTTTTCTATTAATGCTCTCCTTGACCAGCCTGTCCATTTAGGTGGACAAGCTGTCTTGGCAGGTTTGCAGTTGTGGATTGAACCAAGCTCTGTGGTCCCCATAATCTTGTTTAGTTACCAATTAGATGACTTCTAAAGCCACTTTGTTGGACTGGATATTATTTAGGGGACTGATTGCAAGTCCTAGTCACACTTTTCAAATTTTTATCCACATTGTTTTACGTTCATGTACAATTTTTCTGTCATTTGTCACATAACTAAATGTATTCACCTGCTGATTTTCAACAATGCAGTCATATCTCTAACAACAACACAAACTACAAAATGTTTTGCCAGTGCTGCACACTACATGTTTCATCTTGTGTGGTTATTTTTAGCAAGTTTCTTTCATTTCAAATAAAGAGGATTCTTCTCCGACTACCGCTGCAGGTCTTACAATTCCCTCCTCCATAATTAGAAGTACCCACCTTTGGTTTTGAAGGCAAAGTTGCAAACCCTACAGATGTAGGGTCGCACATCCGTATGGGTCCGGATGTGCTTCTTAAGCATGCTCGGCTTCTTACAGCGAATACCGCACTCCTCGCAAATGTATTTCCCCCGACCTCGACCTCTCACGTACACGTAGTCTTCATTGGACTTGTACCTTAAACGGACATGAAACATCGCATTGGTATTTTTAGTTTTGAAGAGGAAAGACAGCATAGGTCGCTGGCGCATGAAGTTAGTATACCTAAAAATAACTGTAGCACAAATGACATTGACAAGTGTTACAAGAACTTGACTTGTGTGCTGACTGACCCTCCCTCGAAGATCTTAATTCGTGTTGGCACTGCCTGGTTTGTGGAGGCCTCCCTCTCTTTCCACTCCTCCTTGGCGGTTTTGGCTCTGCAGCCGATGTCTTTCACCTTCTTCCCGTAGGTGATGTCCACCTCTTTGGACTCCGGTTTCCTCTGCAGCTGAATCAGATGAACACACACCGGCGTTAACAACCACTGAATGCGGCCAAAGAATCGACTGTAATCTGACGCGGCCGATATTAAGTGTCACACATAGTGTTACACGGCATGTTTTGCAAACATGTATTATGCTGCAGCTTGGGAAAAACCCGCTGCAGGCAACCTATGGTTTTCTGCCATCAAAGTTCTTTGAAGGGATTGTCAAGGATTTTTAAAGGGAGGCTCTGGTAAAACGAGTAAACAGTCAGTATCTCATATGTATTAGACCGCTCGCTTGAAGTCTTCGTTTAGCAAATAAAAAAAAGCGGTTATGGCGAAAGTTTGCGTCTGGCACAATTTCTCCAAATACAAACAGAGAATGAGCGCTCCAATTCTGAGTTGTTTTCCAAATATGAATGTTTTTAGCAAGCATTCAAACTACAGCGAAAAGATTACTTCCCAGCTCTCTCAACCCTGGTTTGGTGTACTGTACGTTCCCCTCCTGTGTTGCTTTCTTCTGTGCCTTGCTCGCAAAGCAGCGGGTGACAGCGGTGCACACCTCGAGAGGCCATCAAAGAGGTATGTACAATATTAAAAAGGGCAAGACTTCTTTAAATTATGTGACTTTTCATACCGTTTTGATATGCAGGCAGAAGCAAGTCTCCATTTAGTTAGTATAAATAGGTAACCTGAAATAGCTTGTTCCTGTGTTGTGTTTTGTGCTTGAAAGCTAAGTGCCAGTTCAAAACCAAAGCCATCTTATATCATCTTTCAGGTACTCCTATCCCTACCACAGCATATTGGTTTATCCAAAAAAAAAAAAAAAAACATTTTATGAACTCTGATGCTTGCATTGGACAAATTACATTGAAACAGATGTTATCTACATGGGAAACGCAGGCCGCAGGCTGTGGAACACCAATTATTCTTCTGTGTTCAACAGAGAATGAAACATGTTGCATTTTACACTTTGAAAAAGCTAAGTCACTAGTTTAAGTGTGTTTTCAAATGATGCAACCTGAAATTGTAACATTTCTTACATTTTCAGATAGTGTGCTTTTGCTCTGCACTGTGTCAAATAATACAAGCTCTTTGGAAAACGTGCCACCCGCTGTCACTTTTGGTGGCGCTGCACCAGGAACTAATGTAAGAAACGACACAAAAATCTCTGAAGAAGACACTGATCGCAACTTCCTTCTTCACAAAATGCAAACAAAAATGGAGTGGCGTCAGATTTTTGCCATTGTAAAATTTCTCCCACCAGCACTTGACCTGAATTTTTGTTTTGGTTGTATTTACCCAGAATGCCCTGGGCTATAGTCTTTTGCTTTTGGAGCATTCTCTGGTCTGCTTGGCATTCACATAGGCATTTGAATTGTACCAAAGTTCACTTCAACCGAACCAAGACTTAGGTTTGTAGGTGGACCAGAGGTGGCGTTTATGGTCTGCATCAGAGTAGGAATGTGCATTCACACCTCCCCAAACAAACCAAACATTCTACACAAATGAGGTAGAGTTTGACTAAAGCGGAATAAACAGGGCTAGTGTGAATGCACCCAAAGTTAATCAATTTAGAAAATCTATTCTTAATATTAGTTATGAAGATAATTACCGTCATAACCTCACGAGGGAAAATAATGCAAACGTCTATCTCAAAAACGTCATAGTAGTTTATGCAAATACTGTTTTATGATGCTTGTAACAATTATGTTTATATTCGACATCTAGGGCTAATTACACAGGAAAGAGAGCTGGGAGGAGCATTGTACCAGCAATGACCTTCCTGTATTTTCAGTTGCAGTGACTACCAAATATAAGCAATAGAGTGTAAAAATCAATAAAACAGCTTTCAGTTAAACCTCTACAATACTTTTATGTCAGACAGAAAATACAATTTGCATAAACCGCTATGATTATGATTTAAGATGCTGCTTCTGTCTTGGGCCTTCTTATGTTCAGCCTCCAGGTGTAAAAGGATCTGGACATATCCAGAGTGAAGAGTTATCTACCGCAGCTCAGATATTAACTGCTTTAAACATTTGCAATGAAAATACCGACTTGCCCCTTTAAAGTAAACTCAAGTACAGAGAAGATAAGATGAGCACCTTGTTTCACAGCTTAGGAGTTAATATCTCAAAATATTTCAAAATATAAATGTTTGTCTTCCAAATACGAATGAAGAGCAAAAAGATTAATCCAAACAAATCTCTCCAGAATCTTCTGCTAAATGAGGCAAGCGTACATCATGAGTTTCTAGATAAAATTGTCCTTCAAACCTCGTGCATTTCAAACTGTTATCTCTTGCAGAGATGAAAAGCTATCAGCACAGTCTGAGGTGCTAATTTATCTAATCATTATACAAACAGAAGAAATCAGTAAAACCAATTACATACTCTATAAAAAGCACATTTCCCCCCAGGTAACCCATGATTTAGTTTTTTTTTCTCTCTCTCTCTCTCTCTCGCTCAGTCTTCAAACAGATGGGATCATTTACTCACCTGTTCCATGGTCTGTCTCCAGAGGATGAGGGATGAAACTAGTTTCCCCGTGCCAGGCTGGCACATTGCAGCTACGGAGTATATAACCTTGTCTCCTCTCTGTCTGGACCGCAGCAGAGCCAGAGCAATGCTGGTACTCACTTCCAGGGGGTTTGGATTGTGGGAGCTCACACACCATGTGGCGTACACAGAGGTGAAGGGGGCATCGCCCTGCGAGCAACTCGGCTTTGTGTAGTTGAGGTAACACCAGCTCACGCCTGTTGTCGTGCGGAGGCTCGGAAATTGAGATGAGAGTCTTGGATGCTCTGTGCCCAAGATCAGGATGTCTTGACTGGTACCCAGGTGTGCCACGACATCCATCTGCATCCGTTCCTTTGCTTTGCTGCCTGATATGACAGCGTAAGGGGGCGAGCTTGTTTCCAGGGAGTGACTCTCCATGGCGCTCTCAGATTCAGTGGGCTCAGTCACCGTTTGATGTGCAATAAATGAAGTCCTGCTTGCATCACCCACAACATGCGTCGATGCGACCTGCATCTTTGACCTGCGCCCCGTCTCTTCACTCATATGGCATTTCCCCAACTCCACAGCACTCAGCTCCTCGACGATTTGCCCAAACATCCTCTCCTCCTTGACTCGTTTTTGCTGCTTCACCTCCATGAATAGGTCCAAGCTGCTGGCAGGGGAAAGCATCCGCTTGTTTGCTCCCCCACTCGAGGCATTAGTAGTTGATATAGTTCTGGAGGTCAGAGACAGAGGGATGCCTGTCTTTAGCTTTGCTGATGACAAATCCAGGGCCTCAACACTGAGGGTGTCAGCTGTGGGCTGCTTTGAATACACATTGTGCGAATCGAGATTTCCAGATAAGCGTGCAGTTTGACTCTGCAGTTGGCGGGTGGACGTGGTGGAGCTCATGCTGTCATACTGATTGTCAAAGATCTGTGATAAAGACGTGTATGTGATACTGCCAAAGGATGGCACATGTGTCTGAATTCTAACAGGAACAACTAGGCTGGGATTGGGCAGCTGGGGAAATGTGTTCCCAACAGAAAATATTGGCAAAGTCTGTGGCAGGACAGCGCCTGCCACAAATGGAGGGGAGGTGCTGCCAAGGTACTTTGGAAACACTTGTGAAGGGACTTGTGTAACTTCAGTATCCATATTCAGCGACTCCTGTCGCACCAAGTTTCCCCTTTTTCTCTCCTTTACGACGCTGATGTCCACGTGTCTAACTTTGGAGGTTGAAGAGAGGCTGCCATAGTCAAATGATATGCTGCGAACCTCTGGGAACTCCTTGTGCAAGTTGCACGGCGCCTGCTCTGAGGAGGAGCGTCTCATTTCATGCTGCTGACGCTGGCTGAGCACAGAGAGGGAGTGCCCACAACCTGGCACAGCTAAAAGCTCCAGAGGTTTGCCAAATTCATCTTGCCTGGCTGGAGAGGTTGATTTTAAGCTCTCCTCTCTGTCAAAGGAAAATGTGGAGCTATAGGATAAGTTGCTGTCCTGGCTCGGGCTGCGCGACAGGCTAGTGCAAGCGGACTCGAAGCTCGATTCACCAGAGGAGTGCTCAATTTCAGCCAGGCGGAGCCGTTTCTTCTTCGGAGGGAGCTTTTCTGGAGGGAATTGTGCTAAAGTTTCGCTTCTTTGAGGCCACTGAAACTCCTCCACGTGCTTCTCTGGCTCCTTCACTGGCACCTCCGAAGCTTTTTCTGGACTGTCAGGCTCCACTGTGACCCTGATTTCGGGGACTTGTATATTTGTCTGTCGCACAAGTTTGGGCCCCAGCTGAACTGATTGGCTTAATCTGTTGTCATGTTCCATTTCAAACGATTCAATGGCCTCCATTGCTTGTAATGACGACATAGTTTCCAGTCGTTGACTGTAATATTTGAATGACTCTGACAGGTCAGTTTGAGGCCTGTTTATTGAGTTTGTGTGTTGGATAACTGAAATTACATTCCCTAGGTTTTTTCGGCCTGATATGTCAGGGTTCATTGATATGTCCATGTCACACCTGTCCAAATGTCCCCTACCTAAAGCCATTATTCCCATTGCAGCTTGTTTTATGTCGTAGTCTTTGCTTGCATCAAACATTTCCTCACACTGCTTATGATGGCTCTCATATTGCCCTAGCAAGTCCTCTTCCTCCCTCTTCTCTTTGCGGCGCTTTCGAGTCGCTAGCTCCATTGCATGTTTCTGCTGAGTTGTACCAAGTCCCAAAGAGGTGTAGCTTTCCATGTCCAACCCAGACGGAGAAGCCTCACTAATTTTTCCATGACTGTCAGCTTCGGTGTGACCATCGTGCCCAGACAGCTCAATGGCACCTTGACGTTTTAGTCTCCTCATGCCCCCTGTGCTTGCCCTTTCGTCAAACGAGTGGCTGCCTCGAAGGGCTTGTGGCATAGTCAGACTCACGGCTGAGGATGTTGGCATTGAGTTGCTTCGGATCAGAGGCCCCATGTCACAGCCGGCGTCTAACTGCGACTCTTTTAGCTCCTCCTTTAGAAACGATTTGGTGTTTATTTTGATTGACTCAACTGCATCATTTTCTTGAGTGAAAACACGGGACACGCTTTTCTCAGAGCCTTTCTCAGAAAGTTCCCCAGACTCATAAGACGATGTCTGCTTAGGGCTTGGCCGATAACACTTCCCAAACATGATTTCTTGGTAGGACTTTGCATTAGTGTTTGGAGGACCAGTCTGGTGCTCCGAACTCTCCGAGCGCGAGAAGTAGCCCGAGTCCGTGCTGCCCTTGCTGGATTGACTTGGAAGGGACAGATTTTGCTCCGAGTCGCCACTTCTCTTTTCTGACAGCCGAAGCGCGAGCCTCTGCTTGATAGTGGAAGATTGGATTGCACGGCTGGCCTCGGCTGTGACAGGAGAGGCATTGATTTCTTGGGGTTGGGAGGAACCATCCTGACCTGACATTGACGTGGCTCCCTTTTTCTGAGCAATGAGATTTAGCACTTTTACAGCAGTGTTATCTGATCCCTCCATTGGAGAGTCCAGCAGCAGCAGTGGGTCATTAAGAGTGTCCTCGTCCGTATCCGTGCTTTGCTCAGCATCAGAGAATAATTCTCCTTCCCCTTCGACAGACCCCTGCTCCACATTGGCATTGTAAGGCCCAAGCTCTGATAATGGCACCGTTCCAGCTTTGACTGAGTGAGCATGGGACTTTCTGTGTTTGTACAGGTTACTCTTGGTTTTGAAGGAGAACCCGCAGGGGACACACGGGTAGGGCCGTTCGCCGGTGTGTGAGCGAATATGTTTCTTAAGAACGCTGGGTTTGGCACATGCCCTGCCACAGTAGTCGCAGACATACTTTCCTGGTTTTTGTGGCTTCTGCTCCACCTTAGCCATCACTTCTGACAGCTGGTCCATCCCTGAATGGGAACACTGTTGCTGAACTTCGGCTGAAGCGGGCGACTTCCTTTGACTCCCAGGTCCTGGCGACGGCGCTGAAGCTTTTTGTCTCCCAACAGAGAAGGGCTTTGTGGGCTGTAGCGGATATGAAGACACCTCATAGTCTGGATGGCTTGTGGACTGAGCTTGTGAGAACTGATCTTCAAATTTCGGAGATTTCCCTGAGTCAGACATTTCACTAAAACCACACGTGCCTCTGCTCTGAACTTCTTCTAAGTCTTGATGCCACCCTTTACTTTCCGATTTGTTAGAAGGTCTCAGGACAGCTTCTGGTGTGCCTTTCTTCTGTCCAATCTTTTTTTCCTGACCCTCGGCGGCGCCCTTCACCCCTGCAGTAGCATCAAGTGACTCCATGAATCCAATGAGTTCACTTGTGATCAACTTTCAAGGACGGTATGTGTTGTGTGACCTTAGTGATATTAACTTATATGTGAGAAGCAGGGAGGAGTCACCTGAAAGAACAAAGAAAGAAAACAGGATTAAAAACCCAAATCACAATTCAAGCATGTAGCAAATAAAGCTGATAAAATGTTGGAAACAGAAAAAGAGATCAAGTCTTTTCAATAAACGGAGAGTTATTTAAGGATGTCGAAACTTTCCTACATAAAACTGGAGTGTTAAGTGTAAAGTAACCTCAAGGTGTGGAAGAATGGAAAAAAATTAGTTTCTTTCCAAAAGTTCCTTGTGTAAGTCCTGGAAGATAACCAAAATGTCTTAAAACCTTAAATAATATCAGCTATGTGTTAAGAACCGTAAATGTAGAAGCATAAAAAAGTTAACATTTATGTTTCCAGAATGTGAGGGTGTGTGTATGTGTGTGTGTATCTGAGTGAGCCCATTTAAAAATTAAAGTCTTTATCTCAAAGCATGAAAACATCATGCAATTCATGAGCGCTGGATAAAAAGTACAATATATGAATTTATTTTATACTGAGATACATTCATTCAATTGTTGCACTTACTTTAGGATAGACAATATTCACAAGAGGCTGCAAAGCTTTTCACTGATTTGTTTCCAAAATCATTCGACATCTTAAAATAAAGCTAATATGCATTTTTGATAATAAAATAGCTGATCTTTTTTGAGGCTTTAGTGCTAATTATCTCATATTTTTCATTAATCTCATTGAGAGGCTTTGTTGTAAGTTACTTTACTTCCATAGGATTTTTCAAACGGGACTTGTTCTGCAGCCAATGAGGTGAGGAGCTGAAGTTACATTTTCATCTTACCGCTTATCTTACATATTTTATCTGTATTCTATTTAGCTTGTTGACTTTTTAAACTAACATGGTGAAGAGCTCAGGAAACAATGTGTAGTGCCTCCTGTACTAGTAGTTCTATTTGAGCAAAACACAGTTTTGACAGAAGAAAATTTCTGTAAATCTCATGTCTAATTGTTCTAGAAGGACAAAACCACAAGGCGTAACCTTAGCAGTGGGAAAAAGGCGTGATGAATGAGAAATGTTTGCTAATACGTTCCAGCAAATAAGTAGGTTAGGATATCAATGAAGGATTTAGTTTAGTCATTTAAGTCTGCTGCCAGTCTACTAAAAGTTTAAGCCACAAAAGGTAGCCAAAAAGGCTGGTCCCTCACAAAGTGCTGATTTTAATGGAAAGTTGAGTGAAGAAAAAAAAGAGTTTGGTTGAAAAAGGTCACAGTGATACAGGTAAAACAACAATAAAAAAAAGCCTGGAGAGGACGATGAAGTAAAGTGTGAACTGTAGCTTTAAATCGGTGCTTTAAGAGAAACCGCGCACTACAGCAGTAGCTTTCCTAGTGTTAAGATATTCCTGAACCAGAGACGACGTCAGACGTATCTTACATGGTCTAGTGAGAAAAAGAACTGGTTCGTCTCCAAAGTCCTCTCTTTAAATGAAAATACAGTTTGCATTTTATTTGGAAATCAAGGTCCCAGAGTCTGCAGGAAGAGTGGAGAGGCACAGAATCCACTTTGCCTGAAGTCCAGAGAGACGTTTCCACAGTCAAGTGACGATTTGGGGAGCCACGCAAGTTGCTGTTATTGTCCCACTGTGTTTTATCAAGTCTAGAGTCAGTGCAGTCATTTATCTGGAAAGTTTAGAGTACTTTGTATTTTCATCCGCTGAAAAACTTTGTGAAGATGCTGATTTCATTTTCCATAAGGACTTGGCTTCCCCATTACCGACTTTAGCGATGTTGTCATTGCACTGGATTAGCCAGAAAAGTAGCTTGACTGAAACACTGAGAGAATCTATAGATTATTGTCAAGAACAAGAGAAACGTCAACCGTGCAGATGAGTCGAAGACCGACCCAGGCTTTCTGTTCCATATTGATGCAGGAATTTAAGCAAGAGGAACCTCAACCAAGTATTGGGTACATGAACATACTTATCAATAGGCCAACAATTATGCATTTCAAAAGATCTTGCGTAATATTAAGATTTTCCACGGACTTGAATTTCATGTGCAGGCCATCATCATCAAAAAAAAAACTGTGTAAATCTGTGTTACAGTTTTTAACTTAAAAGCCTATACTAAAATATCTTTTTGATGCTCTAAATTGAGATACACGTGCAAAGGTATTCCTGTTTCCCCCTACTGGACTGAAATCCATACACCTGTCTGAGCCGACAGAGTCATCACCTACACGCCGGGGTGCACAGGACCACATGCTGAACTGTATGCAAACACGCCTGACTCCCGACTACGTGGTTTAACCGAGCCGCCTCCTCTGCCACATCTTCGCCTCACGCCGAGAGGACGGGTATCTGAGGACACGTCACTTCCATCTTCTCGGTATCAAACGCAGTGTCCTCCCTAATGAGGTTATGTAAGATTATCTGGTTCAAACCCTCTGAGTTCCCCTTAATTAGGACATCCTCCTACTCTCTCGCTCTCTTGCTCTGGCTCTCCTCTTTCTCTTTGTTAGCTCAACGCGCACTGCTCAAGCACAAGCCAGAGGATGGGAATCCAAGGTGACTCTCGAGACGCCCCGAGACGCTTGAAAGCGGTCGTGAGGAGGACCTTCTGCTACCTGACAAAGATTTAAAAAAAAAAAAAAAAAAAGCATCTACTTTGTGGTTCGGTAGCTTTCAAATAAACTGCTGGATTCTGCAGACTACGGTGAAGAACAGGAAAAGATGGAATCGGAGGCTTAACAGAATGGTCTGTGATTCATTAGGGAGGTTTACAGATAAGGTAAACTAAAGGGGGTAGTGGAGGGTTGGTGGGGGGCGGTGGGGGGAACAACACTCACAGGCCTGGTAGGGAGCTCCCTTTCAAGGTGACCTCATTGGTTAGTTTCCATCCTGTGTGAGCCAGGAGATGAGGGAAGGGAAATATGGGTGCAGAGTGACAACGAGATAAGACCCTCACAAACAATGCATACCTTTGAAAGCAAGGATGAGGGGGCCGACACATCCAAACTCTCATTGAGAAAGTCTGACTTTTTTTTGCGCCCCCCCCCCCCCCCTTACAAAATCCCTCCCAGCACCTATCCTGAAATATGTGACACAGCAGCAATGACGTGGAACAACAGGAGGCAGGTGGGTGGCCGTAGGTGTGTTTCAGGATGAACGTGGGCCGATGGCGGTACAGTATGTTCACATGGATGGAGACGTGATCTCCACGGATCCCTTTGGGGGAGGGGGGAGGGGGAGGAGGTGGGGGTTCATCTCCCGACTTCCTTCCACACAAGGAAGACGGAACAACGAGCAACCAAACGCTGGCTCGCGGAGAGCATCGTTATGCCGCCGCATTACATCATTAGAGGCTAAGTTGCCCATTAAAGGGAACGGGCGTGAGGACCCGCGCTGACAACCAATCCATAAATATCATAAGGAGATGAAAACAAGCTGGACGCTTAAAACAACAACAACAACAACAACAAACAAACAAACAAACAAAACCCTCTGCGGTGCAACCCGCGACAGCAAAGCATGAAGAATGAATCAACATCTCTCTCTCTCTTTCTCTCTACGATGACAATGACATAAAGCACACAGTGTTGTGGTGGTGGTTGGTAGAGAGGTGGGGGGGAGAGAGAGAGACTTGGCTCCTACAACAGCTGACATTCACAGATCAAATATAATCCTCATACAAACCTGACATTTGAACAGTCCCCCCCGTCCCATGTCGACAGTCATATGTGACATTCCTCATGCTGCCCGGTCCGTCCCCCTGTCCTGCTCATGTCCGGGTGGGAATAACAACAAAAGAAATTAGCGAGGAATAGTCCCATCAGCTGTGGAGCCGCCGGCCGACTGGGTGTACATTAGAAGATCTATTGATGCGAGCAAGTCACCAGAGAAAATACCCAACCGTGACGTGCGGACCCAGGCACAAAAATAGCAAAGGGGCCCTGGGAGGGATTACACAACAGCCCACGTTTAAGGACGCTTTTCCTCCCTCCCCTCTCCTCTGACTCTCCATCTCTCCTTCTCTGTGCATTTGAAAAGCAGAGCAGCAGCAGCTGCCTCATTCCACACACACAGAGAGAGAGCGAGGAGCTGGCTGTCATGATCCCAAGAGCCAAACGTCAACTTCATCCACTCGACACGGATGCACCAATCTCCCCCCGATAAGCTCCGATTGATTATTGGCGGCTGAAACGGCAGCGAGTCAAATGCATCAAAACTTGAAAACCCACCCAGCTTTTTTTTTTTTTTTTTTTTTTTTTTTTAGCCTTTTAGTGCATTTAAACCAAAAGAGAGTGAAGGTTAAATTGGAAATCTACAGTTGAAACTTAATGTTCGCGCACACTGGACACAAGCCGCTCTCACGTCTACACATCAGACTGAACCGACCCAGTTTTAGGGAGGAGGGAGACTTTTTTTCAACTTTGTTCAAATTCATAAGCTCGGGAACATTTCAATTGTTTTTGGTATAATTGCATTTCAAACTATTTGGAACAAACTCAGGGTTTTGCCCCCAGAAAACGTGTTAAGCCTGGTGGTTGGGTGCAAGTCATTCATCCAGCAGCACGTCGTGTTTTTGAGCCAAATGCTTAAAGTTGACAGAAAATTTGAAAGTATCACTTGATAGGTGATAATAATCATGTTTTATTGGAAGATTAATACCTGAACACCAACTATAAAGTCTTAAAAAATGCAAACATTTAAAAACCAAATATTTAAATAAGCAATGGGGGCACAAGTAAAGTCTGGTGGCCCGCCAGGCTTATAATATACCGGGGGAAACCCTGAAACTTCTAGAAAACTGCAAAACAGCCGAACAGCACTGAGTTGATTTAAATCAAGGCTAAAAATCCACCTGTCTTTAGAGTAGCTTATGATTCAGAATAACTGGAATATTGTTTGATGCGTATGTCTGATCCCTTTTTGCTTGATGATTTCGATGTTGGCAAAATGTAACGTTCAGACGATGGCGTTTTCAAACTTACGAGGTGATTGTGTTAATTTTACTTTCTTCTTTTGCTTTTGGAGATAAGGGTCTTTTCTTGCTGAGTGGTATTTCAGCTCAGGGCGCATTTTCACTGTTTATACATAGCGGCACATCATTTTTCCCTGATGTCACTGAAGGAAGCAGCACGTTTGAGGCGTTGCCTTTAAATACATCCTCAGGTGTGTCTCCTTTTAACTCAAACTAGATTGACGGTAGTATGATGTCGTCATCTGGGCTTTCTCGAAATGAATCTTTATATATGAAAAATTCAGAATGTGAAGAAAGTGCTACAAAAAATATCTCTCATGATTCTGGAAATTAGCAGATAGAAATTACTCTGACCTAAAATTGAATAGATTAAGACTTACCTAATGTCTGATGGGAAGAAAGAAAATAGGAGCATGTCTTTTTTTTTCTCAGCAAATGTATAAATATCTGTATGTTTTGATGCATAAATCAGGGTAGTCTGGTAATTTCTTTAAATAAGCATATACTATGGGGGGCAATGAAATTACATTGGTAAAGAAAAGCCTGGCGGATGTCTTCTGCTCATTCAGATTATTGTCTTATCCTGAAGTATCTTGCTTTCTGGTACACACACATTCACACACACACTCCTATCATCCCGTCTCCCACTGGAAGCACATCAGCTTGTGCCGGGGAGACGGGAGAAAGGCAGAAGTGCCTCTGAAAAACTCTAATCACATGCTTCTGAATGTACACTTCCTACACCGTGAGTCTATTCAGGCGCTGAATGGAAAGGCAGCGCGCGGCTGGATGTCAGGCTGCTGCAGGAACCGACGCTTGCTCCGCGCGCTCCGACACCCACAGCCTGCTCAGAGCCAGTTCCTCCCGTCACGACAGGATTCGCTTTGTGAATGGAGAGAGTCGTGATGAGGGCGTCATTAACTCGGCGAACGCCGGGACAATGCTGTCGATTATGTGCAGCTGCGAAGCCCGATCCGGTGAATATGATCTGTGGGTTCAATGTGACACGGCCTATGCATTAATGAAGACTTCCTCCGGGCGCCATTTGTACATTACATTATATAAGCCGTACGCCTGAACTAGGAGTGGGAGGCCACATGTTTCCAATGTACAGACGATACTGATCAATTCTGTATTTGTCAAAATTGAAATAAAAGAAAAAGTCCAGCTAAACCCCTATTAGCTAACTATCTATTAGCAATAGTTAAACCCCCATTACTAGTAGTTACTATTAGTTAGTTAGTTAGTTAGTTAGTTAGTTAGTTAGTTAGTTAGTTAGTTAGTTAGTTAGTTAGTTAGTTAGTGAAAAGATTGTGTTGCTTCCCGATTAGGTAATTTGTCGATCCACAAATAAGACAAAGAAGTACAGACCACATCTGAAATTATAAATTGAATATTTTTCACAAATATTTGAGGTATTTCCTGTTCACTTTGCCAAACAGATCATCATTAAAACTAACTGACTGGCTTTTATTTTAAAATGCTGTTCACGTAAAGGGACGCAAGTCCTTATGACGTTGCTTAATCTCTTAATTTTCACATTTTTTCACATCGTAAACAGAAAACTTCAACCTACTTTGTTGAAGTGATGCACCAGTACAAGCTAGTGCATCATTGTGAACGGGGAAGAAATTTGTTTTCAAAACTTTCTGCAGATCAAGAAAAACGAAATGTCCAGCATGGATCTGTTGTATTCAAGACCTGTTACTGAAATCATTCACTTAAGTGAAGAGTCATGTCAAACTGAGTGTCGGACAGTGGCTGTTTGTTAATCTCACCTGTTCTGTGAAGGCCTTCGAGGTTTGAGAGAGAAGATTAGTGAGCAAACATCAACATGAAGGCCAAAAGTAAGTTATTATGTATTTTCCAATCACATAATGCCATTTTGTAGTACAAACAAGTAACTACATTACTTTCAGTTGTTTTCAAAATTCTGTAGAAATAAAAACAGTTTGACTTCGCCGCATCTGATTCCTTGTTAAATTGGCCACTGTCGCTTCAAGAAGCTCCTACCCTTTCTGACGCTCGCCCTTCAGCACGTCACCACGACAGCGCTGCTCCGTGATGCCATTTACCATAAGCCTCACGGAGCGTCGGACTGAGAAGTAGTTCACGCGACCGGCTCAGCAGACGCGCGGTTTCACCAGGTGTTTGCGGCCACTGGTCTGGAGGAGCTGAGCTCAGCTGGAGGCTGAAACTCCAAGGCGGAGCTTTGAACAAATAGGCGGAGCTTCGTATGAGCACAAGTTTAGGCACCTCCGAATGAACACATTTCTCAAACTATGCGTAGAAAAATTACAGCAACACTCCAGGTATGTTTTGGATAAGCGGAATAACGTCACAGCACAACATAAACTTCAATTATCCAAAGTCTAATTTGCATAATGGAAATAAGACTTCCCCTGCTCTCCTTAACTTGTTAGAAAGCGCCACATGTTTCCATTTGGGGCTAAATCAAGGTTTGGCATTCAACCACAAATTACATTCAGCTGCTTAGAGGACCCTCCTTAGTTTCCCTCTCAGCTATTAGTAGGTGAGAACAACTGGCCACCTCTGTGGATCACTATATCAGACTTTTTTTTTTTTTCTTTCTGTTTTTAACTCTCAAGATTACACAACAGAACAACAGCCCCGGGCTTCCATATGTGCAACAACTTAGCATAGGATAATCTCACAGGTTCCACTCAGACTGCAAGTTTTTATCTGCCGTTTCCTCCTCCAAGCAGCACTGCTGTGCGCAGCAGCACAAAAAGAGAAAAGCGAATCCGCAAACTTGGGTATCGACAGTCCCCGCACGGTATGGAGTTGCGGCGAGCTATTATTAGCTAAAACAAGCCAAAAGATGAGACGGAAGCTAACGAACTGCACTGCAGCTCAGATCCATTATGCCGTATTCAGTGTCTACAGGAGCGGCACTAAAATGGCTGATACTCAACGTGCAGTGAAGGTCAAGTCGCTCGTCTCTATAAATATAATGGTCTGTCCCCCAGGATGTTCCACACACACACACACACACACACACACACCGCACACGCACACACCACACACACACACACACACCGCTTGGCGTTTTTCCACTATCTGCAGCTCTTCTCAGTGCTGACTGGCTCAGATCTACCACAGATCTGCATGTGATCGAATGCCACCTGACTACAAGCGGGCCTGACATGATCTTAGTGCTAAAATGGATGGGAGGAGGAGGAGGAAGAGGTGGGGGGGAATATTTATGAATGGAAGGAATGAGGTTTTCCTCCCTGGCTCGCTGGTAGTAGGTGGTCATATGCGGCCGGAGAGAGAAACACCCCTGACAAGGAGCAAACAGCAACCAGGAGAACCATGACACCTAAAAACCAGCTCTTGTTTGTGTTTCTTTTCTCTTTTTTTTTGTCACCGTTCATTCAGAAATCATCATCATCATCATCATCACCATCACCATCGGCCGCTTTGCTACCCCCCACGCTCCCCGCCCACTGTCCTCGAAGGAGCACGTACGCTCTCCGTGCACGCAGTCGTTAACAGCTGTACCTGAAAATAATCTCACACGATTGTGTGTTTCCATGGCAACCGCGCCAACATCTGAAACAGTTTCCCTCGTTCCCGTCTACATGTATAATTACTGCCACAGACTGCAGCACAAAGACGGAAGAAACGAGCGGCCAAGAAAGAGAAAGAGGACTTTGGCTGTGTAATGACGCGTAATTACAGCTCTGATGGACGTCCCATTTGTGCCACTCAGAGAGTCACCTTTGGCATAAAATCAAAGGAGGGGTAAAAAAAAAAAAAAAACATAACAATGAAAAAGGGACGAAATTAATCAGGGCTTTAAATGCTGTCGTGACTGAGATGCTGGAAATTTGCCCGCGCGTTCTGCTGCGTGTTAATCAGACTGAGATATATGGAGGAATCGAAGCTTAATAAGCTCATTTGAATATCCTTGATCTGATTTCATTTCAGTGTGGCTTCAAGGAAAACGTTAATCAGTTTGTGACGAGTCTGGAAAAAGAAACATGCCAAACCCTTCAAGCAGAAAACCCCCCCAGCCTTTTCAAAAAGAAAAAGAAAAATGGCGTTTTATTTAAATATATATTTCAAATGCCTTACTCCTGAAACGCTTATTCAGTTACTCTGGGGGAGCTGCAGAGATCCACAGCTCAGATGGAAGAATCTGTAAACAAGATACAAATAATTTGTGCACCTTTATGGAAAAGCTAGTTTGGTCAGATGAGACTAAACTTAAACCCCCCAGCCCCCAAAAAAACTTAGTGGTGGCAGTGTTATGCTGTGGTCAAAGGAGGCTGGACAGAAAGAATATAAAGGTCGGATCGAAAATATGGGGGAAAGTATAAGGTGAAAAAATAAGATCAAAGCTTGTCTACGGATGGCTAATTAAAAGCCCAGAACTAAATCTGACGGTGAGATTAATGTCCATACTTATTTGGCTGAAGATAATAGTCAAAACCTGTAAGCTAGAAATATACAACACTGGTAGGGACATACAGTAAGTAGCTTTTCAGCTCTAACTGCAACAAATGGCAGTCCTACAAAGTATGAATCTCAAAATAAAAGCACACCACACTTTTGAGATTATCATTTGGCCAAAACGCTGAAAATAGCCGGCCACGTCAGGCTTATGTGCTACTTTGTTGTGTTGATCCATCAGATAAAAACCCAATAAAACGAATAAGAAACACAACAAGAGTTGTTTTCTACTCCTAACCGAGTTTCTACAAATAAACACAGATGTTACTTTAACGTCAGTCTTTAGGAATCAGCTTTTATTATTCCCTATAGCCGCCCATAGGGCTCTATCACTGATTAGTTTAGCTAAGGCTTAATAGGACTGTATTAAGTTAACAAACCCTAACTTGCGCAATGATATAACATCACATTTAATCCGGAGTTTTATATAAAACATCCTGAGTTCACATGTATTTTTTATTTATTTTATTTTTTTTACCCTCCCTGCATGCAGATATGCAGCTCTGACATCCTGCAGCAGTTTCTCTCGGCACAGCATCCTGACAGCTCGCTGTTTGTTTTGGGGATCAGCAGCAGTCATGTGCTGGGGGAAAGCCTGAGGAGCAGCAGGGGGGTCTCTGCATGGACGTGAGAACCCCTTGCAAACCCCCCATCTGCGCGTCATGGAACATTTGCAGAACAGGGACCTCCCACCTGAAAGGCGTGCAACAGAGAGCAGACACAACAGTGCGATCTGCCCTCCGCCGGGCGCAGCATCTCGGGTGACGAGCGCGTGCCCGGAGCCGCCGTGGCCTCAGCGGAGCGACAAGACAGCGGCGACGGCTTTCCGCGAAATGCGGCCCCCGCTGGGGGAGAGTAGACTGCCGGGCCGAGCGGGACTTACCGCACGGAGACATGGACACAGGGGCCGTTCACAGGAGCGACGGGGCGGTTGGGTCATCTGCGGCCAGCCGGAGGCTCAGAGCTCCGATTGGAGCCATCGGAGCTGGCTGTCAAATGTCCTGCTGCTGTTGAAAGTGTGGCCAGCAGGGGGCGACAAAGGAGGCGATAACATTCGTAGCATCGCGAGCACTTGGAGGAATACGGAAGGCAATTATTGTCACGAGGACGAAAAAAAAAAAAAAACAGAACATGTAGTCATAATTATGTAGTCAAAACAATCAATTATAAAGTAACATTTACAAGATTTAAAATTAAATATTGAGATGTACTGATCTAATTATGGCATTCAAAATATAAAAATATAATTTTTTTTGACTATTTTTTCCTTTGACTTTTAGACTCATGATTAGCCTATTTCAATTCAATTCAAACATTATTAAAGACACAGTATCCTGGATAGTAGAGATAAAAAATTGAAAAAAGGAAAGAAGAGAGAAAAAAATATACTATTGGGAAAAACTAAATATTTTTCAAATCATGTTTGACTTTAAAGTTCTAGTTACAGAGACAAAGTCATATTTTGTCATTTTAAAGTCAAAATAACAGACTCATAATACAAGTGAAATAATAAGTATGACTAAATCTTAATTTTGAGATCTAAAATCACATCGACTTTAACAGTTAGTCAGTGATGAGATAATGTTAATTATATACATGTCATAACAATGACACTCAAAATTATAATTGTTACTTCACAGACGAGTTACAGTCAATTACAAAATAAAATAAAAATTATTGGACTGAAATCCTAAGGCTAAACCGTAAATGCAGAATTTTGACTTTTAAATAATAATAAATAAAATATAAAATCACAATTCTGTTAAAAATTCATAATGTTAACTTTTAGTTACATTTAAAGCTATTAAATGATGCAGAGTCATAATTTTGACTTTTAAACTTAAATGAGCAGATTCTTGACTAAACTTTGACCAAAGAATATAGAAGCTGTTGACCAACTTGACACAATAAACAAAAAACTGCAGAGACCTTTTTCTGTCAGATTCAATTAACGTATTTATTGACTCGCATAGAAAAAGAGGGAACGACCAGACCTGTAATAATCAGTGCTGATGAAACTTGACTTTCTGCATGAGATAAAAAAATATACATATCCAAATTTAAAAGTGCAAATCACAAAACAAAATCCAGCATGGTTGATTTTCAGAGCAGATTTTTTTGAAAACATACAGCACGTATAAAACAAGAAAAACAGAATTAAGGTAAGACATTCAAGCAAGGAGAGCAGAGACTCTTCTGGCTGACAGCGTTGCCACTTCCTGTAGCAGTGAAGTGGTTTTCCTTCAGGAGGCTCCTGTCAGCTTCAGCGTCCAGGCCCACTGGCACGGCATCTTCCTGACGGGCAGCGGAGGCAGAAACACCTGCAGTCCACTGGGCTCCACAGGCGTCCACTTCAGAAGGCCATGACCCACGAGCTCCACCTTTTTAAGGCCAGAGATGGAGTACGGAGCACATTAACAAAAACCTCTAATGGTTCTAAATCATTTAAAAGTAACCTCAAAATTTTCAGTAACTACATTTTTTTTTATTTTTATATTTCTACGCATTTGTAATTCTGATTATTTTCTTTTTTTTTTTTACCTGCGTCTGTTTCTGGGTAACCACGGGTTCATTCAGGATCACTGATCCGTCATCCGGCCACTCCAGCAAAATGGCGAAGATCGCCTTTCCCTGAGGTTTGGACGTGTACCTGCGGAAGAGGGAGTTCTGCTTTTAAAACACGTATATTCAAGTTTTCTCAAATCAATTCCTTCTTTGAATTCAGTCGATTAAAGTCCCAAATGAGCCACGATCCAATCACTCGGAAGCTTTTGTCTCTGTCTGAGAGGCTTCCCGGGCAGAGGAGGCGCTCTGTTCACATTAGGGCTGAAACAATTAATCAGATTAATGGATTACTGCCATGATCGTCAACTCATTTAGTGACTGATTAACCGCGACACGCTCTAAAACATGGCATTTGCTGAAAGAACAACAACCTCAGAGCAGTAATTAAGTCCAAGCTGAACAAATATTTATACATTTTGCTTTCAAGATATTTTTGTTCAACTACCTAAAACTCCTCAAGTGGATTAGTTTTAGCTTCACCCAGTTACAATTCAGTGGGAACAAAAAAAACAACAAAAAAAAACTCCCTTTAATCCGTCTTTGATATCATATCATTAATCAAAAAACACAACAACAGCAGAAATGTTGATGTTAGTATTTTTTCCAGCTCTCTTGCTACAAACGGTACGCTAAAGGAATGCTCTGTTATTGCATTGCATGCAATAGATGTTTTTTTTCTTATTTAAAAAGGAACTTAATTATTTGCTTATTTAAATTTTCTTATGTATGTCTAACACTGCATACAATAGGCATCTGTCGATGGTGTCGATTTTTTTTAATCCGATTACTTGATTCATTGTCAGAACAATCAACAGAAAACAACTAAACAGTAAATGTTTAGTTCACGAGGTTCGGACGCCCACCAGACGTTTTTGGTGACGTTCTCATTCTGAGCCCGCCACGTCGTCGTGTTGTAGATGGCCTCGCCGTTCACCTTCAGCCACTGGCCCATTTGCCTGAGGCGCTCCTCGAAGATCGGGGAGATTCTGCCGTCGTGCGTCGGGCCCACGTTCATCAGCAGGTTCCCTCCACAGGACACGGTCTCCACCAGGGTCTGACGACACACGCGCAGGAAGCAATAGCAGTAAGAAATATGACTAGAGACGGGAAATTAAATAAGCAAGCGTGAAGAAATATCGTAACCTAAAACAGTTGGAGGGAATCTTCTATTCTAATTATGATACGATAAAGAACCTCGGGGTTCCCACACTTTTCACACAGTTAAATTTAAAACACTTTTCAAGCATTTTCAAGGTGGGTTTTCAAACTTTTCCAGAAAAAGTTCCTGAAAAAGTTTGTTTTGTTTTGTTTTGTTCATTCCTTTGCTGCGCTGAATGTCCTTCTCAACCACAAACACATCCAGCAACCTGGGCGAGTTTCCAAGGTGCAGACAAAAAAAAACGCCAACTACCCACCCAGCCAAGAGAGAGAAAAAGGTGTCTGTACTGCAATAAAAAGCTGTCCGACCCAAAACAAGGCGTTTTATAAGTGACCGCAAAGAAAACCTTCCAATTCTCTTCTGCTGTTTTCTGTTTCTCTCTAAGATTAAAACACATACCAGTTGTATACATGCATTATGAGTATTGATCCTGAATAAACATTAATCCAGTTTTTCTTAAATGATCTGATCAGGTTCCTCCTTTATGTTGTGATACTTGTTGTTTTATAACTTCAAAATAGCCTAACATAGCTAGGCAATGCTACCAGCTCACTGAAACATTAACATTGAATTCAGGATGTATAAGTGGCAGATTGCAGCAACAGAAGTTCATTATTTAGTGAAGGAACTCGGGTCTGCTCGCCCCAGGTAAAGATAGTTTCGGGTTTCTCACCGCCACGAGCTTCTCGATGCCGATGTAGTCGCTGAGCGGAGCGTTGCGCCTGTAGCCCCAAGACTTGGAGTCGATGGTCATGCAGTTTTCCCATTTATGCGAGAGCAGATGTCCTGGCTGGTAGCGGTCAGTACAGGTGTAATACCCACCGTGTTTGCAGATGGAACCGGCGCCCCAGCGATCGTTTGTCACAACAGTTTCTTTTACCGGACTGTCAAACAAACACATCACGTTACGTCCATCGATGAAAACGGCTGACAAGTTTCCTTGTTTGCAAGCCTACCTGTCGTTGTAGAGCCAGGCCAGGAAGCCCGTGCTGTTCCAGTATTTGTCGGGAGCATTTCCATCGCCGTCGGACCACAGAACCTCTGGTTTGTACTTCGAAACAAGGTCGTAAAGCTCCGGGAGAGTTTTAGTGGTAGGGAAGTAGTTTGTAGTGAAGACATTGGCGGCGTCTTGGTCATAGAGCGGGTTGAACCACTCGAACAGAGAATGGTACAGCCCCAAACGAAGCCCACCCTGGGCGCGCACGGCACTCGCCACTTCATCCACCAGGTCTCGCTTTGGTCCCACGTCCACGGCGTTCCAGTTCCAGGAGTTTTTGGAACCCCAAAGTGTAAATCCTGAAAAAAAAACACACAAAAAACAGCACAACTCGTGACATCAACACAATTGGCAAAGGTCAGGAAGTTCATTTCCTCAAACTCTACAACTTTCAAGTTTGAAATTCCTTAAACAGAAAAGCAACTTTGACATCCTACTGGTAGTTTTCGCTCGTTTACCTTCATGGTGTTTCGTGGTCAACACGATGTACTTTGCCCCCGATGCAGCAAAGATGTCCGTCCACTCTTTGGCATCGAAGAACTCAGCTGTAAACTGTGGTGCAAAGTCTTGGTACTTGAAGTCGGAGGATAGTTTTTCTTCATGAAATCGACATACGCCGGGTATTTGTGTTGCCAGTAATACCTGGAAAACAAACACACATCTGACAAATCAGAGGAGGTCAGAAACAAAGTCCTGATAGCCTTACGAATTAAAGAATTACACATAAGAAACAGATATGGAGTATTAATGAGCGAGAGGCACTGAAAAAGGCTGACGTCACAGGTTAGTATAATGCACTAAAGAAGGTTTTAGACACTCGGCATAAAGTCTTTTGATGTTTTCCGTTATCTCAAACCAGGTTTTCTGACTTTATAGTTCTAATCTGGAGAAGTGTGTAGAAATCAACTTGGCTTTGCCCCGGTCAACGACGAGAATGAAGTTGGTGGTTTGTCTTGGTGAGGCTATTTTCAACAGTTTTGCAAACAACAGTTTATTTCTGCAGACTCATAAAGCTACTGGAAATAACTTCTATCGATGAAGAGATTATTATAAATTAAATAACAGCATTCAACAGCTTGAATACTGTTAAAACTTACTATTGGTATATTTCGCCCGTTGTTTACATTTGAGCTTATCGCTTTCTAACTCATCCGACTGGAAACAGTTGGTCTGTTCTGCTTCAGTGACATACGGGAAAAAATGTAATTTGATCACTTGTATGCAAAAAGCAACAGATTTAGGACCACACTTTAAAGTGGTCTTGTTCTCGCATAAAATAAAGGGTAAGTCAGCGACTCAAGTGACCGATACAGGAACTGTTTTCAAATGACACTGCCGCCAAACTGTGTTTATATGGAAGTGAGTCTGTCAACGGGAAGCATTTGCCAAAATAATTCTTGATCTTTTACGGTACAGCGTCAACCATGACGAAAGGTTTCATAGTTTGGGACCATTTTGATCTTACATCAGAAAGTAGTTGCACCTGGGATAAAGTCAGCCATTCTTCAAATTACTCAGTTGATTTTTAGAAATTGTTTCATATAAATGTATTGTTTACTTCATTTTTTCTACAGCAGGAGATGTTGTCAAAAAAGCGTGACAGACTAAATTTAAAAATGTTGGAAAAACGTATTTTTTTAAATGAAAATTTGTGGGGGGAAAAAAAAAAACCCCAGTCCACAAATATCCTCATTCCAAACACTTAAAATTTCACTTTATGTTACATGTTCACATTATTTATTTACTATATCTAAGAACATCAAATATATTTTTAATTTAACTGAAGATATAACATAATACAATACATAATATAGCCTACAATAAAATAGAATGACTTAAATCTTATTGTATAAACTAGGTCATCAAATCAGTTTGTTGCCTGTAGGGATTTTTAATGTCCAGCAGGTGTCAGTATTGAGTGACACATTATCAATACAGTATCAATACAGTTTTGCGAGGGGTCAAAACGCTTCGTGACCCCTCATTTACCCTTCACTGCTCAGTACCAACATCAACAGGACTCTCTCTGTATAGTCAAAACTGCTTGAACAAGAGGAAGAATTTACCAGAACCACTCGCTGCCGAAGCTCGGCACAGAAAACACCCCCCAGTGTATGAAGATGCCGAACTTCGCCTGGTCGAACCACTCTGGCAGCGGTCTGGAGTCGATGGACTCCCAGGTCGGTTCGTATTTGGCCCTGGTGAAGTCAATTTTGACGGTCCAAACCAGGAGACAGACCACTGTTAAAGCACCCATTTTAAAGCGACGTCTGGCAAGGTGATCCAGTCGGGCAGGTTGGATGGCAATATAAAGCTGGAAAACCACGGAAACTATCACATGACGTCCAAATATTTAACTAAGGTAGAAATAAAAACACTTCTTCCTTAAACTACTGGGATGCGTTCGATTTTAAAACAGGAACTTACCGCTGCGATGCCACTAACGAGCACGAGAGAACACCGCCCTCCCGGGATAGGCGGGGTTAGATTTTGAGCGGTCCTGGTAGTACGCATGCGCAGACTGCATTTCAGTCAGGAAGTGGGGAATGTTTTGGTTTTGAGAGCTGCACAGACAAAAAAAGAAAAATCCCACATGCATGGCTTTATTGACTGCCACTGTCATATCTCTGCTGGGGATTTTGACAAGGTACGCACCAAATTAAATTCTTGGTTTTTAACACTTTGAAACAATTAATGGAGTTTTCACTGTTTTCTTCTCGACAGGACGTGGAAGAGGTGATTGAGAATTCAAAGAAGGTGAGTTTTCAGAGCTAAAATGCTTAAACTTTAGCCACGTTTTCTCAGGCACAAATAAAAATGAGCATTTTAAAGAGGATTTTAAGTGATGAATAAAGTCAAAGTATTTCTTTAAATGTACGGTATGTGTCTATTTGTGCATATAAAGCAGCAACCAGGGACTAACATAAACACTCCAATAGACTGTTAGTTACAGAAATGGTTGAGAGCAATGCATTCTTTTTATTTAACTTCAAAACTTTGTGTCGGTTTATTACATGAAATCTATATAAATAGTGTGGTTGTATTTGTGTCTGTCACAATAACAGATTTTCGCTGGACGATAAATTGTCCTACAAGGTATTACGATAATATTGTTTAGAGACCATTTTCAAGTAATATAATGGTAAGGGCATAACAATGCAAGAACACATTCTCAAAGGTCTAATGAACATTGAACACTGGAACTGGAAGACATTTGAAATATACAAAATAAATAAACAAAACGGCAAGGAAAACGAACTAGGAAGTCTCTGCATACAAAATTGTCCTTCAAAATAGGGGCTAGTTGAGACCAATGAAGACTGGAAACTTTTGGTCATTCAGAGACAGAGAGAAAGGAGAAAACAATAAATCGTGTAAATGGAAATTATTTAATTAATTTTAATTCATTGTCCGATTATTGCTTATTTGTTGCTTATTATGACAGGCCGAGTTGTATTGTGACAAAATATGAAAAGAAGGAAAAGGGATATGAAAAGCAAACTACTGTGAATTAATGTAGTTGTATTGCCCAGGCTGGCTTGCTGGCACTTTTGGCTGTGGCTGAGCATGCTGGGGAATTTACCAAAATCATTGAGCTGTCTCAGAGGTAAAAAAATAAAAATCATCTGAATACAGTGAAATAATTTTTTAAAAATGTTTACTATGTTGCTAATTGTAGTTTTATTTTTTCTTAGATTTCCAGGTTTTATTTTCCCCTGTTTGGGAGTCCATCCTGTTCAGGAAGTTTCTCCAGAGCAACAGAGGAGCGCTTCTCTGCAGGTTACAAAGCAACATGTCAACATCTGAATTTAAATATGCATTAGTAGCTCTGCTGTTGGATTAAAGAGCGTTTGGATTATAGGACCTTGATGCAGCTCTGCCCGTCATAGAGAAATACAAAGACCGGCTTGTCGCAGTTGGAGAGGTAAAGATTCACATGAGTATTCAGTCACTGTTGTGTTCATAGGCCTGAAGTCAGTTCCAGTTGTTAGACGTACAAAAATGTCTCTTTGGGTTGTAAAGGTCACAAATCTCTGGATTAAACCTAACAGACAAAAGCGTCTCCAGATCGTTCACAGACATTGCAAATAGCGAAGCTCTCTGATACGATGCAAACTGGATTTTCCATTATTTGTTTCTTCATAGGTTGGCTTGGATTTTACTCCCAGGTTCGTCAGCGGCGAGTCTGATAAGGAGAGTCAAAAGCTGGTTCTCATACGTCAAGCGCAGGTTGCCAAGGAGCTGGATCTCCCTCTGTGCGTTTTCCCCATGTGGAGACGATTTGCGTTATAAGATTGTCCTTCATATATAAAATCAGATTTAAAAAAATAAAATAAAATTGGCAAATTCTGCAGAAATTTCACTTAAGGCATTTTTTATACAATATTAGAAGTACATCGAAAGATGCAAATAAACAAATAATTTAATTCTTCTTTTTTTAAAATAAGAAAATAAACATTTTTATTGCAAAAAAAAAAATACAATAACATGATTTCTTTAGTATATAAAAAATGACTTCTAACATCAATATGCAATACAGTTAACTATTAGTCGATTACTAAATTAGTTGACGATTATTTCAATAACTTATTCATCGCGATCAATTATTTCAGCCCTAATTTTAATAAAGGATTTTTTTGTTGTTGTTTTGTAGAAATGTTCATTCAAGGTCTGCAGGACGACCCACCATCCACCTCCTGAAGGAGCAAGGTGAGCAGATAACTCTGGAGTGTGTGTTTGTGTGGAAAAGATATTTACTGGTTTGAAGAGGCAGCTGCAGTTCCCCTCCTTTGCCAGTAGGTGTCGAAAAAGCCCTTCTTCACGCTTTTGATGGGAAGCCTTCGGTTGCAATGGAGGGAGTGAAGGCTGGATATTTCTTCTCCATCCCCCCATCCATAATACGGAGCGAGCAGGTACAGATGATGAGCTCATATTTTACACGGCCTTTAGCAGAAATGATGCTTACACTGGAATGTTTGCTGCATTTCCCACCAAGAAGCAGAAACTCGTAAAACAGCTGCCTCTGGAGAACATCTGTTTGGAAACCGATTCGCCTGCTCTCGGCCCAGAGAAGCAGGTAAAGGGCAGGAACTGACCCACACGCCTCTGTGCTACAGTCAACTCTAAATCCTCAATGTTTTTTTTCCTCAAAGCTGTTTCTTAGCTTAGCGCAATGTGTGTTTAAAACGCTTCACGTTAACAGGTAAGAAATGAGCCCCGAAACATCTGCGTCTCTGCCGAGTACATCAGTAAGGTCAAAGGCATGTCGCTGGAGACAGTGATGGAGGTGACGACCCAGAATGCCCTGCGGCTCTTCCCCAAGCTCAAGTCTGCCATCCGACCCTGACGGTCACGTCAGCAATGCGGAATATTTTCTCGTAAGAATGTGTACATCACATTTAAAGCTTTTAAAATCACGATTGTTGAGGGATTTTTTTTTTTGTACTTTGTAAGAAAAAGAAATCTACTGAACTGTCCTACTAATTTAAATATTAAAAATTTCTGTTAATAGTTCTTCAGACTCGTTTTTCCCCCAAATTTCTTGCAGCGATGGAGTGACATTTTATTTACAAAACCGGTGGAAATACTTCCAAAGTATTCTGCATTTTATAGCCCATAATAATGTTACATGATTTATTTTTCTTTTTTTCTTTTTGTGCAGTTGACCAATCGTCAACAATTTGAAGACGATGACAGCCAGATTTAAGCATTTGCTTCACACCTTTTTTTTGTTTTTGGTGTTTTCTGATGGCCACGTAGCTTTTTAGAAATAACAAATCATGTCAAAAATTCCTATTTTATGTGAACACACCCCTAAAAAACATTGAAGTTGATGTAATCTCTGTGTCACTAGACACAGGCTGTCTCTATTTCACCAGATTGTCCAGGAATTTTGTGTTCCCAATCCATGACTGCTTTGCTTTCCTGGTGATATAACTTTGACAGGACAAAGTGTCTAATTTCCTTTTACCACTCTTCATAATGGGAAAGACAAGAAAACTTGACACTCAAGTGAGTCAAATGTTTAATGGTTTTCATCAGTGTAAAAATGGCTACAACAAAACAAAACGCTTCACCAGTTTCAACCTTTAGAGCTACAGCTTTAAAACCACTGAAACTGACAAACTGGGCAAATATACCAAGGTAAAATAAACAAAGCTCAATGTTAGGAAAAGGTTTCTACGTATTTTAAAGAAAATTGCATTAGTACCAAAGTTATGCAACATTTAGGATAGGTTCATCATTATCGTTTGAATTTAAACGTCTTTAGCAGGAAAGTTGAAGCAGCCATTCAGTGTGTTGATCCTGGAATCAGCTCCAGTCTGAACTCAAGATGTCAGAATTGATTTCATTGGATTTATTTAGAGTGGTTCTTAAAAACAGGCAACGTGATTCTATTAAACAGTGTCACTGCTTTTAAATGGTTTTCCATTGTTTTACACTTGTGTGTGTGTATTAATTGGTTTTAGTCTGTAACCGGGTTGCTGTGTATTGCAGACTTCTGCCCAGATCCATCTTGAAAATGAGATCTAGATCTCAACAGGGTTTACTTGGTTAAATGAAGGAAATAAAATTAAAAAAAAATTAAAAATAGCCGTAATTAGAGAGAGAAAGTCGGTTGAGTTTTGAAAATAAAACGTTTTCCTTTACTTGCTTGGTGTAGGAGTTCACTGGCGCAACACTTTTCGGGCCTCCTTTGTGTATTTTGCTTAAAAACAAACCTGCAGGTGGACAGGTTTAACCTGTTAGAGGTGCTGAACTGTCCATCTGCAGATTAGTACCTCAGCTTAGTAACTCTAAACCACGGTGCTAAAACTCAACCAGAATGTGGTTTGCAGCCGGAATGGGAAGGATCACCTCTGAACAAACCAGGTTGCTGACTGGAACGTTCAAAAATTATGCAACATGAATCTATTATGGGAGACTTGACCTGAAGGTCTTACATGCCATGTGTGACAGATCTCTAATAAACTATCATAACCTAAGGATAGAAGGCCAAGCAGTCAGCCGAAGTGTAACGGGTAAAAATATTCAGGAATTGACAGTGGGTTGATGAATTAACGTCCTACCATCAAGCTCAAAGTGATTAAAAACTAACAAATTGAACATTCTGCTGTTCTTCTTAAATGTCACTTTTAAGCCACAATCTTTTGGGGAAACTGGGTTGAAGACAGATGAAATCAGTATATTGATCTGCTGACGATCCCAGTAATTGCTGCTGCGTTTGTGTTTACGTTCAGAGCGCCTGATGAGATTAAGTCGATGCCGACGTGCAATCTGACGAGGCAACTTCTTGACCCTATCTGTAGTAGACTGGCCCACTGCAATGGACTGATCCAGAAATCTGCCAAACATTGATCACTGGGATTAAATAAAAACAAAGTATAAGCTTTTTTTTTTTTCTTAAAGTATGTTATGAACTAAACTACGGTAAACAAAACTACTATCGCAATTACATACCCACGATAGACTTATACACACATTTTTGGCAGTAAGGGAACGCCATAAAAAAACTGCTGGTCTGCCATGTTTAGGAGTACCTCTTGTGACGTCACTGGCCAAATTATGAAAAAATAAATGTGGTCGTATTTTTGCTTTCTTCAGCTCTAACGTGAAAACTATACATTTGGTGACGTGAATACATACTCAATTGTGTTTTTATTGTTTCATGTTAGCCATTTAATCACGTGACACTTCAACAAAAAGGAAAGGAATGGGCGGGAAGCTCGTGGGCTTCTCGTGTGTGCAGCAGCTCGCGACCAGCCCTGAGCGACACGTCAGCGGACACACGAGCAGCAGCAGCAGCAGAGACTGACAGCTCGTGCGGCCAGGTTCTCGGTTTGTTGACAGTCCAGGTCGCTGACCTTGGCCCCGCTGGATGGTGAGTGTTGAATCTGCCTCTGGGAATCCGTCTGCGTGTCCCGCGGCGTGTCGCCCGGCCGCCTTGTCTCGCAGGAGTTTTTCTTCCTTTTGTTTTTTTCCCTGTCTAGTGAAACCCAGGTGAGAGAGGGGCTCGTGCTGCTCTGCATGCGCCCAGACCAAAAGCTTCTGGTGCTGAGTGCAAGTTGTGGCTCTTTTGTTTGTCCAGTCCAGATCCTCCATCTCTATCGTCTCAGAGCTCACACAGAAGCATGCTTTATTTTATTTCTCTGTTTTTAAAGCGTCTTCTCTTTTTCCTGTTTGTGTTTACAGTGTGCAGCTGAAGCGTGGTGTCGGTGGTTGTGGTGTATTTACAGGATGGCTGCTTAAAACCCTGCTGGGTTTGCTCACCAAACATTCTCTTTAGATTGTTGTTTTTCTTTCTATGCAGGTCACTGTAGGCTAACATCATGACAGGGGACGCGGTGGTTTTGAGGGGTCTGAGCTGGATAAAGCAGGCAGCGAGCAGAGGCAGCCTGAGCAGCCCCAACAACCACAGGCTGGTAAGCATCCACCAGATCCACCATCAGGTCACCACAGGTGGGCAGTGAGCTGTAGTTTGGCCCAGGATGCAGCTGCAGAGTGGGGTCATGTTTCTTTGATGAATGCATTTCTCCACAGGATGCACTTTGATGCTGTTCTCTGAGTAAAACAATATATATTTATATATCCGATATTAATATCTGTATCGGTTTCGATATTGGAAAAAATCGTGCTTGATCCATTCGGTTTAATGCTGTGTGTTGCTTTCTGAGTGTTTTATTATTTATTTTGCATTATGTTTAATGTACTTTCTGAACGATTTGAAATAATTCACAGTTTATGTTTTTACGTTTTTGGCAAAACAACCTTTTGTTTTTGTGAGTTTCTTTAGTATTTATTTTTAAACTGACTGAACACATTGAAGTTGTGTTGTTTTAACACGTTTGACCAGGCTTGTGAAGTTTTTGGTGTCTCACACTGTAGAGTTATCAGATAAATTTGTGTTTGAAAAAAAAAAAATTAAGTGATTAAGTCGATTTTGCGCCGTCTTTCTGTATCAGATTGATATCGGTCAATACTAGATCTCAGATATCGGTATCGGAAGTGAAAAAAGTGGATCAGTGCGTCCCTACCTCTTCATTTTCTGTTTGCTCCAAAACTACTCCATCCAAGAACCTGCAGCTCGGGTTTCCTCCTGATACGTGTCGGAGTCTGACCTGGATGATAACAGAAACTCGCTGGGAGAAACCTGATTGGTGCGTCTCGCGTCGTAACTTTAAAAAACTGTTATGGATTTTCTTCCAGCGCGTTTCATGTTTATATTGCACATGCAAGAAAACCCAGGCCTGGAGAAAACCCAGACATTCACAACCAGATGCAAACGGTTGAGATCTGAACCTGGCAGCACTAACCACTGGTCTGCAGTGGTTAGTGTACATTTTTATTTCTTTTTTTGTAAACATCTCTTCTAAGAAGTCTTTGTTACAGATATCCTGTTGTGTTTCTGCAGTGGGTGGTACGCGCCGAAACAAACACTTCAGTTTCGTTTCGGTTGCTATGAGATGCTTATGTTTCGATGACCTTGAGTAAAAATGTCACAGTTTCTGACACTTGTAACTAAAAAAAAGCAGAAGATGGCCCAATTGTTTTTATTTTGAACAAAAAAGCAACAGCAATTCCTACTAATGCTGAAATAACATAACATATTGAGTATTAAAGTTATCTATGTATGCCACAGGTTTTCATTTCAGGTCAACTGTACGGTGAAATATTAGTCTAAGGCTTATTTTTTATTTATTTTATTTTTAATGACAAGAATAAAGTTGTAATATCACCAGAATGAAGTAGTAATTTCATAAGAACTCTAACAGGAAAATGAAGAATGTTGTACTGTGAAGTTACACTTTGGTATCAGTTTTACAGATAGTAGTCAATTTTTTTAACGCACAAGTATCAAATTATCATCACCAGCAGTACTTTGGGATTGAGCAACGATTGAGTGTATTTCAAAGAACATCACACACACACCCAGGTTTCAAAACTTTTCTTCTCATTAAAATTAATTTTTCTAGGACTTTCTTCTGGTAAAAATGTGTGTTTATTTGGCGAATATTCTGACTGTGTTCTCGTAATTAAGTAAAAAAACAAACAAAGTCTCAACCCCAGTGCTCCGTGGTACAACTCACAAAAGGGATGATTGAAATAAAAAAAACATTTATAGTCTAGAAAATAGAAGAAAGCAAGTGGAAAAAAAAAACAGAACAAAATCGGATCTGGAATATACATAAAAAAAGAGATTATATTTTTAAACCCTGTCGTCCGACCCTAGAGTGAGCGCCAGTGTTTTTCACAACAGAAAAAAATGTATGAAACAGCTACGTTTCTCTTTATAGTTGCTCCGTTTCAGCAAGCTGGCCAGCAGTGCGCATCAGCATTTGGGGGAGGGAAATGTCAGTGTCACGTTAATAAAGCAAACGGTAGCTAGCTCAACATCTACTTTATTTACTCTACTATACAAGAACTTAAAGAATCACCAGACCACAACCTCACTTTTCTTTCTTGTTAAGTGTCTAATTTCCTGAGTGAACGGCGTTCCTGAGTGGAGTCGTGTGCCACAGCTTCCTCTCTCCTGTTTTTATCGGACAGACGTTCAACAAGCAGATGGACTGCGGCGTCCTCAGAGCCGTGGAGTATCTGAGGAAGGCTCACTTCCTCAGATACTCCACTGTGGGGTCGTACCTCGGCTCCCGCTTGGCCGTAGGGGTGAGCAACGCTCACGGGGCCTGCGGCGGGAGACCAGATGCTGGACACACGAGGTACCGCAGGAGCTGGTCGGGTCAGCTGTACTCTGGACACGCACGGCTCTTTAACCAGGACAACTCCACAGTGGGGCGGCTGACAGCGGAGGATATCGAAAAAGCAAGAAGCGCCAAGAAAACCGAAGCAAAGCAGTATAAACAAGCGGTACTGTGTCTTTAAAAGACAGTAAATAATGCCGGCTCATGAATACAAAAAGTAAAAAAAAAAGAAGTTCTTCTGTTGTTTAAGTTTTGTCCTCTTTTTGTTTAGCTGAGTGAAAATGCTCGGGAGAGGAAAGTGCCGGTCACACGGATAGGAAGGCTGGTCAATTTTGGAAGTAAGTGTTTTTAAGTTTTGTTTTTATGCTAGAGATTTGTGGCTGATTTCCAATATTTTTTTTTTCCTTGATCTGCCTTTAGGTTTTTTATGTAAGGGGTAGAGATGATGTCACACAGTGACCATTAGACAGAGTTTATATGAGTCAAAAATAGACATAAAATAACTGGATTTGACTTTTTAGCATCTTATGTCTGCAATTTAAAAAAAAAGAAGAAGTTAGTGCATTTAGCTCTACTGACTGTGAACAGGGTATTTCCTAAAAAATGATAGATATTTACTTTAGTCACATTTCCAGAAATGCTGCCAAATCCAAAACGTTCCATTAGAGACATAAACTAAAAAAAAAAAACAAAGATAAGAAAAACTGAGCGACTTTGCAGTACTTCACTCGGCCTTCCTACTGTGATTGTCTCTGGATTATTTTGAAAATCTGACTAGTCATCTCCAAGACCGACCAAACTGAAGTCGCATTACTTGACCAACAAGACGACCAACATCCTTCAAATCCTAATCCTCAAATTTAGGTCTGAAAAAGACTCCAGGTCTATTTTTACTATAAGATACTATATCTCTAAATCTTTTAAATTGGTTGCTTCTTCCATCAAAAATTGCTTTAATTTTTAAGTTTTTTTAAAAATTTTTTATGAATCTTAACCTTCATTTGTTTTGTCCAGTGTAGTTTTGGGTTATAAACCTGGGCGATGAAACCCCCAGAAGAGCAAACGTTCTGGTGGGAACCAATTTACTGTCGGACCCTGAACCTTGTTGCTGTTTGTGCTGGGAAATTAAATGAAAACACTCTCAGTACCTACCAACTCATAAAAAGAACATATAAATCATGTTTAACAAGGTTAAGCTTGAAAACAGGAGCTCTGATTAATATTTCCACGGGTAGCGGATGTGTAAACAGTGAAGGGAGGTGAAAACAAAAAGCCACTTTAAGTTAGTAAAGTTATATTTAACCAGCTTACTTTAAAAGTTAACTCGCCGTAGTTTAAATTTGGAAGTTTTGTGGCTGTTTCAAATGATGACATTAAGTTACTGTAAATGACGGGAACGCCTGTATGTGGGGAAAAACAAACATGATTTCTCTCTCCTTTTGTGCTTTTATTTTTTTATGTTTGCATTTCCCAAACAAGTTCAGTGACTCAGAATTAAAAAAAAAAAAAAAAAAAAACTGTAATTCTTAGGGACTCTCACATTTTTTTAGGTGATGCAATAATTTCTGGGGAGAAAAAAAAAATTGAGCAAGTAGATTGTGCAATCTTCCTCTGCAGCTGCAAAGGCTCATGGGAGAATAACAAGTTGGTTTGCAGGAGATCACCAACAGTAAATGTGTTATGGAAGTCCAAACCTCAGCTACCAGAAAGCCAGAGTGTTTTAGTTTTGTTTCAGCAAAGTGTGAACAGAACAAAGTTTCATTATAGATTTAGTTCAGAGAGGATGAACTCATTGTCTTAGTCAGCAGATTTTTTTTTTTTTGTTTTTGCTGACTCGCTCCCTCACAAGAATGGAAGTTCAGGCTTCCAAAGTTTCCGGGATGTGCCGACAATCAGGCTAGTTTAAAAACCTTTCTCTTGGCCTCAATTTCTCCTCTCTGGTTTAAGAAACCCTGTTGTCGCCTCCGTCATCAAAGTCCGACTCGCTCCTGTGGGACTTCCAGGCCGCTGATCTCGACCTCCGCTCTCGGCGAGCATCGCCTCTGTTTTATCCTGGTGGTTTCTCTCCGCAGGCCTGGCGGTCGGACTCGGCATCGGAGCCATCGCGGACATGGCTAAGAAGAGTCTGAAGCTTAAACAATCAGGTAACAGGAAGTGAAGGGATGTTTAGTTTGTCGGCCTGGCAGATCTGCTGCCGATCTGACACAGCAGGAGTTTAGTTTGAGTCGACTTATCAGTGAGCAGCACCAGGCTAAGCACTAAGATGAGCTGTGGGTTGACAATTGGACTTCGGTTTGTGTCGACGGTAGACGCGTTGGGACGTCCTGCTCCTGGATTTCCTATTGTTCTGCTTAAAATCTTAAATCTAAATGAACTAAAACAGACAATAAACAGTGTCTTTATTTGTGTGTCTAAGCTTCTGTTTTCGATTGTTTATCACTGATGATATAGCATGGCTACAGACGACTATTTTTTCCCATTCCTCTTTGCAAAACAGATTTTCACATATTTTCTTCCAGAATTGCCGTGTATTTAGGCTCCAGCCTTCAACCTGGAGCAAAGCATCCCCACAGCATACTGCTGCCACCACTTTGGTGGGGCCATGTTTTTTTTTTCACTTAAATTCTTAAATGAATCTTTTCAGAACAGCTGTGATATACAGGTGGACTCTGTTTACATGTTGGCTGCACTTGATTTTATTTGATTCTATCAAGATGGGGCCAGCTAAATGTGAAGTTATAACACACGCCAGATAAATAAAATACTCTAAAATTTGTGCCAAAATGTGGAAAAGCTCAACAGGTGTTGGTATTTATCGTAAGACTTTGTAACGCTTACCGCGATTAGGATTTCTAAGGCTGGGAAAATAACCAATATCATGAGAAGTAATGGTGTGTAAAAGTCAGAAATCTTCTAAAAGTATCTGTCAGATGTTTCTGTTTCATCTCTTTTGAACGTCTGTCATATTTTTAATGTGAAAATGGGGAACTTCTGCTACCGAAGCTTACAGTCTGTCAGGGTCTGGCACTTGGCCTCCTCTTCTTTACTGAGGGTCAATGAGCCACTTGGCAAAACCCGACAACAGGATGTTCTTTGAAGCAGCATGCAGAGATAATCAGACAGCGAATGTGTTCTGAAACGTGCTCATTTTTGTATTTTTATGTATTTTTCTTTATGTTTTTTCAAAGGGAACAAAAAGGCCGTCCTGGACTCGAATCCCTTCCTCTCTGAGGCGAACGCTGAAAGAATCGTTCGGACACTTTGCAAAGTTCGAGGAGCGGCTTTGAAAATGGGCCAAATGCTCAGCATTCAAGGTGAGGCTAAATAGTTTCCTTTCTGTAAGCTGAATTTCCTGTAAACTCTCAAAACGATTGTTTTATTGATGCTCCTTGAGTCGTTGGACGAGTCAGGCTGCTGCGCAATGTGAATCCACATGAGGACGTGTGTAAAAGAAGCCTCGGTTAACGTCTGTCGGGGCTTCAGTTTCTCTAATCAACAAGCTGGCTTCCTTCATCAGCGCTGAAAATAACCCCGCAGGCCCCGCCGCAGGTCCCCCCCGCCATACCCCCCCCTCGTCAATCAACCATCAAATAAAGACCACTTGAACCAGTAAAACCTTTAAAAATAGAAAAACTTAAGGGGGGAAAATCATGTTAAGCATGCATTTTTATTATATTTCTACTTCTGCAGCTTCTATTTATGTTTTTAATTGTGAATGTACATTTTGGTCAACTCGCCTTTCATTTTTCAGGAGACTGTCTCCACTTGTTTTATGGATTTTAAAGCATGCTGTCATGCGACCTTTGAACTGCTGAGGCTGCGGACCGTGTCTGTTGACCTGACCTTAGCATGCTGATTGTTCTGCATCAGCCTTACTCTTAGGGTTTTGTAGACTTTGCCCACATGTTATTAATAAAAATGTTGATTGATAACCCATCAGGTATTGAATACAAGTTGTTATTAGCTAATCTACATAGAACACATGTTCTTTTTGACAACTTAATAAAAAGTGTCAAAACAAAGTGACGGTTGGTGCTTTTTACAGTCACTATAAAAGAAAACACTTCTCTTATAAGCAAAGAAAGAGTGAAATATTCTTCTTTCATCCAGCTGATCAGCACTCAAAACAGTTTAGAGTTCATATAGAAGCTACAGTTATCTTAAGCATATAGCTAAAAAAAAAGCTAATAGCTGTTTCTGTTAGCTTCATGTGAGTCTTTTCCACTGTATACAGTAAATTCTCACTTAAATATGTGAAAATACATACAGTTCATAGAGCATAAATATAAATATTTGTTAAATATAGAAAAAGCCACATTTAGCTTTAGCTGTTAGGTAAATGAAGCTAAAAATCTAGCTAGTTATCTGGGAAAGCTAACTGCCTAATATTTAGGCAGTTAGCTTTGCCTAAATGTTTTTTTTTTTTTTTTTTTAAACCAAATAGACAATTAAAGTTATATGTAACTCTTATATCTTTTGAGGTATAAAGATAAAGGTGTTAGCCTGTTAGCTAAAGCTTTTACTACATCAGTCAGCAAACGAACTTACACAAGGACTGGGCTCCAAGTTTATTTAACCCCAGTGGCTTGCTGAATATTAAGCTTACATTTGTTTTCTCATTTTCCTCCATCAGACGACGCCTTTATCAACCCTCAGCTGGCTAAGATCTTCGAGCGGGTCCGGCAGAGCGCAGACTTCATGCCCAGTAAACAAATGATGGTACAATTATTTCAATTAGCAGTACAGAAAAAATTATTTAGCTCCCAGTATCTTCACTAGAGCCTTTATGTCTCCTCATCCACCTCCAGAAAATCATCACTAGTGATCTGGGCCCGAACTGGAGAGACAGCCTGGAGTACTTTGAAGAGAAGCCGTTTGCGGCCGCCTCCATCGGTCAGGTTCACTTCGGGAGGCTGAAGGACGGCAGAGAGGTGGCCATGAAGATCCAGGTGAGTGCGGCGTTTACGCAGGAGGGGATTATGCGAGTACATCGTGTCCGCGTTCTGCAAACTGATGCCCAAATGTTCCGCCAGTACCCAGGAATCGCCAAGAGCATAAAGAGCGACGTGAATAACATCATGACTGCACTGAGTTTAAGCAACGCTCTGCCTGAAGGTAACATTGTTGGAGGGTTTGTTTTGTTTTTTTTATCGCGTGTAAGATAACAGCTGCCATTGTGTGCAGGCGGGTCACGCCTGATAATACCTGTGTGCCAACCAAGAACACCTTGTCATGTACAACAGACCCCATTCCATGTTTTTCACCTCCATTTCACAGGTTTGTTTCCAGAACATCTTATTGAGGTCATGAGTCGTGAGCTAGCTTGGGAGTGTGATTACATAAGGGAGGCAAACTGTGCCAGAAAGTTTCAGTAAGTCCTTCATTTTTTTTAAGACAGATATTATATGTTGTTTGTGTTTATGTCAATCTTTTAGAAGTTGATTAAATGACAATCGAAACATTTCTGATTCAGCTTCTCATATTACATTTTGTGTTTTATATTTGCTTCCATTGCGATAACTGGGAGATATTTATTGTCTGTTGTACAGAAAAGAACAAATCATGATTTATAATTATCTTAAATTACAACAACAAAAAAAACTTGAGGTAGTAAAACTGATAATGAGTTAAAGCAGGGATATCCAAAGTGTGGCTCGAGGGCCAGTTGAAGAAAAAAAAAAAATTAGATCTAAAAAAAATCAATTCCCATTTATTAGCAATGTTTTTGCATTCATCTTAATTTTGGAGTAAGTAGAAACTCAACAGCAAGTCTTACAGCCCATATAAGAAAATAATCAACTGGATAGCTATCTTATCTTATATACAAGGATGCATTCATTTTTTCATGTCATGTTGAGTTTGTGCAAAGTTTTGGCTCTTTTAAAGCTTCAGATGCTCTGATAGTAAAGCCTTAACATCCCTCCAGGTGCAGTAACTCAAAGTTCAAACGTCTCCGCTGACTTTCGGTCCATCTTTGAAATCTGAGTCTGAAACTGTTTGTAGTTTTGAAACGGAAATCGTCTGCCAGAGTAGTTTCTGTTATTTAAACTTAACCTGAACATCTGAAGGGTTGAAAAGTGAAACTCCTGAAGCCTCGTCCTGCAGACACCGGCCTCCACTTCTCTCTTTACCCTCCGTGTTTTTCAGGCTCCCTCGCTGCAGCCTGCAGAGCTGCGCCCCGTTCAGTGACAATCGGTTCATTTCCCAAGAGCTTGAGTTGATTTATGCTGGGAGTTAAGCGGAGGAAAAGGCTGACAATTTCATCAAAATATAAAATGATATATAAACTGATGGCTTTGAGCCTGGGTTTTGTTTTATTGGACAAAAGCACTCCAGCCTCACATTAGGACGGCTGCTCAGTGTCGGCGGACAGAGAGGAACCTCTCTGGGGAGTTTGGTGCAGACTTACAGCTGGGTCAGCTGTAAGCTCTGAGTTCCACCACAAACAGCTCACCGAATTAACATACTTTACAGTCGGGAGCATTCGTGGAAATCGGCCCAATCTTTGTGTCCTTTTATATTTGACCACGTGCGCCTCTCTCTGCGTGGCAGGCAGCTGCTGAAGGATCACCCGTTTTTCTACGTGCCTGATGTGATTGACGAGCTCAGCAGGGAGCGAGTCCTCACCACAACGCTGGTGTCCGGTTTCCCTCTGGACAAGGCCACGGACCTTCCTCAGGAGCTCAGGAATGAGGTACGCCTCGGAGATTCGGCACCGGCGGTGCGTCAACGGATCGGCCCTTGTTGAAGTGTGAAAGATGACCGGGTTTGATCCGCAAAGGTTTTCACGGCCTTGGACTTTTATTTCCACAGCATAACCGCAAACCTTCGTTTTCTTCTTACCTTCACATTAAAACAGCACAAAATACTTTTATAAATGCTCAGTAAAAGCAAAATAACACCTGGATTTTAGAATAAAGGTGGCGACACATAAGTTCCTCCACAGAATCCTTCGAGGACTTCCTGTAGCACCAGACCTGTGGAAAAACATGGCTGCAACCAACGATTGAATATTCTGACGATTAATCATTAAAAAAAATGTACACTTTCTGCAGAGTTTTCATTTAACCATGTAAGCTTATTTTGTACAATATAAAAAATATATTGAAATACAAATCAACAAATAATTCAATTACACTTTTAAATAAGAAAGTGAACATTTTAGGCAATAAAATGTTTGTTTTCTTATTTAAAAAAGCTTCATTATTTGCAGCAAAGGATGCATCTGCAGATAAAAGAAACATTTCTAACATTCCGTTTGTGCTTAACTTAACATCAACGCAGTGCATTGCTGATCTGGTGATTGATTATCTTTTTGGAATAATCAATTAATGACTGATTAGAAAAATGTGCTTAATATGAGATTTATTTTTATTTATTTGTTTTCACAGAATTTAAACCAGGAGAAGCTAAAACTATGCCACTTTAAGAGTTTTGGGTAGAGAATATTCACAAAGATTTTATTTTTTTATCTTAAATCCAAAATGTGTGTATTTTTTAGTAAAGTTTTTGTCTTAATTACTGATATTTGTCTTTGTGCTCCAGTTAACGATTAATCAATCACTAAATTAGTTGACGATTATTTCATAATCGATCCATGATGATTTTTTTTAACGTGGAAAGTCCCAATCTGGTTGATGTTGTCCGTATGAGTAGCAGATGTTATTATATAATATGTAGCATTAGTATTAATATAACTCCTGATAGCCGCTTGTTTCCACTCCCCAGATATGTGAGCAGATCCTGATTTTATGCCTCAGGGAGCTGTTTCAGTTCAGATTCATGCAGACCGATCCAAACTGGTCCAACTTCTTCTACAGCCCACAGATCCATAAGGTCGGTTAACCTTTTGGAAGATGTCTTCCCGTCTTGGCGGTGAGTGACGGGTCGTCTCGTTTCCCTGTTTCCAGGTCGCGCTGTTGGACTTTGGAGCTACAAGAGGATTTGACAAGAAATTCACAGACAGCTACATCGAGGTAAGTAGTGTGGGAGTCAAACTTTTTAGTTTTCATTGCTGCTGTGCAGTGGTCAAATAATAATAAAAAATTATTATTATATTATTATTATTATAAAAATAATAATATTTTTTATTATTATAAAAAATATATATTATATTAAAACAATATCTGGCCTCTGCGCACTTCTTTATTAATAAAAAAAATATATATTTTTTTTTCATGAAATAAAACCACATTTAGTTCCAGAGGCGTTTGTTATCCTGCAGTAAAAAAAAGTAACATGTTCAAAAATGGACTGCGTGAATTTGTAAAATTTGACAATATTTGGTTTTAGTAGTCCATTATCTGCCTGACTAATAATACATTATAAAGACTTCTCCATGTTTGTGGCTCCAGGTTCGTTCTTAGGCCCTTTTTTCTTTGTCAAAAACAAAAAACGCTACACTTTGTGAATAAATACAATATTTGTGGTTATGGTTGGGAAAGCCTTGAGCTTTTAAAATTTCCTTTTGGGTTTATTTGTTGATCAGGAGGACAGCACATCCCTTTGTGTGGATGCGAATCCACTGGAATAAGAACAGCCATCGTTCTGTGGGAGGAGGATGACCTCATCTTAGTCTTAAAGGAGCACAAAACAAAAACAAATCCTTTATTATTTATTCAGCTCAGTCAGAAACTCATAATAAAAACAGAAAGCAGGGGAATTGTTTCTGTTTTCACATCAGTTGCATTGTAACAAGGAAGTTGAATCGTATGCAGTTCAGTTTATTTAAATGGAGGAAGTAGGTTCAGAGTGTCATAGAAGGCCAAAAGTGGCACAATAAGAGACGAGTTTTAAAAATAATAATAAAAAAGAAAACCTTCATTAAAGATCATCTATGATGACCTAAATAAAAAAGTTATTTCAAAGTACTTGCTGTATTTTTTACCTGGTTTGGCTAGTCAGGAGCGACTCATATAGTTTTTGTTCCCCTTGTCATGACGACACATTTTTGACTAAAAAGGAAAATGTCTTTAAGAGGTTCAAGACTCTTCTTTTTAACTGCGTTTTCTGAATTGGATTTTTTTTTTCACGTAGCTTGTGCATTTTTCATGTGAAGTGGGGAATTGTTTTTATTGATCTGTGCAGCACTTTAAGCTGCTTTTAGAATGAAGGGTGCTTTATAAATTTGATTGGTTGATTGATAATGCACCTTGTAGTCTGGAATATACGGTAGTTGAATGATTAAACGTGTAGATTGCTCACTAGAATTAAATGTCATGATTTGTTGATTATTTCATAGTCCAATGAATTGATCTGCACCCAGTAATGTGAGTGGGTGGGACTAACACGGCTACGGACGAGGAGATTGGTCCGCAGCTCCACTGCTGTTCAGGCTAGCCAATCAGAAGTCACGGTCTGTTTAAGGCGTTGTAGAGTTTCATGACTTTACCACAGGAAGAATGAAATAATCACTTAATCAATGATAATAATCACTTTTATCAGTTTGTAACGACATTTTTAGGAATGGTATCAATTGAACAGCTTAGTGAAAAGGTTTTACTTAAACTCTTACATAAATATTCAGCTTCCAATCATGTGCTGGACTTATAGTTCACCCAATTCATCCTGATTCAGTTCAGTCACACAATGCAGTTCCAGAGTTGCTTGATAATAAAATTCTAGTTTGTTGAAAGTTGTGCGGTTAGAATATTTATTTATTTATTTATTTTAAATTTCCATTAACCCAACTTTTATGTTTGGATCATTTTGTGCCTTCAGATCATTAAGGCAGCTGCGGATCGGAACCGAGAAGGCGTCCTGCTCCGATCCAGAGACATGAAGTTCCTCACGGGATATGAGACAAAGGTGAGAAACTCTTATTAAACTACAAGAGGCCGTAATGAAGTTGTTTTGGACCAAATCTCTTTGTCGCGAAGACAAGAAAAGCGTTGGCGTGTCGAACAGCCAATCAGAAGCAGGAAGCTGATTTAAGAGGCTCTGGTTGTTTTTCACCAACAATCAGCTGAACTTCCTGCTGTCTGGATGTTGGGTTTATTTTTTTAAGCATTTCGAATTTGGATTTTAAATAATTTTGAGATTTATTTTAGTGCAGTAATTGTTTAATTGCAATAGTAATCAGCGGCCCCATGTTTTTTGTTTTATCTATAAAGTACTTGCAGAGCTTTTTCCTCTTTTACAAAAAACAAACTATTTGTCGCACATCTGTCGCAGCTTTTAGCCAAGCTTTACTTCATAGTAACATGTAGTTATGTGTCTACTTGGGATTTCAAGGGATTTTTAAGTCCCTTTGTGTTGTTGGTGAACGATCTGTGATTTTATGTCTGCTAACCCTCAGTGTTAGTCATAAGTCATTTTGTTTTGATCTATTTAAAAATTTCTCTTTGCATAAACAGCACATTATTGACTATTCGGGGCTGAACACGAAGAGAATTCTTATTTTGATGATTATGGCTTTTTGAAAACCCAAAGTTTGATGTCTCAAAAAACTGGGATGTAGTGAAATAGTTGGAGACTTTTGGTGTCACATCCTAACCAGCTAATTAACTCAACACACCTGCAAAGGTTTCCTGAGCCTCTAACCCGTCTCTCGGTGTGACCAAACAGCGACTCTGTTGAAATGAACACAATTTGTTTAAATTGATTATGTAATATTCTAATTTTCTGAATTTTGGGATTTTCATAATACGTCAAAATCATCAAGATTACAAGTAAAAGGCTTGAAATACTTTCAGTCAGTGTGACCTAGACATTTAGAAACAAATAAGACTCCAAAGAAAAGGTTTATTTGACTCATGAAAATGTATGTATATTTTATTTTTACCTTTGGAGCAGCAATAATTTTGACATCTTCAAACTGAACTTTTTTTTTTTCCACAAAAACGCGACTCGCTCTGTACGAAACATCTCAGCTGCGCAAACCAATTTGTTGCCGGATTTTCCGATCGCGGCTCCTGCTGCTAAATCACCAGGTTTGTGTTCATTTTCCTGGCCAACGTAAGAACCAATCAGATGACTCGTTGTAGCCATGTTTCTGGAAACCGGACCGCAGTGAGTCAGAACGTGCCCTCAGCAGGGTGAAGCAGTTCGTCTGGTCAGTTCATGAGCTTCACAAGTCTGATTTTGGCCTGGGGCCGTTGTTTGGGGCCCCATCTGTTCCTCTTGTAGCGTTGGATTGTTTTACACCTCTGTACACTTAAGCCTCAGCTCAAAGACAGCGACCTATCAGAGGCCTCCCTGCTTTACACGTCTCCTTAAGGTGTTGCCTGTTTTCTTTTTTTTTTTTCCAACGTTGTTCCCTCCCGAACATCAACTCGGCCTCTGCTCTTCCTCCCTCGCAGTCGATGGAGAACGCGCACGTGGACGCCGTGATGATCCTCGGCGAGGCCTTCAGCTCCCAGGAGCCGTTCGACTTCGGCGAGCAGAGCACCACGGAGCGCATCCACAGGCTCATCCCCGTGATGCTGCGGGAGCGCCTGACGCCGCCGCCGGAGGAGACCTACTCCCTCCACAGGAAGATGGGCGGCTCCTTCCTCATCTGCTCCAAGCTGAAAGCCAGAATCTCCTGCAAGAACATGTTCCAGGAGGCGTACAGGAACTACTGGAAGGACGGACGCCCCGACCCGGAACAGTGAAGACTTGTGTTATGTCGACATTATCTTGAATTATTATTATTTTTTTGTATCTTGTTGGAACAGTTGACATGACGCCAGCTCCGCCCCCATGCTAACGTAGAGCGATCCTCCCCCAATCATTCCAGGGCGCTTTTCAGCAACTGACCGATCAGCGTTCCAAGTTCAGATATTATATTGACAATATTGACAGCATCTATCATGGAAAACAGTCAAGAGATCTTGAGGAAAATAATAGATAATCACCGTCCAAGTTGTCACCCAGAACACACAGAGGGCGGAATACAATTTATTACATTTCCAAAATCAAAACGGAGTCTGGAATATCGCAAGAAATGGATCATGGATGGGAACTACCATGTTAGTCAGCACCATGAAGGTAACTGGTAGTAACGGTCCCAGTTTTTGTCATAACGATACTTACCGTGCTAAGATTTAACAGCTGTGTCCGAATTCAGGGTGTGCATCCTTCACAGGCCGCGAATGAACGTCGAGCGGAAGGGAAAAGCTGTGAATCCGGACAAGTCCCACCTCAGCGTAACTCCTGTTGCCTAGCAACCATGACAGCGTGAAGCAGAGCGCGGAGAAGAAAAGAGGAAAAACAACAGAGCCGAAGACGGTTTTTTTCAGTCATGCGTTACTGATTTCTATTTTATTCTCCACCTTTTATAGAAAAAGGATGTTCCATAGTTAAAGAAAAGGAAATATGTTAGTTTGATTCTAAAATGTTCAAACGTGAATGCAGACCCTGAATTCAGACCTGAGTGAAGTTGGCCCTCCCACCTTCTTCAAATCAGACAAAATTGGTGTCAAACGTTTGCACAGCAAACATTTTGATAGAAAGAAATGTTTCTAGAGGTCATCAAGGGTCAACCAGCCTCCCCACCTTCTTCCAATCAGACAAAATAGGTGCCAATTAACTCGACTACGTTTGTGCTGGTTTATGCAAGCGTTTCATACCATACCATTTCATAAAAGTGGGGGGGCTGGTTGACCTTTAACCTTTCATTAATATCTTCAAAAAACCAAAGCAGCACAAATGAAAATTTTTGCTGCTTACAGAATTTTCTTGCCCGGCGTCTTTGCCTCAGTGTTGGTTTATAAGGCAAAAATGACTCAACAAAATGTCTAGAGTAAGGCGTTGAGGTCCGTTAGTCTGCCTTCATAACAGTGTGGTTGTCGGAGGACTGCTCTACTTCCGCATGGGGGCGGAGCCGGCGTCCTGTCAATGGGGGGGAAGTTTCCTTTTTATTCTTCAACTGTTACATGGTGGGGAAAAAAGCAGAACAAAATGTATCCCAATAGCAGCTATGGTTGTCTTAATCAAATGTTTGACTATAGGGACTAACTCCATCTTTAATCTCCATTAGGATCGAATAGTTTGTACATATCCTTTAAGCCAATCTGTTGTTTGTACTGTATAACCTCCCTATTATGTGTCGGGAGGGACGACACTCCACCTGATCTGAACCGTAACAGAATAAACTAATCTTGATGATGCTGAAGCACAACACAAAACCCCAAAGTATACCAAAAAAATATGCACGGCGACACCTGATGGATTAAAATCTTTAGCCATTTCTCATGGCAAACCCACTGTTATGATTGTTCTGCTTTATCTGAAGAAAAGCAGCAAGAAAAAAAAAATCTTTATGTAGATTAAACAAAAACTCTCTTTAGCCCAAAAGTAAGAATAAAAAGTTGATTTCTGTGGTGCCTTATGGTTGAGTGAGTGGAAATGTTTTGGTTTTTTTTATACCGAGAGTCCTGAGGGTTTTCTCAGCTGCTGCCTCCTCAAAGTGGGTTTGTTTACGGCCGCCATGATGGTGGAAAGAATCTATTGTTCTTTAACAAAAACCTGAACAGACGGTGAATAATGCTTCATTGCCTGTTTTCCTCTTTCTGAGCCCTGCCTCTGACTCACTTGCAGAACCAAAAAAAGAGGAAGTGCTACTTCTGTCTGAATGACGTTTTAACATTTTAATGCATCACAGATGTTTCATTAACCCTTCTGAGTCCAGCAGACATGTTCAGCTCTTTGCCAAATTCCTTTTTTTCCTGAAACCTTTATTTTGCCACGAATACAGACGTTACCTCCCACAAGAGCTCAGTGAAAAGTGTGAATACTTTTGTAAAGTTTTCTTTTTCAATAAATACACGAAATGTTTACATTTGTTTTCGAGTATTGACTTATTTAAATCTACTGCGGGGGGTGGGGGGGAAATGCGTATGAATTTAAAGAGAACACTGGAGGTGAAAGCCAAGCCAAACATCACAAAGCTTCGCTACATTAAGTTTTGCTAGCTAATGCTTTACTCTGCTCTCCCTGCCTCCTTTATTCAAACAGCAGAATCTGACCAAGCATGGATTATTAAAAAGTGGGGAGCACACCTCAAAAGAGGCCCTACGTAATATAATTGTCTACTTTATAGCTTCGATTTTAATTGGCATCGTAAACTGGATCGTCTCGATGCGTTGACCGTGTTGTCTATGGAGAAAAATGTTGCCAAAACCAACCCTGTCTTGAACTAGTCATGCAGAAATTTGCGTCAGAAGGGAAATTGTATGTACAAAAAGTGGTATACAGGATGACAATCTTGCTTAGGTTCCTTACATTTATGTAAATACATTCGTTTGATATATTAATATGTATATTTTACAGTTATAGCCTCTCCTTTGAGAAAACCCATCTGGTCATTGTACAAATTTAGTTAACATTGGCTACAATCTCATATTTATGCTGCATTTATTAAATTTCATTATCCCTCTACAAATAAATAAAATGCAAAGCCGATTGAAAGCTTATGCGCAACGCTTACAAAAGTGTTGTCCAGGTAACCAACCAATTTAAGCAAGCTTTACCAACTACAAAAAAGATTGACTTACAACAAATTAGCAGGAGGCATATTTATTTATTCACTTCCTGTCATTTGAGCCAACAATAAACTCAAATATATATATACATTTCATCCTGGAATAATAAGATGGACATTCATTTCCATGGTGTTTGGGTGAAAACTTTATGCGTACTCCAAATAATGGAGGTAGCTTTTTAAAACCAGCTGCAGCTGGTTGCCACAGAGGGAGCAGCCAATCAGAATCATCTTTTGGATGAAGCCTTGCATCGCTCCACTTGGATTGTGATGCTGGAGAAACCAAACTTGGAGCGAAGGAGCTTTGTTGCCTTCCTGAGGATGAGCTGTGAATCCGCATCTTCATCTGTGAAGACAGACATTTAGTTGACTATGATGAAGCGGGTCCTTAAACACCTCTGTGGCGTGTTTTATGTCTATCCACCTATATCGATGTGTGCGGAAAGCAGAGAGTGGTCCATGTTGAGGCTCCATGCGTGCAAAGCGTTAACAGCTTTGACTTTTCCCACAGATCAGCAGCTGCTCTCTAACGGAGCCGGCGCCCTGAGGAGCGCCTAAACAAGATCAACACACGGGCAGAAAGATGGCGCGGCGCCTGCTGTCAATAAGCTCCAGTCAGCAGTAACATATGCGGAGCAAAGCGTTTACCTTCCATCAGTATCCTGAACACGTCCTTCGAGACGGGAAGTGTCGTCCCGACGACGACGATGGAGAACAGGAAGGTGCAAATGGGATCTGCCACTTTACACTCAGGCTGTCGGCGAGAAAGTGTATTTATTAGCTGAGGTCAACAAAGCACAAAAAGGCTGCTAATTACATAACCACAAACTTGAGTAATGTAATTTGCTGCGGTAGCATGTTAGCTACATTAATTCTGATTTGTTCTTTATGATAATGTTTTTTGTTTGCATGTTTAGATAATTATTCCCTTCGGTTTGACCTGCAAAGATCCCCCCTCTTTCTGTAACCCTGGCAACAATGAATGTTTTTACAAACAGGAGCAGCTAGTTAGAGTCTCCAAAGCTCAAAGAATACAAAATATTATTCTTTACTATATAGAAGTTCGGAAGACTTAGGACAACACAGGGGTTTGATATTACAATTTTTTGGATTTGAACCAATACCAAATCGATAGTGTCAGTTTTACCAATATTGATACTGTTGTGGCAAATTTCCAACTTTTAGGTGTTTTTGTAGTTTTTTTGTTTGATTTATTTTATTCTATCCAAGGACAGAATTGGGCCGGTTTTACAAATTTCTACAGAATACATTAACACCTTATTACCATAACTTGTGTGCATGTCCAAATTTCTTTCCTAAATAAAATAAAAATTTCCTAAATAAAAAAATTGTCCTTTGCTACAAAATCAAAACTGTTCTGAGATAGATCACAGATATTACAATACAGAAATGAACTAAAAATTTTAAGAGGGAATCTAAAACTTAAGTATATATCCGATTCAGACTTACTATTGACTATCAATATTTTATACAGATCCGTCCACTTCTATTTAACAGTCTATGGCAAAAATAATGTACAAAAGTTAAGCGTCTGTTTTCAAATTCAATGAAATACGTTTGTGTTTAAGGTGGCAAAATGTAGGAAAAGTCAAGGGGTAGAAATACTTTTTCCCCAAACCAAAAGACACAGCAGGTCTTCAGTCAAAGTGAAGTTATGAACCAGAAGCTGAGAGCTGAGGGACACGTCCGGACACGTTACTCTGCTCTGGGATTTTACTGAAACTTGCCCAGAAGTGAATGACGCCAGCAGCCAGGAGGACACCGACGCTCTGCAGCAGGTCGCCCAACACGTGGACGAAGGCCGCCTTCACACTCGCGTTGCCGTGGTGACGACCCAGAGTCCCTTTGTCCCTCTGCGCTACGGGGACCCCGTGGTTGTGGCCATGTGAGGCACCAGACTGATGAAGAATCAGAACCATCCTGCGCGAGTCAAAGGTCCACGTTAGTTACAGGGTTTGCACAGTTTTCCCTGTTGATTCAAGCATTTTCAAGGTGAGTTATCAAACTTTTCCAGCACCACTTTGGAGATAAAACAATCCAAATGAACTTAAAAAGACTTTCAATTCATTATTACAAGACATAATCCATTACTGTTAATGTCTACTGCAAGAAAACTAAAATATAACATTCATGTTTGGACATGTCTCTCACATCAATTGACAAAATTGAGCTGTTCGGAAAAATAAATATTTCATAAAAACAATCCTAACAATTCAGGTTAAAATAAATGATGTTCCTGCTCAAATACATGCTAAAGCACAAGATGCAAAGATAGTTGCAAGAAAAAAAAAAGTGTCACTAATTTTTCTAGCAGTAAGCAAACAGGAATTATCTTGGTAATTCAAACTGACCTAAAACCAGAAAAGTCTAGTCTGATTTAAATTCAGACTTTTTATTAGATGCATGAAAACATCTGGTGTCAACTGTAGGTAACGTTTTACAAATTTAGGCTTTTTAATCAAACGCTAAATTGCACTTCACTACGAAACTGTGCGGAATGAATATCCAGCACTTTCAAGGATTTCAAGCACCTGTGGGGTTAAGAACAGGGTTCGTTCGGCTGAAACGATCACGACTCACTCACAGGACGTTGACGACCACGGCACAGGCCGAGGTCACCAGCATGATCTGACCGTCGACGTCGTAGTCTCCCTCGGCGATCCTCTGCACGGCCGAGAAGACCAGAACCACCGTCACGGCCCAGACCGACACGATGGAGAGGAACATCCCCAGAATCTCTGCACAGCCAAACAGTCGAGTCTTTAAACGTGTGAAAGCTCAGATGTTACTGAACATCTGGAGGAGCCTGATGTTTATAGAAAATCCTATTCGAGCAAGTTATTTTTCTACTATTTATTTTTGCATTATTGTCATTTAAAATGTACCAAAAGTTTCTTTGGTGGGAATAGTAACCAGTCGCTTCCCGTTTTCTCGGTGTATAAATTTGACCTGACACAGATTTGCCTCGATCTGTTAGCCATTAGTAACCAGACTGAACTAGGTCAGATGAGACTGTTTGAATAAGAGGAAGAGCATGGTGGAGGATGTGTGATGCTGGGAGTTTGTTTCGCTTCCGACAAGAATCAGCAGATTTAAAGTAAATTGTAAAGAGTCATAAATAAACTGTAAATGGGCAATTATCCAGAAACACAGCAGGACACTGACAGAAACAGGAAGTATAATTGAATTTTTTTTTTTTTTTAAATGGATATGTTCAAAAGCACATCCTCATCAGGCACGTATTGAGAATATTTACATTTTCAGTCTTCAAATTACAGTAAAACAAACAAATTGTTTATGTTTCCACATATGGAAACAGACAAAATGACACATTTTATGATGGAAAATGTGTCATTTTGCCATAGAGAGCTGGCAGCTCTCGCTCAGTCCCACCTGCTCGGTGCCAGCCGAAGGTCATGGTTTGAGTTCGAGGCCTGGACGAAACCTCCAGGGAGAAGATGCTGATCACGATGCTGCCAAAGTCCGTCAGAAGATGAGCCGCGTCCGTCATGATGGCCAAACTGTGAGCCGCGTATCCGCCTGGAGGACAAAAAATATAAATGAAAGCATCTTATCGTTTTTATTTCAGCTCAAGCCTCATTAGCCCTGACACTCTTCCCCATTTCTTTAAACATGAGATCCTATAGATAAATCCAGCATGTTCTTTCAAGAGAACTCATAAAAAATAAAAATAAAGAGCCACAGGAAATTACTTGCATCTCACCGATCACCTCTCCGGTCATAAAAACGAGGCTGATGGCGCACGCGACGAGGAGCTTCCTTCTGGCCACACGTCTCGTCTTATTGTCAGATTTTAACACGTCGCTCAACTCCTGCTCCACGCTGCAGTCGTCTTCACTGAGCTCCGAATCTGAATTCCTAATCCCCGTTGGACTCGACCTGCCAGGTGACACAACATTTCAGTCGACACTGGAGAAGCAAACCGTGCTGAAATGTCGAGACGCGACGGTGACAGGCACCTGGTGAGAGGCTCCAGGTAAGTCTCAATGAGGAGATCTGTTTCCGAGTTAGACGACAAGTCCATACTTTCAGGTGGAAGTAAAGCTTGGAAACCTGGCACCTGTTGTAACACACGTTATCAGGCAAGGGTGGAGCGCTACAGGAGCCAATGATGGGTGCAATACAAAAAAAACCCAAAACACTCAAATATTTTCATATTAGCCCAAAAATTTATTTCATCATACAATTGTTATGCTTTCATTTTACAAAATGCTAAAAAGTAGAAAAATATTTGGAATATTGAGGAAAAAAAAAGAAAAAGAAAAAGAAAAGTATTTAATATTCTAATTAAAAATGAAAGAAACAGCATAAGAATATATTCAGGCACTTCAGAGTCATTTCCAGGAATTATACAGACTTTTTTTAGATACATAATTTCATGCAGGCATTAGAAGAAAGAGTACAGACCACTGGCAAATCCAGACATGAGGCAAAAAATCATTATAAATATAAAAATATAATGTGAACCTAGTCAGAAATATAATTTAACATCAGCGCACAGCCAAAAAAAAAAAAAAAAAAAAAAAACTACAATCAAAAAAATGCAGCTTTGAATTCACAGAATAATTTAATATACACCTCAAAAGAAAGAAAAAAAAATGTTTTGATCCCATCACCAGATTCAAGAAAGAGAAGTTTTATGGTTTAAACAAACTGAAAACAAAACGGTGTGTAAGTGCAGATATTTTGTGAAAAGGGTAACATATTCAAACATTTGGACACATAACATTCCTGTTGTAGTGATGGCTCATTTCAAAATGGTGCTGCTGCAGAAAATTACCTTCGACACCTCCAGGAACTTCTTGGTTTTGTACAATAGTCATATTTTCAATAGAGTAGTTAGCTTTTGGTTACATAACTACATCTTATCCAAGTGCCCGATAATAAACTTTGCAGACTACTAGTTCAGAGAATCAGAAGCAGAATCCTCTAATTAAAAATACTAAAAGGAAAGTGTGCCTCTGGCTCCCCCTGCAGGCCAGTTTTCGAAGTGTTTCCCTGAGACCAGATAAATTCTTCCCTTCTCTCCAAGCTACAGCCTTTCAGCGCAAACTGCACAACTACAGTGTTGTTGCTAAATAATGTTGACACAGAACGGTGACGGATAAACGTTAAAAGTTACAATTTCAAAACCACAAACATTTTTCATCATGTCTTTCTAACCGTTTGTAAGGGTGAGTGCAGCAGAGCAGCCCAACCTCTCCACCCAGCTGGTGCTGCACCTTGGTGGTCAGGAGGCTAACGGACAACTCCAGCAATTTTATATTTTATCTTTTTAAAAAGAAAAAGAAGAATTTGGATGTTTGGGAACATTTCCGGTCACAAAAACAAGCTATATTTATTCATGTATGATTGGTCATTGGCAGGATGAGCTGGCAGCGTGGCTAGCTGGCAAAAATGGATGTTTCCTTGTAACCAGCCCCTAAATCTTATGGCTTTATTATCCACTTATACTTAAAACTACACATCAAAATGAAAATAAATACACGTTATTGATACCGCTATATTTCTGTGATATATATTCTGAGTAGTTCCACTCTAAGTCATCATATCGTGATCTCATACGGGCCCATGAGTGACACCGATGACCTCGCCAAGCCATAAACAAATAAATAATGTAAACGCCTTTTTACGCCGCCTAATTGAAGTTTACCTAAAAAAAAGGTGGAAGTAGCTAGTTGAAGTCGTTCTGGCTTTCTGTGTAAGTTACATAAAATCATCAGATTTAGTGAAGAAAGAAGAAGGAAAAAAAGATTTAACACCATTCAACTCTCCCATGAAGTTGATTAGAAAAGACGTTTGAAGTTCAGATAAACCAGCATCACCCGACAGAGAAACACCAGATGTGTCAACCCAAAAATAATCAGGTCATTTATTCTTACGTTAATATTTACAGGAAGACAAGTGGTTGGCCTCAAATAGTACGAATAATTTGAATTAGCCTGTTAAATATATGTATATCTATATAAAAAACAAAACAGTCCACATGTAGGAATCCTGAGTGGAGACGTTTTCAGACCACTATGGCATCTTTTACACTAATCTGTGAGTTTAAAGTGCACAAGCAAAAAAACAAAACCAAACAATTCAACGGTTTTTTTGAGAGATCAGTGGTTTTGATCTGCAAGGCTTTGTCATTAAAAAAGAAAAAAACCCATGGCAATACCATAATGAAGCATGATTCAAGTAAACATAAAGGCCCGATACGTTTCCTGTGCGTTGGTTTGAACACCAGCAGCTGGTGAGATCTCAAGTTCACACAAAGTCCCAAAGAAATAAAAAAAATATATATAATAATAATAATGTGAAGCTCGTCTTGTTAAAGACTCACTCATCCGTGGATTTATTCACTCATTCCATCTTCGACAGGTCCATGTTGGGTCTCTGTGGGGCGTTGGATGCCTGAGGCTGAATCACGATCGGTGCGTTGTCACCTGCAGAAAAACGACACAAAGAAACAAACTGTTTGCTGCAGTGCAGGTATCTGTAGATCGGAGCGCTGGTTGGCCCAGACGGAATTTTTTGCCAGAGGAAATTAAGCTTGAAGATTTGTGATTGGATGCTTGAAAGTCGCATGCATGTATGCAAAGAGTGATTACTGACAGCAAGATTTCCTTCATTAAAAACCATCTTTGATGGATGACCCTGTAAAGCCAGCCATGCCGCACTCATCTGATGAGGAAGGACTGTTCCTTCTTTAATAACTGGGCGAATTAAATTAAAACAAATTGCCATATTGAAATTATGCAGGCTTACCTGAAACCTCCCAAACTCGTTTGAAAATCAGATCTATGCTCTCCGATCCCACAATCGGAATAAAAAAAAAAAAAAACAGAGCTCCATAAAGCTCAGTTTTCTGATTACCAGTCATTGTGAGGGAACTATGCAGCACACGCACATTTTCAGTCAGTTGAAAACAGTTTCTCTTCTTTTTTTTAATTGTAGGTAATTTTGAGAGAAGCTGAATTTTAGATTTCATTACTTGTAAAATATAATTAAAATGAGCAGAAAAGAATACTTCCAATAATTGTTTGTGTGGAAAAACTGCAAATACAGAATGACGCTGGATGAGTGGAGTTTGGTGTAATTCCAGTTTCTTGCTGCCACATGTCGATGCCCTAAGCAAGTCACTTAACTGTTAGTTACTTTCCAGTTTCCGTATAAAATACAACAATAATACAATGGAAATGAAACAAAGAACACAAAGATACCAAAGCATAATACAATACAGCTGAGGACGGAGCATAAGCAGTAGAAGCATCTAAACTGTCAACCTTTGAACTTTAAAGAACAGGAGGAAGACGATCTATGGCGTTTATTGCCATAGTGACAAAAAAAAACCAATAATGTGAAAAGTCTTAATCATCTTTTTGGGAACACATTCCGCACTGCGCTTGACCTCGTTAAAAACGTCACAAGTTTACTCTCATCATCCATTTCCGCATGCATTGGATACGAATCAGTTCATCTTTCTGGTTCTTTTCATTTACAGATTAAACATAAAAATGAGCCAATTCTTCCTTCGGATACATTTTATGTTGAGCAGCAAAAAACAACAAAAAAAAGAAAATCCTCTGGCAGTTCTTCAAGACACTTTCTGAAGCGCCTCAATCAGTCGCTCGTTATCTGACATGGAAGCAGCACAGGCCGGCCACACAGCTCTGCAGTGTCATATTTGGTGATATTCAACTAGCGCTGCCCTTTGCTTTATAATGGACCATAAACATTAACTACAAGGAATCCTTATTTGGCTGTGACCAGCGACATTCACAAAGCTTTAACAAAGTATTGAAACACATTGGAAGGTTTTTATACAACTGACCAACACAAATTAGTTCAGACCCTTTTACTCTGATGCCAAACGTCACAATACGCCTGCTGGTCATCAATAACACTGACATGACAATATAGACTACAAATACTATTGCAGGGAATGTAATTTGTGTTCTTCTTCTTATGAAAGCATTGTGACGCATAAGGCATAAAATCAGCATGAAAGCAGGCAGAAAACAGCTCCGCTGGTTGAATCAAGCAGCAGGGAGCAGACGGGAGATCAAGGTTACCTGAGGAGGAACGACAGTTACCTTAGGTCTGAGAGGAGCTGGGCTGAATATCTATTACATGGCTTGATGTTGCTGGAAAACACAATTTAGTATTATAAAAACATAAAAAACATAATTAATATTTTTTTTATTAAATTTTTTTAATTTGGACACAGTGTCCAAATTTTAAAAAAAATCCTTCATTGAATAAGAAAAATATTGGGGGGGTTTTCTTGCTAATATTTGACGACTTAACAATGCAAACCAAACAAATGCTCATTGTTAAAAATTATATTTCATGACTTAATATTGTAAAGTAGCATTACAATCAAACCATAAAACTTTCCAAAGATAAAAGTGATATGTTTTCATCCTTCACAGCACAATGTCAATCAAATCCCCAGAAATGAACCCGGGAGTCCCTCACCTTCTTCCTGTTCTCTAAGCTCCGCCTCCAGGTCTTCCGGGTCAATAATGGGATGCTCTTCTTCCTCTCCGGTTTTGCACTTCCCACAGCAGAAGCAGCAGCAGCAGAAACAGCAGCAGCAGGTGAAGATGGAGCAGCAGCAAAACAGGGTCTGAAAGACATGAACGTTAGACGTACTCAAAACATCACCGCTCCGTTAATCCTCTGGCCTGTTCCTCTGTGGCCAAGCCTCACCTTGAACCAGCACTTTGACATGAGGAAATAATATTTGACCCCATCTTCACCAAACTGCTCGGCCACGGAGAGGCCCATGGAGCCATACTCGTCATAGATTTTACGCTTGTTCTCGTCGTTGAGGATGGCGTTGGCGTTGTTGATCTCCTTGAACTTCTCTGCAGCAGCTGGGTTGTCCGGGTTCTTGTCAGGGTGGTACTTCAATGCCAATTTCCTGAAGGAACGTTAGAATTATGATTTAGGTAGTGTGAAACACAAACGGCTTTGACTGAATTGCAGCCATAAAAGTTACCACTGGCAGCACAAGCAGCAGCTAACTTAAACGGTTCTATCAAAAAGGATTAAGACGTTTGGGACTTCAATTCAATCCGTCTCTCGTGACATGTGATGGAGGATCATTAGCTTTGTGCTAACATTCAATTCTAAACAATCACTAAGAGACTAAAATCGATCACTAAGTACTAAAAAGAATATGGGAAAGATATTTTGTAACCCACATCTGAAGTTATGCTTTCTTTTTGATAATATTATACAGACAAACTCAGCACACTATGTATCTGTGAAAGAGTTAAATAGCTGAAATTAATGAAGGATGGCTGGAGGAGATACAAAACAAAAATAAAAATAAAATCCAGGTTGTGAATTAACCAGCTGCCAATCATTCACCAAATGGCTGCTAAGAATAGATTATTTTTTCAATTGGGTTTTGGTTATTTCTGCAGAACGTCTTAGCAGCTTTAGCAGTATAATCTTAAAAAAGAAAGTGTGCATTGTTAAACTTAATGTTAAGAGCTTAAACATACATTACAGTCTTTTTATTCAGATTTGTGGGCAAGACGTCACCACTGTTAGTGAAATTGTGAATCGATTTAGTCCCTTTCAAATCCATTTGGGGCCATTCTTTGCTTCCCATTTCCTTTTTACACATGTGAATAAATGATTTTGTTCTCCATCTACTATGTACCATTTTCTTTTATTCTAAAAGAGGAATGCCACTTTTTAATCTTAATGACATACAGGCTTTGTATTTGAGATGACCTGTATTAAAGATTAAAATGATGATATAGCTCAAATATTACTTCTAATCTCATTTTATGATATTTTGTTATAAAGCCCATTGGACCAAATGACTCCAAAGAAATATGAGCAACTACAATCACAGATCAAACCAAAATGACTGAGTAATATGCTGCAGGTAGATATTATCTACTAAACCACATTTTTCTGAAAAAAAAACAAAACAAAACAAAAAACTAATATTGTGTAAAAGTTTAATAAATATTTTCAGGAAGTAAAAATTTGAATACACTTCTAAAAAGCCTGAAATTTCAGTTTAAAACGTTATTTAAATGATCTTATTAGGATTATCTCAAACAACAAAACTTGACACTCGGTACCATTCCTAATAACGCGTTGCAAAATTTTTGAAGCCACAGTGTGCTTTCTTAACTAAGAGCCGTTAAAATGTTGTCATATTAATTACAATATGACAAAATTTTAACGTCTCACGTCGATGAATCATGGCAATCTGACATTGGCAGAAATTAATATACGTGACTTGAAAATGAATCAGTGACTTGTAACAAATTGGGGTTTCTAACTTATTAAAAACCCAATAGACAAGTCAATAGCAGGCTATTTGTGAACATTAATAATTTGCGAATAATAAACTTACCTATAAGCCCTTTTTATCTGGTCGGGGGTTGCTCCTTTCTCCAAACCCAGGACCAAGTACAAGCTTTCTCCGGCCCTGGACATTTTTCTCTGAGGCATGTTTGGGTCCTCCATGCTTTAATAAACTGTGACAGACAACAAACACGACATTTACCAACAAACACGGTAAATGTGTTTGTTGGTACATTTACCAACAAACTCGAGTTGTAGTTTCAAACCACAGGTGAGAAAGTCAGCACACAGAAACCATGTTGCAATGAGACAGTCTTCTGAGTCCTGACAGCACCTTTGTATACGCAAACTGCGGTTCAACAAGTTTTAAAAGTTTATGTCACTTCACGCTAAACCATGTGAGCTTCAACTGAGCGCCACAACGTTCCCGGTCAATGTCACAAAATGAGACCTACCGACGGCGGAGAGGTTAATGTCCCAGGCGTCTGTCGAAACATAGAGTCCGACAAAATACTCCGTCTAAAACTTTCAGCAACTAGTTAGCAACTTTCTGAGTGAACCTGCGAAAGGGCCCGGAAGATTTGAGACAGAAATGAACTCTGGGTAAAAAGAGGAAAGAGGGAAAAAAACAGAGTCATAAAAAGAGAAAGGGAGGTTCCTGCTCGAAACACCCAACGCCAAATACACTGTCACGTGGTCTCTAACAGCTGTAAACCTGTAATCTAGATTATCAATCTTAATCGAGAGGTGAACATATTTGGGATGTGAAATGCAATGATAGCAAAACTCATAAAACAATATTTTATTTCTTACAGAGAACGAGAACATGCTAAGCACACATGGCATGTTTTATTATTTAGTTGGAACCTTATAATGAAGATTAATGACAGTTAATAATTTAAATAAAAGGACAACAATATATTCAAACTAATCCACGTTGTAAATGCAGTGTTGCTTATCTAAATTAATACATTTACAATTGGAAAACTGCTTCTACTATTTATAGGTTATTTTTGTGTTCATTTATGGTGAATCATTTTTTGTGAGCTGTTGCCAACTCATTTGTCACATTATTCATGTTTTTATATGCATTTACCTTTTGTTAAGGTTATTACCAGAGGCAAAGCTTTCTGTTTTGAAAGTCAACTTGAACTGAAAGTAAAATGGTTCTCTTCCATTTTACTTTCAAAATGGAAAGTAAAACTGACCGCAGTACAGACAGATGCTGCCAAGTAAAATTCCTGCGCTTATTAACTAAGGATTGCTCTAAACCACAGGTGTCAAACTCCAGTCCTCAAGGGCCGGTGTCCTGCAAATTCTAGATGTGCCTCTGCTGCACCACACCTGGATAGAATAATTAGGACATTAAGGCTCTGGAGAACTGATCTACCAACACATTCTCACTCCCGACTCGTCATATATTGACGCTTGGGCAGGTTCCCTCAGCATCACATTGTAACAAGTCACTATATTGCTTAGTGTGTGTCACCACAAGGGGGCGCTTATTCCCTTTTTGCATTGTAGTGCGGTTGGACAGAGTAAGAACTCCCTCTTGTCGTGATGATCGGTGATGGCGAGGTGCGGGTGGTTGCCTTCCGTTATGTTTCTCATGTATGAGATTATAATGTTAGCATGTGGAGAAATAAACCGAAAAGTGTGGAATACTTCAACAGTGTGTCCGACTGTTTAGGGTTAGCGTGGCTAACCACCACCGCTAACTCCTCCAATCTCGTACCGCACCGTCACAACATGTTGACGCATCGGGTAACCCTTCGCGTCAATAATTGACGAGAAGGGTTCTCTCATTGAACGCTCCCTAAGCGTCCAAAACCGACGATCTAGGAACAAATAAGATGACGAGTCTATTCTATTTTTGTAAAAGGCACACAATTCGTGCATAGCTGATTTATTTGTAGGTTTTTAACAATTTAATTAATTTTACTTCAGTTTTAATAGATCCTCCGGTTCGCTGAAGCCGCGATTTTAACTTCATTTCTGCTTATTTTTTGACAACAGACACGAATATTTTAATATGGTAGAATTACACCAGTTTCACTGATGTCATCGTAAATTGATGTTTGTAAATAACGTAATATTGTCATTTTACATAACAATGAAAAGAAACGATTACGTGTGTTATTTGGAGTTTATGAGGTTACACATAATAGCGGCACGCACCTCCGAAGTTGTTTGCAGTCCATTATTAATGAAAAGAAGAATTTTAATAAAAATGTTTAAGAAGAGTGAGGGTGGATTTCCTTTTGTGATTACATGCCAAACGGTTCTATAAACGTTTGATTAAAATAAAAACAAGGACGGATCCCACCCGTCTATAAATCTAAGAAGAAGAAGCTGACGTCATCGCATGCGACATTGCACCCCAGTAAGTACAAACCTGAATCTTCAGAAATGGTTTTGTCCTATAAAACAAACAAAAAAAAATACTACAGAATGTTACGTTATAAAGTTACTGATTGCAGTTTTAGGACTTAATGGCAGTAGGACTGTGCCACGAATGATTGAAGACATTTAAACACGTTTGTAACATGTTTTTTTTTTTTTTTTTTGCCGGTAGAAATTCGCGGGAAGCTAGCTACATTAGCCTCTTGGAGCCCAGAGAGTTCACCTGAACCTGCACTTAATACATTTAATTAGCCATGATAGAGTCACAGAATTGTCTATAGTCATGCTTGTTGTAAAATTTGAGGGTTGCTATAAACACCAGTGCCCCTAGGCTGTAATGATCCTTAAAGTTTTGTCTACGAGTCCCTGTCTGACTACACTGATTGCAGCTAGGTCATGTACTTGAATTAAAAACGAACTTGGGTCATTGCAGGCAAAGTTCTCTCCACCTGTCTACGTTGTAATAAATAACTTCTGAAATCTGAACATTTCTTTTGTTGTTTTTTTTTATGTCAACAGGTTCTTCTTTGATCTCATCATCTCACAAATATATTTCTGCTCCTTCATAGCACCCACAAAAGGCACTTTTAAGAGCCACGTCTGTCAAATCTGTTTGTCATCTTTGTGTCCTTAATTTGTCTATTGTTCTTCATTTAATTTGTCTACAGTTTTGTTTGTTTTTTCCATTGTTTTTTAAAAATATGACACACTCCAAATTCAGGCCGTGCACACAGTGCCTAACACCCAATCAGGCAAACAGAAAAACCTGTTTTGTCTGCCACCAGAGTCTTTCCACCAAAAAAAAATTAAAAGAAAAGGCTCAGACATTCAATGATCAGTGGAGGGAAACGGTTTTAAAAAACATAAACGTTTCTCGGATCATTGATTCTGCACAAATTGCAGTAAGTAGAACATTTTAGACTGAAAAAGTTCTGTTAATGAGCAAAGTGATGAAAAACAACTACTCTAGTGGGATAGTGGGTTTAAGTAATTTATAACATGTTCTTATCAATTGCAGGTGAGTAAACTTCATGCTTTAAGCTATAAGGCAATTTTATTCTTTGCAAAAGAAGAAAAGTCTTCAAACAAGTGGGTAGCACATGTAATTAGTCATTTGGAGCCCACTGCTACTACAAATAATTTTCTTCAGAAGACGCAGCGGGCTTATGAATTTCTAGTTAGTTCTAGAAATTCTTGCACGTCTGATCGGCAGGAATTTGAAATGAAATCCAGCCATTGTACGGCAGACCGAGTAAAAGAAGAAAGGAACACATCGAGCTCCATCAACACATTGCACCTTAGAACTATCTATGCGGAGCTGTGATGCTTCTGAAATATTTTGTATGGTTTATAATACATTATGGAAGATCAGGTCTGAAACAGGTTTCTCTTCAAGGTACTTCAGTCTAAAAAGCTTTATTTAGACTGTTTCACGTTGGATCATTTAAGGAAATGTAGCCAGCAACATTCAGTACTTAAAAAAAGGACTTCTTTGGTATTGACAAATCAGATCTGGAATATATATAAATCAAGATATAAATATAAATGATTTATATGTAAATTACAGGTTTAGTTCTTGTCAGTTGATCTGGACATTAAAATGCATTTTATCATGCGCTTCATCAGTAACTTCACTTAAAGTTGCCGTGTTAAAAAGTAATTGTACTGCATTTGAAAGCAATTTTTGTCGAGGAGTGGTATTGAGGAGGTGGTGAGGCAGACGCTGGAGACCCAGGTAAGGTGAGTGGTTGATATTTAATAAGAAATGTCCAAAACACACACAGTTGACAAACAGGTAAGTCCGCAGCCAAGCAGCACGGCTGAGTGGAAACCAGGGCTCACACCGGTAGCAACTGGTCATACAGGCGGAACACAACAATGGAAACTGACGGACTAGACGATGACCCGACCAGGAACAAAGGACACGGGAGGGATTAAATACACGGAGGGTAATCATGGGAACGAGACACACCTGGGAGCAATCAAGGGGAAAACAGGACAACAAGGAGACTCAGGACACAGGAAACTCAAAGTAAACAACAGAGAAACACAGATCATGACAATTTTATTATAGCATTTCACAAATACAATCTGGATTGACAACATATATGACACAAAAAAGGTGATGTTGAAATTATAGCTTCTTGGCATAAAAAACTTCCAAGTAGTTATATTGGAATTAAGTTATATTTATAACTTTTTTAAGACTATACTTTGTACATCCACATCAACCTTAAAAAAACACTCAAAAAAAATGTGTACAGTGCCATGTTTAAAGGATTTAAGACGTTAGGTCACCTTTTACAAACCAAAATGTACAAACAATACTTCAAAAGTATTTAGCAACTTTCAGTGTGCATAAAGATAATTTTAACGTTGCTGTTTATCTCAATCGTGCCATTGGATAGTTTTTGCAATGTCTAATGGGTGCCCTCTAAACAGGTCTTCCTGGACTGCATTTAATTAAAGAATTAATTGTACGCAAGCAAACATAACATTTTTGTCGTCATTCTGCCAGAACATGAAAGTTTATTGCAATCATAATTTAATTGTAGCGTTCTGATATGACCCGACATTAGTCTCCAAGCTTGTTACTGTGCTGATAAAAGTAAAACTTACAGTTTGGTTGACATGATTTTATTTCCGAATCCATAGTTTGTTTTGCTTTCACAGTCATTTGAAGTTATATAAGACAGTGGTCAGACAGGAAAGTGAGTAATAAGAGAAAGGAAACTGCGCAACACAGGTCATCAGGCCTGGACTGAGGCCTCCATGCATGGTTTGTATTTTTCCACCACAGCACCCCAACTTTTCTTGTTTTAAGTTGGTTAAAATTAACAAAATTGTATTTGCTAAATTCCAAAAAAACATAAGAACATTTTTTTTTTTTTTTTAGAGTTTTTATAACGTTCTTCAAATTCAGCAATTTATATACTTTTGGTTATTAGACCTTTTCAAATGAAAAACAAGCTTATTTAACATATTGAAAACCATAACAGAAAAGTATTGGGTAAAGTAACATTTTATTAGCAAAATATTACAAAAAACATTTTTTTTTTGTGCTTCTGGGCTGAGGGACAGATGTGGGCAGATTGTCTCCCTCCAGCAGTCAATGATGAACATTGGTTTTTGGACGAGCTCTTTGTGAGCTATTTCATCAAGGATTGTAGGGAGACTTTCAGGAGTGATTCTTTTTCTACAGCCATAATTGTCAAGAACTTCCACGAGATCATCAAGGTCAACAGCAGAAAAATTCTTAACTGCCTCTCTCAAAACTTCACATTCCTGGCTGCTCACAAACTGTAGAAAATGTACCTTAAGATCGCTATAAACATTATTGAAAAGCACTTGTTCAAGAAAAGGGATTGCAATTTTATTTGGAAAATACCGACAGTCTTGGTAACCTTTCAAAAGGATTCGTCCAACTGCCTTCCATTTCTCAGCTGGAAAGTCATGGCGGATGAAAGGCACTTTCACTGATGTACCAAGGGTGCATCGCTCATAGAATTCATTCCAGAAGCAAGTGAGTACATCTCTCAGTATTCCTGAGCCAGTGCCTGCTTCTTCTGTGTTGTCTGGAAGTATGCGCTTTACCTTCAGTGTTTTTCTCATAATCTCTTCATCAGAGAAAGCAGTAATAAGGTCATGTAAAGTGTCAGCATAGCGTGCAGTGATCATTATTGCATCTTCTGGATTTGCTGGACTGGGGGGAACAACAAAACCCTCATAGATTAATGTGTCGTCTGTATCTTCCTCAGCATCAAGAATTGGTCCAAAAGTAATTTCTGAATCACCAAAAAGTTCTGAACTCTGTTGGACTTCAACAGAATTCCTCCTGACTTCCACCACCTGCAATGGATTAAATTCGCTGCTACTGCTTTCCAAAACAAACACAACTTCAGATGCGTCACTGTTATCTTCTTCTGCATCTTTTGGTTTTGTTGCAATGTAGAAGCGCAACATTGACAGTCTCACTGCTTCATACATTTTGCCAATATTTAGGCCGGTGTCTTCAGTAAGAAGGTTCTGTTTAAAGTCCCAAACCTCAAACTCAAAATCTGTTTCAGATCCCTTAGGAGATGTGCCATCAGGGAAAAAAAAGTGTCTTTCCTTCTTGAAGAATGTCTTTTAATCCAGAATCAGTGGCCATTTGAATTTTTCTAGTGCCACCTCCCTGTTTTGCTCTCACCTGTTTGGTAGTTTTTCCATCACTATGTATCCATCCAATCTCAACATTTTGTGTTCCTTTTGGCTTCTTTTTCTGTCTTGTACTTTCATGTGTCGTGGTCTCCTGTGGACTTTCCTTTCTGTTCTTCCTTTTGTCACGAAGCTTTTGAAGAAGTCCTTGTTTTCTTTTGGACAATGGCTGTTTGCTTTTGCAGTAGTTTAAAACAGCAATTCTGTCTCCATATGAAGGTAAGTAGTTTTCAAGTGTTGCATCGTCCATGAGACCTACGACATCACAGTCAGTCTGCACACAAACAGATGAGAAAGGACAATTATTTACTCTGCAAATCAACGTCAAAGTTACCTTTAAGATTGTACCCTTACGTCCCTGTTTAAAGCGATTTACTGTTTGGGAAGAATTACAATAATAGCAGCATCAAATGTTCAACCTCTATTTTAGTGAAAAAGAGGAAGCACTGGATTGGTTAGCATGCAAGTATAAAAACACAGATTCATAAATATACAGTCTACTTAAGGTAAAAGGTATCAGGCATAAAAACACACAAGGAAATATTAACAGTTCCTTTTTTATTACAAAAATTAAATATCACATTAAGTTTGATTTAGTCAAATGAAGCCTATCATTTCTGCACCTGAGCGATAAATGTGCTGATAGTTTAGTTCAGGGATTGAGATGTAATTTCAGTCCTGAGCTGACACATCACACATTGCAGGAAAATGATTTCGTGAATCTCATAATGTAACTTTTTCCAACATCGTAACACAAACATATGATATACATAAATAAAATAGCACAGATAGGCACATTAGTTGGTGTTGGTAAATATAATGATCAGATCTACAACCAGCCGTAGATCTGTGGCTGTATGACATTTTCCTTTTAAATATATGCATATATAAACGTTTATGTCACTTTATACTATAGTTTCTGTCCTCTACTGAACTAAGTTACACAGTTTAACACAGCAGACATCTTATTTAGAAGGTGGCTGACATACAGCTAACCTTAGTTTTATTGTAAAACATTCAAACAGAAGAGCAATAAAATAAACACACCAAATACTTTCGAGACAATTCCAGCAATCAACAGTTGTTACATCCTTTATTCATCTGTGTGATTTAACATTGTAAATCACGCTTATTCCTTTAACCGCCTAAGCTAACAAACATGCTAACAACTAGCCATAACCGTTCGGCTTTAGACACCAAACTATCTCATTTGATTTACTCACCTTTTGTTCTTCCATTAGTGCAATGGACGCTTCTGGTACTCTTTTGGCACGTAAAAAGTCGTTTAAATCACACATTTTATCCATAACATTCGCTGTCCGCCACAACTCGCGTCTGTGTGGTTGCTGCTGGCGCCCATCAGTCAGAATTCAGACTTTTTTTTTTTTTTCTGGGCCACAGAATTTTTTTTTTTTTGTGCCACTGTGCACTGATTCTTTTTTTTTTTTTTTTTACCTTTTCTTAGCCACTGAAAAAAAAAGTTTCTGACATTTTTTTTTCCAGTGGCCCTAATCCTCTTCCGTAGGAGAGAACTTTGCCTGCAATGACCCAAGTTCGTTTTTAATTCAAGTACATGACCTAGCTGCAATCAGTGTAGTCAGACAGGGACTCGTAGACAAAACTTTAAGGATCATTACAGCCTAGGGGCACTGGTGTTTATAGCAACCCTCAAATTTTACAACAAGCATGACTATAGACAATTCTGTGACTCTATCATGGCTAATTAAATGTATTAAGTGCAGGTTCAGGTGAACTCTCTGGGCTCCAAGAGGCTAATGTAGCTAGCTTCCCGCGAATTTCTACCGGCAAAAAAAAAAAAACATGTTACAAACGTGTTTAAATGTCTTCAATCATTCGTGGCACAGTCCTACTGCCATTAAGTCCTAAAACTGCAATCAGTAACTTTATAACGTAACATTGTGTAGTATTTTTTTTTGTTTGTTTTATAGGACAAAACCATTTCTGAAGATTCAGGTTTGTACTTACTGGGGTGCAATGTCGCATGCGATGACGTCAGCTTCTTCTTCTTAGATTTATGGACGGGTGGGATCCGTCCTTATTTTTATTTTAATCAAACGTTTATAGAACCGTTTGGCATGTAATCGCAAAAGAAAATCCACCCTCACTCTTCCTAAACATTTTTATTAAAATTCTTATTTTCATTAATAATGGACTGCAAACAACTTCGGAGGTGCGTGCCGCTATTATGTGTAACCTCATAAACTCCAAATAACACACGTAATCGTTTCTTTTCCATTGTTATGTAAAATGACAATATTACGTTATTTACAAACATCAATTTACGATGACATCAGTGAAACTGGTGTAATTCTACCATATTAAAATATTCGTGTCTGTTGTCAAAAAATAAGCAGAAATGAAGTTAAAATCGCGGCTTCAGCGAACCGGAGGATCTATTAAAACTGAAGTAAAATTAATTAAATTGTTAAAAACCTACAAATAAATCAGCTATGCACGAATTGTGTGCCTTTTACAAAAATAGAATAGACTCGTCATCTTATTTGTTCCTAGATCGTCGGTTTTGGACGCTTAGGGAGCGTTCAATGAGAGAACCCTTCTCGTCAATTATTGACGCGAAGGGTTACCCGATGCGTCAACATGTTGTGACGGTGCGGTACGAGATTGGAGGAGTTAGGCTAACCCGAAACAGTCGGACACACTGTTGAAGTATTCCACACTTTTCGGTTTATTTCTCCAAATGCTAACATTATAATCTCATACATGAGAAACATAACGGAAGGCAACCACCCGCACCTCGCCATCACCGATCACGACAAGAGGGAGAGTTCTTACTCTGTCCAACCGCACTACAATGCAAAAAGGGAATAAGCGCCCCCTTGTGGTGACACACACTAAGCAATATAGTGACTTGTTACAATGTGACGCTGAGGGAACCTGCCCAAGCGTCAATATATGACGAGTCGGGAGTGAGAATGTGTTGCATCTACACAAGGAGGAGGCAATTAAGCCATTTTATTCCAGTGTTTTGTACCTGTGGCACATCTAAAAACTGCAGGACAGTGGCCCTTATTTTACTTTTACATTTTGTAAAACATAGTTATTTTTAAAATTGAGTGCGCAAAGGCACTGATATATTTAGTCTGTTTTTGTTCTTTGCTTTTTTTTTTTTTTAGTTCTTAGATTGTATAACTTTTTATAGACTTTATAGTCTATGTGCAGTTTTCAGCAAACCAATATTAAGCATCAAATGTCAGGAAATCCTCCTTTGCAGAATGAATGACACAGCAAAAAAACACATTTAGCCCATTTTATTATTGACTGAACCATATCTCAGCCGTATAATTCATTAACTCTGGCCAAATAAGCACTTCACAGTTGTGTTTCAATCAAGGCGTCTCCGCACTTTGTGGAGTCACAGTGACAACAATTTTCCCCATGTTTCTGTTGGCTTCCATGTGTCTGTGAGCCTCCACGATGTCCTCCAGCTTATATGTGCTGTCGATCACTGGCCTCAAGGTGGCAGGCTGCTCCGAGAAACACGGCAACGCCCTGTCCGCAAAGGCTCTGACCAGGTCCGCCTTGTACTGTGGAGGACACATACGAATAAATTACATTATAGTGACTTACACAGGAAGTGGTTCATATGTAACACCCAAAATTTGCAAATTTCGGAACATCGGACACCAGGAAGGGACAGGAAACTTTCACCCTTGCGCAACAGATGTGGCTGCAGTGCAAGGAATGAAAGGAGCAGCTGAGATGTTTCTCACCTGAAGGCTGCGAGAGCGGAGGAGGCTGCAGAGTAAGCTGCCTCGCTTGGACAGCATCTTGCCCAGCAGGTCTCCCTCCACTGTCCTGCCTCCCATGGTGCCGTACAGCACCCATCTGCCGTCCACAGCCAGGGAGCTCACGTTCTTCTCCCAGTTACTCCCACCGATGCAGTCGAGGATCACATCCGCTCCTTTTCCTGCCAAATTACCACAAGATACTGCCATCTTTGTTTCTATATCAACCGGCTCCACTTAAGGATAACCAGCAGCGCCCTCCTCTAAATGGCGGCCAAACTACAACACTAAAAGACAGTTGAAGCGGATGTTATTAGTTAATCGACTGGAATTCATTTTAATCAAATAAACCATAAAATTTACAATTAATCATAGGTTGATTCATTTATTTGCATCAAATTGATGGCAAATTAAAACACAAGGAAATTTACATTACACTGGAAAACAATTCTGCCAGACTTTAAGAGCCATTTGCAGAGTCACATTTACCTCCTGTGAAGTCATGGACTCCCTGAACAAAGCTCTCCTCCTTGTAGTTGTATCCAGCCGCTGCGCCCAGCTTCTCGGCCAGTTGCAGTTTCTCTCGGCTCCCCGCTGTCACGACGGGCACGGCGCCGAACAGACGGGCCAGCTGGACGGCAGCCGTTCCCACACCGCTGGCTCCAGCGTGAACCAGCACCACCTCACCCTGCTTCACCTGCGCTGAGGTGGAAAACAGAAGATGGGACGCAGGGAATTGAGGAAATTTTTTTTTTCTTTCTTAACTCATTCAAAAAGTGTGAAATTACAAGCTGGGTATATAAACTTCAAGAATACAAAATCTTACACAGTATTTTTTGGTCTAGTTTCAAGGGTAAGTGTTTTAGTACTTAACATTATTTCTCTAATAACAAAGGAATACATGTCTTGTGATAAGTGAAACAATCTAGCACTTTTTTCATCAATATTAAGGATTTATTGACTAAAAATAAGCTCCTAAATCTCACAAAAAAAAGTTATTTGTACAATATTTGTACTAGAAACTAGACCAAAGTGACTGTGAGATTTTGTGTTTTTCCAGAGTATTTACAGTATTTTGTCAAGGCACCCATGCTCTTAGAAGCTTTTCTCATTTTGTGATGTTAAATCCTCAAACGTAACTGTATTTTCTCATGATTTTATGTGTGAGACCAACTCAACATAGTGCACAATTCAAAGCTATGTACTGCCAGCAGAACAACCATAGAGCCAGAGCTGTTTATTGGTTTTGATCCAAAAGTATGAGTTAGAATAGTCTAGTTACAATCCTGACCACTTACATACCACTTTGTGTTGGTCTTTCACACTGAAGTGGTGAAAAAGTTCAACAACTGAAGTACAAATATTTTTTGTAAGGTTCTGTGCTTCACCCTGTGTCAGTCCGTGTTATCTAATCACATTAATGTCACTGTCAGTGTACCTATGAAAACCAGCAGCTGGAAAGCGGTGAGCCAAGCCTCTGGGATGGCAGCGGCCTGACAGAACGTGAGGTTGTCGGGCACCGGTATTAAAAGCTCCTCGGGAACAGAAACATATTCAGCATATCCTCCTCCAGCCAGCAGAGCCATCACCCTGTCGTCTGGTTTCCAGTTCCCCTTCACACCTTGACCCAGACCGTCCACCGTTCCAGCGACCTCCAGACCGATTATGTCACTCTCACCCGCAGGAGGAGGATACAAACCTCTTCTCTGCAGAAGAAAAACATGATAAGGTTCTAAAATCTCCTTCAATCCAAACCACAGATTCCTGCTCTTGAACGTGCCTCTAATTTGGCTAAACCTGTAACAAGTCGGCCCTGTTGAGGGCAGCTGCGTGGACTTTAATTAGGACCTCTCCGTCTTTAGGCGTAGGTCTGGGGATGGAGCGCAGCACCAGATTCTCTGGTCCTCCAGGGACATCAATACAAACTGCCCGCATCATCTTTGCAAAGCTCGAGCAACTCTTATTCCAGCTCTACAAAACACAGCAAACAAGCAATTCAATTAGACGTGATAGTCAGGCTTTCATTTTTACACAGATCCTTCATCTGTGTACATATTTGCATAATAATTGTTATAGATTTTCATCCACTTACTGTGTTGCAGGTTTTTCTTAGCATAAAAATTCCAGTTTGAAGAAAGTGAGGCATTTTATAATCTCGGGATGTAATGTGATAAAAGTAATAATAAAGTGTTGGAGGGGAAAAAATGAAGAGATAAAATGAACATTAAAAATGACATGCAGTCAAATTATATTAAAAAGTAAACAGAAGTATGATTTAGAAGTGATCAACTAAAAGTGAGAATTTAAATGGCAGCCCCTTCTAGAAGTCTGATAAATAAAAGGGAGGATGCGTGAGTGGTTTTTTGAACGCTTCTGCTTCCCGTACAGAATAGTGAGCGGCGGGGATGGCAGAGACAGCGAATAACGAAACTATAAAGCAGAAGAAAGAAATGAATGAACCAAGTGTAGAAACGCAGAAGAGACAAAAAAAAACACAAAAACTGTAGTAATTTAGTTTTGAAATGACACGGTTACTATAGGTTAATACGCAGTGCGCATGCGCTGAAATGAAAACAGTTTCAAGTGTTTTTGATTAAAGCAATGCAGCGGGCAACTCTGGTTTAATAACCTAAGTTACTGAGCGGCGAAATGTACAGATAATCCATGCAAATCAACCAGAAGCCGGTCATTTCCGTGTTGAGGCAAAGAGCAACTAAATAATGAACTCACCAAGCAGCGATGGAAACAATTAATTCGCTCTGAAGAGACTCCTTTGGGAAGTTTTGTGGCGCAATGTTTGAGCTGGAGTCCAGTTCGACGCAGTTCCGACCACCCTCCTCCAGGGGGCGACAGTGTAACTAACCTACCCACACAGGCGTTAAAGGAACATTTCAATGAAATGTAGCTTTCTGCCTTGAACAGGTGGTTCGTACATATTTTAGGAAGGATATTGGGGGGTGAAAAATCTAATTTAATAATAGATAATCCTGCTGTATTGTTTCTAAAGGTAAATATGGGGGGGAAAACTTGAAGAGTTATATAAAAATGTCAATTTTAAATAGCAAAACACAAACTTATCCATATTTTCAATATTTATTAGTTATTCATAACCCTCAAACTTTTTCACATTTTGTCCCATAGCAACAGCAAACTTCTCTGTATTTTATTTTGATTCTATACAGTGAATTATCATGTTAGATATTGTGAGGTAAGGACCCTTCTGACCTCAGACTTGGAGCTCAAAAGACCTCTACGGATAAATGATCAAAATACCAGTGTTAAAATGCAAAATGCTTGTCAGTGATAATAAATAGGGTTAATAACTATTGTTATGTTGATTATTGGCAAGAGTATCAAAACAAATCTTAATCCCATGTTCAACAAAATGTAACTAAAAGCATTTTTTTAAAGTGATACTTCTTTCACATTGATTGATCCTCATTTGAGAACTTCCAACCTATTTATTTTATTTATTTTTTTATTAGAAACAAACTTTTGTTGTTGAACAAAATTATGCTTAATCTAAGTCTTCCCGAGCTGTGAATATTTTTGCACTTCACTGTTTATTAGAATTGCACATTGTTAACTTTATTTAGTTGAGGTAAAAAATAGCTTTGTTGGTTTTTGTGGCAGCTGAAATTCCCTCTGTTGCCGAGAAACATCTAAAAGAAAGATGAGGAGATGACCCTCCTCATGACGTCATAAATGTGTAGATCATCTGTTTATGACATCACAGCTATTGGATGCATCTCCCAGAATGTCAGAGCTATGTTATTCTGTCTGATTCAGGCACGCAAGGAGCAAGTTTCACTTCTTTGATCCCAAAATACGTCCAAGTATTTGGAAAGAGCTGAGACGACCGTTTGAATTATCAGAATATAAACGCTGAAAACATGGAAAAGCAACGTAGCTGCAGCCTGGGCAAAGACTGGAAAATGAGAGGAAACAACCCCAGTGATTTGTGGGCACGGCGTAAAAACCTCAGGTATGACATCCTCGCTCGATACAGAGGAATCACAAAGTTGATCACAGAGGAGGAAGGTCAGCTATTTGAAGTGGCTGACGTTGTCTCAAGTCAGCTAAATATGGCTGCGATATTAAAGCAGTTCAATAAGATTACAAGCGTCAGGATCCAGCACAGAAGCCCGGCTGCCATTCCCAGCAAGGATTCGTTTGGTTTGTGGGCTTTGCGTAAAAAATGCAGGGATGAACTTCTTGCACGTTTTCGGAAGGTTCCCAAATCAGTGATGGAAGACGAATCCATAGACTGCACTGAGGACAGAAAACTGGTAAGTGTGCAGTCTCTGAAAAATCAAGGTGGGACCCCCGGCAGGGATTCTTCTGGCTTGTCGAAAAGACAGGAGCTACACTGGTCCAGAATGGTTGATTCAAACCAACAGAAATATGGAAGCAACTCTGTGAAAAAGTCCAACACCAGATTCAGTGGTTGGCATCAAAGAAATGAGGGCTTCAACAGCGAAAAGAGTTTCCCCCAGGTACAAAGTCAGAGAAAATATCCTGGGAAGAACAGGGCCACTGCTCCGAAGGATAAAAGACCCAACTTCAGACAGCAAACTACAAACTTTTATCAATGCAATCCTAGTAACGACTTTGCAAATGGCCAGAGTAACCACTTCAAAAGACCGCTGTTGAACCAAAGACAGTTTCCACAACAGGAACAGAGAGGACATTATCACTCATCGAACCAGACAAGGTCCAGAGGAAATATGTTGCAGTCAACAGACCAGGGGTCCAACAGCTTTCCTGGTCCACAAAGGTCTGGAGGACAAAGTGGAAACAGGAATGTCCAAAATTTTAGGACATCAGAAGTTGAAAGACGAAATCTTTCAGCTCCGCCTAACAACAGAAATGCAAATATCATTTCTGTCAACAGGTTTTTTGAGTTCCAAAGTTTCAGGGCACAACAAGAAACTTGGAAAAATCAAAACTGTGGAAGATATTATTGAGCTCTGTGGTAAACATACACAAGATAAAAAACTGAATTCAACCAAAAAAGTCCAAAAAGAAAAAAAGCACCGATGTTCAGTTCAGTTCTTTTTGAGTTCAGGTCAGTTCTTTTTGAAAGATGTTTTTCTTTTCACGCAATTTTGTTACTTGAAAAACCAAACAAAAAATACATAAAAATGACACAAAAAAAATAAAGCTAAAAATCTGAGCTAAGTTTTCTCTTAAAATTATTCTCTCCTTTATCTAAAAAAATTAAGCAGAACAAAAAAGCTGAACTAGTACAAAAATCTTCTCTGCTGTGGCCTTTAGCAGTTTATGTTTCTGTCTTCTAATTTTTTTTAATTTTGCCTTACTTTACTTTGAAACCACTATTTAGTTTCAGTAAACACTGAATCTATTCAAAAAAGTTGAATTTACCTCTGTTGCTAAAAAAACATATTGGCCTATGAGGTCACAGAGGCCAGTGAGGTCACAGGGGTCTGTGAGGTCACAGAGGCCTATGAGGTCAGAGGTCACATAGGTCTGTGAGGTCACAGAGGTCTGTGAGGTCACAGGGGTCTGTGAGGTCACAGAAGTCTTAGGTCACATAGGTCTGTGAGGTCACAGAGGTCTGTGAGGTCACAGAAGTCTGAGGTCACATAGGTATGTGAGGTCACAGGGGTCTGTGAGGTCACATGGGTCTGTGAGGTCACAGAGGTCACAGAGGCCAGTGAGGTCACAGAGGCCTATGAGGTCACAGGGGTCTGTGAGGTCACATGGGTCTGTGAGGTCACAGAGGTCACAGAGGCCAGTGAGGTCACAGAGGCCTATGAGGTCACAGGGGTCTGTGAGGTCACAGAGGTCACATAGGTCTGTGAGGTCACATAGGTCTATGAGGTCACATAGGTCTATGAGGTCACATACGTCTGTGAGGCCTATAACCTTTGTATCTTGTGACTATGAAGTCATAGGCTTCAGTGACTTCAGTCACCAAGGCCTATGAAGTCTTTGTGTTGGGACATTTGTAGGCCATATGTTGGAGAACCTTTTGTATAGTGGCTCTCAGTCCACTCCTTGTGAAGCTTACCCAAATCATTAAAGGATTTTGCTACGAAGTCTGGTCAAAATTATCTATAACCTATTTCATCAGTTATCCCTGTTTCGGGTGGAGCTTTTCCCACTTTGCTTTTCCCTTCCACTTAACTTTCTATGAATATATTGTTTTATTTATTTATTTTTTTTACAACATCCTCATTTTCGGGGACAAAATTTGGGCGTTCTATAAAGTGAATATTATTGTCACTTTCAGGACATACCAATATGAATAAATCAAAACATTTCCTAGCACTATTTTTTTTTTCAACCTGAAATCAAATAAACCTTTTAGACAATCTTTAAGGACAAGGACTGAGTTGGCATAAACAATAAATGGATGGCTCTCCATCCATTGTTCTAGACATAATCATAAATGTTTCATGGATTAATGTAATTCATGTATTTATGCGCAATTCATGTGTTAATCTGGAAAATATTTCTGTTAATTTCTTCTCAAACATACAGTACAATGTCACCATGTAAACACAAAGAGCAGATACTGTTTAATGAAAAATGCACACAATCGAGAAAGACAACATTTACTTCTTAGCAATAAGGAAAGTAAAACTAGGAAAAATGGAAACTGTTTTCTTTTTTCAGTTCTTGGAGACGATGGAACAATTATATAGTGGACTTGTGCAGAAGGGAGCATTGAAATAAGAGTCCTGAACAGAAGGGGGCGCTACGGCTCCAGAATAAACTAAAAACGTTGGATAAACAGTACAGCAGCACCTGCAGAATGCTTCAAAGACAGAAACAATCATACAGAGGAGATTAACGGTAAAATTCAGATGACGGAGGTCAACGTGACAGAGTTCCTGATGAGGGAAAAAAAAATTGTGACATGCTGTAAGGTTAAAAAAAAAGAAAGTTAATTTTACACAAAACTGACCTTTTGAGCAAACTCCTGTATTATCTACATCCAACAGTTATAATTTACATACTGGAGAATAAATTTAAACGATATCGCCAGCTTTCTTTATGGCCGTTAAAGCTCTGTGCACAGGAACCTCCATCAGCAGGTTGCAGTTTTTCTTCCACTTCGGAGAGTCGGGAAGCAGTTCGTCTGCAAAAACGCACATGTATAAAAGACTTTACAATAAGCTTACAAAAACAATTTACTTTAGTCCAAGTAAGAGAATATAAAAAGTTACATGTGCAATAGTAATAAATATAAAATGCCAGGATATCTTAGATCTAAAGACATATTACAAAGTACTCATCAGGTCTGAATTCTGGGTGTAGCCATGAATCCAGACCTGAACCTTCATGGACACATAAAAACAATTACAAAGTCAGTCTTATATCTCCTGAAGAACAGTTCTAGGATTAAAGGACTAACATTCCAACAAGAAATCTTGAGATCTCACGTTCTCTAAAACTACGAAAACAGTTCCAAAGTCCTTCCACTGGCTCCCTGTAGCACAGAGAATAGGCTTGAAAATATTTGTGTTAGTTTATAAAAATCACTGTATCACTCAGCACCAAAATACATCAAAGATATGTTATCATATCATCCATCCAGCCCAGTCAGGTTTTCTGATTCAAGTCAACCCCCAGAATCAGAGGTTAAATAATTACATTGCAACTAAAGGAAAAATGTATTAAACAATGGGATGTTTATCACAGTGTACAATAACCTTACCTTCGCAGTCCAGGTGGACTCGAGTAGGGAGACACCTGGTGTGGTCGGTGTACTCCAACGTGCAGAGCAAGGGTGTCTTCTCCTTGGGCACAGTGAACATCAGCACCAGTATCGAACACAACAGATTGCTTTCCATCACTTCAGCAGACTTATGCTGCTCCTGTAGCATAAGCAAGAGGAAAATATCAGCATACTCATTCAGAACCAGAAGTTTCACCTCTTCTATTATTGTGACTAAGGCTCTTCAATGGGCTCTTAAAGGTGTACGCACCACTATTAAAAAAACAAACAGGTTTTTGTATGTTAGAAAAGTAAACCATGACAAATCTGTGAGCGGTTAAGGTCAAAATACCTACGTGTGCTCACCGATAAATAAATAGTCTACTTGACCAACATTTGGTCAACTTAGTGTTGCCAACCACAACACTAGGAGAGTGTGGACAATTTCTAACAAATGCTGGTTGTGTTCAACATGAAACAATTCTCTGTATTCTTCACATCTGGGTGAGGAAGCAGGAAAGAGGCCTTTTCTGAAATAGAAATGATCCAATTCACTCCAACATTTCTCTTATTCCGGAATGGCTGTAGACTGTAAGACCTTTTCTCATATGGGCCAAAATCATCAAAACATCAAATTTTTACAAAAACTAAGACTTAGCATTTGCTCTAATGGTCCCTGCCCTTCACTTTGATCATCCTTGGATTAGAGTAGAGCAAGGTTTGTGTTTTGGAGGAAAATTCCAATATTCATAGTCAAAGTTAAACACAAATACACCAAAAGAACTATAATGTGAAACATAGTGGTGGAATGATCTGACTATTTTCTTGAAGAAGAAATAGTTATGAAAACTTTATGCCACAGCTTAAAAGGTATGCATGAAGCCAAAGTATTCAGTACAATATTATTTTTAAATAAATCTGGCACCTTCACAAACTTCAGCTGCTGCCTGCGGCCTGCAAACGCATTGAGATGCTGGCTGACTGTGGCCAGAAAAGCCCTGACGTCGGTTTGCAAGTCGCTCTGCTCAGCCAGGCTGTTCAGAGGAATGAAAGGCGGGATGTTGTGGCGGCTGATCCTAACGTTTGGCTTCAGGTTGAGCTCCAGGTTGTAGGTGTCCAAATATACACCCTCGTACTGGGTCGCCAGAGAGAAGCACATGCCTTTCCCTCTGTTTGTTGTGATGGCGTCATACCCACCTGGCGGCATCGGCAAATAAAGTCGGTGAATAAATAACAGCAATTAGGTAGCGAAAAAAATTTAAAAAATAAATTCATATGTTATCATTACCAATGAGGTTGTGAGCATGAAGAAGATCCGTCAGCTCAGAGTGTCTGGCCATCAGGTGGAACAACTCTGAGCTCTCCAAGTCTACGTCCATTTCCTCGTCTTCTCCATCTTCTCGCAATTTGTCTGCAGATGCTTTCAGTTTCTGGAGCTTCTGCAAGAGCGGGAGGCAAAAATAGACAGAATATTATTTACTCAAGGATGCTGTGGCTTAACTCTGAGGGTCAGGATTTGGGGGAGTTGAGGCTTGTGCTTTTTGCTTTGCGTCTCACTCAAAAAGTCTTATAATTTTCCATCTCTAAATTAAAGAAATTAGATTATTAATGGATGAAGGAGACAAAAAAAAACTGATCCACGCTTTTGTTTCAGGCCCAATATGCTGGCCAAAGAAAATTCTGTACATTCAAAATTTTTCAGCTACAAACCAGAATCAAAGAGGCAGCAAGAAAATATTACAGCGTAATTGTGTGCAATGTCTAAATACGTTTGTTTAAGAGCGCAGCATCGACTCAGAGCCTCGGAAGAAGCTTCACCTTGTGTATCTGCAGCTCTGCCTTCAGCTGGTCTCTCTGGGAGGTCAAGGCTTCAACTTTAGCCTTTAGCTCCTTCACTCGAGTCGGCTGCTGCGGGACCTGACTCCCCCGGCTCCGGGCCCGAACTTCCAGCAGACTCAGGTGGCTCAAAACACCTGGAGGCAGGAAACACTTTCACAAACCCCGAAATGAATTCAGCGACGGCTCACATGCTAGCGTCGCAAAAACAGAGTTATTTCAAGCTAACAATAAGTTAGCTTTCGGGTTCTGGCCTACCTCTGGTCGACGCTCCCTCCATGTTTGTCCACCTTTTTCCTAGTTAATTCAGCTACATCTAAATTAGCAACGGAAATATCCCGTACTCGTTGTTGTTTTTAATTTTCGCGGTTGTTGCGTGCGCACGCCGCCCTGACGTCAGAAACTGCCGGAAGAGAATCGACAGCAGTTTGCATCACATGGAGTAGAAGCTTAGCCTGGCTGTAGGTAAAAGGTGAACTCGCCGTTAATGTTTTCACTAGAGGAAATTAAAACAGGGAGGTCAACTTTCTGCAATATGTGGCCACTGCACTGATACTACAAACAGTTTGCATTTAACACATTTAGAGCCTTTGAATGTCACAACAAACATGTGTTTGTTGTGACATAGTGAATGTGACCCGGATGTCAGTGCTCCCTTCAACTAAAGGTGAGTCAGACTGGACGTTGTTTTTAAAACAAAATCAGAGTACACTTTTCTGATTTACTTTTGCTGTTCACATGTATTTGTTTTAAGTGAATATTTTAAGTAGTTGTGGTCTATTGAATGCATTTGGGAGTAATAAGCTTTACTGGGAACATCAAGCTTGTTGCAGCTGGTTGGTGAGCTTCTTAGATTTATTTAGCTATCACATATATTGTTAATAAGCATAAAGGTTGAAAAAGGTTTTGCACTTTTTAATACTTTAACATCCAAACAACTTTATTGTGTGGTTTGTGCACAGGTCAGTTTACTTGGCAGTCAAAAAATAGTAAGTCAGTGTGATGATAAAAATAATAAAACTTTTCTTTTTCTTTTTATTAAATCATTTTAAATTAATTAAAGTAAATATGACAAGGCTCAGTTTTCCATTATAATTGTATTATACCCTACGAAGAAGAATAATGTCCCCAATAGGAAGGTTTGAGGTATTTTTGAAGAGTATAGCCTGGTTGTTTTGTTTTTTTCCTCTAATAAAATTTAGACTTTGTGACAATGCAACAAAATCTGCATCATACTAGATAAAGTCTGTGATGCCATTTGGCCAAATACTCGGTTCACAGTGAAAATAAGTTAAACTAATAAGTTGGCAAATAGGTTCTGAGTCAGCTAATGGCATGACTAAATTAATGCTAAGAATGGTTAAAATTTGAGAGGTTTGAAATTTGATCAGAGTGTTACAGGCATTTTTTTTTGTTGTTGTTGTCATTTTGCATTTTCAGAAACATGACCGAGTGAGCGCTCTTGGAAGCAAACTATCTTTGAGGTATTTCTCTTCGGTAACCTTGCCAACACGAATTTAGGCACTTCGGAGTAAGTAAACGAAAGTTTTTTGGGTTTTTTAAAATTTGTAACCTTGGAAAAATCTCGTCTTTGTACGTATTTTTGTGGTTGGAAGACAGTTTAGCATTGGTGGCTTGTTTTTTTTTATTTTTATTTTTTTGTTGGTAAATTGTACAGCAGTGTATTTATTTATTTTTGGCGTAGCGGTAAGAGCACTGTACTAGCTAGCTGAATGGTTGCCATGGGAGATTAAAGGATTTCTCAAACATGCTAGAAAGAATCAAAAGCAACACTCCAGGTTTATTTCTGACGAGGGAATGAAATTATAACATGATGTAAAGCTAAAAAAAGAGTCAATTTTACATAGTATTGCCCCTTTAAGAAGAGAAAAGTGTCAAACTACTTTTAGTCACATATTGTATTGTGAGGTCAGCACAAAAAAATGAGAAATTTATGTTTTTTTCTTTTACTTAAAGCTGTCCTTTGGCTCCCTTGTAGGGCATCAGGAGCCATTCTGATTGTCAATTTTATATTTATACTAGACAGTTTAAAAACATAAAGTTGCTTTTGACCCTCCTAGTTAATTTAGAGCTAAACAAAATGAAAGCTTCCAGCTTTCTCAGATGACAGTCTCAAGGATCTGCTGTAACCTCGTCTATAACAGACTGCAGTGTTCGTATAGTGTTGATAAGCTAATTAAATCACAACAAAACCAATTTTTTATACAACATTTAAAGAAACCTTTTAAAACTGCAGTTATGTAGTTTTTTTTTTTTCCTGGAGATTTTTGGACCGACACAAACAAATTCAAAAAAAAACATCAGAAAAGAGGAGGAAAAATAATAATAAACAACACTTTGTATGGGGTTTAATTCAAGATTGTGAATATTATGTGTAGAGTTCAATGCTTACATGTTTAATTCTCATATTTCATGTTTTTTTTTTTTTACTAGGCTTTCTGGAGTCTTGTGACTGATGGGTGCAAAGAAAAGCATTTCTGATTTGCATGAAGGAGCAACACAAAGAGCCACTTGAACTCTCCTGCCCAGAAAGCAAACCAAGATGGACCCGTCCAATCAAAAGCACTTTTCAGCCGTGGACTACGTCGTGTTTGCCCTTCTCCTGGCCGCCTCCGTGGCCATCGGGCTGTACTACGCCCTGTCTGGCGGCCGCCAACGCACCACCCAGGAGTTCTTGATGGCAGACAGGAGCATGCGGTGTCTCCCCGTTTCGCTGTCGCTCATCGCCTCCTTCCAATCGGCCGTGGCCATCATCGGCGTCCCGGCCGAGATCTACACTCACGGCACCCAGTACTGGTTCATCGGCTGCGCTTACATTCTGGGGCTTTTAATTCCTGCTCATGTTTTCATTCCATTGTTATACAGGCTGAGGCTCTCCAGTGCTTACCAGGTGTGTAAAAATACAACAACAACAACAAAAAAACATGTCTGTTTACGTCAGCCGTCCATTTGCAACGAATCAGCGTTGTTGTTCTTGATTTGCAGTATCTGGAGCTACGGTTCAGCAAAGTAGTGCGGATATGTGGAACGTTAACGTTTATCTTTCAAATGGTGGGTGCATTCAAATACCTGTCAGCCATTCTGTTTTCTTGGTAAAACAACTTGTATAACATCACCCAAGACTTGTACGGGCCAAAATGGAAATCCAGCTGTGATGTAGTGAAGTTTTATGGAAATTCTTTTGTGATTCTGCAAAATGCAGGAACCATCCTTCAAACTTTAAGAACGTGAAGGGTCAGGTTTTTAACTCCTCTTAGAGCCGATGCGGCCACTCTAAGTTGCTCTGAGGTGTAAATACACTGCTCAAAAAAATAAAGGGAACACTCAAATAACACATCCTACATGGTCAGTTTGATTTCACAGAAGTTTGATTTACCTGGAGTTATATTGTGTTGTTTAAGTGTTCCCTTTATTTTTTTGAGCAGTGTATTTTGTTCAGGATTTGCTGTCATGTGTTGCCCTCTGATAGACCGACAACTATCCTCCCCAGCACACCCCCACCCCTCCCAAAAAAATTAGAAGAATGTGGCATGCATTTTTATTCCCTCCCACTCAGTCAATAAGCTGTCTTTACAGGCATTACAGTCGAAATTTTCTGTTTTTTAGTCCAGTTTTATTTGCAAAGAAGCTGAAGCAGTTTTTACTGGATCTCTAGGCAAAATCCAGTAAAATCTGTCCAGTCAGTGCAGGATAAAAAGCATAAAGAGTGTTTTGTGTATTTTACTGTTTTTTTTTCTCTCTTTAAAACACTCCAGTTTCTGATTTGTCTCTCAACTTGATTTAAGGTTATCTATATGGGTGTTTGTGTGTACACGCCTGCTTTTGCACTAAACGCAGGTATGAAAAGTTTTATGTTTTAATTCGATTCATTAAATCGGAGTTGGAAACGAATTCCAGGATGTTGCTGTGTTTTAATTTCAGCTACCGGATTTCAGCTTTGGGGAACAGTGCTGATAACCGGACTAGTGTGCACTTTATACACGACACTGGTGAGTTGACTTGAATGTCGAGAGAACTGACCGATGAGCACTCTCTGTCTGGAGCAACGATGTTAGCATGTTGAGCAGTTGTTCCTTTCAGTCAATTAACCAAATTATGCAAAAAAAAAAAACAACATTTCCTGTGTTTATAAAACAGCTGAAATGTGTCTGTTTTTGAGATTTCATGCTGTGACCGTGTCTGTGAAATAACACCCTTCATTCTTGGAAGACTTTATGTGGACATGACTACAGAACACTAACAAATTACTCTTATTGAGGTTTCAAAGATCTGAAAACATCTGAAAAACATTTCAGATTGACAGCTAAATGCGTCTTGCAGGGTTGAAAGAGGAGTAGCGAAGGAGGGAAACCGTAATTCTTACTCGGTTTGATTTTGTACAGAACAGTCCACACTGAACCTGGAAGATATTTTAAATATTCAAAATGAAACGCAACAACCGAAATGATAAATAAAATGGGGGAAAAACACACACACAACAGAAGCCATAAATAAAATGTATTGTGAACTCTGTAAACAAGTTTGACCTTCAAATTTCAATCTTGAGTATGGAAATTTTAAGCTCATTTTAATCCGTCATGTGATTAATTGCTTATTGCACCAGGCGTTTGCAGAAAAATCCTGGAAGCGGTTTGAAAACTGTTCCAAATCTTCCATTCTCATTTCTTGAGACTGTTGTGTTGCCATTTAGATTTGGCTGTTAGGTGTGACTGGATGTTTCCACTCGGCTCCTCGCAGGGTGGCCTGAAAGCGGTGATCTGGACGGACGTCTTCCAGACGCTGGTGATGTTCGCGGGCCAGATCGCCGTCATCATTGTGGGAGTGGAGCGGACCGGAGGAATGTCGGAGGTCTGGAGGAAAGTGATGGAGGGAAACCGCCTCTCTGGACTGAAGTGAGTTCAGTGAACGCTTAGGCCATAGAGCATTATTAAAATAAACGTCAACTAATTTGCTCATTGATTTTTTTTGTTAACTGGCGCATACAGACTAAAAAAGAGGCAGTTTGCTGAACAAACAACACACAATTAAGACAAAACCATACAAGGAATATACAAATTTTGCATTTAAGACACAAAAAAAAAAGCTTTTTGTCTGTAAATCATCTCTACCCAGGTTCCCCATGTGGCGTAGTTTTAGCTTCACCTGGTTCAAATTAAAAAATTCACCTGATAAGCATCTCTTTTTTTGCAGTCAATAATTGGTTACCCAAATTAATCAACAGATCACCCCTATGCTGCTGAATTGATAAGTTGGGAAGAAAGGGCCGAACTTTCACATGTTGAGGCTAGCAGTATTTTTGAGCAAAGTGAATTGTTGTGTATATTTTAAAATATACACAACTGTATAAAATAAGGTGAAGTGGTTAAATGAAAAATCTACAGAATGTGCCAAAAAAAACAACTTTAAAATCCGATTAATTGTCACTAACTAAACTTGAACTAAAATAGTCGTTAGTTGCAGGTCTAAACGAAATTCAGATTTTTAAATGGTTTTCTGTGTTTCAGCTTGAACCCGGATCCCACAGAGAGACACACCTTCTGGACCCTGGGGGTTGGCGGGGTTTTCCTCATGCTGTCCCTGTACGGAGTCAACCAGGCTCAGGTCCAAAGATATCTCAGCGCGCGGACAGAAAGAGAAGCTGTGAGGTATTTTGTTTTTGTTATTATTATTATTATTATTATTATTATTATTATTATTATTATTATTATTATTATTATCAATTATTTGTGTACAAATTAATTTGAAGAGTTTTCCTTGGTCTCAGACTAAAGTGTTTCACATCAATTTCCAGCTTCCTGCAGAGGTTTTTCACATGTTGGCACATTACAACCACAAACCTGAAAGTATTTTATCAGAATGTTCTTTAATGAAATACAAAGGAGTGCATGATTGTGAATCAATAGAAACATTGTTTTTCAAAATTCTTTACATTCAAAATGTCTTTCAGAAATTTTAAAATCACCTAACTGACAAAAAATAATGCTTATGGAACAAAATGTGGAAGCATCTGTCGGGTTTTATACGATGGTGTTATTAGGGCCGTTGTGGGTAGGAAGAAAAAAAAAGGAGTAAAATTTCCACCAAAAAAAAAGTTTTTTTTTCCTTAGAATAATTTCAGAAATTTTCTATAAGAAACAAGGGCATTTCTGAGCTCCAATTATCAAAAAATGGGCGAGAAAGAAACTTAGAAATGTTTAAATCAATCTTGGAAATGTACTAGAAAAAAAAGTGAAAATCTCAGATTTTGCAAAGTCAAAAATTTTTGATTAATTTCTGAAGTTTTTTTTAGAAGAAAATTAAGAAATTTTCATGTTCTAGAACATTTTGCACTGCAGATTTTCCCAGAAAGTGTGTGAGGCAAGAAGCGCACAGATGTCAAACTCCAGTCCTAAAGGGCCACTGTCCTGCAGTTTTTAGACTGCAGGACTGTGCCACAGGTACAAAACACTGGAATGAAATGGCTTAATTACCTCTTCCTTGGGTAGATCAGTTCTCCAGAGCCTTAATGACCTAATTAATCTATTCAGGTGTGGTGCAGCAGAGGCACATCTAAAAGTTGCAGGACACCGGCCTTTGAGGACTGGAGTTTGACACCCCTGAGGGTTTAATAGTTTGTACACCAGGGGGCGCTGATGGACTTATCACACAGATAACCTCCTGAGTAGATGAGTAGATTAGGCTGTAATCAAGAGTTTTTCTGAATGAATTTTACGGTTTCAATTTCCAATTACCCAACATGTGGGTTTGCAGTGTTTGTTCACAGTTCAGGATCAAACACTGGTTTGCTTTTAGCGGATTTATTCCAGTAAAACTGATGATCACTTCAGTTTTCATCCATGATCTCTCGTCAGATTGCAAATTAAAAACGGCTCCTTTCTTTTTATTCTTCTCTTCTTTATTTTCCTTTCCTTTTTCTCCTTTAAAAAAAAGAACAGAATTTCCACTCTTCCTCTTTCACTGTCATCAGATGCTGCAAAACTTTGAAATGGAAGCATTTTCCATCAATCCTAGTTGGAATCAAATGTTTTTGTGCCAAAGAGGGATTCTAGCCAACTTTAATGGGGGATCTTTGAGTGAAAATGTTTCCCATTTTCCACCTTTGCTGTATGTGTGTGTGTGTGAGCAGGTCGTGCTACATGGTGTTTCCTTCCCTTCAGCTGGCTCTGGGTCTCAGCTGCATCATGGGCCTCGTCATGTTTGCACGTTACTGTGGAGAGGACTTTTCTGAGAAGCTGGGCAGCTCTTCCAGAGATGCGGTGAGTTCCCCCTCTTTCCCTCAAATGTCCTCCAGACATTTTTTAAATTTATTTATTTTCTTTAGAGTACACAAATGTAGTATTGAAAGAACCCGACTTCCAGCTAAAATTGTAAAAAATGTGACCTGACGGTAAACTCCAAAAAAATAAAATAAAAATAAATGCAAATACTGCAGCCTGGATATTTGCATGTGCAACAGTAACATTCACATCAAATTTCTCATGGAGTCTGTTTGCTGACAGGGGTCATGTTGTCACATTTGTTTTGTGGTTTCTATTGACTAAATGACTAAATGCAAAAACCAGAAGCCTCCAGGAAGCAGTGACGTCAGCTCTGTCTCAAACAGATGGTGATATACTTCGTGATGGACATGATGCAAGGCCTGCCTGGACTGCCCGGACTGTTTGTCGCTTGTCTTTTTAGCGCGGCGCTCAGGTACGGGACTTTCCGCCGTATCAGCAGAGTTCTCTTATCAGGCCTCCTTATCGGCAGCTGCATGTTTACTTTTGCAAATGTCAAGTTGTTGTTTTTTTATTTGTTTGTTTCATGCTTTTGAAAAGTTGAAAAAAAAAATATTTATTTTATTTAAATTTTTTTGCATTTTCCTTCCAGCTCTGGATGAATTTTGAAAAAACAAACACCCCCCCCCCCACACACACACACACACACAGTCGAATGATGTTGGTTTCAAATTTTACTACATTCACCTCTGCAGTTAAAATTCATTAAAGAAGGCTAAAACGTTCAACTCCATGCTGACGATAATGTGAAAATACAAATATTGTGTGTTTGTTTCTAATACCTTGTGGAGACCATTTTCCTGACACATGTTACATTGTGGGGACCCACTACTCCTTGTGGAGTACGTTGTGGGGACTGAAGCCTGGTCTCCACAAGGGGAAATGCTGTTTTTGGGTCAGGGGTCAGATTTAGGACTACGGTGTGAATTGAGTTAGGGTTAGGTATGTAATGGTTAGGGTTAGGATAAGGGTAAGGGTAAGGTTTAGGCTGTAGAAATGAATGGAAGTCAATGGAAAGTCTCCACAAAGATAGCCGCGCAAACATGCGTGAGAGTGTTAATCAGAGAAGCAGCCTTGAGGCTCATGGTAACTTTGGTGAGACCAAAATGCAAAACACTATGCATGGTTTAAAAACAAAATCGAAAACTGCCCACAATTAAGTCAAATTTGTTTAGAGCTGCAAAGGCTACTTTACCTTTGGAGAAGAATAAACTATAAATCCTATTTTATTTCTAAAGCACATAAGAAAATGTGAAATTGTTTCATTGTAAAACAAAGGAAATGTGATTTAATTTAGCTACAGTCACAGTTAGTTGCATGTAAAAAGAACTGCATCAAAAGGCGGTAGCACTTAGATTGTGGATTATCTGAACAATGCAAAGTGATATACATCAATTTGTAAAGTACCATAGTACAAAAATTCCCACAGGAAATGTTTTCAGTTATCCAGTTGAGGAGGAGGCGTTTTCTAGAACAGAAAGTTAACATACTGTTAGGCTTTCTTTTATGTTTGTCACTGGTAATTGGATCAGTTACTCCAGACAAAGCTAAAAAAAAAAGATTTTATTGTTCAAATTAATAGAAAACATTTAGACCGATAGCAATTTGTACGGGTGGAGGTGCAAAAATAAATAAAAAAATATATTAGAGAAGTAGGGAAGAGGATTAGGGTGACTAAAAAAAAAAAAGAATTCTGACTTTAATCAAGATTTAAGGGGAGGATAATTGACAGCGCTAAAACCCTCCTCTTGGCTCTGATTGGTTGTTTCCAGTTTAAGCCAGGAGAAGGCAGAGGAGCGTGATTTTTTAAAATTTTCTCCTACAGATTATCTGTCTCATAGCATCTTGTCAAGAGATAGTGATATTTTCAACAAATACATAAAAAAAGATATATTTTTTAATAAAAGTTATGTACTGCACCTTTAAGAAGACATTCGTCTGAGTGGACCGACAGCCGCCACGTTGCTGCATGTCAGGTTTTAAAATTACTTTCATCATGTAAGGGACCAGATCATTCGCTTTTAACAAAGAAATGTGAATTTATACAAAAAAAATTACTTAATAATCATGAAGTCTTAAAACTAAAACTGAACAACCTGGGGCATCATCGTCAAGGATGATGAAAGAAAATGGGGAACATGAAACCAAACGGATCTTTTGTGTGAAGGCAGAATTGCGTGGCATTCACAGGCTGAAGTAAAAGTTTAATTTCCCATTGATTTACAAGAAATTTACATGAATGGATTTGTCAACAACTTCCTTTGTTGCAAAGTTTTTCATTAGAAACAGAAACATACGAGACGACACAGACGCCGGGTTTTTCCTGTATTTCTGATGTTAGCAGAGGAAGTGTGTGTTGTGCCAGAGTGGAAACCATTTAGCGGTAGCCTGACATGGTCTTCACAATGAAAACCATACCAGGTGATCACGTTGCTTCACACACACACACACACCCACACACACACACACACATAAAATAAAACCTGAAAACCTGTTCAGCTGTTGTGGATTTGCACAACTTTTAACATCGCAAATAACAGAAAACACAGTTTATGTTTTGCTTTCACCATTCAGCACCATCTCATCTGCCTTCAACTCTCTGGCCACCGTAACGATGGAAGATCTCATCAAGCCGCATTTCCCTTCCATGTCGGAGGAGAGAGCGACGCTTCTGTCCAAAGCTTTAGGTGAGCCGCTTTCGGCTTTAAACTTCTCTAAGGTGAAGTTTTAGTTTTACTTTCTAACGGTTGATGATGTGGCTCTGCCTTCAGCGACGTCCTACGGGCTGCTCTGCTTGGCCATGGCCTACCTGACTCACCTCCTGGGCGACTCAGTCCTACTGGTGAGCTCAGTGTTTGATCGGATTATTTCTCAGTAACTTTGTGTGGATTAGCACTCGTGTTTTGTGTTGCAGGTAGCTTTAAAAATCTTCGGGATGGTTGGCGGGCCCATTCTCGGCCTGTTTTGCCTCGGGATGTTCTTCCCATGGGCCAACTCCATCGTAAGCCGACATTCACTTGACCTGGTTTTGCATGTTTATTCGTGAGCTTCTAAACAATATGAGTATGTCAAGCACTAAAGTTGGTGTCCACACTTCATATTTTTCAAGAAAGATTTTTCTCTGACAAGTTCCACGAATGATCAGATGTTCCTGAAACACTTAGAGGCCAAATGGATATCGGAATCAGAATACCTTTATTGTTATCATGCAGAAGCAAATAAAAACAATATTTCATAATAATAGCTCTTTGCACCTGCCTGATGGTTGAATAACCAGAATAACAAGTCTAAAAACAATAAATATCTTTGTTTTTGAGCTTTTATGTGTATTTATTCAATCTATTAGCAGCACCTCATCGTTGTACTGTGGACGATGTGTTCAGGGCGACCTTTCTCTTCTTGTTTCCCGTGTTCCGCTATACTACATGTGTCAAACTCGAGGCCCACGGGCCAAATTCGGCCTAACGTTGCTCTTTATGTGGCCACAGAGGCACAACTTTAGGATAACAGTCGTTTGCTTAAGTCTTATTCTGAAAGTCAAAACAAATCAGCTTTTATTTGAATTGTGGTACATCAATGTAAAAAGATATTTAATTTATTAAATGACTTTATTCATGTCAGCAATTATTCCAGGCAAACACAAATAGAAGAACTTTATTCAGTTGTTCACATAGAGTTTCTGTCCTACGATTCCAGGGTGCAGTGGCCGGTCTGGGCGCAGGTCTGGTCGGGGCTTTCTGGGTCGGCATCGGCAGCATCGTCACCCGCAGCACTGGCGCGAAGCGGCTGCCGCCCAGCTGCCACATCAACACGACCGCCGCCTTTCAGATGGCGATCAGCAACGCAACGAGGTCGGACCGCTGCCGTTAACGGCGAATGTTACCGGCGACTTTTTGTCTCGCGACTAAATTAACTCTTTGTTCTTCAGCCGGCCCACGGGGCTGCACAGGTTTTATTCTCTGTCCTACATGTGGTACGCCGGCTTCAGCTGCCTAATAGTCATCCTCGTCGGGCTGACCGTCAGCTTTCTCACAGGTGTGCAAAACTGTGACATTTACCCATGCCGCCTCGCTTCAGTGTAAACCGTTTCTTCACATTAAACTTTGAAACGTTTGTGCTTTTGCCAAGGCCCAATGAAAGAAGGGGAGGCGACACCTGGAACGGTCTATCCCTTATTAGGAAAACTGCTTTTTTTTCTGCCCGAACACATGAAGAAGAAGGTCTGCTGCGTGACTCCTTTGAGACCGGCTGTAAGTAAAGGTTAAAGTTTCCGACAAAAACAAACACCAAGTCAGGCAAAAACCTTTCAACGACTATTAATGATGGAAAGTAAGTACACCCTCTGCACTTTCCTTGGATTTAAGAAGTCAGGTAGCAACCAGTTGCTGCTATTAACAAAATACAATTGATTATTTGACCTTTATCAATCAGTGTGACCCTTTGTGTCAAAACAACATCAGGATGGAAAGAGATCAGCAATGACTAGAGCAACTGATGCCTTCCATCAACCTCAATAAAGATTGTAGGAAAATTAAAAAACAATTACAAGTCTGTCATTTCATAGAGGGAAAATATGTAAGTAGGGCTGCAACTATTAATCGTGATTAATCGATTATTGAAATAATCCTCAACTAATTTAATAATCCATTAATCGTTACTTTAATTTGCATAAAGAACAACACCCTCAGATTTTAAATGAGCTAAACCTGTATAGAAAAATGTATAAAAATGTTCTTTGTCTATAAATATGCTCTACCCGGAAGTCAAGTATCATAGTTTTAGCTTCATCCTGTTCAAATTCTGTTAAAAATATCTTCTATTGTCACCTTTGATTATCCATTTATTAATCAATTTATCCATAAATTAATCAGATCACATCTACACTATACTGATATTAAGTCAAGCAGAAAGGGCTGTAAATGGTCAATCATAAAGCAATGCTATCTTATTTCATCTTGGGGAAAATGTATGTATATATACATATATATATATTTTTTTTTAAAAATTGAATTAGCTGTTTAGCTGTTTATTTGCATCCTTTAATGTATTTCCAATATTGTATGAAAAGGCTTCCGAATGTGGCAAATTTTATTTATCCAGTTAATCGATTAATTGTCAGAATAAATGATGGAACAGATAATTACTAAAATTATAGTTAGTTCCAGCCCTGCATGTAGAACGGGTTCCTGTCCTTCCGGGGATTGAAATCCATGTAAGTTTTATCCAAGGTCAGACGTAGAAATGAATTTGCTGCATGATGGTGCTCGTCCGAGAACTTACAGAAGTACAAAAACTTAGAGCTGCAGCTGAAACTCCTCAGGTAAATTTAGACGGTTTACCGTATTGGGCGCCACAATGTCAGACAAAATGCAAACGCATAATTTCAGCAGAAACTCCTCATGCCAACAAGGCCTTTTCAACCGTTACCTCTTCTGCACCACGTTCTCTTGTTGTCAGATTTGAGGTAATTTCACAGGTCCTTATTGACTGGATAATAAGAATAATAACTGGATAATTATGGTTCTGAAACGTAACACGTCTAAATCAATTCCATGTGTCTCTCTCAGCATTAATATAACTTTTTCCGTGTTGTCCTAAGATCCCACCCCCACAAGGGCCACATTCAGACAAAGAAAGAAACGGAGCCGCTCGGGGGCAACACACACCATCGCAGCAGCAGCCGGAGTGTTTGCTGCCTGACGCCGACTCCCATGTTATCGAGTACGAAACCGCGGTGTGACGTCGACGTCGTCCACGCACGAGGACGAAAATCTCTCGGAATGTAAAGCACTTGGAGCGGAGCTCTGCATTTGCATTTGTCATTGTGATGCCTTTCCTTCGGGGTGACGGATTTTTATCAGGTTTGCACTACGAGCCGCAGCAGCAACTCCAGACTGATTTTTAAAAAATTGTTTTGTTTGATTGAGTGATTTGCAGCGGAGACGGTTTTGTAGAATGCAACAGTATGTTTCCGTTTCAGTCAGCTGCTTGAATGTTTCAATAAATTGTCTTTATGCTTGTGAAAGTGCACTATGATAAAAATCAAAGACTAATGAGCTGATGAGCAAGTTGATCCTTTTTTTAAAAAAGAAAAAATGTATTTGAATATTTGAGAAACACGACTACGTCATAGATCGGATTTCAGATTTTATTTAAAAGCTGATCTGCTGATCACAATTTTTTTATTCTCTTTACAATCGACTGTAACACCAGAGCCAAAAACATTGTGCTGGAGTCTCTTTTTTTTTTTTTTTTTTATGAAGATGCTAATTTTCAATGCAACAGAAAATGAATTGCGGTACAAGGTTATCTCCATTTATGCATTGTTGCATATATGCCTACTCTTCGACAGAGTTTTCTATTAATTCAAAAATAAGTTGATGTGTTTATAGAGCAAAAATGTTCAACTAATTTCGGATACGTGATTGATCAGAGACGATCCACGACAAACTGGCTGATTCAAGTCTTTGGGCCATTATTTGTTGCATCTCTTCTACTGTAGCTGTGAGACTTGGCACCCCAATTACTTCTAAGACTGTGTCCTGGAATTAAGACCGTAAAGGATCTTTTCTATATAAGATTAAAGATTTGTAATAAAAAGTCTCATTTTTTTAACTATATATTTTTATGACTTATACAATACTCTTTGTGATCTCATTCTGTGGAGCACCAGCCACAAGACTTAAGAGTCTTTAGTCCATTCAGTACGAGGGACTTCAGCATTTTGATTTATGCTGCTTGAACCTTTTTACACAACTGCACTGTAAAGGGACCTATGTTTCCTCACATCGGTACTGCAAATACAGTATACACAATGAAATTCTATGAAGTAATGTTTCAAAGCGGGGCCGTGCAGAGACCTTTGGAAGGGCAGGGGCTCTAAGTTAAAAAAGGGCACATTGAACAAGATCTTAAAACACCGTACAACAACATAGCAACAACCCATATGAATCAAGAATTTAATTGGATCCTACTATATCATTGCCATCATGCAGAAAAAACGCAAAGCAAATGTAGTATATTTTCCTTGATGGGTATAATGTTGCTGTTTCTGCTGCTGACAGTCCTTTAGGGCTGAGTTGATCTGAGACTGTAGCTGTTAAACAGACCGTCGGAGAGAAGGTCAAAGGTTATGAAGTTATGAACTAAGCAAAATTGCTGCTATTTCACTAATTTAGAGCTAATAATATCTGACGGTTTAACCTCTATAACAACTTGTCTGTAGACTGCTTTAAAGATCAAAAGAGCTCAAAGAAGTTAACTCTAAAAATTTTTTGATGTTAGCACCTCTGAGATCTAGAATTATAAGAGTAGATCTCAAGGCAAAGAAAACTCACTAGCTGCTGGTGGGGGCCATTCAGACATTCAGGGGCCCCTAGAAATGGTTTAATTGTAACACAGACCATAGATCTAAATCTGTAGCATTCATTTATAGAGAATGAAACTCATAAAATTTTATTTAATGCATTCAGCCGAGAAAATAATTGTACATTTAGGATTTAATTAGGAAGTTTACTTTGTAAAAGTTTAAAGAATCATCTTGATAGTTTGGTTGTTGTGTTACCATGACTACAATATGGTGTAATCTTTGTGTTTGAATTGGGTTTGTTCAAAAATTATCACAGCAAATAACCAATAATCAGTGACTGATATTAAACTCAGCTAATAAACCAGGTCTCCCTCTCACAGATTCACCTTATCAATATTTAAACATGTTAGTGATGCTGAGGATCTTAGTAGGAAGAGTTTCTTAGTGGGGGGCTCTGTCTTAGGCCCCATATTACCTTGGGCCGGCCCTGCATGAACAGCCGCTGCAATGAATCTCTGGAATCTACCTGGAATCCACCTGGAATCCACCTGGAATTCCCCGATGGCTCCTATCCCAGTCCGCCGATGCTCAGGGTTACTCTTCGCATTCTAAAGAGTCTTAAAGTCATGTCTATAAAATAAAGTCATGCAATTAGCGCTAAATGAAATATCAGTTGGAGCCAATTGCAGATGTTCAATTTTGTTGCGGCAGGACTGTTCAGTCTTGGATGCATGTCACGAGACTTTTTTTTGTTGTCGTTCAAAAGTTTGAGTCGCACGCATTCTGAAATCTTACAAACACTTTTTCCACACATGTCAATGACCAGAAATGTTTCACTGTACACACTGATGCTGAGTGTGTGCGGTCAAGTGTTTTTGCATCACTTAACTGACAAACGTCCCTTCCATTAATTTAGCCTGAATGTTATTTTGTGTAAAATGAGCTGTGTTTTTGTCAAACATGTTTGCTGTGTACTGATGGTACTAATATACAAAACCGCTGTATTTGTATATTATTGTAATGTATTTGCTCTGCAACAGTTTGCACAAGGCACTGTAAAGACTATCTAAAAATGCAAATAAACACCAACCCTGTGAGAGGTTGACACGTTCAGGCAGTTAAAGATTACAAGAAAGCATGAACTTTGAACTACTGCAAAATTATACAAAGCTGCATTGCCATCTTTATTTAAAACCAAAACAAACTCTATTAAAATAGAAGGCATGTTAAAATGGATGAAAGAAAAATATTTTTTGCTCTTTTCGGTTTAAAGTGAGATAACACATAAACTGACTAACTTGATCAATGCCAAACAAAAAGTTTGGGAGTTGGATGTTGTGCAAACTGGAAACGATCCAGCGACAGCATTCAATATAAAGATCCCTCAGACGTTTGGTTAAACCCAGTAAGATCACTGATGGTGCAAATTTCTGAGGAATCTGTTTCACCTTCAAGGTTAACGTTTGACACTAAAGTGTTAGAATTTTAATATCTTAATAAAGTAAGTGCTTCTTGAATCAACCTTTGTCATCTTTTGTCAGGTTTGTCATCAACCTGAGTCTGGTAACGGATATGTGATGATGTCATTGGAAAGTGTGTCCTTATAACTAAATATTTTGAACTTTAGCATAGAGAGATACCCGTCTACAGTACTTTAGATGTGGACCAGGTCCTATGGAAACAAACTACAGAAGAACAGCAGAGTTTAGTTTAGAACAGGGACGTAAACTTTTAAATAAATGTTTAAAAGAAGACTGTGCAATCTATAACTGGTATATGAGATATATGAGGTATAGTCACAATAATTAGGAAACTGAGTGTTTGCTGTTTGTACAGCTATACAGAAGCGCTGTTTTCAGATTTCTTTGGAGTTTCTTTTTACAATTCAACTTTCAGATTCTCTCCAAATTGGCACACTGATCCATATCATGGGTGTGGTTGAAATAAATCTTATGTTATTCAAATTAGCCTGTGTATTCAAAGTTTTTGCTGGAACATTCTCATATGAAAATTTTTTAAAAGGCGACAGAACCCAAATTCATGCGACTCAGAATTAATAGCTGTACATTTTTTCTGATATTGTTTGATTTTGAAACCTGTGTGGTCAACGTGAACCCCCAGCAAGCTGGAACAAAAATAAAGTGTTTCCGTTTTCTGCGTGCTGTTAGCATTGACAATCTGAACAAACCTTACATTTAATTTAATGTAATTAAATTTATTTTATGTTTCCATTTTAATAAAAAAAATTGTGTTAATTTTTCCAAAGTATTTTCACTCCATATTAGCTCATTTATAAATGTCACAATTTCAAACTAAACATTTAATAAGGAAGCTGGATAGTTAGCTCAAAGCTAAATAGTTAACTAATGTGCAAATTCAAGCCCGGAAGTGGACTATCAAAATAAAACCTGCATCTTGGCTATAAACGTTTGGAGCCAGTAAAACGGCTCATCCGATGTTTTAAGCTGAAATGGAAAGAAACAACGACGAGGAGATGACATGAGCAACAATACAGGAGTTCAATGTCAGGCAGTCCCGTCGGTAGGGATTTATTGAAAGGTTCACAAGAAGGGACGGTTATTATGAGTAAGTTAATTTGCATACCGAAACTAAATGTTCACTTTGTAAGCTAAATATTTAGCTTCAAACTAAATATTTAGCATACTAGGTAAATATTTATTTACCTGTTATAATTAATTAAATTAATTGTTTTATTAACAAGCTAGTTAATTAAACTGTTACTTAGCTAGTTAGCAAGCTAACTAAATATTAGGTTTGAGGTTAAATGTATAGCTAGCTAGCTAATTTTAGATAGTTTGTAAACTAAATATTTATCTTGCCAACTAAATATATACACTGCTCAAAAAAATAAAGGGAACACTCAAATAACACATCCTAGATGGACAGTTTGATTTCACAGAAGTTTGATTTACTTGGAGTTATATTGTGTTGTTTAAGTGTTCCCTTTATTTTTTTGAGCAGTATAGTTTGACACGCTGACATTTTAAATGAGTAACAAAGTGGAAAATATGACTAAAAATGAACTCCCATTTCTTCGTCTTATGTCGGGCTAACGACAGTGCGAGAAAGCACGGCCACGCACCACGGCTAGCAAAGACTGAAGCTGATTTTCAGATTCTTATTTGGAGGTAAATTAAATGGCTACATTTGTACTACATTTCGTTGCTTTGTACTTGTGACAGTGCAATGACAATAAAGTTGAATTCTATTCTATTCTATTCTCAAGGAATATTAAATCCATTTGTTTGTCTGCTTTAAAATATGAGGATGTAGAGAATGTAACATTATGAAGTAGAATTTTCAATGCTTGGGATTCAATCAACCTAAACGCAGATTCATAGTTCTATGAAAAATAAATTAAAATAGTTTTCCTGCTGTTGCAAAGGGAGATAACCGGATGTAAGTCTTAAGATAAGATAAAGATAAAATAAAAGTCTTTATTGTCATTGTCACAAGAACAACGAAATTTAAAAATTCCATCAGTCAGTGCATACACTTAACAAACTATCTCACAATTTACACACAACATATGGCAACAAACAACAACAAATAGCTAATACACATCATTCATGATGGTTGATGGTTATTTTTTGATTGCATTTAGTTTTGTTATTGCTTTCGGGTAAAAACTGTCTCTAAAACGGTTGGTTCTTGTTCTGATTGTTCTGTATCGTATGCCTGAAGGCAACAGTGTAAACAGAGCGGACGTATGTAAAGCGTCCTCAGCACAATTTAAATACCTTGGATTAAAGTCTAGGTTTGACATAGAGAGGACTGTAGGAAACACAAAACAGTCTTTAATTGCAGATTTTAAATGTTTTATGGTGCAAACAAATCTGCTTACATTTTAGAGTATTTAATACCAGCTATATATCAGCTCTTTAAACGAGTCAAATAACTTTGTCTTTTTTTAAAAAAAAAAAAAAGAAGGGGAAAATATGTGAAATATAATACTTTATTTCATAACAGCTAGAGATCCATCCAGATGGCATGATAAAACAAAGAACGGACTGTAATTTGATTTGACAGTCAAATTAAAGTGTCGCTGGAGCCATTTTTGTTTGCATGTATGCAATAAACCCAGGTGTGAAAACGGGCTTTCTCACTGGACGGCTGCTGTTTTCGGCCAGTTTGCTGCTGTGAAGGTTCATTGATGTGCTTCAAGAAAACACAGGTAAACTCATCTTTGCATTTTCTTTTTTTATAAGAAATATTAACACAATTATTTTACCATTGACTGTCATAGGTTTTTATGTTTTTAATGATGAAAGCAATTAACACGTCAGTAGTTTTGATGATGCACTCAGTGCATAGTTTTGATTTTTTTAAAAACATAACACAAAGCCTCTTGCCTCTTAACGCCGTAAAAGTCAGTATGTCATTATTGTTGGAATCTTTTTTTTTTTTCTTGATTATTTTAACATTAAAAAAAGAGGCGTTTTCATTTGTGCTCTCTAAATTTTAAAAAGTACACAATTTGTGCAGCATCAGCGATTCAAGTACTGAATGTGTCTGATGAGTGTCGTAGATTTTTATCGCAGTTTTTTTGTCCTGACGAAGCCGACGTGACCTGTTTCATGTGTTTGTCTGTAAATAAGCAATGCTCCTTATGATCCGTAAAAAACAAATTCAAATTTATAAAACATGTCTACAAGAAGGGCTTTACATTTGGTAGCACAGTTGCCTTGCAGCAAGAAGGTCATGGGTTCGATTCCCCATCTGGGGTCTTTCGCCTGAAATGTCTTGCTGGAGATAGGCACCGGCACCTCTCACGACCCTACAAGGGAGTAAGAAAATGCATGGATGTCTATAAGAAGCCTATGACTTGTAATAAATAACTATAGTTTTTAAATATTGTAGTTATGTGTGTTTTTGCTAAACAGGGACATTTAAGGACCACGATCTTTTATACAAAAATTTTGTAATCGCGTTGCAGTTTTACAGTTTTCATAAAAACGAGACAGAAATAATATAGCATTTACTATTTTATTAACTTTATCGGTTGAACTCTTTAAATACAAATATTAGATGTAAAAAGTAGGTTTTAATTTTATATGTTATTATTTATGGCCCGCAATGTTCCTGAGCGTCACACCCAGTCATCCTATTGACATAAAACTGTGGTCAATTATTTTAAATCTAGATCAGTTCAGCCATATCTGTGGTCACTTTTGCAACTTTCTACAATATTTATTTAAAATTTTTTCTGTCTTTCTTTTTTTTTTGAATGAGGCATTTATCCGTGTAAGTAGGAAGGATTACAAATAAAATTGGGACATGGGATTACAGATCCACAACTGTAAGACAGACATCCCTGCCACAGCCCACCCTGGGAAAACCTGAGTTGTTTCTAAGTCAGAGCTTTCACACAAGTCCCTCCAGTAAGTTCTGTGTTGCCCTGCGACAGACTGGCGACCTTTCCAGGGTGACCCCGCCTCTCGCCCGGAATGTTAGCTGGAGATAGACACCAGCACCTCCCGACCTCACTAGGGACAAGAGTGTTAGAAAATGAATGAATGGACTTTGGTAATACATATATATCTATATATATATTGCAGGATCAAGATGTGGGTCTTCATATTTCTCTGCATACTGAGTCTAAACAGTCAGGTTTGTCATAATCCACAAAAAGATCCTAAAATTTAAAATGAAAACACCAGATTAATAAAATTGTATGTTTTTTTTTTCCTTTGCAGGCCTCTGCAACAGGTAAAGAGCATTTCTTTATAGCTTCTGTCTCATTGGTTGTCGATGATGATGGTAAAGGCTTCACAGGTTACCATCAGTGGGTGCTTTTTGCTTTAAAGCTGCAGTATGAAACTTGTATAAAAAATATTTTGTACATATTTGCTAAACGTGTCACCATGTTGCGGCAGAATAGCATGATGCAGATAATCTGTGAAAAAAATCAAGCTCCTCTGACTACTCCCAGTGCTTCCAGTGCTAACTAGAAATAACCAGAGCCAGCAGGCGGGTCTTACCGATGTCAATCACAATGTCGTGTGGCGCTGCTCATCCCTCTCCTATTCCCTCCTGCTCTCTGCTGAACTGCAGCTATCTGTCTTTCGCACATTTTTATTAGCAAGCACATGAAGTTGAGTGACAGCGCTAGGACCCTCCGCCTAGTTCTGATTGGTTGATTTCTTTTGGTCGGGAGCTGTGCATTTCTTTAGAGGTCAATAGTAGGTCATGGAGGAGGTGGAGGAGATTGATCTTTTCACAGATTATCTGTCTCATAATTTCATGACATAGTGACTGTTTTAACAAATATGTAAAAAACATATTCTTCATAAAAGTTACATACTGCACCTTTAACGTCAATTAACGTTTCAGTTTCTCTTTGAAAGTTTCAGAGAACTCAACGCAGATGTATTATGCCAAACTGACAATAGACAGAAGTACAATTGACATAATCGTTTCAAAGCTGAACTTTTTTGTGGAAAATAAGAACGTGAGCATCAAGGAGGTCACAATGACAACAGGTAAGAAAGAAACAAGGGAAGATTCCAAGTACTGCACTTTTAGATTTGTCAGTTCCAGAAAACCAAGTCGATAAAACTTTGTTTCTTCTGTTTTTGTTGTTTGTTTGTTTTCTGATTGTGTGTTTCTTTCACCCCCAATAAGAATGTAAAATAAACGGCAACGGTAACAAAACATGTGTATGCAAACCTGGCCACAAATGGAGTGATGAAGTTCGTCTCAAGGGGTTCGGTTGTAATGACAATAACTGCACCCTCGAGGCTGAGTCTAATTCAGTGTGCACTTTAACCACTACAGGCATGTGGACTTTTACTGTTTGTTCAACCAAACATTTTAAACTATGTATGCTCTTTGGAGAAAGGGTTGATGCTCATTAACCTTCTACATTTTGTTCTTAACAGTTGATATCACAGGGAGATTCAAACTGGAGGGAACTGAGTACAGCAACTGTCTGACAGATAAGGCCTCATCCACATATAAGAGCTGTCATACAAAACTGTTAGGAAAGGTAGAATCATTTCCATAATTAAAATAATTATCAAATATAATTACTTGATATGTTTAGAAATACATAAATAACGCAGATAATGTCTTTTTAGATGAAAAGCGAATACAGTAAAATAAGAGGATTTGACAGTCTAGCAATAATACAATTCAGGTACTTTATTTTCTAATAATAAAAAAAAATATGCACACATCCATTATTTTTTTTAAATGTCTAAAATAATTATTTGATTTTGTTTTTCGCTAAAGTGTCGGGAGCATTATTGTTGATTTTGCAATGAAGATCGTCTCTGACGTCAGTTCGGGAGAACTGTTTAATAAATCTATAAACCTGACAGAGACTCTAAAAGGCAGTATGACTTTGCAGACAAAAGGTAATGACCATATATTTCACCAGTTGGATTCATCTTAGAGTTACATTTCACAGTAACTTTACATCCTGTTTTGTTTCTTCAATGACTTGCTTCAATGATTTTTTTTAATTTTTTTTTTTTTTTAGGATTTTCACACCAAAGTTAGAATGTAATTTTACTATGGTGGAAAAAAAATACATAGTAATGTAATTTAAGAAACCTCTTCAACTTTTCATACAATATTAATAATGCTAAATAAAATGTAAAAGTAGATTCCACAAAATAAAGGTTGCACGAGTATGCACACCCTACAATTATTATTACTTTATTGAATCTATTTTTTCGACACCCTACAGCTTGACCAGTTTCCTTCCTGCTAAGCCTCTATCATGCTAATAAGGCTCTCTAAAATTGACAGTAATTCTGAAATAAATGCAAAGGTATTTTAATAAGCTATCACTTTACAGGGTAATGCTAATGCTACCTCTTTGTTACAGCTTTAAGAAAGTTTTAAGAATTTTATTTAACAGACTAGTTTGTTTGGGATTTTTTCAGTTGCTTTTTAGAGGGAAAAAAGTTTTTCACTGATAGTGCAACCTCATTTTTTAAGATCATAAACCCCTGTGCAAACTTTCTAAAGTTGTAACCTTTTTAAATTCACAGGCATTGTCAATTTAGAAATATCAGAGAAATCAGTGCTGTATGACAGCAGCACTGTTGTTATTTGTAAAACTGAGAAACAGCTTAATGCCAAACCACAATGGAGTCTGAAAAGAGAAGATGGAGAGTTTCTCATAACTAATGGCAGCATCTCAACAGTAAAAATGAAACCAAAAGAAAGTACAGTCACGGTTCTACATGTTAACGAACTCTGGCAAGGTAAGTTTGTTACAGCTCAAAATTTAGGTCATTTGGCCCACAATACCTTGCAAAATGTTCACAACCCATTTTGTCATGTCATTTTGCTCAGTCATCCTTTCAAATTAATTCAAGCCTAGAAGACTGGATGGGTACCATCTGTAAACATAATTCATTAATTGTGTTGAGCTTTAGACTTTGACTACACCATTCTAAATACAGATACAGATGCAATAACTTAAAAAAAACAAAAAACAATACCAATAACCAATAGTTTTCTCATTCCAAATGCCTTGTTTTGTCAAAAGTGGATTTGAGTCATGGTGGCTTACTGAAGACCGGCTTATTGTTAATGTCTTTAGCATCCTGGGCATCGTGAATACTTTGAATTCTCCACCAAAGCAATGGTTTGTGTTTAAGTTGACTGATCAAATTTGACGTGTTAACGGTCGTGCTGTTTTTGTCCTCGCCGAACCGTCTCAACATTTGTTGAACGAATCGTATCAGATCAGTGCATCGTTTTCTTCCGAAACCTTAAAAGAACCTCCGAACTATCGGCTGTTATGTTCTCTGTTTACCTGGGCTGCATCATTCGGACCTTTTATGTTTACATTTCTGTTGTTTGCGTGTCACACTCTGGGGTAATTGATTTATTATTACTTTTTAACTATTATTTTCTGACAAAAGGTCATTTTAAAATGATTTATTTGCAGTCAGAAAAATGTTTTCTCCAATTACACATGCAGGTCTCATGCATTAGCATAAGTGCTCAAAAAACAACTCAAACAAAAACCATCTATGCAACAGAACATTTTATCAATGCTATTCATTATGATATTGGACAGATAAGAATTTAATTTCTTTTTATCGGTCCAATAACTATCATGCATCCCCAATTCTAACAGATGAATATGCTTTAATGTAAAACATTTCAGCTCCGTTCTAGCTTTTCCCATTATTGCATTAAAAGTGTTTTTCACACATGGTGTCACCTGGCCAGTGACACCAAGCTTGTTTGGTCCTCCTGCTTGACTTGTGGCAAACTGCCAAAAGGACAATAAATGTATTCTGTTTTTCCTTCATGAACTCCAGATTTGAGGAGTGAACTGTCAGAAATCTAATCTGAGCAGTGGATTTCTGCAGCTCCTCCAGAGTTAAATGATGAGGAGGACCAGCCTCTTTCATGTCTGAAGTACAAACCCCAAAAGCGCACTTTTACAGTGGCTTGCAAAAGTATTCAAACCCCTGAAGCCTTTCCATATTTTTTCACATTACAACCACAAACAGAAATATATTTGATTGCTGTGTGCAAACATATTCAGCCCTCTTATTCAGCATGTAAAAAACATCATGCAGCTTTATAGACTAATGCAGTGGTTATGAAATCTTTTAATTTCTGAGTCAGGATATTTTATGAGTGTGAAAATAGTACTTCAGTGACAACACAAATTAGCTTAATCAATTATTATGTATTTTTTTCAATTTAGTAACATTTTTGTAGAAGATCTCCAGAGCTAATACTTGTTGGATCACAACTCTGACCCCAGCTTTGGGAAGTTCTGGACTAAGTCCAACACAATATGTGTTGTTATTGCCATAAGCAGGATTATCTAAAGTAAAAAAAATCATAAATAATACATGTGTACATTTCAATAATATACTTCTTAAATGAGAATGTTCACAATTATTTCAGTTTATGTTATAATTCTCATCACCTTTGCTCGTGTGTGGTGGGGCAAATGTCCAACTGGGGTATGTTTGCCATTTTTAGAGCAGAAATATAAAGCACAACTACTTCCCTGGGAACCACCACAGTGTTAACTGTTAGGAAAAGAAAATTAGCCTGTTGACTGAGCATTTATCACATAATGGTGGTCTATTCTCTTGAAATGTATTTTATACCTTTTGCCTCTGTTTGAAGACTCCATGTTGTTCCTTCCTCAGGAGAGTACATATGTCTTTTTATTGAAAATAAAGACCAAATAACCATACACCATAAAGCCAATGCTACATTGGATGTATGCCTCATACCAAAGATCGACATTTCCGCAGATCCGGCATTTCCCTTGTGTGAGACGGAAGAGAGTGTTTTTCTTGTGAAAGTGAATTGTGAGATAAAGAATACCACCGAAAAATACAGTGTGAGGTGGCAAGAAGGTGCGACTATTCAACCCATGACTGGAGGTAGGAACATTTTGCTAGTGTTATTCATGTTCGCTCTTTGGACCATCTTCTGAATGAATTTGTTCTTGTAATACTTTTCCTGTTTATGTCACTTTCACAGACAACGACAAACTGATTTATTCAGCTCAAAAATTAGTTGACTGTAAGAAAGGCCAGGCGAATTCTTCAGGTTCTCCAGAGGTATTTTGCGAATTTACTAATGAGTGCAACCAAGCCAAAAAGGCATCTACGACGGTCGAAGTCATTTATCGTACGTATCAGTTTAAGATAATGATGCTTTTTTTTTCTTTGACACAATAAATTGTATGTTTTTTACTGCACTGAAAAGGCGTTAGAATTTGGTGGAGACAGAGGTAGAAGTTCATCTCTCAATCAGTGGGTTGCCGATTCAATTCTGCCTCTGTCGTTGAGTCCTTGGGCAAGACACTTTACCCTCCTTGCCTGCTAGTGGTGGCCAGAGGGGCCGGTGGAACCGGTGATGCTTCCATCCAGTAACTTGCCACCATCACCATGTCAGTGGGTGAATGACTGAATGTAGTGTGATAAAGTGCTACACAAGTACAGGCCATTTAACTTCTGAAACGGTGGGAATCCAAGTGGAATCAAACGTTTGGGCACATTCAATTCAGTATAATTACTTCTGGCCAGTCATGAAACTTGATAGAGAAGTACTTTGAGAGTAAATCAGAATATCACAAAAATGTTGTTTATTTCTGTACTATAATCTAAAAAGTGTGAACATTGCCTTTGCTTGATATATTTCAAGTGTTTAGCATCCTTAATTCTGATGATTACGTCTCAGAGAATGAAGCTCAAGAAATCTGAGCTTCTGGAAATAACACTATATAAGTTTAATAAAATGAATGTTTGGAACACATCACATTCTGGACAGTCAAGAAGAAGACTGCTGGTTGACAGATGTCCAGCTGTCAGTGACACCCTACACAAGGAGACTAAGCTGAAAAAGATAATTGCTAAAGAAGCTCACTGTCCATAGAGTGTTGTCTCCACACACGCTATGTTAAAGTTAAGTAGAGGGAAAAAGCCCACATAAATATCTATGCGTTGTGAGCCCATTCAAGAGATTCTGGTAAAGAGCTAAAGCAAGCACAGCAACTGAAGTCGAAGCTTTAAGAGCCACAGCACATATCCAATGCTGTAGCTGTCGCACGTCATAATTTCAGCAAATGCTGAACCTGCAGGAAATAAACTGGAGTGTTTTTCAGTGATCCAAAGTCCTCCTTTCAAGTCAAAGTAAATTTTACATTTAATTTGAAATACAAGATTTTGGAATTTGGAGGAAGAGTGAAGAGCCATACAATCCAGCTGGTGTTGGTCCCCTGTGGTTTATCAACTCCACAGCTTGTGCTGCTGTGTGCCTGGAGCTTTTAAAGGGCTCACAAGCTTTATGAATATGCAGATGTCAATGTTTCCATTAGCAACTTTGGACTTGCCAGTAAAATTACCAAAATCTACTTCAGCAACCAGAAGCAGCAGTGTAGATGAGCTGCAGTCCCATAATATCTCAACCTTAATACAGCTTAGATTTTTTCTATTTGCACTGAACAGATGACGACCAATATTGTTCAGCGGAAGGTGACTGGGGAAACACCAAGGTCAACTTTATTGCAAAAATAAAATGCAAGGATAAAGCTGGAACAAGAAAGCGAAAGTGTTTGCCTGGGTGAGTTTTCACTATCAGATAACATTTATTTCCTCTAACTTTGAAAAGCACAATTCATGGTTTAATTAACTCATGAAACATTTCTATAACATTTAATTTTTGTGCTGATTAGTTTAATTAATGTTCATTCTATACTTTCAGGTTCAGTGGCCGGGTTGGGATATGGGGTGAAGAGGTTTCAGGATGTGTTGAACAGGACCTCGCGAATGTGCTGGAAAATGCTAAAGTATGTGAACTTTATTATCATATTAATTTTCTATCATTGCACAGAAATAAGTAGTACAGTAACTAAACTGCCTTTTAGTTACTTAAATATTCTTTCAACTTTTTTATTTCATGGAATTACAATAAATAGTAATTGTTACTATAACAAGTGTACAATTGAGGTACAATAATGTACTTCAGCTTCCTGATTTAAGAAGCTGCTGTAGAAAACACAATAACTTTCATATTTTTTGTTCTTTCAGATTAGTAACATTGGACTTGGTGTACTGGCTACAAATGCTGCAATAGTATTTGAGCACTTTGCAATGGTCACAAAGACATCAAAATTACCTGGTTATGCCAACATAAATACATCGGTCGCAGTACTTAGCACCATGAATGAAAAGTTACAAAATTTAAGTTCTATTACAAATGAGACAGCAATAGAAGTGAGTATCAAAGCATCTTGATTTTTATGAATTAAGACATAATCGCTATGCTTTCATGACTTCGTTAAAAGGTTTATTTCATTACAACTTCCCTGATGTATTAAACAGTGTTAAGGTTAAAAGAAACCATGGTGTCTAACAAAGCAGTTTCCAACTAAGAGCTTTCAGCCAGCTCAAAGCTTTTTGCAAAAAAGTTAAATGTCACAAAACAATTGTCCTAAAAATGTCCTTTTTTCAATGTAGTAATGCAGATAATTTATGCATCTTTATTGACTTAAAGATTTTTTCACTAAACTTCAAATTCCTAATGCCAAAAAATGACATCAATATAGGTTGGTATGTAATACTTGTTACATGTCACAACCATCTTCTAGAAAATGACCTATAATTCTGCTTTTATTTTTTCAGAATTTTCTATTCTCATCCAGTCATTTACTGAATACAAGTCTCGAAGACTCATGGAATAAAGATCTCACTGGGAACTCCTCCTCAATGGCTGAGAGATTCATGCTTTCTGTTGAGAATTTAATTAAAAAATCAAATATGACATCGGGGACTAGGAAGGAAAATCTGCAAGTGTATGTGTGCAATGGCACCGATTGCAACATCAAAGTTTTCAATGTTACAGTTTCTCTTCCAAGTGGAGTGAACGTGAAAACAGCTGCATTCAAACAACTGGATAAATATTTGCCCCATAATGACAACAATTCAGAGGTCAACAGTATCATTGTTTCCACAACTGTAGACACCAATAGTAGCATTAGTGAGATTACCCTAGACTTTGAAATGATCAACCCAAGACCTCGTAATGTTTTACTAAAATGTGTGTTTTGGGACACTGTCAAACATGAGTTTTCAACAGACGGATGTGACTGGGCGGGTCCCTCAAATGAGGGCCGCTGCATCTGTAAGCATCTTTCCTCGTTTGCATTGCTCCTGTCCAAGGAGCCCCTGGAAGTCCCTGGTTTAACTTATGTAACTTATGTAGCTCTGTCAGTATCAGTGTTGTCACTCGTTGTCACTCTTGTGATAGAACTGATAGTCTGGAGCGACGTAGTCAAGACGAGTACATTATATTTACGCCACACTGCCCATGTGAACATTTGTCTGTGTTTGCTGATCGGTAACCTCTGCTTTTTGGCATCTTCCTCCAACCCAGAGAAGATTTCAGACCTCTGGTGTCGAACCTCTGCGGTGTTGAAGCATTTCTGCTACCTGGCTATGTTCTTTTGGACATTTTGTTTGAGTGCCACACTTCTTCATCAGGCAGTGTTTTTGTTCCACAAGGTGAGCAAGGCAAACTATCTGAGGTTCTCGTTGATTGTAGGCTATGCCGTCCCCTTTATCATCGTCTTTGTCACATTTCTTACCTGCAACGGTGGAGCTGAGGGGGTATATTACTTGAGGAAGACCTGCTGGCTGGTTTACGGCGGACTTTTTAAAGGCACTTTTTATACGTTTATCATTCCAGTTGGAGCAATTGTTTTCATTAATGTGTTCTCAATGCTTGTGGTCATCATGAAGCTCGTTAGCCACCACTCAGAAATACACCAAAAAACTGACATTTCACCAGAAAAGGAGAAAGCAGCAGCCAAAACTGTTGTGAGATCCATAATCCTACTGACCCCGATTTTTGGTGTGACGTGGATCTTTGGATTTGCCATTTTGACGTTTGATCTCACAAGCGGAACCGCAGCATTTGCATTCGAATACATCTTCACCATACTCAATGGATTCCAGGTACAGTCAGAAATATTTTATTCAGTGTAACACATAAAACAAGCTGAAGTATTTGCCATACAAGTACACTCTCTTTCAATTCCAGGGCTTCTTCATTTTGTTGACCACATGCTTTGGAGACAAAATGGTAAGGCAATGAGAAACTAGCCAGATAATGATACAGCTCAATGATGCTACACAGTGTGATCACAATGTTTCTAAGCTGTTGTTTAGAAACAGCAATGTTAAGACCTAATATGATGACAGTGTTCAGTGTACACACCCCTGTTAAAATTCCAGGTGTTAGAGGAAAAAACTAAATTTTCCACCTTTAATGCGACACATATTGTAGTTTATTCAACTGAAAAAAATGACTCTTTGATTGCCTTTGTGGACACACTATGAAATTAATTAATGTACATAATGTCTAGGTATCATCGGAAGGCATTTACTCGTTTGCGTAATGTGTCCTTTAGTAAACAAAAACACGATGATCTCACAAAATGATCAGTTGTAAGAGAGTGCAATAGACTCAGAGTATTATATGTAAATCTTAACAGTAACACTGAAGAAGCTGCAAACATTTCCGGTGTGAACTGGTTGAGTTCTACATTTGACTACAATTTCCTATATGCTGGATGCAAGTCAGAAAGTCAATGAAAATCCCCTTCTAACCAGACTAAAATACCCATAATGTTGAACTTTGGACCACTAGTCTGAAAAGTAAGTTTAACACACAAACATCACAAAACAAAAATTGTACCCGTGTTAAAACATAGTGGTACTGTATATTCTGCTAGTTATGGGTTAATTCGCTGTACTGGTAGTTTTGACAAGGACAATGATTTAGCAATAGTTCAGTTTTGACCTCAAACTGACTGGTATTTTAGACCCAAACCCCCCCCCCCAAGTCTGCCTGAAAGCAAAAATGATGGGGGACTTTATGTGAGTCAGAGAATGTCTCAAAATAAACAGAAGAAAAAAATCTTAAGTGTTTGAACGTCCCGAGCCACATTTGAGAGCTAATAAATTAGACTTTCAATATTTGAGGTCACCTCAAGAGGGAAATCAAACGTTGGCAATCTAAAGTGGGTGGACCTTGCCAAAAAAGCGCTGGGATCCTGACCTGCTTAAATTAACTGCTTCAATTAATTCAGTATTTTCCAATGGGGTGCCCACTAAGGTTGTTGCTCAAAAAGATGAACTTCTTACAGGGGTGTGTACATGGTTAAAAGCCAATACTGATAGCTGATATCTTTTATGATAATTAGTCATAGACATTTTTCTGCCAGATAACCGATTTAATGATTTTTTTTCACCAAAATTTCTTCAGACTCGTGAGGCTCTGCTGAAATACATCAAGAAGAAAGTAGGTGCACTGCAACTACAATTACATGATACCACGGCTGTTTCTCTTATATGTCTTACTGCCATTTGTTCTTCCTTCTGATCTCCAGGCTCCAGCATCTAGTGTCAGTGAAAGCACCTCTAAGTCAGAGACAACATGGAAGAAATGAAACCATTTTCATCTACGTGTAAAACTAGTATCACATTTATGTGCCAATGGAAATACATGTACAATGTGCATTCACTTTTTACTGAAGCTTGTGTGCACTTTTTCCCAAACGTTTTCTCAAAATAACGAGTTAATGTTCCATTTTCTGGAAATAACAATATAATTTCCCATTGGTTTTCTGGAGATAGAGTTAATTTTCTGATGATTTTCTTGAGACAAGTTCATTTCCTGATGTTTTTCATGGGATAAAAAGTTAATCTCAATAAAACAAACTTTGCTTGTGCTATTGTGCAAATGCATGTGACATGTATTTGAAGATTGGAATCAGGTTAAACACACACCAATCATCTCGTGATCAGGAGATGATTGGATCAGAAATGGGTTTCTCGAGAAAGCCACTGGGAGAAAGCACATGCTGAAAACGTCCACTCTCGACTGCCGTAACTTTTTAATGTGATTGTTTGTTAATATTATTAGTAAAATTATAAATGTATAGTTAATTATTTTTAGCCTCTTTGTGTGACCCTTTGCATGAACGTGTTCTGTATGCACCTTTAGGATTTAATGAGTTAACTCAGCTCACACAAGTACCAGCCGTGATCAGAGTCACATTGAATTCCTCAAGTTTCAGTTGATATATTTGAAGAGAAATGGAGCCAAAGACTCGACCTGCATGCCAAAATGATGTTTTAGCGTAAGCTGAGTCTAGCCTTAGTTTTCCTCCTGGTTCTAAATGCAACGTCTTCTTCGTATTCTTTGCTTTGCCGTAACCACTCCTCATCTGAGTCATTGAAAATGCCTTCTTCAACTATCTTCCCCCGGAAGTCTTGGTACTCAAGCTCTGCCCTGCAACATATTAAAGAGATTTGCAACATTAAATCAGAAACTTTTGTAAAAGTTGTTCATAATAAAGCAAAACTAGGTGAAAATTGGGCTTTGTTTCATACTTTTGAAGGAATCGAACACAGTCTTCTTTTCCGTATATTTCGGCTAATCTTATTGGTTTGTCTCCACAGCAGTCCTCTTTGTCCATTGGTGCATGGAAGGTGTGCAGCATCCGCAGCGTGGCCAGATGTCCGGACTCTGCAGCATAGTGGGCAGGGGTCCATCCGTGCGCCGTCTTCAGACACGGATTGGCTCCGTTCTCTAACAGAATCTTGACGATTTCTGTATCTCCTGAGGAAGAAAAAAAATGCAATACAGAGTTTTCTAAAACATAGAATAAAAAAAAAAAAAACATGTTTAAATCTGGTCTAGTAAACACAAACTGATACGTTTTTATGGTGAATCTGATGACTCCACAAGCCACTGGCGAAGCGACATTGGTTAAATACAATGGAAGCAAGACATTTGTAGGAATTAGAAAACATTAAACCACACTTTATCCTTTATGTGGATAAAGTTTGAACGCAGGATAACCTTACAGGCTGATATTGTTACCCTTTTCTTAAACTTTTCTGTATTTAATACACTGGACTGTCTCGTTTGGACAGGTTTTAGACTACAATTTAAATAGATTAAAGTAATTCCATACCATTTTTCATTTGAAAAAATGGGCACAATTCTGCACTAAGAACCATTTTTTGTAAGTAAATAAAGAATAAAGTTATCTTAGCGTTAAAATTACCCCTGAAATCAAAACCGTTGTAGCATAAAATGATGACCTGTTTGTGAAGGACATAAATGCAACACGAGACTGACGGACACCATTGTCCACTTTAATAACCAAATTCAGTTCCTATGTAAGTAGCAGTAGCACAAAATTTAAGACCCTTTTCATGAACTATTTTGGGTGTTATGGAGTGCAGTGATTAATCTAATACTGTAGTTTTGTTTTTCATTAAGTCATTCCTGCTGCACTTTTTTTCTAACCTGAATAAAAAACAGAAAAAAATGGGATGTACTGTAAACATTTGCTTAGTTGTAGGCAAGTCAGTTTGTACATTGTAGCTGGAATTACAACTAACCTGAGAACTTCAAAAAAATATTTGAACTGGTTTTCGAGCAGAACCACCGGGCAGCAAAATGCATTAACAGTGATTGCAACCTTTGTACTCCAAAGGAGTAGCCTTTGCATGAAAGGCTACTTACTGGCAAAGTAACTTTACTGTTACTTTGCCACAGTAAAGCAACTTTACTGTGGCAAAGTTAAACTCAACGTCTAACATGTTAAGTGAAACTATTATTATGCAACATAATAGATTACATTTAAACTTTGTGTTTTCTTGCTGCCAGTCAGCAAAATAAGAGTCTTTAGCATTCCTGCATCTATAATATCAATTTATCTGCCATCAAATACATAATTTACTCGCTTGATGGTCCGTCCAACAGTGGATTCAGAGTATTCACAGCAACTCATATTTTCTTTTCCTCTTAAAAACAATATCAGGATTTGTGTGTGGATACTTTTTGGATGCACTGTAGTATTTAATGCTTGTGAAGGACAAAAACAAAAGGGTTCCCCAGTTAAATATATATCTACAAAATTTTCAATAGTGTACTGCAAACATACTAACAAAAGTCTAATGTATACTGCATTTCTGACATTTCACTTCACCTGTTAGTGGTCATAGTGTTATGCCTGGGCAGTCTTCATCTTGAGGTGCTAGGCATAGTTTCTGTTTTTTGATTGGTTGAGATCTCAGAGCAAAACAATAGGAGGTTTTACCATGCAACTAAAGTCGACAAGACAAAAGACAAGCTTTAGACTACAGAAGATATCTTTATATAGATTCCATGAAAAAGAGAAAAGAGTCAATTCTTCCGTTGAACGTCTAGGGAACAAGGACAGGGAACAAGGACAAGTGTAACTTGAGACAGCAGGAAGAAAAGAGCTGGAGGAAGAAGGTGAAGTTCCGTCTAAAGCGCCCACCATTAGCTGCTGCCCAGTGCAGAGGGGTTTTGTAGCTCCAGTCGACGTCTTTGAAATTGGGATTGCATTTCGGGTTCTTCAGCATCTCCTTTACCTTGTCAAAATCTCCCGCTGCCACGACTTGATGCAGCTCTGTCATTTTTCTGGAGTTGCCCGGCAACGGCTACTGCATTCAAAATGGCGGAGTCCTCACCTGAGCACGAGAAGGGGGACAGTGCCACCTGCTGGACAGACCGGAGGAGACACGGCGCGTTTATTTCAAGCGCCTGAAATAAAGACTGACGCTTTTCAATTATTTATAGTACAGGACTGCTTTCATTAAAACGTGAAATTTTGATAAAATGTATAAGTTTAGACACTTTACTTGTGGAGAACGATTCAACCTTTGTACTGTTCATCAATGTACTAATATTTTTGTCACACATTGCTGTGAGAAAGTAGCAAAAATAAGTTACTTAGTTTTTATACATTTGGTTTTATGATGGACCAATAAAAAGTGACACATGTAAAGGGATAGAAAAATATAACTTTGCAAAAAGAAAAAAAAAGTATTTAGCTTCCTTTACTCTGACACCTACTATAATGCAACCAATTGACTAGAAGCCACAAAAGTGAAGCACACTTGTGGGTACTTCACTATGTAAATATAATCGTCCAGTGAAGGTTTTGGAAGTTAGAGAACATCAGTTGGAAGAATCATGAAGACCAAGAAACACCAGTAGGGCCAGACAGAGTGGGTTCAAAGCTAAAGCCAATTAAACCGCTGCTCAGGGCCCACAAACCACCAGGTTATGAAAATATAATTGAAAATGTTAAAATATAACTGAATATTAAAAGATTGAAAGAGCTTATAGAGACACAGGTGTAGAATACCAGTCTAATATCAGAGAATTAATGTGGAAGAAGATGCTTTGATCATTTTAAATTTCTGACTTGCATGCTAAATTCTCAGTGGTAGCAATCCAACACTCCACATAATCCTGAACTCACCATCCCAACACTAAAACTGGTTGCTGAGACAGAGCAGAGTTAATAGAAATTGAATGGAGCTAAATGCTTGAAGGAAACCTGTTTGACACTGCAAGAGACTTGAGGTAAAGGTTCACTTTTCAGTGGAATGATCCTCGATATCCAGCCAGAGATAAAATGGAATGGTTCGAAATCCAAGCATATTCACAATTAACACACACACACACACACTTAGACCACTTTGCTTAATACCTAAAATGTTTTACCTTTTAGAAGATATAGTTCTGACAATTTGAGTTTCAATAATTTTCTACTGAAAGCAAATAAATCTATTGAAACCAATTACAGAATCAAATCTGAGGTCTGTCCCACAGAAAAAAAAATGCAGTCATAGGCTTTTAAATTAATTTGCTCATGAACTTCTTTATTTGGTTTTATACAAGTTTTAATAGACAAGAAGAAATAGGAATGATGAATCTCTTGAGAAACATATGCAAGTCCGCTATTGGACGAGGATGTGACTGCAAGTCACAACTCTTTCAGATCTTCTGGGCAGGCACACTGACACCTAAGGAAACTAGGGTAATAAAAAAAATTAACACAAAACCATCATACTTCTGGATATGCTTCATTCTGCTAAGACACAAAGTGGAAGAATGTTTGAGTTGGACTGCCTTATGAGGAGCTGATTGTCTAAAAGTTCGTCACAACACATTCTTCGGTAAATGGTTTCCAGTAATGTTGCAGTGATGCATTAATAGATACCAACTCGCATTCAACTTCCACTGCATACTGAGGAACTGGCATCTCTGAATGGCTCTCTTCACTGCACACGGTCAGTTTAAGGGGTTTATCATCCAAAAGCTTGTAGAAGACATCATAAGCTTGGTCATCCCAGGAGCCTTTAGACTCATCAAATCCAATCAAACGACAAAGAAAGGCCTGCGGCACCTTCTCCAGAAGATTCTGAGGCAAAGGTCTTGTGTCTTGGATGTCAACGTCTGACTCGTTTCCATAGTCAACAAACAGGACATGTACTGTTCTGTTGTCTTTCTGGACTACTATCGCTCTGTACCATAGCTTGTCATCAGGAAACAAAGCAAGACATGGGCTCCCTTGTCCAAGACCTTGAAGGAATGTCACATCCTGCTCTGCCTTACCGGCTTCCTGGGCTAACTGGGACACTTCACACAAATCTTCTGTGTTGGAAAACTGACACCAGAAGAATTTTGGCTCTGCAATGCAGGATGCGTACACCGTTTCGGTTTTAGTTTTGAACACTTCTGGCTGCTTGTATGTGGAAGTACACGTTTTTTCTTTGGAGGGCCCAAGATGATCCTTTCTGTTGCTGGCTTGAAAATCTTTTGCCACAATATTTCCAGAAAGTTCTCCAGAAAATGATTTCCGGTATTTCTGAATGACCTTGTTAACAACAATCTTGTCACATTCTGTGGTTACTGTGTGTTGGGGAACACCATTCTCTGAATAACTTCCTAGGGCCACAACTGTCACTTTAAGTGGTTTGTCAACTATGAGATTGTAGAAGTCATCGTAGACCTCCTTATCCCAAAAGCCACCGGACTCCATGAAACCATCCAAACGACACAGAAATGCCTGAGGAGCAATATCTAGCAGGTTTTGAGACAGCAGTCTTACATCTTTTTTCTTGACATCACATTCATTGCCGTAATCAACAAATAAGACATGGACTGTTTTGTCGGAGTTCTCAGTTATTTGAGCTCTGTGCCATTTGTTGTCTTCTGAAAACAGAGCAAGGCAGGGAACACCAGGTTTAAGATGCTCAGGTGGAATCACATCCTGTGCCTTTGCAACCTCATTAGCGAGACATGACACTTTGTCAAGGTCTTGTGTGTTGGCATGCTGACACCAGAAGTAATGTGGGCCTGAAATACAAGAAGCATATGCATCCACAGCCATGTTTTGAGAAATATTTGGCCAGTTGTACATATAACCCTCCGCATTTTGCTTTGGGTAATTGTGCGATGAAAACTGAGTCATTTCTAAGTTGCTGTAGAAACTATGATTTAAAGTCTCTGTCCTGCTTTTATTGTTCTCAAGAATGACGTCCAAATCCTTCACTTGCTCCGCCTTTGGTGATGAGGCATATGTGGGACACATTTCCTTGTTTTTCTGCATTTCTGGGCCAGTGTTCTTTAACATTGATGATCTGGTGAGTTCACATAGGGAATGATCCTCATTTGGCAGAGTAGTCTTTTTTGAGACAGAGACTTCATTGTCAGTGTTAGAAATCACAGCAGTCATCTTTGGCCGTCTCATTTTTGTCACCTTCTCCCTGACCAAGGCATTTACATTTAGTGATCCATCAAACAGTTCAACCAACAGCTTCCCATTCTTCCCTTTTGCCGCTACTGAAATGGTGAAACTGTTCCCCACAGCATGGTTGGCAAACCACTCGTCGATTTCCAGCGATAAATCTGCAGGAACATTGAACAGCCCCAGTGGAACAGCCTGGACAGGAACAGACCTGGCGACACTTGCTTCAGGGGGCAAGGGGCGAATATCAGTGTCAAGAACAGCAAGGGTGTCCCCATAGTCCACAAAGTACACCTTGAGATTTGGGGATCTTCCTACTATTAGACCTCTGTACCACTGATCATCAGTATACTTGGCTAAGCAAATGCTATTAAGTCCAAGTGGACAATTTGAGCTTTGATGCTCGTCAGGTATCAGTGAAACACTTTTCCACAGTTTTTCCAACATTCTCAAATTTCGGTCCAGTTGGCAGTAGAAGTGATGAACCGATTCAGAAAATGTCACCAGAACCTTCTCTTCTCCACCCAGTTTAATATTGTGTGTGGAGTAGTTATATTCATCCACTGGGACTTCTGGGGGACTTTGACTCCCAGTTTGAGAAAGATCACAAAACTGAGCCAGGCGCTTAGGCAGACTCTCGGATCCGGATTCAATATCTACCACGTTCAGTTCCAGATCTACTTCAGATGTTACAGTCTTCCTAACATAATTCAAACCAGTGCTAGGCACAGAGTTCTGGAAGTCTCTTCGTACAGAAATGGTCCATTTGGGACTGATGGGTTTTTGGACGTTAAATAGGCAATACTGAAAAGCTTGTGCATTCAGTTGCAAGAACGCTGGATCTTCAGGCTTTGACGATGGACTGAATCCTGTTGATACAAAAAAATATACATTAGTGCATCCAGCAATACCAGTACATGGTAATATTTGTCAAATTTGATTAAATTTAACAGTGCACAAGAGAGACTGTCTCGGTGTGAAAGACATTTGTCTGTTGTTAGCCAGAATTTTAAAAAGACTGCACTTGTAAAACTCAAAAAAACAAACAAAAAAAAAACACTGCCCACATATAAATGTATCATATTTCATTTTAAAACAAACTAAATTTAAAAAACAATAGTTTGGTTTTTTCACAACTGAGTTTTGATTAAAACTGACAAATACCAAAAACAACACCTGAACTGACATTTATGTCATTTGTTTTGTATATTTTCAAATCCAGATTGGCTATGATTCAAATTTTCTAAGTTTGTAACAAATTCCCGTGACAGTTTCTGAAATTTCATACTTTTACCTTAGTTCCTTAAATAGCCTAAAATAACCAAGCTATGCAAAAAATATGATAGAAATATGTCCCATTGAAAATTCAGTTGTGGAGACATAGCTTACCAGCCAAAATTGTCTGCATTTTGTCTCCTTAAAGACGGGGGCTATGTAAGCACACAGGCTTTTTTTAAATAGTAAAAAGTTAAACATTTCTTTCGAATGAGGTAGTTTAGAAAGAGTAACATGTTTGGAAACATTTTAATTGCAATTGTAGTACAGCTGATATTTTTAATAGGACATATTAAACAGATGTATTAAAATCTTCTTAAAATTAAAACCTTTTTTTCTTTTTAAAAAGCATTTTCCTTTATTTAATCATGTTTTTGCTCCCACTTAAATAAATGCAAATTGGACAAACTTGGGCACACCTGTCCATCAAGCTTTTCTAAAGATAGAATGTCCAGTTCTACCATTAGAAGATTGTCTTTCTGGACAAAAACGAGACAAACTTTCTTTAAAGTCATTTTTGTATTGATTTGATATGATTTAGAGAGAACCCGGTTTTTCAGCAGTCGGACTACTTCACTAATTTCATTCATATATTGCATTCATAGCTTATTAAAATGTAAACAAATTTAAAAATAATTTTACTTCTGCATTTTTAATAAACAAAAACAAATGTTACTTGGGGGCTTCAAGTACTACTTTTCAACTTGATCATTTTAAGCCTTTAAAATGTTTGTCCACCTTTGCCTCACCATGTCCATTGTTGACTGCTCGTCTCATCCTGCTCCTCTCGTTGGACTGGAAGGACGCGCGTTGCGCTCACGTGGCTTTTTAAAGGCTTGGGTTGACAACTCGATAGTACGTCATCATTGGGCCGCTTTACAAGTCACGTTTTGCATACTCTGTTGGTTCGCAGGCGTATATAGTAACCACCTAATTAAAAAAAACAACAACAACAAAAACAAAGAAACTGCTCGTTGCCAGACGTGCGCGCGCTCACGCAGGTGTGCCGTTAGCCAATCAGAGGGCGCGCCCTGAGTTCCGCGTTGGTGTGGTTTCCTTCGCTCAGGCCGAGCAGGAAGTGCGGAACGGCCCCCCGTGGCCCCGTGTTATTGTGGACGGGTGCAAGCTACTGAATGATGGTAAGTGAGCTTCTGCTGTTTGTTTAGGAACTGAGGACCGGCTGAAACAAGGTGGTAGTTCTGTGATTATGTTTTGGTTCGGTTTACGACTTGCTGCGCTGACTGTTTTTTGCCGCTTGGACAGATTTCGTGTGCGGTGGAAAAACAGCATCATCTGCTCTGAGTAAATGTAACTGGCTTAGTAAATCACTGTTTTCAAAGCACATGTGCTGTTTTCGTCATTTGCGTGGATTTTTAGGAACCGTGGTTTCCTGCTTCACAACAGATCGGTTTGGTTTAGCTTTCCTCACAGATTCACTGTTTGGCTTGTGTTACTAATTATAGTTTGTGGCAGCTTCGTATTCTTGCATATTGACATGCAGCAGCGTGTGAACTTTTCAATACAGTTTAGTTGACACTTTGCTGTCACCTCTTTCATTTCCATTCTTAGTTAGCATTTTTCTTTGTTTTCCTGCTGCAATAAGCTTCTTCACAATTCCTCAGAGTTAGTTCCAGTTGCACATATTCACTCCTGAGCATAATAATGTAAGCACACCATTTATATTCACATTCAAAACTGGGCTTTTTTTTTTTTTTTAAAACGTCCACAGGTTTACATTCATCGGTATAAACTCTTAAACTGCTCTTAAACTGAACCTGATGTGCTTGGTTGTTTTTTTCAGTGACTCTTTCAAAATGAGTAAGCGAAAAGCCAGTGTGATTCTTGATGCATCGACTTTGAAGAACAGGCGAGTGACAGCTGCAAGTGCTGAAAATGCAACGGTCACAAATCACCAGGGATTATCTTCACACGTCTTCACTCCTTCCCCTTCGGTAGGATATATACAAATTATTTAAACCTCAAGTCATGTTTTGTGCCTTTACGTGTCATTATCTGTTGACTGTTTTATCTTTTCTTCTGGCTGTAGGGGGATATTGGACTCATTGAAAGCATCACTTTAAAGAATTTCATGTGCCACCACTCTTTTGGACCAGTCCAGTTTGGGCCCCATGTCAACTTTATCGTGGGCAACAATGGCAGTAAGTTCATGCTTAGCGTGCCCTTTGATGCGCTAAACTGTTACGTTGCTAATTATATTTGGTGTGTTTTTTGGTGTGTAGTTTAGTCTCAGAAAGATCCATGTTTGAGGAACCTGCTTAATTTAGCAATAAAAAGTAACACAGCTAAATGGTACAACAAAGGTTCCTTCTTTACTGCATAATTGAATTACAGTATAATAGTTTTTCTTTGTACAGAAACTCATATTAGTTACACTGCTGTTGGTTATAAATTATATCCATTTAAAAAACTGTTTCTAAGAGCTTTTGTTCACCTTTTGACCACACTCAGTGCTGGTTGCTCTTAGCATACCGCGTTTCAGTTCAGCCGGCAGTTCTGTGCATATGTTTGACATGCTTTACATGCACTGATTTAGGGCTGTTGTAAAATAATATTTTAGTAATCGAGTACTCTATAGAATATTTTTTATGATTATCTGAGGAATCGGATCTCTCTCTGCCCCATAATTTAACGAAGCTTCGAGGCAGATAAATTTTCCTTGGCGAATTTTAATAATCGAGGTACTCGAATCATTCGAGGAATCGTTTCAGCCCTACACTGATTCATGACCCTTTTCTCTGTTGGTGGCGTTTTCATTCCCAGGTGGAAAAAGTGCCATTCTGACCGGCTTGATTGTTGGCCTCGGTGGCAAGGCCACCATGACAAACAGGGGAGTGTCGCTGAAGGATTTCGTGAAAACTGGAGAAAGGTAAGTTGATGATGGTTCTGATTGGCTGCTATAGTTTTCTTTACATCCAGAAGGTCATGGGGGTGGGGTCTCTTCGTCTGCTCAGTACTGCAGATGTTATCGTAAAGCTGAGAAACAGAGGAGCAGATGCCTACAAAAAGGATCTGTATGGCGACTACATCACTGTTGAATCACGCATCTCCAGCGATGGATCTCGGGGATACAAGCTCAAAAGCAAATCAGGTGATTTTTCACAGACATAGACAGTTTCTACACCATAGTTACATTTATTTAATCCTCTGAGTTTTGGTTTTATCAACACAAAGAGCTTCCAACAAGTACTAGTTGTGTTCTTCGTGTTAAAATAGCATGCCTGGCTGAAGGGTGTGTGAGACATACTGTAATTTCCAGAGAAAAGCCACTACTTTTTTTTTTCTTTTTTTTTTTTTTTACGCGCTGTGATTGCTGCATCTTAAACAATGATGCAGCTAACATATGGATTTTTACCAGTGGATTTTGAAATGCTGGACTGCAGCGTGACGAAGAAGAAAGCACAAGCTCAAGAGCGAATTTTGCCTCGAGACGAAATCGACATTGATATTGTGTTGTAACAGGAGATATTTACACATAATGGTGCAATAAGGATTTTTTATTTGAAGCTTTTAATTAAATACGGACATGTAATATACACAAAAAATGTTCAGAAAAAATGCTTTTTTCTGAACACGGTTGCTTTAAAAAACATAACCATTGATGGCTATCGTCATGTTTCTCTTGTGCTCTTATAAGCACTCAGCCCCAGAATCACTTCATCACACACTTCCTCTGTTATCAAAAGTCTCGTCTACGTGTTAGAAGTCACATATACACTGTGGCTTAGAGACAACTTCTGCCTATATATTTACACATTTTTTAAGTTTATATCCTGGTGCACTCTGTAGTCCGGAAAGAACGGTGATTGTTTTGCTCCACAGACACATCCAGACCTGCTTAATATCATAGTATTATGATGCCTCCTGTAAAGTCACCAATTTGAAACAATCAACAGGAATGACTTTGGTCATATAATCAATTTAATGTGACGGCATCTGAATTTAGATTGAATTTAATCTGAATATTTATTAAATAAACTGGACTGGATATTCCATTCACTCATTCCTTCAATTCTAGATGTCATTATATACACTGTACTGTGTATAGGTAAAGCATGAATCTGGTTTGTTCTGATTATCTTTGTAACAGTTTCCTTCTGTGGATTACTGTAATAATAATAATAATAATAATATAAACTAGTTCTAATTGATTTGAGTTATGTCAAAGGGGTTATTATTTGTTCTTTCATATTCAGGTCAACTTGTCTCAAACAAGAAAGAAGAATTAATAGCAGTTCTGGACCACTTTAACATCCAGGTAACAATTATATGTTTCCTTAAATTTGAAGGGATATTAAGGAAAATCACTGGTTCTGGTTCTGAAAGGGAGTGCGTGTTATTTTGTGTGTGTGTTTCAGCTGGATAATCCAGTGTCCATTCTCAGCCAAGAAATGAGCAAACAGTTCCTGCATTCGAAAAACGAGTCGGACAAATACAAGGTCCCGCGCCGCATTCGCTCTGACATCACTGACTCCAGTTTTCCATTGGCTTTGTCTTCCAAGCTGAAGTTGTGTTGTTTTACCATTCCTAGTTCTTCATGAAAGCAACTTTACTCGAGCAGATGAAGAGAGACTACATCCACATCAAGCACACGGAAACAATCACACGGCAACAGGTTGAGAGGCAAGAGGAGGTACAGACCTGCCTTTATCACCTCAAGCTCTGTTACTCTGACCTTGATAAATCTGCCAGATGTTTGATGGATGTTCTGATTTCCAATCCACATATTTATCAATGACTTCATGTCCCTGAATTATGAAGTTATTGTGTAGTTCAAAAATGTGGTAAAACATTTCAACCTTGTGGTTTAATACACTGCCATACATTTAACTTAATTCAGTTAAATTCATGGTGTGATGGTGCGATCTACAGCTTATATCCAAATATTCATGGAATCCTGTTTGGTTCAAATTAATTTAATTTCAATTCAGTTGATTCCAGTCTATTTCCATTATGTCGTTTTTATATCTTTATTAAAAAGATATTAAATCAAGACGCTTAACAGATTATACCGTAATCTTTTACATACGTGGTATCCTCTTTCTATGTCCACCTTTTGTTTGTTTATCAGCTTCTATATGCAAAATACGCACTTGTTAAAAGAAGCACTGCTCAGTAGTGTCATAGATTTCTATATATTATATGAGTACAATAAAAATATCTATTCATTTGTTTATTTTTTTCTTTCTTCTCCAGTCTCTTATTTTTGAGGCTTAATTTATATACACTTTCTAAGCTCTGTTCTAAGAGGCAACTAAGAGACAAAATTGCTGCTGATACCTTAGCATGTCTGTGACATATTCCTTAAAAAAAAAAAAAAAAAGGAAAATGTTTTCATCTTTGTTTGTGTTCAGTGTCTCAAGGACCTAAAGCAAGAGTTCCTGCAGAAGAAGGAGCGATATGAAAGCTTGTCGTCTTTCAGCGATTTGCAGGAGAACTTGGAGAGCCTGAAGAAACAAATGGCGTGGTGTTTGGTAAGATGTTGTCTGACGTCAGTGTGTTCAGCGGACAGTGTCTCCTTTTGGTTGTTTTTGGGACTCTTACCGGTATTGGTTATAATCACTTGCAGTCATCCGAAGTGGAGAGTGTAACCCACTCAAACGGTTTAAAAGAAAGCAAGAGCAAAGCATCTTGCATGAAACAGCAGCAGTGAATGGAAGCAGCTAAAAGTCTCTGTTTGCCACATAAAACCAGGCTGTATTGCACTAATGGACACCGTCTGATCACCTACACTTCAGCCAGAAAAGTCTCTTCAACCCAGTTCTTTATTTGTGGTTAAAAACAAGGGAAGTTAAAAGAAATACTATTATACAAACACATGCATGACAGCTGCAGTCAAACGCTCAGAGATTCAGAAAGTAATGGCTTGCTTCTGCAGGTCTTGATAATAGGTAAATATTATCAAGGGAGGAACAATTGGAGTGAGCGGTTATTGATTTAATTTAATAACTTTCTGAAGGCTGCAGTGGCTGTACTTAAAGAAAACCCCGCTCTCCAACACATTTTCTTAGTTGAAAAACTTTATGCTCACAAACAACTCCTGTAATGGCCTCAATAACATAGCTGCTGATTCAGTGCGACAGCTATCCATCGTAGCCACCTAGCCTGCTTCGTCCTGGTTCCTCAATCCTTGAAGATAAGACATTAGTGGATTTAAAGCCTTGATACATTTTGATGTGTCTTGATGTATTTTGAACAGAGAGAACTTTTTTTTTCTCTCTCTCTCTTTAGAAAAAGTTCATCCGTTCCATCTTTCTAAAGAGGAAAGGTCTGCCTCTTTTCCTGCATAAAGATATTTGGAAACAATTGTAGAACTCACGCTACCCATTTTCTGTTTTCTGTTAATTGGCCAAACATCCGCTTGGGGTTTATTTTTCTTTTCTTAAAGACTAAGCAACAGATAGCCTTGCTTTGTATTTCCAGATGTCATATCATATCTAGTTATGGCATTCCAGTTCTGCTTCAAAACTTTGTGACTCCAAAGACTTTTTTATGTCCAAAAAAAACCCCAAATAAGAATCTTGACTGGAACTAATTTATTTTTATTTTTCTGACTATAACCTTGTTGAAAGAAAACAAGAAACTAACTTAACCTAGATAAAACAGGAAGTCACTGCCTGTCGTTCTTACAGGGATATCTAATGTTTAACAAGCTGTTGCACCTAAACATGATAAACATGTATGTTTTATCACCTTTAGGTCAGGGACAAGGAGCAGTCCATACAGCAGCTGAAGGAGGAAATTCAGAAAGAAGAGAAAGATAGAAAACACAAAGATAACCTGCAGCTCTGTCAGGTGGGAAACAAGTTATCCCCCTTAATTTGGAAAGTGCAAGTCTTTTTATAAATGCACCTCGTCTTTACCGGGCAGCTTTTGCTTATTGTTTTTTCTTTCTTGAAGTCAAAGCTCGCACAAACGGAGAGAAGGCTGCAGGTGATTAAACAGAGAGCTGACAGTCTGAGAGAGGAGCAGAAGTCCCTCAGAGAGGATAATCTCACCTTTAAACAGCAAGCAAAGATCGTCAATAAAGCTCACAAGGAGCAGGAGGTATTCTTCACAACTTTCTAAATGATTCTCTTAAACAGACCGGATGTGTGTGTGTTTTCTTTTAAAATATTCTTTTTTTTTTCTTTTTTTTCTTTTACAGCTTGTTTATTTCCGGGCTTTGAACAAACTTAAGCAAACAGAACGCGAGCAGAACCTTCTCCAGGAGAAAATTAACAAGGCTAAAGCGAGGTGTGGAGGTGTTCACACACCTTGCACTGCAAAAACACTAAATCTTACCAAGTATTTTTGGTCCAGTTTCTAGTCCAAATATCTTAGCACACATGGAGCAAGATAAAGTTAAATTATATGCAACTTTTCTACAAGATGATGGAAGTTGTTTTAAGCCAATAATTCCTTGGTATTTATGGAAAAGTGCTTGTTATAAGTGAAATAATCTGGAACAAGACATTTTAGCTTATAAAATGGGAAAAATGTCTTTTTCCACTGACAGATTATTTCACTTACAGCTACCACTTTTTCACCAATATTAAGGAATTATTGAATAAAAAAAAATTTCCTATTTCTTGCTGAGAAGTTTCTTGCTATTCAGTTTTGCCGCGTTTCAAATGCACTAATATTTGCATTAGAAACCAGAGCAAAAAGTGTCCTTGTGAGACGATGTGTTTTTGCAGTGTATTTATTGGCTTGGTTTTCTGGAAGGCCACACAATAACCTGAAATGTTTCCTCTCTCGCCGTCAGCGAGAGACTGAACAACAGCGGAGAAACCAGACGCTCGAGACAACAGGCGACGTTGGGCGAACAGAAGGAGCAGCTGGCGGAGCTCGAGAGGACGTGTTCGCAGCTGAACGAAGACATCAAGAAGAAACATCAGGCTCTCCTGAAAGGAAAAGAAGAACGGGACAAGCTAAGGTACGAGATATACTTCCTGCTTCTCATACAAGCTAACTCCCTGGGTAGGTTTTTGTTGTTTTTTGTTTTTTTTTATTTAAAAATAATAAATAAAAACCCTTCTTTTATACTAGAGTTGAAGCAAAGAGTGTGCAGTTTGCTTACGAGTCCAAGCAGAAGAGGAAAAACCAGCTCCTGGCCAGTCGATCCAACAAGCTCAAGCGGTTTGGAGACGATGTTCCTGACCTGATTGCTGCCATTAATGACGCGTTTGCGGCAGGAAGCTTCATCAAGAAACCCGTCGGGCCAATAGGTAACTAACCGTTTTCACGTTGCTCTGGTTTTATATTCGTCGTCCGGAATTAATATGAAAAAAATATAAAAACTGAAAGAATGAAAGAAAGAATCGCAAAAAAAAAAAAAAAGAAAGAGGCTCGCTGTCGCAGATCAGAGCATATTAATAAGTTATGAGTAGAGACAAAACAATATTAACATTTTGGGCCACTATCAATATTAATATTTCTGTTGTAGTCGACAACCAAATCACTCATTAGAATTGCTCTGACAATGTATATTCTTGGATGCTGTTGATTTTTTGGAAAGGTGACTTGGAAAAGTTTAGTACATTTGTTATTTTAAAGTATATTGAAAGTTATCTAGGATTTTCCTTCTACTTCAATAGCAAAATGTGCTATTTTGTGTTGTTCTACCACATTAAATCTTAATAAATCAGATTGCTCTTCAAGGTGTTTTACTACACGGCAATTTAAAAAAAAGTTAAATCTTAATATAATATTTCTGCTTATGTTATATTTTAATGAAGTAATGCTCATACCTGTAAAGTAAACATGGCGACATAATCAGTAATCAGCTAGTATGAGTTTGTTTTGACACCATTTCCTGTTCTGATGCCGAGTTTAGATAGCTGGTGACTATCAGTGCTTTCATGCTGATTGTGAACGTATGAAATAGTTTCAAAGCCATCAGAAAGCATCTTAGTTGCTGCTTAGAGTAGTTTGCAAAAGTTGTTGTTGCCCTGAAATGTTTTCAAACTGGAGTGTTTTTAAATTAGGATTTGACGTGAAAGACTAACACAAAGTAGTGCATAATTGTGATGTAGAAGAAAGTGATTCATGTTTTAAATGTGTATACAGAAAAATCTGAAAAGTGTGGAGCGCATTTGTATTTAGCAGCTTTGAGTCAGATCTTGTAGAATCACTTCTCCTTACATCGCCTGATAATTTTGAGCCTTCTTATTTGCCAAATAGCCGAAGCTCAGTATGACTGGAAGGAGGGAAACTGTGAGCAGAAATGTTCAAGTCTTGCCACAGATTCCTAACTCTATCTAGGTCTGGGCTTTGACTGGGCCATCCAGTTAAAGGAACTGTTTGCAAATGAAAACCCCAGTATTTTTATTTATAGTAAACATTGAAAAGCACTTATTTTTTTCCCTTCCACTCCACAGCTATAGACTACTCTGCTGATGTGTTGCATAACATTTCCTGTTTGATCTCAGGGGCTTGCATCAGTTTAAAGGATCCCACCCTGGCCGTGGCGGTGGAGTGCTGCTTGCGGAGCTTCATGAAGGCGTTCTGCTGCGACAACTACAAAGACGAGTTAGTCCTTCAGCGGCTCATGTCTCGCTTCTATCCGAAAGGCAACAGACCGCAGATCATCGTTAGCCCCTTCACCGATAAACTCTACAACTTTCATGCGCGGTAAGAACCTGCTGCTGTTTCTACTGCACTTGCATTTCATGGGAACTATTGAATTACATTTTTTCCTTCTCATTTTTTTTTTGTTGACCAGGAAAGCATGTCATCCAGACTACCTAACCGTGCTGGACACGATCACATCGGAAACTCCGGTCATCGTCAATTGTCTGATTGATATGAGGGGGATAGAAACAATTCTCATAATCAAAGTTAGTGTCTGATGTAGATGTTAGTTTCTGGGGGTTTTCACACCTTCTTGGTCACTATATGCATCAATGTGTGGTTTCAGGAAAAAGACAAGGCGAGGAGGATCATGCAGAAAGGCCGGCCTCCAAAGAACTGCCGCGAAGCCTTCACTGCTGAGGGAGATCAGGTGTTCCCCAACCGCTACTACACCTCTGAGTTCAGCGTGGCCAAATACCTCAGTGGAGATATTGAGACGGAAATACAGTGAGTACTTTGGGGTTTATTCATGATAGAATATGCATAAGATGAACAGGAGGTCAAAATCGGTCATAGAAAGGACCGTGACCTGAAACCGGCTATGTTTTAAGGGCTAAACAGGATAAATGTTAATGAACAAAACTACAACTTTGTGTTGTTACTCCAGAGGAAATGGAAAAAGACAATAATAATAACATTTAAAGGTGACCTTTTATTCTTCCTGGAAGAGGTTAGGACACGTATATAGGCTAAACAAAACATTAGCTTTTTCCACAAAATCACTCTTAGACAATGAGATTTTAGTCTGCTCAATTCAGCTTATTTTGACATAATTTCAGAATGAGCTGTTTTCACTTTAAATTTAAATAAGCTGCTGCTGGCCACGCCCTCAAACTCGATGTACACTCACACATGAAAATGGCTGTAAACAGATGTGAAATTATACAACCATACGTCTTTGAAAAGCAGAAGTGGAGCCTCCTGCACAAACAAGATGTTAAGTCAACAACAAAACTTGTCTTTTCCAGTTGAAGTTGTACAGTGCGTACAGCAGTAAAAACCAGCTGACTAAGTGGGCTGGAGCTCCGCTTGGGTTACTACGTCATGTGGCTGGGTTTTGCTTTGGTTGCTAGGTAACGCCACAGTGGCTGTCGGATGTAACTTCACAATCGGGAGGTTTTTGAAACGGCTCATTTTCTCAGACACCAAAACATTTTTATCTTATTGCCTAAAACCAGCTTGGGCTGTTTTTAGAAGCGGTAGAATGGAAGCACACAAACGTGTAAAAAGTGAATTTTGCATCGTAGTTCCCCTTTAAGCAAGCAGATATTTTATTTTCTCCGCTTTTTACGTCAATGGATTACAGAGCAGTTGTTTGTTTTTTCTGCTTCAGTAACAGCTGCCATCCTGCAAACCTCACTGGGCAGCGTTTTCAGCTCAGCAGCTAAAGATACAGCTGGGAAGACAGCAGGACTGGTTCGGTTTGTCGATTCTTGACAACACAGAAAGTGCAGGAAGTTTGGATCTGACTCACTCTGATGTGGTGCATGATGCGTTTTGCAGTGAAATTAACATGAGCAGATTGAAACCAACAGTCAGGGCATTACACATAGATATTTGAAACGATCTTGCCGGTCGTACATAGTTGCTTAAACGTGACATAGCATTTTTTATTTATTTTTCTTGTCTGGAGCTCAATATCCTGGAATTGTTTCTTCACAATGACTGCTTTTGTGTGCGCTGCCATTGTGGGGTCAGAGAACTGGGTCGTTTATGCAGATTACGCTCCCTGGGTCAGAGCGACTCCTCCTCCTGCCGCTGCGATCTCGGGACACAGATCCCCACCCAACACAGTAGCGAGATTCAGTGCGATTAAATCAGACTAATATACGATTAACCTGAGGCTGCTTCGTAGCGGCTGCAGTTTAAAAGCCGCCTGCTTCCACTTACGAACTGTATGGAAATGTGTTTGCAGAATGGATTTTTTAATCTGAGTTGCACTCTGCTGCCGAAGGACATAATTTGTGACGTGTCATCGCGGTTAAGCTCAAAAAGTGAGTTAAAACCGGTATAGGCACAGTGGTAGTTTGTAATAATCAACACCTCATTAATATTTAAAGCATGTGAGATGTAACTTGTTGTAATAACAACCACATACAAACACAAAAATCAGCAATCCTAAGCAGTGGTGATTGCTTTAATCTGTATTTTATAACTTAAACTGTGAAAAGACATTAAATGTACATGTTAAAATCTCCTAATAGAGGCTGTGATGATAATGTTACGCTATTTATGAGTCCTTGAAAGTATTTGCTTCATTTCAATGAATATTACATGGATGTAAATGTCTGTCAGCTCAGCACCAGGGCAGATTTCTACACACTTTGTTTTTCTGATCTGTCTCTGGTTTCCCTTCGCGCAAATGGTTCCTGCAGCGTAAAAAAAAAAAAAAGGAAGTAAAATAAAATAATTAAACAAAGTGCTGTAAAAGGTTTTTACACAACTGGATATCTCAGCTGACCTTTATGAAAGCACGAACCCTTAAGTAGCTTTTACAGGATTTGTTTAGCTGGAGGAACTGTAAACTGATCCGAAATTAACCTGGGATTGCTCAGAAGGTAAAGTGAGCTCCAGTTTGACTGCAGACCATCACAAAAGCTCTGGAGCTTTTTTTCTGCCGTGCAACTTCACACAAATATCGTCAGAACTGACGCCGTTCCATCGCCACAAACTCTAGCTAAGCAAGAATCAAAACAACTGAAGAATATTCAACATAAGAACCGAAAAGCATTTTAAATGTCAAAAACAAACAAATGAAACAACAATAGTTAAAATTATGAACACTAAAATGATGTATTATCAGGTCTCAGTAACCAAAATTGCATATCAATCAACAGGCAGAAGTGGTAGGTAGTGCAAACATCGTACTTGTCAAATGTTTGCGGCGTTTCTCAACATGCCGGCTTTCCTTTACGACTTTACAGGGGAGCGTCTCTTTACCGACTGTTCTCCAAATGGAAGCTATATTTGTTGTGATATTAACTGATGTATTGCTCTTTATGACAGGTTAGCAGATCGCTGCTGCTTCATTCTTTGGTGCCGTGCTTCAATATTATTGCTTTCGGCCCATAGGTGACGTTGGGGTTTGTGCAGAAAAATTACGGTTTATGCTGGGGAACCTTTTTGTTTTCTGTGGAAACACGCAGCATCAGTTCATAGACGCATTCAGAACAGGAACACACTCTGAACCGTATTGGTGGGAAAACCCTAACCTGCCAGTTGTACTGGTGCATTTCGATGGATGGCTGAACGATGGCATGAAGGAAAAGGACAAACTCCAGGCTCTTCAACATCGCCTCAGACCGGACACTGATCCCAAATTCACATAAAGTCTGGCATTAGAGATGCTGAAATGAACTCGTTTTGAGTCCAGTCTGAACTGTTGGGGAGACGCTGACTGAGAGAAAAATCTCTGATGTGTGTCGCAGTGCGCTGGAGTCAGAACTGGAGAATCTCAAAGCTCAGCTGTCCAGGTTTCAGCATCAGGTGAACTCCGTCAGCAAAGACATAGTCAACATGGAGAGCAGCCTGAACAACACCATCAAGATCCTGAAGAAGACTCAGGTCAGCATGAGGCAACATGACCTCTTAAATCTAGTTTTACCGATTAAAGGACCGTGTCATTACCTACCCGCTCTTCAAATCCTTTTTTTTTTTTTTTACTTATCTTTTTTCTGTTTTGGCTGCATCACAGGCGTCTGAGAACCAGGTGAAGGCAGCAATAAGTGAGCTGGAGACCGCTAATGAGGAGAAAAGTGATGACATCTCCTCTTTGGTCAGCCTCAGCTTTTCTCAGTTTTATCCCTGTCAGAATCAAGACACGACATTCATGAGCTGTACCAGATTAACGCCTGAAATCTCAATGCGCAGGAGGAAGTTGCCCAGGAGAACCAGCAGAAAACTGAGGTGGAAAAACAAGCCGTTCAGGAGGCAAAGGCAGAACTTGACAAGCAGCGGAAAACTTCAGAAGAGGCAGAGTCCAAGTACTCCTCCGTCAGAGATAAAATCGATCAGCTGCTAGAGGAAATTGAGCCACTGAAGGTGAAGAAATTGCAGATATTTTTGACATTTTGAGTGATCGTAACGCATTAGTCTGTTCTCTGCTGCTACTTGCATCAGCTAGTATTTAAACACAAGAATCTCCTGATGGTGAAAAAGATCTTTTTTTTTTTGTTCTTGCCCTCCAGGACGAGCAGCTAAAACTGGAGACTGAGTGTATAAAACATGAGCGTAACCTTAAACTACTAGAGAAGAAACTGAAAGGGCACGAGGACAACATCCAAGCAATGAAAAGCGTACTTTCAGACAAAGAGCAAGACTTGCAGGTAAAGAGAACTCTGCTTGATTTTTTTTTTTTTTTTTTTTACTTTTCCAATCTTCTGCAATTAGGGACAGATAGTAGAGCTGCAACCAAGGATTATTTTAGTAATCGATTATTCTGACAATTAATCTGCTAAAAAGAATTTACACATTCTACAGATTTTCCAATTAAAAATCCTGCTGAATAAAAAATTAGACATTTCCTAAAATGTGCAAATAATTAAATTCCTTTGTTAAATAAGAAAATAAACATTTTGTTGCCGATAACATAAATAATGTTCCTTCGGTGAATTTGAATCGGGTGAAGCTGCAGCTTGAGGAGTTTCGGCTAAAACATATTTACACAGAAGATGTTCTGATCTTAAATCCAAAATGTATCTTGTGCAGTTTTGGCTAAATTACCTCTCGGAATATGTTGTGCCTTTTTCGAGTCTGTATGCTCCAGTTAACGATGAATCGATTACTAAATCGACTATTGGCGATTATTTCAATACCTGATTAATCGTTCCAGCCCTAATCGATGGCTTATTCGCCTATAAAGACCAGACTCTGACCAGACATGATTGACGTGTTGACAGGAAAACGTGAAGAAAGCCACGCAGATTAGCCCTGAGCGGCAGGACGTCACTTCCACCACCAAGAGCATCGACACAGAAATCACACGGCTCAAGAAGAAGCTCAAGGTCTATGAGGGGAACCACGGCGAGCAGGAGCTGGTGATCAGGTGAGACGCAGCACCGATCAATCAGAAAACATCTCTCTGCTCCCACATCGATGGCAAACTACACACAGAAAGACAGAAAGACGTGCTGGGTACGGACGTTTTAATACTTTTGGATGTTTGTGTCGTCAGCTTTCCCGATTACAGATTTGCCATGTTTCTGTGGAGAATCCACGGAAGTGTTATTGCATAAGGTCCAAGGTGAACGAAAACAAACTTACCCATGCACAGCTGGGTTATTCGAAATAGGTCAGACCAAGACAGGAAATCAGAAGACATCATAAAGGACAACAGGAAGCAACAGGTTTCTTTTAGTAACTGACAGCTTTGTTAAGAACCATTAATACATGCTCTGTTATTTCAGTGACAGAACATATTTGTACATAATGGTAGCGTTACTAACTCATAGCTTCCCCACCAGGTCTTCATTTGCCTCCTTCCTCTCGCCTCCAGTTGCATTTTAGGAAATAAGACTTTCTTCAGGATTTTGGGCTCTGACCCATTTCTGGGACACATGCAGCAGGAAAGAGAGAAACGAGAGAAGCCCCAGAAAGAGATCACCAGCGTAAAGATGAAAGAAAAGAGGAAAAGGAAGCAGCTGTAATGTCGTCACTGACAAAAAACAAAGACAGTCAAACTGGGATGCGCGAGAGAAAAAAAAAAGCCAAACTAAGAGGGAGAATTAATAGAAGCGGCAGTCTCATTGGATCGGCCGAACCTCTGCTGAGCCTCCTTTGTACCTCAATCAGATCTGCCTCTTGGCTGTTCCTAACTCATCTTGTGCCCTGGTTTCATGCAATTTAAGTCAGAAATATTTACGCCATGCCAACTTCTTCCCTCTGACCTCATTAGGGAGTACGCCGAGGCCCTCTCGCTCTACAAAGAGAAAACCAACCAAGTGAGGGATCTGCGCAAGTTCATCGACCGGCTCAACAACATCATGTCAGACAGGCAGAACAGATACAAAATAATGCGCAGGTAGAGAAGCAGCCGTCGCCAATTCAGATGTGTTTTCATTGTTATCTTACACTTATAAGTGCCATTTTACTGTGGTGTGAAAAAGTGTTTGGCCCCGCCACGATTTCCTGTTTTAAAGTGTCTCAGAGCATTAAACCAATTTACATAGGAGTCGAAGCCAACACAAGTAAACACAGAAAACACTTTTTATGTAAAGGTGTTGAATATTAAGGGAGGAAAAATCATCTAAACATACATGGCCTTGTAAGTGATCGCCCCTAAATCTAATAACTGGTTGGAGTCACCAATAGAAGCAACAACTGGTATCCAGTGCACCAAAACAGACCCATCACACTACCACCACCGTGCTTCACTGATAGTGTGAAGTTTTTTTTTTCTGTGCTCTCACACCAGATGTAACGGAGCCAACACCCTCTAAGAGTTCAGCTTTTGGTTCGTCGTCAATCCGCTGAATGTTTTCCTAAAAGTCTAAAAGGGAAAACTGAGACGAGTTTTATTTTTGTTCAGCAGTGATTCAGTTTTGGCCATTTTTCTTGCGGTGGAGGCATGACCTTTGACCTTAACTGAGGAAACTGAGGCCTGAAGTTCTCCAGATGTTGCTTTGGGGTCTTTTGTGACCCAGATGAGTCGTCACTCTGCTCTGGAGGTGATTTTAGTCGGCGGGCCTCTCGTACGAAGCTTCATCACCGCTCCATGTTGTCTCCATGTGTGGATGCCGGCTCTCTCTGGTTTGCCGGAGTCCCAAAGCTTTAGAAATGGCTTCGTAACACTTTAGGTACTGATATACCTCAATTACTTCTGTTCCTACATTTCTTTGGCTCTCAGAATGACGTCTAGCTTTCGAGGATCTTTTGCCGTACTTCACCTTGTCAGGCAGATTCAGTTGAAGTGATGTCTTGACTGAGAACGGATGTGGCAGTAATCTGTCCTGGGTGTGGTTAGAAACAGTGACCTGAGGTGTAATAAACCACAGCTATGTTTTAACTGAGGGGCCAATCTTTATTTTTTCCTCCTTTACTTTGAAAACTGCAGCTTGTGTTTGCTTGCATTGGCTTTGACTAATATTTAAATTGGTTTAATGTTCTGTATGACAAACATGCAAAGTCATATGAAATCAGGAACGGGGCAAACACTGTATGACGCAGCCGTATTATACTGGGGTTTTATATGACGGAACAACAATTTCCTCCTTTCCTCTCCTCCTTAAGATCCCTCTCAGTGAGGTGTAAGCTGTACTTCAATAACTTCTTAATCAAGATGAACTGCTGCGGCGCCATGATCTTTGATCACAACAACGAGACGCTTTCAATTTCGGTACGTCTTTATCTGTGCTACTCACCGTACGCGGTGCTGCTTTGGCTTGGTTTTGCACATGCAGGGGCCCAAAAATGTATAAGTTCCACATCCAGATTATTTCACTTATAACAAATAACAAGACATTTTTTCCCCGTATCATAAGTGAAATAATCTGCCAGTGGAGCTAGCACTTTTGCATCAGTAGTAAGGCACTGTTGACCTAAAACAAACTCCTCTTTCTTGCAGGAAAGTTACTTGTATGTCAGTTTTGTCCTACTCCAAGTGTGCAAAGATATTTGCAGTAGAAGCTTTGTGAGACTTTGTGATTTCTGTCTGAGTCGTATTTAAATTGAAATGAAATGTTACACAAAAACCAAGTTAAACAAAATAAAGACGCCCGCTTTCATTATTGTATTAACGTAACACACTGATGTTCAAGGATAATTCACACTTCCAAGACAAGGAGTCTGTTACCTTTAGGTCTCTGAAATCTAAAAGGAAAAAAGAGCACGTACAATTTGAGTAATGACTAATTCTGTTTTGCTCCAAAGGTAAAGCCTCCAGGCAGGGACAAAGACGGTGCGAGCGACATGAGGTCTCTGTCTGGTGGAGAGCGCTCCTTCTCCACCGTCTGCTTCATGCTCTCCCTTTGGGAGATCACAGAATCGCCGTTCAGATGTCTCGACGAGTTCGACGTCTACATGGTGAGCGCATAAAAAGCATTTGAGAAACACTGACTCGTGTGCGTGTCTTTGGAAAGGAAGTGGGGGGAGGCATGAATTGAATTGAATTGAAAACTGTTTTTCTGCAGGACATGCACAACAGGAGGATCTGTCTGGACCTCCTGCTGGAGCTTTCAGAGCGGCAGCACCTTCGGCAGTTCATCTTCATCACTCCCTTGAACACCAGGTGACGCCTTATTTCACATATACCAGGATGTCCACATGTTCTTAAAAAGTCCTAAATTCATGTATCTAAAATTAAGGCCTTAGAATATCTTAAAATAATTTTTTTTTTAAAAAAGTAAGTTGGCCTTAAATACGTTAATCAAGGGCTTAAATTTTACGCTTAATTGCGTATATTCTATGCATTTCTTTTTCTTGTGGGATTATTTTCTGTCCGGGAAACGTTTGAGTCACACTCAGACATGTTCATTGCCTCCTGTGACTCACTGCTAACATACCCTTGCTAGCTAGCCAGCTGATTTGCATCTATTATGGGTAAGAGCAAATTTATTGCAAATTGGCTGGGTGGAGTTTATACATTTCTTTTAAGATCTGGATCCTAAATTCCACTCATCGTTGTCTTAAAAAGTCTTACATTTGAGCAGAACCATAATGTGAATAACTTGTTTTTGAGATTCATACAAATTCACTTCCAATTGCTCTAAAAAAGCCCTGAGAGCTTGTGGGGGAAAAAAAAAAAAAAACTTACTGTAAATCTAGTTAAATGTATTTTATCTCCCTTTCGAGTGGCTCAATGAGAGTGGGGGCATGTGACCAAAAATCCCAATTTTTCAACAGTCATTGTATGAAAACGGAAAAAGATATTGCAAACCTGCATAATAGCGAAAAGCCTCGTCAACCCTATGAACTTTATATGGTGTTTCTATCTGGAAGTATTAAGGTTTCAACCATCACTAAGTTTAGAAGCATTTGAAGCCGCCCGCCATTCATTTAAATGGTATTTTAACGAGTGAGATATTTCAAAAAGCACGGATGTTAGAAATATGAAAAGTCGTACCCTGGGGGTGGATTTTAACGTTGAGAGCTCCTTTTTTTCTGTCATCGTAAATCAGATGTAAAAGTTAAAAAATGAAGATTGGCTACTTGAACATATCCGGAGAGGAAATAATGATTTGTGTCCAGCAGCAAGGTAGTTTAAACAGTTTTTTTTTTTCCCCCTGCAAACTTTCCCTTGTTTACACCGTCAAGCTTTAGTAGTGTGACATCAACGCTGTCAACCGGTTAAAACTGTTGATTCTCTTTCAGCAACCTCCCCAAAACGCCTCTCATCAAAATCCATCATCTGCGGGATCCGGAGCGAGAAGACGGCCAATCAAGAGACAAAGATCTGTAACACACACCAGCCGGGCTTTTTATAAAACGGTGGTAAAGCTCTGCCGGTTTGTGTCCCTAAAGGTGCTAAAACTTTTAAACCTTGTCATTACATCTTCTGGTGTTTGCTGAAAAGTGTCGTTTTTATGAAACTTAAATAAGTTGAATATAAATATCTGGGTGGTAAGATTTATTTTTCTATTCTTTGTATATAGAGGAAGATTTAGAGGGAAACCTAGACTCATAACTCACTGGCAGTACTGTATTTCTGTGGTTTTACTTGATGACGTTTCCCTGGATGTGTTTGAGAAAAGTGTTTTTAAGGAGTCGTTACCTAAGAAGTGAAGTTTCAACCTGTGTGTTTAAATGTTTATTTATGAAACCTTCTTTTGTTGAGAATTATGTTTATTCCTAAGTAAAGCAAAGAACTTAAGTGACCTTAGAGTTGCATTTTGTGTAGGAGTTTTGCAGAATTTTGCATTGTGAAAGCTTTATGAACAATCATATTGGGAAAATGTAGTTGGAAGACATTATTATGTTTGGTTTGTCGTCTTTTCTTCTGTATATTTTAAAGTCTGTCTTTATGTATTATGTCCCGCCTCATTTTCTGTAGATGCTCCTCACGTACTCCTTCAGCTGAGTCTAATCACTGTTGACTAAAAATGATGGATTTTACTTACCTTCTGCTTTTGCTTTTCACTTGTTTTTTTTTTTTTTGTTTCTTTTCTCTGTCCACATGTTTGATTTCTTGCTTGTGCAGGCGCCGTGTGAGGAAAAGCAGGCGGTCTTGATATTGTGAGACTCTCACAATATCATGACTTAGCATAAATACTGCTAAGTCATTTATGCCCATGTTGTTGTCTTTTTTTACACAAAAATGTGTAACATGAATGTATAACTAATTGGTTTAACTGCATATAGAATAGCAACTATTGTTCCTACTGCTGCTGACTTAAACATCCATTAAATTATGTAGTTTTCAAGTGACTGTTGTGGAAAATTGTGTTTTTTGTTGTTGCGTTTTTTTGTGAAAACACTGATTTTAGCTATTAGATCTTATTTTAGGTAATTAGTGAAACCTCCTGGTAAAACTGGTCACTGTTGTCTTTTTTTCTTTGCTTCTCGTATAAAACTTTTTAAATTTTACATTTTAGCATCTATCCTTAAATTGCTTAGTTTAAACCTAAGGACCAAAGTCTATAACAAATTGTAAGGCTGAATTATATATTTTCTTTTCGACGTTCATGTAAAATCTAAAAACCTCATCATATTATTAATAAAACACAAAGATGCATCAGATTTTCTTCCCCACCTGCTAAACCTCTTCTGGATTAAACACAAAGAGCAACAACGATTACTCGTTACAAATTGGAAACAAGTGTCAGACCTAAAATTAATATTTTCAATTAATCCCATAAATCTCGATCACTTCCACGTGTGGATTTTCCTTTATGCAGAGACTCGCTCTTTGGTGTTTATCCATACAAACAGAGGAATGACCAGCTGAATTAAAAACAACCTTGAGATGCTCTCAGCTGGCCTGGTCAAATATTCACTTCTCCTGTACGTCAAGCCATTTTAACATAAATTCGGTTTGGTCGCCCTTATATTCCAGAAATCTAATTGTTTTATGACTAGACATTTTAGCGATTTGAGAATTAATTACATTCTGACTAGTCGAAATGTCGTCAGATTCACCACTGAGTTGTATCTTCAATTGAAGATTATCTACAATGAATTACTGATTATCTGAAATACACATTTCAGATATCTACAATTAAATTTTGACGAGTCAAAAAGTAAATTCAAGATATCTCGATTGTAGTTTTGACTAGTCTTAATTCTAACTAAAGATATCTCGAATGAGTCCATAATTCAAGGTACCTTAAATTTATTTTTGGATCAGAGATATGTAGTTTTGACTAGTGGAAACTAAATTATAGGTATCTTAAAAGCAAATAATGACTAGGCAAAACTTGACTTGTCATGTTGACTAGTCAAAATTCCTTTTAAGATTTCTCTGAATGAATTAGAGAAACCGAATTTATGTTCAAACTGCTTGCCATAGATTTCAAGGGTTAGGAATATTTCTGCAAGCCTCAATAAATTTATAGCTATAACCTTCACAACTAGCCTATCTCAACGTAGTATTTTCAGACTGCTGTGCTCTGACAGAGCTTCACAAACGTAAGGGGAGTAAAAGAGGTTATCCTTGCAGTTGGTGGGCTAAAACAATCCATAGCCTTAGTGTGTGTTTTTTTTTAAATTTTTTATTTTATTTTGGATTTTCAGTGCAGACCCAGTAACTCCACCTACCAGCCTGTGTCTTTCCAAAAAGCCTGTCGATGGTTTATTCATTTCAAACATTACAGAACTGAGTTTGGGTGCAACACATGCCACATGTATAAAAGAATACAGTCAGTTGTTATAATGAGTTTTCATATCTGATAGAAACATTTACTCGACAAAAATAAGGAGTTGAGGGGGGCGGGGGGTAAATCTGGACTAAAATGTAGAAATAATTCAGTCACTGAAGATGTGGGGGGCGGGGGGTTGGCTTCATTTATGTTCCAGACAATAAAATTAAAAAAAACAATGAAAAGCTTCTTCTGCAACTTCCACTTGTGCAAGTGGACAACAAGCAGACTCCCAGTCCATGCTTGCATAGCCTAACATGAGAGGAGAGGAGACGGGTGGAGGACCAGTGGACGGAGGAGGTGCAAACTATCGGAAAGAGAAACATTTCGGCAGTAACCAAGCGCGACCGTCTCACAGTGTAAGAAACTCCATTGAACGCCTCTTTGAGGTTCCCGCGTCTTTGATGATCGCTGCAAACAGGTAAACAAGACGATGACACCTTTCGATAAAAAGTTTCTCCTTACAAAAAAGTTTTACACAAAGGAATGCAGTGTGTCCAGTAAACATAGATGAGGCTTTTTTTTCTTTTTTCTTTTTTTTTTTAATTATTATTATTACTGTTGTTGTTTTAGCTGCGTTGGAAGTGGAGTCACTCTCACAAGCTCCCTAAGCCTTGAGAGCGAGCCCCAGGCAGCGGACCCAAAAGCCAAGAACGTACTCGTTTCGCAGTGCTCTTTGTTTCTGTAAACATGTTGATATGTAAGTTAAAGTTACCCTTTTTTTCATCACTATTATTATATTATTATTATTATTATTATTATTATTATTGGTTCTTCATGTTTAAATTAAAACAAGCGGCCTGAAAAAATAAAATAAAATAAAATAAAATAAAATAAAAAGAAGAAGCCAATTATTGGAGGTACTGCACCTGATGATGGCGGGGAATCTGACCTTTCCTCTAAAAGGGCAGCAGTACGACGTGATCAAAAGAGAAGGAACAAAAAAAAAAAAAATCATGTCCACACACACGAGTAGATTTCTGCTCATCATACAAGCTGCCGAAGCCAAAAACACGCCGCAGCGTGTCGACGTTAAAGCTCTTTGATCCACAGCTGCAGCCCAAACCAGAGGCGCCCCACAGATTATTTTTATAGGGGTGGCCAGACTAGGCCGATAAAAATTGTAGGAGGGGGTACCGCTAAAAAAAAAAAACAAGAAAAGAAAATCCAACTATATGTAATATTTACTATATGTCATATAGCTACTTATATACTCTATATTTGTTTATTTATAGGGTTTTACTTTGATGTTTTCATTAAAGCATATCTTTCTGTAACGTGAATATGATTCTCTGGGGAGGCCAGGATTTTTTAAAGAGGGGGCCACGACTCTCCTGTCCCCCCTCTTTGGGGCGCCACTGGCCCGGATTGCCTTTCCAACAACTCAAGCATCGCAAACTTAACGCTTAATCGAATGGTAGGGGTGAGGGGTGGGGATCCTCCCACGTTACTGGGCGGCGGGCAGGGGGTGAACTAATGACAGGATGCGTCACATACTGTACAGCCCATGCAACAATACTAAATGAATTTCCGATTTTATGTCTTTTTATAGCCACCTAAAGATGCAAAAAAAGGTAAGAGATTATATAGTTTTTTTTTTGTTTGCGTTTTTCTTTTTTTTTTTTTTTCTCGACACGTAATATATGCATGCAAAGAACCTACTCTTCTCGGTTCCACTGAGTGAGAACATCTGGAACAGACGGGAGCCGTTTTCTATTCTCCGAGAGCTCAACAAGTCTGGATAGTAGAGACAGTTACAATTATCATAGGAATTATTGTTTTTGTTACTATCATGTAAAGCATACAGTAGTTGCAGCAGTGAACACTGGGGGGACGGGGAGCAGGAGCGGGGACAGGAGGCGGGGGGGGGGGGCTCCTAGATACTGTAGAAACAAAACTGCAGTGCTCCACTGATATACAAGCTAGAGGTGAGAATGTTCAGGGTTACTGTGCACGAATCACGCTGGCATGTTCAGAAATAGAAATCTGTGATATCTTATAGCTATTTTTCAAAATTATTCTGCATTTTGACATTCTCATGCATACGACCACAAGAAGCGAGTCCATTGAAAAATAGTCCAAGCATTTTGTTTTTTTCTTTTACGTTATTACAGGTGTTTTTTCTCTCTTTTTTTTTTCCTTGTTTTTTTTTTTTTTTCTTCCCCCTGTGGAAATGGCAGAGAACCTAATGAGACATTAAAACGTGTGCGGCTGTCCAGAGTGTGTGGATACAGACTGAAGGGGGGTTGGAGAGAAAGAGGCGCAAGCAGGAAGAGGGAGTGGGAGTAGGACGGGGGTGGAGGGTCAGGCGGGGTCAGGGATGCAGCTTCACTTCTGCATGTCACACTGCAGCAGGAGAACGATGGACGGGTCGCTCTTCGCCGCCTCCTTGAACTCCTCCAGCGAGATCTGGTCGTCGTTGTTCTTATCCATTTTGCTGAAGATCTTGTCCACCCTCTGCTCCGGTGTCAGGCCGTCCTCGTTCATCTTCATCATGATCACGGTGCCCACCATTTTGTAGATCGCCTGCAGGTGAGAGGGAGTGCGAAAATTAGCCGAGGAGTGTGCTTTTTGTCATCTGATGCGGCGGAGGCCCAACGTGCTTCAATGAAACGTGTGCAGAGTTTGTCAAGCGAGGTGATGTAACTGTGGGACCAGAGGAAAGACTTTTTAAAAAACTTTTTTAAAAATGTTGTTCCTTAAATCCTGGTCGGATTCAGAGCCTTAAAAACTCTGTTGATGAAGACCTCACTCGACTCTGTTGTGTTTATTCACTCCTCTGTGAACGATGGATGAAAAGCCTGGAAATAAAATAAGCTTTTATCATAGCAGCATAAAATATTAGTTGACACTCATTGTTAGCACGACCCCTAAAATTTAAATATAACATAAGCTTTTTGAAATTTATGCTTGACTTTTAGAAATTAATCAGCATTTCTGATTATGCGTTTCTAAATTGTAACGCATAACTTTCTGATATTTATAAAAGTTTACCCACTGGACAAAAGACTTGATGATTAGCATTGGGTGCTAACAATGCGCTAACTCTGTCATAATAGGCGAGCGCAAAAAGCCGTCCCGTCTTTTTATTGCAAGTGGAACTAGAGTAAAGTGTTTGACTCTTACAACCCGGACTCGTTTCGTAGTTGCACACTCATCAAATCTGGTGTTTCCACGTTGACAGGAGCGAACCATAAAGTTCCGGGATTTGCCAGGGTGTACAGTTCCTCCACAGTCTGTCCAGCCGCGACACACAGCAGGAGGAGTTTATGTTCTCAGTAGTTTTGGAACAAAAATAGTTTGACATGAAAATCCGGTGCAGCAACTTTTAACGCAACAATGACGTCACTTCTCGGTTTAACGGCGGTACGTTTTGAACACGCTTCAAAATGACGACGGGAAGAGATGAAAAGGAAGAGCAGGATGATTTTTTTTTTTTTGCTCAAGTTACATAGTTTGACATTAACTTGACATTTCTGCCAAAGAGCTACAACTGAACACTTAATTGATGTTATTTTACCAACACGGGGATTTTCAACTGACTTAGGAGCGAAAAGCCTTGACAAAATCGTCTTCTGTCCCACCATCACAAACACAAATATGTTGGGTTTGGTCAGGAGAGACTCCACTTGGTTGTTTTTTTCATAATTACCTGGTAAATATAACTTCCAAATTTTGTTGTAATTTCTATAAAATCAACGCGTTTGTCCTTGATTTGTTCTTTCCCTTTCCTGGTTCTCTCTTACTCTTTTTTACTCTCTTTGTCTTTATACTTTGTCTTTATACTTCAATCAAAATGTGTTTTCCAAATCACTGGGTTCTGGTACCGTTCTGGTTCTGCTGCCTGGTTTTCTTCAAACCGCTGGTTCACACATTTGCATCCGCAAATAATGAGTGGAGTTCTGCCAAACATAAAAAATGTAAGTGAAAGGCTGATAACAAAACAGACTTGCAGAAATATGGACGACTGAATAAAAACAGCAGACTAAATGCTAAATTTAGTTTGCGGAAACACATGGTGCGTCTGATACGACTGGAATAAAACGCTATATTTGTCCCAGCTGGATTTGTCAATACTCTCCAATATCACCAACACAGATCAGATTCATCTTATAGATTGTGTTCCCTGAAATAGCATCAAGATATCCAATACAGCTCAAGCTTTGCCACAATGAGGCGCTGCATGTACGAGTGTGTGTGTGTGTGTGATGTTGCTGCAGGTGTGCAACAGACGGATGGACAAAACGCACCCAGTCCCCTGATGGGTAAAGGCTTAATGACTCCATAATCCCTCACCTCGATTATCTCCAGCATCTCCACTCTGGTGATTTTGCCGTCGCCGTCCAGGTCGTACATGTTGAAGGCCCAGTTGAGTTTCTGCTCGAAGCTGCCGCGGGAGGTGATGGACAGGGCGCAGATGAACTCTCGGAAGTCGATGGTGCCGTCTCCGTTTTTGTCGAAGGTCCTGAAGGCGTGTTGTGCAAATTTTGACGCGTCGCCGTACGGGAAGAACTGCGAACACGTCCGAAAACAGAGGCGTGTCGTGAGTTGACCGGCGTTGGACGTTGGTGAGAGAAAGCGAGAGAGCGATGCGGGTCACACAAACCTTGACGTAGAGCTGCTGGAACTCCTCCAGATTCAGCCGGCCGCTGGGGCAGTCTTTCAGGAAGCCTTTGTACCACTGTTTCAGCTCGTGTTCGTTAAACTCTGTGTTCTTCACCAGATCCTCCATCACCTCAGGAGTCAGCTTGCTGTTTTGCTTTCCCATGATTCCTGTGGTAAAAGAGCGTGCTGTTACTGTCAGGGTTGAGTGTTGTCTTTGCATGCCTGTTGTTTCTGGAGTGGTACTCCGACTGCAACAAGGCAGACAAGAACGCCCTGCAGAGGACAGTGAGGGGAACAGGACTCTGAGCCTTGACAGACACTCTCAGACAAACAGCAACAGAACATCAAACACACACAAAAAAAACCTGCTGTTAAATTATTGAATTGCAGTTAAAGTCATGCACTATGGCGCTTTACAAAAGTAGCCGCACCACTTGAACTTGAATCACAAACTTCAATGTGTCCATCGATATTTTTATGGACCACAGCAAAGTAGTGTATCTTATGCAGATGCAGATCCACTCATTACCTGTTTCTTAGGGTGTGTCTCTACCAGATTTGCACATCTAGAGACTGGAAATCTTGCACATTCTTCAAAGGAAAATACCTCAAGCTCAGAGCGTCAGAGCTGCAAACATAATTTTTTAATCGTTGCAACAGACTCTAAATTGGATTTGTATCTAGGACTAGGCTGGACTAATGCTTTCTTTTACCGAGATCGGAGACTGGAACCCTTCATTTCAAACACCAGCCTTCGACGGGGCAATTGTCCTATGACTTTCAGATCCATCTCTGGTCCAAAGTGCTGCTTTCTGCTAGTGGCTTGTATATTTGAGTTACACGTGTTGACGAACATCGGTACGTAAAGGCTGCAGGGCCGTCGATGACTGGAGTTTAAGATGCCTGCTCGAGCCACATCCATCTTCCTATGCTAGCACTGCCTGAGACGATGTCATCAGGCCGATGTTAAGTCCTGGTCTCATCTGGTTCATCGGACAGCTGGGGTTTGGTGGTCTTGATTTCAGAAAATGTTGACTTCCTCCTCCAGCAAGATTTTTTTTTTTTTCATTGTATCAACCTTCCGAACCACTCAGGTCTTCTGGTTCTAGTCTGCTCCACACCTCCAGAACCAGAACCAAACATGGAGAAGCAGGATTCAGTTTTTTTATGCTCCACCGATGTGGAACAAACTTCCAGAAAACTTTGAAACAGCTGAAACACGGCGTTCTGTTAAATCAAGGCTAAAACCCCACCTGTTTAGAGTTGCTTTTGATTCCTAGTAACTGGAACAACGATCGACAAATTTTATGTGCATTCGCTTGATGATTTTGATTATTTCTTTTGACAGAATGTAAAGTTTATTGCTCGTTTCTCAGTTATGTTTTTTTATGGTGGAAAGCACTTTGGACGGTCCTGTTGCTGAAACGTGCCGTACAAATAAACTTCATTGCCTTGACCCAGCGCTCTTGGGCAAGGCATTTCAGAGCGCCTTCTTCCATATGCTCCCTGCGTAGCTTGTGGACAGCTTTAAATAGGACGTCGTGCGTCAACGGATTTTCCCACACAAGGCTCAGAGTTTGGAGTTCACTTCATCTAGCTGGATTTACAGTAAGATTAAATTACACACAAAAGGATTTTATGTACTGAGTGATTTCTTAAAGTAATTTGTTGCAGTAAATTTGATTTAAGGGTATCGGAGTCAAGGAAGTGAAGTGGATTCAAATGCACAGCACATTTTTCTGATTTTCTGTCAATCCACTTCAGTGGTGCTCTGCTTTTTTGGTCTAGACCAAGAAAATAAAATCCATAGCAGTTTGTGAGTAATGCGGCACAAGGTGAACGCGGTGGCACTCGTTTCCGTATTTACGTCTAATAACGAGCTCTAAAAGAAAAGCTCTTGTTTAGATTTTAGTCATACAAACTATGAATCGATTCGATCCTCTTCTTGGACAGAAGCACGGATCGTTCCATGATGCTCGTGTTCTATTTCCGTGGCCCCTGCCGGTGCCAGGCTCCGGGCCCCCAGCAAGCTGTGACCTGGATCGTCGCTGTCGAAGCAGATCCAGTTCACCAACGCGCTCGATAGCCGCCGTCAAGTTTCCACCGCAAACACCGTCCCCACGCCGATGACAACCACAACAAAGCCTCCGCTCGCGTGCGAGAGAGACGCAGCTGCAGTGAGTCCACACAGCGCGGGGACGGCGGCGGCGGCGGGGGCTGGGGGGGGACGCAGGAGCGCGCAGCGGGGCCAGCTGTAATCTGGATCAGTGGGGGATACGGCTTATAACTGAGTGGTCTGTGAGTACCGCTGTGCTTAAAACCAGCTGCGGACAGTCCGGTGTGCCGTCAGCTTCGGATTAGTTTGTTAACCGCATGATGAAGGCACTCAGCAGCAGCAGCAGCAGCAGCTACGACAACTGCAGCTGCCTCTCTGAGGCCCCGCGTTCATGAATTATTGACTCATGATGTGGCAAATGACATAAGACGGCCAAGAATAGGCAGATGCATAATTAAACTAATGAGTTTAAACAAACGGATGTTGTTTAGACGTGGGGATGCAGAGGGGAACGTCCAGCAAGTGTCTGCATTTGCTTTTTGTCGTGTCACAGCTTCAAATCCCAAAGTCTTTCACTGGGGTTTTTATATATAAAATGGTTTAAAGGTGCGGACTTAAGGTTTTATCACAACATTCTGCGCAACCATAATGATTACAATAAAAGTAACGATCAGAAGTATTTCTTACATCTTTTTTAGGTAAGTGTATGACTGTAACCGTGTGTCACAGCGATTATAGTCCCACAAACACAATTAAAAAACATTTAATTGTAATGCATTTTCTTTAGGACACCAGTCACATAAAGGAGAGTGATTTGTGTCGCTAAGCTGCACACAGTCACTGTATTTTCAAATGTACCTGTGTTTATCGATGCTCTTATTGAACAAACAGTGGAGAAAATAATAAAACAATCAACCCTGAAAATAAAGACAGTTTTGGGGGGCTTTGAACACCATTAATCGGAATTTATTGTGACAACAAATCAAATTTCTAGTCATTAGAAGAAATTTATCACAATAAACGATAAACGATCCGATAAATGCACACTCTTTTTAATGACGCAAGCTTTTAGACGCATCTCTGCTTCAAAACATCCAAATCAAGCCATGAAGTCATAAGCAGAGCTTATTATAACATGACTGCATCCTTTGCATCAAGGACTGATCTAAACGCACAACCCAATCAAGCAGAACATTAACCAGTGAAGCAGCCAGGCGGACTGGTTACTATGGAGGAGCTGCAGAGGTTTTACGGTTCAGGTAGGGAAACAGGCAGTTTTGGCAGTATTTCTGTTTGCTGACCCCTCCCACAAATCTAGCCGTTGCGATAGAGTGGCAAGAAAAAGTGTTTGCTGAAAGAAAGCCATTAGGAAGCAACGAAGGGCTGAAAAGACACACAGGGAACAAAGAGACTGGAACAAAAACTATTCATCCCAGAACGCAATGATAGTCGTTTTATTCATGCCATGTTAGCTTACGTTTGCTTATTCTGTCATATTAAAGTTTTCCTTTCATTTCTTCACGCTAACTTATAAAATTGTCCTAACAAACATGCTAAATGTTGCCTCTTTGCTTAATGCTAACAGTAAAAACGAAAAACGTTCTTCTGATATTGATTCTGCGTTTTGCAGCACAGACAGAGGAAGCTATTTTGTAATCAGTCATGGCAGGACGCCACTACTGTTAATGGCGCTTATGAATTTTGTAGTACTTAAAGACATTCCCAAAATGGCGGCTTCTTCAGTTTTAAGGCGCCATCTTGTGTTAGATGGAAGTCTAAATCAAAGCTGTCATGGCTGTGACTGGTCATTTAAGAGTCAATGTTCCAAAAGGTTGTTAATTTCTAATTCAGCCAATTATTTAACAAAACATTGCTTTCTCAAAATACCACTTTTAATTTCAACTTCTGCTGTCAAGATACTGTTCAAACGTTCCCTTGCGCACAGCCCAACTGCTCTTAATCAAGTTAATCTTTATTAATTGAATAGAGATTTTAAAAAATTATCATTGGTTTAAAGCTAGTTTTGCTTCTTCCCAAAGTCTTCAGTACAGCTTTTGGTCTTTAAAGATCTGCATATTCATACTGAACTATAATAGTACTATATTTCTATTATGTTAAAAAAAAAAAAAAACATGCCGCACTTCTCAGATTTTTACTTGTAAATATCTTGGAACCACATTTCCATCTCCTGCCACTTTATTGGTTATTTCTTCCCTCACTTTATGTTTGATGTAGACATTAAACAAAGTTGTATGGATCAATGTTGGTCCACATCTCTGCAGCTGCAGCAGCTCCACCACTCTGCACTGCGTTGACTCGGGCCCTGCACAACAAGCAGCAGCAGCACTAATGTGAACCGCAGCCAAAAAAAAAAAAAAAAAAAAATCAGTGCAAAGCCCCGCGTTTTGACGCTCAGCCTCCTTGCGCCTCACGGTCCCAGCCCGTATTATTGGCCACTTGCAGCTCCGCGGATGTGCGGTTTGAACCGGGCTGCTGTGAATGACCTTGAGGACAAACAGTTTGGATCAGGAGGACAGGAACGTTTTTGGACAAGGAGGTCGGCGTGCTCCTGCGTTTTTGTTCCCTCTTTACATCACCAGAGTATAAAAACAAAGCAAAAAAAAAAAAAAATCATGACTGATCACGGCTCAGCTGGGAACGGCGCGTTTTCTGGCAGACTGGGTGCCAGGAGATGCCGTATTCTCCCCCTATGGCGCTTTGGGCAATAACAAATGAGTTAATGGTATTAGAACCTCCTGTGTGAGCGGAGAGGAGGGAAAGAGGGAGGTGGAGAAGGTGGAGGAGGGGGAGACGCTGCTGCATTCCGATGGAAACGACGCAGTGAGAGCATTTTTCCTCCAGATCCCCTCCATCACATGTTCTCAGCTCATCCAAGCGACAGACATGAAAAATGCCACTCTCTGACACACCTTTTTTTTTTCTGCAACAGTCTAATAAATATTTCGTCGTAATGCGAACACAACTCGCAGCCTCCGCTGGAGGCGTTTAAAGGCCAATTAGCTTTTCTCCAAACCGCCCCGACATTTTATTGTTTCCGTCCGAGTCTCTGGCTGCAGGCGGAGCGCAGAGGTTTTATCTTTCATGGATGCGCAGGTCCCTCAGAGCAGGAGCCTTCTCCTCCATCTCCATGTAAACATCATGCGCTCACACGGAAACAACACACACACGCACGCACACACACCCTGACGGCTGCATGTAAGAAGAATAAAAAAAAACCCAACACGCCACGCACGCATGCAGATATCCTCACTCTTACCTGATCAAAGCCTCTATCTGCTGGTTATCTGTCGTCTCCTCTGCAAAGTCCAGAAGCCCCCCTCTCTTGGTCCGATGGAAATGTTCACCTAAAAAACCCGATTATTCTCCACAACGATCGCCTATATAAAAAAAAATAAAGAAAAAGAAAAAAATCCCGAGCGCGCTCACACACACACGCACACGCGCTCTCTCTTTCACTCACGCACACGGCACGGAGAGAGACGCGTTTTTTTTTTTTTGTTTGTTTGTTTGTTGTTTTTTTTTTTTTTTGCGGGATTTTCCGCTGTTCTTCCCAGATGAGGCGCAGCAAAAGCTCCGATCACCGCGCCGAGTCTGCGCCTGTCTGTGTGCGGACTGGAGGAGCGCGGCGTCACCCCGTGCGCATCACAGCCTGGTGGGATGAGGAGTTCTCGCCTTGTGCGCTGCCGCTCCGTGTGGCTCCAGCTGGCTGCTGCCGCGTTACAGCCGCAGCCTTTGCCCCGCCGTGGATGGAGGGGGAATCATTAAGCAGGTGGTGATAGAGAGAGGGCCATCAGTAAAGCATCCACCAAATCAATTTAGACTTACTGTGGCTCGTTTGTCCGGGAAGTTAATGTTTTTGTTTTGGCTGCAACTCAACGGGGAGTTTGGAGCAGAGAAGAATTGTTTAGAAACAGAGATGGGAGGATATAGATTAGGAACAACGATTGAAAGCGTATAAAGAATACATTTAATTAATAAAAGGTACAAAATATTTCTTGATGGAAGATGAAGGAGATCCAGAAACAAAACACTTACTGGAAACTCATGGAGGATTCAGAGGGTTTGGCGATATGAACTGGAGGTTTTATCAGATACTTTGCGAGAACGATACAAGTGACGATAAAAACCGTTTATACTTTTCACATGAAGAATGGTTTGTGTCACTAAATGGCTCACATTTAATGATATTTTTTTAAATGGATGAATATGTAGTGATACTCTTATTGAACAAACAGTGAAGAAAATACTCAAACTCTCAATCTCCACAATATGGACGCTTTAGTGGGGTTTAAAACATTAACTGGAATTTATTGTGACTCTAATAAATCACCTTTTTTTATTATTTCTGCAGACTTCACTCCAAACTCAGAGAGGCGAGTGTAAATGGAAATCTAGACCGTGGTGCAGGTTGGATGTCGGTACCTTATGTTGTCGGTGAACATACGTGCCGTTTATGTCACGAAGAAGAAGAGTTGACCGTGTGAAGCTTCTCACTTGGACAAAAATTCATGCTGCAGTTTCCAAATCTAAATTCTGCTCGCTTAATTCGCCAATGTATAAAAGTGGAGTCAGGAAACGCCTTCATATTAGATTTTTCTCTCTTTATCCTGGCCGAGATGTGAACATTAAGGGTTTGACTCTTTTCTTGGTGCTGGTTTGTGAACTGATTGTTGAGCACAAGCTGTCTGACCAGTGTGTGTTTTTTTAATATAAACATGATTGGATTATTAAGATTATTTGTGCATCTCCTCTTTAGTTGTAGGGCAAACACAGCATGACATTGTTCTGGTTTGGTGGAATATTTCTTATGCAACTAAACTATAATAATAATAATAATAATAATAATCGGACACAGGCTCAATTCTGACATCACGTTTTAAACGTTTTTAAACAGCCGTGAGTTTTGCTCTTAATTACTCTTTTTCTAGAACATAAAGACCTTTTGTTGAAGTGGAAGTGCCAGAGTGATATCATGTGGGGGGAGGGGGGTTGCTGCGCTCCCCCGCCCCCATCTGTTGCTGCCGCTGGCTGAAGGACGCTGACGCGGCCATTTCCGAGAAACAGTTGATAGAAAAAGATTCACAACTCTGGCAGATGCAGGTCGAAAGTAATGTTTTATTTATTTGTTTGTGTGTTCTATCAAGGTTGGAGAGACCTACACCAACGTGTTTTTAGTTTTCACCGTTTTTTTTAGAGATATAAATCTGAATTTTGTGTCTTCCCCTCCCCTTTTACTATGTTACCCCTAAAGAAAACACTGTTTGAAATCAGAACCTTAGCAAACCGTCTGCCTGTGATGTTACTACATGATTGGACAGAGTGGTGCAACTTCGCTGCGGCCTTTTTTAAATATGCTCCTCTGCTGTAGGTGTAGCTGACAGGTGAACCTGTTCCTGATTAATCGGGACCCGTGAGAACCCCACGAGGAACCGCAGACGGTCCCTGGACGACATTTAGAGCGCCAGGAAAATAGGTCGCCTCCGTCAGTCCCTGAGTGTGTCTGAAGAACAGATGAGGCGAAAACTGCTCTCAGACCCAAACTCCATGCCGGGGGACTGGAACGATTCATTGTGATTAATCGTTTATTGAAATGATTGTCAATTCATTTAGTAATCGATTAATGGTTAGCTGGAGAATGCAGACGCATAAAAAATTCATTTGCTGAAAGAACGACACTTTCAGAGCAGTAACAAAGCCAAAGCTGTACACAGACTATGTACATTTAGTATTTAAGAGAAAAATAAAAAATCTTTGTTCTATGTAGAACTCCTAAAGTTACACAGTTTTAGCTTCACCTGGTGCAAATTCTGTTAAAAAAAACTCTTTTGCTATTCGATTATTATCAATGCAATAGATCGACTAATGACCGAGCCTTCACTGAAGGAATGCTCTGCTGCTGCATTGCAGGCAATAAAATGTTTATCCTCTCATTCCAAAAAGAAATTGAACTATTTGTATATTTTATGTATTTCTAATGTTGTATAAAAAAAACACTTAAGGGGTTAACTGTAAAAATCTGCAGAATGCGCAAATTTTTAAAAACCGATTAAAACCCCCCAAAAAGATCGATTACTAAAATAATCGTTAGTCGCAGCATCCAAAACGACGAGAAGGAGTGACGTCACACAAGCGCTTTGGGACTCTCGGTTGAGTTTTAATGCTCACATACAGTACAGCACAGTCAGAAGATCCTCTGGAGAATCTCACAAACACAAAAGCAAACAGTTAGATACGTAGATAAAGTGTAGCACCAGCAGAGCCTCGGCGGACTCTCCTAAAAACTCACTGTGATTTTCAAAGTAAAACGCCTCCGTCTGATCTCACTGGACTCTGCAGTATCTGACGGCAGCGTTCACTTACAAAGGTCAGTCGTTTAGAAAAGGATGCATACAAAATCAATACTAAATAATAAATGCATTTACAAGAACAGTCAGGGGCTTCAGGGGTTTTGGCAACTTCCTATATCGACGCTAATGTTTAAATGATAAAAAAAAAAAAAGAAAAACAAAAAACCTCAGTATATGAAGCGGAGATAACAATCTAAGACATAAATATATCACACAGACTGTGCCGTCATCTTCTTTATATTCTGCGTTATTTTTGCTTTGCTATACTGTTTAAATATTCAAGTCATACAAAAACAAAGAATGACAAGTCCATTACTAATACGGTAATGTAAAAAAAATTGTATCAAAGTGATTTTCTAAACCTGCGAATCGACGCTGCTTTAAATGCACCGCTGTTCAGTACTGGTGCAGATATGTATCTGCTAAGTGGACAAGATGACAGCATGTTTGGTCGATGATTTATGATTGCTGTGGAAAAAAACCCAAACATTTTGTTTTGGACTTTTTAGGCTACATGTGTGAAAGATGTTTCTCAGAATCAAGATTGTACAGTTCTGGTCAGAAATTTACATTCACCCATGAACATTAGATCAGAACAATATCATTTTGAGCACTTAATGATTTTATTATCATTTAATTTCTTTTACTGTTTTTTTTTTTCAATTTGTTCCCATGATAGAAAAAAATGGAGTAAAAATAAAACAGGAATTAGGTTCACAACTTTGGATTTGTTGTGGATTTTCTCTAATAAAACTCAAATATTTACACACAGACCCCCTCACTAGTCTCCAGTTAAATATATCAGAACAGAGATATTTTATTGTGGCATCCATGATGGGGATGAGTGACTTCTGACCGGAACTGTACGTCGAGATCTGTGAACGTAGATCAGGTAGAGCGAGAACAAGAGGCGAATCTGTGATAATCGCGTGTGACATTATGAAATTATTGGCAAACTGGTTCAAAAAGAGTCTTCTGGTCTGTGAGCCTCTGGGAATCTCATCGGTTGTCTGCAAGTGTCGGATCAGATTCTTTGGCTGCCGTCTGCTTCGATTTGCTCTGTTGGTTGAATAAAACTCAAGTCAATATTCCCCCTCCCAATAGCAGACGTTTTTAATTTTTAGCCTCTCGAACATAAATGAGTTACTTCCTGCAGGTTTTCATCCACTGAAACGGACCCAGTTTGCGACCCAGTTAGGACCTTTTAATGCTGAAACAAAGGTGAAACTTTTGCTAAAATGTTTCTAAAAGGCTGAAAATGTAAAGCATAAGAAGGATCCTAAATCAAACAGAGACTTTCTCTTTCCCGTCGGATTGCAGACCGGTCGCCCAGAGAACCGAACCCCTCGAGAACGACTCTACCGGACACCGGGTTTGGCACAGTTTTCAGAACTTGGTCTGCTTTAGTTTGTCGATGTGGTAGCAAAGCTTCAAGGCCGGACCGAGCTTCAGTCCGAGGTACTTCATGATCATGTCGCTCTTCAGGAGCAGCAAGGCGTTTCCGTCAATCTCCTGCAGGAAGAGGAGAAGGAGGAGAAGGAGGAGTCATCATCATCATCAGTGAGGTTTTTCTTCTGGACTCACAAAAACAACTGTAAGTAATTAACGATGGATTCTTAATAGTTTTGAATCAAACGTCCAATCACGCATAAATGTATCAAAATTAACTGAGTAAACTGATTTCTGTAATCGGGGAGCTACTTTACAAAAAACGAATTTGGAAAAACAAAATATATCACAATCGGATGCGTGATATATCGGCACCAACATCGGTATCGGCCAATATTCGTCTTTTTCTTTTACATTTTGGTAGGAGGAGGAGGAGGTCACACATCTAAGAGTTCATATCACTTCACACATCCGACTCACGTGCTTCCTGAAGACGTCTGAATGGGGGCCCAGAGCCTGGGGATCTGCGTCTCTGATGAACCAAACGACATCCTCCACAGACCACGTGGTCGGGTCCTTATTGGCCGGAGCTTTGGATTCCTGGGATTCTGGAGACACATTGTATCCTCCTGAGAGAAACAGAGTGAGGAGTTTTTACTCCTGTCGGCGGAACAAAGGTCAACGCCGGCACAGTTCGTGTTTGTGCGTCGGGGCCGCCTCTCACCCGTCCTGTTGCCGTCCGGGAACATGCTGGGGCTGGAGGCCGGCTGCCTGCACATGCTCATGGAGCCCGAGCCGCCGGAGAACTGCTGCGAAGAGCGAAACCCGTAGGAGGACTTGGAGGAGTAGGACGAGCTTATGGAGCCGAAGGCGGAGTCGCCGTGGTCGACGGAGTAGCGCTTGCCTTCTGACTGGTCTCCATGATAGTCGTCGGCCACAGACGCCTCAGCTGGTGCCAAGACAGAGCCACGTCAAGACAGAATCAGAGCAAGGTTGGTGTGTCTGACTCGTGGAGGCTAAAGCGATACCGTCTGAGTGATAGGATCCACCGCCGCGCTGGCTAATGGGCTGATCGCTGAAGAGGTTTTCACAGTGCAGGCTGCGACAGAGCTTCTTGAGGAAACGAAGCACATAGTCGATGCTGTTCACCACAGGGAGGCTCAAAAGATGCTGCTTCCCATCAAAAGTGGCTGGAAGCGCAAAACGACACCAGTTTACACTTCATTTCTCGCAAATCGGATTATTAAACCTCTGCCAAGGGGTCGGGGGGGGGGGGGGGTTTCTCCTCTCAACCCAATCTCAATTTAAGTGCATAAAAAAAAATAAAAATAAAAGTTAAGTAAACAAGCAGAGAACAACACCTGGTCGAGGTCTTGGTACAGCACCTGATATTTTTTCTCCTCCGTAGCCTTGCGTGAGGAGAGTGAACACGGTTTTTTGCTGGAAGGCGCTGTCGATGCAGCCCTGGACGGCCTGCTGCAGCACTACGGACGGCCGGTCGGGTCCGAAGTGATCGGGAAGCTGCTGGATCTTCTTCCTGTCCAGGTTGGGGCCCGTGTTGGCCTGCTTGTTGATGTAGATGCAAACTGAACCAGAGGAGAGACGGCACCTTGGTTTGGGTTTTTCTGACAAGTTTGGGTGTTTTTAAAAAAAATTGTTATTTAAATCAATTGAGGTCGGGTATGAAGGAAACCCTGGAAAAGCCATTAGGGATGGAAGTTATCAATTCATGAATTGATCTAAAGTTGGCTAACGAATGACTGAGAAGCGGCCATTTCTTAAAAACCGAAGATTTCTCTTATATGAAGAGAGCTGACTGACTGCCATAAAGGTAGATTTAAAATATATATATATATCATGAGTGTTTATATTTCAGAACAAAACCACATAAAGTTCATTTTGCATCCCACAGTGGACTCTGCTTTCTCTTTGCCCCGCCATCTTTGTTTCTGTATCACCTGGCTCTGGTTAAGGATGACCACCAGCGCCCTCTTCTGGATTGCAACCAAACTACACCACTAAAAGAAGGCAAGCGGACTTTATTGGATAACAGATTGGAACTAATTTTAATCCAATAAATCATTAATTGACAATTAATTGTAAGTCGATAACTTGTTTGCGTCCTTAAAAGACACTTTTCACTTATTTCATTATAGATATTTCCAGATTTTATCTAGTCAGCCAGGTAAAATTCAACTAAAAGCGTTAAGATTTATAAGGTTTTAAAACAGGAAAAAACTTCAAATTGTATGTAAACTTCTGTAAGGCGCTGTCTTTTTTTTTTTTTTACCTGTCAACACCTGGGCTGTGGCAGAATGGGGGATGGTGGCAGCGTCCTGAGGGATGGAGCTCATGTCGGGCTCGGGCGTGCTGCTGGGTGGAGAAATAGCCAGAGGGGTCATCACCATCCGCGGTTTGAGCTGCAGGAGAAAAAGTTTCAGAATGCATTTTGATCACACAGCAGGAGGTGAATTATCAAGGAGCTTTTTTAAGAGACGTTCCTCTAAGGTTGGAACAATAACATGTCTGCAGCACAAAATAAAAAATAAATAAAATCTCCCAGATGCTACGTTTTACGCAGTGGTTCCACTAACGAGGTATACTGGGGTTTCACAAGTTTAACTAAAATTTCTCATCAGGTAATTTCTGTGCTTTCAAGTCATTTAAATTTGAGCAGCAAGAGGAAGACCCGCTCCACAGCGTGGAGTGATGCCTCAGTGTTTGTCTCCGATCAGCAGCAACTTGCTGCTCTCTTCCTGTCAGTTAAACATTCATCACCAGATTTTATTGTTGTTTTTTTGTTTTGTTTTTTTTTTGCGCTCGTTAGGTCTGGCAAAAACAGATTCCTTACAGAACGAAGAGGTCAAAAGGTCAAATATTTTTACCGTATTTTTCGGACTATGAGGCGCAGCTTTTTTCCCCACGCTTTGAACCGTGTGGCCTATGGCCCGGTGGATTCTGTGGATTTTTCTTCAACCACTAGGAGGCGCTTTAGCAGGAAGTGAATCATTGAAAGTCAAAATTGGAAATCCAGAAGATTTATTAGGACGCAGCCCTCTGCTGCAGAAAACCGAGAGCGGTGGAGATACCAGCGGCGTACAGCCCGGTGCAGGTTATATATGTACGTTTCCTGTTTTTCTTTTCTTTGGTGCGCCCTATGGTCCGGAAAATACGGCAAACTAAATTTAAAAAGTGGCTGACTATCCTCCAGTTCTATGGAACAACTTCCTGCAGCCAACATGAACATTAAAACGTTCAAAGTTTTAAAGAGTTCACTTCAACTCTGTGGTTTTCAACACAGCAACCACTGGACATTACGCTGTGTTTGCATTTCTAAATCTGTTTTTATCTCTAAATCTGCTACTTTATTATGTTGCATCATATTGTTTGTACGACCAGGCCCCTGTTAAAGTTGAAATTGTGGCTCTCAACAAGGCTACTCATAAATAAGTGGAGTAAATAAAACTAAATATGAAGAAATTTTACAACTTCTTTTCGTTAGACGCTTTTTGTTTCCAGCTTTCTAGTTTTACGCAGTTCTGTCGAATGTCTGTCCAACTCAACAGAGACGCATTTTCATAAATCAGAGATTTACTTTGACTTTACCGCAGAGTTGGAAAAGATAAGTTGTTGAATTTGAAGCTTAACAAACATTTTTATTTGAGCTTCTGTCAATCTCAGATTGAAAATTAAACCCTGTCCACTGACTGGATTGCCTTTTCTCTTACCATTAATAAAATGTGTATTATATATATTTTTTTATTTTCATGAGTGATTTATTGATTCACTTTTCTTTTTTAAAAAAACAAACCCTAGCCCTTAAAATCCAATGTTGAATATTTTTTAAGTAAATATTGTATTTAAGTAATTAAGCCGACAGTAAGCTATGCTTCTTCTCACTCTTTCTGGATACTTTGTCTATTTGTTCTATAGTTATTGTATTTCCTTAAGTTTTACTTGATATTATGACATTTATGTTATTTTGTAACAAGTTGGAAGCTATCTATCAAGTACAAATTTAAAATAAATGCCAAAAAAAGTTTCTGCGGTTACATTTGTTGTTTTTGTAATAAGATCGCTCAGGGTGGGTGTAAAGACTGTGAGTTTCTGGATTTAGGAAGAATCATATGACTGGAGTGTTTTGTTTGGTGGGTTTTTTGTCATATGTTAAAATAAAATAAAATAAAATGTGCCGAATCAATCAACGGGAAGAACAGTTCAGATTTTTTGGTACTTGACCGGCTGACGACCCAATCAGAGCTCATCAAAACAATATTTTGCCAATGTCAGTATCTGCGTTTTTTTCCTTTTAATTCATGGTTAAAAATAAACGAGGAACAACAAGCCAAAAAGAAACACCTCAGCCAAATCAGAAACACGCCCCAGCCTGTGTTTCCAGCTCCCTGTGCTCACATCCATTTTTAATCGCCCGCCCAGCACAGCCCCATCCATCCCCTGCTTCCTCCCCTTCTGGCTGACCTTGAAGCCCGGCTTTCTCCCCCTCTTCTTCGGCACTTTGAGCGGCGGCAGCGACTCGGGGTACCGGTTGGGGAAATCCATCTTGGCCACGGTGCGGAGGGGGGGCCTGCCCCTCTTCCTGCCCGGTATCTTCCCCGGCTGGCTGGGGATGAAGGAGGGAGCCACTGCGGCCGACTGCATGTCACCGTTACTGCTGCTGCTGCTGCTGCTGTCTGACTTCTGTGCCGCTGCAGCAAGTACACTCATCTGGAGCTGCAGACAAAAAAAAAAAAGAAGAAGAAGGGGGGGAAAAAAAGCCTTTCAGACCTGCACTTGCACATTGATCCTGGATACTATAAGTCGCAGCATTAGCATCCATTAGAAGCGGCTGAGTTGGAAAGGGAAGCGTGGATTGCAGCAACGTCTGACCAGTAAAAACACTCTCAGGAGAAGAACTTAGATCTGCAGTAATTAAACAACACAAAGAGAAGCCATGGACGACCTGTAAGGGAACACCACCTCCATCCTGCACTGATAACACATAAATAAACCTGATAGGGGAAGAGGAGGTGAGGAGGGGGAGTCACTATTACCTGCTGTCCTCTATTGTGAAAGCCCAGCAGCAGAGAGCGTTTGTTTTACATCCAACAGGCCTAAAGGTGACAAACAGCTAAATCCCTCACAATGCAGGAAAAGCCATCTAGGTTGTTTTTTTTTTTCTGCATTTTTTTTTCTGCATGCGGCTTTCTCCTCGTCTCCCCTTTTGGTGAACACACTGCTGCTGCTGCTGCTGCCGCTGCTGCTGCTCGGCACACAGGCTGCAGACATCTCATTAGACTAATGCATTCAGCACTGCCAGAGAGAGAGAGGGAGGGAGAGAGAGAGAGTAAGAGGAAGGGGGGGGTGAAATTGACTTCACCATGGCTACCCAGCTATGAATTACCATTAAGATGACAGCGTCTACCCTGGTGTTAAAAGAAGACGAAACAGAGGGAAGGAAAAAAAAAAAAAAAAAAAAAAACTCCAACAAAAAACAAACAAAATAAACATATAAGGACTGTGGTTCAGCTATTCCCCCCTGCAGCAGCAGCACATACAACCAGAAACAATAAGCCGGCTGCTCTCATGCTCGAAACATCTTAATGTGAGGAGACCGGCGTGAAAGACGAGGCACGTAAACAAACGAGGAATCGATCCGTCGGCTACACTCACCATCCGAAGCAGATGTGGAGATGTGGAGTATCCCCGCACTCCGGGCTGCTGCTGCTGCTGCTGCTGCTGCTCTCCTCCCTGCCTCCAATAGCAGAGCGCCTATATGAAAGCAAGGCGGATTCCACTGTAATACTGTACGTGTGTGTGTGTGTGTGTGTGTGTGTGTGTACAGCAGACACTGACAGACAGTGAGCGAGTGACAATATGTGTGTGTGTGTGTGCATTAAAGAGACATGCAGGGAGAGGAGGAGGGGGGCCTCTGTTGTCATGACAACAAGCCTGTAAGCCCTCCCGTTTGTCTGCCATGTTTTATCAGTGACTCTGGCTCAGTGCAGGGTTTATCCTTTTAGTTACAATGTTGTTATGGATTTAAGGCTGCAGGGGTTTATTGGGTAACCACTAGCATGTTTATGTTATTATTATCATTTTATAGATGCTTTATGAAGAACAAAAGATGAAAATGCTTGAAATATAGAGCGGTTTTAGCCATCCAAATGGCATCAGTTAGTGTTTTTCTTCACTGCATTATAAAACAATGAATGTGCAATGATGGAAGTTGTGGCAAAACCTCCAAAAACATCTATTTAAACCATCTAAATAACTGCAGTTTGAGAAAGAATAATAAAACTAGAAAAATATTGGAAATGCTTTCAGTGATTATTTCAATGTAACTAAAATACATATTTAAAAGACCAGGAAAGTAACAACTATAAAAAAACTTCTGAAAAATGATTTCAGTCGTATCAATATGCATTCCAAAAATAACTGTGTTATCAATGTTTTTTCTAGCATAACTCTTATGTACAGGGTCTTACAAATGTCTTTATACGTTTGTAAAGCAATTTGTCACATTTTGGGAAGGTGAAAAATGTTTCAAAATTGGTCACCTTCAAATCAAAGTTTTATCTATTTTATTAAACCATTTTGTGAAGGAGAAGAAAATGGACAAATTATTTTCAGAACTTTTTTTTCACAAATAATACTCTGTCTTTTTCTTTTTAACATCTAATAAAAATAAATGTATTCAAATATTTTGTCGCATGAAAACGGCAACAGAGAACGTCATAAAGTGATAAAATGTGAAAACTCAAAGTTGGAGATCTGTCGCCCCCTGCAGGATTTCACAGAAACCCCTCACTGTTCTCCTGTTCGGTGTTGCTGTGCTAATAAAGTTTCGCAGATTACCTTTGACGCCAAGATGTCAGCCTTCGTGCCGCTCTCTGTGAAGATGTCACCGTCAGCCTTGGTGGGCATAAAGTGCGTTTTTAAAGAGCAGTTTTGTTCCAGGAAGGTTTTAAAATGCCTAACAGAGCTCTACAGGCGAGGTAAGACGAATTAGTTCCGTGTTTTAATATAATTACTGTTTATTTTATTAAAAAATATCTATAAACGTGTCGTTTGTCTTGTTAATTGTACGGTTATTGTTGTTTTGTACAACAAAATAGTGAATTTTTACACCTTCTCAGCTGTCAAATTAGTTACCTTCTAAAATCTGCTCGCCTTTATAATCACAGCTCTGACTGTTGAAGCGGGAAACAACGCAATAACGTGCCTTTCTTTTGTTTTCGGTGTGGCGTCTGTCAGGTTACTCGGTGACCGCTGGCCAAGCTGCGGCGGCGGCGGCGGAGGTGGAGGTGGAGAGCGGTGTGACCGCCGCCGGGTTCAGCGGTCCTTTGGATCACTACAGCGGGCTGATCCGAGCCGGGAGCCTGCGGGAGGACGAGCACCAGAGAGCGGTGCTGCAGAAGCTGGACGAGCTGCACAAAACGCTGAGAGGATACACCAACAGACCCACATCCATCATGTCGAGGGTAACATGCTTGTCCGCAATTTAACGCGACCGCTAAAAACCCGCGTATTCTTGTGACTTAAACCAGAAAAAACATTGTACGGACGTTATATGAACCATAACGGTTAAAAGTATGGGTTGCCAAATGTGCCAAAAATGTTTGTGCGTGTACATACTTTTCTGTGTAACTGTACACAGTGCAGCAGCTGATTGTTAATCGTCTTTGTAGAGACATAATTAGAAAAAAACATTTAATATTATTGGTTTTATTGGTGTCCATGCAAACGTACTGCCATTACTTGTTCACTTTTAGAGTTCATGCAATGTGTTTTTTTGTGTGTGTCATTTATTGAATTGTTTTCTGGTTCATGGTTTGTACCTATCACTGTGTGATTTCTCCCTCTGCTGTTTGTTGTCTTAATGTCTATCATACAAAATAGGATTAGAGCCATTGTGAAAAAACAGAAAAGAAATCTGACTTTATTTTCCTTTCAAAATTTTGAGATTAAAATCTGAATTATTTTTTTAAACTTATTTTGGAAACTTGTAAAACAACATAAAATCTAAAAAAAATCCTTAAAAATATTTAAGTGCACGTCATCATAAACTAATAGTTGATCAAATGTCATCTTAAAGTCTGAAATATTAGATTTGATGTAAAATTGATCAGATTCTGCCCATAAATATAGGCCATAATTGTGTGTGTGTGTTTTCCAGTTTTTCTCCAAACCAAAGCCCCCTAAAGGCTGCTACATCTTCGGCGACGTCGGTAAGAGAACTGAAGCACGAAGCCTGATTATCTGGATTTACTGCGTTTTATTTATTCATACGATCCTGTTATGTCACTTTTTGTTTCAGGCACAGGGAAGACGATGGTGATGGACATGTTTTATTCACACGTGGAAACGGAGAGGAAAAAGCGGGTCCATTTCCACGGTTTTATGTTGGACGTGCATAAAAGTGAGTGGTTTGTCTGGTCCTGAGGTAACAACACTTCGGTTCGGTGCAGAATAATGGATGACGAAATTAACTCTGAATGCATCAACAAAAACGACATGCTCCTCCTCCATTGAGAGACAGAAGTACATTTTGGGAAAAGTCACACAGGGATGTTAATACTTCTCCAACTTTTTCTTTTTTATTATTATTATTATTTTTGCACCTAATTTTTGCTGCTTGGTTTCAGGAATCCATCGGTTGAAGCAGAGCATGCCCAAAAGGAAAGCAGGGAAAATGGCAAAGTCTTACGACCCCATCGCTCCGGTCGCCGAGGAGATCAGCGAGGAGGCCTGTCTGCTTTGCTTCGATGAGTTCCAGGTGCTGGAGATGACCTTCTTAAAGAAACAGAACCTCCACGTGTTTATCCGCGCTGTTAAAATTACTTTTATTGCTAACTTTCACTTCAGGTCACAGATATCGCCGATGCCATGATCCTGAAGCAGCTCTTTGAAAATCTGTTTCTGAACGGCGTTGTTGTCGTGGCGACGTCCAACCGTCCGTCCGAAGGTCATTAGTGAGGTTTTTAGCACATTTGCTTAAAACTGCATGTTTTCTTGTAGTTTTTGTCTGGATAAGAAAAAACTAATCAATTAATTTTTTTAAAGTTATTGGAAGTTTTTCCTCTCCAAACAACCAAAATTAAAGATCACATGTGTCACTCTAATATTATTCTACAAGTAAAACTGTAGGTTGGCACATTTACCCAGGCAATAATTCTAATTAAACTAGTAAAGGAGTCATTTTTTCATTAACCTTTGTAAGAAAGGGAAGTTCAAATCATTGTAGAGCCAAAACTAATAAAATAATTTCTGACATTATTAAAAGAAACAAGTTTGCAAACACCTTTGGACTCAGATGGGAAAAAATGACGGAAACTATTCAGGCTGTTCTTGGTGATAAGAACAGGATTTGGGTCTGTTTCTGTTTAAAACGGATTAATTTCTTTAATATTTCACAAAAGCTGCAGCTAACATTTTAAAACCTGTTCTATTCCATCAGATTTGTATAAAAACGGCCTGCAGAGAGTCAACTTTGTGCCTTTTATCGCGGTGTTGCAGGTAAGTCGAAACATACCGACCCGCCTTCCAGCTGTGCGCCGACGGCCCTTTAAAGGTGAAACATCTCTTTGACCACCTGCAGAAATATTGCCAAACTCTTCGCCTCGATTCCGGGATCGACTACCGCAAACGGAACAGACCTTCTGCGGGGAAACTTTACTTCCTGTAAGTCACGATCGGCTTGACGAAAACCTAAAGGGAACGCTGCTTTTCTCTCTTTTAGCAATTCTTTCATTCTGTGTAGCTCCGGTGAACCTGACGCCGAGGCAACGCTGGACAAGATGTTCGACGAGTTGGCTTTTAAACAGAACGACAGTGAGTGCTGAACTCTACACCCGCCAATGTCTGCGGCTGTGGCGCATGGCTAACGTTTGTCCTTTTTTAAAAAAAATGTTTAGTTACCCGGCCGCGAGTTTTAAACGTTCACAACCGGAAGGTCCGTCTGAACAAAGCGTGCGGGACGATCGCAGACTGTACGTTTGAGGAGCTCTGCGACAGAGTGAGTCTGTTTGTTTCGCATTTTTAAGATTGATATAGTTTGACCTGACAGGGGTCATGAGTTCATAAACACAGAGAGCCCCACACTGCAAAAAAAGCACAAAACATTACCAAATATTTGGTCGAGTTTCAAGTGTAAATATCTTGATACACTTGAAGTAAGGGAAAACTAGTTAGAAGGTAATTTGTCAGCAACATATAAGAGCTTGTTTTAAGTCAATAATTTCTTAATATTGATGAAAAAGTAGTTGTAAAATTTGTCAGATTATTTCACTAAAAACCTGGGGAAAATATCTTGTTATAAAATCTGCCAGTGGAACAAGAACGTTTTCATCAATATTAAGGAGTATTTGACTTAAAACAAGCTCCTATTTACTGCTGAAAAGTTGTAATAAGACAATAAGACAAATCAGTTTTGTCTTATTTCAAGATATTTGCACTAGAAACTAGACAAAAACTACTTGGTAAGGTTTAGTGTTTTTGCAGTGTAGCTTGAAAAACACAGTTTTAACTATCTTATGGAAACTCAACATTTGTTTTCTATTAAAGGTTTCTCAGTAAAAATGAGTTTGATTCTCTACTTGAATCTAACATAAAGCAAGATTTGTATTTTTTTTTCCTTTATTTTGAAACCCAATTTTATTATTTTGAAACCCAAAAATCTCTCTTTCAGCCTCTAGGGGCCAGCGACTACCTGGAAATATCCAGACTGTTTGACACAGTCTTCATCCGACACATTCCTCTGCTGACGCTCAACAAGAAAACTCAGGCCAGGCGGCTCATTACGCTCGTGGATGCGCTCTACGACCACAAGGTACGCCGCCGTCGCTTGATCGCCCTGCCGGTCCGTGGAGCGAGACGCAAACGTGGAGTCTTCTCTCGGCTCAGGTGCGGGTGGTGATACTCGCCGAATGCCCGCTGGAGGACATTTTTGTTCACGACGGGGATCACGGTCACGACGAGAGCCACGCTCTGATGGATGACCTGGGGCTGAAAAGGGTGAGAGCGGGAATCTGTTTTACTGTTGAACCTGTTTTCCGTGAACAGTCTGTGCTGTCGGGACACAAAACCATCAGCAATTAAAGAGGCCGCCACTCAGACAGGCTTAGAAAAATGTCAGGAAACGGATCCAAAGAGTTGAGTTTCTAGTGGAAAAATATTAATGAACTTGAAATAAGACAAAACTAACTCACTAGTAGCATTTCAGCAGGAAATGAGGGTTTGTGTTAAATAAATAATTTCTTAAACTAGTTAGAAAATCAACTCTTTTGAGTTTGTGATAACTCAAAAGAGTTCTGAACATTTCTTGATGAATAATTGAATATTTTTGTAAGATGTTCTACATTTTTATCATTTTTTAAATTGATAAAATTCAATCCCTCAATCCATCTGATTCAGACATAAATCTGAATCAGATGGTCAATTTTACTGGCGATTCTGTAAAATTGAGTAACTCTGTCATTTTCCATCTGTCTACAATGTTCTGAAAGTTGAAAATAACATTTTGCATTTCTGACTGGACCAGCATTAAATCCACTAATTTACTTACTTTTGTGGCCCAAATGTCACTGAAAACTCACATTTTCATGGGTTTCTTTGAAGCGTCGCCCGTTTTCACTCGGTAAACTTTCCCTCCGTAACAGGACGAAGCCAGGAGTCTGTCCATCTTCAGCGGGGAGGAGGAGAAGTTTGCCTTCCAGAGAACTGTTTCTCGACTCACTGAGATGCAGACAGAGGATTACTGGCTGGACGGGGACAGAAGCTTAAAAGCTTCCGGAAAATAAGAGACTTTATGAGCAACTCTCATATATGCCAAAAGAAATACTACACTACTCCATCTCCCTTTGCACGGAGCACCAGGGAACTGCTCAACAGCATCTGTGCAAATGTACATACAATATTTATTAATATCTAAAATAAGTTTATCATTTAGATGCAAATTTGCACTTTAAGGATCATTTTAAGGTGGATTTTTGGGGAGGCATGTTGCTTTTCATACAGTGTTATTTAATAACTCAAGTTTTTAACTTCTCTGTTGTTTGGGGTTGAAAAGACATAAGAAACACAACATGGACGGTTTATACACACATAGAGGTTTATGAGTCTGTTTTGTTTTGAGTATTTCAATGAAATGATTTCTCACTGAGTTGTGTTTTATCTTAATCAATAAGTCTAAATGGATGGATCAGTCCAGTCTGACTGCAACGGTTCGCTGCTTCTGAAGAAAAGATAATTTAAATATAACGACTTCAAATCTTTGTTTCTTATTTGGAAAAAGATTCTTTATTTTTATTTTTATTTATTTCCAAAATTTCAGTGGACTAACCTGGATTATTTATTCCCCTTTCTGGCATTTAGTCAACCAGACTTCCATATATTTAAAGGGGATTTTGTGTGATTAGACCAACAGGAAGTACCACATATTTATAGAGTGGAATAATAATAATAATAATAATAATAACACAATTTTATTTATAGTGCACTTTACTTGTAAATCTCAAAATGCTACAAAATGACAATAAAAGCAATAAGCAATCTAAAAACTAATTTAAAATAAATGGAAGGGAATCAATACACGGGTCACCAGAACATTTTCAAGTCTTACTACAGACACTTTGGTTGGTGCTGAGCTGTGGATCTCTGCAACTCCTCCAGAGACACAGTGAGCCTCCAGTCTGATTTCTTTTCCTTTTTTATTAAACCAACCAATCACGTTTTGTCTGTTGAGCACGACTTATATATTCAAATTCAACTCAAAGTGCATTACAAAGGTTAGGGGCAGACAAGCGCAATTAAATGGTCAAAGGAAACTAGATGAAACGGTAATAATTATTTTAAAAACGATGAGGAATTAAAAGAGAGAGAACTCAATCAGAGGAAAAGCACCTAGATTATCCAGAAAACACTTGATATGTGAGGTACAGTTTATAAAAACGCTAAGGCCAGGAAATAAAATAGAATTATAATAAACTATGAGATTATAAATGGATTTAATCTTCAACTAAAAGTCGCCGGACTGAATAGATTCGTCTTTACGTTTGCTTTCAAATGAATAAGATGGATGCAAAATGCATTAAAAGTTGTAAACCGTGTATCGTTTTCTTTCTGCTTTACGATTATTCTGCACTTTGAAGGAGGCAGTGAGTCGTTTTCCAAGGCAGCTGCTCACTACGAATACAGAGCCAGACTCCTGGACGAATCACTTTTGTCTCGTTTTATGATAAATTCAACCTAATCTGCATCATCCATCCCATTTAATACCATTTATAAATGTATGTCATGTGACTTTATTATTTAAATAACATCCTGATCGTTCAGATCCCTCCATGAGTTTCATCCTCTGCACTGAGACAAACCCTTGATTTACTGGAAATGGTTCATCTTCTCAAAGGCGACGCGTCGACCGGTTGACATTTAACGTGTTAACATTAATAGTGATGCATATGCACTTCTGAAAACAAAGGCTCTGAAGAAGCCTCTGACTGAAGAACGCTATTGTTGTATAACTTCGACGTAAATCCAGATGGTTTGGAACAAAATGCTTGGACGGACGTCCCTTCTGCAGAGCTTTTCAAAGTCTGCAATGTTTTTCTTTTTTGTGGAGAATAAAGTCAGATTGTAACGTGTGCAGCAGCCATGTTGCAGACATCTTGGGTTGGTGAGACGGAGCAACCATGAACATCAATGATATGTTAGATTTTATCCATGTTACGGTTTGTTAAGTGATTGAGATACAGATGTCTGTCGTCGGCATAGAAATAAAGTCCAAGACCTTTGAGGCAGGTGGTCTGAGCGAGGGGAAGCATGTAGGTGGTAAATAAAAGGGTCCCAAGAAACAGACCTTGAGGCACACCGTGGTTAACTGAGGCAGAGGTATTTCAGCAACCTTGCATGGTAACAAAGAGCAGCCGGTGAGGTGGAACTGAATCCAGGAGGATTCTGTACTGGTGAGACCGAGGTACGGAGAAAAATGAATTTTTAAGAGTTCTGTTCAGATTGCATAAAGGGATTTAGAAATTACAGTTTATTCAGAATATACATTAAAACTGCTGAGAATCCTTTTAAGGCTGAGGAATCAATAAAAACATTTTGCTTTACATTTTTAAAGATAGGTAAATAAACTACAATTCAAAGACGTTCATCACAGTCACTCAGAAAAGCCCCTCATGTTCATTTTAAGGCTGCTGTATTGGACAGAAACGACCTTCTGTGATGACCCCCCTTAAGGAGCGTTGAACTGAAGACGCTGTGTTTATCGATTGGTGCGGTGGACGTTGTGCATCTATCGTCTTTTCCCATCCAACCCCTCTGTTGTCAGGCCTGTGAAGCAGTCCTGACAACAGAGGCAGCTCTCTTGATCATTTTGTTCACGTCGCTCCAATCTGCTGCCTCAACAGACGGCTTTGAGGAAGAAACACACACACACACTCCGCCACAGAGGATTATGCAATGTCTTGCCGCAAGCAACGGAGCTACCCTTCCTCTACAAGTTCAATCTGCTCTGTCCTACTGTTGTAAACAGCTTCAGCATTGTATTAATCAGATCTGACGTTTATAGGCCGTGGTCTTCTGAAGCTGACGATCAACTCTGGACTAATTGATTGTTCCCACACCTTGCTAAAGCACTCCATCCAATGTCCAATGGCTCTCAAGACTCGCGCGATCATTTGACTTTTTATGTAGATGTCGACATTCGGAGTAGTTCTGGAGGTCCAAAACTGAATAAGTTTAATATGTACAGGAGTAATTCATCCAGTGGAGGTTGGTTCCCTAAATCGTCACAAACAGTGAAAACCTCAAGCTGGACCTCATGTAATCTGCATTCTGTGCCTCTCTGCTGCTCTGACCTTTGACCTGGGTTTTCGAAATATCATGCAAAACGTACATTCATCTGAAAAGAGGACTTTAAGCCACTCGGCAGCAGCCCAGTCAGTTTCCCCTCTAGCTCAGGTTTCTGGTTCAGAACTGGTTTGACCAGGAATGAGACAGCTGTCGGTGTCTCATCTCTGATATGTCGGTGTGAGTTCACTCCTTGTGAATCTCTTCCAAACTCTTAAATATGGCCGTCCTTAACAATCCCCTGTTGCCTGTGCACATGTTGTCATCACACTTTTCCCCTCCACTTTCCATTGAAATGCTTGGACACAGCACTCTCAGGGCAGAACCCTCCGATTGGAGAGAGTCGGTGACTTTCTGTTGTGTGGTAATTAATTCCTTGAGTAACTTTTTGGAAAATATGTACTTTTAGGAGTATTTTTTTTTTGTTTAGTTATACTGCACTTTTTACTTTTGAGTAATTTATTTTGAATTATTGCAACTCTTACTTGAGTAAAATGTCTGGGGACACTATAAACTGTGAGGCGCTTCACTCCAACTCATTTTCACCACAGACACACACCTGTAGTTTTTGTTAAAATGTTACTGATTTGGAAAAACAAAGAAAAAAGTATATACATATTGCCTAATTTCAATTAGGTCTTTAAAATATAAAAATTTCCACACAACTTTGTATTTTGATCCACCTGATTATGTCAGTTTTAAATATTAAGTGATTGATATTTTTGATCATTTACTAAATACTTGAGTTGCCTATTTCCCAAATACTTTTTACTCGTACTTTAGTAATTTCTTGGACAACTACTGTCTGCTTTTGCTTTGGTAAAATATGTTTACGTACATTTTTTGGATACTCTACACGCCCCTACAAGATGTTAGTCACATTCATCAAAAATACAATGGAAAATAAAAGAATCATTAAAAGTTTAATTATTTGAATTAGTTTGCTGAAATAACATTGTAATTTATTGAAACATATTTCTATAGTCATTTCAGTTTTGTGTTTTTTTTTTTTTTTTCAACATTAGGAAATACAGCTGAGAGTTAGAACTAAATAGTTGAAATAAACATTTTATTTGGAGCTAAATACTTATAAATATTTAATTTAGAGCTAAGTGTTTGTTTTGGAAACTAAATATTTAGCTTAAGACTTGAGGGTTTGAAGCTTGTAAATCAAATATTTAGTTTGAAACTCGGACAATTACAAACGCAGGAATATTATGGTGAAAATATGATTTTGAAATATGAACACCCACATTTTCTTTTCTCTATGACTACATAAACCAAATGTTTGCTGTTAATCTTTTACTGGGTAACAAACGAAATCTCATATAATTCAACGTTTTTTCATTTATGCATAAGTATTATTATTGATACATATATTATTTACATATGAAACAATCTATTCAATCTGTCAGACTTGGTGTAATTCGGTAATTCCTGTAAACAAAAATGTATTTAATGTAACGTGATTTCCAGCCTTCCTTTGTTAGCGACGTGAGGTTTTCTAAAGAGTGATGTCACCGGCCAGCGGACGCTGTCTCTTTAATTTCAGTCCAAGGGGGGCAGGATCGCGTCTTTCCGCCCCTTCTCCCGTGGAGTGTTTGCGCTGCCGCAGCTGCAGCAGATTGAATGAGGAGCGTCGCGCGGGCTGCTGGCCGCGCCGCTCCGCTTCAGCGCAGGATGTTCAGGGACGTACAGCCGGGATGCATCACTATTTCTCTGCGCCTCGTAGGGCGGATCGCTTGAGCCTCGCCGCCTCCCTTCGCGGCGGCTCCCGGGGCCGCGAGGGAACACCTCCTCTCCGCCTTGATGGTATCTGGAGAGCGGCGCACTGCTCCGGCGACTGGCAGCGCGGCTCTGCGGGCTTCTGATTAGGACCTTGAGGTGGGGTAAAAGGCGGGGAAGGAGGGAGGCGGTCAAGATGGCAGCTGTGCGCGGGGTGATGGCGCTGTGATGTGGGAGGCTCGTTTGCTTTCGCCGCTCGGGACCGGAGAGCGGGACGCGCGTAAGAGAACGCCGTTCGGATTGCCGTGAGACCCCCCGCTGACCCTGTCGCTTCTCTCTTTCTGTCTCTCTCTTTCTCTCTCTCTCTCCCGGTTTTAGCGCTCGGCTGTGGGCTGTGCGCCACGGAAAGAGACGGTGATGTTCTGTTAACTCTGGTCAGCTCAGTTGGCGCTGTGAGCTGCGGATCGGCGCTGGTAGACCAGCGGGACACGTGTTGGGACTGAGCTGCGGGGGTTGAACAGGGGAGGGGAAGGGAGGGGGGCGAGATTTGCATACCGCGTTGCATAGTAAATAAAGTCCCCAAAGAATCCCGCACTCAACATTGATGGAATGCGAGCCGAGTGATTTTGCCGTCTCTTCTGCATCGACCGACAAATTGCAACGACCATGGCGGAGGCGCCGCTCGGCAGCGACCAGCCTCCCCCGAACGTGGAGATCGACCCGGACTTCGAGCCCCAGAAGCGGCCGCGGTCCTGCACCTGGCCGCTGCCTCGTCCGGAGTGCGGCGCGGGCAAGCCCGGGGCGAACGACGCTGACGTAATCCCAGAGGAGGAGGATGATGAGGGCGGGAGCGCGGAGAGCGGCTCCGCGCAGAAACACGGCGACGACTCCGTGAAAGAGCCGAGCGGCGGCGGCTCCATCTCCCAGCCCGTGGAGCTCCGGGGCGGTCCCCGCATAGAGGACGGGTCCCCTTCCTCCGCGCACATCCCCGGTGCGGCTCTCTGCGGCTCTGCCTCCCAGCAGCTGAGGAAGTCCTCCGCCCGCAGGAACGCCTGGGGCAACTACTCCTATGCAGACCTCATTACCCAGGCCATCGAGAGCTCCCCGGAGAAGAGGCTGACCTTGTCCCAGATCTACGACTGGATGGTGAGGTCTGTGCCATATTTCAAGGACAAAGGCGACAGCAACAGCTCCGCTGGCTGGAAGGTGAGCACATGATGGTGCTGTCATCACAACAAAGACCACACTGTGGTCATGTTAACGCACAATGCACACAGCTACTGCTGAAGCAGCCAGCCGGGCATTTATGTGACAGTTAATCAAAACAGTTTTTCTATTTGATTTGCTCTTTTGTTTCAAGTTACAAAATCTACCTTCCTTATTTCAAGCCCCTACAGTGACATCACATGAGGCACTTGATTTGACTACATCCATTAATGTTTCTCTAGTTTGTCCTCCTCATAGGCAGGTGTTGAAGCAACAGTTTTTAATTTCAGTCAATACGGCTGCAACAAATAGCCTGGATGCTTTACATCACGTTAAAATGTTGCTGCCTCATCAAAAACATACCTGGAAGTGTTGCTTTTTATGCATGTTTGAGGAATCACTTGATCTCCCTGGCAACCATTCAGCTGCGCAAAACACTGGGATGAACCTCGCAGCTCCTCCCCCACTCAGCTCCTTCAGACTAGCCAGCAGCGATTAGCAAACATCTGGTGGACCTGCGCATTTGCTGAGCTGATTATAGGAGATACTTCTCCGTGCATATTGTTAAAGGGTTAATAGAGGAGCCACGTTGTGACGACTTCCTGAAAGGAGGCGGAGTTTCAGAAAGAGCAGGAGTTCTTAAAGAGAGAGGCCCAATTTTAAAGCGTTAGATCAAGAAGATGTTTGTCGCAGGAGGCTATATGCATTCCAAAATATAATTTTTTCCTCATTTGTTTCGTCATTCTTTCTTTGCGAATCAATGAAGTATTTTCAGTTAAATTCAACATGACCTCTTAAATGTTCTGTTGCCTTTTACTGAATGGATATAAATATTTTTTCCTCAGCTGATAACGTTAAAGATAAACCCTATTGCGTGTCGCTTTCAGATATTTGACGTCAACCATGTTTGTGGAGTTTTCTTTTAAAAAATGTGCATGTAATCCTGTGGGTGATTATTGTAGGCATGCTAGTCATTAGCCTCTCCAATGCTAGCACACTTATTATTTGTCAGTTGTTACTGTAATAATCAGAAAGTATAGAGCTTCCTACAACAGTCCTTTGATCGACTATGGAAGCCTGATAAGTCTTAATTTTAGCTCTATTGTGGCATCATAAATACAGTTTTCTTCTTCGTGAATGTTCTTTCAGGCGTGCAACGCTAACTGCAGTTCTCATTGTGACCTGAAGATGTGCAACAAGTGGTAGCAGAAGAAGAATCTAGAGCAAGTTCGTTTGACCTGGTCACCTTTAGGCGTTTACGTAATTTATGTAGCATTTTAAAATAACTTTCTCCTGTGGCCATAATCAGCCATACGTGCTTGTAAAGACAGGGTAGACCCCAGACGATCACCGTCATTCTCAGGCCCCAGGGCCAGCTCCCCCTCAGTGGAGCTGATTTTATTCATTTATTTATTTTTTGTAGCAATCATTTCTGTCATTATGATATCAAAAACACATAATTTCACTATGAGGTGATTTGTTTTTACAATAGTATATGTTTGATAATGTATGTAGAAATCATTATTTTATTGATAAAACCACAAAAAAATACAATACATTGCTTTGTGAAAATACTAAGCTGCAACCAAGAATAAAGAGTATGATGCGATATTTTAAGCACAATCTGACAAAATTTATTTTTTACCAGTATGAAATGGAGATGCGAATCGGCAGAGGCTAATCAACATGGAGCCACTTTGTTCTTGTGCCTCTTGTGATGTCATTGACTTAAAATAACATACAAAGTATAATTACCTGTTGTTTTTTTTTTCCTTTAAAGACCGGCAGCATTTTGTGCAATCCTGTCATGGAAATCCATACTTCATTATTCAGGTGTGTTTTCATTGTGAGTGTAAATTTGTCAATGAACAAAAATACATTACCCAACCATTACTTTAAACTAATGGCTGGGTCTAAGCACAACATAGCGTAACATCTCAATCTACTGTCATATATTGTGACTATATAACAGGCATATATATCCATCCACTCATTTTTTACCACCCTTGTCCCTAGTGGGGTCGGGAGGTGCTGGTGCCTGTCTCCAGCTAACGTTCTGGGCGAGAGGCTGGGTCACCCTGGACAGGTCACCAGTCTGTTGCAGGGCAACACAGAAACAAACAACCACACACACACACTCACACCTAGGGACAATTTATAGAGACCCATTAACCTGACAGTAATGTTTTTGGACTGTAGGAGGAAGCCGGAGTACCTGGAGAGAACCCTCGCATGCACAGGGAGAACATGCAAATAGAAAATCGAACCCAGGACTTATATGTGAGCCGGTGAAGAATAAATGGGCACGAAAGTGGTGGGCGATGCAAAGTTGATTTCACTTTCAGGGAAACTGCTCACGCTGCAGTGAGACTGCCTCACAGGGGGGCCCCTCTGCGTCGGTTTGATTTGTCAGGATTAGTTTGTGCCGGACCGAACCAATTCATCTGACGTGGAATCAAGTCAGATGAAAGCTTTGAGCTTTCTGCAGGATTTAGACGGAGGGGAGGGAAATGGGTTCGTAATCCCACACGACTGAAGGCGAGGCGGGCCGCTTCCAGGGAGCCGCCTTCTGAATATTTTGTGTGTGTGAAACGTTGATGGGGGGGGGGAATCAGGCTGTCAGACACAAGCGCCCCGCAAATGGGTGGTCGTCACTAATTGGTTTCATCTGGTTCGGTGATGCTCCAGATGAGAGGCGGTCAGTTTTTGTTCATGTTCTGTGACTCCACACAAGAGTCCGAGCGAGGAAAGGGTTAATGCTGAGGGGAGTTTGAGTCGTGCTGACATCAGCATTTCTTAGGAGATGCTCTTTGTCTCTGCGCGTTCGGCGGCAATCTGTCCGAGGTTGCTCATCTTCATGTGTCATCGTCAGCGTGTAAAGTCAGACCTGACACACATCGTGGTAACATCTCGTCATCGTTTGCATCCAGTCTAAATATACACTCTCTCTCTCTCTCTCTCTCTTCGTACACAAACAGCTTCGCCCAACTGTGTGCCAGCCTCTGTCTTTATGTGGCCCAGGCAAGGGAAATCAATTGCCTGGCTATAAATTATGTAGGTCAATGTGTGGTGGTGTGAGAGAGCAGCTGAGTGTTTCTCTTTGGCCAAACTGGCACGGCTCCAGTCCAGTCCAGTCCAGTCTCTCAACCCGTCCTGCTGTGACTGTGCGTGGTTGTGGGGGGGGGGGGGGGGTAAAAGAGGGGAGAGCAGACGCTTGCTCTTTTTTTGTGATTTATCTTTTAAATACCATTTGGCACACGCTGCTTGCACCCGAGTAGGCTGCCCCAAGGGACGGTCCTGGATTTTCAAAGTGAGGTTCTGTTAAAAGGCTGTAGACGGAAACTAGAATCCAAAAAAGAAAAATCCTGAAATTCTCTAATGGCTTTTCGGTTTTGCTGTGTCAGCGCCAGAATATCACTTTGGAAAGTTTGCAGAGGCACTCCTGACTGTTTGGTTCTAGAAACAGTGCAAAGGTTAGTCCAGAAGGGGTCAAAACCACAGTGGACTTCTCAAAACACCATGTGAGTTTTTTTGGGCTTTTATTTACTAAAAAAAGTCCATGATTATTTACACAAGCAATGGAAGCAGGAAGCAGTGCAACCCCAGCGATCTTCCTGTGTGAAACATGGACATGAAAAGCATTTTTAATTGAAGTAACAGAAAACAGAAAAAGTCTGGCTGTGCAAGAATGAGCCAGATGGTGTTGGCTTAAATAATTTTGTTTGCTTACGTTGCTTTTGTTTACAACAACAGGATGTGTCACATTCTTACCACATGTTTCACATCAACCACTTGTGAATGCACAAATATGGGCCTTTCACTAAACAAAGGTTTCACAAATCACAAAGTGGGTTTCAAATATTATGCTTTTTGAATACTCAATGTTTGAAGAGTCCAAGCATTGACATCTTTAAACTAGAGCAAATTAAAGATACTTGATGTCGTGAAAAATCAAGCGGAATTGCCCTTTAGCCATTTGCCAAATCGGAAGCTGCAATCGGAAGCCAACAACTGTACAGTATGTTTATGCTTAATGTTCCATAGATTACAGTAAACTGTAAAAAAACAAACAAAAAAAAAAACATGTATGATGCTTGCTCATATTGCATGCCAAGCATTTTTCTTAGTTTTCTTTAAAGAAAAACACGAGTCCCAGGCTGCTAGTTGTGCTAGTTGTTTGCCTATCCCAGGCTAAATAAGGCTAGCCATGTAGCAACGATTTCAGCTGTATTTTTATTCAAATGTATGTAATCTACAAAAAAATAAAATAAAATAAAAATAAGTGCAAATTGGTCAATTTTCCACAAATAACTGACTGCCTTTCCATCGAAAAATACGGGACTAGGTGACTATTGAACCGCGAAAGGCCAGGAGTCCACTGTATAACAAAGTACAACAAAGTTTAAAAACGTAAAAGTTTCAAAACTGTTAAAACTTTGTACCACAACCCAATTAATTATCAGCCAATAAAAGAGGTTTTCCACAATAAGCAGCACACCTAAAAACTTATTGGCACTTATTTTTGTTGAAGCCTGTGCATCAAAATAATAAATAAAAGTTTTACCATTATAATAACTGTAATAAATGTCATCATTTAAGCTACTGGAACAATTGTTCTGTTTTAAAACATGAATTTTATTTTAAAATATTTGTGTTTATACATTGATACCAGGAATATGTGCTAAGTTATGAACTGCCCCTTTTAATGGATACAATATTTTGCAATCAGTTGATCTGATTTCTTTTAATAACTCCAACAGGATTGACTAAATGAACTTTACATGATCCAAAAAACCCAACCCTTCTTTGGTAAATAACTACCTTTTTAAAAGTTTTTATGTTCCATTTTCTTTGTTCCAAAAGAAAATGGAACATGTTTCGATTCAGTGCTTTAGCCTTTGTTTGTGGTTGTACATCTGCCTATTGTAACACAATGCAGTCCAATTCGGCACCGCCACAAATTGCAGCTTAGTAAAAGACCGCAGAGCTGAATCACTTCCACCTCTGTCAAAACTGGCCGTAAAAGTTCATTTATTTCCTGCCGTTCTGCTGCACTGGATTACAGTAAACCGAACATAAGACGTGGTTTTATTCTGCTTTTAACTTGCAACTTACAAAACGAGCAACATGTCGGGATGCTTCTTCTGAGGCTTGTTTTTGACGATTGTTTGGTTTGAAACGACAAAGCAAAGAAAAAACTGTCCTCTGTGTAGGATTAGATACTTGTAAACTTGAAATCAAGCGTCTGTTTTGGCCGCATTAGTCCCAGCTGACTAATGACACATTTTTTTACAGGTTCCCTGTGACTGACTTGTTACCAAATTGGATATGGGGAAAATGGCTCACCCATAAGGGTGGCACCGTCTACTGGGCAGCAAGACACAAGGCCGCTAAAGTTTGCCCCCCAAGCAGATTCTCTATTACTTTTGTGCAAGATTACATTGTGGTTAATGGGAGGTACGGCCCCTCTGTGTCATGCTAGTGTCAATGCAATTTCCTCATCACATTTCCAGTTGTTTTCATCCTGCGACATCTGGAAAAGATCTAACCTTGTTCCACGTTACACACGTGCAGCTTTGTACAACCCCAATAAAGACGAGCCGAGCCTGTCCTGTCGCCGCCGCTCTCACGCCGTCACTCCACAGCAAGAAATAAAACTCGTGATTTAACGTCGTAATCGAATCGTAATGGGATTGTTCCAGACTGGACCGTGGGCTACAGAGATCTCTGCAGAGTCTCTGGTTTCTGTGAGGTGTGACTGGGCTGGGTGTTCAGGCTCCGACTGTTTAATTTTGTACACGCTTGGGAAGATCTCCAGAGTAATCCTGCAGACCTTTCCGAGCAGCCAGAAATAGGACAGAGTGAGAGGTGCAAAGCAGTCTGTTGGACTGCAGTGTTCACGCAGCAGCTTGCACACACACACACACGCACACACACCCCTACACACACACACACACACACACACAGATGAAACCCACACGTCCACCTTTGAAGGGTTTGCATCGCTTGTTTATTCTCATTTCGTGCCGTCTGATCTATGACCAGATGGGTTCACATTAGGGTTGACGCCTTTCTGGTCATTTTAGCAGCTCTGCAGAAGGTTGACTAATTTCTGGACGGGAAATTTATTGCAATAACGATCTTGAGTTTTGTTCTTTCTCTAACGATACATAAAGGGAACTGTGGAACAATGTGCTGGATGTTCGTATGTCTCCTTCTTATCCTGTACCATCGTCCTTTTCACTCCGTTATTCCTGGATTAATTGTTCGGCTCAAGCTGGAATATTTTGTGAGACAAATGAGGGGGAAAAATTGTTAAAATAGTTTGCTGTCAAGGTTAAGAAATGCTGGATGCTGTAATTCTCACAAAGGTTTTGCACAAAGTAGTTAAGTGGAAGCAAAATTATGCCTGGTTTTCAACATTTTCTCCACCTAAAAGTCTGACATGGATTTGTACTCAACCCCTTGTACTCTGCTACTCCAAAATAAAGGTCTGACCAATTCCAGTCACCTAGTGGGTAAATGCAGTTAATTTGTGGGGAGACAAATCTTAGCTGTTTGGCTTTAGAGGTTTGTTAGAGATGATTGGTGAATAAAGGACAAGAACAGAGCCATACACTTCCCTGAAAAAGAATCCACAAATGGTTCTTATCACAATAGCACCACAAAATATTGTGAAACAACTTTAAGTCCGTATTGTCCACTCCTACCTTACACCATGTTTTTTGTTCTGTTTTTTTTTTTCTTCTTTTTTCAGAATTCCATTCGACACAATCTGTCCCTCCATAGCCGGTTTGTGAAAGTCCAGAATGAAGGGACGGGGAAGAGCTCTTGGTGGATAGTCAACCCGGAAGGCGGTAAAGGAGGCAAAGCTCCCCGTCGCCGGGCCGTGTCGATGGACAACAGCAAGTACATCAAGGGAGCGCGAGGACGTGCCACCAAGAAGAAAGCCTCTCTGCAAGCTGCGCAGGACGGCAGCTCTGAGAGCTCCTCCAGCCTCTCCAAATGGACGGGGAGTCCAACGTCCCGCAGCAGCGACGAGCTGGACGCCTGGACCGACTTCCGCTCCCGGACCAACTCCAACGCCAGCACGCTCAGCGGCCGCTTGTCCCCGATCCTGGCCAACCTGGAGCTGGACGAGGTCCCCGACGACGACTCCCCCATCTCCCCCATGCTGTACTCCAGCCCCAGCAGCATGTCCCCGTCCACAGGACCCACGGGACTCCCTGACCTGGCCGGTACGATGAACCTGAACGACGGGCTGTCAGACAACTTGATGGACAACCTTTTAGACAACATCAGCCTCACTGCAACCCAGCAGCCTCCTCCTGGAGAGGAAGACCCCGGAGCCATCAGCCAGGGAGGCTCTGTGTTTACCTTCAGCTGCGCCGGCAGTCCCTCCGGAGGCTACGGGCCAAACCCCCTCTTCAGCCCCACGTCCATCACAAGCCTGCGGCAGTCACCTATGCAGACCATCCAGGAGAACAAGCAGACCACCTTCACTTCCATCTCGCACTTTAGTGATCACCAGGACCTGCTGAGCCTGGACTCCCCCAGCCACAACAACGTCCTGCTCACCCAGTCTGACCCCCTGATGTCGCAGGCCAGCACCGCCATCGCCCTGCAGAACTCTCGCCGAAACGCCATTCTGCTCCGCAAGGACCCCACGATGGCTAACCTCGGCGGAGTGGGCCAAAGCGCTCCAGTGCCTGGTTGGCAAGCTGGCTTGTCGACCCCCGACAACGACGGAGGCGGCCACGCCAACGCCAAGCCGCCGCACCTGAAGCCTCCCGGCAAGAACGCCACGATGCAGGACCGCTTCCCTAGTGATCTGGACCTGGACGTGTTCAACGACGGTCTGGAGTACGACATGGACTCAATCATCCGCAACGAACTGATGGAAGCGGACTGCCTGGATCTGAGCTTCGACTCCACCTCCACCCAGAACGGCAACAGAAACTCGGGAAGCTTCTCCGGCGCAAAACAGACCTCCCCTCAGAGCTGGGTGCCGAGCTGAGGAGCAGCGCCTGAACGTGTAAATTTGGATTCATCGACCTGCATTGAGCACCGAGAGGGGAAAATGTGTATTTATGTAGTATTTTCTTCCAATGTTTTTAATGTGAGGCATTTAGTGCGGTACTGTATTTCACGTGTCTGAGACACACACAGCGGTATGACGGCGTCCTACAGCCATTGTGGATGGGGGTAATAAAGGAGAAGTAAATTTCTGCCAAACTGAGATTAATTTCCAGATTTTAGGGGGGAAAAAACTTGGAATTTTTGAGTTTGAAAAGTCAAAAATTTGCTAAAAGAAATCTCAAATTTTGAGGTTAATATCCGATATCTTCTCGAAAAAAATGTGAAATTAATGAGTTTCAAAAGTCACAACATTTCCAAGTTTTTTCCTGAAAACTTCTGAGATTTATCTAAAATTTGAAGGTTTTTTTTCTTGGAAATCTTCAACTTTTGGATCTCAAGAATTTTCTTTCTTTTCCAAAAAGTGTTTTTCTTTTGTGTGTGTATGTGTGCAGAAATGTACTCCTTCTTTCCCCCGTTTATACGCCGTCGTAGAAAAAAAAAAAAAAGAAAAGATTAATGCCAGGATGGCGGGAGGAACAGCGTTGATGTAAGTCTTTCCGGAAAAGCATCAACTCATGTTAGTCTCAGGGAATCACTCGTATCACCATGCGATAGGTGTAACCGAAGATGAATTGTGTTTTCCACCTGCTTTCTCTGCTCTTTCATACCTAGACCCACATTTTTTGCCAAACCAGCCGTCCGCCTCTTGCCAACGGCCTGTTTACAGGAAAAAAAAAAACAAAAAAAAAACGAAGCTGCAGACAATGTCCCATTATTCCGTTCAAGTGGAGGATCCTCATAGCTTCGTTTCCGACACATTTCCCCAATGACGCACTAAATATCAGTCTGTGAAGGGATGAGGTCTTATAAAGATGTGAAAAGGTCTGCGTTGTGTGGTTTTTGTACCTTTTTTTTTTTTTTTCTTAAACCAAATTTTCCCCTGTGATTTAAGTGACAGTACTGTGAATTATTTTCCTCCTGAAGAGGTTTATCACTGCAGCAGACCCCTGTTCAACGTTTTCCATCCTTGGAAGTGATCCTCCCGCGTTTAGGACAGAAACCGAGGAAGGGGATTTTCCCGCCGTCTGCGTCAGCAAACCCAACCATCAGAGTCGGCCTTTGGTCGCTACTTGCCAGTGTTAATGTTGGAAGGAGTTCTTGGTGCTATTTTAATGAAGATAGCAGGGAGTGGCTGCGGATGGAGCAGCCGCTTCGTTTTGTTATCAGCACTTCAGCAGGTGCTCTGGAAAATGGGTTCTGCCCTGCAAGACGAGGGTGTGTATAGTCCTAGAGCCATCTTCTTTGCCAATAAGAGAGGGAACCACTGTATTTATCATATTGCCAAAATTCTTTCTGCATATAAATAGGGGGGTATATGAAGAACTACAGTGAATAAAAAGTTAAAAGTCAGTGTTCTTAAATAATTTTCAGCTTGACTTTTGTAGGAACCAGAGGATGAAACTTCTTAAATGTGTGTTTTTTTTTTTTTTTTTTTTAAGCTAAATTATTTGAATGAAAGAAAATATTTATGCTGTTTTTCCAAAAGCATTGATATTTTTCATTGTTTGTCCTGTCGTAACCACAATCTAAACATTGCATTCAGTGTTTCAAGAAGGTGGTTTGATCTGATTAAGAACCTAAAAGTTGGAACTTTTTGGTCTAAATATTAATAATCCTGAACACACTTACTTTCCGACTCACAGTTAACGTCCTACACTGGGTTGGTCTGTCCTGTAGAAAAAAATACACTGAAAATTTGTGGTAACATGACAAAATATGAACAGGTTCAAGAGATGTGAATACTTTTTTTTTGTCATGTCAGGTATTGTTTTATCTCCTTCTGCAAATATAGTGAGTTATGTGTGTATCAGAACACTACTTTCCAAGCCAGCCTTCATTTTGTTGTAGTTGAGATGCAAAGGTTCGGCTGAATCTGTTCGTTAGCTGAACATTAAAATCCAAACAAAAAAATTAGAAAAAAACAAATCTGTGAAACTATTCTCCACACGTTTTCTTCTGGGTGAATGAAAATGTGGTGGCGATTCCAAGTGATTTCACTGCCTACATGGTTTGTTTCTCTTGCTCCTACAAAACAAGAAGGAAAGAGAAGGGGAAAAAAAAAGAGGCAGATGTAATTCTTGTTTCCAGTTTTTCTAAAAGGAAGTATGTGTAAATAAAGGTCAAGAACCACTGAAACTCGGGGTGTTTGCACCGTTCTGTTCCTTCTGCTTCCTGTGAAGGCATTGCACTGCTGCTGACTTCACTCTGCAGGACACAGCCGAGGTGAATTGCTATTGGGTAGGAGCCGCAAGAGCCAAGAACCAACCACAGACTGTATCCAGGAGGAACGGAGATGCTCGGATCAAGATGAGGTGTTGCTGAGGAAGGTGCGCCTCGGCAGCTGATGTCACGTTTTTACACTACATATGGCAAATCATTGTGTTCTCTGGTTGATGACTAAAAAGCTTCAGTAAAAATGCTCCAAAGATGACTAGTGAGAAGACATCCCCCTACTGGTCACATGCTGGTACTGAGTGTGTGTGAAGGGCAGAGAGAACAGAAGAATATTGAAAAAACTCAGACCATGTGCTTTAACTACTCACCCCGAGAGGATATAAGGAATCGGTTCAAATTTAATTGGAAAACAAGAACCATGAAATATTTAGGTGTTAATATTACTACAAATTTAAACAAAATATCCAACGCAAATTATGGTATTATGACTAATATTAAAAATAACCTGGACAAATGGGCTCCCCTGATGCTCGATTTGTACAGCTGTGACCAGTGTGAAGAGATTTTCTCAAAAACACAATCTGACCCTCCATCAATGCATCCACACTGAAGAGAGGCCGTACAGCTGTGGCAAATGTGGAAAGAGTTTTGCTCAAAAAGCAAATCAGGTAGTCTATGAGTATGACTGCAGACGTCTTCAAACTCATCCATGTCATGTCTGAGTGATGAAACAATGTTTTTCAGAAGTCCATCACTGACATACAATGAACATCTTGGAATGCATGTCAGCTGCTTCAATACAAATATTACAAAAGCAAATTAAAGTTGCAAGGTTTTTAATTTGATTTTATAAAAAATCATACAATACACACTAATGTAAATCTTCTCGCATGTAAGAAAGAAGATTCTCAATTTAGATCTTCTTTCTAAGCCCGGTTCTTAGAAAGTGTCACTTATTGAGGCGACACTTGATTCCTGTTTTGTCTTGAGCTGGAATTTATCATCACATCACCTGCTATTAATGTGCTACTTATGGAGTATCAGCCAAAGTCACATTGTGTCAGCATCCACTGTACTGCGCTTGTCTCCTGCAGAAAGCAAGCAAGAATACATTATTCCAACTATTTAACTGTTTACATTTAGGCAAGTAAAGTTATTTACAACTCACTGCCAGTGCAGATCACCTCTCTAATGCAAATCCTGCATGCAGGTTTGCGCCGTTTACAGCAGAGATGTCAAACTAATTTTTATTTTGGGCCAAATCCAAAGTCTGAATGTTCTTAAAGGGCCAGTTGTGCCAGAAGGTATTAATAAAACCCATTAAAGTGTTAAACTGTCAATAAATAGCTGCTTGTTTCAGTCTTAAATAATACTGAATATGTTTTCACATTGATCAGTCCATCAAGGAGTTTGTGATTGTTTTTGTGCAATCAGAATCGCAGAGTTTTTGGTGCTAATCTAGAAATATTTGTAAAGAAATTATTTCAATATTTTCTGTACTGTATGATGTTAAGTGACTTTTTATTAAGCATCAATCAGGTACTACAACCTGACTCCAAGTACGGCTGAGGCAGCAGTCACTTGAACTCGATGTCTTTGAGTTTCAGCTTAAACTCTGTCAAATTTCTCAAAAATTTTACTGCAATTTTTAGGAAAAAGTTGTTTAAAAGAAAAATTCTTTAAAAATTGGTGTGCATTTATATCAATCCCCCATGACTCAAACTCACCTAAATAAGTGAGTGAGACCAAATAAAATTTCCAGAGCTCCAAACGGAGATGAGGGCTGGACTGCTGCTCAGCAATCACAAATTCACTTTTCAAATTGTTCACAGCTGCACAGATTTTAATCCCCTCAGATAGTGGCACCAAATCCATAGCGCCAGAAAAAAAAACACAACACCCTTCTTTGCAAACTTGACTCACGAGTGCCAATAATAATAATAATAATAATAATAATAATAAAAGAACGGAGAGCACGTGTGACGTCAAGATGCACCTTTGACTAAAAATAAACCCATCTGCCTGGTAATATGACACCGCTTCTCCCCCTGCTTGTAAACAGCCATGTCACAAGTGTGCAATGCGTGCACATATTAAGAATAAAGTACCATCAGCCATATTTGATGTGTCCATCTTCCCTGTGACACGTTATGAGGTGTTTTATTGAAATAAATTAACAATGTGTTCCTGTTCCGCTCGACTCCTGCTGAGTCACAGTGCCCTCAAAATCATTTATTAAAAACATATTTTGTCAGAAAACTTTCCTCATGTTGTTTTTCAGTCTGGATTTACAGTGAAAAGGCAGGAGCAGAAAGAATTTCCCTTTCTTGCATGTGAGGTTGTGCTGCAGACTAGATAGTGAATCTGGCCTCAGGAACCCTCCATCCTGTGGCTGCGCTGGACTTGCAGAGGACAAACACAAACAGACCTTAATGTACAAATGTATAACTAACATGTAAACAGTCTTTAAAAAACTTCTTTAGAGAGGAGAGAAGTTAACCTGCTAGAATAAGTAGAACAGGGCCAAAGTTGGACCTGCCAACTATCTACTATGTGAATTTCAATAACTTAAAATATCTTTGAAAAGTTTCTATTTTAGTCATTTGATTCAAAAGCTGAAACTCTTGAGATTTACCACTTAGCTTTTGTATTAATCTTATGTTAAATTGTATTTCTGAGAAATAAATGTTCTTTTCATGTTCAGTGTCCATTGTCCCATTGGACACTGAACTGAAAACAGCCAACTGCTTTAGATTCATGCACAGTTTTAGTGCAAGAAATGCGAGCCTCGCTCAACCATAAGAGAGAAATTATTAAGATATAAATCTTTTATTTTTTTATTTGAAATGTAAAGCTCAAAATACAACTTTGCTTTAGGTATAGAGCAAACTGTGTGATACGGATAGAGATCCAGGAAGGATGGAGGGATGAGGGATGAAGGGATGAATGATCTTCATTTGGTTATCTGGTGAAGTTTTAATTTTTAAAAGGCATTTATCAACTTCTCATTAAATATGGGCTTTACCTGAAGCACGAACCCTTCAGTGCATGTTTCTGTTTGTATCCGCCGCTCCTGGAAGACGTCCTGAACATTGGAAAGAGGGGCAGAGTCTGACTGTCTCCATGGCAACAAAGATGACCTTGACCAGGATGTTAAATCTAATGAACTCAATTATGGGAACTAAAATTTAATGGCTGCTCAGGCGAATAGGACATGCGTGTTTTTATGTAAATGAGATAACACACGATACACACTGAGCTTTGCTCAGGTTCTGCATGTTTTACATTAATCATAGCTGCTGTAATATTGAGTTAAGAAGAAGAAGAAGAAAGAGAAGGGCGATGCTTTTCATCAAGACACAATCAGGATTCAGTTTGAGGTAAAGCCAACGAATCAGCATGATGTGTGTAATGTGTGTTATGCTCAGTTTACTGCTCCCAGTGGACCATCAGCCTTGGTGCTGCAAAAAAGGTTTTTATTGGTGTGGCTACAGATTTAAGCCGCCGATAATCAGGGGGTGGCACACTAAAAAGCAAAAACTAAAATAAAATTCAAGAATACAAGGTTGGGGTACGGGAGTCCAAAAGTGATGCACTGTAAGGGATAAAAACAGTGGAATAAATACGAAGAAATAAAATTAAAATAGTAAGACAAAAGCTGCGCTAATACTGAAACATGGTGGTGGCTTCAAAATGCTCTGGGGTTTTTTGCTTCAGATGTAAACATGGCTTTGATTAAAATGGTTTAAAGCATAAACTATTTCAAATCCCCACCAGTTTTTGACTCGAAATCTTTGGGTGCCTGCTAAAAATGCGGAGGAGGGATTGAATACTGATATCAAAATCCACATGAGAAAATTAACATTTTGGACAAGACTAGAACGTGCTCACGGTCTTGTCAATCTGGAGAACTTTTGGAATAGGTCAGTATTTCTAAGTCAACATGCTACAAAGTGAGGAAAACTGAATGCTAAATCTGAAACAAAAGTTTCACAAATCATTCGTTGAAAGGGTTTGAACAGAATGAACGAGTTCAAACTCCTAGTTTTGGGTGTGAAAACCAGATGAATTAAGTTGATTCCGATCCCAATTTTTCTTTGAGACATAGAGGAGATTTGTCTGAAAAAAACTCATTGGACAATCCAAAACAACAGTCCAAGGGATTCTGTTAAGATCTGGGCAGAACTGTGGATTTATAGAAGACAGGAAGTTTTATGAAATCATTTTGAACCATTGCAGACTCACCTGAACCAAGGTGATTAGTTCAGCACCACTTTGTGTGGAAGAAGAATCAGTTTGACACCCTTAGATGGAAGTGAACTGGTTAGCATCAGGCCCAACTCTGCATGGAACTGGAAACTACAGGATCACCAGTATCACTGACCACAATGGGAGATTTTTATTTTTATTTTTACCAGCCACAGACTGAGAAGATTCTGACCAAGAAATAAGCCTCTGCTCTGAGACCGACATCTTCCAAGGTCGACTGAAATTTAAAGCAACAGGACAGGGCAGAAACCCTCCTGGGGGAAAGTTTTGTTATTTCAGTCCAAATAATTCTAATTCTATAAACGAAATAAATAAGTATAACTTATGTTGAGGAACATTAGTGGCGTCATGCTGTGGGACTGATTTGCATCAGTGTTGTACTTAATGTGCACAATGTGTTAGGAATACGTACAAAGCTTTAGCTGCAGAATTGAGCGCACTTCAAAACCTCAAAATCTCAACCTAACATTCTGAGCTTTTTCCATCGAAGAGAGGTGATAATGAAGTTCTCAATATCATCCAGATACCTTGAAGATTTTTTTTTTTTCCAACTTCGATTTGTGCTCTGCGGTAAACCTCCTTGCCCGTTCTATTTCTGTCCCAGGTCTGCCCAGGACCTTTCGGCAGTGCCAGCAGTCGACCCTCGATGTTGGCAGCAAAACAAACTCAACGACACTTCAGGAGTTTTCAGCCCTGCCAAGAACCCGGAGAGCAGAAACAGCAAGCGGCAGGTTACATCCCAGAACAGAAAGACCGAATGGACTCTTGGCAAAGTGCGTCCTTAAAGACTGAGTCTGTCTTTGTTTCACTTAAATATTCAAAATGATGATCTCATTTATTAACGGGGGAAAAAAAAACCCTATTAAGGAACTCTGTCATCTTATAGCTGTTTGTGACACCTTTGGTGGCTACAAATTGCTGTCTTTTCCTTTACTTTGGAGGAATTGTGGTCTGTTATTCTTTATAAAAGTATTTTATTTGAACCACATTGGTTGGTTTTTGAACATGAGCAACCGGTTTAAGGTTATTCTATAACACCTAATCAGATTTAAGTCCAGACTCCAAAATCTCCATTTGCCATTCAGAGACGGACTTGCCAGTGCGCTTTGGATGATTGCTGTGCTTCCTGACCCAAAAGCCCTTGATCTGAAGGGCTCACCACAAACCAATGGCTGGAAAATATATGCGTACCCTCATGACTTAATTGCAACAAAAGCCGCTTCTAAAAAGTTTTGACACAGACAGGAAAAATACAAATGTACACCACACTTTTCAATTTTTTACGAATTGTATTAGTAAAAAAACAAAGAATTCTCTGTCACTTTACAGTTATGCATCACTTTTGGTTGGTCAATCACATAAAACCCAATAAATACAATGATAATTCTGGTTTTAAAAAGGTCATGAATTATTTCTTTCTGTACAAAGATTTTACTTTCATTTCATTCTTCATTTTCAGGCGACATCTTTCTTTCTATTTATTTTTGCGACCATACTTTTTTAATATAGTCTTTATATTCATTAATTTCACTATTTTTCTATAAATACTTTTGTGTTGCCTTTCAAATCATATACGATTATTTCTTACAAATAAACATTTTTCCGTACAAGATTTATGTTGTGAGTTCTACCATTGTATTCTTTAGTTTATCTGTTAATTGTATGTTTACAACTGAGAAAGTGACAGCATCTTTATAAATAAAACCAAGAACAACCCCTTCAACAATCACAACTTTAAAGGAAAAAAAAAGAAGAAAATACTTAGGATCATTAGCCAAATAGATCATTTCATTTTCTACCCAAAATGTGACTGTTGGGGAAGTAGGTCAAATGATACAGAGCTTATTAATAATACAGGTTTCTGCAGGTTTCACCAACTCACATTGAAGACTCTCAAAGACATTTTTAAAACCATTATGAATGGAATATAAGACCTGATTCAAGACAGAAATGTACAAAATAAAATCACAAATAAATAAACAATATCGGTTAGGAGCAGAAATCAGTCAATGACTAAGATGGACATCGTCCAGCACTTCCCCACGATGGATGTTAAAAACCTAGATAGCTTCACCCCTTGCTCGCTAGCTAGGAACTGTGAAGGTAGCTACCTAGCAATCCCTTGACAATAGGGATCCTGTACCGACACTACAGCTAGCTAGCTAGCAAGGCAGTTGCTAACTGGGGTATATTAGCAGCTAGCCTGAGTCACAGAACGCAATGAAATGTCTACAAGACTCAGTTTTACGCAACAATAAAGTCCTGACAGAAAAAAATAAACTCTGTGGTATATGTGAGATAAATTGTTCTGCCACCACAAAATTTAAGATGTTGATGAGTGTATTTCATCATAGTTTATCGTTTTTCAGTAAATTTAAGAAATTTTGAAGGTCTTCATTCTAGATACATCAATCTAAGAGATTTTAAGGGTGCAGGGACGCCCTGTGGTAATCTTCTCATTGATTAGGATTAGGCGTCTCCAGTCTTTTAGTGTAATCTTAACATGTAAGAAGGTCTCCCCATTATTGTTGTTATTGAGCTAAACAGGTAAAATGTTTTGTTTTACGCTTAAAATCCCCCCATTTGTTTTTGTTCTGAGTACTGGCCAACTTTCTTATCCGTGTCCATCCATAGCGACAAACATGACAGCAGCATCAGTTTGGTGTGAGCACCTTCACATCTTAGTTTGCAGAACGCATTCCTCTGGGCCGTCCTGGGGAAGGCCGGTGGTGTACAAGTACGACACGGTTCCCGCCTGGATCTGGAACGTCTGGCCCTGGATGTGATGGCTGGAGATCTGCTCGCTGGTCTGGCTGATGGAGATCGGCTGGCTGACCTGGCTGCTGATGTGGATGGCCTGGCTGTGAACCTGCGAGCTCTCCTGCGCCACGGCCAGCTGCTGCGGCTGCTGCATCACCTGGAGGGGCCGCGCTACCTGCAGAGGATGCGGCGGGCCATGGTGGGCCTGCAGCTGGTCCATGGCTTCTTTACTCAGGGTGATGACGTGCATTTGCTCCGGCTGGTGCCGCTCCAACATGCCGATGGAGTGAACCTGCGGGGCGTGGGCCGCGGCGTCTCCCTGGGCGACCAGCGCCAGGTTCTGGATCTGCCCCGCCGGCTGGGTGAGGAGGGTGACCCTGGAGTGGGCCGACTGCGCCGTTTCTCCGTCGGCGGCGACCAGGCTGATCTCCTGATCCTGACCTGGAACGAAGTTGATGTTGTTCACCCCGCCAGCCACCACCAGCTGGATCTCCTGCTCAGAGCTGAGCGCCGGCTGGTACGGCTGCAGATGGAGGATGTTGCGCGGCTCCCCCGGCGGCGGCGCGGCTGGCGAGGCCTCGGTCTCCGCGGCGGCCGGTCTCTCCTTGTTGTGAGACTTTGTGTGCGTTTTCAGGTTGTCCGGCCGGGTAAAGGAAAGGCCACAGAAGGAGCAGGTGAAGGGTTTCTTCCCAGAGTGGGAGGCGATGTGGCGCCGCCTCGCGCTGGGGTCTGAGAAAGACTTCTCACAGATGCTACATTTATATGGCTTCTCACCTCTGAACAGGAACGTAACAGAATGGCTTTAATCAATTAACATGAAGCATTGATTGTTTATGCCAACATTACAGCTGGTGTAATATTAGGGGTAGCTGATATGAGCTGAAAATTTTATCACAGTATTTTACTCTGATAACGATAAGAACTATTAATTAGGTTTTTTGGTGACACTTTATCTGAAGGGGTGACATGACATAAAGAACTCTTTATGAATGTTTATGTCTGTTGTCATGAAAGGTGGCCTGGTAAATAATAACACTTTTAACGCAAAGTCTCATTAAAAGTTGCATTAAAAGTCCTTTTATTTACCAAATGACACTTAATGACAAGATTCATGAAGCCTCCTTCATGTCTATCACCGTGTCATATCAGTCTTATGCACACCACTTGCATAAGACTTCAAATGAAGTGTTACCAATTTTTTTTTTTTTTTAGTTTTTACCTCATCACGTTAGAAGCAGATGTTTATAAGATTTATTCTTTTATTTATCCATTTACAACTGAGGGTACCACTGCAATTTTGTTATGTGCTAGAAACAAAACGACAACTAAAAAGTCATGTCTTATATCGGATTTTTAACACTATCCTGATATAAAAAACCTTTTTACATCATTTCTACATTAAACCATAGAGCTAGCAGATGAACAGTAAACAGAGCCTCGTGGGTAAGTTGTCTGCGTTAATCGTTGGATATCTGTGTATCTAAAGCGTCAATAAATCAGTAACAGCTTGTATTCCTCACCTGTGAATCCTGATGTGTGTCTGCAGCGTGCTCTTGGCTGTGAAACACTTGCCACAGATTTCACAAGTGAAAGGCTTCTCACCTGTGGAAAACAAAGTTTCCTCACGCTGTGAAAACATCACTTGGTTTCTGGACAGAAAATTTGTTTGGAGGTTTTTCTTCTTTTTTTTTTTTTTTTTTACCTGTGTGAGTTCTAAAGTGCTTCTTCAGCTGAGCCGCATCCATAAACTTGTGTTGACACAGATCACATTCTGGCAATGATTTGCCTTCAGACCACAAATAAAAGGAAAATATACGATGATGTGAAAAGTAACATCATCAAGCATAATGTTATATAAGGGCTACAGATTTGTAGCCCTTATATTTAAGCTTAGCTGCGGTTTTCTTACCCGTGTGAACTCTGTAGTGGCTTTTCAGTTGTTTCTTTTGAGTGAAGGTCTTTTCACATTTATCGCAGTTGTAGGATTTCTCCCCTGTGGAAACAAGAAAATTGTTTAAAATGGGGAACAAAATGCGAAAACTTTTATTGAACAAACAGCAGAGGAAAACTAATAATCCCAACAATATGGACAGTTTTAAGGTTTTATTTTAAACATAATTAATTGGAATTTATTTTGACAAATCAAATTAAGAAATTTATCATAATAAATGATAAATGCCCACCCCGAGAGGCAACTATTATAAAGTTTGGTATTTTTAAAAACCTTACTTTCAGAGTATAGCTAACAGAAAACCATAAGGCTCGTAGTTTTTATGATGAAGTGAAACTCAGAACCCTGATGAAGCCGGAGCAAAGCGATGTGCATCTACCTTCGTGGAGGTTCATGTGCTCCTGCAGGGAGTGTTTGGTGGACAGCGGTTTTGAGCAGATGCCGCAAACAAACGGCTTCTCCCCGGTGTGAATGCGCTGGTGAGCCAGCAAGGTGTGCTTCTGAGTGAAGCTCCTCCCGCAGACCGAGCAGTGGAACGGTTTCTCTCCTGGATGGGGAGCGGGATGGGACAAAAACAGGAGAAAGTTCAGCGGGGACAAACGTCAGGACTGCCGGTCACAAACTTGTTGAATAGTATCTGTAAGGACCGGTGTGAGTTCTTTGGTGGATCTTTAAAAACAGATGGTGCTTAAAGACTTTCCCACAGTCGTCGCATCGCGCCTCAGTGTTGGGGTACTTCCTCTTGTAGCCCCGCCTCCCCGGCTCTTTGCTTCCTGCTCCGTCACTGCTGATCCTGTAGCCCTTATATTTAACCGGCGTCCTTATCTTGCGTTTGCTTTGACGCCTCTGGCCAGATCCGGTGTTGTGGTCTTCAGCAGGGTCACCCTCTGCGGCCTGGACATCATCTGAGCCGTCACGGAGCCCACGTGCGCTTTTCTTCGGCCGCCCTCGTTTGCGTTTCGCCAGGTCCGCTGCCTCGGTTCCGTCTGACGTCTTCTCGTCCTTCATGCCTGTGGAGTCTGCGAGCTCGTCGAGAACGCGGACGAGCTCGCCGACCTTTACCCTCTGCGCCGTGGCCAGGAGCTCCTCCGTGGAGCTCTCCTCCACACACACCTGGGCGCTGTAGATGAACTCCAGCACTGCGCCGAACGTCTTCGCCGCCATGCCATCCAGCCTGTAGGTGGACGGCGGGACCGGCTGCTCTGCGGTGAACATGAGGGAGAAGAACTCACTGCTGGCCGCCAGCAGAGCCTTGTGAGCCTTGAAGTGTACGTCCTCAACCACTAGAGTTATGTCGCAAAGCAGGTCTTTTTTCCGGAGCTTGTCAAATTTGCCCAGAATACTCTGCTGATGTTCGTCAGAGCGCAGAGGGATGATGGAGGAAGACGGAGCCGTTTCTTTCAGAGACATTTTCTCTCTCAGAAGAAACTCGTTTAGCAAACAACCCTGTAAAACAATAAAGAATATTAGGAACATCGATAATAGCGCACATCTTCCTTTGTTACACTCTTTTTAAACTTCCCAATATGCAGCCTAATTAGCTACATGTATTCAGTTATATTTACTTTTGTAGCTTTTTGGAAAAAATTCACTTTCAGGAGTATTTTTACTACATTGTACTTTTTGCTTAAGTAATTTTACTATGACCTATCGCAACTCTTACATGAGTAACATTTCTAGATACTTTACCAACTGTGAACAACTTTACTGAACAAGCTTCATTTAACCAAAGATTCACCAGACAAATGCTTGTAGGTTTTGTTAAAGTTTGACAAGTTTTATATTATAAAGAATTTGACTTGGAAAAATATATATATATTGACTGATTTATCTTTTGTTACCTTGTAATTATGTTATTTACATAAATTATTTTCATTTTTATCTTTAAAACTGTCTGGTGACAGACCAAAATATTTAATATTGATGTTTTGCTCAGTTATTCAGTATTTGAATAGCCATTTTACCAAATAATGTATTACTTTACTTTGAGTAATAGCTACTTTATTACCTTTACTTGATTAAAATATGCTAAAGAAGTGCTATTCTTACTTGAGTTTAATTTTAGGCTACCTGTGTAAAAAAAACAACAAAAAAAACATTTTACTTGTTTTCTTCAACAGCAAAGAAACGGTCCTTTTTCTAACACTTCAGATATAAATGTTGAATTTTAGAATGTTCTCACGTTTTAAGTCAACTTATAAGTTTGATAGTTCAACTAATCTACATGTGAGTCATGTTCTCCAGTTTTCTACATGAAGCACTTTTCTTTAAATGTCTTAAATCCTAATGTCCATTGTTAAAGACTCGTGTTTTTAATTTCTTCACTTTGACATTTTTATTTTGTTCAGCTGTGTTTTCAGGTTTGACCAAACTACAGGCTTCTTGACAGGCAGAAAAAAAAATGTAATCAGCACATTTATTAGAATGTATACGCAGATAATCAACACAAGATGTTAACGACCTCAGATCTGTTAGGTTATTTTAATATTCAAAGAAAGGATTCAGCAAATATAGACTAAAATCTGCTCTGAAGTCGTTTCTGCGCTCTGTTGCCATGGTGATTTAACTCGCTTCAAATGTTTTCCTTCACGATCCAAAAAGGAATCATCCTTATGTCGGATCATCTTCTCTCTGTGGAAGACTTCTCTGCTGTTGGTACAACAAAGACGAACCGATAAAGTCATTGCTTGGTTTTAATGCTTGTTTTATTGTATTAGCAGTGTTCATACGCTTGGTGTAAATGTTTCAGAGATACACCGAAGCCTGGACAGTTAGCAATTAGCTAGCCTTTTCAACCAATGCGTCCCTGGCTGACACGAATGAAACCACTACCGGCTAACATGGCTATGGTATTCATAGTGTTAATGTTCTATAATGCATGGCTGCCAGCAACGCTTCATTCAGCAGGCTTCAGAGAGCCACAATGTAACCAAAACTAGTGAGCTTTAAGGACCTTACCTTCGCTGAACCGAGAGCGTCAACGGGACTCACTTATCGCGTGATGTAACGCGTGATCTGCGGTGCGCTGATCTAAACATGCTCAGGATCGGCTTCGTACTAACGTTATGAATGGACAACAAAATGATGCATGGTTTGTAGATCAACAGTAACGTTTGCCCGCATTCTTAGGCTTTAAATAATATGTGCTTTAAGGCTGCATTTGTTTGTTAAACTTACTTTAAAAACAACATATGGAACAGGGATAGTTTTTGCTAAGTTACTTCCTATTTATCTTTCAAATGTTGCATTTTATACAACCAATTTAGCTTTCACTAGTCAAAACTCCTTATCTTCTATCCAGAAATAAATTTAAGGTATCTTGAATTATGTTGTCATTCGAGATATCTTTAGTTTGAATTATGACTACTCAAAACTAAAACCGAGATATCTTGAATTTAATTGTAGATATCATATGTGTATTTGATATCTACAAATACAATGTAATTCATTGTAGATAATCTTGAATTGAGGATACAACTCGATGGTAAATCTGACGTCATTTCGACTAGTCAGAATATAATTACAGATATCTCAAATAAGTATTTTGTCTAGTCAAAATATAATTAGAGCTATCTTAAATCGCTAGGACGTGGAGTCATGAAAGAATTTGAGATATCTGGAATGTAAGGGCAGTAAAACTTCTCAACAAGGGCATTATGAGAAGCAAAGGGATGAAATTGTCAAGGTGGAAATGTGAAACAGTCAAAAATGCCATCCAGCAAGATGTCGTTTCATGTGCCGTGTTTGCTCTGAAAATAAGTGCTGTTTAAAATATATAAATATAAAAAATAACTTTTTCTATATAACCAGAGTAGCTCTATGAACTACTGGTATGAGTTTTATAACAATTGGATGATATTTGTGGAAAGTAGAGAGGGGATGCAAATTTTGGCCGAAGAAAATCCATATTGCCAAAAAATGTATCCCCTGCTAACTTGAAGAAATAAAGAGTTAAGAAGGATTTCTCCTTTTCTACGTAATGACACTTGTTCTCTGAGTTACCGCTGTAAGTTTCATATCAACAGGACAATAAACACGGGACGCAAATATTAGGCTCAGAAATTAAAATGCGTCTCCCGTAAATTAATAGACTATATAATGATATAAAATGTTCTACATACTGGGCCTCTGTTTTGTAATGCTTCAAGCATTTATGGTGTTCAAACCAGCTGTAGAGAACTCGTTCATCAGACACTGACTGAAAAACCTTCGACTCATATGTCTCAATAAACAAGCAAAAACCGCATTTCTTCAATTAATCTGCGAAATAAAACCCACGGTTTTAGGGCTTACATGGTAAAGATACGTGATAATGTGACGAATATCTTTAAAAGTTTCCTCTTCGGTTAGATTTCAGCCAGTTTCCTCATCAATATGCGACAGTTTAGAGCGATGCGCGCTCCCGCGACAGGGGACGCAATTCTCTGCAGGCATGCGTTTCTCCGCATAAGACCTGTAAAAAAAAAAAAAAAAAAAGGAAAGGAAAGGTCTGAATTTCTGCAGTCCGGGACGCCTCTGCAGCCTGCGGCCGTGAGAGATGACAGGAGCCCGGGTGGTCGTGGTGGGGGCCGGGGTGGTCGGCCTCTCCACCGCCGTCTGCATCGCGGAGTCGCTGCCTCTCTGCTCGGTCACGCTGCTGGCGGAGAAGTTCAGCCCGGACACCACCAGCGACGGAGCGGCCGGGATCGCGTTCGCTGCTCCATTTTCGGGTGCGAGGTGACTTCAACCTTTTCCACATTTTGTCACATCGCAAAACTTACTATTTTTATTTATCGGGGTGAAAAAAAGAAGCTTTTTACTTTTTACTGTAAAGGGGAAGAAAAATGATGCTTTATGATCATTAAATGTATTTTATGTCAGTACTGTTCCCCTTAACTCTGCCACCCATTAATGAAACAATTCAAGTGGAAGCACCTAACTTGTGTTTAAAAATACAGTGGTGGCAGCATCATGCTGTGGATGTGTGGATGGTTGTTTTCAACATATCAGCGTTATAGATGATGTCTGTTATCATTTCTCAGTGCAATAATATGCCCATTTTGTGCAATATTTATATAACCAAGTCTAATCACTGTTCTCGCATATTACCTTGTACAAAAGAACATAGAATGTATTTAAAAAAATGTCCTATATCAGATTTTAGTGGGTACTTTAACACACAGTAGATATAGATTTATATTTTGTTACTGTAACAAGTGAATTTCCCCAACGTCTGATTAATAAAGGACAATACTCTCATCAGCAAATATGGCAGCTGTTGGAGGGAGCAGAAGACTCAAAACTGAGGTGTTAGTTCACCGTCACAAGCTACAGATACATTCATGTTAGACTGGCCCAGGCAAACTGTTCATCCAACCTGAGTAAGCAGGAGCCAGTTTCCAGACAAAGAAATAAGTTACTCTAGAGAGAAGAAACAAACCCCAAAAGAAGCGTTATTCCACAAAGTATGGACTCGGAGGACCGAAAAATATATTTTTCCTTGCGCCATCGCACAGTGAATTTTGATGTTGTTCCGTGTTAAAATGTGTAAAGGTTGAAACTCAGGTGATTTTACTGCACCTCTCTTTCTCTTTCAGATATTCCTCTGGAAAGACAACGGCGCTGGTTCAAGGACAGCTTTGATCACCTGCTGGCTATCGCACAATCTCAGCACTCTCCAGATGCCGGCGTAATACTCAGCTCTGGGTAACATCATATAGATCTATCTATCAAATCAGTCAGTTTTCATTCATTCATTTTGCTTTTGTTTCTTTCACAGCTGGCAGATTTTTAAGGAGGTCCCAGCCACCAATGAGCCATACTGGTCCGACTTGGTGATTGGCTTCAGAGTCATGACCGACCGTGAACTGAAACGTTTTCCAGACCACAAGTTCGGACTAGCGTTCACTACTGTAAAATGTGAATGCTCCAGCTACCTTCCTTGGCTTGAGGAAAGGTTTGTCCTCTTTATTTAAAGATCCCCTTTAAATCCACATTTTACACACATTATTGCACATATATTTGGGATTTTACTGCTTCTAAAACAGCAAAAGCGCTCAAAAATACATAACTGTTTTTTTTTGGCAACAAGTTAAAGTTTTTTGGTGTCTGGAAAATGGTCCGTTTCAAAAACCTTCCAAGTGTAACAAAACAGCAGGCACTGTTCCTCACCTAGCAACCCCAGCCTATTGTCTAGCAACCCAAGCTGAGCTCCAGCACGTGTGGTCAGCTAGTTTTACTGCTGTATGCAGTTTTACTGCATACAGTGCTGTACAATGGCTGCTGGAAAGAACAAGTGTTTTGTTTTTGACTTGCCATCTAGACACCACTTGCTGCATTCTTGTTGGAGGCGCCACTTTTGCTTTTCAAAGATGTATGGTTTGGAGCTCAGCCCATATCAATACTGAGCACTTCCAACCCAGAACCTCCATCAGAGTGAATAACATTCCTCATTCCCATAATGTTTGCTTTGTCTATGTTTTGCTACATTGTTACCTGAAATATTACTACTACTAATAAAGATGTTGGGTTGTTTAATTACACATCTGTTCATGCGCAAATGTAAATATTGAGTTGGGGGGCGTGGCCAGCAGCAGATTATTTGGATTTAAAGTGACAGGAAGCTCTAAAACAGCTCAATCTTAAAGGAGAGTTAAAGAGGTAGAACTAACCAGATTAAAATCTCATCTAAAAATTATTTTGTGCAAAAAAAAAAAAAAATAAAATAAAATAAAAGAACATATTCTATATAGATCTATGGTAAAGCGTTCCTGCAATGGGTCACCTTTAAAATCTTACAGACTTGCTGTAACGTGAGCTTCATGAAATGTTTGTTTTTCCTAAAGGTTTAGAAAAGCAGGAGGCCGGGTGGAGCAGAGGAGAGTTAGCAGTCTCCAGGAGTTAAGCGACGGTTTTGACCTCATTGTCAATTGCTCCGGTCTCGGCTCCAAAGCGCTGGTGGGAGACGCAGGGGTGTACCCAGTCAGGGGCCAGGTCCTCAAGGTGGAGGCCCCCTGGTTGACCCACTTCATCAGGGATGGGGACGGGAAGACCTACATCTATCCAGGCGTCCACAGTGTCTCCATAGGCGGGACGAGACAGGAGGGAGACTGGCGCCTCCATGTGGACGAAGGAGACACCGCCAGCATCCTGGATCGTTGCTGCAGGCTGGAGCCGTCCCTGAAGAAAGCGAAGGTTCTGGGCGAGTGGGTCGGGCTGAGGCCGAGCAGGAGGAACCCCAGGGTGGAGAGGGAGAGGGTGCTCCTGCAGGGCCGCGGCGTGCCGGTCGTTCACAACTACGGCCACGGGGGCTGGGGGGTCACCATCGCCTGGGGTACGGCTTTGGATGCCTTGGGGCTGGTCAGACAGTGCCTGAAAGAAATGCCTCAGGCTAAACTGTAGGCTAAACTGGTATGGTACTAAAACGCATCTTTACTAGAGACAGAACATCCTGGCATAACGTTTATCACCACATAATATCCCCACACATTAAAAAAAAAATCTGAAATATTTCCATTTGCAAAGAAGCGTAGCAGCACCACCCGTCTCTCGTTACGGTAGCTGACTAACCAACTTTAAAAAAAAATATAACGCGAAGAACAGCAAAAGGGTGTAACATTCTGTGCAATAAAACAACCGAGAAATACTTTTTCCTTCCACTAAACCATCACTGACCTTTTACCAAACTATCGACTCACCTTATTTATGTGGGCCTTTATGTCACATTATTATTGTATTAAAACATCTTTAAAAAAAAATAAAAAAAGATTTTATGTAAGATTCTAATTTAAAAATATATAAAAATTAAGTGAAATTAATGCTTGAAACATCTGTAATGAATATGTGTCATTTATCAGTTTAACTTTTTTGATAATGTACTAATTTACAGGAAAATTAAAACAATTACTTACTTGGATAACTTTGTTAGTTAATTTGTTAGATTTGTTTGTTAAATAATTCTTGCTTCTCTGTTTCCAATAAAAGCATTTAGACTCTGCTGTATATTTTTGTTCCAATCTTGCATATTAATACCATGATGGAGCAGAATGACACTTTTTTCATAGCTATTCTATGAAATTCTCACACTGGCTTATTTAGCTGTAAACAGAATATTTTTGTGCCAATAAAGCATGGAGAGAATATTTATGTTGAGACTTTTCTAGAGATTTTACACAATGTCAAACACTTAGCAGCATGCTTGTACTTTTACATAGCACATATTTAATAAAGCAAACTTTAATTAAATTAATGAACAGGTAAACAACATGCCATTTACAATAAAACACTAGTTATGGAAAACAGACAGGAAATGAGTCATGTGATGTTGCAGCTAACGTCTGAAATCTGTAAGAATCATTAAATTCCTACAAAACATTCATCCACAAGGACGCACTGCAAACATTTCATTCATCTGATCTGGGACGATATGTTTACATGAATACAACAAGCATTCTTTAAGTTTGAAACTTATGTCGCACATGATGGATTTCGGTGCACAGACCTCGGCGATATCGAAGGTTTTGCTCAGATGAAATGCTGCTGAGCTGCAGCTGGACTCTGAACTGATTCCATTTTTCTAAACAATAAAAAAAAAAAAAGCCGCATCCAGAAGCACCTGCAGCAAAGCCAAAAAAAATAAAAATAAAAAAAGTCTTCTTATTGCACATCTGAAATCTCAACTTCAGCACAAATTGGTTCCAGTTTTAGGTGAACTCTTTGGAACTGGAATATTTTTTTCCCCACTTTAAGCTCCTAATTTACTGAATGCGTGGAAATCTTTGTATTTCTTTTTATTTTCAGGCGTCGAGCCTCTGAAGCGGCAGAAACGGAGCGGCTTGCCGAGGTCTGATTGGTGCCTTCGTGCCTGCAGGTGGTTTCTGTCGGGAAGAAGTCTGGGAATGAATCTGGCTGACTTAGCTTCTCTGGAGCTTGGTGAAACTGAATGCTGCTCTGTGGATTTTCTTCCTGTTTAGGGGCCAACTCATAAAGTTTGTCCGGGTTAGACGCTCTGCACGCAGGCAGAGGGTCTACGGTGTGCTGTGGGGGCCGGCCAGGGTTTGCGGCCGTCAGATCCCAGTCTTCAGGGTTGGGGGATTTCCTCTCTTGATCTTTGTGGAGAGCTTTTAGAGAGACACAGCGCCGCAACTGAACGGCTGCCGGGTTTCTTCTAAGCTCTGTGCAGCTGCGACTTCTAGAGTTCAGGAGGCCAAAGCAGTTCTTCTGGAGTCTGATAGACGGCCGAACGGAGGGCAGCAGAACTTTGGTTTGGAGAGGAGACAGGGAAGGGGAGACTAGGATGGAGTCGGGGGGCGGGATGTGACTGGTCTCAAATCCAGACAGAGACCTGTTGGTGGACTCAGCGGACTTTCTGAGCCGTCCTGGAAGAACAAGGGAAGTGTGTGTGGATCATGAAGGTGCAACCCGGTTCTTTCACACATTGTACCAACAGTTTCTTGCAACTTTTCCAACCATTTCCCAACATTTTGTCATGTTAAAACCACAACTTTTACATATTTTACTTAGATTTTGTGCAACTGACCAACGTGGGGAAGGTGGATGAAAAACAAACATTTGTTTGCAAGTAAAAATCTGAAAAACATTACTTGGATTTGTATTCAGCCACCTTTAATTTGATAACTCTAAAAATAATAATAACAATAAAAAAAAGAGCAAGCATGTCTGCACCTCACTCAGCTTATCAGACTGAAACATAGTGGCGGCAGCATCATGCTGTGGAGACAGGAAAACTGGTTAAAAATAGGAAGATGGATGGGTTTTTTTTCCCCCCGGCATTCTGACTTTAATCCTTCAAGATAAAAAGTCAAAATTCTGAAAAAAAGTTAATTCTGTAAAAAAAAAATTTGAGAAAAAAACTGAATTCTAAGAAAAAGTGAAATTCTGAGAGAAAAAGTTAAAATTCTAAGAAAAACAACTAAATTCTGAGTAAAGTCAGAATTAAGAGCAAAAAAAAAAAAAAATCAGAATTCTGAGAAAGAAAAAGTCTGGATTGTTTTTTTTCCAGTGGCCATACTCCTCTTTCGTACCATCCAACCTGACAGTTTGTGTTTTTCAGCAAAGACGAACAGGTCAGAATTTGACCTGGAATTGCAGCTGGAGGTGATTCTACAAAGTGCTGCATGTCACACTATTAGAAAGTCAAAGATTCACTTTGTGTTGATCCATCACATACAATACATAGAAATACTGTGGCCGTAACACAACAAAATGTGAAGAACTTCAAGAAGTGTAAATGTTTTTGCAAAACCAAGCAGAAGAACGCCACAGCTGGAACACGGAGAAGCTGCGAAAGAACGGCCAAGAGGTGAGAGCTGGAATGAACAATGTGTGAAAGAAAAGGCGAGAAGTCCGGTGTGGTGAAGCATGGAGCCGTTTATTCCTCATGCTCAACCATGACAGAAGCCCACTTCAGAACCCGAGCCGCTTCTGGAAGAACTGTCTAACTTTCACCCAAAACGTCACATCAGCTCTGCGTTCTAGTGCATTTTACAGTCAGTTATACAAAAATGCCACATTTCGACAGGTAGACTACGAAGTAAAATACTTTAATTCCACTGCACCAAGCAGCTTTCAGGCACATGATAAAATATTGTGCAACATGACATTTCACCAAACTAGAAAAATATACACACAAAAAGCAGAACCTCAACAGAACGCGTTGTGAGGCCGAGCCGACACGCTGACATTCAGAGCGTTTCGTCTTTTCTTTTTCTTTCTTCTTACAATAAATACAAGCGTTTGTGTTTTAACAGTTAGCAAACTCCAGCAAATAACGACAGTAAACATGATGTACAGGTCAGAGATTTACACACAGTCACGGCACAAGAAACTCAGTCATTTGAGGCTCTTAATTCTACATCGAAATGACATTTGAATGACTATTACTTTCATTAATGTTGCTAATATGAACTGACGGCAGTTTTGATGTTATTGTGAGTTTTTTCTAATCTGCAAGTTCAATCTCATACTTGCTGCTCTATAAACACAAATATGTTGAAGTGGCATGCTGTGTTATTCATCTTTAGGAAATAAAATGTTTTTTTTCTTATAAAAAATGCATTTATTTTGTTATCTTAATATTTTAATGTCTTTCTAATATTGTATAAAAAGCGGTTTACATGTTTACATGAAAAATCTTAAACGTGTCAAACTATTTTTATCCGATTAATCGTCAGAATAATAACGAAAATAATTGTTTGCTGCAGCCCTACGTCTCTGGTTTTAAAACTTCGTTCATGTAGTTATTAATAATTTGGGTTAGTTAATAATTTCAACCTGGAAAAGGAGCAGTTCAACTACTTAAGAAAGTCTGAAACAACCAGATTCATGTCAGCGACGACTGTATGTAAACTCCTGACCCGCCCAGGAGCTGAAAATAGGCCAAGCACTCACGGTAAATATGTACTGCAATTACGAGAAGAGTTAAAAGAAAGTAAAACAAAACAAAAACAAAAGCTCGATTATTAAACACTCTCCTCATGCGGCGGTTGAAATGTCTATTTGCAGCGGAAACAGAAAAGAGCTCAGACCGCTGAGCAGAACCTGCAAGCTGCTCCACATTTAGACCGCTTGAGGGTTTTCAAGGTTGAGGTTGAACTGCTAGTCTCATGAAAACAAAACTCAGTCATCGCCGTCGAGTCTTTAGTTTAGCTCTGCGTGATAAAGTGGCGCAGCAGCAGAAAACCGGGGGATTAGGGCGTGGCAAGAAGAGCATCAGTGGTAAATGATGATAAAGTCTTTCGGGAAGAGTGTGAAAGCTGAAGCTGGTGGGTCGGAATGCCGGAGTGTCGAGGAGGAAGAGGAGGGCTGAAGGAGAGAGGACAGGGCTCAGAGACGGGTCAGGCTGTCGTTACCGTTCTCCAGGTTCTCGTTGCTCTCGTAGCAGCCAGAGTCCCGCGGCGAGTCGCCCAGGGCGCCGCGCCTGTCCAGGAGCAGCTTCTCCTGGGTCGGTCCGGACTGGGCGCTCCGCTCGGGGTCGCTGCTTCCTGCAGCCACCAGCAGGGGACAGACAGTCACATTAGTGCCACATTTATATCTGAGCTTGTGTGTACAAATATTTTTATACACACACAATTTCCAAATTCAGTCATTTGCTACAATAAATTTTTTCTTAAAGAAACAGAGCTTTACTATAATTACAATATGAAGGAAGGAATAAAACTTAAGACATAAAGAAAGTATAGAAAGATATCAAAGACATGAAGGATGGAAGCAAGGAAGGATGTCAAAGGAAGGAAAGAAGGAAGGAATGAAGGATATCAAAGACATGAAGGAAAAAAAGAAGGAATCTAGATGGAAGGAAAAAGAGGAGGAAATGTGAAAGGAAGGAAGGAAAGGGTAAAGGTAGGAAGAAAAGGGGGAAGGAAATAGGAAAAGAAGGAAGAGAAAAGAAAAGAAAGGAAGGAAGGATACTAAAGACATTTGGTCAGAGCTGGAAAAATGAATCAAGTGTAGGTTGAGTATTTTTTCTATCATTTTGTTTTTCCACATTTATTCAGAGTTGCACATCACTGTTTTTTCCTCCCATCTTTGCAGGATGCCTGTCTGCGCCGTTTCAGACCCACCTTCGTACTCCTGCAGCAGCTCCACGGCGGTGAGCAGCACCGCTCTGTGTTGGGGGTCCGTGATGTTCAGCTCGTCCAGGTCCTCCTCCTCCAGCAGCTGGAATGTGTCCAGATCCTCGTAGCCGTTAAAAAGGAAGGTGGGCAGATGTTCCTGTCGAGAGGAGAGGCGGAGATGTTTTTATAAACATTGACAAGTAAGTCATGAAACTAAATTAATCCAAAACAGATTTTTAAAAAAAACTCCAAATACAGTTTGGAAGATTTCTCATGCATTTGATTGTGTTATCTGGATTTATTTCTGAGCAAGAAGTATTGCAAACATACAGGAAATGAAAGAAGTGGAAAAGTTTTTCTTTACAATTAGAAGGCAGAAAGGTAAGTACTGTGAGCCGACTGAGCCTAAACCCAAAACAACAATCGTTTTCGATCAATAAACACACCATCCGTAGGCGTTACCAGATCACTTTGGGGTGTGTTTGTGTTTAGCTGCATTCATTCTCACACTCAGATAAAATTCAATGAAACAGTGTGCTTGACGGCAACACTCTTTGGTGAGGAAGTTGTTACTGGAGGAAACAAAATCTTAAAGTTATTTCCAGATTCAGTTAGCTGCTTAAAAATGAAGTTAGATGAAGAGCAAAAGCTTCAACCGATTTTCAGCCTCTAAGAAAGTTCTTTAACCTTTGCGTAAACTCATCAGCTGCATGTTTTTCTTGTGTGTAGTCATGTTCTTCTGTGTTTCCCATTTTGAATTGTGGTTACAATGTGGTTGGTGCTGTGGGTTCCCCTTGAGATCCTTACTTCAGTACCAAAAACTGCTGCATGTTTCTGTTTGTGTGGCTGATTGTTGTCATGTTTACCTTCAGATTAATGCGCTCCAGCAGCTCCTCCACTGATGTGGGTTTGGGATGCCGGGCCTTTCTCCTCCTGCGCGTCTTCTTGGGCTTCACCTCCTCATTCAGAACATCCACATAGATGAACTTGAAGGTGCCGACTTTCCCATTGAGCATTCCCATCCAGGTGCCCATCGGGGGCTTACTGATGATGTCGATCACGTCTCCACACTGCAACAAGAGGTTTGGAGTGAGTTTCTTTCAATATATAAGGTGTTGTCTATGATGTGATTTAGGGTGTTTTCACACCTTTTAGTCCGGTAGACTTGGTTCGATTCGGGACCAAAATTGCAACATTTGTTATATTTTCAGCTGATGCGGTTTACTTCAAAAAATCCAAAAATCCAAACTAATTGAAAACCTGTCTAAGCAACCATTGCCTATGGTGGTGCTGCACCAGGAACTAATGAAGAAAATGTCACAAAAACCTCAGAAGACACTGAATGCAACATTTGGTAGCTGTTGGTAGAGGTTTAAGATTTTAGAGGTTGCAGGATTTCGCTTTCGTTGCTGGTAAAAGACCACGAGGCATTTCTCCCATTAGCACTCGATTCTTGTGTTTGTTTTGGTTGCATTTACCCAGAATACCCTGCGTTATAGTCCACTTTCTGCTTTTGTAGCGGTCTCTCTGTTTTGCTTGGGATTCACTCGGACTGCACCAGAGTTCACTTCAACTGAACTGAGACCGTGGTTCTTAAACGGACAAGAGTTTAATCTTTCGGTCTGCATCAGAGTTCGATTGCGCCTTCTCAACTCCCCAAACGAACCGGACTACGATTAAAGTGGGCTGGTATGAATGCAACCTTATTGCAGCGCACCTTCAGTTTGAGGGAGTCCGTGTCGTAGGGACTCGGGATGAAGTCTGTGTGAACCAGCGCGCGTCCACAGAAAGGTCCACGGTAAGGCAGCTCGTCTTCTTCTCCGTCCTCCGACTTCACACTTTCTCTGTTGCTGTTGGACGAGTCGGTGGTGCCGACCGTCTGGCCGCCTACGCAAATCACACACACGACAAAAACACACATCAAGATCACAAGCATCTGTGGGTCAATCAGCAGTTTTTCATCTGCTTTCTAACAGATGAAAAATGCTTGGATGATAAACACAACACATCTGGTCAAACACAAACTAGGCAATTCGTACCCAAGCCCACAACAGCAAACCAGCTGACTTACTCATGGAGCTCTGGCCGCTGAGGGAGCTCCTCAGGCTCTCCACGGAGCCTCCTGGCTTCAGTTTGGGTTTCTCCAAAGAGTCGGAGTCGGTCTGAGGCGAGTGAGGGCAGCTGGCTACTCGGTCCGGACTCGACTGTGGCAAAGTAGAGCAAAAATGAAGAGGTTATTATCAGAGTTTTTAATAGGTTTAATGACCAAGCCTCAACACACTGTACCTGCTCAGAGAGAGAACAATGGTATCTCTTGGATATATGTTTTCTCATGGTTTCCCTCACTGACTTGACTTTTTTACCCAGAGAAATCCGTGACAGTGAGGGAGACTTGACTTCGCCTCTCAAGCCACTCTCTCCATCTTTTGTCTAGTTTAAAAATAAGAAGAAAGAGAATGGTTCAATGCCTTGGAAAAGTATTCACACATCACTCTGCTGCATTCCAACCACATACTCCAATAAATTACAATGGGATGTTTTAAGCACATATTCAACCCCTTTTACCCCTAAACAAACTCAATCACTATACTGATGATTGTAACAGAAAATGCTAAGGAAAAGTTTTGAAATATTTAGGAATTGGTTAGCATAGTGTTGAAGTTAGCCCATTTTAAATTTCAGTAACATACAGTGCTGTCGATGTCAGAAGTGACTGTTTGAACGGAGCGACTGGTCAGGTCAAATCCTCCAAAGCTGCAAGCTCTCTGTGAGAAACCACAGAACAAAACAGCAAACGTTCAGAGTTTGGAAATAGATACGAGGACTGATGGTCTGCACTGTATTTGTTCACTGTGCAGCACTTTAACATACAAGCAGAAACTAATAGACTACACAAGACAACTGATTCCCATGTCACATAACTGGTCCGGACTGAAACAGAAAGGAAGTAAAAAAGAAAACACACAAAAAAAAAACAACTGGTGAATGACCAGAGACAAGCTCAAAAATACAATATTTTTATGACCAGTGAACGATCCTAAAGTCCTACCAACTGGTGTGATTCTGATACCCCTTGAATCACAGAAACACTCTTCGGTCTGGAAGCTGTTACTGAGGGAAGGAAACTAGGTGTGCGCGCAACCTTAGGAAGTCTTAATATATCTAAAATTAAGGCCTTAAAATATCTTATATTCATGCAACTAAAATCAAAACAGTTGAGGCTACCGCTAACTAGCTGCTAACATGTCTTTGCTAGCTAGTCAGCTAGCTTTACGGTGTCTATCATGGGTAAGTGCAAATTTAATGCCACTTGGCTGGACGAAGTTACATTTCTATAGGTTTTAAAGTTCTTTAATTGTGGTCTTAAAAAGTCTTACATTTGAGTTGTTTCATGATGTCTACAGTTAGCGATGCTGTGCTACCTGAAATATTACGACCCGGTTTTACATCTGCATTGTTTTGCATTTCTCACTCTCACACAGTGTGACATAGCCTCTCTTTTTAATATAAATCAGTACCTTTCACTCATGGCAGAAAGCATTGCTGGCAATGTTTAGGTTCCAAAATTGATGCCGACAGATCAGAACATTACAATTACCGTGTATTAGAAATCAATCAGGACATTCTAACCAACATGATGCAGTTCTCCAGTACCACCAGTACTCACTCCATGATGGCTGAGCGAGCCCAGAACCCGATGACGGAGTTCTCCGTCGGTCACCGACCGCGCCATTTTGGGCTCCTCTTCTCCACACCCCTCCGTTTCCGAGAAGGAGGAGCCCTCGCCGGCCTCCTTCACGTCCTCCGCCACCCCGGCCTCCTGGTGAGCGGGGCTCCCGCTGTGCTTCCCACAACGCTGTGCTACCTTCTGGCTGCTGCACGTGTCCAGACTGCTGGAGGACGGGGACGTGGTCAGGCTGTCGGAGTCCCTGTCGGGGGCCAGCTGCTTCTGCAGAGCCGAAGCCAAGCAGTCCAGGGGACAAACCAAGGGTTCCCCTTGGACTCCTGAATGCTGGGAGACGCTGCAATCGCCACAGGGTAGCTCATCTACGCTCAGGCTCTCTGGGAGGGTAAAGAAACACATAATTCACATGAAAACCGGTCAGATTCTTAGTAGAACAGGAATTTATGTAGAGTTTGCACAGTTATAAACGACTACAGTCTGTTCGCTCAACTGCACAGTAAGAAATGATGCTCATCTAATCTGACCAGAGGTTTAACCAGAGAAGCAACCAAGACGTCCAGTGGTAACTCAGGAGGAGCTGCAGAGATCTTCAGTTCTGCTGGGGGATGCAACAGGAAAGCCATTAGCTTTCACACCACAAATCTGGATTTTTTTTGTGAGGCTTGGTGAGATGAAAGCCATTGTTGAAAGAAAGCTAGGAGAAGTCATGGGAGCAGCGTCCTGCTTTGGGGATGCATTTCATCACCGGGGACGGAGAAACTGGGCGCGAGAGAAGTTGTCTGTATGGCAAAGGTCAACCAGCCAGTCCACATTTACAAAATCGAATGAAACATGGTGTCAATTTCACAGTCAATTTCCAAAATGTGTTATTTGTGCTGCTGTAATTTTTAACATAAAAAAAAAAAAAAAACAGTTTCCAGAGGTCACCTCTGCCCTCGCTTTAACAAAATCAAACACAATACATTTTTACAAATGTATTTTGCTGTTGGTGCAACTAAAATATATATATTTTTAAATCACAATTTATTGACACAAAATTCTTTTGATTTTATAAATGTGGCGGGGAGCTGGTTGACCTTTTATGACCTCTGGAAACATGTCCTAATATCTTTAAACAAATGTTTTGCTGCACATATGTTTGACACCAATTTCGTTTGATTTGAAAAAGGGACGTGAGGGAGGGCAACTTCACTCAGAAGGAAGCTGGTCCAAAAGTGACAGAAAGACGGATGATGTTAAATACAGATGATGGGGGGAAAAAAACAGAGAACTGGAACCAGAAATTGATGCAGAAGTTCATCTTCCAATCACCCTGAAATCAGCAGGAGCTACAAAAAACTGGCTTAGAGCAAACCATATTTATTTGTCTATAAGAATCCCCTACTCAGATTTCAAACCTAAATCCAATTCAGAATCACTAATAAGAGTCAAAAGTTATCGACAGACTTTTGTACTGATGGATCAACAACAAAATTCAGACTGTAGCTGAGGAAAACCCCGACAGACCTGCAGCTGTATTTGTGGTTTCACACTGAGGACAGACTGAGGGTCAGGTGATCATTTTCACATCACATTTTCAGTTGTGAGAAAAAAAATTCAAGGGTTACTAATACTTTTATGTGTATGTATAGAGACAGAGGCTTCAGTACCGTCTGCTGCGGGCCTTTTGGACTCATCTATTCTGATCAGCTTCTTCTTCACTTTCCGAGTGGAGTTGACCAGTTTGTGGAGCCTTTTGAACGGCTGAGATTCCTCTTCGTTGTCAGACTGCTCAACAGGCTACGAAAAAAAAAGATGTTTATTGTAACACTGCTGGATATTTCCATCTCAATTTAATTGAACATTTTCTATTTTTACAGACAGTAACACAGTTTGCCTCTACTTCTCATTGCAGGAAACCACAGAAGTATTACTGTGCACCAGGCAAACCATTAAGCTACGTGTGAAAGCAAGACTAAAATACAGTGTGTGAAAAGGCACGGTGTGTGCTCGGAAATAACGTGAGGCACCATCTGAACTGGGAAGCCAGCGGCGTGTCTAAGTTCTGACCAGAACAAAGGCGGCGCATGTAACCCAGAATACTCATTCGGAGACAAAACGACAGCCGATTATAAACAGAAAGTTTAATATGAGGGGAAATTAGAGCGAAAACAACAAATGAAGTTATTCAGAAGCAGAAAGGACGTTCAGATGAATCTGAAAAATGTGCCCCAATCGCCCCGCTGGTGCATAAAAGAGCTGCGGCATGCATAACAGTGGCCCTGTGCTGAATCCGGCCGCCTGCTGCAGCACAATGGGGGGTTAGCGCTTTGACAGCAATGAATAGGAGTCCAGCCGGAGCCCTGCGGTTGGGAAAGGGCCCCGAGCTGCAGAGCTTTAGAGGGGCCTCGGTTCATCGCCGGGACACGGGCAGAGCCAAAGAGGGGAAGTGCTGTCAACAGCTCAGCGGCCTTGGCAACAGCAAACCAGAGGCGCCGCTGCATGAGTTAGTGATTCAGAGGTAAACAACGACCGAGGGGCCTGGAGAGCGGAGAGACTCACGGTGCAGCTGAACGAGTCGTTTGTGCCGGGCCCCGAGGGGTCCGGGGACTCGCATCGGCTCGTCTGTCTGCTCTGGGTCTCAAACTCCTTCAGCTGCAAAGAGAAACAGAAGCTTTTCGGTTGGTTCAGTGAGACAAGGGCAGTTTGTCGTAAGAAGCATTTACTTAATTAAGCTTAGTAATTTTCATTTGCATGATTTAGCATTTTTCTCTTTTTATCAAAAGTTGAATTATAAAAGTCCTCAGTCTGGTGCTTTTATCTAAACTAGCTCCTGTTTTTGAAGGAGAATTTTGTTTACAGAAACTTCATAATCCCTTTTATTTGTCATTTCTATTGTTTTGCTTATTTATTTTGGATTTTAAAACGTTTAAAACGTCTTCCAGCTCCAGTGTTAAAGGTTCATTAGAATTTAAAGTTTATTGATCTTTGAGAATGTGCTCTTGCATTTTTATGCCGTTACCGTTATGTTTACTTCAACATGGTCACAAAACAAGAATATTATTGTTTATCGCAATAACTTCAAGGGCAATTTATCACTCAAGAGAGTCATACAGGTAAATAAAGAGAATGGAACATATTTCACTCGTTTTTTTTTTAGGTTAAATATGGTTTGACTATACAGATGCATCTCAATTAATTACATAATTTTTCACACAAACATATTCAAAACATTTATTTTTCTCAATTTTGATGATTATTATAACATCATAAAGTGTGAATATAAATTAACTTAAGTGATTTTTTTAAAACCCAGATATGCAAAGTTATGGCAATGCTAACACTACTGCGCTAACGGTTGTCAGTCCTACAGTAAAACGTTTAAGCCAAAATGGGTCAGTGCTGGTCGTTTACAGAATACTGTAAATGACCAGCCTACCTTTTTTATAGGAAAGTTGTGTGGAAGGAAAAAATGTGGTAGCATAGGTTTACAAATGACTCCAACAAAAGTATCTAGGAAATGTGCACTGTTAAAATAGCATGAGCTTCCCTAACACCTCAGCTAGCTGGTAACTGTGACAGTATGCTGCAGGAATTTATGCAAAAACAACCCAGATATGGAGTAAACACACTGTTCTTTATTGATATTATGGAATATTAAACTTATTTTAGAAACATAATTTGGAGTTTTGCTCAGCTGCATTCATCAAAATTTATATAAAGACGTGAAATAAATCACCCTGTCTTTATTGAATCTACATAATGAGTTTCAGTTCTGTGTTTGAATTTAATGTCATGCCTTTATCGCCACCTGTTTAACTTTTTTGAAGAAACTTTTTCTAACAGGTCTTTGTTGATTATATTAGCTTGTCTCGGTTCGCTGCAAATTCTCTGTTTTGAGGCTAAAATATTTATAACTCCATACCCGTGCGAGGGCTTCCTCTATTGAGATCATGTTCTCCTTCACCATCATCATCAGCTGAATACGTTCTTCATCACTCATCGTGATCTCGCTGGCAACGAACCCAACATCATCACCTGAAACAAACAAGCACAGCAGTTTCAATCAGCTGGTCATATAATAATAATAACTGAGCTATATTGTTCAATAATTTGTATTGATCACATTATTTTTCTGTTTTTTGACCTTTTGAAGTCTGGCGCATTACTCCCTTCTGTGACTTGCGGAAACTCTGCCATAAAGACTTGCTCTTTTTCCTCGCATCCCATTTTCCTGAAGAGAAACACGCAAGACATTAAGAATGAAAGCATGATTATGGAAGAGTCGGGAAATATGAGAACTCCGGGAAAAAGTTCTTCTTACCTCCTGATCCATCGTCCGAGCTGGATTTGTGGACAGGAAGCCTGAAAACATTAAATTTACATTTAACTTTTGAATTGTTTAGATGTAAAGTCAAACCCCTGACCAGAGCCAGTACCTTCGATCCAAAATTACTCTCTTCATCCTCAATCCCTTTCCACCATTTTTCACCCGCTTATCAAGAAGTCTTGTCTATCTTCTCCACTTACGTCAGAGTCACAAAGAACAAGCCCATGAAAACCCAACAGGAATCACAAAAGCGCACTGTGCCTCATGACAACAGCAGGGCAAATTAAAGCGGTGGAAACAGACGAAGCAGATTCTGTGCTGCTCCGCGTTGATGAACAGAGGTCAGCGCTCTGCGGCCATCACTGGAACAATGGAGGCTTTTTCTCGTCTGCTTGGGGTTTTGTGGCAGCAGCAGCAGTGTGGCCTCTGAATTCCCCACACACTTTTACACTCCCTCCCTCTCTGTCTCTCTGTCTGTCTGTCTGTCTCTGGGCTCTTTGTTGTGCATGACTGTCAGTCCCTCCCTCAGCTGACCCCTGTTGTTGTTTCTATGCATTTGTCTCCAAACAGATCAGACCTGCTTTGTGGTGAATCAACCATTCAGGTCAATATAAGGTACAGCAATAAATATCTGCCTTATTGAAGCGAAATATAAATTAAGCCCTTCTTACAGTTGTATGTTGGATAGGAAGGCCTGCTGACCATTACCCTAATCTTTAACTCCACATGCAGGTAATCAGCTGGACGGCTCCAAAACAACATTATTAAAATATTATTTTAGACTCAAATCTGTTGGATTAACTATACATTTGAGTCTTGTTGCCACAGCAACAGTTTCCACATTAAAGAGGGTTGATAGCAGTGCATTAATGCCTGGCTGTGCTGTGTTTACTGATCAAAACTGGATTGAATTTCTGAGTTTTTGACAGGCGAGACACTGGCGAGTGCTAGTTATGTAAATTTGGTACATTTCTAATTCATCATAGTCAAGTTGGTTTTGCATTTGTGATTTTTAACGTCATTTTAATGTGAGAAAATTTTTTTTTTTTTGATTTGATACACCTTTTTCAGGCTTGTGAAGTTATTTGCAACAATATGCTTTCAGCCCGCTAGGGGGCAGTATGCGCGTCTTCTGAGTGGACGTGAAAGTTGAGTAACAAATCCATTCTTTTGTTTCCTACAACTGCATCCAGATTTATGGTCAGACTGGTAGAATAAAATGTCTGAACTCTTCCTCTCTCAAACAATCCTAATAGATTAATCACGACTCTTTGGCATTAGTCATCAACTATGTCCGTTTTTATGAATCTGATTCAGCATTCTAATGACAAAAAAACGTGAGTAATCCTTATAAACCTTCGGAAGAGACAATGCAGGGAAGGAAGGAAGTGCGGAGGTCACGCAGAAACGCTTCATAAGTGTGACTGCAGGGTCAGCAGGAAGGGGAGGAAACGCACGTGGCCTCAGGCCCGACTGAGATAATGCAGGAAGCTTAATCAGGCCGCAGCCCACAGACGTAGATCCAGACTGTAGATTCTAGGTCTGACCCTCCCTTTACTGAGAGAACCGGTCGCTATTGGTTTTGTTTGTACCTTCTCTCAGCCTCTGGAGTCGATGTGCTGCTGCTGAGTCCGAGAGATTCCTGAAAAGATGAGAATCAATCGATGAGACATTTCAGAGTTTCAAATCTGGATCATTGAAGGTCACAAAACTATTGCTTCACATCTAATGTGAACCAGCAGCAAATAAACTTCCCATGTTCCACCTCGTGTACACAAAAGCCGCTTTCGTGTTGTTTCACGAAAGCGGCTTTCGTGAAACAACACGAAAGCCACTTTTCAGCTGTCCGTGAAAGCTGCACTTTCACGGACAGCTTTTCCGCATCTCCAGCGGGTCAGATGTTACTTTTTGGCTTCTCACGTTGCTTTACCCGCCGATTATTGTGACCTGGCGTCCCGACCGCCTATCAAACAGTCTTGTCTTGCTGACGCACAGAACAGGAAGCGGCAGCGTCCTCCTGGGGCCTGACACTCACCTGGACCTGAGAGCGGAGGTGAGGCGATGCGGCCGCTGAGTCAACCGTTCCCTGTAACGCAGAGGGAGCAGAGGAGTAAATCACAGTGTCATCGTAATGAAACACTTGGCTTGAGGTTCGTCTGGTTTATATGGTCAGTAAACATTTTCAAAGTGTTACTTTAACGGTTGTTTAATCACGTCTGAGCCCAAACGGGGCAGAACATCAACACCTACAGGCAGTTAGTTTGGAAAATGCAGTTTTTTTTCTCAACGCTTTAATTATAGTGGATGTAAAAATAGTACATGTTACAGATAAAATGTCAGATTTTTATCCTTTTTCCACCTTTGGTGGCACAAGCAATAACAGCAACGCCTGTCGCAATAAGACTAAATTTAAAAGACTTTAAATGCATCGTTTTTTTCTTTCTGCCCAAAACTGACTTAAGTTGGGTGCCTGTGCCAGCAGTTACAATCAATGTTGGAGTTAGCACAACAGCTAATTTCATTTAATTTCAAATATAAGATGCCGTATAAAATCGGCAAATTAGTACTAAACCAATGTTTCAAAGAGTTTTTAAAGCTGGAAAAGGTGCCACAGACATTAGTTAATTACGTTACCAATATTAGTTTAAGATCGCACATCTGGTCAAAATATTGCAATCTTTCTTAATTTTTTTAATTATTTTTTTTTTTTTTACACGTGTTTCTGAAAAATTTAGTTTAAAATGTGCAAATTAAATGTCACTTTAAATATAGGAAATTGATGGATACTGTCTTATAATGATTTAATTTGACCTAAAAGAAAACACAAAAACTGACAGGACGCTTTCCAGAGCCTCTTTGTGAGAGGAAAATAAATACCCCTCTTTTGTAGTTAGTAGGAGAAAATAGCAGCATGGAAAGACAAAACATGTTATTGAGGCTTCTGGTGTTTACAACGAGCTGCACACCTCCGCTGCAGGCCGTATATTTATCCAGAGGAAGACATTTAATCTTCTCTGCTACCTCGACAAAGAAGATTTTTCCAGTGACGACAAACTCGAAAGAAAAACAAACAAACAAAAAAAATGGTTAAAGATTCCTCACCATCTCCATCTCTTGCACTAATTTGCGTTTCCGTAGCTCCTCCATCCGTTCGCACACGTCGCTGAGGGAGGTGCCGTAGTACTGCGAGTACTCTTGGGCCAGGTCATCAAGGTTCCCCACAGAGCCATCCTGCCCCATACACATACACACACACACACACACACACACACACACACACACAGGTGTCACAAAACAGAGGAACAAAAGGAATCCCTCCGCCATCGTGATAAGCCATTGTTTGAAACTTTTGCTGCTGTCGGTGGCAACACAGACAAGCAGGAAGTGGGAGAGATAAAGCACCAGGAGGGCAAAGGCTGTGATAGAGCTGATAAATGACAGCTCTGGTGTATCTTCACCAGAGCTGTCATGTTCCTGCTCAGATGTGACCTCGGCGGGGGAAGGAGAGGCTCCATCTGACGCAACTCCAACACTCACCGTCCTCGAAGTCATCGAGACTCGACCCGAGAGGCCGCGGATCAGCCTACCGTGACCCACCAGGAGTCGGTCACGTAACTCCACTTCGGGTTCCTTTAGTTGTGAAACTCAGAGATTTTAGACTGTGTGATAGATTCATTTCTCAGAACTTGCTCCTTTCCAGTTAATGTGTAAAAAATAAAAATAAGTATCTAGTTTTTTATTATTATTATCTCACTGGTTGATACCGATTACCAGTTTTCTCTGACATTTGATCTGTTAGTTTTTTTTGTTCTTTCTGTATGATTGGGTTCCATCCAACTTCATCATGATATTTTGTGGTACTATTCCAATAATAAAAATTATGATAAAAAACTACTTACTGTCTTCTTGAATGCAACTGTGTGGCTGTGAAAGCATACGGCACAAAATCAAACTCTTCCCAACTTACATCGTCTTGCTTTTTGGTCGTTTAACATCTTCAATGGAAATTTAAATTTAAACGATACAATAATCGCTCACACCTAGTTGATCTCAATTAAAGAAATGTTAAATGATCAGTGTTAAAGTCAACTCCTGATACAACTAGTTGATATGCTGTCATGGATGATTTACATAAAACTAGTAGATTTCTGGTTTTTCTTCAGGTCTGACCTGCAAACCTCAACATTTTCCTAAGGACTATGAGATAAAGACAAGAAATGCACTGTAGATCATTGATAGAGGTATTGATTATTAATCCGAGGGTTTCCACACAGTTTTTAATGTGAAGCAAATTTGCAGAGTTTTCCGTATCTTTAGTAAGTTAATAAATGATACAGCTTTGAATATCAAACCTTTCAAGACATAGATGAAAGAACAGGAAGGAAAAAGAGAAAAAAAGAGAAAAAACCAACAACACCAGGAAGAAAAGAAGGAAGGAGAAAAAGAAGAAAGGTAAGAAGGAAGACCAACAAATAAGATTGACATATGGAAGTAAATGACTAAAGAGAGGCATGAGGAAGAAAGGAAGGAAGGAGACAAGGAAAAAAGAAAAGGGCTGATGGAGAGCGGTAGAAAATAGGGACAGGAAGGAGAAAAAGAGGACAGGAGAGACAACAGAAATGAGAAGAACACAACTGAGGAAGCAAAAAGATAGAAAGGAGAAAGATTAGAATGAGGATGGGGTTCATAAGAAGAAAGGAGACGAGGAGGAAAGAAAAGATTGAATGGAAGGAGGGAGGAGGAAGATTAATGGGGACAAGAAAGTGAAGCAGAAAGGAGATGGAAGGAAAGAAGGGACTAAAAGTGAAGAATGAAGGAAGAGCATAAATAGGAAGACTGGAAGGATGCAATGAAAGGAAGAATAAAGAACAGAGAAGGAAGAAAAATAATATTTGGATAAAAAAAAGTAACAGAAACATCAGGAATAAAGGGTGGAAGAAGGAAACTTTTAGGGTTAAGTAAAACGCATTGGATGCTTATTCAGCCCTGGAAAATCTTTAAATCAAATCCACACTTTTCATTTTTAAATGAAATTCAAACAAGCTGCATCAAAGTGCATGGATGTAGTCGACGAGTTTATAGTTTGGAAAAAAACCCAAAAACAAAACAAAAAAAAAACAGCAGCTCTTTTGATGCATTTAATGAACAGGACAAAAATCTGGCTTTCTTGATAAGAGAACTTTTGACCTCTTATACACCTTTAGAAACCAAAACATTAAAAAAAAGTCTCCAGGGAAACAAAATCAGATGGCACACTATAAGCTCCAAAAACCTGGGAGGCCCTTTAGGACACAAGCACACGCTGGGTCTGTAATAAGCAGGTACTACGCTCATAAACCGCTGCACAGATCATCATCATCATCATCATTATGCCTCACCCTGACGTTATGCAAATGCTCCGACTGCAGTGGAAAGCGATACTCTGGACTCCGTCGCCTCGTGTCAAGACAATCCGTGACTGGTCTGACTGTCCAGAAAAGAGAGGCCCATTCATCGCGACCCCGGTGCCAAACGGCCTGAGAAATCCTGCCTGCTGTTCGTACGCTCAATAAATAAGAGCAGGAGCGGGTCTGAGGAGCTGTGCGCTGTGCCTGGCAGCAGCCACTCTTCTGCCTGCAACTGCCACCGCTTCACATAAGCAGCTCTTTGTACCCGCAGCCACATGATATGGCAGCAGCCTCCATGCTTATTCGACATGGTTTGGAGAGAGCGTATAACCCCCCCTAGCCTCCATCATGGATGGATGTGCATATATAAAAAAAAAAAAAAAACAAGTAAAGAGGCCTGAACTCAAGCTTCAACTGTTTCCGTGAAAATATTCACCACAAAAACAAAATCTTCTTTCAATTCTGGTCCGGTTTCTAGTGCAAATATCTTAGCACACTTTTATTGAGAGGAAGCTAACTTAAAAGTAACTTTCAAGCAAGAAACAGCTTATTTCAAGTAAATAGTTCCTTGATATTGATTGAAAAAGTTTAGTTTCACTTATAATGTGGGAAAAATGTCATGCTGAAAGCGTAATACTTTTACTTCTCCGTATTAACTTATTTACATACAATCAGCTCTTATATTGCGCTTAAAAGCTACTTTTACTATGAGTTATCTCAAATGTACCAAGATATCTGCTCTAGTATGGATTTGGGTGTTTTTTTGCAGTGTTTTCACAGCCGTCCGCGAATGGTCGGTGTTCAGGCCAAAGCTGCAGCGTGACACTTCAGCCACAGAGGTTTTAAAAAGAAGAGTGCGGTGTCACATTTCTCAGCATCACACAGTGAAACAAAAGATCTGTATTGCCCTGGGGGTCCAGGGTGTGAGTGTTTGCACAGCTCATCTGACTTGTCTTCAGGAAACCAGGCCAGTCATGTACTTCAGGATGTTAGGAGACTTTGTTCCTGGGTTTGCTTTCAAAAGGACTTTTCACAATAAATGATTAACTGAACATGAACGACAAGTTGGACTAAAACTAGAGATTTGTCTGAAAAAGAAATGCCACATCTGGATAGATGCAGGACCTGATTTATGCATTTTGCTTCAAGGATGTTTGAAAGTTACAGTTACAGTTTTGTGTGTGTATGTGTGTGTGTACGTTTTAAAGGTTCCCCGAGTCGCCAAAGTGAAATAATTACCTAAAACAAAATCAAATCCACACGTCAAACAGTCAGAAAGCAGAAAGGTCAGATGTTGTTACAGAGCAACAACATCTTGCTCTGTAGCAAGAAAACTGATTTCTTCAATGAATCTCCAGAGGAAAAACCACATTCACAGGATCACATTCCAGCGCAAAACATAAAAAAAAATAATAAAAAAAACACTCACCACAAACAGGCATCTGGCTGCCAACAACAGCTATCCAGCAGCAGCAGCGTTTAGTCCTCCCACAGCTCTGTTAAGCGAAACGCTCTGTTCAGAAACTTAACTCAGTTTAGAGAGCGGAGGACAATACATCCTGCAGCCAGAGGAGGGGTGGAGAGGGGAGTCCGATACGCATAAATTAGACAGTCTGGCTGCGGGGAGGTTGGGGAATTTGCAACCACATATGACGCTGGCTGCAGCTGGGTGGAGCCGTCGACTCGCTCCAGCTGCGGCCCACGGGGGGAACTGGCTGACTCATGGATCTGCTCTTCAAATAAACTACCACCTCAAAGTGGTGCTCTGCAACTGCAGGGAGCGCTCCTCTGTTGGCCTCAACGTACGACTCAGCACACAATGATGAGGTGAATCATATGTCCAAAGGTAGGTTTTGATTTATTGTGTTTTACGTACTACCATAATATAGGCAAAAGTAATACTATTTACTTTAAAAAAAAAAAAAACCCAGGTAAAATTAAATAGCAGCGATTCAAAGCAAACTAGATAAAACCTATAAATCATCAAACTGAGTCAGAACTAAATCACAATCAGCTTTCCCACAGTCTCTCTGAGGAGGAAAGTCATTTCAAAACAATTTTGGATACAGAATGAGTCTTTGGATCCTTGCCTCACTAAAACCGATGGCACTACCAAATACGAATGAATCCAACCAACAAAATCTTTTACATTTTTTACCCCAGTTTATAAAAAAATTGGTACTTTGCTTCAAAGTTAGAAAGATCCCAGGATGAAGGGACAAGGAAACAGTCCACTCAACACCACAGAGATGGCAAGCAGAGCCACACTGTGGAGGCAGACATGGCTGTTTGTGAGCATAAAGTTTGCTAACTATGGTTCTTCCTTTTCATGTGCTCTGATGCCGTCTGTGAATCGCATTAATACAAAAACACAATCAGAACCACTTTCTCCAAACGTTATTCCCAATGACGACCATATTTTGTTATCCATAACATGTTTATCATTAGATTTAATTTTATTTTTAGGGTTAAATGGTATATTATTGTAAGAAAACTGTAGATGGACTTTGAGTGGCATGACAGACTGTCACATCAAAATTATGTATTGGCAGCTACATTACTGTAGAGCATTTAAATTGTTGCAAAGTGAGACTTTTAGCTACTTCCATTCACTACTGTTACATTTTATACAACCATGGTTCACCAGTTTACAGTGGTTTGGTGACAAAGTTGCTAAAAGAAGATTCACCTGCAGGTTACAATGCAGGTTTGAAGTGGTAAATTACAAACAGACTGGATGCACAATGCAATTTTAAACCTGCGTGGTTTGCCGGTCTGCTAGGTCTCTCAAATATTTCTACTGACTTCCTCCTCCTCGCCAGACAAATCACGACGTACATCTTCATTTTATGAACTCAAACTGAAGCCAGAGATTATAATAAGATTGATTTCTTCTTGAGTGGCCATTGTGTCATGCATTAATGTACAAATTTAGAGTTTCAAACGTAACATTAAGCAACATTTGGCCACAACCACAGCTGGCTGAAACAGCCTTTTTCACACTTTTTTCTAACTTAAGACATGAAAGTGAATGTGACTATCAACAGCACAAAGCCAGCATTGCAAAAAAAACAAAATATTATCAAGTGTATGTGGTCTAATGTCTAGTTTAAACATCTTTCTGCATTTTAATCAAGACAAAACTAACTTACAAGTAACTTTTTTCACAAGAAACAGGAATTAGTTTTAGTGGGGAAAGTATCTTGTTATAAGTGAAATAATCTGCCAGTGAACCTAGTATTTTTTGTTCTTCTTATTATTATTAGGGAATTCCTTACTTAAACAAGCTCATATTTCTTGCTGAAAAGTTGCTTCCAGTGCAAATTTGTCCTATTTCAAATTTAATAAGATATTTGCACTTGAAACTAGACCAAAAACACTTGGTAATGTTTTGTGTTTTTGCAGTGAGCAGACAACTGAAAAGAGCAATTTATTAAAAAAACCAATATATATTGGTTCTTCCAAGGTGCATGACTTTACTGTTCTATTGTAGTTTTTGTCAAAGTTTTAAATTTCTTTTGCCATCCATAAGTTTCTAGCAAAGCCTTAAACTGTGAACTTTGTACCAAGACAAAAACCTAGATTCTGTTGTAGACTTTTTTTTTTTCTGTTCTTGGCACACTGACGAGATTTGCACCAATGTTCAGCTGGCAGACAGGTGGCCTCGCATCTAACCCAAGAAAATCTCAGCATGAAGAGGACTTTGTGGTCATCTGGTTGACTGAAGGCTTCCCAGTTACAAGTGCTTTTAAAGTAGTCCAATGAATAACCATTCCCCATCATCACTCTTAATTATAAAACTTGATCACAAGCCATTCGTTTTTGTTTTTCCAAATGCATCTCATCCGTCTAACAGATGTTCTTCCAAGGTTGGTTTCAGATTAAGCTGCCTACATCTCATTAGGGAGAAATGGCTCGCTAACTTAACCGTCTAAAATGTTTAGTCTTTTTGTAATTTAGTCAGTTTTCTCATGTAAAACTGAACATCTGAGACTTCTGTTTCTATGTTCAGGATGAGCAACATTGTTATGACCACACTTAGAAAAACTGTCAGCTCTATTGTACTGCAAAAACACAAAATATTACCAAACATTTCTGTCTAGTTTATAGTGCAGATTTCCCAGAAAACTTGAAATGACACCAAAGTAACTTTACAGTAAGATACAGGAGCTTGCATTAAGTCAATAATACTTGAATATGGATAAAAAGTACCAGTTCAATTGGCAGATTCTTATTTTCTACACTTAACTTGTTTTGAGAGGGGTATTTTTTTTTGTAGTGTGATCATTTTTAGCATCGCACGATACACTCTAAAAAGTCTGAAGATGTTTTAACGTTTAGATGACGAGCAGCAACGATGTCGACGCCGAGGTCTTTCCTGCTTGATGTTGGAGGAGCAGGAACACAAGAAAACAGAAACCAATTTATCAATTAGGACATGAATTATGTGCTCTTTTAAAGAATAATAAACCTCATGTTTTCAGTTTCAGATTATTCATGTATTTTTAAAACAAATCAAATGATCGATAGTTGTGGTTGTAGTAGTATCTGTTTCCTCCCTCTTTTTTTGGCATAGGTGATGCATCAAATGTTATAAAGTACATAATTTGTACTTTTTATAGTTATTATCAACACCAGACGTGTGCAACAGCTACCAACCAACCCCCACCTCAGAGGAAACGAGCATAAATAAAAGATTCAGTTTCAGAGAAACAGGCCAGCAGTATGTAATCCGCATTAATGTCTGGGTGCTGAGCACAGACCCGGATACATTTGTGTCAACGCAACACACCAGTAGGGGGCAGCAAAAGGTTACTTACGTGCCCCTTTCCCAGGTCACACGAGTGCAGATGCATGAGGGCAGGAGGTGACGACTGTGAGGTGAAAATAAAGCTTTGGATTGAGGTGAAAGTGAATGATTCATGAGAGAACAGCCACAGGATTTTCTCCCTCTGTTAACAGTTGGCGAGAGCGTTCAGATGAAGAAAAGAGAGGCGCCTTTACAGATCCTTACAGCATACATTATACATCAGGGTGGTGACCCTGTTTGCTTGCGGTATTACTCAGAGATGTAACTTATGTTAAATCATGATCCCGCTTATTGTAATTGCTCCGCTTTAGCGCGCGGACCCCCGACCCCATAGGGAGGCGCAGGAGGCCGGAAGCAAGAGTCCGACCTCCCGCTGCAGATCAGGCTGAGCTGCAGATGGATGGAGGGAGACGGTGGCGGGCCCGGTTCGGCGCGCGGTGCCAAAGGGCCGACTGCAGCGCGTGCCAGAAAGGTCAGTTTTCCGCCTGGCTACGCAGCAGCGGGGCGGCTCGTCACCTCCGCGCGCGCAGCGGAGGCTGGAGACGGACGCCATTCCTCTCCGTCAGCCAGCCAGCTCCGCTTTCTGTCACCGCCGGGCCTCCTGGCTCGGTGTGTGCCAACCTGAGCGCTCATCCGGGCTTTGATCGCAGAGGGCGCCGCGCTGCACTCGAGGGACGAGGAGGAAGTGGACCGGCACTCAGTCCCTGAATATACCCGTAGTAACACTGCTGGAGATTGACTTCATGTTACAAAGAGCTGGTATTAAGTTTTTATTCAGTAAGTGGAATTTTAAATTGCTCAAAGTATGTTTAAGGCATCAGGCACAGATGACATCCGGCCTTTGCTTATTGAAACAGGTTTTATTTACCTTAATACAAAAACTCACCCTGTCACTTAACGCTGCTCAGCAGGACCAAAACAGCGCAGGAACGTAAAACAGTTGCGTTCAATGACATACAGGAAATATCAGTACCAAGGATCAAGGCACGAGACAGACACCAAACCAAGTTCTGAAGGAATGAAGCTACAATGAAGAATGAATGAACTTATTATAGTAAACAAATCAAATTGGGTGGGGTACCTGTGAACTGTAATACACATGAACAATAAAATAAACAAACTAATAAATTTGTTATTACCTAAATTTGTTATGACCTTTATTTAGGTCAGACAAATAAAGGGCTGTCTGACCTCCTATGTTTTATGGAAGAGAAGGAAGATATAACTTACGAAGTTTATAAGTTTACGAACAACAAGAAAGCTTTTGTATTTCAATTCATGATGTAAAATTAAGTTAAATGAGGAGTTAAAGTCAAAATGTAATACAATTTAAAAGGAACTGTAAGGATTTTTTAACAAAATGTAGAAATACTGGTGAGAGTTTAGCACTAATGTGTGTATGTAAAGTGAAGCTATGAGTATGTGTGGGTATGGATGCATTTAGATGTATGTAAACCCAGATAAAATGGAAAATTAAGTAACCTATGTATTTTTTATATTTTTTACTTAATAATGAGGTTCCTTCTGAAAACGTGATACGAGTTTATAGGGTGGGAGTTCATAAGTTTCTTCTTCCTACTCCTTTTTGATCATGTTAAGATTATTGTAATACAAAAATATGAGTTTTTGTTCATGTGAGTTTATACTTCTATCCTGTTCAAAATAAACAAATAGAAACAAATGATAAGTTCTGTAAATATGCAACATATTTTCCTCTGGGGAAAAATTTCTAGTCGCCCTCAGCAATCTGGCACCAACAAGAGTTTACAGACAACAGGTCAGCGGCCTGCAGCCTGCGGCTCTGGAGCCTCAAGAGGCTCTTTGGTGATTCAACTTGGTAAAAAATTTGGACACCACTGACAGGTTTTTCTGGTAAAGTAGCACAAGATTTCCCATTTGCCAGAAACCAGGAACACACAAGCTGGAAGAAGGAGACACCACAACATGTGTTGGCCTGCGTGCAGAAAGAAAAACACAGTGTAATTTCTTAGTGTGGAAAAAAAACACAATGAACCCTCCATGGTGAAACATAGTGGTGGCAATATCATGCTGTGGGGGTAGCTTTTTCTTTCAGGAAAGCTGGTCAAAATCGATGAGAACATGGATGGCGGCAATAGCAGAGCAATCCTGGAAGAAAACATCCATAAGGCTTCAAAAACGGTGATAGCGTTGAAAACACTGCAGAAACTACTGAATATCTGCAGAAACTACTGAATATCTACAGAAACTACCGAATATCTGCAGAAACTACAGAATATGTTTCATGCCTCGCCGATCTTCTGTGAAATTCTGCGTTTTATTAGATTTTATGGTTCCAGCCGCGATTTCTGCAAAGGAGCAGCACCTCCAACTGCTCCTTCCTAAAGGAATCATTTTTCACTTTCAAGTGACTGAAAACGTGACTCGTAGGGCTGCACAAACATGATTAACCTTAACAGTCAAGCTTTTTTTTTTTTAAAAAAAAAAAGAAAAAGCCTACAAATAAATGCAGTCATTATGCAATCAATCAGCAGCTTTACATGGCAGCAGCGATACGGGACAAGGTAAGATTTTACTTCCATTCCAAAGCACCGAGGGCCAAGACCGACAGGATCCCCTGGAGGGGAAGAAAGAGGATCAGTGGAGGAGCTTAACCATTCATGTCTGAGTGGTTAAGTGGATTCTGACAAGCCCCAAATGCAGGTTTGATGAGAGGGGTCGCGCTGCAACATGCACACCATCGCTAAAAGATGCACAGATGGCACAGAGAACAACCGGTCTTGTTTGAACTGCATTGGCGAGGCCCGCATCGATCGCTTGTGATCCTGTTGTCGCAGAAAATTTCTCTCATCCAGAAAATAAAAAGGCTCTGCTCCTTTACAGGACTCAAGATATATCGGAAGAAATTAAATAAAATTACATTTTTAGCTAAAAGATACACAAAACTAAGGTTCAAACGATGAATTGTGATTAATCGATTATTAAGATCAATTTCAAAACTCAGTTTTAGCTTCACCTGGTTCAAAATCACTAGTTAGATGATTGCATTTTAGGCAATAAAATGTTTATTTTCTTATTTTACAAAATAATGTCTTTCTAATATTGTATTAAAAAAATGCTGCAGTGGTTACGTGACAAATCTGTAGATTGTGCCTCATTAATCAATTAATTGTCAGAATAACCAATTTCTAAAATAATCGGTAGTTGCAGTCCTACACAAAACAAATCAGTACAAAAACACAAAACAAAAAGCTGACCGAATAGAGTCTCATTGTTTTCTGGCATGCTGCAAAAATATAAAGATCATACCACCGGCAGAGACCAGCCTGGGAGCAGATTAACAACAGACGGGAGTGAAACTCCAAAGAAGATTAAAAGGGCAGACAGGAGGCAGATTAAAAATAAAAAAAACCTTTTGTCTCCAAAATTCAATCATTGGGCTTGATGGAGATTTTATTCATTAGCTGGAAATGTAGCTCTCTCTTGTAAATGAGAACTATTCAACTATATGAGAAGTGTACACACCCCTGTTAAAATGGTGTAAATAAAAAAAACCCAAAAAAAACATTGAGAAACGATTTCAAACTTTTCACCCCTGTAGTATATCATCTACAATTCAATTGAAATCTAAATAAATATCTGAGGAGAACAGTGTACCAGGTATTTTTAAAAACCTGGTTGACCTACTGCTTTGACATCGTTTTGATTTCAGCATTCGGTTCTCTCCGTCAGCATTTTAACTCTGTGATATTTGTCATATAAAGTTTATTTTCTGGCAGATTTAGAAAATAAACTTAATTTTTTTTGTTGATTTTGAGACACACTGCCATACTGATAAAATAAAAATCACTGTGGATGTTGGCATCTGGAACGGTTCACAACTTCATTAACTCAGTTCAACGTTAGGGAATATAAGCCCAGAGAATGACTCTGCCACCACCATGTTTTAGTGTAAATATGTTGGGGGGAGTTTGTGTTGCGCCAGGTTGTTTGTGCCAATTATGTCTTTTGGGATCAAGTTAATCAGACTTACTATTGGTATGTAATACTAAGGCCAAAACACGTCTTTCGAAATGCTATTTGTCCTGTATTCTGACTAAATTGTGCGTATTTTGTCTCATATTTGTGAGTTGTATTGAATGCAGCATCACCTTGTTGTGGTCTAAGGTGTCGGTGTGACACTTGGTCATCACCCCAAACAGGAGAATGAAGGCTAAAACTGAATTAAATTATTAATTTAACGGTGACACAGAGTTATTGGAACTTTCTTCATCTTTAATTTTTATCCTGAAGATATTTGCTCAGTTGTCCAGAATAAACGCTGCTTTAAAAGAAAGGCAGAAACGTTTTTAAATGAATTATGATGTCAGATCTGTTCCCCTGCTGTATAATAATCAAGAAGCTCTCGGCTTTAAAGTGCATCGCGATCCGTAGCTGAATAATTTGTGTGAGCCCGTCGCTTCTGAAATGGGCCCGTAGATTGTTTTCGGAGTGGCTTTGAAATTTCTCCAAAGCCTTGGAGCGTGCTTAATTCAAAGACCAAATGGTAAATTTTATTCAAATTGCAGGGACTGAAATCCCGTGTAAGCTAAATCCCCTCTGGATGGCGACGTGTTTGCAGTCTGGGTGGCATGCAGATTGTTCTGATTCTTCGGAGCATGTTTAATTTAGCAGGGCTGAAAACAAACACAGAAATCCCCCCTCCCCCAGCTCCCACGCCTCCCAAACTTTCCCCTTCCCCTCAAAATGCAACACAATTCACACCTGGAAACTGTACAGGGCCTTCGCTTTTAAAAAGGCTCTATGAATAGCGTGGGGCTTGATGCGGAGCAGCCTGTGGATTGTTCACAATCCGTCGACCGTGTTTAAATCGGAGGTGCTGAAATCGCTTCATGTGCCCCTCAGCCCAGCGCTCGGGTAATTACCCTGGTGTGACTGTGGCACGATCCCCCCGAGACGCGCCTGCCAGCTCGCTGTGTTCCCGGCTGCATCGGAGTGGCAGCCCCGCTCACCCCGTGCATGCAAGGCCGCAGCGTCCAGAGATCCTGCGCCGAGTCGAGGGGGAGCTGTCAATCATGACATGAAAGGTGGGAGGAGTGGGGAGGGGGTCATTCTGGGAAGTGGGAAGAAACATGTAAAGTGAACCAATCAGGAGGAGGAGCGCCCCGTGGAGTCTTCAGCACAAACTGAATGAGTGGCACGAAGCGAAGACACTAAACCGAGAGGTGGATGCTTTAACGTAGAAATAAACAACATCAAACCGATTTATCCTTAATTTTGGGAAATCGGTGATTGAACGATACTTTGATGTGAAGCTGATCTTATCCACCACAGCAAAGGTCTAAAAATCACCTGCTGTCTTCTGCTCTCTCCTGAGAGGTTTGACTGACGGTCCGGCTCACCAGCTCAGGTCTGCGCGTTTACAGCTAACAACAGTCAGCTCACTACTAACAAATCAACGACTTTCTTGAAATATATAGCGACATTTTAGACAAAAATAATTGGTTATCGACCAAAATTGGATTTGGCATGTCAGGTTTTTTAAAGTTTTTTAAACTGCAATCGATGCACTCCTACATCCAACTCAAACACTTCAAACAAAGTAATCAAGAAATTATTTCAGCAGTAGAGATGCACTGACAGGACAATTGAACCAATGTCAATATGAGATGATAATATTGACGCTTTGGCAAATAATTGATGTTTACCAGTACATATATGCATTTCACTATCCTTTCCACACTTTTGACAAAATGACCACAGTACTAACTTCTTGAGTTAGTGCTGATATATCGTACTTCCCTCATACTTTAGGAGCTTAGATATTCAAATCAGGGTTTTGTGTTTGCATGAACCCAAGGGAGGCGGTTGCCATGGCCTCCAACAGTTGCTCAGGATGTGTGAGGACCTTCTTTGCAACAAAGTGCAGACTAACATGAGACTGATTCCAACATCAGACTGCTGTGACCTCTGTGGACCATTAGGGTTTAACTCTGATTTCTTAAAAACTGGGCAACACCTTCAGTGTGAGGCGTCAGCTGCATTCGGCCCAGACAGCGAGGTTAGTGGAAACCACAAAGAGCTGGTCGCTCTTTAACCCCTGCTTTACTTTTCCCAACTTCGCACGGCGGTGACGAACTCTGAACGTTCACAGACGTCCCAAAAGAGCTGCCGACCTGACTTGCTGTCCGATTCAATTTCTTTCTCTCTACGAACCTTCAGTTCATCTCCCCTGTAATGTCACTTTAAGGGTGATCACCTGACAGCCGCTGCGTTTTCTGAAGGAGTCCACCTGCAGCTCCACTTCAGGGATTTTTATCCATAAAAACCATTTGTTAACTTCCGCTTAACAATTCTGCATAACTTTGCATTGCTTCATCATAACATAATCCCAATAAAATATATTAAACTTTATATTATTACGGTTACAACAGATAAATCATTTTTGAATCACTTCTTTCATTTTTTTTTTTACTTTTGAAAAGGGTAAAAGATGATTGAGAAAACGTCTTATGGTCCAAGTCATAAATCTGTAGTTTAAGTCTTAATCTGCAGTTCGTTCTCCAATCCTCACTGATAAATAACAGTGAATGTCTGAGAGAAAATAATACATGATTGAAATGAGGATTTACTTCCTTTTCTGGTTCAGTTGCAGGAAGTTTGTTCAGGAAAACATCGAGGCAGCAAAGGGGAAGCAGAAAAACAATGAAAAATACACATCACGTAGAAATATAAGAGTTTTATCTACTTACAAGGCACAGAACAGAAGGGATGTGTTTATCAGTGACTTTCTGAGTGTTTTTCCATATTTATGCCTCTGCTAACGCTGAATTTGAGGTAATCCAATCAAGAGCTTCTAGCGCACAAAATCCACTTAATGCATTTATGATTACCTTTGGAGACTTCTCCCAAAAGCTCCACAGAGGAAACGGCAAAAATATGTCTGCATACAGAGCAACAGCAAACATTTCTTTAAACAGTTATAAAATATGAACTTAAGTGCATTAAGAAAAACACTGGAAATGCCAGGAAGACAAAAGAATTCAAAGAAATAAGATGACAGTATGTTCTGAAGCTTAGATTAAATTTCACAAGTTATGATTCATCCAACTGGACTGGTTTGCTGAATTATTTAATGTTTGCGACATACTAAAAAAACTGGATATAATTCAACTGAAGTGAAAGTTTTCAAGTTTATCATTTATTAATTGGTAAAATGATCTAGTATTACATATTCATGAATGGCTGAACTTTGTGAAATCACCCAGCGATACAGGATTTAACGCTGAGCTAAAGAGTAACACACAACTCTGACGAAACCTTTTAAAACAGTTTGTCAAATTTTAAGTGCTTAAAGTAAGCAATTACAGTTTTAGACCCGATTCATATGTTTGAATTGGGTCTGAAATCAGTCAGAACTCGATGTAACAAAGTATATTAATAGTTGCACAGTGTAATCAGAGTAAAAATCTCATTTTGTAATTAATGTCCAAACACTGCAACGTGGTTAACTGGAATTGGCAAAGTATCAAACCAGCAGGCAGCAGCCTGGGATTCAACAACTTCACGTTTCTAATGAAAACCTCTCAGGGGTTATTGAATTTCTCTTCATATTCATCCACAAATGCAGTTGGATTACTTCAAGATTATTTAAAGTCAACATGTTGGACAGAGTCACAAGTATCACTTCAGACGACTTATATTTATATAATATATATAAGTGTTTTTTCTAGTTCATTTGGATCAAGTTTTTGTTTAAAAATGCAGCTGTGGGAATACACATTAGCTTAAAATTTACATTTAAAATAAACAACATGTTTTTATTTTGATTTTACCAACTCGCTGCTGAACCTGTTCCTGTGGCTAAAAACCCACCAGTTTAGAGTTGGTTGTGAACCATAATAAATTGAACATTGACCAACTTATTTGACGCGTAACAATGATTTTGGTGACAGCACTCGCTAAAATGTAATGTTTGTTACTAGTTTTGACTGCTTGGCGTTTTTATGACTTTGTATTTTTGAGTTTTTAAGATGTAAAGCAATTGGAACTGCCTTGTTGCTAAAATGTGCTACAAAAACAAACTCTTGATTGATAGTAAAAAGTGCAAGCAGACAGACAGTAGACGCTTTAAAATGGGCATCTTTAATTCACGTATTCCGGAAATAGATTGATATATAAATTATAAACCCTTCCCAGATAAAATGCTGCAGGAAGGTCATAGTTGTTGTTCTGCACTTTCTCTGTCCATCCTGCAGGCCGAGCGCATACAATACCTGCCGCGCAGCTTCCTGTCATTCCTCACAGCAGCGCAGCGTCTGCATTTCTCTGGAGTTTCCCCATCACAGCTATCAGAGCACCTACATCCTCTTTCTCATGTTCAACATGTTCCAACAGCAGAGTTAATATAAAACAGCAGCCATCCCCACAGTGCACATGTTGCTTGTCACGCACAAAAGACATTACCGTTATTTCTAGTGGGAAATCCTTTTTTTTTTTTTTTTTAAGGTTTAAAATAGAACTGCGCTGGTTTTGTTTTGTTACAGAGCCAACAGACTTTCAAACAACAGTAAATCAGAGTTGTGTCAACGTGTTATTCGAAGTGGGGCTTTTTTTAAATAGAGAAAAAAATGTTTATCAGTTCTATGAGTTTACATGTCAGAACGGAGAAATATCATCCACTTTTTACAAAGTTCTAACTATTACATACTAAAGTAATTATTTCTCAATAAGAAGCAGAGGAGAAATAAATGTACATAAAGGTTTTTTTTAAAGTGTGGCTGCTGTTGTGTGTTTTTGGTTAAAGTGATTCAGAGATTTATTTTTTTAAATCATTGACAATTTTAATTTGCACGGCTTGCAAACCGGTATGGAAGCCCATGCAGATCATTTCATGGCTAAAAATAAAATTACTATCAAAACTGTGAAAGGAAAGCAGCTGCAAAGTCTCAGTTGACCATGTCTGAATTATTTCTAAATAAATATTTGGAAAAAATTCCAGGTTTTTCTCTTTAAAATTTTAGACTCTTTAAACTGAGAAATGTCCATGTTTTTTGTTGAAATTTTTTTGAAATTCTCACAATTTGAGTTTTTTCTTTTCTTTTTTTTTTTTTTTTTTGGGAGAAAATGTATTTATTTATTTTTTCCTATAGTGAAGCATCGTACCAATCAGCCTTCCTGTTATCTGGTAAAAGTCTCTCTAACAGACTTTTCATCATCCTCCTCTAAACAACAAAGCCAAAAGTCTTCAGTCAGTGTTTGCAAACATTAAGATTTGTGCAAGAAATGACTGAAGAAGTTGATTAGATTACATATATGAATAAGGAAACATTTAGGAAAAAAAACATGTACTTTGTCAAATATTAAAAAGATTACCAATCAGATATATACGTAGATACAATTACAGTATCTGCTGTGCTTTAACTTGCGGTCAGAAAAAACAGATCTGATGCCATTATAGTACCACAATATATGAAATCTTAAAGTGTGTGACGAATAATTGCAGATGAAAAAATTTGGCAGTGAAGCTGAGTGTGCAACGCGCTTTGTCCACCGGGGCTTCATTAGCTCATAGACTGCAGGAGATTAGCGCAGATGTTGTTCAGATGTTTACCTCAAAGCTGCGCTGCCTGTGGCTGATTATATCACTTGAACAGTCAGCGACAGTCACACTGGGAGCACAGATTTAGTCACTGCACATAAACGGGAGCTTAGACCAAATATTTTTCTGAACTGTGTATTTTCATGAGAACAAACAATTGAGAATAATCAGACAGTTATAAAGAGGTGGCGCTCTTCTGAACACGACAATCTGAAAGTGCACGATCAATATCTGCAAACACTCCATTGCTTCAAATGAATAAAAGCTTTAAAGCTCGGCTTGCAGTGTATGTTTTCTACCAGTTGTTCTTTGTAATGTTAGACACCAGCTTTATCGTTTTAGCGTATTTTCAGCAGCTTTGGAGAGCATTTGGAAAGCTTGACCTCTGCCGCTTAAAGCCGGCTACTTTCAAAGAGCTCCAGTTTATTTACATCGGCTTCCACTGCCAGATCTTCTCAACTAAAACTCTGTTCCTTCAGACAAAAAAAAAAAAAAAAAAGAAAAAAAGAAGAAAGCATGATGGACATGAGGTAGATTTTTTTTTTTTTTTTTTAGAAAGAAAAACAAACGGGGTACTTCCCTGGAAGTTAAATGTCAGCACGGATCTAGTGCGCTCCTTCAGGTGCGATCACACGGAAAAGAGTACAAGTGAAGAGGCACCTTCTGCTTTCAAAAGGGCAAAAAGGGAGACGGGAGAAGTCATGCTTAAGATCAGCTCTGCGCGCAACGACAACCACTCTTTGTCTGTCGGAGATTTTTATCTTTGTCACACAGAACAGAAACATACAAACCAGACCCGATTCTCTGCTGCTCGGCTGAACGCAGACTTGATTTGTACCAGATTTCCTCCCTACAGATGTGGAATGATAGACATAAAAGCACCGGGAAAAACCCCCACTGGTCTGAAGTGCTGACCCTACGATAAACAGCAGAAAAATCTGCATTCTGTGATTTATATGGGACATGTTTAATTTAAAAAAAAAAATTAAAGCCATTCGACCTCTTGAAGTTGTTAAAAGATGCTGATAATTAGGAAGAAAGCAATTTCTACACATTTTAATGCCTCTTCCATGTTAATGTCCAATATAAGAGAATGAATAATAAATGCGTGATTTTATTGAGCTCCCATGAGGGTCTGTGCTGTTAAGTTTTCTCATAATAAAAACTTTATTGATCATCAAGGAGTCCATTATGAGATTAATACCCAACAGTGATCAGAGATGACTTTATCACACGTGGCTGTTTCCTTGATTAGGCCGTCAGGACGAAGCAGACGGCGCCGTTTCTTTCTTTCCAAGAAACATTTACTCAAATTTCCACTCAAGGGTTTTTTTTTTTAAGCATAAAACCACCGTTTGCGTAATCACTCCCACGTTTACCATCAACCGCGTTTTGCCAGCAAGGACTAAAAATGTGTCTACCATTTCTCTCGACCAGGGGCGTCAAACTCATTTTTGTTTTTGGGACAAATCAAGATCATGAATGCTCTTAAAGGGCCGGTGGTGCCAGAACATATTGATAAAACCTGTTCACAAACTTAGCAATGAATTCTTAAAATTAAATATTGAACATCTTTTCAGCCCCTCCAGGATTTTATGATTTTTTTGCAATGAAAATCAAAGTGTTTGTGGCACTAATTTGGAAATATTTGCAATATTTGCGCTTAATTATGGTGGTAAATATGACTTTTTATTACTCGCTGTAAGAATCATGGACTGTTATTAATGAAGGATGAAGCAGCTACTTAGTACAAGTAAGAAGGTTTTTGACAATTTTTGAGAAAAATCTGCAGCAAACTGCCCATTATGTATCAGCACAAAAACGTTCAGAGTGATTTGGTGATTTTGTGTGAATTTCCATGATAATTCTCAAAAAACTCAAAATGATAATGGCAAAAAACTTGATATAAATTTAGCAGTAAACAGATAAAAACTGTAACATAACCTTTCAAATAAACAACCTTTTAAATAAAGTGTTGCCGAAAAACTTTTTTAAAAGTAACATACTGCTTCTTTAAAGTCTGGGTCAGACCAGTACGCTGCAAAAACTCAAAATCCTACCAAGTTTTTTGGTCTAATTTCTACAGAAAATATCTTAACACACTTGAAATAAAACTAACTTAAAAAAGTAACTTTTCAGCAAGATATAGAGACTTGTTTTAAGGCAATAATTCCTTAAAATTGGAAGAGAAAATAACTTATAACATGGGAAATATGTCTTGGTATAAGTTAAATAATTAATTAATCAAAATTAAGGAGTTATTTGCTTAAAACAAGCTCCTATATCTTCCTGAAAAGTTAACTGTAAGTTAGTTTTGTCTTATTTCAAGTTTACCAAGACATTTGCATTAGAAACCAGATTAAAAATAGTTGGTAGGATTTTGTGTTTTTGCAGTGCGTTAGTGATAATATTCAAGAACGATATCGATAGTGAAATTCTACATCGTCAAGCCGACCATTTAAACATCCATCTGCATCCAGCTACACCTAATGAGGGCACAAAGGGCCAATCTGGCAACGTTCTCTATTTCTAGACAACAAGTCTTTCTGTATTAAAATCAACTACAAGATGAAATAATAAACCCCCCCCAAAAGCCAAGAAGCTTTCCCTCACTTCATTATTTACATCCATGGTTGAACCTGTACGGCAAAATGTCTTGCACTTTCAATCAATGTTTCTGCAAGGATGGCTCCAGAAAGGAACTTTGAAGAGCTGAAAGTTAAATGTCAGCAGCGATGAGCATTCTCCTGGTTAGTCTACTGCAAACAGCTTTTCATGAACTGAACCCAGCTGTTTATCTGACAGAAAAACACAAAGAAAACTCGGTTTAACTAGAACAACAACGCTCGCCTGAGTAATGCGCTCGCAGACACGTCAGCACATTAAAACGAAACGAGAGAGCGTGATAAATATTCAGCGCCGTGGATTTGAGCCACGAGGCGACGTCGCTTCCCTCCGGGCAAGCAGTCGCACAAACAAGACTTTTCTTAGGGATCACTGCTATGTCAGGTCATGCGAGGCATTTGATGAGTCGCACACGGCGTAGCGGGGGGCAGCTGGGAGGCATCGGGCTGAACACCGAGCTTAAACGCGTGGTGTCAAAACCGACAATTCAAACCGCAATGCCTGATGTGTTTTAGCCCAGTGTCTCCTGGGCGTCTCGAATCAAAACTGAGACGAAAGGGAGTAAAACTTAAATAAAAACTAATATTGGTAATAAATGACAGGTAAATTAAGTGTGTAGTAAAACACAGGCAGGTCCATTCACACTCTCAATTTAAAGTATTTCTGTTTTGAACCTGTAACCAAAATATTCAAAGTATTTTTGATGAATAAGTCTCACATAGAATCTGATTATGTTTTATTAAATGAAGACCACTGACCCTGATCTGACCCCTGATCTGACCAGGTGACCCTTAATGAAATATGACAGATTATGACCTCTGACAGAAACAAAACAGCAGAGCATCCTCCTGCTGCTACATGATATTTCATTTGTGATCCATGAGTAGGTCAAAGAAAATCACTGCAACTCATTGCCAAAGCAGGTATGAAACTGAAACGTCCTGTGAGGGAAGGAGCGCCATTTCCCCAAAAACGTCGAGAGTATTGCAGCCGTTGTAATGTCATTAAAGATGTTAAAACATGCTTACTTAAGCAGTAGTTTTCAGCTACGTTTACTGGTTGTGTGGAATATGCAGCAGTGAAGCGATGAGTTAATATAAACTTTAGTTTTTAAAAGCCGTTCATTTCCACACGTCTCAAATTATTTGTCTTGCAAGATTGTTGGAGTCAAGAAGCCATAAAATACTTTCCATAAAGCTTGTAAGACAGAAATGCTCAAAAAAAGAATATTTTACTCAGTTAGCAAAGTTTTTGTCGCTTAGGTTTGTTTTATTTCTGGTTTTTTTCCCGTTTATCAGTAATGAATAAATGAGTAGATTCAGGAAGTGATAGGCAGATTCATATAAATGTAAAATATACATATGTATACAAAATAAAGAACCAGCATAGTAAGGACAAATTTACAACATAAAAAAAAATAAATAAAAGCATTTAAAAAAACAAAATACCAAGATTCAAAGATAGGTGCAACCGAGTGGGATAATTTAACAAAAACACACAAAATGTTCTTGCAATAGATGTCGAATGCTAGCTGAATTTTAACAATTGATTTTTGATAACATATTTGTGTGTTTATTTTTTGTTCTTCCTTCTGCTTTGTCTTTTAAAATATCCTGGTTGAGTTGTAGCAAACTGGGTTCAGCTGGAGGTTAATGGAGATTATATCTGAAAACACCAAAAACTGACAGAACCGTTTGTTCAACGAAGGACCAAACAAAAATAAATTCAAAAATATTAAATGTAGTTACAGTGTGCAGATGAAGAAGCATATTATTTTAATTTCTATGTTGTTTTTAATAACAGTATTTGTGTTTTGACAGAAGTTAGTCAAAAACATTTTAAATACCTTTAAACATTTAAAAACTTTTAAACCAGTCGGTGCAACAAACCAGGCTTGACGACTGTCCAGCTGGAATGAATGTAATATATATTCAAAATGCACAGGAGTGGATTTAAATGCAAATCTCTGGATATAAACTGCATCTGTTCATCTAGTGCCGTTAGTTGTCAGCGCTTTATAAACAATTGAACTGAATTAATCCTGGAATCTTTAACTAAAGAGTTCATTTGGACTGATTCACTTCGCTCCGCCTTCATTATGTAACAGAAATGGTATCCTGGAAAGCCAAAGAAGTCACCCCTGAAAATGATGAATTACAAATGAAGCTTATTGGTTTTAGAACATGAACATAATTCGAGTAGCGTCGATGTCGAGGCGTTTGAAACCAAAGTGACATTTTTACCGTCTTGCAGAGGACAGTTTGTTTACCTCCAGACCATGCCACCATCCACACCCCTGACTGAACTTACAACCTAAATGCCAACAAATCTTGTTGGCATGAATCATTAGAGTGACATAATATCTAAGTGACATTTAGAAAACTTTCATTTTTTCCCCAACATGTAAACTGTCGACTTGGATAAAAATCAACAAGTGGTACAAAAAGAAAAGCCCTCCACGTGTCTCCAATTCTGAATCCATCATTTTAATATTCATTAGATTCATGGCTGGCGGGACCACCGCTCTTATTTGTGATTCTCCGCACACAGGAATACGCGAGACATCGGGGCCAGAGGTCCAGGGTCATTGAGCTGGCCTCATTGTGCCATATGGAATCGCAGTGAGAGCCAAACACACACCAACAGACATGCCATCCACTGCGACCTGCCGCGGCAAAGGTGAACCACTGGGCCTCGGCGTCTCGCACAACTGTCACGTCCGGGGGCATTACAGAGAGAGCCCCTGGCAGAGTCGACATAGAGTCAGGCTGAGGTCAGTCAGAGACGCATTAGTTAATGACGTGCTGGCAGTCGGACAGATCCGACTCCGCGCGGCGTGGCCCCGACGCTCTCAGCCTCCCACCGGCTTACGGAGCCGATCGACTGCAGCAATAGAAGTAGAAGGAAAACGGAAGTATCAATCAGACACTGTATATGTTGTTAATGTTGGTGTGATGTTTATTTATAGCCTCTCTGACCCAAATGGCTGCATGATCCCAGTTATACCCCCACAATGCTTTTTAAAATCCCTCAGGGGCTTTTTATCATTAGCAAGAGGTCAGGTGGAGGCCAGAGTGGATTTAACCTACTTCAACAGAATCGATTTTGGTATAACACTTATAACATCTCCAGTTTCTAATAGCAGATGAAAATGGTTAAAACGCAGCTTTAATGACGGGTTTTGTTTTGTCTGATGCAGGCTTTAGTTAATCTAGATGCAGCACACAGTGAGCGTAAAGCAGCATTTGTGCTAGAAGGTGCTGCAGGCCCTGAGTCTTCACCTCATGACTCGGTCATTGGAGCATAAACAAAACGCACAAATGTACATGAATGGAAGAACTGCTCATCCATTGCATCCCACTACGCCGTTAGCAGAACAAAACGTCTCATTGCGGTGCACACTCTCACCACTGACCCCCCCACCCCGCCGCCGCCGTGATGCAGCCACACTCACTTCCTGATGAACCAACGATCGACTGAACTCTGATATTCTACCTACCATTAAAATATTACATACACAATCTTACAGAACCAACTTTTTAAATTATTTTTAAATTATTTATTAAGCATCCAAGGGAGTGTCTAATTCCCACAATCTCTGCTCCACATGTCAATGTGCCCTCAGGCAGGGTGGTGAACCTTTGACCCCGATGCGCTCATCAGTGTGAGTGTATATGACAAAGAAATTTACTTGGTTTGGATTATTATACACAGATTATATAAATGGATGGATGGATGAGTGGAGTTTGATATTTATGAAAGCCGTTTTTGGAAAACATTTTAAAAAATGTCATCTTTTCCCCACAAATATTGTAAAACTTTTGTCTCCTCCTGTTCTCATCTTGGGAGCAAAATCAGCATGAATTTTAAATGCATTAAGACATAGAAAAGAACAGCAACGTATTATGAAAAATAAAAATATTTTAGTGACCAAAGCAAGCTTGTGAGAGAGAGACACAGATGCAAGTAGGCCTAAAGACAAAGGGACATGGCCTGTTTACTATGTACTACACTATCGACAGCTAAAGTGGCTAATGATTATGTTAAAATGTACGTCAATAAAAAAGTGGGTAGGAAGTCATTGTGAAAAAGCACACGCACAGATATTACATAACAGTTTTGTCGATTCATTTTGCATTTCATTAGATCTGTTCCTGCTCTAAATGAAAAGCCATAAACGCACGGACAGAAATAAGTGCAACATCTAGAAGTACTTAATTGGTTTCACATAATTGATTTCACATAACTTCACTTGTTAATCACTTATAAAGCGTTGAATCCACTCAGGTAGATACGCTGCGAAATCAAAAACATTTCTGGATATTCTACTGTTTAACATTAGCCTACAAAATGTAAATAAACCCCAAATTACGCTTCCTTCATCAAGTTTCTCCATTTAGAGAAAAGAATGTCCTCTGTATACAGACATCAGCTGTATTACATCACCCTGTTGGCAGTGGAGAGTGGGGATTTATCCAAGCTGCCATGTTTGGCCTACTTGAGTGCCAAGCAGAATGGGTCCATTCCACCATAATACATCTCATTTAACGTTTCACTAAACCACTTGGCAGAAACACCAGAGGATGTTTATGACACAGCCTGTCTGACTCTTTGGGTTTATTAAAAACACAAGTCCTGCTCATGCCCTGTGAGGTAGCTGGAATCGAGATACAGATTAACGACGAGTTCAGGCCAGATAAGGCAAACTTTAAGCTTGTTAAAAATTAGAATAACGTGCACATGCAGACAAATTAGGGAAGTACACCAAAGGCAAATTTACCATTAGATATGCCTGTTATTTTGATAAACCATAAAAAAAGTCATAACATTGTCCTCCTTCGTCTTCCTGCCGTCGTCTTTGTTTTTCTGGCAATAGTAACAATCTGGCTGTTGATCACATGACTCGTGATGCGAAAAAAGCGTTTCCATTGCAGCTTGTGTGAAATACACCAGTTTTAATACAACCAAACAAAAACAAACATACAAAAAAACAACTCATAGTAGTGCAAAAACACTTCATCCAAAAATGGTAAAAAAAAAAAAAGTTGTGCCCTTGGTATTTTTATGGTACTTTTGCTTGAAATATAATTAGTTATAATTAATTGTTTGGTCAAGGATAAATTTCACAAGATTTAACAGTGATGGAGGAATGTTTTTTTCCTCGCTGTCATGTCAACAATTTCTGCAAAAGGACTTGCAATCAAAAGACTGAAAAGTTACAGAGCTGCATTTTTTGTGGTAGCTTCACTACAATAACTCTAAAACATGCCAACTAGTACAAAGATGCCACAACAATTACAAAACAACAAAAAAAACAACACAGAGGTCAGATGGTTCATAGCACAGTATAGATATTGCAACTGAAATAGTTACATTAATAATGCTTACATGTGAATGTAAATAAAGGGGCATAAAGAGGTTTAGATGGCAGCCATGACTTGAGAAGCGGCCGTTACTGTAGCCAGTGTTGACATGTTGCCTGATCGTTGTCTAGTATTTATTTATAACAGGAACATTCTGACAAACAGCTGCAGAAACACCTTAAATAAAGTAACATAACCTTGACCTCTGCTCTGAGTGTACGAGTCAAACATGGCGACCGTCAAACTAATGAATCACTTCACCACTTCAGATCCAGTCATCTGGGATATGATGATAGTAATTACATTCTCAACTTTGCAAGCATGCTGCCTAACTCTTCTTAAATGGAAGGATGTTACTGTAGCCACAGCCTCAAACTGGATAAAAGATTTATTACTTAAAACTAGAGACAATCAGGTATGTAATGAGAGGTTCTGAAAATAGATTTTATAAAACCTGAAAATTTTTTCTAATAATTTTTAATAAACTCAACAGAGAAATAGCAGACCCTTGAAAATCCTGACATTGGTTTTTGTATGGTCTTCATTTTTAATTTTTCTTTTTGCTACACACCTTGTTGTAGGCGACACTATTTACAGGCATGTTGGCTCTTTTTTACTCTCTTTCTCTTCTTCCTTGTTGGAATTGTGATTTTTTAAAAATTTGTTTTGCATATTATGTGAAATATCTAATAAATATATTAACCACAGAAGTATCTGAAAGTAGCGAATGAAGCAGTTCTTTGAAGCCTTTTTGGTACTAATGCCATCTACATAAATGTCCTAACTTTTTTTTTTTTTTTTTTTTTTACAAAAGGTACAGTTTATTAAACATTTGTTAACATTTCACAACAGGTACAGGCTGTGGTTTGTGTTTTTTTTTTTATCAAGAGTGACAATTCTTCTTCTTCTTCTCGACTTTCAACATTTATGAAACCTACCTGCACACAGCAGACCCATTTTCAGCTTGGGGATTGTAATCCTTTCTCCAGCACAGACAGTTGGTAAATCTATGGACATGCTCACACACACACACAGAGCAGGATTAAACACTAACCCCATAAACAGAAACATTCCTTTCACCAACACAGGACTTTGCAATAATGTGATTCTAATAGACAACGCAGTATCAGACTGAACGTCTGTGAAAAACAGGAATACTGAAATAGTCAAACAGGCATCACTATAGACAGCAGAAATATTAACTGTACAGGTCCTAGAGGCTGAACCTGTACCGCTCTGACTGTCTTCACATAAAAAGATTTAAAAAAATTAAAAAGCAGCCTTTCTGAAAATTAAGTAATTTTTCAGACCAGATGCATCTCTGCGTCATTTCTGTTGATTTCATTTCTGCTTCTTGGAGACATTTTTTTCCAGATAGTGCTCTCTGCTATTGCTCTTACAAAAAGAGCTCGTCAATTTCCTAGAATCTTTTAAATGACGTCGTGCACACAAAACGCAAAATGACAACTCCACGTCTTCTGGGTTTGTCTCTGCAGGTCTACAGACTAAAACTTCTTTGCCGAGTAGCTCAAGCTCAGTAATAACATGATACTGTGGTTCAGTCTAAGTCTGGGACGGTTCATTGGATTAATTGTGATGAATCGAATATTAAAATAATTGTCAGTAATTTAGAAATCAATTAATCTTCTTTTATTGCATTTCGAACATTGCATAAAAATGACTTACGTGGTTAAATAAACAAAAAGAAATCTGGAAAATATAAAATTTTTATCCAATTAATTGCCAGAATAAAATCAGTAGGATAATAAATTACTAAAATAATCCTTAGTTGCAGCTCTAGTTTGGTTTTCTTTTCAGTTATAGAACGACTTGCTCAGTTAGGCGTTTCTGAGAAAAAGGCGACCGAAAAGATGATGTAAAGATGATTACATGAAAATCAGGCTTCTTATGAGCATAAGCTGAAAGGTAAGAACAGCCTCAAGAACTTCACAAAGAAAAGTGAACGCAGCTTTCACAACCCATCTCCATCACAGATCTGTACATTTATAAGAAGTGAGAATCAATATTTCACAACAGGCATTACTTTTCACGTGGGTATGCATAGCTGCACAGAGTGCACCTATTGGGTTTGCCCTAATTCTTTCACAACACCCACTCTAATGGTTTCCAAAACGTACTTTTCCACTGCTATCTCTTTCTCTCGGCTTCTCAGGAAGGACCTGGGGGAACGTCAAGCTCATCCGGTGAACATGATTCATGTCATCTACCGTCCCAGGGAACCCCGCCTGCTCGTCAAAGCTTCTTTAAAGAAGAACAGGTCTCCACACACTCACTGAAGTAGGACAAACATTCAAAGAGCTGTCAGAAACATCCAGGTAAGATTTAAAAAAGGCACAGTGCGTGTGCACATTTTTGTGAGACGAGGGTGAAAGAATGTGGCTCCAAAACTTGAACTTGGGTCTAATTAAAGGAAAGAAGTGACTTCAGTCTGAATAAATTCAATACTTTGAAAGACTTGCACATATCAGATTTCCCGTATCGTATATTAAAACAAAATAAAGTGAGCTTAAAGCTGTATTGGAAAAAATACGTGTGTAACGTACATTTTACTTCGATGAACAAATAAAGCTACCAGTGTAGCTCAGGACGACTGGTTTCACCCGCTCCGACTTCAGAAGAAGCTCAGTTTACAACACATCGTTATTTGGTCCAGTTCTTTTACTTTCAACCTATTTTGAAGCCCAAAATAATCCATTTTTTATGAGGGGCAGCAGAGGTGAAAGAGAATGCATTGGCACTTCACAGCACTTTTCTATTTCGACCATCCGACCATTTAACTTGCCTAAAAAAAGGTTTACCAGGCTTCATTTAGTTTCCAATAATTTAGATATGCTCTACAAAAAAAGCTAAAAAGTCTTTGCATAGGCACGTTTTCTTGCAATGATTTAGAGATGCGTTCCACAGAAAAATGTGCAAATAGGAGAATTTGTGAATACTGAACTGCAAAAAAGGCGAGGCTCTACTATAATACTTATACTGATGAATTTAACAAAACTATCCCAGTACTGATCATCATCATGGTAAAAAATGTTTGTATTAGGGCTGTACAATATGGTTGAAAAACATATAAAGGATGTAAAGTAGGGCTGGACAAGAAACGCTATAAAGGTTCCATGTCAGTCGATGGATAATTATTGATTAGTTTTTTTGCTTTAAATATCTGAAATACCGATGTAACTTTTCCTGTTTCATCCACCGTTTCCTGTCAAGACAAATATCATAAATAAGACCGCAATCAAATAACCAGATATTTACAATGTTGGTGTTAAAGTTGTGCAACCTTCAAAGTACAATAAATAAAGCAAACAACAAAAGTTGAATAATAAATTGGTAAAATAAGGCAAAGTGTAATTTTTCATTTATACAATTTTTTGAAACAAAAAGTGTCAACAATACATAAAGGGTTTAATACAGCAAAGAAAAGTAAAAAATATATGACAGCGGGATTTGCTTATGAGATAAAGTTAAATTTCCAAGGAGGAGTTAATGTTTATACAGGTTTTTTATTATGATTAAAGTTTTTCACCACAGGCAGCATACATTTTTAAATCAGGTCCTTTAAAATTATTAAGAGTGGATTTTCTCCACTACATTTCATCTTGTGGACATAATGTTTTGCTAGGACTATATTTAAATATATTTTTAAATATATTTAAATATATATCTAAATATATTTCTTTAGATATATATTTAAAGATATATAAATATATATCTAAAGAAACATATTTCTTTAGATATATATTTATCTAAAGAAAAAGGTTGAAAGAATGAATGAGTAACTTGATGATGCTAAGCTAACCTAGCTTAGCTCGCCGTGAGTAGTTGAGCAGCTAAAGACTTTCCTCTGCCTACGTCCCCCAAAATGCTGTGCGGTTCTGGGTCGGAGTTTAGTGAAATTACTGAATATTCTACCGGATATTCATAATGATGTATATAGCTATTGATTTCTTGTCCAGCCCTACTTTACATCCATTTAGCTGGTCTGAGGAACTTTGACATGAGTCAGGTTTTGCAATCCCTCAGACAGGAAAAGTTGAGAGGAACTTCAGCTCTGACTGATTTACAGCTAAACAAATCTGAAACCTGAAGGAAGTGGATCAAATTTCCTCTAAGAGGTTCGTCTAAGATCATAACGTCCCATGCTTTCAGTCAGACTACTACATAAGCAGTAATGCACACAGTCTGATGGAATATCACTTACATCCAACCTTTACCTTCTTCCAGTAATCAAACCTTGACCTAAACATATACGGTTTCTCGATCAAAGACGCATTTGGCAGCTCATCTTTCTTAGATCGTCAACATGAAAATTCTTGCTTATAGTGTTTTAACGTTTTGTTTTGTTTTTTTCCCCGTGTGTCAAAAAGCACCACTGTTTTTACATTCATCGAGCTACTCCTTCCTCCTCCACCTCACTTCAGTCATTTTCTCTCCACGGATGAAAGGAAGAAATAAACAACCTGCTCCGAAGTTTCAGCAAATCCACTCGTCAGACAGCTTCAACCGTTTTCTTTCTAAGAGACTTTGGTGTGTCATTGAGTGCTGTACACGATGCGAGCTATGATGCTAGGACGTTTAAATGTGTATGGTTGATTTTTATATATATATATATATATATATATATATATATATATATATACTGCTCAAAAAAATAAAGAGAACACTCAAACAACACAATATAACTCCAAGTAAATCAAACTTCTGTGAAATCAAACTGTCCATCTAGGATGTGTTATTTGAGTGTTCCCTTTATTTTTTTGAGCAGTATATATATATATATATATATATAATATATATATATATATATATATATATACACACACACACACATTTCCCTTATTCTGAGATTGTCCCTCCCAGAATAAGCAATGACTTAAGCTTGTACATTTCCCCTAAAAGTGAAAAAGAGGTTAATGGGTGAATCCGAGGCAATACAGAGAGTAAAGGGCAGCTGCATCCATTTTTCAAGAATTTCTTTAAGTGGATGCATTACTACTTATTCTGGCAGTGGGTACTTGGTACATTAAATAAGCTGGGAAAACTAAATGCATGGTAATGTGGATAAATGTACGAACCGCTGTCATCCCAATTTAGCACGACACCGATCACTAGACTTGAGAAAATTGGATGTAAATGGATCAGAGGGAAAGTAGCTCAGCTTACGGTTTGTTACGGTTGGATCTATGGCAATGCGTCACATGAACTGTCATCTGAATTTCATAAGGGGAGGAAGGTCTTAGCCGCTGCAGAAACGAGCAGAAAATGGGTCACAATCAGAACGTATAGCATTCACTGTTGGACAGAAGTGTGTCCCCCTGGCTTGTTTCTGCTTCGAACAGCCAAAGCTACCCATAAAGGTCAAGTACAATGTTGTCTGTGTGGTCTGAAGGCTCACTTGCGCGGACAGGCCGTAGATGCAGGGCAGGTCGTGAACTCTTCATCTGCAGAGTGGCTGTACGCGAAGGGCCATGATCAGGATCCGAGGGGAAACTTTCACCGCTCTGCGTTCAATGGACAGACATGCAAACTAGACCTTGAACAGCCTGAGGGTTTATCCAACAAGCATCTGTGCAGCAGGGCTGACCCTACGAAAAGGTCTCAAACAGAGCGACTGATTTAGGAAGTTATTTGTGATTTTCCCGACTGCTCTTATTGGCCGGACCCACGTAAAAGCAATAAAACTTAAAGCAAATATGTAAACATGAGAAATCTGTTTTAAATCTATGCATATGAAGCAAAAATAGGCATTTAAAGACAATGACAAGTCTTCAGACATTAGCTCTGCATTTACTAATTGAGTATTAATGCCAGTATACATTCAGATGCACATACATTTATATCTTTAAAGTAGATTAATATTAATATAATAGTGTACTAGGCAGTAATAAGTGTAATCCTTTGGCTTTGGAGGGCAAAGATGAGCCAAAACAAACCAGAGAGGTCAAAACCCAAGTTTAACACGTTCAAAGCTTTAACACATTTAAATCTGAAGTATGTAACTTTTATTTAAAAGGAATTGTTTTTACATATTTGTTAAAAACTGATTGACAGTTCTAAGACCCTCCTCCTGGCTCTGATTGGTTGTTTCTGACTGGGCGCTGTGTTGCTGCACTGGGATAAGGTAGTGAAGTTTGATTTTTTTTTTCTTCCCCTCAGATCATCTCTGAAGCTATACTGTCACAAAAAAAGCTGAGTGACTATAACAATCTGATGGCTAAATAACAGATTAAAAACAATAAATACCTTTGTTGTTCAGCTCATCTATTTATTCAATAATTTAGCAGCAAAATGGGGTTTTGAATTGAAAATACTGCTTTTTTGTCTGTACGTAGTTTTCAGTGAAATTCTGATTGATTACAATAAATGAATTATAAAAACCCTATAATTAACTTGATTAAAGATTTTAACTACTAGTAAAAACATCAGAAAATATCTGCAGGACCCTTTCAGAAGCAGAGACTAAAAAAACAAAAAAAACCCCATTCATTTAAATTTTAGGAAACCAAAAGAGAGTTGGCCCTCAACATAATTTATGACTTAAATATCAAAGTATGATTTTTTTTTTTTTCTCTAAACAACTGCATCTAATACTGATTTATCATCTATTTATAATCCTAGATGCATTAAAACGATCAATTGTGGAGAATTTATTTAAGGATAAACCATTTGAGCTCCAGTCAATTCTATGTGGAGTCCTTAACCTGCAGCACTGTTGCCACTGATATTTTTGAAATCATCACAGGTCGGATTGCATAGTTGAGTGTTTAACTAGATCCACTTCATCTGAATGCTTTGTTAGCATTTCCCTCATTCCTGTACACTCCCCCTCCTCCTATGGTGAGGGGGGACTCCATAGGGAGAGTTATGGGACACAACGAGATCAAGCTGAAGCCAAATGAGTCGGAGAGCAAGCACACCCTGACCTTTCATTGACCCCAGAACAAAAGGCAGATATTAAAACTAAAACTGAACAGATAGTCGAAAGGTGTGAAAACATGTCAGATTGGATTCAATTTCTGCAGCTAAATCTAAGACAAAACAAAACAAACAGGAAAAGTTTCTTCTGGTTGTTGGTCTGCTGGTTGTTTCTACTGTAAACCAGACAAGTGGGATTAATAAGAAATGACATGAACAAAATGGATGTTCCTTTTTAAAATGGTCTTGATGTGAATTGTAGAATAGAATAAGTAATTTACAATTCAACAGCACTAAAATAAAAAAAAGGAATAAATATGTTAAAAGAGCTGGACCTTTAGCAGCTTAAATCAGTTAATCTCATATTCAGTCGTTTCTCTGTGTGACAAAAATCAAGACACTCATTACTAATATATACCATGTTGAATTACTATTAATGTGCAAAAAGCTTGAGCTTGTAAACAAAGCATAAGCTTCAACATATGAACTATATTTTAAAATCTAATAGGCTGTAAAATCTCTGGTTGTTGATGGAAAAAGCCACATTTCTCCCTCTGGTGTCCAGATTATGATCAAATCATCTCACTGTCAGTTTCATTCATCTTAATAAAAATAAATAAACACATTTTACATAATTTTTTCATGAATTAAAACTCCAACTTGAACCATGACTCCACATTCTTGTAAATGAGAATTCAATAAAAAAGCTGATTTACTGAATACAGTCATGAAAATCAAACATGATGCATAACAATAAAAGTTTGTTAAAATATAGCTGCACTTCTAAAATAGAAAAGTAACTACAGCTTTCATTTCCACTGACTGTTGGCAGGACTTACACAGTTAGCATAAAAATAAAGTCGAGGCTTTTAATGCATAACTGATCCGGCCTTTACCAGGTTATAAAATTGCTGAAATCGAACATGTGTGTAAAAAGATATTATGTCTCAAGTGACATACGTCTCATAAAGAGAATCTCATTTTGAAGTAAGGATACAGTTCTTGAGTTATCTTTTTTTCCTCTAAAACCATAAAATATATTTTCAAAAACCAAGTCAAAAATACAAACCAGTACAATAAACTTGCTACTCTACTGTTTTATCTGCCCAGGAGACATGAAATGCTGTGATAATACAGTTAATAATGCCGACCATGCGAGCCGTTTTCCATCCTGAATTAACATCTGTGACTTCTGGTGAAACAACCTGCTTAACTTGGCCAATATTTGTCAGGAATGTGAATTTTGACCTCTACTGAAGACAGACGGCACATAATCACTTAAATCTGTGGTAATGTTTGGAGCTGACGTAGAGCCTCATTAGGTTTCAGACAAATCCGGATCGCACCAACTGTCAAAGACCTCGCAGCCGCAGACTGATGTTGTATCCAGCTCTTGGGCATCCATTTACCTCGGAAGAGGACTGTAAATAATCCCAAATGCATGACTTTTGATCCTTGTTTGGAAAGCGGCAAGATGAGATGCAGCTTTCTGGTTAATAGATTAATGGCCAACTTAAATTTTAAGAACATAAAAGGATTTTTATTCTCTCTGTCTGGAGACGTAAACATGCCAGAGTCATGGCTTGTTTTGGCCAAAGCTCAAGTCATGTTACAAAAATTATTCCACATGCTTTCTAGAGTTACAAGATAATCCGAGTCGAAGGGTAAGAGGAATAACTTATCATCAATGCTTTAACATCTTATAGCTTCTTTAGTGGCTCATATAGAGTATCTGTATATTAGTGTGGAGGTGCGCTAGTTAGATAGCAGCACATAGAAAGCAACTTTTTATTGAAGTCACTCAGTTCCCTTTTTACAAAACACTTCCACGCCTGGAGTCTAGGGCTGTAACGATTCCTCGAATGATTCCAGTACATCGATTATTAAAATTCCTCGAGCAAAATTTTGCTTAATTGAATCATGTTTTATTATTTAACGTATCATTATTGTGTTGGGCAGTGCTCTCACTTCCACCTACAAAGTTGTTGCTAAGTGCTAGCAGCACAACGTCGAATTGTCCGAGTTTTTAATCATTTTTTGAGAGAAAGAGCGAGAGAGAGATTTCAAGAACGCCAGTATTGATAGTTATTTCTTCTTCACCATGCTGTGATTTCAGTTTGCAAAGGCTAAGACAATAGCAAAACAAAAGTCAAAACATCACAGGACAATGGAACAATGGAGTCCACCTCTTCTTGAACTACACCATGAATCCTAGCCAGGCTTGATAAATAGTGTTGTTAGTCAGACTAAGTATGTAATGCACTTTTCACGGTTCTTCTATATGTTCCTCTGAATAATTTCCACTTGAAGGAAAAGACATCAGATCCATTTACAGGGAAAATTGGCTGGAAAGATACGCAGAACAAGTGACTCTGGACAATTCTAATCTTAAATTCACTAATATAGGTCAGAGATTGAGCCTTGCTTTACACAGTGGTCTACATTATGCATCAGGCTGCGTGAAAAACGCATGCTGTCCTAAAAGAGCTCAGCAGTGTACACCAAGTAGCTGGCGCTACGATGACAGAGATCCATATACAGACATGTGTGATTTGTTTGGAAGGGAGAGCATTCAGACACGAGTTTTTTCTGAAACCCAAAGCATTTATGACAAGCAGGTTCGTAGCAAGTTAAGCTTTTAAGTGCTGCCCCCCAACGCACACACAGTCCATCCACCAGTCCTCCCCCCTCAGCACCATCAGAGCTATAATCCAACCACATTCCTGTAATTGTCTACTGGTGTGGCCTAATCCACCCTGACATAACATCAATAAAGTCCATAAGTAGGCCTACCCTACACCGCACTGCCAGGCAAGCATGACGGCAGAGATAATGGATACAGAACATGCATACAGAGGGCTAAAGCGTGACCAGGTTTGCTTATTAATGAATTTACAGCGTACTGCACCGTCTGTGACGGCTCTTTCAGCACAGCAAAGGAAGGCAACGTGAGGAAGATGCAACTGAACAGAGTAAAGATAAGTCAGTCATTATAATAAAAAAATAAATAAATAAAAGAAAAAAAAGAAAAATCACTGATTCTGGATGATGCAGAGCCCATATAAATCAGCAAAACTTTGTGCACAATTGGCTTTTTTTTTTAATTATCTAAAACGTTTAAGGTTACATTCTAAATGTTTCCTTTTGAGTAAGTTTGGTATGACTTGGAATTGTGCAATTTTAGGCTTTATCTGTCATCAATATCAAAAAGATCTTTCTTTAAACAGGAAACAGGTAGTACATGCTACCAGGCCATGGTGATAACGTTCTTCATTATGAATGTGGTTACAAAATGAGGAAAGCTACAAATATCTCCATTATTTGTAAGATATTTAAAATACATTTTGTACAAAGTCTCCCCCAGAAATCTTGGTGGTTGGGCGCTAGAGCAATCATTCATCCAGCGGCCTGCCGTGTTTCTGAGCTAAGAAATGTTTAGAGTCGACAGGAAATTTGAAAATATCAGTTGATATTATGTGCAATTGAAAGACTTAAAGTCTTAAAAAATACAAATATTTTAGAAAACAGCAATGCTAAGCCTGGTGGGGGTACAAGTAAAGCCTGGTGGCCCGCCAGGCTGATAATACACTGGGGGAAAACCTGTTGTAATGTTTGAAATCAACTCTCCTGGCTTATCACTGTATTGTTGATTCTTATCTAAGCAGTTTTGACCTGGCTGCATCATCACCCTCCTGATTTTACGGTTAAACAGCACAAATAACAGATGTTTTGAAAACTCTTAGCGGTTTTCACCGGCTCATGTTTGTGTCCATGTTGACATTGTGTAATTTATAAACACAAGTTCATCCCTGAACTGTTTAAAGTCCAGGTTTTACCATTTATCCTACAGGGTATTATTGCGCTACAAAGACTTTATAAGTAGTCTAAAAGGCTGTTCCTTTCATTCATTTACATTTTTCCTGTTTCTTTTGTGTCACACAACATACATGTTCACACAACATACATGTTCACACAACATACATGTTCACAGCTGGTATTTTAAAACCAACTACGTTCAACAAGCGCCGCCTCATTCAGGCCCTGGTTGACAAAGGCAGCTGCCGGCTGCAGACCCTGTGTTTTGTCAGGTCCTATTCAGAGCCTCGTTTCTTGTATCAATGGGGGCCTGCTGGTCCTTCTTGTCCTCTGATGCTTTGGCAAAGCCAAAACACAAAAAAACCCTCCAAACAACTAAGATGTATTCACCATTCTGGGGAATTTGTTCAAGCAAAGCAATGGATAGAAAACTTCTGAGGTTTTGAGGCTCAATAAGATGCTGATAGAACATGATGCAAACAAAAAGTTAGGATTTTATTAAAGTTAATCACCAAATTACCATCTACAGAGGAAAGAATCCCATTACCATGAGCAGTAATGGTACTAATTATAGTTTCTGAGGGGGCCATATTGTATTGATCTGTTAACAGACTCTTTGTCAGGAGAATCTGGATGTTCCCAAAGGAACTGAAGAATCAGCAATTAGCAACATAAATCTGCTGTGTGTTTTTAAAGTGCTACATTACATGTACTCACATATGACTGAATCTAAAGTTCAGCAATTAGTGAACCCCAGACAACAGCTGAGGACAAGACGAAGTCTTGCAAATGTAAGACAGGTTTTATGACTAGATTTTCACGAAGGAAAATCTTTGAATTCAATATATATACATATATATATATATTTGTGAATATTCAAATTCAGTTTTTCACCCTTTACACTGATCGTCAAGGTGACAGAGAAAGAGAGAATGTATTGCCTGCTGCAGCTTCCTGTTTCTGTGTGATGTGAACTGCTAAATAACTAGAGCTCATATAAAACCTCTTTAGAAATCAATGGCAAACCCACATGGTTTTAATGCAATTCAATTCTGTCACATTTAGTCATTTTATGGAATTTATGACGCTTTGTATATTAACCATACAATTTTATTCATTTTAGGTTAAAATTGTGCTTACTTTGTAAAAAGATAAACAGAAAAACAAAGTATTTTGAAGCTAAACGAGTTTAGAAGGATGTTATATAAGAAAGATTTTATTCACTGGTATCATATATTCTATTATTGTTATTTGTTTTTCTTCAGCTTTATAAAAAAATAAATAACTTAAGAAGCAAGATTACACTTTACCTAAATGCTGTTTAAGTTTTTTAAATAAAAAAAATGGAGTTTGGCTAAACAGTCTTCCACCGAGTTTACTGCAAGTTTTGCGTCTTACATATTGATGATACTTAAACCGACTACACACATTTTATTTGGCCAAAATGTTTATTTTTCTATAAATAACAGGAAATTTGTTATAAAACTATGATAATTTACAGAAAACCTCTAAGTATATATTATTATCCAAACATTACATAAATATTAACACAATGGCATAATAATTATAATAAGCAGTCGTAGGTAAACAGTGCTTGCTTCTCTGTTTTATACAAAAACCATTATGTTGTCTATTTTCTTTTTCTTGATTTTAAAAACACCTTGGTGTATTTTTCCCTCAAGGTAATCAGACAGTGAAAACCTCATACAAATCAAAGTAAAAATATCCTCCCCGCTCTGCCTGGAGCTACTGTACTTATACTGGGAGGGGGTAAAAAATAGCAGTGGTGGCCTACATACCTGCAGACGTTTTAATGGACTGAATCTGGTGAACCTGAAAGGCCAAACTGCTTCAAAATGCTGTTCACGTGCAGCCAACCAATCCCAGCTGATGGCTTCAAATCCCTCCTCGCTGACGACTGACTGCCAAGTCCAATTGAGTCACAATGAAAATTAATGAAACGACCGCACGCGTCGCCTCAGCTAACGGGGGTCAATTTAGTGTGTTGAAAAGGTTGGCCCACTGAAATGAAGCAAGAGTTTTAAATGCTAGGAGCAGAGGTGAAGGCAAGAGAACCAAAGCTGGACATGTTAGTGATGACCACTCAGTGGAAACAATCTCAGAAGATTAGTAGAGAAGCGCTTAAATCTAATAATGTATTTACTCGCTGGAGCCACTCCAAAAGGGTCAAAAGTCAACTAGAAAGTTCCTCTGATCTTAGTCGTTAGTAACCATCAGCTGCACGTGCCTGTAATTGAGAAATTGGCCACAGCTATTCGGCGCTGGGAGAAAACAGAAACTGCTTTTTAAAGCCTCGCATGCAGCAGATGGAAATTAAATTTTCATTATCAAAATAAGGCCAATACGCCAAAGCGGGTAATCTTCACCAAAGGCAAACAAGACCATTTGGCATACGACTAAGGATCGTGTTTGCAGGCACTCAAAATACTCTGTATTATTAGCAGGAATACGACACACCACTTCAGTCAGACAGGAACCAACATCTGGTCTGAAATGCACAAACAACTGAAACCCGATATTTTTCTTGTCTCAGTCACATTAAGCAGACTAAACGTTCCCAGTTTAAGGTCGCAGGATTATTTACCAAAGTTACTTCTATTTGCTGAATACCAGAATACTGACATCATCTTAGAGACTTTTTTTTAGTATTTTTATATTTAATTTTACTTTTTTGTTTTTAAATTGTGTCTTTTTAATGGAGCACTGATTTATTGTATTTATTCGTTTTATTGTGTAAAACACTTTGGGTCAATTCAAGACATGGTTGGAAGACGCTACATAAATAATAAAGTGATTTATTATTATTTTGATCCGATATGAACACTTTTCATCAAAACATGTCTTGATTATTCTGTCGTCACACAAGAAAAGAGAGTTCGGGTTGTTACCTCGATATACGCTCACTGGTTTGCATCCAATTAGCTCAAATGTTGCTAACTAAGTTATTTGTAGCGTAGAAAGCATTATCCCCAAGTGGGTTTTCCTAAATATTTAAATTCATACTACATTATGGGTTTTTTTACTCTAAAAAAATCTGACTAATTTTTAATTTTGGTAAAACTGACCTAAAGCAGGAAACGTTTTGCATAATTTAATGTCAGACAGCAGGAGCGAAACGGGTTATGTGTTTTATTTCTGGTTAAAATCGTGCTAAGGCATTACAGTCTGATTGCGATTAAAACCGGTTTTGAGTTTAGATCTGCAGGGGATCGTTGATGGGGGAACGATCAACAGTGCACAAACAGGCCTGGACTACAAACCTCCTGGTTCTGCTGACCCATCTGCAATGACTACTGAACAGTAGATGAGTTTTCAAATGTACGCAAAACTTTGTTGATATTCCGCTTGTGTCCAGAAAAGCTATTTCAAAATTGCGGTATTTCCACTAAATCTGAGACACAATTAAAATCACACTAAAATAAGTTTAAGTGATGAGTCATTAAACCTTCCAAGTCCTAAAAGGAGTGGCGACGATCCAACCAAATTTGCAGTACCGTAATTCCGCCACACGTTGCGCTATCTGGAAAACGGTTTCTGAAAGGGGAGATGTTGCGCTTTCTAACCAACGTTGGGTTATTACGGTAATTTCTCTCCCCCCACCCCATAGCGATGAGTGAAATTGATCGGAGGGACGCTCTCTCAACAGACGGTAAATTGTGAAAATAACTTGCTAGATATCGAAAGTTCAAGTTGCTATGGATAAATTGACAAATATATATATTTACTCACAAGACCTTTAAAAGAACTCCGTACAATTAAAATACGCAAAAATGTCCAGGCGGAGATTTTAAATTTAGGACATAAAGGGTTAAAAAGCAAGTGGCGTCATCGTCCTCCTAACACTTCCTGTGATTTTCTTCGTCATTTCCGTCAGTAGCGACATTCGGTTGTTGATTACGTGACTCATGTAATGTAAAAAAAAAAAGAAAAGAAAAGAAAAAAAAGTGTTTCCTTTTTGCGAAATACACTAATTTCAATAAAGCCGAAAAACCACCTCATCCTGGCGAAAACTTTTTATCGGTGAGTTGTTTCAAAATTTGAAAGCTTCCATTAAGCTAATTTCTTTTTGTAATTCCTACTTGTGCAATTATATAGTTAGCGGAAACACAGCTTTGTAAAATTATTGATGATCGTAAAACGTTTTCAAACAATGTTGCATTAAAACTTCAATTTCTATGCACCTTCCCGGTTCCAACTGAAAGAGAGAACCCCCCCACCCCCCACATATTTCCATACTTTGCAGACTTTGACTTTGTGGCAAAACATTTGAACACCGAGGATCTAAACTAAAACAATAGTAATTCAATCGCAGCTGAAATTAACAAAAGTAATAACTCATGAGTCATACAAAAAATCCTGTTAAAGAAGGAAATTTTAAGATGGTATATTTACAGTTTTGACTGAAAACTTGCCTGTAATCAACCGTACCATTGGCTTATGTTCCATCAATGTTCTGCATGTTCGCGCACCGAATGCAACAAGTCAAATCTTTTCAAGATTTTAATAGTTTCTAAACCATCTCTTCCACAAAATGAGACACAAAAAAACCCTAAGATGGTTGTCGTCGCAGGAAGTGGGTTTACTTCCATCTAAAAAAAAAAATGTGCAGGAAAGATCAGAAGGGAGTGGAATTTTGCAAATAAATCAAGTCGGTGAAGCCTAATTTAAAAAGACTGAGTACATTAACAGTGCGGTGAATCCCTGCAGAGATCCGCCTGAGACAGCAACGCATGCCCAAGAGCCCTAAAGAGGAATCAATGGACGTCAGCAGCATCAGAGGAATTCGTCACACTCTTCATCACACACACAGCAAAGTGAGCATATTAAACTCAAAGAGACAGCTTCAGACGGGCCAGTATCCAGCCGGAACAAAGAGCGAAACACACGGGGTGACAGTTCCCTACCTTGTGGGTGTAAGGTGCTTGTCCCAGGTTGATTCCATCTTTTGCCAGCTTGTCTCTTATCAGCACCTTCAGCTTCAGCTTGGGATAAGTCACAAAGTCGTTGCAGTCTGTGAATCTCGGGTTGTGGTTTCCGGGACAGGAGGCCTGGTGTACGGCTGTGGTCTGCGCGTGTGACCCCAGTGACCCCGGGTCACGCACTCTGTCGGAGTGGTGACGAGCAGAGGCCTCCAGAGGCTCCAAGGTGAAATAGTAGCCAGGTGCCCTCCTTCTGTCCTCCTCTATGAGTTCCTGCACGGCTGTGAGGAGCCGGTGCCTGTGGTACTGGACATGGACGCCGATCGCGTCCAGGTCCGGCTCTCCGATCTGCTTGCAGACTTCTAGGTCGTCGTAGCCGTTGTCGAGGAAAGACTCGACGTACTGGGCCAGGTGGAGCTTCGAGAGCCACTGGAGGACGAGGTTTGGCCCCTGGCTCATCTTAGGACAGGATGAACAAGGCTAATTTAATTCATCCTCATCATCATCATCATCATCTCCCCCTTGGCAGTGCAGCTGAGTGGTCCATGCAACACCAACAGAACCAGGTCCAGCTCTCCAAATTAGGCACATCTGCTGGGAAGTTTCAGAAATCACAGGTAATTTATATTTGAAGCGTTCAGAGAATTAAATTAAATAAAAGGCGCTACCTGAAATCATCAGGCGCGTTCAGGTCACGTACCCAGCTGAAGGTTCACGCTTTAATGACCTCCACCCGTGACGTCACGTGAAGTGTACAAATGAGGTAAATTCACGGTCCTGCATGTTCGTCGACACGGCGAAGTTCTTCTGCTTTCAGACTTTCTCCAGTCACAACTAACGAGTTACCTCAAAGTTGATACTTTCTTCTCAACCCGGGAGCAAACCGCGGAAACGTTTCCCCAGGACCGCGTCCGTCCTCTTTGTTTCATTCACGGCAGCGGCGAAAGACGCGGAGCTCCGTCAAACATTGACCCGCAGCAGAAGTGGCATACTGTCACAAACAGAGCGTTAAAAAAACACACACAAAGAGAAATGAAAAACCTCCAGACGAGCAGAGCGCACTGGGTTCAGTCTGCTCTCCACATGCGCCGCGGTCTAAGTTTCCTGTCCCTCCGCTCGTGCGGACAGTTCAGTCCGAGTGAAGATGCTGCTGCCGCGGCTGCCTGCCCTCACTGCACGGTGCGCGCTGCTGCCACCTGCAGGCCAGCTTGAGAAGCGCATCCAATAAAATAAAAATAAAGATAAAAACGCTAAAATCAAATCAAAGGGTCGAAAATTAAAAGGATTAAAAATATAATAATAATAATTAGCACTTATTTTCAAGAAGTGGTTAAATATTGAGCCAGAACTTGGCTAGAAAGCTGTCAGTATCAGCACAAAGTGGTTTCTCTCCCAATCAATTTGAGCCCAAAACGATTCTTGTCCCAGGCAGATTTAGTCAAAGAAATGTGTTTCTACAGTTCTTCAAAATGGTTGAAGCTGTTTGATAAGTTGTAGATAAAAGAAGGTTTGAAATAATTTGATGGGAGCCCAAACATACATCTGTCTATAGACAGATAAATGTCAAACCTGACAGTTCTTAAAAGGTGTTTAATATCTAACCACAGAAGAAGCGAGGCAAATAAACGTAATTTCTTTGAAAATGAGAAGTTTTGTAGTATTTTTTTATTATTATTATTATTTAGGACAAAACAGGAACTGGAACTGTGACCTGAGGAGGAGTGTCAAAAAAAACTTCTCAATCATAAAACGATTGACTACAGGAGAACAGAAACCACAGGACAAATGTTACGTTGAGTTTTACATTTATTTTTATTTTATTTTTTTTTACATTGCACAATATCTATATATACTGTATCTACAGTCTAAATCGTTTGTGGCAGCAGATTAAGTCAGACATCCATGTGAAATTGATTTTAATAAAACTGTACAAAACTTTTTAATTTTTTTTTTTTTTGCCAAACAAAATACTGCAACTCCACAGATGTTCATCATCCCGGAAGATGGATGGATGGATGGATGGATGGATGGATGGATGGAAGTATGGCGAGAGCTCTCTGGCACGATGCTTGACTGCGGAATGCGTTTCTACAGTGCAAAGGGGGAAAGCGAGAGGTTCTCTGAAGCAAACAGTGACCTTAACAAATATACGAGAGAGAGAGAAAAATTATATATATATATATATATATATATATATATATATATATATATATATATATATATATATATATATATATGTCATCCCCATCTCCTCCCTCCACACGATTGGCATGGCCGGATGAGGGAGGCGAAACGGAAACTTCAGGATTTTTGTTCAACGTGGTGCTAAATACAAATGCCAGAACAGACGATCTCTAAGAGGGATAATACATGGTCGTTTCAAGTTTGTAAACACGTAATATCATGCATCCTTCAATGTGCAGTAAGAGACCATTTAGGACGTACAAGTTGCAAACTGAAGCACTTTTAAAGTCGAGGCCACAGTTTTTGTGGAGAGGACCCAGCAGCCCAGCGGAGGAGTACAGGAACATGGTTTCTGGATGAGTTATGAAGAGCCATCATAAACGTCACTTCCTCCATCTCAAAATGACATAAAGGTACTTATTTTACTAGATTGTTGAAATAAAAGTATATCTTTATTTATTTATATATATATATATATATATATATATATATATATATAATATATATATATATATATATATTGTTGTTGTTTTAAAATATAAATATTTTATAGTTTCTTTAATAATGAACAAAATCTGAGAATGAAAAAAAACCGATCATAATCAGCTAATTATATAAATAAGCACAAGTTTACGACATTTTGGTCCTTCCAAAAACAAAAAAAAAAGAAGGAAAATGGGACATTAAAAATCATATCAAAATTTTACAGAGTACAAAAAATAGTGCAAAACCCACATATTTTGCTCTTCCACATGGGTTTATCTCAGTAGTATAAAGTGGAGTAGATTAAAATCAGCTGTCTTGACAAGTGAAGGGTTTCTTTGAAAACGTAATCCATCGCAGGGTTGAGACACTTCAGTCTCTTCCAGCACCATTCTGGATTTTTTTTCTCTCCGGTGGATCAATCAGTTTGGAAAGAAACTCTTCCAGCTCGCGCTGCTCACCTTTCTGAACAAAATAAAATAATCAAAGCAGGTCGAGACGGTGAGAAAAGTGTCGTGCTGATACGAAAAAAAAACAAACAAACAAGTCAGTCTGCTCTCCTTCGTGTGCACAGTAGACTTTGACGAGTGTCAAAATACGCTCTCGGTATTCCGGAGGGGAAAAAAAAAAAAAACATAAATAAAGACAACTCTGTGAAATAAAGGTAACTCTTTGGTGTCAGAAAACAACATGGCCGCAAGCGTACAGTGTTGCCGAAACTCGCGCGCTCAGATTCGTGTCAACCCGTCGCGATATTTACAACATTTGGCAGCAATTTGGCCTGATGACGTCTTGCTAATTCCTATGTTAGCGTAGAACAGCAGCAGATCCTTGCAGTTTGTGAAAGGAAACAAAAAGAGATTTTTCACACAGAAACACTCCAGCAAAAAAAATGAATGAAACCTGCAGAGATGTAATGATGTAATGCACTGCATCAATAAAGTGGCCATACTACAACATATTCCTTCGTATAGGCATTTTCACAAACACAAACCTGTACAACGCTTAGCAAAAGTATTCATACCCCTTGGAACTTTACTTCTATACTTCACTGTCACAAACTTCATTGTTCTCAATGAAAGTCTAAAACATTGTCTGTCCAGCCTCACTAAATAAAAAGAGCAACGAAAGTCACCTAATTAGCAAATGGAGTGGAACTGTGTGCAGTTTAAGCTTGGAATAAAATATGGCTGATCTGTGACTGCAAACAAGTATCACAAAAACCAAAAAAAGAGAATGGACAGGTCGGGGATACAACTGTGGAGGCGCTTCATTTTTGAACATCTCACAGGAGGCCAGAGTCAAAAACCCTAAAAACGCCACGGTGGTGGGAGTATCATGCTGCGGGACTTTTTGTATTGAACGAAGGCTACCCTTCGAAGAGTGACGACGAGCCAACGCGTGCAGTCGAAGGTTTGCTGTATGCTTTGTTAGAATGATCTAGTCGACGTTCGTTGAAACTCTGTGGCAAAATGTTAAAAACCACACACCAAAAAAATCATCATAAAGACAGGGCTGAAAACCAAAACAAACCACAATTTACAGACTTCAATTTGTAAACATGAAAACCATCCAAAATACTCCCAAACCTTCACAACTACGCACTTCTTTGAAGAGGAAAAGCTCAGGAGGGATGAATACTTTTGCAAGTCACAGTAGCGTACACACAAGCTAGAGGTTAGCGTTTACGCTTCATGAGGCAAAGGCAAACAAACAAAAACAAAAAGAGAGAGAGAGAGAGAGAGAGACGGTGTTTAAAAGAGCAGTTCATAGAGAGACGAGCTGTGGCACTGTGTGGAGCACGTCACTGTGCTCGGTCATGTCTACCAACACAAAAGACATCACCACTTCCATTGTGCTGTAGGAGAAACACGCTTTTTCTTCCATGTGCATCGAAAAAAAAAAAAAGGATAAAAATAATCTTCAGCTACACCAGGATGAGAAAAAAGGTTCATTTTCATCCCAGAAAACTTCTAAAAAACAAAAAACAAAAACAAAACATTTATCCTTGTTAAACTACCGACAATCTTTGTTTAGCGTGTCACAAGATCTGATACAGCACTCGGGGGATTTCCAGTGCCTCAACTCATTTGTTAGAGAACGATGTAAACTCTTCATTGGGGGTAAACATTTTTAGCACTTTTTTTTTTTTTTTTGCTCACTTAATTTTTAATGCCCAACACACAATCTTCTATGCCAAAATGTTTTTTCTACCATAAATAAAAACCAAAGTGACTCAGAAAACATTCTCGCCCAAAAAGCGACTCGGTCGCAGTGAAAAGGTCGATGGCAAACTACTGAACTACCAGCCCTTGTTCAGTTAAAGAGACAACAGATCCAGCATCTGTTTGTCCAATTTATCTACTCTACTACTCTAAGTGCTTCAAGACCCTTTCCAGATGGAGAAAACAGAGAAAAAGGATGATTCAGAACAGAAAAACGAAACACAAGTCCTTCCCAGTCACTCCTGTGGAACCTCACGTGTTCACTTCGATTCATTTCGAAGGATCAGACTTTTCTCTGCGTTTAAGTTTGCTGTGTTTGGCAGACACAATAAAGGGCTTAGAAAGGAAAAAAAAAAAAGGGGGAGGGCTGGGAAAGTGCAGCCTGGCCACCCAGAGTACATTATATTTGCAGAATTGTCCCTCCTCCCTTCCCGTCTTCGCTCGACAAGCAACAGGTGTGGATATACGTCGATCTTCTATCGCTGTCGGGTGAAACGGAGGAAGAGAAGCCAAGGAGCTCGCTTCTCGTCTCTGTCGACTGGAGTAATGGAGAGTGAAGATTATTGTGCTGAGAGAAAGAGCATGATTCTGTCAAGCAGAGGACCCCCGGCCCGACCGCGCGGGAAAAAAACAGGAAAAGAAAAAAAAAAAAGAGAAGAGAAGAGGAGGAACCCCAGCTCCCCCGGAGATACTGGTGTGCATGATAACAGAGTCCAGCGCTTCGCTCGCTGTCATCAGAGCTGGTACCACTTTTTATCTTTGTACTTCACCATCATCTGGGGAGAGAAGTGACAAGAAGAACAGATTGATTTCAGAGGGAGAACAAGAAGAAAACAAGCCGGGGGGGGACGGGGGACGGAGGTCGTTCCGTACATCGTGGGCGTGTTTCGAGAAGGACTCCGCGCTGGCCATCATGGCTGCCGTCCGCTCCTCCAGTTCTCCCAGTTTCTGCCCTCTCTCGTCCAGCGCCACCCGGGCACGGGCGAGGTCACCCACCACCCCGGACGCCGCGCCCTTCATGCCCTCCATGCTGCCCGGGCCCGGGATGTGCTGGGCCAGGCTACGCGAGGCCTTGCCGGCCGCCGTTTCACCGACTAGCAAAAAGCGACAAAAAAATGACTGACGTTTATTTGATTAATGAGATATAAGAAAAAAAAAAAAAAAAAAAAAAGAATTGGCACATTCTGCAGATTTTTCATTCACCCATAAGCCTTTTTACATGCAATACTAGAAATGCATTAAAAGATGAAAATGAGCAAATAATGAAATTTCTTCAGCAGATCATCTTCTTTTTAAGTCTTTATGCTCCAGTTATCGATTAATCGATTAGTACATTAATTGACGATTATTTCAATTGATTAATCTAAACGATTAATCCATCATTTGATTAATCGCTTCAATCCCAGTTAAAACCATAAAAATAAATAAGAAGAGTGGATCCTAGCTCATACGTCATGGGCGAGTTTTAATTTTTGAAAACAAATAAAACCCTCTAAGATTACAAATAGACATATTCAAAAAGAAAAAACTAAAAAAAAAACTGAATTGCCTTATGTGATGTCACCAGATGCATTAGTTTTATCTTAACAACAAAAAAGCAAAGTGTGTATAAAAATGATGTGTTCTCTAGACAAACTTTAGTAAAGTGACTTTGATTGCGCTTAAGGTAACGTCTTAGCGGCAGCTTTAAGCAGCGAGCCAACTCTCACTGGGCCATTGAGAAATCAAAGGGCAGTGAAAGCATCACTGTTAGGAAAACTGCTGAGACCGGAGTGGAGGTATTATGTAAATGTGATGTGAAAGGTTAGAGCGGCCTTATGTAACGCCGAAGGACGCCGCGCACTCACAGAGGTCTTCCCTGTCCAAAGACTGAGCTCCTCCGCCAAAAAGGCCTTTGAAAAAGCCTCTGTTCGGAGCCTCCGGCGTCTCCACGGGGGTAAATAACTCGCTGAGCATTTCCTGAGGACGACAAAAGCATCAGCATGTCCGTTTGAATATATTCTCCCCCAAGATGTTCAGTCTGGGCAATAAACGTCAGCTTCAAAAACAAACAAAAAAAAAAACAACCCTGTATCTGAAATAATGCAATTTCCTACCAAAATGTCAATACTCCCTTAACTAGTTTAATTAACTTTACAGAAGCGATTTTCACTGAGGTTTTATGTGACAGACAAACACGAAGTGGAGCATATTTGTGAAAAAAGAAAAAAAATATTCTACAAAAAAGGGTATTTATATTTAGCCTTCAGTGCAAAAAAATAAAGTCCAGTGCAATTATTGGCCATCAGAATTCATTCCAGGTTTCCTACGCTCCCCACAGCATGATACTACCATCACTGTGCTTCACAGAGGAGCTGGTGTGGACTCAGGTACAGAGTCACAGATGAAAACATCAATCGTTTGATATTTAAAAATTACACCTTGACAGACCAAAATATAGATATGTGGAAATGTTGGTATTTTGAGAACCAAAATGAAAATAATTCATACAAATAACTCATAAAATAACAAAGCAAAAAAGAAAAAAAAAATCTCAATTTCTTTCAGCATAAAACTTCTGAAACTTTAACAAAAAGTTACTCAGTATGAACTTTATATTTTATAATAAAATTACTCAAGTAAAAGCAAAGTGTAAGCAGAGTTAAAAACACTTCCAAAAGTAAATTTTTTCCAAAAAGTTACTTGAATAAATGTAACTAGTTGCTGTCCAACTCTGCACATAGGCAGACATTTTTATTTTTTACACAGCAGGTGACCTCTGATTGCTCTGGAATTTATTTTAGGCGTTAAAATAAAGGGTACTGAATGCAAAAATGACCCACTTTTATTTAGAAAACTACGCATCATTTTTCACTAATGATGCCACGTTAAACGGCATTAATACGATTTTAAAGGAACAGAACTTTCTGATCTCGCTCTTCATAAAAATTGCCTACACAAATCAATCAGTTGTTTGCCAAAAATTGCAATCCTATGAGCCGATGTCCTTGCTGCCTGACCTGAAGGTTGTCGCACGTCTCCTGGCTGTAGGTGATCCTCTGGATCTCGGTGGAGGAGGTCATGTACAGAGCCTGGCCCAAGTTAGAGAAGCAAAACGTTCGGGCTATCCGCATATCTGTCAGCGGCAAGTAGTTGATGTCCAGCAGAGGCCGCAGACTGGGCAAGCTATAACCAGCAAGCGGGAAGATGTTAGAGGGATGTGGTGCTTTTACACTGTAGAATAAAGTAGTTCTACAAACGACTTTATTAGCTGTGTCCAGACACCGTAAGTCACACTTTTGGCAGGAAATTCAAAGAGAGGTGAAGCGTTTTGATCAGAGGTATCAAAACTGCAAAGTACCAGCGCGTACCTCAGGGTCATAATGTGGCCGTTGGCACAGAAACAGGCGATGCAGTAAGCCCCAGCCATCTGCACCACGTCGGCGCGCAGCACAAACGAGGTCTCTGTGATGTTGTGTTTGTAGATACTGGTTTGGGACGGCATGGCCAAAACCTTGGCCTGCTTCTCCGAACACAGCACGGCAAACTGGGAGTCCTGGCCTTCCTGTGAGGATGGAGGCGTGACCGGCCTGCGCCTCCGGGTCTTCTCTTTCTCTTTCTCTTCGTCTGAGGCGTTGGGGTCGTACCACGCTTCGCAGGAAGGGGGCAGCAGAGTTCCAGCAGCATCCAGCAGGGCCATGGTCAGGATGCCTCCTTTGAGTTGGACCAAGGTGCCTGGAAATGCGAGTTTGGATTATAAAACGACAAAACACAGCACAGAGAGGAATTGAGAGGGTTTCTGCAGGTTTCAAAAGCTCAAATTTAAGATGTTTTATGGCCTTTAAGAGTCACATTTAAGACTTGTCATGCAAAATGTACAAAAGAAAATTACAAATTTTATATACATATAGTTTCTACAAATTATAGATCTTATCCTATTCTCACTTTAGTTGAAGACAATTTGTTATCATAGATGCATCTGTGGCTCTCAATTCTCATTTTGTTCCCTCCAAATAAATTTTCCTCCACACTAACAACTTTGTTCAAATCAAATTCTTCAATAGGTGAGACTGATCTTTCTGTTCGGCCAACAAGTTTAAAATCCGCTACATCTCCGATTTGTGTCGCACCAAATGCTGCTCTGAGATCAGTGCGAGCAGCCGCAACGCAGATCGTTTTCTGGGGAGCTTTAGCCACGCCAGGGGATCAGAACGGTGACATTTCTAGGGTCTGATTGTGGCACTGGGGAGCAGCTTTGTGCTTCTCACAGTACATATGGCTCTCTGCAGTCCTAACCCTCGTAGTGCCAAGCTTTTTTTGCACTCAATTTATGTGTCATCCTATGGGCTGGCAAAAAAAGTGAGCCAATGGCAAAGATGAACGTCTAGCTAGCCAGGAGAATGTAAAATAACATAGTATATGTATAACTATAAAACTATTGAGGAACAATTGTTTAATATTTATAAAACTCTTTATAAAACTCAGGCTAGCTCTCTAGGCTATTTTATTAATATACCGAAGCTATTAATGTACCCAGCTAGCTATCTGTCCTGGTATGGTCAGATGGCTGGACAATGTTTGTCCTCTAGCTAGCTGCTAACATAACCAGCTCGGTGTGTTAGCAGCTAGCTAGATGTAGTCACAGGATGCAACGAAGAAGTCTGCCTCAAATTATTGCCTGATCAAAAAGTGACAAAAATATGACAAACTGCAAGAATATATAAAATTAAACGGTCCTGCCACATCAAAATTTAAGACCTGTAATTGATGTATTATTTTTAAATTTCAGACATTTTGAAGTCTTAATTTTAGACAGATTCATTTAAGACTTTTTCTGTTATTTATTTGTAGAAATGTTTGGGAATGATGAGGTCTTTACACTTCACAAATGCACACCAACTTTACCTTACCCAGATCTAATCGCTTAAAATCCAGTGCTGGAAGTAGCAATTATATTAGTTACTGACTAATCTGTTAATTAATCTGATAATTAATCAATTAGTCATACGGAAAATTTATCACAGTTTGTACATTTTTCATTTAGGCCTTATTTATATAATATTGACATTTATTTAAAGATGCAAAAAACCAAATAAATCAATTCCTTTTTTAACCATTTGATTGCCTATAATAAACACAGTGTGCAAATAAACACTTGCTCATTTGTAGCACAGGACGAATCTGCAGCTAAAACAATACTCTAACTTCAACATGTCAGTCAGCAAAAGGTGCTTAGCAGATTTATTTTCCAATAATTTTGACTGGGTGAAGCTTAAAACTATGACATTTAAAACGTTTTTGGTAGGACATATTTACAGACGTTAAATGAAAAATTTATATATTTTCTGTATCACTTTGGTTCAATTACGGCTCTGAATATATTGTTCCTTCAGCAAATTGCTTTTTGGTTGAGTCTGTGTACTCCAGTTAGCGATTAATCGATTACTAATTTAGTTGACAATGACCTCAAGAATTGATTAATCACTATTAACTCGATTAATCGTCTCAGCCCTAATTGAAACATAGTAAAATATGAGGCCTTTTCCTGATAAAATAAAGCTCAGGAGGTATGAATACTTCTGAATGGCACCCCATGTTGGGTTTCTCACCGCAGGAGGCAAAGCTGAGCGGCTGCTGGAGCTTCTGGTCGCCACCCGACTGCAGGCTGAGGGCCACCATCATCACGGAGCCCTGGGTGGTCCCCACCAGCAGGCAGGGGCTGGCCAGGCTGTCCGACTTCCTGGGGAAACTCTCGCAGAAGTAAAAGGAGGAGATGGCCTCTCGAGATTCTCTGTCTATGCTGGTTACGCTTGAGCTACGCGAGCGGGTGAATGCGTTATCCTTCCCATCTAGACGGCAGGTTTGCAGATGAACAAAAACAAGAAAAACCAAGCAGAGATAAAAATCAGGAAATGATTTAAGTTATACGCCAAGAGAAAGCTGGTTCACATGTTACCAAGCAAAAAGGAAACCAGGTCAGACGTTCTGTAAAAACACACCTCCCGACTCATTTATAAATTACCAGGCAGACAACATGAAGCAAACCCTTTGTTACGGACAGACCAGAGGGCTTTTGGACATTGAGATGCGTTTCTTTTGTCCCAATTTGCTTTTGTTTGTTTAAAATCCGACAATCTCAATGTGAAAAGCTCCAGCCGAAGCACATGTTTGATCATCTTCTTAAAAAAAATAAAGTTACTGAAGGGGATCTCCACAGAGAAACTCAGCAAGGGGGAAAGCTAATACGTCGCCCTTCACCCGAGTTCTTCTCGCGGGAGAAACTGGAAACAGGAAAAGTGAGATTCTTGGCGCCACATGCGCTCAAGCAACACAAACTTCCTCGAAAAGAAACAGGACACGATCACCATGAGAGGATTAGTGTCACGTGTTATCCATTTTCACAATGAAAAGCCCTCGTTTGTGGGGATTAGTACAAGTTATCCCACTCCGGCCGAAGTCCAAGCCGCGACCGGTCCACTCACATCGGTGCGGGTCTGACTTAGTTCTATGCACATTCAACTTCTGGATCATCCTGGCCGCCAGCTTGCCATTTTTCATACTACCAAAGGGCCGCTTACACAACCGAGGGGAGCACCGGCGGGAGCGATCCTCTGCGTCCGGGGCAGACACAGCAGCACTTTTAAATTCACACAAACACTCTGCAATGCTCTCATATATATATTACATCTTTAACATTAATATAAAACAAAAAATAATATTTCCTGTTAAAATAAGGGGAGGAAAAGAAGTTAAAACGGCAAAATTGATCAATTCATTTGTTGGCTTACCCAAATCTAGCTTTTGCTCACCAGACGAGCTAATTTTCCGCGACATCTTGGCTGGAACAAAAAAGAAACAAACATCCCTAATTTTTAAAAGGAGAGACGTTTTGTGCACCTGCTTAGATAAATCACAGCGATCAGGAATTAAAGGCACTTGTCCAACAGTTGCAGCATCAAACATTTAGGAAAACGATTACTTGGTACAAACTGTAGGACAACTGTTGATGCTCGGTTCTCCAAGAGGCGCTCGTGGACCCTTCAACTTTTTCACATTGCACAGCCGCAAAATTTCAAATTTCAAACTTCAAACTCATATAAAACCAACATAAAATGGTGCATAGTTGCAGGAAGAAAAAGGAGCTGGATGCATGGATCTAAAAATCTGAAACGTGCGGCAACAATCGGTCAACTTTTGTCAGATTTACGATGTGCACAACTAAGATCCAAAGATGGATCTCTGCAGCTCCTCCAGAGTCACCATGCAGAGGCGGGTTTTAATGAGAGCAAATGAACCATGCACCGAGAAATGTTCAAAGGCTGCAATTAGGCCTGTCAAACTAACTAATTTTGTTGGAAGATAAATCGTCCAACAAGATAAACGACAATATTATTGCTTTGAGATCATTTTTGAGTAATATAATAGTCATGGCATAATAATGCAAGAACACATTCTAAAAGACCAATAAACTTTAAGTGCTAACTTAAAGTTTATTAAGTTAGACATTTTAAATATCCAAAATAAATAAAAAATTAAGAAAACACTTTATTTCAAGAGGGGTGCATAAGACTGACATGACATTGTAATAAACATAACACCTGTTACGAACATGGAGTCTTTATGAATGTTAGTAAATATTCTGCAAATGTGCTTTTAATGCAAAGCTGATGCTTTTAATTAACTTTTCATGCAAGTTTTAAAGGAATTTTGCATTAACAGTGTCATTGTTTACTGAATAATGCAAAGTTTACACTCTTAAACTTAGTTAAAGTTCATTAAAAGCATGAACTTTTAATGCATCTTTGAATTAAAAGTGTCATTATTTACCAAATGACACTTCATGACAACAGTCATAAAAATTCATAAAGACTCCTTCATGTTCATAACAGACGTTATGTCATGCTTTTGGCCTTAGTTTATTGTGCGATTAATTTATTTATCACTTTTTGTGGCAGGCCTGGATGCAATCTCGTTTTACAATCTTCTTCTTCTACGCATGTGGACTCAGTTTCCTACCAGGTGACATCTGAAGGCGCATGGCTGCAAAAAGATGTTTGGATTTCTTTTGAAAATAACATTTGTGAAACCATTTCTTTCCTTCCCAAATCACAATTATGCACCGCATCAAGTTGGTTTTTCATGAAGCCCAAATAAGTTTTTATACTAAATCTTATTCTAAACAGTGCATACAGCTTATGCCAAATTGTCTTGATTGTAACAAGACTCTGAATACAAACCAAAAATGTGTTTATATTCCAAAAAAAAAAGGGGGGAAATAAAGCAACTGATTTTTTTTTTTTTTCTTCTGCTCCCAGGACTGTTGCCATTCCCAAACACGAATCCCCCAAAAGTTGCCTTAGCAGTCCACAACCGCCCTCAGAACCACCATCAGAATACAGACGAAAGCAGAAAAGCATTGCAGAGGAGCCGGCACTGTCAAACAAAGCAAGACGCAGTTGAGAAATAAGATAATTATAATTCAGTGAACATTGTTATGCACAGAGAGTAGGTGGGAAGGGAAAAAAGAAATGAGCGGGTAGCCAAAAGATCACACTGAATCGAAACCCTGGAAAGGGAAATACGGCGAGCATCGACGATCGAAGAGAACTCAAAATCCAAGTGGTTAGTGACACAAATATTGAGGCAGATTTTCTACAGCTTTCTTTCGGGGATGGCAAGTAAAAAGCATCAGATATTACATCCCCAAGCAATAATCCGTAGAGTGTGAAGAGAATTTGAATAGGAAATCTGAAAGAAAGGCTGAAATCTAAAAGGCATCCTGTCATGCAATCAATAAAAGCAACAGGATTATTTTTTATGGGAAAAAAAAAAGAAAAAAAAAGCCACGTCTCCACTGAAAATCTTGTCTTTCATTGGCACGTTACGCACAGACTGGCAGAGGGTCAAGGCACAGTTTGGTTAGAGCGCCGTCATTCATGGAGAGAGAAACGGTGAGTGAAGGAAGAATGCACGTGAAAGATACAGTACCAAAGTCATTGGCAACCGTCTTGGAAAAGCGTCTGCTTTTTAACTTCACTGGAAATGAGGTTTTGGGGGGAGGGGTTTGGGGTGGGGAAAGAGGACAAATCAGACGTCTTCAGCCATTTATGATTTGCTGGAGTTAAGAGGGCGCATGCAACTGAAAGATACGGTACCCTTCTCTATGAAGTTCTGTTTTCGTTCATCATCTGAATTGCAGGGTGAGGTAGATCCTGGGTGATAGATGGGAGCATTTGGGGAAAAATGCTTCTTAAAAAAAAAAAAAAAAACTTTTTGGGATGGTTTTAGGTAAGTGGCTTACCTGACGTGGGTGATTTGCATCGGTCCTCTGAGTTGTTAGACCCGTCGTTGGAGTCGCAAACTCCTGCAGAAATATTGATTGGGAAAAAAATTCAATAAAATTAGCCCGATTTACTCCTTAGAAATCCCCAAACAATCCTATGTCTGACACAACTGATAGAAGGGGTCAACTATTAGAAAAGCTGCAGGGATGGCAACTATTACAACACACCAAATATGGACCAAATGCTAATAATTTAACCAGGTTGGTATAGTTTGTCTACTAACACTGAAAGCTAGGTTTAAAGATACACGACCTGATTTTGGTTAAATGACCTTCAAGCCTAAGAAAAGTCATCACTGCTGAGAACTCAAATCATGAGTTTGGAGATCTGAGGCGGCCGCTCTGAATCAAAACCAGGGAGTGTATCTTAATGAGGGAGAGGGAAAGCTTCCAAGAGCAAAAACAATCGTGTGGGAAGGGGATAAAAAAATAATAATAACAAAAAAAAAAAAAATCTGACACAATGGGACTTACGGAAGTGAGAGGAGCGCAGTTTTTTCACAGACTGAGAATACAAGCTAGAAAGTCTGGACATGTGAGACGAAGCAGTTGGAATGTCTTTCTCAAAAATCACACAAAGAGACCAACAAAAACAGTGAAAATCATTGAGACAGAACAAAAAAATGAGTGAAAATTAGAAGTGCAAATGAAAAAAAAAATAGCACAGATTCTCTGAGGCCTGCTGCTGAATTAATCTCTGAATAGAATAAAAGGGATGCACTGGTATCAGATTGAACTACGACAATAGTAAGTACCTTTGTACTGTTATAACTGTAACTAGCTGAATATTTTCAGACCCCAAATTTGAGATGCAATAGCTCTACTCGCATATAGCCATGGGTTTATGAAAACACCCATCACTGCCACATTGTTTAAAGAAACAATATCGTACACACAGGATCGGTGTCAGAAAGGGTTTCGTCCACATGAACCCACATAACTACTGAGTGTTGTTTTAAACATGCCAAACCTTTAGAGGGTTTGGTTTTACAAAGTTAAAACCTATGTAAGCCAATCAGATTGCTTCAAAACAGTCACAACATCCAGTTAGGAGTTAAACAAGGTTCTTTTTTTTGGAGAAAGACATATTGGCTGAACTCTTTTTAAATAGTGTGTTAGAACATAAAGTTAATAATTGTGAATCACGTCAAAGCAAATATGTGAATATACTGGTGAATTATTTGTCGTAGGCTGTAAGTTCACTGGACCCTAAATCTCTGATTTCCCCAAGTACACACACAAACACAAATACAGTTTTTTCAAAATCTTCGCTTTGGTCAGAATTTCTCCAAATAATCGTTTTTAGTTATATAAAACAAGAGTTTTGGTGTGGATAAAAGGTCACAAAGAATAAAAATGTCCTTGTTTTCCGAGATATCTGGCTATATGTGGACAAGGTCTAAGAAAAATCAGGTGGTGACTGAACTGGTGTTTTTTTATTGAGGGGGGGGTTTGCAGCACACATGAACACTACAAGGCTGCAATAACAAAAACCCTCTTTGGTGTGGACGCTTTAACAGAGCAAAAACAAATAAAATTTTTTAGATATATTTTAAATTCAGAGAAGGTACAGGAATGTGAGGAACCATTTCAAAGGAAACTGTATCTTGCATGTCATGTTGCGCCATGCGTGAAAGTTTGATTTTCACCAGACAACATGAAGGCCGAATGGAGTGCAGTCGCTCTGTTTGACAACAGACTGGATTTGCAAATGTTAAGACTCTTGAAAATCTTAGAAATCTACATTCTTAAGGGATCATGCGCTCAAACTTATTTTTTAGTAACGCTAATTATTAGGATTACTAAAAAAATGCTAATAAAAATGCTAGCTGGATAATCGCTAATATTAGCTTGAACACAAATTCCTGACTCATCAGCAGAACTTGATGAATGGTGTGTTGGAGCAGAAACGCATATAAAACCTGATAAATCTGTATCTGCTCCTCTATAGTGCAGCGTTTAGAATTAGGTTTGGCTTTTATTACGAGAAAAAAAAAAGATACACAATCTTGAATGTAGACAGACGCAAAATTTTTAACAGGGACGTGAGTAAAGCTTATGTAATATTTTTATCACATAAAAGAATCAAAAGGTAATTTTGGTTATGATGCGACATGCACCCGCTCTGCTGTTTTTGCACTGTCCTACTCAACAGATGGAGAACCTGTAAGTGATGCCCCCTGTTGAGGGAGAGAAGCTACTACAGGGAGCCATGCTCATGGTGTGAAGTCAGGGCAGCTGCCAACTGTCAGCTCCGCTCGTCCAGCTCCACCTCTCGCCACCTGATCAAGTTCGGCTTTACAAAGAGACACCAGGGCCGCTGCTCTGGAAGCGGTTCTGAGGCGGTACTTAGTGAGGCGCACAGAACGGGAGAGAAACAAGACAGAGGTGTTAACCATTGGGAGCGCTCACTCACCTCCAGAAGGCTGGCGTGGTTTCCGCGGGGAACGAGGCTGCCTCTGGCAGGGGTCCGACAGGCTGTAGAGCTCCGAGGTGCCCAGGTTGAGCAGCAGGGTCTTCTGGACGTAGTCCACCACCGCCAGACCGTTGCTGTTCCCGAACACCACACTGAGAGGCAGAGGACCGGGGGGTCAGGCGAGGCTCCAACCTTCTCCCATCATTTTGTCATCTCATCAACTTCAGTGGATTTTAAGGCATAGGTTTATTTATAACACATCTCAGCAACAAGGCAATTCTGTGTTTCACATCTGAAAATCGTCACCAATTATAAAACAAGCAATAAACATTTTGTCAAACCCCATAATCAAAATCATTGGGCAAATACGCATCAAACCTGTGGTTTAATGCTCCACTTACTTACAAATGCAACTCTGAACTACGACGTTTCCTTAGAAGAATTGATGCAATCCCACATTTCATAAGACAGAAACTTCTCACTCCACTTTGAATAATGAACTTACTGTACTGAATGTTTGTGATTGAACTGACACCATGTTTTTTGTAAAGGTGTCTCAAAATGACCTGTGTTGTGCAGCGCTATGTAAATGAACAAAACCAAATTGAAGTGTGCATGGCAGTTTAATTTCAACAAAGAAGAAAACCACTTCAGGAGGTAAGTGAAGATAGCACCCAATGACTTTTTTTTTCAAGCAGCCATGTTAAAGGGACAGTCAGGAAAGAGCATTTACGGTACACGTTTGCGTATTATTGGTACATGTTTCATTAAACGTTAAAAAATATACATATATATCTTTCTCTGAATACGTATTATGTTAGAGCATGGATACCTGCGGCTTACAGATAAGTGTGACCTACATATGAGTGCACTTATTTTAAGTTAGTGGGTGTGGTTTATTTTACACCGGTTCCTTGAAGCTCAGAGAACAGACTTTAAAATACTGTAGTTAGTTTATAAATGACTGAACGGCTCAGTGCTGCAACACATTAAAGACCTGCTGCTGTTGTATCAACCTTCCAGACCTCTCAGGTCTTCTGGTTGCACTCTGCTCTGTCGTTTAATTCAGAACAAATTCAAGACTTGAGCAGGACGTACACAGGATCTGTATGCAGAGACGTGACGTGATGCGTGAACACTTACAGGCCGAAGGAGGAGTTGACTGCCAGGCTGGTGATCTGCTGAGGCGGCTCCCCGCTCACCCACACCAGCTGGACCACCAGCTCCACCTGGTAGCCCGGAGACTGCTTCAGCGGGGAGCTCCGCACCCTGCATCAAACACACAGCGGGATGAGACAGCAGGCTGCACTTTACACCACCATGAATTATCCTTCCTCTTTTTCTCCCCCGCAGGGTTAGTCCACACTCACGACTAAATCTCCTCATTCCGCCTTTTACTGTCGAGACATCTTTACTATTTCTTTATAGACGGGATCATTTCACCACTGACCTCCAGAGGGAGTCATCTGATGACTGCATCGCCTTTTATGAGTTTGTTGACGCCGTTTTTTTATTATTTTTTTTAAGCAGCAAAGACATCACCCATGTAGTAAAAATAAGGATTTTTGCTGAAAAAAACCCATAACAAAACTGTGCGTACTGAAGGCATGGTATATTGTCTCTGGCTCCTTCGGAGGAGTTGACGCCTGCAGTGAGCTGGTTCGGGGGCTCGGCCTCCTGAGGGCTGGAGGAAGCTGCAGAGGTTGGCAGGGTGGGGGTCTGCTCTCCGCCCGGATCGGGGGAGTCGACCTCGCTGAACTCGCACTGCATCCGAACCTCCAGCAGCTGAACGCGAGACAGAAGAGGAGAGCTTGTGTCAAAAACATCCTTTCTTACTTGCAGGATTACGAAGCATGATTTTCATAAACTGCAAGAAAATTCAAACAAACACACAAATGAAAAGTAACTTCATGCATGAAGGATGCAAGTCATCGCTCGACTAATGGCCATTTCCTTGAAAACCCAAATTTTCTCCTGTATGAATAAGGTTAACTGTCTTTCTTCAACACTAAATTTTTCATGCTGAATTTGAAAGCAAAAATCTTTAGCTTTTAACACTATTTTGAGTCGGCTTGGTTAAATGGTGACTGAATAAACAGAAAATGTCTTTATTAAACTTAGACATATTTATAATACATAATAAAACAGCAACCGCCAAGCCTGCTAAGTAGAAAAATAAAACATGGAAAGGTTAAAATCTGAGAAACACTTAATCCCCCGCTAACAGAGAGATGGTCATACAGACGTACTGTCTGTCGTTTCTCCTGAAGGAATGTTAAAACTTCGCTCCGTGTAGTTCATGACAGAACCTCAAAAATCAACCGTTCTTATTGGCATCATGCTTTTTCCATCATGTTGCAATTTTTCTCTGCTACGCTCTCCACCTTCCCATCACTTCCTCGCCTTCATAGAAGATAAACAACTGTTCAAATTTCAAAACAGAACCACATATAGTCCATTTTGTATCCCCACACCGGTCTCTATTTGGACTGTTTCTTTTTCTGGGATGGCCCCGCTATCTTTGTTTTTGTATCAACTGGCTCTGCTTAAGGATGACCAGCTGCTCCCTCCGCTGGATGGCGGCCAAACTAGCGGACATCATCAACTAATTGATGGGAACTCATTTTAATCTAATAAACAATTAAATAAACAGTCATAAGTTGATTATTTGCACCCCAAGTATCCATAAAATCTGAGCATCCTCAGTACAGGAGCCACTGCAAGCCAGAAATGGAAAGCAGTGATAAAGGATTGGTTCTCATGCCTCTACCTGAACAACTTCAGTGGTGACTTCCTGTTTGCTGAACCTGTAGATGATGACGTGAGCAGAAACTCCAGCCACGCACAGCATCCTGCTCTCCGGGCACCAGAACAAGGTCTGGATGGCAAACGGGTCTTCGTCCACGATGTCGGTGCTCGGCTTCTCCTCCTTACCCCGGGCCCTCTCGAACACCTTGGCAGTCTTCAGCTTGTACAGCACTTGAAGCATTACTTTGAAAACAGAGAACGAGAGAGGAACACAGCTAACGACCAGCAGTTCCAGAAAATGAAACGTAAAGTCAATGATGTACTTGAGAAGGACCAGATAAAAAAAATGAGTTTTTGTTGTTTACAACTAGAACAAGGCCTCAATCTGACCATTTCTGGTGACTTTTTTGTTACTCTATACAAAAAAATGGGCTTTTTTATGAAATCTAACATGCTTGTTCCTCTCAGATTCTGGAATATTTAAGTCTGACGTTGGGAGCCTACTTTCCCACAAAATCTCCGGTTTCAAACCCCGATTCAAATGGATTCTCAAAGATCCTGTTTCCTCTTTTGTTATGTTGCAGTTAAATTTTGACGGTGTGTTATTTACAAAAGAAAGAGTCTGTGTCTGTGGGGGTGACAAACCTCAGAGGCATTATTTTTCACCGCAATGGTTCAGTGAGTGAAGCAACAACCCTTAGGTTGGACTACCCCCCCCCCACTTGTCTCTCCACTGCAGTCTACTTTCTCCATTTCAGCTTTTGGAAAGTCAAAACACGGTTTGTGTGCCAGACTTAAATCTGGGTCTTTATAACCCAGTTGGAACGGTGGGAAAGCTTTTACCGGTGATTTCTTAAAAGAGTGTGTGACTATTTTCACATCCTGCGTTTTTGGTTAAAAATAAAAACTAAAATAAAGCAAAAACAGCATTACTTTGACAATAGACAAACAATACCTTTTATTTAACTAGCCATTTGTTCCAGCTATATTTGTGAATTGAAATCTAGTAACAGGTGTTCAGTTTTTTTGTTTGTATTTTTTTTGGACTATGCATGTATGACCAATCAAAAAAGAAACACTTACACGCAGAAGCATCCCAAAATTTGATGGACCCATCGGCATGCCTGTTTTTGAAGAGAACCAGAAAAAATCATAACGGTACATCAGTTGCAACTCCAGAAATGAAAGGCAAACACTAACAGATTGTTTAATTTGGTCAATAATTACAGACCCTGTGATGATAATCTCTGGGTAAGTCTGTGTGCCTTGGCCCCAGTTTCCACCACTAATGGGCCATTCCTGTAAAAAGGAGAAAACTGATTAAATTATGATCGTTACCCGTCTGACTCAGGCCAAATTATTTACTGTATCTGCCACAAGATTTCTCGCTCTTGCTGCCTTCCCGTCAGACACCGTGCCTCCCAAACCAAACGCTAGAACGGGAGAGACGATTTCAGGTCCGTTTAACAAAGAGGAGTAAATCACCTTCTTGCTGTAGCCTTGTCGCTTTTGCCGGCTGCCGACAGAGTAAAGTGCAGGAATGAGTTCAGAGGGGCAGTCGGCAAAATACTCGCAACACGTCACCGGTGACTCGTGGATGGAGAGAGGGTAGGGGCTCTCAAATATCGGATACCTGTCACGATAAACAAAAACTGTTGACGTGTGAAAATAACTTCAGGAAAATATTACATGTTTCAAGGTAGTTTAGGAATTTGCATGGCGTCTCTTAAAACCTTGACAACTAGTGTCACTGTGTGAGCAGTTGCTGTAAAACAGCAGCTTAGGAATATTTTAAAACAAAAGCAAAATGACGGAGCACCTTCTAAACTGGTTTTAGCGTCTTAGCAATTAGCGGGTTAGCATTACTAAGACAGCATTTTTTTGTGTTAGAGATGGAATTATTCAATTGCTTAATTGCATAGAAGATGCACAAAGAGCTGCCAACATGACTAAATCTGTAATTTTCAATGACAGGCAGAGGTTAAAAGTTAAAAATATCAGAACAAATTTGCTGTTAGCAACTCAAAGCCTTGCTCTCTCTCACTCTTTTGCAGCCTTAACGTGTTGCGGTAAAGACATTTAACTTTGAATACGTACTTCTTCTGACGTACGTGATCACTGATTTTAAAAAGAGCTTCGTGAATTTCTAGTGTTCTTCAACCAGTGACAGCTTCCACACAGAAGGTTATTGTTGCCATGGCAGCGAAACCTTAACAAAAATCCAGCCTTGTTGGAAAACGACTAGATTTTTGATTTTCCAACTGATCACTGGTCAAGGATTAGTGAGCTAGAAATCATCCAATTCTCATTAGAGGCTTGTTTCCACAGCAGAAACCTTTTCGTCATTTTTACACTTATGCATTATTACGTGATTGGGTTTCCGTTGATTTTACGGGGAGGGTAGAAATTTATCGCAGAACAATGTCTCTGAAGTGATGTAGTTATTTTCCTTCTGGCAAAAACCTTTGGACATAGTCTTGTTGAGGCAAAAACCATTTGTTGAACTTATTCAGCAGTACACATAAGTCATTAGTTAAAGTCAAAAGTATCATGATACTCGAAACATGTCTTTTGTGTTCTTATCAAAACCCTGCAGAGAGAAATTATATATATTCCTAGAATACAACATCTTTTTTTTTTATTTTACATTTAAAGACGGTAAATTATTACCCAATTTGTCCAAGGTCTATTACAACTAAATCCTTCTCGAGGAGGACCACCACAGCGTAAGGCTCCTGAAAGTCTGGCAAGAATGAGAGCAAAATATGAACATAAAGGCTTGAAGTTCTGTGACTCTTAATGGAAATGAAGCAAGTCTGCTGCTTTCATGACTCACCGTTTGGATATGGAGTTTCGCAGAGCGTTAGGAAATCTACAATGGGATAGTCCATCTCCAGGACGGTAGTGCTCTTCCCGTGCATCACGGTCAAACACGCTCTCCTCCCCACTGTGTCGTACGACAGTCCTCCGGACAGAACCATGAACGGGTCCCTGGTAACGGCAAAAACGCAAAGAACTTTACGGCTCGTTTGGTTACATGGGACTGTTGTAAATATTAAAAGGACCAGGTCGTGTAGGTGGTAAATGGGTGAGGAGGGACATAATTTACTGTTGCACCTTCTCCTGAGAGCGTCTGGCCCCCTTTTTCAGTAAAATCCTACTTTTTAATCATAACAACTAATTAATCCCTGCCCTCAAATACCTGAAAAAAAGTGCGATAACTAGATCACGTTCTGTGAGGATGTTCAAGTTTTCTTTTTTTTTTTTTGTTACTTTTTGACCTTGACATAGCAAAGCCTCCATTTCCTCTTTATAGGGTTTTTGCATCCATGACCAAAGTAAGCTTAATACATGTAAAGACCTTTTTAAGACCATTATGAATGAAATTTAAGACCTGCAACATGATGGAAAACAAAAGAAAATCACAAGTAAATAAATTGTATGGATTGGAAACAGTGGCTAAGATGAACATCATCCAGCCAACTGGAGATAAGTTCGCACATACCCATGATGGATGTAAAGAAAAAAAAAAAAGAAAAGCTAATTGTCTAGCTAGCAAGCAAGGGTATATTACCAGCTAGTTACCGGTAGCCACAACAACACTGAGTCACAAAACATTGTGCACAACTCAAAGTTTATCAGTTCCCTTGAGAAAAAAGAAAACTACATTGAATATACAGGATTAAAACATTAAATAATTACATTTAAGACCTGTGATTAATGCATTTAAGACCAACTTTTTTAAAAGAAATTTAAGACATTTAAATGCCTTAATTTCAGATACATTATTTTTAAGACAGTTTAAGGCCTTAATTTCAGATACGTGATTTAAAGGCATTTAAAGACCTCAATTTCAGATGGATGAATTTCAGACTTTTTAAGAATTCTTTCACTTTCTATTTTACTAAACCACTTCTCCAATGAAAGTGATCACAACACGACTACCATAAAGCATGTGACAGCTAATCATACGGAAACATCATTCATTACATAATCAAAACACAACCTCTGAGAGCACAAACGCTGATGATGGGGACCTTTCCAGCTCCAAACTGATGTGTTTGGTTTATGCAGAACAACAGGAAAGGCGCCTCTGAACACAGGATATGGATCCAGGCGCGAGCAGACACAGGAAGGGTGGGAGCTTTCTGCCATCGCACTTACCCAGCTCTTGTAGTTTTGTACTCCACTTTTAGGATGGGCTTGCACGGCTCTGGCTTTTTTCCATCCTTAGGCTGCTTTCCTGTTAGAAGCCAGGAGGAGCAGTTTCAGAACTTTATAGAATCGACGCCTCGCTGCATGTCGTGTGTGTGTGTGCGCATGCACGTGTGTGCGACAGCTCCTACCATGTGGCGTAATGATCTGTGCAGGCTTGGCCGGGGCGCGTATATTCCACGTGGTCAGAGTGCCATCGGAGTGGCTGCAGACAAACTGTTTCCCCTCGTGGTGCCAAGCAACCGAGTGGATCGCCTGAGAGACACAGAGACACATCGGTAGGATGTGTAACATTGTCCTCCACCAAATGGAAAGTCAGAATTAGGTTCTCTATAGGCGTTTGTTGCATTTTTATAAGAGGTGGTGAACATCTTCTTGCATACAGTTCATTGCAAAAGTAACCAGACTGCCAGATTTCTAACATCTGATAACACTACATCCAGAAAAAAAGTTGCTTTAGAGGAACACAACAATGCGTAATTTTTTCAAACAAATAAAATCAGAAAACTGATGTTCAAAACTGTTTATCTCAGTGTTAAAAACTAGAAAATAATGTCTTCATGATGATTTTCATTAATGTTCTCAAACATCTGGATTTAGACTGAAATTAAATGACTTAAAGAGGTAAACTCTTAGCTAATCAGGAAATTGGTTGAACTATATTTTTACTTAGGGGCATCAGAGTAAAGGGGGCTTAATACAAAGTCATGACACACTGGAAAAAACATGAATGCTACCAGAAACCTGAAAGTCTAGTATGTTTTCCCTTTTACGCCACAATTACAGACTTCTTTGTGCTGGTTTATTACAGAAAATACATTAAAATACGTCGAGGTTTGTCGAAGTTATGAAACAAAATATTGAAAAACTTCAAGGTGTGTTGATGTAAAAGCCTGTTGGCCATTACAAAGGGAGGTAATTAGTTCCTATGCCGTTTGCTCAATAATTTCCAATCTTGTTTTATTTTTCCTTTAGGCATTTCACTGAAAAGCACCTCTTTCAGGTTTTGTGACTCAAACTATTCGGGAGCTGTTGTTCGGATGAAAACAAATCGAGTCCAAACACGCTTCGGGAGGCAGAGCCCCGGACCGAACCGGTTCTCTCACAAGATCTGAGCGAAAGTGAAAAGAAAAGGTTTACCTCGTCATAATTGTAGCGGTAGTCAGCTTTCTTGGACTTCAAATCCCACAACACCACGACGCCACACTCAAATCCAATCAGAAGCTGGAATAAGAAGAGAAAAAGCAAAATTAAACTGGATTACATCCCTGACGTTCCATTAGAGTTGAGGACATACTGCATGACATGAAAAAGTCATAAAGTATGGTATTACTTGGCTTGGAAAAAAGAACAGTTTTCGGAAAAATGTCCAAAAAAACCCCAAAACATTTAAAGTGTTTTGATAAAAATGTTACGATTTACAACTGATTGTTAGGAGCGCTACAGCATTTATAGCAGGCTAAAAATATCAATGTCAAATTATTTACAAAACATAGGTAAGACCTAAGTGCTGTACAACAAGTGAAACAAGTCAAAAACATGTATCCCAAAAAACAAAACAACAACAACAAAAAATCAATAAGATGCCTTCTTATATCCAGAAAGGTGGTTTTATGCAATTCAATTACTAAGAAATGAATACAAATTATGAAATACTACACATAATTATAAACATACAGAATACACACAAAGACATTAAGATAAAATAGATTTGGACACACTTTTAATTTGATGGGTGTTTTAGCTTATAAGTTACCTTGCCCTCATCCATGGGGTTATCACTAATGTGCACAACAGGCCCTGGGTGTGTCTTGGTGGATCTGCAACAGAACAGCAGCACGCATTTTAAAGCAATCCAAGAACATTTTGAAGCGTGGTCAGATATGATGCGAATCTTACATTTTAGACATTGACAGAGAAACTGTGGCAGCTTTCATAAGCCTAGTTCACATAATGAGGCAATTAGGTGAAGGAAAAAATTAAAAATAACGAGCAATACTGACTGGCTCACACAAAGGTGAAACAAAATATCCTGGTAAGAAAAAGAGAAAAAAAAGCACCAGTGGACTACAGAAAGAGACATGACACATGAGAGGGAAACAGAGCGAGTAAGGGGGTCTGTGGGAGATTATGCTGCGTGGAGACAAGATCACCGAGGCAACGGAGTGAGGGGCACGGAGGAAAGCAAAGATTTGGCCTAAAGAACGTGTTGCTGTCTCTGAGTGTGGTCTGGCTCCGGTGGCTAATGATCTCATTGCTGCTGATGAGTCAACACAGACAGAGATGTCGCAGTGAGTGAAAACAAGAGAAAGACCAGAAGATGAACTCCGGCCGCCGCCACCGCCTAATGAGGATTCGGCTTAAACAGGCAGCTGACACGATGAAAGCACGCAGACGGCACACACCACCTGGATAAAAGTGGCTGTTCGCCGTCGTAAATGAGTCCGAACCGCATTCGAAACACGACTGACTCTCAGCTTCTGACTAAAAAAACAGGGCGACTTTTCAGACTTTGTATGAGAATCCATTATTTATCAGAGGCTTTGGTGTTTATGGATAATAAGGTTCTTTAATGAAATGCTTGAAGGGCTGCAGCCTGTTTGTGGCTTGTTGTGCCTTCAGTTCTCTGTAAGTGAAAAGCTGTGGTTTCATTAAGATAGCTGCTGATTGAAGGCTCCGGCGATGATACGCCCACCTCTGGTTGTCAGGATTTGGACGGCTGCACAGAAAAGTTCTATCTTTGCACAAGTAGAAATTCTGCTGTCACTTATTACAGCTGCACGATATTGAAAAAACAAAAAACAAAACAGATATTGCATTTTTTTAAAATATTTGTACTGGGATAAACATTATATGTGCTGGGTGTTTTGCCAGTTTAGGAAATTGTTTTGGAAAGTTGAAATAAATGTTCTGAATAAGAAAATGGTGTTCATGTGCAAAAACAAGGCCTAAAATTATATCGTGCTTGATTTAATTGATAAACTGCAGAGACTAGATTGCATTTATCTGATGCAAAAATGCAATAAATATCAGTCTTTTAATGAATCAAGGCAAATAATGCAAATTATGCACAAAAAAAAATCTTAAACTGTACATACAGGAAAGTTTAAAAAATTATTTTTTTAAATTAAAGTATGTATTTCCCTGCTACATAGTGCCATTTTTATAAGTGTTGCTATAAAAATGCTAAATTTCTCAAATATGACTTAAAAAAAAATTGACTGATGCTCTGTGAGGAAACTGCAGGTCCAGGGAGGAGCTTCGTTGTCAAAGGCGGAGCTAACGGGATGCTGATACCTTGGACACATCTTAGCATGTAAAAGCACAACCTTAAAAAACAATGAACATAATTACTCACATATCTTAGAGAATATTTCAATTGACCCTGTTTCCATAAACTCACAGCTCCACTCTTTAAATACAAGTTAAAAGCAAAGGTTCAAAGAGGCAAAATTGCAAATCTGTCTCATAACTGTCAACTTTCCCAAACATGAAGAGACATTAGAACTTTGTAATTATTTTACTAGCAGGGCTCCTTCACTTAATAAGTAGCAGCATAAGAAAAGAGAGGCGAGCCACAGAGCTAGAAAGCCCAGAAAGAGACATTTCTGTCAGAGATCTGACAAGCCTTTTACAAAGAAATGACTGTGAATTATCTTTCACATTTCACACTACATCTTCTCTTTTCCATTTTCACAAGCGGCGAGGCAAAAATCATTTCCCATCTTCAGTGGCTGTTTCCTTCACGGATGGCACACTTTGCTCTGACACTTTCAACTCCGAGATCTAAAGCAGCAATTTATCGGATTTCACCTGCAGCCTCGCACTCAAACACACACCTCGGTGTCTGCTACTCATTTCGGCTGCCAGTCACCGTCTAAAAATCAATTTTTCTTTTTAAGCTCGCTTGTGAGAAAACTGCACAAGCGAGCGAGGGGGATTAAATTACTTGAAAAGAACTTCTACAGGCCCAAGTTTTCATTTCTCAGGAGCTGTTCGGCAAGCAGAGTTTCCGATCGTGAATTTACCAAGGCCGAGATCAAATTTGACCAAAACGCTGCAGGGTTTCCTCTCCGTGTAATTGATGGTGGCAAAACAAGTCACCACACGAAACGTTAAAATTTACTTTAGTTTGAAACGCCAACAAAGTCGGCTCCTGCATGTCTGCCTGCGATACTGGTTACTGTGCGCTGCTTTTGGGAGTGAAGCAAAACTAGAGATGTCTCATCCGAAGTAGAGGGAGAGAAAAGGCGGAAGAAAGATAGCTAAGGAAGGTTAAGTTGAATGCATTTTTCAGCTCAAGGTTGTGAAACTGATCCTAATCTTTACAGTGACGTAGTTATTTCATATAGTTTTACCTTCGTCAGTAAATGTTTCAGATACAGTTTGAAAGCTTCCCAATTTTGGTATTTAATCAGCAGCGTCGTGTCACGAAAATCCTACAGGAAACCCTGTGTTGTCAAAAGTCACTTTATAAAAACATAGGTAAAGGGTAGGATGTAAACTTGTGATCATCACAATGAGTGTTTGGGTCACAGAATTGGGTCACTGGGGTTATCAAGAGGGCACTTCCTGTCATGTTCTGTCAAATCAGGCAGCAAACCCCTCCAGGAGTCTCCACAAGTCCTGGCAGAGCATAATCACCACCCTTATGCCGCAGCCGCACTTGATCAGCGCTACAGCATTATCAGCTCTGCAGGACACAATATCAGCGACTGCACAGCCAGTCACATTCCTCTGCATCTTGGAGTTTCCTGGTTGAGTGTCGGCTGCACCGGTGCGACAGCAAGATATGCAAATAGGACAAAAGCGTGAGGAAGAGAGCAGAGCGTCGTGAAGTACAGACTCACAATTCGATGGCTTTGTTCCACATGATGACATAGCCTGAGAGGGTGAAGGACTCCACGTTGACGATGTGGATGTTTCCTCGCTCTGAGCCGATGTACAGCCATTTGCTCTGGAAGGGCAGGTGGCAGTATGTGATTCTGCAAGAGATCAGGATGCATCAGCAGCAGGCTTTTCATTATCCCGTGAGTCAGAGCCATCTAAAGGCCCCCGCTTGTCCCTAATCACGCTGGTCCAACTGGAAGGAGCATTGAATGACTAGAATTTAATTACAAAGGCCTTGCACTGTGTCACACTAATGAACCTGTACTATTTATAACTCAGCGGGGAGGAGTAGCAGAATAAATACTGCTGTCTTTTCTCGACCGGGGCGTACATCACTTTTACAGTATAGGATGTACTGATTGTGCAGATGCTGTGTTTTTAAGCACACGTCCCCTCTTCGTCTTCGTTTACGTCTCTCACGGGGCTTTCAAAGACCATGGGAATTATAAAAGATGCAGCAAAACGACAAGAAATGAAGTTTTAGGTGGATTGTTGCCAACCTGGGAAGCTGTGGTAGAAATACAGCAAGATGCTACTTTTTTAGTATTAGAAACAACTTCCATATAACATTTGGAAAAAAGCTTCAGGTTCACAATGAAAAGCCTAAAAATAAGCTAAACATATAAATACAAATCACTAGAGATAACATACGTCAGTCCCTCCAGGATGTTACGATGTGTTTTTGTGATTGTTGCAGCCTAACATTGCTTTTTTTTTTTTTTTTTTTCAAAAAGTTGCGGCCAAAGTTGCAATGTTTCAAGCTATCTTTTTGACATAAGATGATCTTACAAAAAAGTTTAAATTGATGCACATAACTTTCCCCCCAAAAAAGGACAGAATTTTAACAGTTACCACCGTATTTTCCTGACTACAAGTTGCTCTGGCACACAAACCAGCAGCCAAAGCCAAATTATGAAAAAAAAAAAAAAAAACTGTGAATTATAGTCCAGAAAATATAGTAGTTGAAGTGAAAATAACATTTTCAAGTACCTTACTGAAGTAGAATCCTTAATAAAAATAAAATTATGTCCTGAGGAGTCAAAAAAAAAATCTATAATGGTCATTTAAGTGAAAATTAACTGTACACACAGTGGAACCAAATCCTGCAAAACATCTCAAAATATTCTTTGCAAAAACATGAACAAAAAAAATGTTTTAAAAATGGCAAATGTTACAGTTTACATCCTTCATCTTGCAGGTTCGTCTTTCAAGCGACGTGGTGAAACAGGAAGTTAAATTAGAAGAGGGCTAAGCCGATTGGTCAAAATTCTGCAGCCTTGCCGTTATTGGCCAGAAAAGAAGTAAACACAGAAAGCATGGTGATTGGTCAGATCTTGCGAAAAAGGTGCGATGACTGGCTAAAATTGCAAATTTTTTCAGATGATTGCATTAATAGTTGTGATCGCAATGTCACAACTTTCTGAAGGGACTGACGTGTGACTCAACATGCGGCATAAAATATCAAACTCACTGCATGCTGAAGTTTTCCAAACAAGGAACTTGAAATAAGTCATAAAACTACTGCCAACGCATCACAAAGCTTCATGAACGAAGAAGGCTGTGATTGCAGCATCTAAGTTTTGTTTACATATCACAGAGCGGAGCGGAGGGGAACACGTTTCTGTACCTCTCCCGGTTAAACTTGAGTGAATGCAGGATCGCTGGGATTTTTTGCCTCAGGTTCCACAGATGGATGCTGTCATCAGCTAAGGCACTCACCAGCGCCCCCTGTGGAGACATTGACAAACACGGGGAAGTTTAGCATTCAGATGGCTTGACTTCCCTCACTGTTTTATGTTTACAAAATATAACAGCAGAGGTTGTATCGGTAGCCTCGCTGCTTAATCGGGGTTTAAAAGCACTATTAACAGGGGCTACTATAAAAAGAAAATGAAAAAGAGATAAAAAGACAAGAGATGGATTGACTGAGAGAAGAAGTTTAAAAAGAGCATTGAGTACAATGCGGAGGCGACGCACCTCATTGATGAGGAACTGGAGCTGGATGACAGCAGCCCCGCTCTCATGCTGACAGTAGCACTCCACGCCCGCACGGCCGAACCTAAAAGTTGGCTCAGTCAAAGAAAAATGAGGAAGAGTTGCCAACAGAGGTGATGCAGGGATGGGAGTGGAATGGATCCTGAATGCACAAAAAGGCTCCGTTTAAAATGTGACTTTTCCTGAAAAGAGCCTGTGAAGAACAATAAAGCAGGGAAACCACAAATGTACCAATAAAACCAGAGAGAGAGAGAGAGAGAGAGAGGACTGCTAGCTTTAACTTCAGAGAGACTTGCTTAACACGTCTGTTTTAATGGGCCGTTTCTGTTTCAAACTGTGTTTGGTAAACCTGGTTTGTGAAAGCTTTCACAACACTTCGGGGAAACGGTGTTAGATCTAATCATACAGAGAAGTTCTGGACATTATGGTTGTGAAAGCAAAAGTATTTTGTTGGTGTGATCTGCAAGAAATTCATTTTTGATCAGGATTCGATCCAAGGAATCCAATAAATAATTTATGAATGAAAATAGATTTTAAAAAATTCATTTGTGAAAGCAAATATACACAGATGTATGTCTTGTTATTTACGTTTAAATTTGAATTCATTACATAGAATATGTACTAATAAGTAAATGTTTATGTTTCATTGTTTCTCTGCTACATTACTGTTTTGGGACGATATTTTATTGAACAAAGTGATTTAGAATTGGTAACAAAATGCTTAAAGTATCTTTATACATTTTCTAAGTTAATAATATAAAAAATACTCATTCAAATGTGCATGTGATATATGTTTTACTTTTTCTCTCTGCGCTACTAATCAAAGTGGATGAAGTTAGCGATACAACAACCAAGGCCGCCATTGGTTAATCTACCAGATGGCAAACATCCTGGTCCATGAAAATGTGAACGGTTTAGTTATTTCATGGTGGACTCTAACACAGAATATTTGAATTAAATAACAAAAAAAACACTTAAATGATGATCAACTACATCCTACGATCCAAGAATATAGACAATAGATGGACATTAGAAGGTGTTTGTATGCATTTGTTTCCACCAGAAAACAAATATAATATGAAGAACATACAAAACATGTCTAAAATTTTGACGAGTGCAAACAAAGAATGTTAATGTTAAAAATGCTGTGTGTTTGCGTTTCTGGATTTGACTTAAGAGCTGGATGTTAAATATGTCGCAGAGTGAAGCACAAAGAGCTTTCTAGGAATTTTAAGTCTTGATTACTTATTTAGTTAATGACGTTTTTTTACAGCTTTGCTGGAACAACATGTATTTATATAAACACTTTATCAGTTTTCTCCTGGGTCGTGGCACCTTTCGCCCTTTGTGGAGTTTAAGCAGCGACGGCTAAAACCGTGCGAGCCGATCTAACTGAGCTGCAATCAAACAAGCCCTCGGCTCCTTAAACAAACTAAGGTGGGGTGGCAGGAGACGGTTACAGAACACACTACTCAGCGTCAGGTATCCCTTCTGCACAAGCAGAGAGGCAAACACAGACTTTTAGACTTTTAAGCTGGCGCCAGTTCAGAGCTGCTGTCAGCAGATCTCGTCCTGACCCTTGACCTCTCCGTTTGGTTTTAGCTCCCAGTACGTTGTCAGGATTATTAATGGGAATCATGCCATACTCAGTCCGGAGCGGAGGACGAGTTTTATATCCTCTGGGCAAATTTAAATAAGAGCAGAGGAGTAGTTTAAATAATGAGGATGTTTGTGGTAACGCAAAGGGTTGCTTCAGAGGCCACAGGGCTTACATTTCACGTTAGCCCCAGCCGTCCTTTTGCGCGCTGAAAGCACGTGTTGTACTAGTTTAACCTGTTTCTGTTTTAATTTGGGTTAATAGTGCTGCAGAGCAAAGCCACTTTCTAGGCGGGCAGGAAATTACTAAGACAAACCTCAAAACTAGATTTTATCACGCTGGTGAGCAAAGGCAGCATTCTTTTCAAACTTCCTCCAGCACTTTACTACTATCATTTAAAGCCAAAGTACAAACTAAGGACTGTAAATTTACTTTTCCCTTTTTTTTAAAACGCAGGCGCATATAAGAAAACAACCACTGGTCTCACTATTTACCTTGTAATTTCCCATTTAAACATATTATCTTGGTGGGAGGAAAGCAAAACATGCTAAAAATTCCTCTGACTAAGCGCTGCATGGATTGCAGCAGCAGATCTCGTCCTTTCCTATTTAAACATATTATCTTGCAAATGATCTGCTTTCTCAAAAGGGGAAGACAAAGTAAACCCCCAATAAGTTGCAAAAGTAATGTGTCCATCTTCCATCTGCTGCGAGACGTACATCAACTCCCAGAGGTTTTAATTTTATTTTATTTTGGGACTCGGGAGGATTTAATTCCTAAACAATAAATCATAGTTTCAAAGTCAGTTTCTCAGTTTGTTGAGTTAATGACAATGCTGTGGAACTAACACATCACTCTAATATCTGCTGTTTTTTTTTTTATTATTATTCGGTTAAAACGTGTTGAGCACCAAAGCTCTTGCATGAGTTTCGCATCATTCCCATTCTTAGCAAGGGACTAATCTGCAAGATTCTGTTTAATCATGTTGGGATATGAAACAGTCTACAGTCTTACACCAATAATTTCTCTAAGCCATTGATTTGACGATGCAACATACTACAATGTAATGATGCAGCTGTGCAGAGGCTCTGATATATCCATAAAATCAAAAATTATTACAATGCTGCAGCTAAAATAAAATTACTATAGAAGATAATGTTGTTGCCGACAGGGCTGCACAATATCAGGAAAAGCATGCGGTAATGTTGGTGCATGTTGTGATATTAAGATAGGACTTGTAGGAAGTAAATAGATACTTTGCTAAACAGAGTAGATGTCTTTTTGCTCTTGTAAACAGAACCCAGATAAGCTGTCCAGCTACAAGAGAAAAACTAAATTGCATTCAGATTTTTCCTTTTAACATGGTCTTTTATTATTATTATTATTAGTAGTAGTAGTAGTAGTATTATTATTGAGTAAGTTGCTCTGTCTACATCTGCCAATTTTGGCAATGAAATAACTTAGTTGCAGTTTCTAAATGACATAACCAAAACATCTTAAGTAACATTTTGTGCTGCGTTAAGTAACAAGAGCCACCGAATACTGAATATTCTGGAACAGACTTTGTGACGCAAATAATGTGGGGAATGATATGCAAAAAATAAAAATAAAAAAATGAAGTAAGAATGAACAGATGTACACAGTGGTAACAGACTAGACCAAAACATGAAATAAACATCTGTGGTATTTGTTAGAAGCATTACATATGGGTGCTTATTGCCATTCTTCCCTTTATGAATCAACACTGAAAGCTAATATCTGGCTAGTTAGCAAGGGTCGGTTAGCCAGCCTCTACTCTGGTTAACGCGCTTAACTGCTCTAGATTTTTAGCATAAATATTTTACTTTCTGAACAGCGTGGCCTCAATAACAGCAAAAGGTGTCTTGCTTTAGTTTATAGTGTTTGAAGAAGCTAGCCATAATCTCTGGTGACCCTAACCCTAACCCCGTTGAGAGTAACCGAGACGTTAGCTCGCTAAAACTAAGACAAGACGGTAAACTCTGCTGCCTCTGGAAAGTTCTCTGCTATTTTACTGAAAGAATTCAAAACTGTAGGAGTGGTATGAAGGAGAAAAATGCATGGTTTTCAAAACCGCATGTGTTTTTGAGGGGGTGGGTTTGTTTCCTATTAGCCAGCTCCCGCTTAATACATTTATCCTGTCAAAAAACCTAGCCCTAACCCTAATTCAAAAACAATAAATGAAGGTTTATTTTAACTGGCTGTCTTAATGGACCAGGCTTGGCTTTTTAACACAGTCCGAGCTAGATTTAAGGACAGAGACGTAAATTTGCTTTAACCACTCTATAACCAGCTGATATCTTTGTTCTGTATCTACCATCTAGCTGTTGATATGATAAATTTAATAATTTTATAGTAGTGCTATTTCTAGATTATTCCAATGAAATTTAGACACTATTCAATCCATTTCCTGGGACTTTTACATTGTTCTAAGGTCTGGTCAAATCAGTATTTTTTTTTTATGCTGGCACAGAGGAACCACCAGCCTCAAATTAATAGGCGTCAGCCTTGTCAAGTACAAAGGCATTCTGAAAATGTCGTCATGTCTTCATAAATTATGTAAAAGTCAATGTATGTGTATATCTGAAACTGTATGTGCACATAAGTCCTGGTAAAAATAAAAACAAAACCAGAGCTACTGTATGTTGCATATCTAATTCCAGAAAAATAGTTCAAATAAACGATTAAACATCAAAACATGGAAATTATGCCCATTGTGAGAAGATGCCATCTTCTGGCGGCAGCTTTAGATCAAACTTTTTACCAACATATAAATGAAAAATGACAATCTACAGCCCTGTCTTGTACATGTGATAATTCAATTGTAGATTCAAACTAATATGAAAAACCTACAGTGCAGAAACAATGAACTCCGTCAAACCGAAACAGAAATTATTGTCTCTCCTCACTGTCCCTGTGGAGTTTACACGCTTCAGACATCCCTCCTTAACATAAAGACTTCCCCTTTTGGGAAGCCAAAGAGGTAGACCACAGATTTTACCATTAGCTGCTTTTCTGAGGAAGTCAAATCATTTATCATCTGAGTGGGAAGTTTTTTTTATTGTGCAAATCAACATGTGGAAGAGAAGAAACTGTTTTCCACAGCTAATTCAAAAGCACGTCGGGTCCAAATGAGAACAAAGTAACAATGAAGCCGGCTGACGCTGTGACATATTTCTGCTTCGAAAGCTGACTTGAAAGTCTTGAGTTCTAGCGTGACCGGTCACCTGACCTAACACAAACTTGCAGAACACATGCATTTCTGCACTGCCTTCCAACCATGAGCCTGGGCGAGAATTTCACATTATGATAATCAATTACAAAACTGGAAATCTTTGAGATAAACGCATTCCTTTTCCATCATTTTGATGACACATAGAATTAAGCAGAACAATAGAATAATCACAACAAATGTGCATTTTGTGCAGAATATTACCTTTCTGCTCCTTATAGAGTAGGTGACATTAGCTAGATAAATTAGTCATGCAACGGTCTTAGCGCGAAGAGTTAAGAAGAGTGTAGCAAATGTCACTGTCAGAAAGGGCTGTCCTGTCAGACCGTCAGATCCAGAAACAACACCCTGTTGGACCGCACAAACGTATGGGGCCTGTCTGGAGTTTGGAAAACAACATAATTACCGACCAATTACCTGAACTTCATCTGAGTTGGTAACTTAAGCATCTTTTAGGAGCAGATTTCGGGGGCAGGTTTGCGGAGGAGTCTCCTTCTAAGGTGCCTTGTTGCTTCCCTACATCAAGCGCAGAAGAGCCAAAACAGTTACCTGGTTCTCTTTGAGGTCATTTCAGATTTGGACCAATTACACCTTTTTCTTCAAGTTAGGCATCTAACGCATTCAAAAGGAAATAAAAAAAAAATGCTGTAGGTAGTAGGCAGGAAGAACCCAATCTGCTCATCTCTAAAAATATCTGCGGATTTAAAACCACAACTGCTTCATGCCTTTAAAGCATACCTCCATAATGATAATCAGTCTGTGCCTGCTGCCTACAAACGAAGTACATATGGAAGAGTTCTAGATATCCAACGCCACCGCCGACCACAAACAAGCCCTGTAAAGCGCAGGAAACCGTCTACAGTAACCCGCTGATTAAAACACTGTAGCGGAGACAGGTCTTGTAAAAGCAGACATTTATTGCTTGTAGATACCTCATCGGGCTCATGTCTTCTGAGCCGTGCGAGCATTTCCAAACTCCAGCGCCGACGAGGCGGATCGATAAAGCGCGTCTTTTTGATAAATGGACCAATTGCCTGAGTGACAGTAATCCCATCAGCTTCACCTTGCACCAAGAGGGGCAACATAGTAGCCACGCGCCTGCGCTTGTGTGTGTGAGTGTGTGTGTGTGCTGCCGCGCGGAAACAAAACACTCTCTTAATCTGATGAGTGGATAAAGACCAGGACGGAGTCAGGTCTAATGAAAATCTAAGCTAAGCAGAAGGGCCTTCCTGAGTAGGACATCATCACAAAGAAAAGACCAAAGTTAGCGTGTTAATACCTCGACTCAGAGGACGAGCAGTAGTTGTTGAAAGTCAGTGAGAATCAGTAATTGTTCAATTTAAAAAAAAAAAAAAAAAAAAAAAAAAAAAAACAGAATTCCTTGGCAACAACCCGAAAGCACAAATGATTGCGTGTGTCGGTGTGTCGTGCAAGTCCGGTTTTGTTTACAGCACATATGAAGTGGCATCCTGGCACCGACTGGGCAGCACAGCCCATATGGCTCCATAACATATGGTGGAGGAGGGGGTTACTGGGTGGGAGGGGGGTTTCATGCAACTGCACAGCTACCGCTAATTAGGCCTGGCTGCTCCAGGAGCCGCTACCAGCTGCGGAGCAATGCGACCCAAGCATGTGTGTAATCATTTTTTATCATTCCGTCAGCCGCGACGGTGAATCCCCACCTTATGCCGTGGAATGTCGAAGGCCAGCTTCCTCGTGTGAGGAGCTTGAGACGCCACTGTAGTGTTTAACAGTTGCTTTCCTTGTTTAGCACTTTTCAATTCCCCTCGTGAAACAAAAAAAAACAAAAAGAAAAAAAACAAAAACAAAAAGGATACAGCCTCAAAGCTCCGGTTTGAGTCCCGACGGCCAGGATTTTCTGCACGGGGTCAAAAGCCATCGAGGACGGTTGATATGGAAAGCCATGACGCACGGTCTGCAGGAGAAAGCACAATTTATATCAGACATCTAGTCGGACTAATCTATCGTCTCCCACACAGTCCAGAGCTGGCTTGTGGAGGGGAAAAAAATATATCATCACGATCCCCAAAGATATAAAATCCATCAATGTGCACCGTTTGTCCCATTTGTCTAACAAATTACACTAAATTTAAACAGCAGAGCTAAAACAGGGGGTGTAGGGGAGACTAAAATCAGTTGTGCAGGGGTCATTTTTCGGCACGGTTGTATCGTTTGAACTGCGGTTTATTTCCAGGACCTTTGCAGCAGCCCAGCCGCTCAAATACGATCATCACCGGGCATCTATAACGCAATTACTTCAGGTTGAGGACCTTTCTCGGCCGCCCGTGGTTTGTGCAGCTTGCAGCGGGATTACGCAACAGGTGACGCCGCGGCCTCGTAACCTGGGGAACTGACCTGCTCTTCTCCCAGCTGCGGAAGGAGCTGGTGGGCCGCCACGCCCGTCGCTCAGCCCGCTTCCCTCAAATTACTCCCCAACATTAAACCGCAGTTTTTACAAATTGCATGGAGGAAATCCTAAACGGCAAGCAAAAAGTTATTTCCTTCATTCCGTGAAACAGTATCAATGTTTACAGTGCTTTGCGAAAAAAAAAAAAAAAAAAAAAAAAGTATCCCTTGAACTTTCTGCTATTTTATGCAAATCGGTGCGCTTTACTGGGTGTGATGTGAAATATGAAAGTTCAATACAAAACAGTCTAGGGAGAAACACTGTCAGAGGCCACAGGAGACCTGATGATGGGATGCAGGTTCAAGACAACAAACCTAAACATGGAAACGTTGTTAAAAAACAAAAATGGCTGAGATAAACTCAGGGTTCCCCTCAGAGTATTATAAGCCTGGTGGGCCACTAGGCTTTTCTTGTGCCCCCACCAGGCTTAGCGTGGTTAATTTATTAGTTTTCTTTTATGATTGACCTTTTTTTTTTTTTAAAAGACTTTTTAGTTGATGTTTAGGTATTAATCTTCCAGTCTTCCAAAAATGCAAAACTATCAAATTATACTTTCAAATTTCCTCTCACCTTTAAACATTTTTTAACCCAAAAACACGGCGGGCGGCTGAATGACCGGCGTAGCGCCCTGAGCACCGGGCTTGGCGAGTCTACTGGGGGAAATCCTGTAAACTATTTGCAAGTCCATGTTCAAATCCAATTGAGAAACTGATGTTTACAGTCACTTTCCATCCAATCTGAGTGAGTTCATTTTCAAGCAAGGGTGGGCAAACATTTCAGTCTCTAGTTTCTGCAAACGTAGTGGAAAGATAAACCACTTTTGCAGCTGTAACTGCAGCAAAAGGAGGACGTAAAGTTGAGAAAAAGTAACACTTTCACAACTGTGGAACATTCTGTCAGCCTAAAAAATAAATACAATGAGTTCAAAGTGACAAAACGTGAAACATATATAAAAACAAAATTGCAAAAGCAGTGTGTGAAAGTCTTATAGAGTTGGCTTAAAGGAGATCCCCGCCCTCGGGTTGCACTGAAAATGCAAACAATGGTCGCCGCTGTTTCTTTGTTAAAATGCAGCAGACATTCATATGAACGTGGGATTAGCAAATAAGAGAAGCATTCACTACAGTGGGGCTTTTTACTTTCTTTGGAAAACAAGATACCAGTTTATACCAAGTGCAGCTGGAAAAAACAATCAATCGATCGATCAAATTTTATTTGTATAGCACATTTCAGCAGCAAGGCATTTCAAAGTGCTTCACATCATAACAAACACAAAAACACAAAGCCATGCAACATAGAATAAACAATCAAAACATTACATTAAGTCAAGCTCCATCATTAAATTTTAATTGATTACGTTTCAAATACAATTTTAAACAAGTGGGTTTTTAGTCGAGATGTAAAGGAACTCAGTGTTTCAGCTGTTTTACAGTTTTCTGGGAGTTTGTTCCAAATTTGTGGTGCATAGATGCTGAATGCTGCTTCTCCTCGTTTAGTTCTGGGGATGCAGAGCAGACCAGAACCAGAAGACCTGAGAGGTCTGGAAGGTTGATACAACAACAGCAGATCTTTTATATATTGTGGTGCTAAACCGTTCAGTGATTTGTAAACTAACAACAGTATTTTAAAGTCAGTTCTTCGAGCTACAGAGAGCCGGTGGAGAGGCTTTAAAACTGGAGTTATGTGCGCCATCTTCCTGGTTTTAGTGAGAACGCCAGCAAAATACGTTCATCACAACACAAAACACTGTTGGATTATGATGCTGTGAGGGGATCTAGCAATGAGGAGAGCTCTCACAGCCAGTGTGAACACTCTACCCAAAAGTAGTGCAGTAGAACACTGGGGAGCTGATTTACAATGATTAAACAGAGGAGGGAAAGTGATTTAAGGTTAAGTGTGCTGGATACAACTCGGTCAATGAATAAAATTGATCCCCCCATTAATGTCACCATAGCTCACACTGAACCTGGGGATTTTGATGTACACTTTGTTTTCCACCCACTGAGCCGCGCGGACACGGATGAAAACAACGCTCACGTCCGGCCACGCCGCCGTCATTCGGACGCATACGGTCCCGTCAATGCCAGCCGTCACCCACGGGAGACATACCTTGCACAGCTGAAAATGTTCCGACTGGAGCGTCTCCTGGACAACGTCGTTTTCCCTGGGAGTACCCGGCTGAGCAGTTGCAGAGGAGGAGGAGGAAGACGCCGCTGTCAAGCCGTCCAGCACCTTCCTGATGTTAAACTTCTTCATTTTTTCTCCCCCCCGTTACAGACGCGACGCTTGAAGAAAACAGACCGAGCGAGCTACCATTAATTGGATTGAGACGGGGGGGTAGCTGCTAGCTAGTTAGCCGAAATAACGCACAGTTAATATCTTTCTCTGCACATCTCACATGTTACGGAGGGTGTTGCCAACGCACTCCCTAAAAGCGCCCGAGTCACAAGCATTGATTTAGAGAGTCCCTTCCGATAGCCGCGTTAATCCGCCATTCAGGAGGCAAGCTTTGACGTTATTTGATGGTGATCAGCCGCTTCGGCGAACTGCCTCACCAGCCAGCGCTCAGCGGGTAGCGAGCTGGCTACGGAAACGCAGTGAACTGCAGCGAGGACTGCGCCTGCGCGTTCGAGTGCGTTCCAGACAGGGGGCGTTTTTCTCTCTCGGTACAACACCGGTGTTACAGTGGATTCAGCGACCTTGCGAAACGATGTTCCTTTCCAGTTGGCACATCCGTAAGGAGACGTTTGTTAAAGTATCAACATGAGGACCAACATGTTAAAACTGCACCTCAAACAGGAAGTGGACTTTTTCAGTTCCTTGTGTTTTATGCTGAAAATGAAACAAAACATTTTTATGAAAAACATTGGCATGTTTTGTTGAATTATGAGCTAAAATTTTCTCATGGGTGAAAAAAACCATTCGAAATTCAAAGTTGTAAAAATCTCCTGGAACCTCAAAATCCAACATGGCTACCACATATTTCATTTTTGCTAACAACAAAAATCTAAATATTGACTTTGCCCTCTGCAATAATGTTGCCTTAAGCATGTAGCCAGTGGATACTGGATTTGAGGTGGAACCTACACTACGTGGTGAGTATCTTTCATGTTTTAACAACAGTGGTCTAAAGTTCCTTCTTTGGCCAACTTGCTATGCCAGCAGGACTAAAATTTTGAATATAGTGAATGAATAGAGATTAAAAAAATAAATAAATAAGAATAGGCAATAGGTCTGAGGGGTATCTAGGGTTGAAGAAGATCAGAAATGTAGTCTGGGTTTCTATGATGAAGTGCTTTGTGAACTATTAAGGAGATTTCAAATTCTATTCTTTGAGCAACAAGCAGACAGGTAAGATTTAAGCCAGCTGAGTACTATACCGGAAATGCCAACCCAATTTTCTAATCGGTATAGTAAAATATGATTGACTGTGTCGAATGCAGCAGTCAAGTCAAGTAAAACTAATATTGACATTTTACTATGGTCAGTGTGTAATTGTACATTTAGGATTTAATTAGGAAGTTTACTTTGTAAAAGTTTAAATAATCATCTTGATAGTTTGGTTGTTGTGTTACCATGGCTACAATATGGTGTAATCTTTGTGTTTGAATTGGGTTTGTTCACAAATATATTACAGCAAACAGCCAATAATCAACAATTGATATTAAACTCAGCTAATAAACCAGGTCTCCCTCTCACAGATTCGCCTTATTAATATTTAAACATGTTAGTGATGCTGAGGATCTTAGTAGGAAGAGTTTCTTAGGGAGGGTTCTGACTAAGGCCCCATATTAGCTCGAGCCGGCCCTGCATGAATAGCCGCTGCGATGCGCATCTCTGGAATCTACCTGGAATCCACCTGGAATCCCCCGGTGACCCCTATCCCAGTCCCCCGTTGCTTTGGGGACATTTTGATTCATTTAATTGTGGCATGTTTGGCTTTATGCTGCGGTTCTAATCATTGCTACAGTATTTTCTCTGATGTTTATTTTGTGACTTTAATTGGGTCGAATCTTCCTTTAACACTTGAGGTTCTGCAGTAACTTTTATTTACAGTCACTCACCTGCAGCCCAGATCCCGTCAGCAGCGAATTTAACAGGCCTGGTAGAAACGTTAAGGAGAAGCAGAGTGAGCAATCAGCAGGTGGTACCGGGTGGGTGGTACCGGGGCTTTGAGCTGCGAGTCGACCTGCGGCGACAGTCGGTACCGTGTCTTATATCAGGATGTCTGATATAAAGACAGACATTGTTTCTATCTGTCGTTGGACCGACTCAGACCGCCTGCAGCGAACCTGGCCTTTAGCAGAATCATGATGTTAGAAGTTAGAAGTTTTTCTGCAGCCGAAGCTTTTCTGTGTTTCGGGGCGAGGAGGGTTTTGTCCCGCTGTTGCGAGGACAATTATAAAAAATATAAATAGAAACAGTTTTTCTAACGTCAACATCAGACCTACGTTTTTATTCACAAACCAGAGTATGAAAAATATTCTTGGCCATAATTTGATAGTTGGAGGAAACAGAGCTGACCCCTCCTCCTCACCGTGGACCCGGAGTCTGAACAACATGGAGGCAGAAACTGAGTCATTATTAGACTGAGGGCAGCCAGACTAGTTTATTTACTACATTATTATATTGAGATAAATATTATTGCTGAAGAGCACAAGCAGGACTTCTGAATAAAGATTTTAAAAAAACAAAAAACAAACCTCAACCAGGGCACTAGGGGCATCAAAAGGGGAAAGGACTCAAACCAGAGAAACTCAAGTCAGAAGTTATTTCTGTGTTCAGAGGCTCAGTGGAGGCGTTTTCCCGCTACTGCGAGCGCAGTTACGGAAGTAAATAAAAACGTCATTTTAACATGAGACCTATGTTTTCATTCACAAACAATTCTACGTCGTTAGTTTCTACACATGAAAAAAAAAAAGTTTGTCCGCCTCCTACTCTTATCTGCAGATAAAACTCACGTGACATGGCACGTGATACTCTCTGGGATTCACCTGGCTGACGTCAGCTGCCTCGGGCCTACGCAACATATGCAGTGACGTTGCCAGATAGTAAACCGTCGTAAGGCGTCACAGAGGCCATTGTTCTCATTGATCTTCCTTCAGCAAGTCTGTGGCAGAGAGGCTAAGGCACATCGAAGAACATTTGTGAGGAAAAATTAAACCAGAAAACTATTTTCAGAATGAGTTGGTTATCTGGAGGATTACAGTGGATTGGAGCAGGACTAGAATTCTATCAACCCAGCAAACCCAAGACGAATCTTAACAATGGGGTTGTTAAAACAGAATTTATTGAACCACCCAATAAATTGAAGCTGGTTGAGAAAACCAGAAAATTTTGCACAGGAGTACCTTTGACAAGTACGGACCTAAGGAGAGCGTTAAGTAAAATACCTGAAGTTCAAACGTGTTCTACACAAACGTATTACGCTGAATTCCTTTATCAAGTACACTATAAGAAGTTCAGAAAAAACCCAAGCTGTCAGGATTTACAAACAGAAACAGAGGACCTTGACACAGCAAATCACAATGTAAGAAATCAAAAACCTGAAGATAAAAAAGACCTGGTACCTACAGCAGAACCGTATAACCAAAAATGGACTTATTTTTTAAAGCTTTTCGACCAGGATATTATCGACATATGTTTCCGATATTCATGTAAGGCTATCCGCAAAGTCTTTATCATTTGCTGTGATTTCCTTTCCGACATTATTGATGCCTTCAAAGGAAGTGATGGTATTTCAGAATTCTCTGACGACGAGGATAGCGCCTCTCCGGTGAATCCATACCCCACAATTCTTTGGTCTTGAGTCTGTCTGTCGGGATCTATGTATATCTATATAGAGATACCAATAGATGAATATATAGATAGAAATGTATTTATCTGGGAAGCTTCTGATGGCCAGGGCACTTATTTGACTGAGCCATCCATTGAGGCCTCAATGGGTGGCTCTGGTTCTCCATGAGAGGGGCTGGACAAACTTCCACTCTGGAGTTGCCCACGGTGAGAGGCGTCGGGCTGGTGTGGGCATACTTGTTTCCCCCCATCTCGGCGCCTGTACGTTGGGGTTTACCCCAGTGAATGAGAGGGTAGCCTCCCTGCTGGGGAACTTCAACGGTCACATGGGCAGTGACAGTGAGACCTGGGAGGGGCGTAGTTGGGAGGAACAGCCCCCCGATCTGAACTCGAGCGGTGTTCTGTTGTTGGACTTCTGTGATCGTCACGGATTGTCCATAACAAACACCATGTTCAGGCATAAGGGTGTCCATATGTGCACTAGGCACTAAGACACCCTGCGCTGCAGTTCAATGATCGACTTTGTTATCGTTTCGTCGGACCTGTGGCCGTATGTCTTGGACACTCGGGTGAAGAGAGGTGCAGAGTTGTCCACTAACCACTACCTGGTGGTGAGTTGGCTCCGGTGGTGGCGGAGGATGCCGGTCAGACCTGGCAGGCCCAAACGTGTTGTAAGAGTCTGCTGGGAATGTCTGGTGGAATCCCCTGTGAGACAGAGCTTTAACTCCCATCTCCGGCAGAACTTCGAACACGTTCCAGGGGAAGTGGGAAACACTGAGTCTGAGTGGACCATGTTCCTTGCCTCCTTTGTTGAGGCAGCTTATCGGAGCTGCGGCCACAAGGTTGTTGGTGCCTGTTACGGCGGCAACCCTCGAACCATCCGTTGGTGGACACCTTCGGTGAGGGATGTTGTCAGGTTGAAGAAGAAGTCCTGTCGGGTCTTTTTGGCCTGTGGGACTCCAGAAGCAACAGATGGGTACTGGCAGGCGAAGTGGTATGTGGCTCGGGTGGTTGCTGAGGCAAAACCTCGGGTGTGGGAGGAGTTTGGAGAGGCCATGGAGAAAGATTTCCATACGGCTTCGAGGCGATTCTGGTCCACATCCAGCGTCTCAGGAGGGGGAAGCAGTACAGCATCATCACTGTTTTTAGTGGAGATTGTGTGCTGCTGACCTTAACTCGGGACTTTGTGGGTCGGTGGGCAGAATACTTCGAAGACCTCCTCAATCCCACCAACATGCCTTCCATTGAGGAAGCTGAGCCTGGGGACTCTGGGTCGGGCTCTCCAATCTCCGGGGACGAGGTTGCCGAGGTGTTTAAAAAGCTCCTCAGTGGCAGGGCCCCGGGGGTGGATGATATTTGCCCAGAGTTCCTTAAGACTCTGGATGTTGCAGGGTTGTGTTGGCCTACGTGACTCTGCAATATTGCATGGACATCGGGGGCAGTACCCCTGGATTGGCAGACTGGGGTGATGGCCCCCCTGTTCACAAAGGGCGTCCGGGGGGTGTGCTCCAATTATAGAGGGCTCACACTCTTAAGCCTCCCAGGCAAGGTCTATTCAGGGGTTCTGGAGAGGAGGGTCCATCGGATAGTCGAACCTCGGATTAAGGAAGAGCAGTGTGATTTTCATCCTGGTCGTGGAACACTAGACCAGCTCTTCACCCTCAGCAGGGTCCTGGAGGGTGTATGGGAGTTCGCCCAACCGGTCTACATGTGTTTCGTGGACTTGGAGAATGCGTTTGACCGTGTCCCTCAGGGATCCCTGTGGGAGGTTCTCCGGGAGTATGGGGTACCGGGCCCTTTGATAGGGGCTGTCAGGTCCCTGTATGACCGGTGTCAGAGTCTGGTCCTCATTGCCGGCAGTAAGTTGGGCTCATTTCCGCTGAGAGTTGGACTCCGCCAGGGTTGCCCTTTGTCACAGATTCTGTTCATTACTTTCATGGACAGAATTTCTAGGCGCAGCCAAGGTGTTGAGGGGATCCGTTTTGGTGGCCTTAGGATCGCATCTGTTTTTTCCAGATGATTTGGTCCTATTGGCTTCATCAGTACGTGATCTGCAGCTCTCGCTGGAGCGGTTCACAGCCGAGTGTGAAGCGGCCGGGATGAGGATCAGTGCCTCCAAATCCGAAGCCATGGTCTTGAGCCGGAAAAGGGTAGAGTGCTTTCTCCAGGTCGGGGGGAGGGTGGGAGAGGAGTTGTCCTGCCCCAAGTGGAGGAGTCCCTTATTCCCTTATTTCACAAATAAAGGAATAAGGGAGCGGGAGATCGACAAGTGGTTTGGCGCAGTGTCTGCAGTGAAGCGGGCACTGCGCCCGCTTCACTGCAGACACTGTACCGGTCCGTCGTGATGAAGAGAGAGCTGAGTCAAAAAGCGAAGCTCTCAATTTACCGATCAATCTATGTTCCCACCCCCGAAATGGGTTTTCTCCATAGAGTCTGGGCTCTTCCTTAGAGATAGGGTGAGCAGCTCGGTCATTTGGGAGGGATTCAGAGTAGAGCCGCTGCTCCTTCACGTCGAGAGGAGCCAGTTGAGGTGGCTCGGGCATCTGGTCATGATGCCTCCTGGATGCCTCCCTGGTGAGGTGTGTCAGACACATCCCACTGACAGGAGGCCCTGGGGATTAATCTCGAAATCCACAAACAGAATATTTTATTCTACAGATTTATTGTATTTCAAAGTCCATACATTCAACACGTAATGTGTATTTTACGGTGGCCCTAAGGTGCAAACCACCAAAAATTCAAAAACACAACTTTTACTGCCATAATTTCAGTTGACATGTTATATTTTGTATTATTTATATTTTTTGTTATTACAACTCTTATTTTGAAAGGTTAAACTAAGAAGTGGAATCCTCTAGATATGCCTTTTACAATGTATGAGCTGAAAAAAGATATTTTAATGCTAAACAGTCAACACCAGGAAAAGATGGAGTTTGTTATACAATGTTTAACATTTAAATTATATATCTCTTACTGTTATTTTAAAACTTTTTCATCTGATTTGGGAGACGGAAATTATTCCTGCTGCAGGGAAACAGTCAGTTATAATTCCTGTGTTGAAACCAGGTAAAAATGCAACAGACCCTTCAAACTATTGACCTATAGTTTATTATTAAGTATAAAATCTGGCAAATCTTCTAGATTAGATTCATTATTAGGTATATATCACTTATTAGTTCAGCTACATAATAAGAAATGTTCGATTTGTCTGGATTCCTGCTCATGTCGGTATTGAGGGAAATGAAGAAGTAGATATATTAGCTAAAAAGGCCCTGAAAACAGATATTATTAACTTGAGTATTCCTTTAAGCAAAAGTGAGGGTAAATCTATCATTCAAAATAAAATCCTTAAGGTTTGACAGGAACAATGGGCTAATCATGACACTGGTAGCGATTTATATAAAATTTAAAAGTCTGTGAGGGGTAGTAGTTGTATGAATGGAAGGTGGAAAGAAGATGGAAACTGTAAAGAATGTCTTATTAGAATGGAATAAGTATTCAGAGGAACGTCAGCAATTAAAATCAATAATAATAGAGAGAAAATAGCATTTTCTATGATAAATCTCTTAGGAAATAAATCAAATTCTGTTAGAAATAAATTAATTAGATTTTTTTTAAAAACACAGGGTTATTTAATCGTATTTAGAGTATGTATATATGTGTGTATGCATTCATGTCTTAAATGACATGAATGTAGACATGAGACTTCTTAAAATGAAAAATGACTGGAATTTAAATGAAATAGGGGTAATGACTGATGTATATTTCAGAAACTCATATTATAATCACCTTAAAATGTATTCAGATGGTTCTAAGAATTTAATATCCTTGTATGCAACTCCTTTTTGAGTTGCATGCATTTTTTCCAAATAATATATCGGTAGATTTTTTTTTTTAACTTAAACTCAGCTTTGCATGTGCATTTTTTGTGCACTAGATGGCCCCATCTACCAACATTGTGTTGTCCTCCAATCTGCCGACACGTCCTGAATTAAATCTTGCAGCTCTTTTCAACACCGTGGACAACGTAACCATCACACAGAGACATATACACAAAAAAATGTGCCTTCCAGACTTAAAATGCTACGTTGTTTTGCTTATTTAGTTCATTCATATTTCGCTTTCAGCTCCCCAATCTACAGTTTATTTTCCCACACCAAGTGGCACTCATGAGTGTGCAGGGAAGAAAATCCAAGGCTGATAGTTCTGTGTCTGCTTTCCACAGATAAGGAGTGCTGAATTTCCTCCACAGGCCATTTGGAAATGGGTCACTCGAGGCACATTATCCGTCAAAAAAGAGGAACAGCGAGGCCACGAACATAGATTCGCAGTTAATAAGGGCTTCTTTTCTTTTTTTTTCCCCCACCCCTTTTTTTTTTGTTACAAGTTAGGTTGCCTTTAAATTTTCATGCAACCACGCATATGTGAACAAAGTTCCCAGAGAAAATCCTCACTGGAGGGCAGATAAAATAAGGCGTATCAATAATGCACAAGTAAAAAGGATCCTCGCCGAGAGTGAGCCTTCTTCAGACTGTCATATTTTCACACAACAAAACAAGAAGAGCTGCTTTTGTGTATGATGTAGGAAAAAGGGACTAGTAGTTTTGCGTGACTCCTGAACGCGGGTCTGTAGTATCTGGGGCATACAGAGTACCTGGAGCTAGCAAATATGTTTTGATGCAGGCAAAACATATTTGCCTGCACAGGATATAAATTTACAAGGTTTCTGGCTTAGGCGCAGTCCATACAATTTTTGCCACAATGCTAAGCTAATGCTAGCCTGCTCCCCATCTGTTCAAAGCCAGTTTTGAAGTTTTTGGGGTCTAGTTGGAAGACCTCGCTGCGTCCAAGTTTAAACTGCCAAGCTATTGGTTTGAGGTGAATTTGAAGGTAGTTGTCCAAGAACAACTTGAGTATGGACAACTCAAGCTGCATAAGGTTTCCACAGCAACAGACTTTTTCCACAGCCTTATTCCTGTGTATTAAATTAATTTCTTTCCTCAAAGTTCAACACACATTATGACAATGAGCAAATTTCTTTTTTCTTTAAGCGCTTCGCAAGTTTATTAAAAACAGAAAAACACAAAATTACATTTCCATTTCCAAATAACTCAATGTCTGTCCTTACATACCATGAAGCATTAGCCAAAGCCAGTCCGTTTGGGGTTCTGGATGATGTTCTGGATGATGTTAAGCAAGCTTCATTGTTGCTTGTATGGAAATCAGATCTCTGTCTTTTCCTTGTCTTTTGATATTTTCTTTAATGCCTTTTTTTTGCTGTCACTTGTCTTCTGCTTCTACTTAAACTACAGAAAGTGCATTTGTGTATCAATCTTCAACTCTAATTTTCTAATGTCCCTACACAGGTGTCCTGGGTCCAAGTCCCGACACCTCGGTCATTTCCCTTCTCTCTTTGGCCTAATTCATGTCTACCTACATGTGAATAAAAAATATTAGTAAAAATAAAACTGTTTTTTTTGTTTTGTTTTTTTTTAAGGAGAACTCCACTTGGGGAAAACATGGTTTGGAAAACTAGCCAGCAGAAGGGAAATGTACAGTTCTGTTTGTTGCATGGACATAGAAAATTAAATGGCTGTGCAATAAACGATTCAATAACATCTTTCTTCCTTACTTACATGTCCAAACTCTGAATCCACTTTCAGAGCTTTTCATTTTTGATTGCACTACATTGCATCAGGAAGAAATTACTAAAGAGGGAAGTCTTTCACCCCAACGTTTTACACTTTTGAAATCCCCGCAGAATAATTAGGGCACCGACAAAGGCAGCATGATCATAATGAACCAGCTGACCGTGACGTCAACCCAAGTTTTACCCCCTTTTGTTCAAACTGACGAGAAAACGGTCAAGAAATTGTGCAAAAATGCAGCACCTGAGTTCAAAGTAAATTGTAGGTGAAGGAATGAGCACAGTGCAATGAGGCAGCGGCTCTCAAAGTGGGGTAAAGCAGAGGCTCCTAAGAGGGATACTGTAGGAAAGTGCTAAAAAGATTGAGGCCGCCTTAATGTCATTACTGACTCAAAAGTAAACCACTACTTGGTGTGTACGGGTACATCCGTACACCCAAGCTTCTGGGATGATTCTGAATTGGCTAACAGGCCACGACTCTTGGTAAAACTTATTTGAATTGGCTGTTGCCATTAGCCTGTTTTTTTTATCCCATTCCAAACCCAGTTGAGATTATTGTCCTGTTAAAGAGGCCGTATTATGTAAGATGAACTGTTTGGAGCTGTACATCGTATTATAGTGTTATTCCCTCATTACCTGGAGTGTCGCTTTGATTCTTTCAAGCATGTTTGAGAAATCATATAATCTCTTGTGGCAACCATTCATATGCGCAAAACACCTGGGTGGAACTAGCGCCGCCACGGAGGACGAAGCTCATCTTCGGAGCTTTAGTTTCCAATCTTATCTTTGACCCGACCACCGCAACTCCCCCACTCGGCTCCTTCAGACTAGCCAGCAGCAATTAGCAAACACCTGGTGGAACTGCTGAGCTCATTATGCAAGCGACTTCACAGTGCAACTCTGGTGAAAACATTGTTAAAGGGCTAATAGACGAGCCATGTTATGATGACCTCCTGAAGCGTGGGGATTTCTTAAAGAGACAGAGACTCAATTCTAGTGGTTAAATTACAACGTCAAATTTCTTCTAAGTCATGTTTGGCATCATTTTTATAATACCTGAAGGTAACGTAGTTACTTGATTGTGCTATAAAATGACACCATGTGCCTGAAAAATACATAATACTGCCCCTCTAATTATCAATAGTAAAATAATGTGAATTTATTTTCTATTTTGCAGGCTATATGCTGATGCTGTTTCCATTAAGGAAGATATGGTCTTTCTTGGATATTTCAGAACATTTTCAGCCAAAATAAGGTTGAGCTCATTGCCGTACTTCGCCTCCAGCTGTTAAACATCTCTCGGTGGTCTAAGCTCTAATCAACCAATAATTATGTGCAAGACTTGTAAGTCTCATGTTGAAAAGGCGGCGTTTTAATGAAGAATGCTCATAATATATTGCACCTCTGCTCTCTCTTGTGGTGTTTATGAGGTTTGAGAGATTATTAGTTTTGCAGCTTCTGGCCTCTTGTTTTTAGTAGGTCAACCACTCAGCACCTCTTGCTTGTACAGGGGAAGCGTCGTAGACTTTGTGTGTCACGCTGATCTGCTTAATATCCTGACTGTATCATTAAACGAGCTCCTCAGCAGAGGTGTTTATGAGGCAGCCCACACGCCACACCACACGCCATCATAGCGAGGCAGAAACAGGAGTATGGATTTCATGCCTGGGTGTGTGAGGCGGTGTGACCTTCGGCGGGAGAACTCGGGTCTGCTGTGGGTTCGTGACTCGGTGTGAAAAACAGGGTTTCGTGTGAACAGCGGCAAGGTTAAGTTTGGCTCTTTTGCCGATCCCTCACACAGGACGGCTGGCCCTGACACTTCCTATGAGCCTGGCTTTGTTTGATCCTGTCCTAGTGGCACTCTTCATTGGACGAGACGGTGTCGCGCCACATCATTTGTCTGACAAGCAGACAAGCAGGGCACCTGCCTCATCAATATTTATGCCGCCCCATGGGAAAGGCAAAGGGGAGGGGGGGCAATTTAAAACGTTGTGTATGCATCAGTTGGACGAAACCTTGGCTGTGTGTGGGTCTTTCCTGTGCTTTAATATTTGAACACATTTTTGCAAGCAGCAGACTAAATACTGTAGCAGTGCTCTTACAGTTCACATGCTAGCACAGCTTCATGTAAGTTTTATTGCGGGGCCAAAGCATCCACCAGTTAGCCTGTAGCATCACTGCATAAAAGTGGTCAAATGTGAAATCCCATGAATGAAAAGTAAAATTAACTATTCAGCCTGGTAGATGTTTTTGTTTTTTCTTCCTAGAGTTAAAACAAAGAAAAGGGGCAAGACAACATAGTGTAACTGTTTTTTTTTTTGTAAAGCTTTAAGTCTTACCCTTACAGAAAAAATCCAATGAAATTGGATTTCGTTGGATCAATGTACTTGATCCACATGTGATCAAATACATTGTTCATGTGTTCCACGTTAAATTGAAATTTGGTTATTTGCCATTCAGAGGTACATTTACTCTTTTTGATGTGAAGAGTAACATCAAGAGCCAACCCAAGCATGTTCAGTTTAGGTTGGACATGGCTGATGCAGTGGTCAGATGCAACCAGCAGGGGAAGTGTAGCGCTTACGCACAAGACTTCCTGCTTAGATAATAATATGCATATGCTGTCAGATCGTCATACGCTTAAGCACGAACTGACGGCTATATCTATCAGACAAGTATACACTGTCATTACCGTATAATTTTATTGAATCAGCAACATAGAATCATGACGTGGATCGTCATACACTTTGCTATTGTATGACTTCCTGGCTTTGCGGTTAAGTACGTTAATGAGTTTTACATAGCAGTGTGTTGTAGTTGACTGCAGCTGCAGCTGGACCCTGCTTTAGATACACTTTGAAACAACAGCAATGCATGTATATCTCTCTGGATATCATCGAAAACTACTTATTTTCGTCGTAACTTGTTGTAACGACTTAATTTCGTATGCTGAACTGACAGCTCCTCTGACAGTCGGACTTCTTAATGCGCATGCACAAGCATGTCGCTGCATGTATCAGCCAATGAAACGCGGCCCCTCTGGTAAGGTCCATTCTGACAGGGTATGATAATCCGGTAGAACACCGGCTCTTTTATTAAAATATGCCTTCTTCAGGTATGAGTATATATAAACTCATACCTGAGTATATATAAACTCATACCTGAGTATATATAAACTCATACCTGAGTATATATAAACTCATACCTGAGTATATATAAACTCATACCTGAGTTTATATATACTAAATACTTAGTTTATTAACTCATACAGTTAATAAACTAGTAAATTAGTTTATTAACTTTCAGAAAGCTTGTGAGGTTTTTTTCTGACGCTCCGAATGTTAGCAAACTCTGTTGTTAGCTACCATTGTTAGCACCGTTGTTAGCTACCATACTGCTGTTTCAAGTTTGATACCATTATGCTTGTAAGCTAACTTACATAATGATATACTCTGGAGCAGAAGCAGCGTGTCCGACTCTTTTATTAAAATATTCCCCTTCTTCAGTGCGTTTACAGTCACACATTCCACATATGTGGAAATAATATGTGAAGACGTGAATCACGTGACTTTCTACCATCAAGCGCTTCAAAGCCACACTTGATTTTCACAAAATTAATTAAAGTTCATGGGATTTTTTAATGATCAATTTCCACTGGTGCTTTTTGTAGTTTTTCTTTATTTTTTTCATTTAACCTTTCATCACTGTCTGTTTCACTTGGTTTTCGATTCTGTTTTCTCCTGGTTTTGTTCAACTACTTGAGCTGGCAATATGTTGATCAGTAAAGCTTATTTTACTCTACTACTCACTAGAGGTAGTGTAGCATGTGTTAAAAAATATTTACTCAATAAGGCCTTGGTTTGAATATATGAAAACAAAAATTGTGAATCTATCTCTGATGTAAAATGTCAAACTTCTAAACAGAGGTAAATATTGGCTCTACCTCCAGATGCAGAAAACTCTGCTTTTACTTGACAGCCGAAGTGAATTTTCAAAAGGTCAGAAGTCTATTCTCAGATAAATACGCAGCCATCCAAAAACATTCATAACTATTTAAAATTTTGCTGAGCTGCAGTGAATTTTATTGGGCTTTGGTCTGACCCACAAACACAAAGTGGTGCATAACTATGAAGAAAAGGACTCATGGTTTTCTCATTTATTTTTTTAAATAAACAAGAAAATCACCCACACAGCTTGAAGCAACTTTATTTACTAATTAGGTGACTTCCCAAGGCAGTTGGTTTTATTTAAGGGTGTCAGGGTGAATTGGGGTCAAATGTAACAGACAACATGTTTTCCTTTTTTTGTTTGTTAAAACTTTTGAAACCATGTATCCTCACTAAAAAATGTGTGGCTACCACAAGATCTGTAAAATGAATTCACAACAGTCTGAGTTTTTCTCTGCATCACTTCCCCAATAAGTCAATAAACATTTTCTTTTATAGTTAATGAGCTGGTAGATATTTAATCAGGTGTATTTTTGATTTTTTATGGAAAGTTCATTGGAGGGTAATTTGAAAAATGCTGATCTAAAGTGAATAAATATTGAAATAAACAGTATACAAAATCTCTAGTTTACTGAGGACCATTTCTTGTGTAATCTTATGTTTGGTTTAAAAGAAAAGTAAAAGTGGGGGTAATAAAATCCAATAAAACAATTATCAGAGATGTTAGCCTCATCATGAAATAGACAACAAAAGGCATAAAAAGATTTAATTCACTCCATTTTGACAAGTATAATTCAAATGATTGCCCACAGTAAATACAGTATAATGATCTGAAAATAGCTTGGTTACTAATGGTAACAGAATCACCTCTCTTATTATATAACAGAGATAGACTTTCAGAATCTAAATATTTAAGAAACTGATAAAAACCAGAAAGTCTTACAGCTATAGTCTTCTGTCTACTGTAGTACTGTAACACATATAGATACAATCGGAATACCAAAATATGATACACAAGTCATACATTCACAGAACAAATATCTTGTAGTCATACCTAGCTCTGACATAAGACATATTATTATAAAAGATACAAATTTGTCACTTGATTTGCACATATTTCAAGACCACAGAATTGTGTCGAACGTATAAAAGACAAAAGTTTTAATGAAAATGTGGCACTTGAAGTTGTCCTCTGCTACATTCATGATACAGTCCTGTGGGACAGATAAATAAATATACATTTTTCAAAATAAATTAAAAAGTTCACTTAAGCAATAGTTTGACCTTTTGGGTTCATTTTACATGACAAAATATGCCTTTGTGCACACTAAAGGAGGAAGAACCTCCACTAGCTAGCTTAGCATCACTTAGCTTAGCATAAAACTAGTCAGACCTCACTCAAAGGTTACAAAACAATCCACATACTTTCTCTGTTTTCTAATTAAAACATCCAAGTGTTAAAAATGTTAGTTTGTGCCTAGTCATATTTAGCTACATAAATAAAGGCCAGGCTGTGATCAAACAAAACAGAAGTTGCGCATCAATGTGATTAGTAGTAATGCAACAAAATACAGTCGGTGCAACTGAAAACTATAAACTTAGTGAATATTGTCCATCCATCCATCTGTCCCCACAGGTCTCTAATTTTTTTTAACTTAAATCTTAGATCAAACAAATTTAAAATCTGACAGTCATGAACAGAACAAAACCAAAAAGGAGTTTAATTTCCTTTATTAAAGATAAAAATCCATCTAAACACAACTGGCCATATGTGGAAAAAAACAAAAACAAGACGATTGCTCACATCATGAAGTAGCTATTATTAACCACATTTCCAGCATCAGTTTCTCTAGCAAAATATAGGGATTACTGCCAAACCGTTAGACTCATGAAATCACCACAGAACTTGATTGAAGTACGCTGAAAGACTTCAGTATTCTAAACGCTGAAGGCGTAATCTTAAAACTTCCAAGAACAGATGGGAAATCAATGTCAATGTCACCGAGCTGTCTGGAAAAGGCTACAAAGCAATTTATAAGACATTGGGAGCCCAGACAAAGAAAATGAAAGGCATTATCCACAAATGGACAAAATGGGACATTGTTGAATCTTCCCAGGACTGGGTTCAAGAACAGACAGGTCACAAAAGAGCCAAGAAGAAGTTGAGATCAGTTTTCATGGGACAGAGCCTAAGCAAAAATGGCATCCAGGGCAGAGTTCTAAGACCAGAACCAAAATGACCACATGGCCCTGTCTCATGTTTCCCAAAAAACCTCCCAGTCATCCCCAAGAAGACATTAGAAATTATTTTGTCGATTGTTGAGACAGCAGTGGAGCTTTGTGGAAAATGTCCCATTACATCCGGAGCAAAACTAACTACAGAAAAACGACATGATGCCAGCAGTGAAACACGGTGATGGCAGTGTAAAGCTCTGGGCCTGTTCTGTGGGTTCAAGGCCTGGTTTTAGCGTCTCTCAGCACTGTACATTCATTTTCAACATTCACTATTGGCAACAACAACCAACCTTTCTTGCAGCTGTCATAGCTGTTGTGTTCTGCTGAGACATTGTGTTTTTTTTGCCCTTTTATGCAGTAATTTTATAATTGATTTTTTTGATTACCAAGTGGAGCTAGTTGCCATGGGGCAATTTGTCATTTTCTACCAACCAAAGCAGACATTTGTGGACACTATGACATAAATGTCAGTCAATGTTTTCCTATCTTTTAAATATAGCCTACTGTAAGGAAATGTGGTTTTATGACTTCATTATTTAATATCTTCCCACAACAGGTCAGCCATAGATGTTGGATTAATAGGAGACATAATCTGACATAATTCAATGGAATCATCTGGTCCAAATAGAGATCAGAAATGAAATACATCAAAATAGAATTTAGAATCTATAGAAAATAATATTAAATTATACATGACCATTACTTATCATAAAAATAATTAGGAAAAAAACTGAACCGATACGCAACAGCCGGAGTACATAAGGGGAAAAAAATAGCAATATGTGGGTACAAAATGAATGTATGAGTTGATGAAACTGAACCACTGTTAATAATTAGAGGCAGATTTTATGAACAAATCCCTGCTCATTAGTGAGAGAAAGTACATCTTGGTAATGAAGTCAGAAAAACTTGAGGAAAATGTTTTGTAGGAAAAAAAATGTCTGAAATGGGAGTTGATTGGAGCCACAGATTGCGGCCATTTCGGTGAAGAAATTTTATACGTCTGGTTTTATGCTAAGCTAGCGTAGAACATGTGTAGCCTGGCTGCATTGTTCTTCAGCTTAAACTTCTACGAGCAGCTTTTTCTTTTTCATCTCATCTAATCCTACAATAACATAAATGAGACAACCTAAAATCCAACAGCTGCTTATATCCTCCTCTCATCTGATGAAAGACAGCAGTTACAATGTGTAAACACAAGACACATTTTCCTTAGCATACTGTCAAAGTGAATAGTCTTATACTGAAACTATTGTTAGACTGGTTAGAAATCTGTTTTCAAATAAATAAATGTACATGTATCCATTGGCGATCTTATTCAATAGTCAAGTAAAGGCAGAATCTACTTAAATGTAAAATATTACATCAGAAATATACAGCGTGTTTGCAAGATCTTTCACTACTCCATACGGCGTATTTAATTCTTATAATTTGTGGGAACTTAAGTAAAAGCTATCGAGAGAAAACGACCACAGAGTGACTTTTTCCTTATATATTATCACATACAGCGCACGTTGATGTAAACTTGAACATGTAGCAGAACTCTTAAAACTGCAGTATGTAACTTTCATAACAAATATTTTTCACATATCTGCTGAAACTGACACTATGTCGTGACAGTATTGTTTGAGACAGATAATCTGTGAAAAAAAAAAAAGGATCAAGCTCTTCTGCCTCCTCCCAGTGCTATCTAGAAACAACCAATCCGAGCCAGGAAGAAGCTCTTACCGTTGTTAATCACCTCTCTGTGTAGCGCTGCTCATTCTCCCATTTATCTCCTCCTTCTTGCTCTGTGCTATGCTACACTGAGCACAGTCTGTCATGAATGCTCAAGCTTGTTAGTGTGGCGACTGATGACTGCGCTATAAATGGTTTTCCTGTAACGGTGAGGTGTTTCTCTGCCATTAGCACATTTAGTAGCGTGTACACAGGGATGAATGGCAGCGCTAAGACCCTCCTCCTGGCTCTGACTGGTTGTTTTTGATTGGGAGTGGTGCATTTCCCACGACAACAGTAGCTCATGGAGGAGTTAGAGGAGATCAATTTTTTCCACAAATTGTCTCAAACCATACCAGCACGACATGATGACAGCTTTAACAAATATGTAAAAAAGACAGTTTTTATAAAAATTACATACTGCAACTTTTTAGGGCATCAAATCACAGAGTCGAAGCGCTCTGCTTGTAGTCTCCAAGAATGACAGAGGCATACGTCACATTTGGAGGTGTGCACAAGACAGACTCGGACACTGGTGAGTTGGGAAACGGGCTTACTGGGGTACCGGAGCGATCGCGGAAAGGGGACGGAGGCATCAGGGCGACGGAGTCCTCCATTGCTAATTTGACCTCAATCATGTCCTCCTCCTCGTCCTCCTCGTCGTGAATCTGGGTGTTGTTATACATGTAGCCCTGCAGGAGGCCGAAGTGCTCGCTCTCCATTTCTTCCTCCTCCTCTAAAGGGGAGACGGGCTCCTCCTCAAATGGGTCAAGATGGACAGGCAGGATGGGTTCCTGCTGGATGAGGTGAGCCTGGTGGTACACCGGCATGCCTGAAACAGCCGGAGGCAGGCACACATCGTCAACGAGCTCATGGCTGTCACTGCTGAAGTTATTCAGAACAATCTCCTCCTGCAGGCGGTCCGTGACGCAGTGTTGAGGGATAACGCTATTTTGCTGGAGACGCTCCAGGGAATAGAGCTCTGCGTCCCCGGCCGCCTCTTTTGTCATGTCACAGGCTGGCATCTGTCCATGGGCCATCATGGGGGGAGTGGCGGGGGAGCTGTAAGTGAGCGGGTCGTTTTCGTCCTCCTCAGCTACATTGTACAACGTCTTCGTGCTGAGGTCTGAGAACTCCCCGGCAGTGTTTTGGTAGGTATTAGTTAAGGGTTTGATGACAGCCATCTGATTGGAACCTGCTTCCTGTCTCTTCACATGCACTGACAGTCTGTGCCACATATGATCCCCTTTGGGAGGATGTCTTGCACCTGGTTCAGACCATGACACAGACTTTCCATTAGAACTATGAACAAAATAAAGATGGCTGTTACTGCGCAGGAACCCGCAAAGGTGTAGAAGAAAAGACAGGTTCAAGTTCATGTCAGAAAATCATGCTAGTTTGAAACTAACTGTGGTTTCTATAGATGTTCTAGTCGATTCTAAGTCTAGAGGTGTTATTTCAGGGTATCTTCAGGTTTAATAGAGTTGAATTTAGCACACAAACGTCTCATAGTTTTAGTCTGAAGCTTATATGCATTCAAGACTGGCATAAATGTCAAGTAATGCTCAGTAATACATTTCAATCTTTCTTTTTCCTGAGTAGACTAACCATAAAATAAGCAATTTCAGTGTTTTTAAAAACAAAACGTCACTGCACTTGATTGATTGTGAATTTTCTCTAATTGACAGAGGCTCGATTTTAACTACACACTTCTACCACTATTTGGCTAAATTTCTCCTAGTAAGTTGCACCTTACCAACTTAACAAGCTTCCAGATCAATTCTGGAATATTTGACTATTTGTCTTGGCAGAAATTCCAGAATTCACTTAAATGTGTTGGTACAACGGTCAAACCTGGTGACCGCAGCATCGTGTAATGGATCTGATTTGCTGCCAGTGACAATGAAGCATTGCAAATAGAAGTGGGAACAATGAAAGTTTATCATTACCTCCAGGTAAGTAGCTAAAATTTGTGAAGGAGTGGGTGTTCACATAACACAAACAGGCCAACATTAAATTGGCCAGTTAATGTATGTATTTGAGCCAGTATGGAATATATAAAGTCTAGAATATATACAAGTTGTGCCACCAATTCTTGTAAAAACAAACAAAAAAAAGTCAATCGTGAAAAAAGTTTATCATTGAAAGAATGACTAAAAGTTTAAAATCAACAGACATTTATGCCAGTGGTTAATGTATGCAAACTTCTGATATGAGATGTATTTTCTGGTCTGATCTTTAGTTCAATGAGTCCTGTAGAAACCCTTTTTATAATTTTTTTTCTATCCCTCAGCACATAGGAATGCTTGTTTTAAATTCGCCAACAGATCAAAGGATGACACGTCTGTGTGAATTGAGCGATGGTCTATATTTGCCACACTTTACAACAGGTGCCTCTCTGACAGTAAATACAGCTAGATGTCAAGCTCCCTCAGAGAGGGAGTTCCCAGTAAAACGAGCATCCCTGAGGTGCCTCAGGAGCAGGACTCAGACTCAATTAATGAACCCACCTGCCGTTCCCGGCGTTCTTCTTCCTCTTGAACATGTTGAGGAGGCTGTTGCTTCGGCAGGCGATCTTGCCGTCGCCGACGTGCATGCGCACGGCGTCGGACGTGGTGAACGCGCTGCGTACGTTCCGCTCTGGCTTCGCGATGATGATGTACATCTTTGGTGTGAACATGCACCCCAAAGCCACGGTCACGCTGAGGCTCACGGAGAACGACGTGGTGATGATCTTGTAGTTGCTGCCGAAGTAGATCGGCACAAAGGCGAGCCAGATGATGCACGTGGTGTACATGGTGAAGGCGATGTACTTGGCTTCGTTAAAATTGGCGGGAACGTTGCGGGTCTTGAAGGCATAGTAGGTGCAGCTCATGATGAGCAAACCGTTGTAGCCCAGTGGCGCCACAACGCCGAGGTTGCTGGTGTTGCAGATCAGAAACACTTCTCTGATGCTGGGGTAGGATTTGATCGGTTCGGGAGGCTCCATGATGATAAGCGTAACTTCCAACGTCAACTGAAGACTGATAAGAATTGAGGCGATGACCACCTGAGCCCACGCGCTCATGAACCTCGGCTTCCTGGTGCAGATCTTCTTCTTGCTGCCCGCCAGGATGCGAGCGATGCGATTGGTTTTGGTCACGAGTGCGGAGTAGCACATGGCGGCCGAGAGACCAACGAGAAGTCTCTGAAGGTAGCAGGACGCCACTGTGGGTCGCGCTATGAGGGTGAAAGGGCACAGGTATCCAAGGAAGATCCCAGCCAGGATAATGTAGCAGAGCTCCCGGCTGGATGACTTCACCACAGGCGTGTCACGGTACAGGACGAAGACGAAGGCCACGAATGATGTGACCAGGATGCCCAAGCAGGAAAAGACAACCTGGATGATGGATTCTGGATTGCTCCACTCCAGGTAGTGCAGAGGAATTGGTTCGCAACCTGAAGGGAGAATAAAAGCTATTTTACATCGTATCACAGAATCACAAAACTCACAGTGGTTGTTCGAGTTGACCAGCAACATTATGGGGAATTTTATGTGACAGACAAACATAAAATTTTACTGATCAGTAATGGATTATTAGGTGCTGTTGCACGGTTACTGATTCCTAAGATAGGTTGTTTTCGAGGTTATACCGGAAGAAATCTTGCGACGCTTCTTGGAAGGGACGGGGTTGTTGTCAAAGGACGAGAGAGTTGGCTGGTATTTTTTTGAGAACTGCCCTGTTATGTTTGACCAAAATAAACCAGTGTTAGTCGCAAAACCTCTGTCTGGTGCTTGGGGGTCATAACAGAACATTACAATATTTGTTTTTTCAAATGACATGAATTAATTTAAAGGAGATAGAGCTTTCTAAGAAGGCATCAGAGGTTTGCCAAAGAACATTACCATCACGAAGACCAAGGAAAACAGCAGATGGTTCAGAGTAAAGGAAAATTTAGGCAAAAATCACAGCAAAATTACATAAGAAAGCAAAATTCCAAACTCAAAGGATGCTGTTCAATCCCTTATTGAAAAATAAAAAGAACATAGCCAGAATGCGAACTTATTAAGAAACTAACCCTAATTTGAGAGGCCAGCAAAAAAAAAAAAAGCATTTATGAGGGAGCAACAAGAAGTCCATGACAACTTAGAGGGAGTTGCACAGATCGACAGCCCAAGTGGGAGAAACTGTTCACATCTGGCCATTGTGGAAGAAGAGTGGTCAACATATATAAGGCTTGCTACATAATCTATAGGGCCAACATGCAAAATAGTATATGTGGTGGAAAACTAAGACTACACAACACCATTACAGAGCGGTGGCGGCTTTATGATGTGGGAATGATTTTTATTCAGCAGAAACAAGACGGAAGTCCTATTAGAGACTGTAAAAGATTAAATATTAGGGAGAAGTATGTTGATGGACAACAGCATTAACATACAGCAACAGCCAATCAAATAATATTCATGTGCTAGACTGGTCCAGTCAAAGGTCAGACCTAAATCCAACTTATAATCTGTGAGAAAACCTTAAAGTTGCTTGAACTATCTTGCAAATAATGGGCCAACATTTCAGCCTCCTGATGTGCAAAGGTTTTGACTCAGAGAGATGAAGGAAAATGCACAACAAACTTAGTTCTCTTTGTAAGAAATTTCTTTTTTACAGTATTTAAGCACTTAAACCAACTATTTTGGTCAAATCATAAAATCCCTATCAATATATGGACATTTGTGGCTCCATCCTGACAAAATATGATTATATTAAATTGGCCATCAAAGCAAAGGTGAATAAATAATTTTGAAATAAAAAGCCCTTCAGACTTCAGGCTACTTTACATGACTGCATGTGCAAGACATGATGAGCATCTTAGCCAGAGAAAATACAGTAATTTCTAAAGTAGGTTTTTAGCTCAACTATAAATAAACGCCTTTCAACTGAGCCATGGCCAGGCTGGGCTGCAGCCAGGCTACAGGGGGCCGAAGAAGCAGGACAAAGTAAGTAGCTGCACAATTCAGCCATCAGAGTAAAATGTACTCCATGAATGTTTTTTCATTCATGGAGTACAAGGAGAAAGTGGAATTTGTACATTTTCTAACACTTTTAAACTACATAGTCAGTCAAGGGGTGATCCGTTTCTGTTGGTGTCATCAACACTGTTATGCTGTTGCTGATAAAAATGCAGAAGCTTACTTGTGATTAATGTGTTAAAAAGATGTCTTTTGTTTGGAAAGGCGTACAAGGCCTTGTTAAAGTGGGCCAGAAGAGTGGTAAGTGGAATAGGGCTGCTGTCGGATGAAATGGTGAAGATGATGAATGTGCTCTCAGGTGTCATGGGAAGGCAATGAAAATAGGACAGAACAGGTTTGGGAAGCAGAAAACTCTTAGCAGGACAAACTGTACATGGTGCAGTAGTTCTGGCAGGAGAAGTAAGAGCTTGGGAACTTTTTGGTTTTGTAAGTCAAGCTATTGTCACTGCTTGGAGGCATAATGCCAAAGAAATGGATACTCTGGCAACTAAAGTAACCCCAGTTTAAGTCAGCATGAAAGCAAACAAACCAAACTTTTTTTTTCCCCTCCGGGGGGTTTTTGTGGGCTCTAGTGTTCCTTATGTGAAAGTAGGCTGACAGGAATGGGGGCAAGACTTGTGGCAAATATTTTTGGGTACGGGAATCGAACCCGTGACGGCCGCTTTGAGGACTCAGGGCCTCTACATGTGGGTTGCGCTATCCCCTACGCCACCAAAGCACGCCCAAACAAACTAAACATAATAACCTTTTTCTAATCAAACAAAAAATTTTGTTCAGGTGTAGCAGTTGGGTCCAAAGAAGAAAAAATCTGATTGTTCTTGCGCATCTTAATAAATTTTCCTTTGTCTGAGGGTGACCGCTTGGCTCAGATGGTGGACAATCATACCAAACACATCAAATCTGGTTGTGGAGTGTGTTATCCAGGAAAATATAAAACTTCTGGAATTGCCCAGACTAAAATGTGACTATACTCAAAATTTACCAATTACTACAAAGATGAGTGGTTGAATATCCAACTAGAATTACTTCAGAACCTTGAAGTAATGATTTCTCTGAAACATGCATGATTCATCCAGATATTGGTGGTGTATGTATTTATTTGAGCTTATATGCTGTATGTTGATTCTGTGTTGAGGAAATGCACGATGAATTTAAAACTGTGCACCCAATTTGCAATAAAAGATCATTGAGTGATTGGCCCTTCACAAAAAAACAAAAAACAAAAAAAAAACTGAGTAGTTGAAATCAAATATAACAAAATGTGTATGACATTCATGCAGAAATTGAATGTATCAAACCGTCTGGAACGCCACATAGTCTTATTTATTATCTGGTGATTTGGTACAATTCTGACAATAGATTTTAGATCCTCTATCGTCTCTTCTTCAAAACTGACATAACTTTACAGCAGCTGTAAAAACGAGGAGAAGGAGAAGAACAAACGTACCCTCCAGTTCTTTGTCAGGCCACCAGCCCAGCTCACAGGCCTTGCATGTGAACTCGTCCTGCACATATTCGTTGTCCTTGCATGCAGTGCATATCCAGCAGCAACTCACCTCCCCCTTTCTTATGACCTATCCAAAAAGAAACAAAAAAATTTAACTACTTATCTAAAAATACCATTGTGTGACTCCCTGCTGCCCAGAACAAAAGGAAAGCCAGTAAATATTTAATATTTGCTTAAAACATAGAAAATTTAAAGAAAGAAAAGTTATAAGTAACAAATTGGTAGTGGAACTATTATTTTTGAAATCTTTTACTAATAAATAACTTATTACAGTTGTGAGTAATAACAGAATTATTTATAGAAAACAAAAAATGTCTCAACTGGAATTGCAAAGCTTTTAACAATAATTTGTTTTGTTGATTAATAAGATGTCTATCTCGATCTATATGAAGTGACAGGCTGCTAGCTAACTACCTCACTGGATAGTTAGCTAGCAACTGTCTAACTATTTAGCTAGCTAGCTAACTATGAAGCTAGTTAGCTAGCTGTCTAGCAAACTATTAAGCTAGTTGGTTAGCTAGTTAGCTAGCTATCAACAAACACTGTACAGTTAAATAGACAATTAAAGGGTATGAATAAAGTCTGTTATCACCAATGGAAGTGGACAAAAACACTAAAGATGTCAGCCATCAGTGTAGTCTAATCACAGCGTGTAAAAGATTAGTCCTGAACCTTGATTTCTCCTTTGGAGCAGGGCTCGCTGCAGACGGAGCGGACCATGTCACTGCTGTTCATCTGGATCATTTCATCGTCGAGACTCAGCATGCCCTCGTGCCACGAGCCGATGTTGATGTAGTCATAAACACCAGGCTCCACATGCTGGAAGTTCATAATCTCATACCTGAGTGAAGATGGGCGGGAGAAACATGACGACAAGGTTATCTAAATAATTTATAGCTAAAAAAAAAAAGGACTCCTTAACAGACTTTTTTTTTGAGTCAGTTTTTCCCATTTTGTGTTGTTCAAATGAGTGATATTTCTTTCTTTCTTTTACCTTAAAGGTGATTACTTTCCTTCCTAGTATATTTCTTGTTAATTTGTAATGCTTTAGTAGTTGACTTCATCAAGCAAATTTTTTATACAGGACAAAGACAATATGAGTAAATACAACAAGCAATTTTAAAATCAAAATTTATTGAGGGACAAAAACGTATTCAGAACAACCTTGACGCATCTATTTCAAAAACAATTAACCACTTCCTGAATCCAATAACTTGACTTTCCAGCCTTGACTGCAAGTGTCAGTAAAACTGGTAGTAAGTCTTTTACACTGCTTTAGATGATTGTTAGCCCACTCCTCTTTATAGATTTGTTTTCAATGAGCCACATTGGAGGGTTTTCAAGCATGAACAGTTGTTTTAAGACAATGCCTATGAGATACATATTGTCTATTAACCATAATTGTAGCATAAGACCACACTTTCAACCACACATATAGTCGCTTACCTTCCAGGCGAGTCTCCATTCTCATCAAACCATATGTCCTCCCCGGACACTCCTGTGAAGGACGTCTTGAGTAGAAACTCCAGCAAATGGCTTCCATCGATGGGTTTCATGTCATCACACAGTCCCACATGGCCAGGACAGAGGTGAGAGTGCATGTCATGCAGACCGTGTGCCATGGCGTAGATGGCATTGATGACAAAGCCCATTTTGCTGTCTTGAACGTAGTTGTCTTCAAGACTTTCGTAACCTGCCCATAAAGGAGACAACAGTAAGGAATCTCCTACAAGATAAGTGGATTCATTTTTTTAAGAAAGGAAAAGCCATACAGTGCCTCATTAATGCAAGCAGTAGCATGTTTTATGTCATCTCTCAGGTTCAGATGTACCCAACAGGTTGCCTGGCAAGATGCAAGGTATTACAAAGGAGTGATAGGGTGCACACAGCTGCAGAAAATGTTTCTGAATTCAAGCTGCTGGAAACACGCTCGTTTTGGGTTTTTTTTTTGTCCTCTGTGGGAGACTGCTTTTAAGGAACTGGAAGTCTCAGAAAATGGCTTCGACAAAACCTTGTTACCATGGCAAAACTATTCATTCTTGGAGTCATGAGTCAGGATTCAATTAGAAATGGTCCAACTCTCTTAAAAACCTGCACCGCATCGACTCTGTACTCTGCTTGACCACGATTAATATCCCAAAGTCTCACGGGTTTTTCTTTTATTTCGCTTCCTAATTTCATCTGTCACTGCGGGGGATTAACGAATACTTAAAAAATGAGTAACATCAGAGTATGTGATTTTTTTCAAACACACCCTATCAGTTCAGTGTAATGCAAGCTGGAGAAAGCAGGTTTTTTTTAATTAAGCGTTTCACATTTCTCTCTTGCGGCAATCTTTTTGTGTTAATAGCTGTGTTCAGTGTTTTGCATCTTCTCGCTGAAGGTCCCTGAAGTCTGATTTTTCTTTTTCTGTTTTGTTTTTTTGCAATGCAAGCTAAAGCAACTAATAATGATGCATTACACTGCAGTCTTAACCTTCACTATCAGTACAAGATAGCATTATCCTGTACATGCACATGCCTTGGAAAAGTGTTTCTGTGTTTTACTGACTTTACTTGACAGAATAAAATATAAAGAAGAGCACAGCTGTGAAGTGGGAGGGAAATGATAAACGGTTTTAAAATATTTTTGCAAATAAAATTCTAAACAGTTCAACACACACACACTCGTTATTTCGAGAAAACCATCAGGAAAAGCTAAATACGTAAAATGTCCAGTCTCGGCTTCCACACATGGCTATTAATTGTGGTCGTAATATAAATTATGTCAAAACCAACAAAAATTGTTTTTTTTATTGTTTTGTTTTAAAAACAGCCATTTTCATTGTTGAACTGTTATATTTTTAACTGTAGTTTTTTTTGAATGGGTGTGTGATTTTAGCTAATAGATGGATGGGTCCAGGCGTTCATGTTGCAGACCGGAGCACCAGCATGAAGGATGGAAGTCTAGCAAGGCTTATCCTAAAGCAAGAACTATTAGTGTTTCGCCTGACTAAGTATGATCCACTTTTGAACACAGACTGAATTTCTTTCCCTGAATGTCCATCCCTCCTTTGTGCAGAGAGCGATTGCACTGTCCTTCACCTTAAACTATGCTGTTAAAGAAACACAGCTTCCTCTGAGCTTTGTGTAAGCAGAGAAAAATCTGTAAGGGTTATTTTATGTTTGTGATATGGCTTCCTAAAAGCACTACTGAAAAAAAGGGGATCAAAAGAAAGAAACAAAGAAAGAAAAGATTTAAGTTCAACAGCTATTTCACTATTTTTTAAAAATATTATTTGATCATCTTTAGTCTAAAATATGAAAAACCAGAGAGTGATCAGGGTTAATCTCTATAAAACTGAGCTTCTGTGATTTATGAAACGTCATCTTTGTAAACGCACAAAAGATTAAAAAAAAAAAAGGATTATCTTAGATTGAGATTAGCATCGACGCGTCAATTTCACAGAATCCTTAAAACACATTTTTGGGTATGTAAAAATCAAAAACAGGGTGTGGAAAGAAGATCTTGGCTGATTCCCGGGAGAACAGTTCATTTGACGTATCTTACAATTGGACTTAAATTTTCTAATTACTTTATTGTTTTCTGCTGCTGGTTTTTTCCTCTTTCGTCTCCCGTTACATGGCATCTCAATTACTTTGTTGAGAAATCATGCAGTCCTTTCTTGGGGGGAAAAAGAACAGATTTCACCCGCTCTAAGCAGCAGCAGCAGCAGGTGACGGTATTTCTTTGTAAGCCTCTCCTCCCGTCTGCTGCGCTTGTTGCAATAACGATTTCAAAACAGCTGCTGGGAAAGCTGCCTGTGCAAACAAACACATAAACAGTAACTACAGTCGGGTTAGCAGCTGGGTGAGCATCCGAAGGGAGCGACTGGTGATGACCTACTTTGGCAGCTTCTTGTCTTTGATGCTCGCTGCACTCATCAGTCGAGATGTGGCGATGTTATGATGTCTGCATGCAAGCAGAGGGGCCTACTGCTGCATGTCGGGATTATTCGGTTGCATGACAGCGGGACTTTGTCTGCGTACTATATGAATATACTAGCACGGTTTGTGTGCTCACATGCAAATTCAGCAAGATTCAGCCAGTTATTGGGCTGTTTTATGCGACTGCCTTAAAGCACAGAGGGAGGGCGTGAGAGCACAAACGAACCCAATTATTGGGCTCTCGGAACCCCAAACAAAACATCCCAATAGCTTCATATAGAAGAGGTCCACTGAGATTAATAGCATCATTAACGTGTTTCAATTTTAATGTCAGTCAACCTCCAGGTATATTTGTGAGGTGAGGAGCGTTATGTTTCCATTCAGAAAAAAATTAAATTAAATTTAAAAAAAAAAAAATCACTCACCATCTTGGAGTTCTAAACCAAAATAAATTAATAAATAAGAAATAAAAACAATAAAAATGACTAAACAGCAAACGGGAACTGCTTTCTACATAACAGACAAAAATATGTTTTGTTTTGTTTTTTTAATGCAATTTTTAATGCCTTGTTTATTCTTAAATTAAAACATGACAGCTCATGGGAGCAAACAAAAGCTTCAGGTTTGTGCATCAGACCAAAAATATTACAAGAAAAAAAAAGGTGTGAATGCATTTAACAAAAAGTGCAACATAAATCCACATAAGTAGAGCCAGAGGTGTCAACTGGAAAAAAAAATAGGTGTTACATGCACCAATTTATATTTACGTTTATCAGTTTCTTTAAACATCGTTTATATCTCACTCTTTATATCAAGAGTGAGAATCTTTTTTTTTAATAAAACCCTCATATCGTTTGATTAAAAACGTAAATATAGATACAAGCTTTTTGTTGGGGAAAAAAAAATTATGAATAAATAAAAAGAACTGTCATAAAAAACGTTTAGAAACATGCTTGTTGAGCATCATTTCAAGAAAACAAGAAGAAAAAAAAGCTAGTACATTAGCAGTGTTCCTTTAATAATGAAAAGCACTTAATTTACCTAGATCATCATCCTCTGTGAAAGCCAAGTAACACACAAATGAACAATATGAAAAAATGTACTGGATTCACTGGTGGAGAATTTTACCCTCAGGCAGTCTAGTTCATATTTAAAGAGGTTGTTCCACTTCATGGGGCCTTTTGGTTCTGGCATTGAACACATCACAACATTTCAAAGTCACAAACGGGTGCTTTATCTGTTCAAAATAAACACGCTACCTGAGCAGTTGCGCGCGTAGTTCAGGTTCTCCTGCGGGTGTCCGGGAAGGCGGCACTGAAAGCGGTGCTGCCAGAACTCCGGGAACCACGGGTTGCGCGTGTTCGTGCTCAGCTTGAGCTTCAGGAAGTAACTGTCGAAGGAGGAGACCTCTTCGGAGTGGAGCTTCACGGTGATGCCGCCAACGGCCTCGTGCTCGTATCCCTCCACCACCTCCACACGGTCCGCCCAGCCGTCACTGCAGGAAACGGCACAATTAATCAGCCAAACTAATCTGAAGCAACGTATCTGCCGCCGCCATATTTGACCGCTGGGCTTGGACGGTCCGTGGTGATAGCCATAGCGTTTTTAAGGCACGGGCAGACATACTAGGTGGTGCTAGCAGCGGCGGTTATGGGCGCCATTTGTCAATGAGACACTTAAATAGAAATTAAAAAGTATTTAATTTAGATGTTCGCTTTGCAAATGCTGGTGAACACCGAAACTAGCAATTTCTTTTCACTATTTTAATTTCTTTATTCACATAAGACTAAATATTGGAAATATATGGATCTCACTAGAGGAGTCGCGTTTCATTGGCTGATGCCCAATGAGGGGCCGCACTTCATTGGCTGATGCCCATTCTACGTGGTGCGCGGCCATCTCACAAACACAAGCTAATGTACATGCATTAGTAAACACATGTAGCGCCAGACTACATTGTGGACTAGCAGACCGGCTGAAAATTTTTGCATCAACAGTCGAAAAATAATGGTTCTTCATTGCCAGTGGGGTATCTGTGCTGGGGATGTCAGGTATCCTGACCGTATTTGTGGTAGTAAAATTCTCAAACACCGTGATATCATCCAAAAAAGATGACATGAACTTGTTAGTTCCTCTGTCCGTTGTTGTGGCTGATATTTGGTGAAAATCCGACAGAAATGATGCACTAATCGACTCAAAAATACTCTATCAGTCCAAGTGGAAGACGCCACGTTTACATAGAAACAAAGCGCCGCGAGGCTTTGTGAGATTTGCAGTCACGTGGGATTTTCTAGGTCGGTTGTGGGCGGAGCTTGGGGCAACACCCAGTCTTGTAAGAATTTAATACTTTATTAAATGACACACAATGTAAAGTTGTTCCATTAAAACACAGACCTGCATGTAAACAACATATTCCCCCAATGACTACAGCCCTAAAATGAGTGTGGAAAAAAGAAAACATACAAAAAAAATAAAAATCAATCAATCAATGAGAGCCAGAGATAAATTCAGAGTTCTCTCAAATATCCTCTTGTGCTTCCACAACTCCCATTTTCCAGTTTCCGAAGGGTGTGCGGTTCTCACTGTACTTGCCGAGAAAAGACAAGAAAGGCCTCAGAGTCCACTGACACAATCACAAGTCTGGTGAGAATTCACAGATTAGGAGCGTCGCTATGCAGTCTGCCCCCAAGAGATTCAAACTCTCACCCGGCTCACACACTCCGAGTCTCAAAGGGGAAATCTGTGTCTGCACTGGTCATAATCTCTTATTTGCTGCATGTGTCGCTTATTATGGCTAACAATCTGAAGAACTCACCTTCATCTTCTGCAATAAATTAAAAACATGTTAATGAAAACACAGAAGTGTAAATGGAATATATAGGTGGAGCACAATCTGCATGAAAGTCCTCTAGATGGAAGTGTTGGCGTCTCTTCAGGTTTTCTTAATGGTAACTTTTTTATGCCTTGCATTAGGTTTGATTACTTTCTTCTGTAATGGGGGGAACAACAGCTCCAGTTAACGAGAAACCTAATTTTCCGTGGGACTGTAATTGGGAGAACCCTGACTGCCACCTTGGGTGACTCTGCCACCATGTGCATTATTATTTTTGCTCCCTAGCAGTGGTTACATAAGCCTAATTATTATGTTTTTTATAGGAATAAGCAATAAGATCCTCAGCACTTGCTGGGAACAACCAACACGGATTTTCCACAGTTTGTTCCTCGACAAAACCGAGGAAGCAGCAACCCGTAGCGTAAGGCAAATACGGATGCCAGTCAGGCTTCTGCTAAATACCGTGGTTTGGGGGGAGAAAATGCCTATCCTGAATGTTTTCACTTTTTGTTCACAGTACAACCACAAACTTGGATGTGTTTTATTGGGATTTCATGTGATAGAGCAACACAAAGTAGCATGTAACTAAGAAGTAGAAGGAAAGTCTGAATGGTTTACACATTTTTCTCTGATTATCTGCAACTTCCAGCTGTTTGGGGATACACCTCTAACAGGTTGCCCTGAATTCATCTTAATCCATCTTTTTTTAATGTCTTAACTACCACACGTTGTATAAATAGAATAAAAATATGTATATATGTTACACAATTATGTTTGTTCCATTCATTTACAGTTTAAAATGAACATGCCACATGTTGCTATGAACAAACATTTTGAATGAAAAGGAGTAGTTGGAAGAAAAAAAATCTTACATTATGTGCTTGATTTATCACATAAATACAAATTAAACAGATAGCAGGCAGTGGTTGTACTGTGCTAAAATGTGAAAAAATTTGAGGTGCCGTAATCAGTAATAAATCTGGGCCATAGCATGCCGTTTCCGACTTAAAACTTAATCTTTTGGACAAATTGCTGTTTATCCGCAGGACCAAAATATCCCACCTCAAACCCGCATTTGGGTTGTGGGAGCCAGTCGCACTTTTGGCTTGGCTGACACTTCAAGACTGAGCTGACAAAGGCTGTGCGCTACGACGGTCTCTACAGTACCTGGCCATCTGCTTCACAGCATCACGCCACCCCCAGGCCGACACTCCCAGTGCCAAAAACCTACAGCTCTGACGTCCACACACACACACACACACACACATTGTAAAGTACTCTGAGTTCATACATTTGTACATCATTTAGCTCCGCATGGCAAAACAGAAACTATTCACGTGATTGGGAGGTGTGAGAATAGCCGTCTCCGTCTTCCTCCACACTGCAGAACAGAAGATGGATGGCTGATGACCTGCACCTCCAGGCCGTTCAGTGGGGCCCGCGGCACAGGCGCCTGTGTGTGTTCACTTACTGCATTGCTCTAAAAAACATTTTCCATTTTAGAAGTCTCCTTGACCCAGAAATCTCTCTGTCACGCACACGCAGGCTGCTTTTCTGCACCCTTCCCACCAGCCATGGAAGGCATGAAGCACGAGAAGAGGCGCTTTTTACTTGATCATGTGGGTTTCAGAAACATTCTGGTGACATTTTAATGCCCGAACAAGAGAAACACACAACCGGTGAAACATCTATAATGAATGAAAGAGATTTAACTTTAATTACGGCCTCAATTCAGCTGCTAACCGGACCAGCGACGAACCATGACTCCACAATAGGATAATTTCTGCTGTATTAGCTTTGATGTTCCTTACTGCACACTCCCCAGATTATGCTGGAGGTGCTGTCCCACATTAGCCCATCCTGCCGGAGATCTGACAGGCAGCGGGAAAGCTTGCTGCACGGATGCATTATTCATCAGCGAGCCTGATTCAAAGCGCCTTCTGCCGTCAGAGGAACTCTTTGGGAAAATTGAGAACGTTTGAGTTTCCTGTGAATTTTGTGTAATAACTGATTCAGGCTGAGAACATCGACACACCAAAATATAGTTTCTAAACAAGAGACAAGGATTAGTGATGTCCTTTTAGTTATGAGGAAAGCCATTTGATGACCAGAAGCTGACATTTAACCTTAATAAAAGTTGCAAAGGTTTTGTGTGACATGTTGTCCACAAACTTCAGAGTATTAAATTAGGTTTTATGTAATAGAGAAACATGCATGCTTGACAAGTGTTATCAATTGTTTCTAGTTTCTTATTATTTATTTATTTTGTAATAACATAAGTTTCATACTTTTCAAGCATTTTCAAGGTAAGTTTTTAAACTTTTCCGGTTTAAACCACACCTTGGAGATAAAAAATAAAGTAAAAGAACTATAAAAGACCATTTCAATTGACTATTATATGATTTTATTTATTGTCATTAAGAATATTTTGTGATAGTGCAGGGACACGGTTAACTAAAATTAGACACAATTTTACGTTTTGAAATGTCTCTGACACAACATACACCCTTAAATGCCTGGCTGGTCCAAGAAAGAGAAAAAATAAAATCTCTGATAAATGTTCTCACAAAGTTTTCTGGCTTTCAGCAAACAGAAATAATTCTGCTAATTCTGGCCGACCTAAAACAGGAGAAGTTTGATCGGATTTAACTTCAGTTAGTAAGAAAAAAATATGTCTTTTCATTATCTTTAAATATCTGGTTTCTATACAGAGTTTAGGCTTTTAATCAAACGTTGGAGTGCACTTTATTACCAGACTGTGTAATTTGAATATCAGGCACTTTCCTAGGAAACACCTAATTGAATTTCAAGGCTTTCAAACGCCTGCGCGAACCCTGAAAGTATCTGAAAAGTACAACATGCATTTGTATTCAGTCCCCCTTACTCAAATGCCGCTAATAAAAATCCATTCAGAGTTCCCTACTGCGTTTAGAGGTCTATTGAGTATAAAGACTCCACTTGTTTGTAATTTATTCTCAGTTTTTATACAGTTAAGAGACCTGAATGCAGAAACCGACTGAGGCAAAACTGTGAATTTCAGTGATAAATAAATACAATGGAGACTTTGAAGGAGGAGAGGAGAACAGGGAATAGAGCAGGGAAGAGCCATAGGCAAACCATGGAAGAGCAGAGAATGAGAGATAAATACTGGTTAGCTGGATTATTGGAAACAGACAGGTGGTGGAGGGGAAAAAAGAACAATAATCACAAGAGAAGTTAAATTAAATCTTTATGACACTTCAATCCAATTTGCATAATAATTTGGAACTCGGTGTAAATTTAGGCTTTATGGAGGAGTGACAGGAACAAACCGATTGCTGACAAAATGCTGAAGCAGCTCCTGTTTGCCGTTTCTCTGGTCAGATGAGGCAGAGATTTAGATTTTTGGTGAACATCCAAAATCATTTGTGGCAACACTGCACATCACCCTGCACACGCCATTCAGACATGGACACATGGTAGTGGCAGCATCATGCTGAGGGGGTGTTTGTTTTTCTTCAGCTCGCAGAGGAAAGCTGGTCGACAGCCAGACCTCGATCCCAAACTTAAAATAGCTGGTCAGGCATGCTAACTGTCCACTGAGCTTGAGTTAAACTGTAAATAATAATTGACAACATTTCAGTCTCCAGGTGTGCATTGATTAAAAAATGAATTCTAATTAACACCCTGCTGTAATCACAGAGGAAGCTGATCCACCAAAGTACTGATTCGGGCCTTTGAATTCAAATTCGAGCTACTTGACTCAGAGTTTTTTGGTCAAATTGTTTTTTAGAAATCATGTATCCCTTTCCTTCCACTTAAAGATAGACTGTGGGATCTGAAGGCAGTTGGTAGTTAGAGTGGAGAGGGCTGAATACAAATGTACGGCTTACTTTTCAGAGTTTTACTCCTTTTACTACTTTCTTGCACTGCATTCATGTTGGTCTGTCGCAACAAATCAATACAAACAAAAAAAATAATAAAAAAATGCTGACAAAAATGTAAAAAAGCAGGGAATGCGTTCAGATGGCGCTGAAATCGAAATGGAACTGGAAGATGTAAATCTATCCGCAAAAAAACGGTCAATAATCGTCACATAAAAACCACAAAATAAAAATAAAAAAGTACATCTTAAAATGGCATCTGCTGTATTTTATAAAGATATAAAAAGTTTATGGATAACTAGCGATAGAAACAGAATTACCTGCATATACTATACGGAACAAAAACATGATTTGACAGAGCCATTAAGTGCAGTTTATAGTCCTACTTGGTACCATCAATAAGGAGCTAATCTGAGTTTTACAGCCTATTTTTACAGAACAACAGCTAAGGATAAAAGCAACTTTAGCTTGTTAGCGTTCATCTTCTGTCCTAAAATTTAAAAAAAAAGAAAACAACAAAACACAACACATGAAGCTGGAAGCCCCTTGGGAGAACATTTCCTAACGAACCTGCCAATTAGGAGGAACTCTCCCGCCACTCCGAGGCGCCTCATGGCCATGAGCAGCCCGCGAACCGTCATGCCTTCACAGAAGCAGACAACAACTCTGGCTTTGGGAAGACGCTCCCGCAGCTTCCTGAGCAGCCGGTCGAAGTGCTTCTCGCCGGCGTTGCTGTAGATCTTGTCAGAGTGAGCGATGCAGAGCCCTTCCTGCGAGGCGAGCTCTTTGAACGCTTCCATCCCGCTCTCGCCGTAGTTACCTGAGGAAGACAAGAGAAGCCGTCAGCCGAGACTCATCCGCAGGGGAACAGATGCGATCAATAGGCAGTCGTTCATGACTTTTCTCGACGCCGCGGTTTTTCAGATTCACTGAAGTGTCACTGAACATGAATTTCTTCTTTTTTTTTTTTCTTTTTTTTTTTTGGCACAGCAGAGAAAAAAAAAATTCCAGAGGATGCTGTAAGAGAAATTAAAGACTTGCATCTTGTTTCCACTTGCCTGCTCGGATCTTAAAAATCCATCAGCTGTGGCAAAACGCATTAAAAAGTGCCTCATGCTTACTGCAGGCTTTGATCTGTTTGCCAAACAGATTTTAATCACCCCAAAGAAAGCTTATCATGTTTTAACAGGATTATCATCTCCTCTTCCTACATTTATCATATTCTGTCATAAAAAAAAAATGAAGCAGGCATGAAATTTGACTCCAAATCACGTGAGGGATTTTGATATTCTTGTAATTGCCATATAGTGTTTTTGCATATTTTGCGACTTTTAAATTAGCAAATTTCAATGTGCCTTATTTGGGATGAATTTAGCTCCAGCTATTTTGGAAATACCTCTGGCCTGCTTCTCTGCCCCTGCTGAAGAACTAAACCTCCTCATGATAATGCCTGAGCCACCATTTGTAACCATGGGGACAGTGCGCTCACGGCGGACATAAAAGTTTGGTCTCATCTGACCGAAGTATCTTCTCCCACATGCTTTCCAGGTCACCCGCATGTCTTGAGAAAACGTTTAGATTTGTCTTCTTATGGCTTCCGCTCAACAATGTCTTTTCTAGTTTCGATTTGTGACGAAAAGTTCAGTTCAGATTCTTCCACCTGAGTAGTTGATCCGTATGGCTCCTCCAGACTTACAGAACCTCCTGACTATTGATTAGAGATGTGAATCTTTCAGTACCTACCAATTTAATTCCAGTTCGATTCGGAAACAATCGGCCTGCAGATTCTGTTTAAATTGTGTGACTGGCAAGAGGAAAAGGCAGTGGGGGGACACAGGATTACATTTCTGTGTCAAATTCCATCAGCTTATATTTAAACAAAATTGGTTTGCGCATAAGCTTAGATGCTTAGTGCATAAGCTGTAATGCGATATACAGTGTAGTTGCAAAGACATACAACTTAAACACATCTTAAAATCGATTTAGCATTTTGATTCAATTCAGAATTACCAGGACTAGAAATTGCAGTTCTCTTTAGAACTGATTTTTTTTTTCTGCACCTCTACTACTGACCCCCTTGCAATCTTACAGGAATGCCTGTAAGTTTAGGAGAAAAACACAACAACCTTGTGTCGGTTTGTCACATAAAATGCCAACAAATCACATTGAGGTTTTGGTTTTAACACGACAAAATGTTCAATAGGGGTATAAATACTTTTACAAAGTATTACAAAACACAGCTTCAACTCAATATGTATATTTTTGTTGCTGTATAGATGAGTCCATCGTAACCTTTACTATAATGGCTTGATTGCAGGTATGCGAAGGTTGGAAAATGTGTTTCACAGATATGTTATTTTTGTTTCATTCAAATGTAGGACTTGGTATTGCGATCAGAAATATTACAAATGCAAATTACACTTCTTAATAAATAATGTAACGGCTTTTATAAAGAGACCCAGAATCAATTAGGGAAAGAGGCTTGATTTGACCTTCATAGACCTCAAATGATCAGTGCTCCTGATAAGCCAGGACACTCACAAAACTGAATGCCCAATGAGCACAGATCATAATCGTGGCTAGAATATCTATTTGTCCAAAAGCTGGATACTTTGCCTAATTGAGTGACACGACACATTGTGGGACGATCAACAGTTTCACCTTTTGAAAAATGTTCCAATACTTGGATGCACTGTTTGTAGTCAGTTTCAGTTTTCTGTGCCAGGAACAGGTGAGAGGTGGAGTAGGCCCCGCACCAGTCAGTTCCCGGGATCACAACAACACCTGCAGTCACTTGCAAAAATATCGATACCTCATAAACATTTGAGCATTTTGATACAATTTTACAGCAAGCTGCCATTTACATCATTTAAACTCGAAGTTACGGGCCAACGCGAAACACAGAGTAAATATGAAGTGCCAGAAACGTTTTTTAACTAATAAAATGTGTGCACTTGCTTTCTGTTCCCTTTATTCTTTAAGCACTGAAAGTAGTGAGTCTCAATGTGCGTTGGAAACAGACTGTAAATCACCCTGGAGACACCATCAGCATGGTGGAACATGGTAGCAGCTGCAATGTACCGTGGGAATATTATTCATCAGCAGGAACAGGGAAGCCGGTCAAAGTTTATGGAAGGATTTGAAGTGAAGGTTCACCGTCTAGTAGGTTCCCAAAACATATAACCATAGTTACACTATTTGTGTGTCAGAATGGCCAAATCAAAGAACAATCGTAACAACAATGGAAGATCATTCTATAAAGCAATAATCCAGGTGGACCGAACATGAATGCATGCTAGAAGTTTCAGGTTTTAATCTGTCCAAAAAACTTTACTTGTACTTTGGAATTAAATGTTAATTATCATATGAAAGTCCAATAAGACACAATATGTTTTTTTGTTTAGTTTAGTTTAGTTTTGTCTATCAGGGTATCAAGAGAAAACCCAGCTGGTTTAATTCTTGACCCAGTGGATCAGATTTTTTTTTTTTTTGTCCAAAAGATTGCGTTACCAACTATTTAAGTAAGTTTACAGTCACTCCAAAACTGTAAAAAAACAAGAAGAAAAGCATTCATTGAAACCATAAAAGGAATATAAAACATATGATCAACATATTAACTAACTGGTTCTATTACCAGGGACAAGCTATTAACACAAACATAAGCAATAATGGAAAAGAAAAGTATCTGTGCTGCCCTCTTTGTCTTTCTTCCCTTAAAATAAGTTACTGAAGAAACGTCACAAGCGACCATATAGCAACAAAGTCATCTTCTACCAAACCTCTATACTGTACATGTATGCCATTGATTTTATGAATCATCAAGAAGCAACTACAGTGACTGAACCCACTCAGCTTGTTCTCAGAGACAGTTTTGAAACTCTGTGATCCTCGCTGTGATCCTCTCGTCTTAGACTTCTTTAGAAAGTCTAAGAGGAGAGAATTTCTTGAAGAAAGTATGTTCTTTTGATGAAAGAAGAAGAAGCTGATTTATTAAAGAGGCATTGTATGAATTCCACAAATGAGCTTTATGCCGTATGGGGGTCGTCTCTGCTACTCAGAGATTTTGTTCATGTCAAGACAGATATACACATTGTACTGTTCAGCTTATTATTAACGACTTTGAAAATCATTTCCCTTACATATCCCACTTCTTTGCTACTTTGTTAATTATTTTTGGATGTAACGTGACAAAATGCCATTAGGTTCCAATAAAAATATCACTTAAGATCTACAAAGAAGGATGATGTCTTACCCTCTGTGTGTACTGCTGACACATAGGTCCAATTGTACTGTTTGACAATGTCCAACAGGGCTCTGGCTTGTAGAGTGTCCGAGGGCACAACTCTGAGGAAGTACTTGAACAACGTCTTATCACTGAGGTCAATGCTTGTTGCAGAATAGGCAATCTGCGGGATGTTGAACAGCTGCAGAAGGTTCTGGACTTGAATTGCAACCGAGCTTGAGCCGGGACCGATGACTCCTGCGATGGGCTTCTTGGTAGGAGGCGGCTGGCTGGAGGGTGACCCTTCAATGCACCACTTGGAGCCCTCCGTATCGTCTCGGATGGAGATGAGAGAGTCCCGTATGAACTCAATGCTCTGCTCCAGGGCCACAGAGGAATGCCAGCAGGAGTCCCTGATCTCACAGCCAAGGGTGATGTTGGGTAGCAGGTTGGGGTCCGAGTTTATTCGATCCAGGGTGTGGAACATGGCCTCCACTCTCTGGATGCCGTACTGCTCACGGACTTCTCCGCATTTCCTCTCAGCAACCTTCTCTGCTGACGGCTGGTGGTGTACAGAAAACAGGGCGCCTATTATTACATCCCCATCCATTCGTGCCACCAGGCGGGAGGCAGAGCTTGGGACAACTGACCTCTCATACTTGCCTTTGGACAAGACGAATGCCTCAAAGAGTAAAATGGGCAAGTACAAAATGCTTACTACAGTCAGGTAAATCATGCTTGTCATTGTACAACAAGTGATGGGTGTACAATCATCTCCTTTGGGCCATAGTAGAGGTCCATTAATCCCGTATGGATCCAATGGGAACTTCACGGGACGTCTTCAGTGCTTTTAACCTGCAATTAATACAAAGACACTTACACTACTTTTTTTAATACAATGTCTGCTGGAGACATTGAAGTGGTCAAGATGACATTAAATTTCCTGCCACAGGGAAATCTTTTCAGTTTCAGCACCTCGGACAGCTGCCTCTGCTGCGTGAGGAAATCAGTTGTTTTAATCTCTTTTCAACTTTTACCGAAAAGCATCACATGCAAAGCCAATATGTAATTGCGACATCTGCTATCAACAGGGCAATAGTTGACTACACTGCACTACAGCTTGCATTCACATGCATGTCGATCAGAGATGGCTGCATATTTAGGCTGTGTTAGGAAGCCTATTGTCGTGCAGCAAGCGTGAGTTTATTTACCTGCAGCTCCGGGTATGCGGGCTCTGTGTCTCCTGTGATGCAGCCAGACTGAACCCCAGCTTCTCCTTACCAAGAGACTCCCTCTCCCTCTCTCTCTCTCCCTCTTCTCTCTCTCTCTTTTCCATCTGCACTGATGCCCCCTTCTTCTCCTCTTCCTCACTGCATCTTAAAAGCGGGTCATAGTCGCTGCAGTGTCCCTGATTTGAGTGCACAGTTTGTGAACGTCGGGGCGGGACAGTGACGCATTTACAAATCGGATTTTTGGGGGCGAAGTATATTGGGACTGACGTGAGAAGAAATTGTATCCTGGGGACAGAAATGTTAACTTTTAGAGCTAACGTGACAGCACAAACACAGTGCGGTACAGGAAGACACGCCAAATAGTAACTAACTCTGTAGGGACTAATCAAAGTTCACGTACAGGAAACGCTCTTGTTTCGTTTGGTCACTGACAGATGTGATGCACGTGCAGTTTACCGCTGCAGCTGGAAAAAAAAGGGGCTGCTCTCTTGTGACACCATGTGGTCATTATATGATACGACAACCTTTATTTCAAATTCAAGTTTAAAATCAGTTTAAATTATTATCCCAATAAAATTGAATTATTTATTTATAATTCAATAAATACATTTGAACTATATATTTAACTATATATATAGCTTTACATTATGACATGGGAAAACTAATGATTTAGACTCATCAGTTATGAAATACAGAAGTAAACTATGAAATTGGAAATTGCTGTTTACAACTTGAATACATAAGGAGATCAGATTAAAATGAATTATTGCAGTATTTATTTGAACAATTCTTGTGGTACATTCGAACGTGGATTATTGAAAAAATAATTACTTCAGTATTTAACTACGAATTTAATACATCAATAAATATGATACAACAAATATTAACCAATTGCTTTTATTTTATTTGTGAGCTAAATACAAATCATCTTACGACTTCAAAGGTGTCACTGTCTAATGAATAAGTCAACAGTTATACGAATTTAGATGATGAAAAATAAACATTTATTTGACAATATAATAACTTGTACCTTTTTACAAGTTATCAGTACCAGAAAAAAAGAAAACAAACAAACAAAAACGTTTTTAATCGAATAACTTGACAATGTTATATTTGAAATTTTGGTATTTTTTATGACTATGTTCAAAATGTATGTATCTGTTAAATTTTACCTAAACTGTATGAAAGTAAACATCCAGTTTCTTATCGTGGAAAGCGTTTTTATTTATTTTCAGTATTTATTTATTTTCAGTGTGACTTTAACGCAGAACGAAGATGTTAAACTCTGGAAATTCTGCTTCTTCAGACGGAAACAAAAAGACTCCACTTAAATTGATCAGAAAAAATATCGTGAGGACCTTTATTTTCCAAAAAACATGCTTTTTTCCCCCCCTCCGACGTCACTTCCTGTATTTAAAAATGGCGGACACGAACGTCGCTGTGGATAATTGAACTGTGTTTCTGCTCATTACGGAGGAGCTTCTACATCATGGAGCGAGTTTCGTTACAGTCGTAGTGAGCGGAGCAGCTTGGGGAAGGCTAAGAAGGTAAATGTTGATTTTAATATAATTTCCTGGTTTATGTAAATCGATAAATCTACATCGTTAGGTGAAAGTGCTCTCTCTCTCTGTAGCGTTGTTTATATTAGCATCTAGGCTTCCGTATTTCAGATCATGCCACAGTGCTCTGTGCAGGTGGATAAACAAACTAGTTGCTGGCTAGCAGTAGGTTTTACCCTAAAATTAGAAGCGGTGTTAATTTACGTCTGTGTTTCGCCTGATGTAATGGAGCCAAGTACATCACATGGGTTTTGTAATGATACAAATGCTCTAAACTGACAGGTTAAAGCAGTAAAATGACGAGCGCATCATGGTTAAAAGTGTTGCCACTAACCTTTTAGAAAAGCTAAAGGGTTACTAGCTTTTCTAAAGGGTTTGCTCCTGCTTTATGCAAGAGCAAAATACAAAAGTTGCTCTTGCATAAAACACAGGAGACATTGTTGTGCAACGTCTTTCAATCATGTTCAAAGAAATCTGAAATATGAAGAAACATGTACAGAGGAAGGCTCAATTCCAGCTTCTTGGCTCTCTCACTTTCTAGCTCTAGAGATTTAATTTAGGTAATATTCCACTGAGAAATGGGACACTAGTTTCCCATTCATCTTCAGTTTTTACTCTTTTATTCTAATTTCATGTATGTCCCTTTTATGCCTATAGATAAACAGAATAAATGTTTGTATTGCCCCATAATTACACATTATCTTGCTATGCTTAGTTTTGTAGCTCCTATTTTTGATGTGGTATAAGGTAATAAGTAATTCCTTATTAATTTTGGTCTCTGTTAAGGTTTTTACAATGAGCAGTCGAAGGAAGAGGGCCCCTCCTGTGAGGGTGGATGAAGAATCAAAGAGGAGGCTGGAATGGAACATGCTGGAGGACCGGAAGAACGAAGCCGTCCAGGAAGACGACCAGACTCCGTCCTCCTCTTCCTGTCTGTCAGGCGACCCGGCCGCCTGCACCTCTTTTCTCTCCACTGTCGAAGACATCCCCAAGGAGGACGCCTGCTCTCGTTCGTTTCAGTTGTCAGACAAACTTCCCAGCACGTCTTTGGACAGTGGCGCCGCCTCTGCCTCTCTGGCGCTCTCCGTGGTGCCGGCTTTAAAGCTGGGCCATGTCTGGAAGGCTCTTATCGGGGAGTTCAGCATCAGGCCAGCTTGGCTGCCGTCTGACTATGAGCAGAGATCTTTTCTGGTGTACCGGACGGGCAAGCAGCTCTACCTCATTTACAGCAGCTGTGATGAGAGCCCGGGGCCGCAGTGGAGCCCTGAGGAGGACGGGTGTGCCGTGGAGTGCAGCCTTGGCAGGATCCCATTCGAGGACATCGACTGGCTGCAGAAGAGGAAGGTGGTGCAACTCTGCCACCAGACCAAGGAGCAGGAAGTTAAGGTGCAAGTTAGGATATCGTTTAAACTTTTCCACATTTTGTCACATTCCGACAGCAAACTTTGGATTATATTTGACAGATCAACACAAATTGGAGCATAACTGTGAAGTTCAAAACTTGCTCTCTGTAACTTATTGCAACGGGCTTGTGTGCCTTCATCAATTAATTACATGATAAATTAAAATGAGCTTGATAATTTCCATTCTGATGATTAATTTTTTTTTTTTGACAGGCAGTTCATTTCACAGAGACTTCATAATCCATTTTATTTACGGTTTGGGATGAATGTGCTTTTATTTCACCTTACGTATTGATTTGAGTTGTTGCGTTTTGTTTTGCATATTTAAATATCAAATTAATGTTCTATGCAAAATGAAATTACACCATTTTGCCATTATCTATATATTACTGGAAAATGGTCTCAAAACAACACCATTACCATTTATCACGTTAATTACTGGGACAATTTATTGTCCTGAAAAACGTGTTATTGTAACAGGCCTACTTATTGCAACATAATGATACTATATCACATGATTTGTGGTTGTAATATTAGGAAGACATACTTTGCAATTAACTGCAGGCATATTCACAAAATTAGATTACACGCACCGACGAGGCTCGTCTGTCAAATTAAGCGCATTTTTGAAAATAACAACATTTAAACAGTTACTAAGCATACATTTTATTAATTCCATATTTCTGCTTCAAATGTGTGTTTTTAGAATGGTTTGATCTCATATTCTAGCCTTAAAGTTTGAGTTCCTATGAGCTGAAAGCAGAAAATCATCATAATTTAATGGAGGCTTGAAGACACCCGTCTGTGTGAAATTTATTTGTGTAATGTGTTTCACTCACTGAATTTAGTTACTGAAGTTTAAAAAAACCCCACATTTTTAATTTATTGAACATGACTGTATGGGTTATAGTCTGCACGCAGTAATGTTAATAATCCGATATAATTAGTGATTAATTACAAATTTGTTTCTCGGCTGCTTTAGAGCTAATTTAAGACATAATCATATTGTTTCCGTCATGCTGCATGAAAGCTGAGTGTTGTCTTTGTGTGACAGGTGGGAATTTACCTGCTGGAAACTGGGCTGGGGAAGCCAGAGTTCCTCAGCGAGGGAAACGCTCGGCCGAAGAAAGCGACTCAGATAATTCAGAAGCTGATGGAATATTTCTACGATTTCATCATTCCCGGTACGCGTTTGGGCCCAGTTTGTAACATTAGCCACTGAATAAACCCTGTGCTCCTTCAGAGCTGTCTCTTAACCGTTTCCTCTTCTTCTTATTTTGATGCAGAAGTCGTAGAGAACGAGGAGGAGGAGTGCGACACTGATCTGGAGAGGCAGAACGTGGAGGAACTCTACGATTACGTGAGGCACCAGCACCAGAAGGAGAACCAGCATGCGACATACGACGTCCAGCACAAGGTTCTGATTCCCGTCCTCAGGCCCTATCAGAGCCAGGCCGTCAACTGGATGCTGAGGAGAGAGAAGTATAACGTTAGTACACCTAAAGGTACGTGTGATGATGATGATGGTGAAAGGTGTGCACGTCCATTTCGGGGAAACTTGGGAATTCAAATGATTATTTGAGACTGTATCAAAGGGAAAAAGCTGTTTTGAGTGTTTGTAGAAAAACCAGAGAGGATGCTAGCTTTATCTATTGAAGATTGTGATGTATTTTCTGTTTTTCTTTGTAGAACATTCCCTGCATTTCCTGTGGCGAGAGGTTGTGACTTTATGTGGCAAGAAGTTGTTCTATAATCCCTTTACTGGCTGGTAAGAAGAGCCACTTTTTCTGAAACTCGCGTAATTAATAATAAGAACAATAACAAATCTATTGATATTCCTCGTCTTAGGTTGTATTTTTGTGCTTTCTCTTTGAGCAATTTTTTTTTGTCATAGTGCTACAGCTGTTACTTTGTAAGGAAAAACAAGCCAGCAGACAATGAAACTCTGCTGAAGTTGCTCTGCCATTTTTTCTCCCCCCAATTAAACTCACGCTGCAGCCTTAACCAAGTGTGTGCACTTGTTTTTGGATAAATGTAACACCACCCACCACTAGGTGGCGCTACAGCTCAACACAAATTTTACAGTTTGGATATCATATGGCGCTAGAGGAGGGTTTTACTCCTCGATGAAGCCACATGGGTTTCACTTTCAAATCTGTTCCTACAAAATACATATAGAACTTTGAATGCATAAAATCGTTGGATGATTCTGCATGTGATGTGCAAAGCCACGCCCTTATGTTCCCCAAAAAGATTTTTGTCACATCTTAGCGAGGACATTTCAAAATGTTCTAAGCTGACTGGTCCAGAAATGTGCATATAGTACCAAGAAACAAAGCCGAATACCGTAGAATTTCTGAAAAATAAACAAGATGGGTGTTTTTACAGCTCTTACATATTTCGACTTTGAATTTAGGCCAACTCATAAAAGGAATTATTGAAATAAAAGCCAGTTTTTTAAGATATTGTATTATTGCCTGCAATTTTACCTGTTTTTTTCCATCCTGAAGCACATGTTTAGTTTTATCTCTGTTTCCTGTTATTTTAGCTTAATTCGAGAATTCCCTCTGGCCGGAATCGAGTGGCCCGGTGGGATCTTGGCCGATGAGATGGGGCTGGGGAAAACTGTGGAGGTTTTGGCACTTATTCTCTTCCATACTCGTCAGAATCTGGAGCAGGAAGCCCTCACGTTGCCTGTGGTGTGAATTTCTTGCGCAGTATTATCTTTTTGAACTAGACGTTTGAAAACTGCAACTTTTTTATAGCTTGTTACCTTTTGCTCACTGCAGGGAAAATCTGTGAATTACTTTGTTCCTCCTCGTCCGTTAGAAGTGAAAGCTACGCGCTGCAAGCCTGAAGCTCAGCCAAAAATAAAAACGTCCCACCCAGGTGCGACACCCACATCTGTCTCTTGACACATCTGTATGTTCAAAGTTGATCTTGCATTTATTTAAGAGTTTTTTTCTGCAGCTGTGCGCGTGATGTTGCTAAATGCAATAAAGGAGATGCGGACCGGCAAAGGAGCCTCGGTCAACGCTGTGTTCACCTACATCCGGGCTACTTACGGCTACGACCTCCTGAAGAACCGCAATCACATCAAGAAGACGCTCGCAAAGCTGATAAACGAAGGATTTGTCGACCGCGTAAAGGGCCGGGGTCTGGCGGGTTCTTTCAAGCTGGGGAAGAACTACAAAGAAACAAAGAAAATCTTGTCTGCATCGTCCAAGTTGGTAAGAATCCGCAACTGCTGTGTCACAATTTGATGCTGTGATGAATCAGCCACTTTGATTTCTCTCCTTGATCATCATTTGTCTTTGTTAGATCTTCAGACCAGCAGAGAGCACGCCAAGGAAGACGTTTCAGAGGCGAGCAAAGGAGAAAGCGGAGGCGGCTCTCCAGAACTCCCTCTCAGACGATCAAAGAGATCTGAGCCCCGCATCGGACCGGCGTGACACAGAGGGAAGAGAACAAAAGCAATGGGAGAAAAATGCGAACAGGAAGGCCGATCTGGAAGATGGTGTGACGTCGACGGGTTCTGCCGCGGTATCTTTACGGCTTTCTCTGGGTAAACTTGAGTCGGACACACAGGAGATTCCCAGAGCAGACAGAGGAGAAGAAGCCTCTGGGACAGATTCACGGGATGAGACGGAAACTCCCACCAGAGCGTCCGTAGTGCCGTTCAACACCGCCGATTACCGCTTCGAGTGCATCTGTGGAGAGCTGGGCATTATTGACTACAAACCGCGTGTGCAGTGTATGAACTGTCAGCTGTGGCAGCACGCAGAATGTGTGAACTATAAGGAGGAGAGCCTCACAACAACGCCCTTCTACTGCCCTCACTGCCTGGTGGCTATGAAACCAGTATCCACTGGTGCCACGCTCATAATTTCGCCCAGCTCCATCTGCCACCAGTGGGTGGAGGAGATCAACCGCCACATCAGATCCTCCTCCTTGCGCGTGCTGGTGAGCGACATTTATCAAAAAACTTTTTTTAAAGCATCTAAATAGTTATGCAATCAGTTAGCTAATCAATTAATTGATGATTAATTGATTAATCATCAGTTACCCTGATGATTAATCGATTAATCGGATAAAAATACTGACACATTCTATAGATTTTTTCATTTAACCACTTTAATGTATTTCTATACAATATTAGAAATACATTGAAAGATGCAAAGAAACATTCAAAAAAAATTTTTAAATAAGAAAATAAACTTTTTTTTTTTTTCTTAAAATACGTTAAAAAAAGTATTTCTTTAGTGAATTTGAACGTGATGAAGCTAAAACTACGACACCTGAGGAGTTTTGGGTAAAACAGACAAAGGTGTTTTTTCACTCAAATACAAAATGGATATATATTTTGTACAGTTTTGACTAATCACTGCTCTGTATATGTTTTTTTTTTATTTCTTCAAATGACTTTTTTGAGTCTGTGTACTCCAGTTAATGATTAATCAATTATTAAATTACTTAAAGATTATTTCAATAATCGGATTCATCACGATGAATCCGATTAATCGTTTCAGCTCTATTTAGTTTCAAAGCCTTCTGTGTCTTACCCTATGTTGGAAATAGTTGTCGTTCTATCTTATTAAACTCCACCTTACATTTGCTTTCTCACATTTTATTTTATATTTTTACTACTCCTGTTCTTCTCTAAAATAACTCCGTGTGTGTGTCCGTCTCTCAGGTGTATCAGGGCGTGAAGAAACACGGGTTTATTCAGCCCCGGATGCTCGCCGAGCAGGACGTGGTCATCACCACCTACGACGTTCTTCGCTCCGAGCTCAACTACGTCGACATCCCCCACAGCAACAGCAAGGACGGCAGACGCTTCCGTAACCAGAAGCGCTACATGGCAGTCCCCAGCCCCCTGGTGGCCGTGGAGTGGTGGCGCATCTGTCTGGACGAGGCCCAGATGGTCGAGTGTCCCACTGCCAAGGCGAGTCGAGGTCGAAATCTTTTGAGCTCGTTTTGTTTTTGTTATTCACAATCGTGTTAATTTATGTGTGCTACTTTTCTGGCCACCAGGCTGCAGAAATGGCTTTGCGCCTCGCCTCCGTCAACCGTTGGTGCGTCAGCGGCACTCCCGTCCAACGAGGCCTTGAAGGTAAAGTTGGAAAACCGTCAACCTGAGTCGGTTAAATCTCTCCGTTCCCTGCTGAACTCATCATGTTTTGTAGATCTGTACGGCCTGATGCTTTTTCTTGGAATGGATCCATACTGGGTGAAATACTGGTGGGACCAGCTGCTTTATCGCCCCTATCGCCGTGGAAACACAGAACCTCTGTACAATGTGATTGCTCAGATATTGTGGCGGTCGGCTAAAAAGGACGTCATCGATCAGGTAGGATTTTTAAGAGCGCCGCGCCAACTTTTCAGACAACTTCACAGCAACTAAATGCATTATTTGTTCTTCCCTGATCAGATTCAGATCCCCCCTCAGACAGAGGAAGTGCACTGGCTTCATTTTTCTCCTGTTGAGGGCCATTTCTACCATCGCCAGCACGAGGTCTGCTCCCAGGACGCTCTGGTCAAACTCAGGAAAATCTCTGACTGGAGCCTGAAGCTGGGCAGCTTGGACCGGCGCACCGTCAACACCATTCTGTACCCGCTGCTGAGGCTGCGCCAGGCCTGCTGCCATCCGCAGGCCGTGAGGGGGGAGTTCCTGCCTCTGCAGAAAAGGTTTTCTTTTAGCACCCTCTAATTACTAACCCTTCTAGACTAAGTAGAGTAAACCAGAAAGCTAATGGGACGCGTTTGTGTTTATTTTAAGCTCACCAAGTTTGTGTAAGTGAGATTTAAGCGTATTTCTCTTCTTTCAGCACCATGACAATGGAGGAGCTCCTCAAGTCCTTGCAGAAGAAATGTCGCGTGGAGTGTGAAGAAGCTCACAGACAGCTGGTGTGCGCACTCAACGGCTTGGCTGGAATTCACATCATCCGAGGTATAAAACGCCCACCAGCTTTGCTCCCGTTTCCCATGGGAAGAAGTTCAAAACAAAACACGAGGAGTGATCTCATCTTCGTTGCTTTTTGTACTGATATGTGAGGTTATTCCTATAGTTTCATCTCATTACCTCAAAATTGCAGCAACTGCTTCTTTTGTCACCCACAGGCGAGTTTGTAGAGGCTGCGGAGATGTATAGAGAAGTTCTGCGCTCATCAGAGGAGCACAAAGGCCGGCTGAAAACGGATTCGTTACAGGTGTGGGACCATTATTTATTTATCTTCTTCCTCAACACTACATTGACGTTTGTAGCTGTAGGGTGGCAAACGTGGAAAAAAATATTTAAGGGTTATAAATGTAGGAAGTCGTGCCCTTCTGCAGTTTTGTCCAAATATAAGAGTTTAATATTATTCTTTCACGATTAATGCAAACCAGCGACTTCATGCCACTCACAACCTAATGGAGCTGCTCAATGCAAAGCATCGTGGGATTCCTCCAACACTCAGAGATGACCGACTCGGTGAAGAGGTACGCAGCGCAGATTTGTTGCAGAAACAAGCGTAATGTCTTATATAAACGCCGTTGGACGTTTATGTCCAAACGTCCAACAGCAGGCTGAGATTTGTCTCCTTTTAAAATATTTGTTCGTCTGCAGGCTGAGCAGCTGCGGCAGCATTACATGACCAAATACGACTCGGAGGTGGCCGACGCCCATCAGGCCCTGCAGCCAGTGCTGCAGAACATCAAAGAGCTGAAGCGGAAGGTGAGAAATGGCACAAGTTCTTTTGAAAAACATTCAAACGTTTGTTGTTGTTGTCAGATTTATTATTTTTACACTGCGGGAATAGATGAACTTTTTTTTATTTTATTTTATTTTTTATCTGAACAAGATGAGCAATTGCAACAGAAATATGTATTATTGTTTTAATGCTTTTTTCTGTTATTTGTATTTTCTTGTATTTCTAGTTTTTGAACATAACAAACTTGAGTAAACAAACTGCAACATCAATAGAAACAAAATGAAAAATATGAAATGAAAGAAAGTTTTGATAATTACTCAAAATTAGTTCTGAGATTTTGGCCATATGTTCCATTGATTTCATGTTGAGCTGTACAAGACTATGATTATATGCAAAAAAGCGACATTGCCATGCAAAGTTGACATTGAATCCTGAAATCCTTCAGTTTGACAGACAAAATGCATCTACAGTAGCTTCCTCATATACATTGATAACAATACAAACCTGTTTGTAATCAATCTTCTGGCGTTCTTTCCCAATTGCTACTGTAAATGTAAAATATTCATGTGGCTGTTCAAGAATCCAAACAGTGTGGTTAAAATAATCAACTCACTATTTTCTGATAATACAAAAAACTTATTCAGAAAAGCTTCCAATCAGACGGATTTACCTTTTAATCTCCAGGTGAACTTAAACTCCCCCTGGTGGTTGGAAGTCATCCAGCTGTCAACCCGCTGTTCCACCGATGAAGATCTGGTGGTCCGTGTGAAGAATGAGCTAACTTCCAGCTACAAGCAGCAGGCCAACAAACTCTCCATGGCAGACAAGTAAGACGCCTCTACTTAGCTTCCATCGTTAGCACTCACGCTAATAAGAACACACTAAAAACATGCCGGTTTTCCCTGCAGGTTCCGTGACGCTTGTGGTCTGCAGTTCCTTCTCACCACACAAATGCAAGATCTAATGAAGTCTCAAAAGACTGTCCAGGACGCAGTGAAGAGTCTTGAGGGCCCGGCTTCTAAGGAAGTGATTGAAGAGGCCACCATTTGCCATCTTAGGCCAATGCGACTACCACTCAATAAGTAAGTTACCGGTACCAGTACTCAAGATCATCATCACGTTATTCATGATACTCTACAATATGTAGTTGTATGAGCGCACCCTCTTAAAGCTTTTATGAGCAACATGCGTTATACATATTTGTAAAAACGGTGACTGTGTCATGACAGTAGAGCATGAGACAGATAATATGTGGGACAAAATCTATCTCCTCCATGTGGTTCTACTGACATTTTGAGAAATACACCGCTTGGCCAGAAACAACCAATCAGAGCCATTAGAAGAATCAGTTAGGCTTGGATACGTGCTGCTTCCACCCTAGCTCTAGAGCTAGGGCTAGCCCAGACCTGTCTAGGCTAGCCTAGAGCTAGCTCCCCTCACAACTAGCTCCTCTCAAAATGCTAAGACTAGCTAGCATGGCCACCGATGACGGCGGATACGCAATTTTGTATAAGAATGTGCCATTAGCTCATTTAGCAACATGTACACGAGCGTGATTGATGGTGCCAAGACCCTCCTTCTGGCTCTGATGGGTTGTTTTTGACTAAGCTGTGTATTTCTACAAATGGCAGTGGGACCACAGGGGAACTCAATATACTTTTGTTTTTCACAGATCATATGCCTCACCTTATACTGTCAGGACATAGTGGTGGTTTTAACAACTATTTTTAAAAAAAACATTGTTTATAAATGTTACATAAAAGTCATGAACTATAACTCATCTGTTTTTATGTCGCAGCTGTGTGTTTTGTAAAGCTGACGAGCTTTTCAACGATTACGAATCCAAGTTGTTTGCTCACACGTAAGTAAGCAAGCGTCCTAGAGTTTTCCAGCTCGCATTGAAATTGAACACCCGAAGTGATGGAAACAAAATAAAATCCGTCTTCAGAGTGAAAGGCCAGACGGCCATCTTCGAAGAGATGATCGAAGACGAGGAAGGCCTGGTGGACGACCGCCTCCCCACCACCAGTCGGGGTCTGTGGGCGGCGAGCGAGACGGAGCGCACTCTGAAAGCCATCCTGTTGTTCGCCAAAGCCAAGCGCATGGACCCGGAGCTGGTGGAGGAGGGTAACATGTTCATGGAGCTGTTTGAGAACTGGAAGAAGGAGTATAAGGTAAGCAGACCTGTCTTATATTTTGGAATTGAAGAAGAAAATCTCCGGTCTGCTTTAGGAAAAATGTTAATTACAAAATGTCAGAAATGTTCATATTTGTCTGTAACTTGTATTTCTACCCCTACCAGAATGTTATACAGTTGTACTTATGCAAGTTAGAAAGAAGATTCCTCTGGTGTTATTCCAGGTGTTGCATGAGTACTGGATGGTGCTGCGCAATCACGTGTCGGCCATTGACGAGTTGGGCATGGCGACTGAACGGCTGCGTGTTCGTCTGCCTGACGAGCCGAAGCCCAAACTGCTGCACATTATAGAACCACATGAAGTAAGTAAACAGTAGTGATATAATCTGTAACTAATCAGATGTTTAAACCTGTCTTATTAAAGTAGGACTGTACGATATGACTGAAAAACAAATCACGATATAATAGTTTCATATCAGTCAATATTGATAATTATGGATTTGTTTTTTCCTATTTTATCCACAGTTTTTTTACTCTGTAATTATTTTTTTAAAGCAGTGATAACAAATTTTGCAGGATGATAAATTGTATCAGAAGTTATTGCAGTAAACAATAATTTTGTCTTACACAATTTTTAAATTATATAATGGTATGGATGCATGTGGGTATTTTTATTTAACTAGGAAAAATAACTAATTGAGCTAAAACATTTCCTGAGGCACAAAGATGAAACTTGAAACTGCTGCTGCTCATGTTACTCCACAGGTTGTTGCTAGGTAACCAAAGAGCGAGCGAGGTAGTCGACTCACCTTGCTTAGCTAGTCTTGAGAGGTTGAGCGGATAAAGTCTTTTCTCTGCCTAAATCACCCAGAATTCTGTGCGGTTCTGAATTCAGTGACATTATTAAGTATTCTATCAGACATATCAATATCTAGTGATATTGATCACGTGTCTGTCACGTAGTTATTGATTTATTGTCCAGCCCTACATTAAAAGGTAAAGTCCTATGGTGTATGTTTATCTAGTTTCAACCCTTGTGCTCACTGACTTTAATTACAAAACATTTTCACTGATAGAAAAGCAATAAAAGCGACACTTTTTCTTTTTTTTTCTTTTTTTTTTTTGGCCCTCTGCTCTCCATTGTGTCGCTGTCAGGTGGAGCAGAACAGAGTTAAGCTCCTGAACGACCAAGCCGTGGCCAAGTCTCAACTCCAAAAGAAGCTTGGACAGTTCCTGTATCTAACCAATCTGGAAAAGGTACGTTTATAATCGCTAGCAGTATTTCGTTGTATCATTTGGAATAATTAGGAAATATTTAATGTAGTGTGACTCCATGTTGCTTGAATTTTGTATCAAAGTCACAGGACAAGTCAACTGGCGGGCTGAACCCAGAGCCATGCCCCATCTGTGCTCGTCCTCTGGGGCAGGAGGTGAGTGTTGATGGTAGATTTAAAGAGGGCAAGGTTTTATATCGAAAGAATGAATAACGGGGCTCAATTTGTAAGCAGTATTCCCATAAATATCAACTTAAAACTATTTGTTGGATGCTTATTGCTAGGTTTGTCACAATAAGCAATAGATCATGATCAATTTGAAAAATAAATTAAGATGAGTTCAATAATTTCCATTTGCTTGACTTAGCGTTTTTCTCTTTTAATACCAAAAATTGGACAAAAGTCTTCAGTCTGGTGCTTTGGTCTCAACCAGCCCTAGTTTTATTTACAGAGACTTCATGATTCATTTTATTTGCTGTTTCTTTTCTTTTCTTTATTTTGAATATTTAAAATCTCTTGCATTTCCCGTCTTAAATGTTCATGAGAATTTGAAGCTTATTGCTCTTTGACAATGCGTTCTGGCATTATCATGCTATGACCATTTGAATCGCATGAAAATGGTCTCAGAACAATCATTTATCACAATAACTTCTGGGACAATTTATTGTCCAGTAAAACGTGTTATTGTGACAGGCCTACTGAATGCTTTTGTTTTTGAATTTTTTATAACATCTAACATTTGACATTTAATCAAATTTACCATAACGTCACTGCTATTATGCTGTTCTCGGGGAGCAACAAGTCAAAAATAACCTCAGTCAGGTTGCAAACTGTGAACTACTTACATTCCACCATTATTTCCTCCTTATAGTGGGCCGTGTTGACCTGCGGCCACTGCTTCTGTAATGAGTGCATTGCCATCATCGTGGAGCAGTACAGCGTGGGCTCCAGGCGGCGAGCCATCAAGTGCGCCATTTGTAGACAGACCACTTCCCACACAGAAATCTCCTACGTGTTCACCACCCAGTCATCCAGCCACGACCAGGACATACCAGTCAAGGTTGATCGACAGTTGCATTTTACACATGTTGAGTTTTGGACTTTTTGTTCACAGTTGTAATCGGTTTGTGCAGGGAAGCCACTCTACCAAAGTGGAGGCGGTTGTGAGAACACTAAAGCAGATCCAGATGAACAATCCCGGAGCCAAATGTCTCGTCTTTTCAACAGTAAATGAAGCGTTTCTGTTACGAAGGACTGCGGTTTGTCGCGACAGTGAGCTTGGATGTGATCTGGATTGTTTCCTTGTGTCTTGCGAACAGTGGCAGAGTGTCCTGGACATCATCGCCAAGGCCCTGTTGGACAATAACCTGGAGTTTTCACAAATCAATGGAATTCATAAGTTCCAGGTTTGACTTTAAACATTTCACAAGAGTCATGGCAAACCATCTATATCTCTTTGTGATTAGTTTATTCACAGATATTTTTTTGTGTGTGGTTGTTTTCAGGAGAATCTTAGTTCTTTCAAATACGATGAAAAGATCAATATTCTCCTCCTCCCACTCCACACTGGCTCCAATGGGCTGAATATCATCGAAGCAACACACGTGCTGCTGGTCGAACCAATCCTCAACCCAGCTCACGAACTCCAGGCCATAGGGAGGGTGCACCGGATTGGTCAAACAAAGTAAGCGCCAGGAAGCTGCACATCAAGAAAGAAATCTAACTTGAGTTCCTTCAAGTAAACGTGTAATAATTTTTCCATTTTCAAAGCTTTCTTATACAAGCTCACATTATCACTTTACGACAATTGCAATTCACAATCTTACATCAAGCACACATACAGAACTTTCCAGTGATGTCTTTTGCATATTTACCTTTAAGCTTTTAGTTTAGCCTTCTCAGTACTTTGCACAAATACACTTCCCCTTTAACTGTTTTTACAGTCTGTGTTGGTACGGCCACAAACGTCAGTGTATTTTATAGGGGTTTTTATCTGGAAGTCTGCTGTTGACACGTGACAAAAATGTGACGTTCGTGTTCTCTGTCCAACAGGCCGACATTTGTACACAGATTCCTGATCAAATCCACTATTGAGGAGCGAATGCAAGCAATGCTGAAGACGGCGGAGAAGAGGTGGTTTTAGCTTCAAAACATCGTTACTGGTATATGTACTATTAATTTAAATACTAACAGAAAGTGTTTTGCTTTAGTTGCAGTCACACCAGCACAGCCATGAAGCATTCGGAGGCTGCCGTTCTGACGGTAGCTGACCTGGCCGATCTGTTTACGGAGGACACTGAACCTCTGGAGTGAATCCGAACTGACTCTGTACCCAGTGGCGATGGAAGTACTATCATTTTGCACATTCCTTTTTATATATATGTATATGTAAGCAACCTATGAAATGCATTTCCAAGAATATATTGTTGTTTTTTTTAATCAAACCACTGACAACAAGCAACGTGTTTGCCAAAACATATTTAAAGCCAGACTTTAAATGTAAGTCAGTTCTCGTTCTAACAGACTCAGCTGTTTATATTCACTCTTGGTTGTAACGTTTGACTCGACTGCACAGCATCATTCGCTACACTGAATCTCACTGTACGGCCACAATAAAACCTCATTCAGGTGAAGCTACCACAAGCGGTAAATAAAAGTGCGTCAGCGAAACGATGTTGGGCTTTTATTTATTTCTTTAAAGAACGAATAAACAGGAAACCACTCAATCCACTCGTCTGTACTTTTACACATGTCTGCTGAAACAATGAGAGGGAGACGAACCAAATTGTAAAGCCTGTCTCACTTACAAAACAAAAAGCACACAAGATTTGTTGTGTTTGAAATAAAAGAACTTATAAAATCTAACAAAGGTGAAGAGGATTTCTGCCTCATTTCATCTTTTTTTTTTTCTTCTTAATTTCCATTTGCAAATTGCCTGAACAGGTTTAATGTTCAAAATGATTTAATACATGTTGGTGTTAATTTTTATTTATTTTTTTTTTTTTAAACGAGGATTTATTTCTTGGATTTGCATGCAGTCGCGGGATTTTACAACGTGTCTAACCACACACATGCAAACTGCTCAGTGAATTGCCCTTGACCCATAAGGAGTCTCTTTTGTCCTTACCAACTGGGATTCCCGCACCAGTAAAATGTTTTAAAGTGTCCAAACAAAAGACAGAGAGAACAAAGAGTAAACCTTTCGTTTTTTTTTTTTTTTCCTTTTACCACATGCTCCCCGTGGTAAGGAAGGTGTTTATTAAGACGACATGGCCGTAGTAGGCGGTGTCACCCGTGTTACCTTGGACTCGCCTCGGTCAACCCTATTCATGTGTGGAATCTCATTGTTGTCTGAAGCATCATTCAAACTGGTGTTTTAAAGCCAAAGAAGGGGATGGTGGGGTGGGGAGGGGGGTGTTTCCAGTTCATTTAGAGCTGGGTTTCATGGGTTGGAGAAGGAGAGAGGCGCTACATCTTCTGGTGACTGTGAGATTTAGGGAAAGATTCAAACGGCAGCGGAGTGGCAGAGCAGAGAGAAACTAGAGGGAGAGGATTTGGAAGATGGAGCCTAGCGGTGTGGTTTTTACCTGGTTGCTCTTCGCTCTGACAACGGCGATCTCAGCGGTTCACCTGGATCCCATGGTGGAGGGTCAGTACACACTTTACAAACCGTATATGTGATTCAGCATAAAAAAATAAGGCAGAATGCTCTTTTATTACTTGTTTTCTTCACTTCTAAGTTGTAGTTATTTGTATAATTTAAATATGAGTAATGTATCTATTAGGCGTTGAAGGGAAATCTGACTCAATTGGAAGAGTCGCTGCCCTACAATCAGAAAGTTGTGGGTTTGATTCCAGTTTTGCCTCGTTACATATTGTTGACTAAACCCCAAGTTGCCACGATGAAGCCTTTCAGTATGTTGACAACTTTTCAAAGAGAAATTCACAGTTATGTAAAAGAAAAGTTTTTATTTGCCACACTTAAATGTTCCTAGTCATCTAAAACAACAACAAAAAAGCTTGATCTCACTAAATATAAAATCTATTGAAACCAACTTTCCCTTACGTCACATTTTTGGACAGCTTAATTTCACTTCTTACACAGAGTCAAGAACTCGTTCATGTACCTGTCTGACAAGATGAAGTAGGTGTGATCTAAAGTCAACAGCTGGGAAACAAAGTCGCTGACATTTATTGATCTGAAAAGGTTGACAAAGCCTTTTCTTAGGGGTTTGGGTTTCGCTGAGCTGACGAGACAACGTGCAACCTTTTGAAAGGTGTACATGTGCTGAAGTGTTTCAGACAAATATCACACTGGTAATGAAACATTGCGGTGGCAATGTGATAATCTGGGCCTGCTTCGCTGATTGAAGCAAATACTCTGCTCTCTTATAGAGAGAACCCCAAATGAGAATGTCTGGTTCTCGGTTTGTGACCTTCAAGTCAAACAAATGTCTTATGTACTAGGATAAAGATTCAAAGCACAACATCAAGTCCACTTCTGACTGCATGGCTCAAATTGAACTTAAAGGCCCAGTCAGGGTCAGGACTTCAATCTTGTTGAAATCTCATGGCGTGACCTTGCTCTTTCTAAAGGGATTTTTTTGTACTCTTATCTGAAAACCTTTTTTTCCCACCAGAACTCAATGAAACAGTGATTTGCACCAATGACCACATGGACGTCATTATTCCAAGTGCTTTTTTCCTCAACAAGGTGCCTCCAGTTGATGTAAGCAAAACCGTCCCAACATTTTCTCTTCTGGTGGGACCAGAGCGAAACGAGAACTTGTCTTTCAGGTGGATGACTTGCATCTAAACGACCCAGAATGCAGAGGAGAGGAAACCGGGGAGCACTTTGTTTTTAGTATAAGGGCGAATCTCTCAGACTGCGGGACCATAATGGTAGGACACTAAACCTAAATGCTAGAAAACTTTATTTTGTTTTTGTGTGTCTTGCAGCACTTGTTTAATTAATCAAACATTGCACGTGAGCTCAGACATTTAGAACAGCTCCTTACAAATGAGAGAGGCTTTCACTTTAACTGTTGTGGAGCCAAACAGCCCTTGGTATCAGCATAAAACTACCACTGTAATAAATGTTCTATTTTACAATGGTTGCCTTTGTTTTGGGGCCAGATCCCAGCCAGTCAGTGTCGTTTTGGCCCCAACTCCTGTTATTAACAGTTTTTTTTTAATTTATTTATTTTTTATTTTTTAACAAAGGTGACTTTTGAGTTGTATAAAAATAAGTCAAGGAAATGTTAAAAAAAAGAAAAAAAGAAAAAAAAAAGACAAATAGAGAGAGGAACAAACTCTGAAGTCCAGACAGAAAATAAATAGGCAGCAGTGGCTGTTCTTTCATCAGGAATTAGTGTTTCTTTCAACCTCATTCAAACCTGCAGATTTTTTTTACTGGGAAAGCCAATTATTCATTGAAAGTTCTCTGAATAAGATGGTGATGAATCACCGGCCATTTCGCCTCCTGATCACTTTAATCTGGTCACTTTTACGAGCTTTGGGGAGCTTTAAATGCCGGCTGCACCACACAGGTTTTCTCAGACTGCTCGCCTGGAATGTCTGAAGGTTTTTCTCGCATAAAGCGAGCCAAAGGTTAAACCAGATTTCATCGGGGGAGACAAACCCTGCCAGCTCTCCACCTCTGTGTTTTACCAGGTTCCTGGCTTGGCAGCTGGTGACAGTCACCCTCCACACAGGCTGCTAAAGAAGACTGGCTGCCTCAGCCGCTTTCACTCACACTGTAGATCTTTGGAAACTTTTAGAAACGTCATGTGATAGACAAATTCGCAGTTGTGTAGTGACAGGTCAATTAAATGTTATTTTTTTATTATTATTATGTTGGAGACTGGATGGAGGTTATCAGGTGGGTTTTGGTGACATCTTCCTGTCACTGCTAGCTCCACGGCTTCGGTCTGGTCTCACCAGAGTAACGTTTTCTATTCAATACCTTTTTTTTTTTTTAGCATAAATGCGGCCTCATACTTTCTGATTTTAGTTGACCTTGAGTTCGTATGGGTTTTTTGTGTGTCAATGTCCTCCACAGCAGGTTGCTGGACGGATCTTGTTGTGTTTTTCTTGATAGAAACAAGCTAGCTAGCTAGCAACGCTAGCTTGTCAAGCAAAGCAACTGGCAGCCAATCAGAAATGAGCGGCAAACATTTGAATAAATTATTCTAATCTAGGCTTTACATTAATGGCTAAAAGGAAGATTGAATATTATGATTTTAAAAACTACAGTTGAAAACCTATGATTAAAAATGTATAAAATTCAATTTTTTCTCATCTTTCGTAAAACTCTCTGAGTCACCTCTAGCGACCCCTGGTGGCCGCCATTTTGAAAAACACTGCTCTTTACCACTTGTGGCTACTGATGGCTTACTTTTGATGATGGTTTTGTTTTTGCCTCTTTGTGTTGGTCTAACACAAATATAAAACACTTTGAAATGTATGACTGTAATGTGACAACACCTGAAAAGGTTCAAAGAGTATGAATAATTTTGCAAGTGGCTGTGTTTTGTGGTCTCACAACAGTAGATTACATGTGTAATATTATGAGATACCTGTTTTCCTCAGCATGCCTTACACATGAGGAAAACGTCTCAACGAATTTCTCTTGTCAACTTTCTGTTTCTTGATCTCTTTGTAGGTCTCTGATGATACACACATCATGTTCATCAACACCATACACAATAACTATTCGGATATCATCACTAGAAACTATATAAACATCACGTTTGTGTGCCGCTACCCCATAAACTACATGGTCCAACAACCCAACAGTGAAAACATGGTACAAGTGGACGTCCGGTAGGTGACTTGTGTTTGCTTCTTTTTATTTATACCCCTGACATTTGACTTATCAAGAAAGCTCGTGTTTGCTTGACCTTCTCAGAAGCATCACCCTGAACACTGAGGACGGGAATTTCTCAGTGTCAATGCTGCTGTACAAAGACGAAGCCTTTGAGGACATGTGGACAACCGTGCCGTCCCTGACCCTGGATGAAAACATCTTTGCCAAAGTTTTTATGGTATCTCTGCAGATAAAGATTGTAGAAAACCCTACAATAAAAGTGCTTTTAATGCACCCTATAAGCACATTTATTTAGCGGAGGACGGAGCACGAGGCTGAATGAAGACCTATATTATTTATCCTCAAATCTCCATAACTTACCGGTAGAGAATTACAGCAGGGAGTGACATTTTGGGGACATCAAATCTGTATAAAAAACATTAGAGGCTATCTCCATGCCAGCTGTTTGTTCCTGTCCTTCTGTCACAAATAAAAATGGACTTTGCTTACGTCATTTTGAAATTCAACTGATACCCTGTGCTTCAAATCAGACTAAGATTAAGCATTCTGGCAACAAACACTCCTCCGTTTTGCATTAAACAAAGGATAATTATACGTAAATGTGCCGTTTTACAACATCTGTGGGGCTGTCTCTCCTCCAAAGAACACACAAAAGGAACTCTGAACAATATAAAAAAGTGAACAAAGATGGCAAATATTCCCTCTTTATTTGCTCCAAACTTGTGAAATGTAATCCAGAGACAGTGTGGGCTGCTCTGTTGGGGTTTTGTTTCTTAATATGGGCTGTTTCCCATGTTAAGAAATATCCCATTTAATTTATATACATTGAATAAATGTACATAAATCAAATATTGAATTTATTTTAAGAATTTTTACACATCCTAACCAAGTGTGACAATGAATATGACCAGCAATGTCTGAATTGTACTTTTACTTAATGGTATTAAGTTTTATAACTCAACGACACCAGAACAACTTCTACTATTGGGAAAATTAGTTCTTTAGAAGTAAAAAAAAATCAATTTGAGAGATGGTAATGATTACATCCGTTAATAGTTTGCTTAACAGATCCCTCATTGGGAAGGGGTGTCCTGGACCATTTTAGAAAACCGAGATGGAAGTGTTTCAAATGTACTTAGTGTTAACAGGTATTTTTGGATTAGTTGTACGCTGCCTTAGTTGCCCAACGTTAAGAAATACGGCCTTGCGGATTGATGTCCCAAATTATCCTGGAAATCTAACACTTCAGCCGTGACTAGACGGTCATGTGAGAGCTTCTGCACATCTTCTCCAGGCTGTCACAACCCCTCGGATCAGCTGTTGTTTACACACTGTGAATCAGCAATTCGTAGCACATTGTGAAACCGGTTTTGGCTTGCATTCAGAATTTCTTGACTACTGCTTGACAGTCTGATCTTTTTTTTTTTTTTTTTTTTTTTTTTCTTCCTTTTAAAGATACCGGCTCACTTGATGCTCCGTTTGGAGAGATGCTGGGCCACACCCACCAGGGATCCATACGGCAACATTCAGTACACCTTCATCAGAGACAGGTGTGCCACTGTGAAAACGCCCACGACCTTCTCAGCAGGTTCATTATGACTGCCTGCCTTTCTGTTTGCAAGAGAAGCTTGTTTGTGGTGCGCTCTATTTCGGTGTTGTTGTTCCACGTTTGCGGCGAGCTCTAAGTCTTCTTACCAGAGCGCTGTTGAAATCTGAAATAAGAGAATTTGTTGCCTAGAGAGTGGGTCAGACAACAAATCTCAGAGCCAGGTCATGTGACTCCGCTCTGATAGGCCACATGAGTTTCAGCTCAACAGCTGCGCATGCCCTTGGCAACAAGTGTTTGGTACTGTTAGCGACAGTAACATGCACAATGATTTCACAAGGCCAGGGAAAGGAGGAAAACGCTGCTAGCTTAGATGAGCTTAAAGGAGTAGTTCAGAATTTTTAGGGTGAGTTTCTGTGAAATGGTTATAGCAGCCAATAACTTCTCTTAAGTAGCTAACTCTCTTGGCATCTTCACTTACTCTAAGTTCAGATTAGCTGGACCTGGAAGCTGAAGCTAACAGCTAGCCTGAGAGACGCAAGGCTAAAGCAAGAGTTTTGTTTTGTGTTTTAAAGCAACTTTAAGTTGTAAAATGTCATAGTTGTTGATGTGAATGTCAGTGTCTGAGTCTTTAAACCTCTGTCATATTCAGAAGCTGATGATTATTTATGTTGGAAATGTCAATAACACAATAGCAGGCCTTCACCAAATCCTAGGTTAACATATTCTGAAAAAAGAACATTAAAAGTGTTTAAGATAGAAAAGGAAAGATGTGTAAATAAACACATTAAAAAAATTATTCACATAAACCACTAATATTTTCCTCACTGATTAACTTTTATTATTTCAGTGCTTGTTTCACATAGGAAGATCACTGGTGATGCACTGCCTCCTAATCCTATTGCCCTTCCAAATAATCATTAACCTCTGTATAAATAATCTCCCCAATATCCTAATAATCTCATAAAACGGGAACGTTTTTAAGAATGGAACATCCATTAGCTTCAGCCTCAGTGACGAGCTAATCTGGATTCATGCAGAATGAAGACGCCAAGACAGGCAGGAAAGACATCATACATGCTTTAAAAGAGCTGCACTCATACATTCTGAACCATCGAGTTTAGGTTCAAAAATGTTTCTGAACGGAAAGCTCACTACTAGCTCTTTTTTTGTTCTCTTCACCTTCCTAGTTGTCCAGTGTTGGCCAACAAACAGACTCTCAGCGTCTTGAAGAACGGCGAAGGTCCAGAGGCCATGTACCGGATACAGATGTTTAAGTTTGTCGGCAGCTCTTACGCTTACGTCTTCCTGCATTGCAATGTCCAGATCTGCCACAGCAGCCTGAGTGTGTGTAAGCCTGTGAGTGAGACCTCCTTACACACACTCTCACACACACATAGCTCAAAGTGATAGCCAGACGCCAGTTCAGACAAGCAGTCAGCAAGCCTTGTCTTATTTTTACTGGTATGAACTGAGACTTGCACGATCCTTATTTCAACTGAATTACGAGTCTACATTGTTACAACCAGACATTTACTTTTTCTTCCCCCTAAGTTTTTAAGATTACATCTAAACTAAACTTTTCCATTTTCCTGCAAACTGTAAAATGTATTTTTATGCAACTTTTCAAATAGTGATTTCTTCCTCTCCGAGCTGCGTTTTAGTTCATGTTGGTGCAGGACTCGTTTCCCTTTGATAGGTTGATGTGCCATTCTAAATGCATTATCTGGCTTCGGCTGCGATCGTCTGTCTCTGAATTTGCAGAACTGCACCACCGAAGACGGACAGATGAGGACACGGAGAGACGCCCCACTGTCCCACACCGTGTCCTACGGCCCAATCAGACGACTGCTCGCCGCCAGTGAAAAACCCAATCTAAGTGCGTCACTTTCCAATCCTTGTCCAGGACTTTTTTAACTTGTGCAAGCTGCAAGCTTGCACAAGTTAAAAAAGAAAGTTCATTTAAAGGACAATTCAACCTTTCTCTGTAGAACCCAGCAGTTTCCCTCCGGCGGAGACTCTTGTCCTGGGAGGCTTGCTGGTCGTCTTGCTGCTCGTCACCGGGGTGCTCGGGAGGCTGTGGCTTCGCTCCAGGCGTTTCTACCCACCACAGGAGGCACAGCTCACCCTATCTAACATTCACCACATCTCAGAGGTGGCTTCGTGAAGTGAACCTTTTATAGATCTGACAAATGGACATAAACCTCACATATGCAGATGTGATTGTAACAACGAATGTTATTAGTGTTTCTTGTTCATATTTTTTTATTATTATTATTATTATTTTAAAGAAATGACTCAGTCATCAATCAATTTTTAACATCTCTTTCAGAGTGTGATATTGCAGATTTAATAATAAAACAACTAAATAATGTGTGCTTTATTTTGAAAATGTAAGTAATAACTATATCATTGCTTTCTTTGTCCTAAAATTGTCTAAAGTCACATCACAGTTATTTCAAATATATGTTGTAAAATTGTACTTGGGGTATTCCCCTACGCTATTTCAGTACCTTAGCCAGAGTGCTGTGTCCATGTATGGCAAGCCATTTATTATATTGAAGTACAAATCAATTTTTTGACCTTTTTTTTTCCTAACATGAACATTTTAGCTTTCTAGAGTTCAGTTTGTCTGGTGCACAATCTTAAATTCTGATATCTCAGTTGACATTCTTTATAGTGGGCTAAAATTAGATTTTTGTCCATATTTTTGACCATATTACTTATCAAAGTAGAGTCAGTGTTATCTGTCAGCATGTGATTGTATCTGGTGTGTATGTTTTGGCTATTATAATGGTATTTAGGATGTAAAGGTTAACTTTAAGCTTTGATAGTCTAGAGTAGGGGTCTTCAAATCCAGACCTTGAGGGCGGGTGTCCTGCAACTTTTAGATGTTTATTTGCTTAAACGCACCATTTTCACCCCGACCAGCACCAGTGGTGGTACCAGTTTGAGAACCATGAAGCAAAGCCATATTTTTTTTAACTTTGGAAATGTTAAGGTTGTGAAGGAGTAGGACATTTTTCAGAAACCTTTCATTAGAGGTTAGGCAGATGAATGCTGAACCGCTGTGAAGAGAGTCGATAAATACAGATTTCTTATTAGGCTGTAGAAAGCATTAGACTTTGAAATCTAATATTTAGCAGATAATGTTATTTTTTTTGTATCTTTATTTTCAGCTTGGACAAGTAAGAATGTTAATTTGACTCAGATATTTTCATTAAGCTAAAAAGAAAAAAGTGTGGCGTGATTGTATATGGCAACGACCTGCCATACTTCGCACATAAACCTAAATGTGACAGGTCACTGTACGTGATGAGGTAATGCTGCGACGTTCCAAACAAGGATCAACACTCGGAGAGAACCAAAGGAACCACACCACCAACTGAACCAGCTGCGGCCAATTCACAAGATTTGAACTTGTTAACGACTTTAAGTTGTTTATATGTAGGTATACTTTCCGGCTCTTTGAAAGTAACGAACCAAATTTAAACAGAACAATATTAGCATAAATAAGACTTCAGGGACTTCCAGTAACTCAGGTAGGTTGTTTCCTGAAGCTACCGGCGAGCTAACAACTCAGAGTACAGAGTTGTACACGCTAATGCTAACAGGCTATCTGTGTTGTTCTTTTGTTAGCTTGAAAAGTTGTTTTTCTTCTGTCTGTTCGGCGCTGTTCGGCTGTTACTTGTTTAGTGATGAAACTAGTTTATGTAAATCTTATTGTTTTAGTGAAGTGATTGGAGGAAGTGATAACACTAGGCAGAAGGGATAACACTGGCTGCTGTGTTGTTTACGTTTAGCTGAATGCTAACCTTCCAGCTGTTCTTGCGCAACTCTGCTGTCAGCTGCAGCAAAGAGTTCAACAATAATTACTGGGCTTTAAACTTTTCATTTTAGACCAGCAGCGTTTGTTTGTTGCGGGTGTTTTAAATTGTTGTCTGGAGACAACGCGGGTCACATCCGTAATCCGTCCTGATCAGCAGGAAACTCATAAGCCATCAACTGGTTGTGTTGGTTTAGGGAAAGGTCTGTGCAAGTTTTCTGAATACCAGAGATTCTGAACAAAAGCTTTTAGTTTCACCTCTGAAAGTAACATTTCAAGTTTTCACCAAACCTGAAAAAGAAAAAAAAAAAACCTGTTGTGAAATGTTCCTGACCAGACAAAATATTTAATTACTTAGTAGTGTAGTCATTATTATTATTATTAGTTGGAGTATTTTGTTGGTCTTGTGTGTGACAAACCAACACAAATTATTGTGTGAAGTGGAAGTGAAATGTTTTCATAATTCTTCCTGAATAATTATTTGAAAAGTGTAAAATGCATTTGTGTTGACTGGTGAAATGTGAAGCAAATTATAACCCAAAATGTGCAATCGGAGCCACAATACAGGTCACAAAATATGTGTTTTTAGAGTGACTCGGTTAAAATCCAATATTTTAATTTCCTTTAAAAATACCTGAGCTTGTTTAGTATAAAGAAAATTAGACAAAATTTTTAGTTGCTCGATGTGCAAAAGGCCTTTCTGAGAACGGTTCATTGGTATTGCATGTTTTCTATGTAATGGCAGTAGTTATAAAGCAACCTTTTTCATGATTGATGTTGATTACACTTTTTGCATTTGTTGTTCAATTTCTCTATTTCAGAGTACAGCGTGTTCCTTTTTGAGATTTTCTAGCCTACAACATGGCAGGTTCTGTTTAAGTGATTAAAAAATAATAATTATAAGAAGAAGAAGAGAATATTACAGGTTTGGCAGTAATCAGGTAGGGGTGTGACCAGTAAGCAGTAAATCTGCTGAATCACAGCAGCTATGATTTAACATGGGGGGGGGAGTTGCTTTTTTTTAATTCTCTCTGTTTATCCTCATCTAATTTTTATGTTTATTTATTTATAATCTAAAACATTTAAGTGGGACAAAAATTAACTAACTGTAATGGTGCAAACACTTTCTCACATCACTGTATGTACACAGCACTTTACAGGTTTCTATTTGAAAAAATGAGAAAAAATACAGTCATACTCACTAAACTAGCATGTGCATTTAAATGAACCTCATTTGTCAAATTAAAAATACATTAAAGCAGATATTAAACTTAATTAGGCCCACATTTCTATCTTAAAATGTCATATTTTTTTTATTGGTCTGATGTAATGTTCTAGTTTTAAAAGTCATGTTTTCATCAGCTCTGTGCTGAAAATCATTAAAAGCTCAAAAACATCAGTCTGTCTGTAATGAATCTTTAGTAATGTGTTTCACTCAGTGAATTGAGTTAAAGTAAATAAAGTTTTCAGTGATATTCTAATTTATTGAATACATGTATAATTTTTAGGACTTCAACTAATGATTATTTTAGTAATCGATTAATCTATTGTTTGTTCTGGCAATTAATCAGATAAAATAAATTGGCACATTCTGTAGATTTTTACTAATCTACTTAAGCCTTTTCAATGCAATACTACAAATCAATTTAAAAGGTGGAAATAAATTAAATTCCTTTTTTAAGAATAAGAAAATAAAATGCAATAGTTTATTGTATTGAATTGGCTGAAAAAAAAATCCACTTGAGGAGTTCTGAGTAAAACATATTTACAGACAAAGGTGTTTTTATCTTAGAAGCAAAACATATACATATAATTTCCAGTTTTGGCTTAATAACAGCTTTGAATATGTTTTTTTTTTTTTTGTCAGCAAATGGCATTTTTTTGAGTCTGTATTCTCCAGATATTGGTTATTACTAAATTAGCTGACGAGTATTTCAAAAATTGATTAATACAATTAATCGTTTCAGCCCCAGTAGTTTTTCGTCCACTTAACCAATACATGTAAAATCCTAGTTCATTTCAGTTTGTTGTATTGTAACACAATGTTAAAAGGTTTTAAGAATAAACATTAAAGGTGAGAGTTTCACCAAGTCTGTTTTTTTAAAATCCTTTGTCTTTGTGTACAGGGTTCAGCTTTTGCACACACTCCCCCGCTGCAGGCAGGAACGACTTTAAAATGGAGAACCTGCATCCGCACTGCCTTAAATGCATCAACAGAAGGTGCATGGCCAAACCAGAGCCGGGTGTCTCCTGCGATCTGGTTGGCTGTCCTCTTGTCTGCGGGGCCGTTTTTCACTCTTGCAAGCTGGACGAACATCGTCTCCTGTGCCCCTATGAAAGACTGCCTTGCCTAAACAGCGGCTTTGGCTGCCCCTTCACCGTCAAGAGAATCAAAATGGCGCAGCATCTGGAGACATGCCCTGCCAGCATAGTTTGTTGCACAATGGAGTGGAACCGGTGGCCAGTGAGCTACGCCGATCACAAGTCCTACGAGAACCTGAGCAAAGACTTTGACGAGGTGGAGCAGCTGGACATGGCTTTAGCTCTTCAGGATCAGAGGATGCTATTGGAGTCGCTGAAAGTTACGACCAATGTGTCAAAGAACGGAGAAAAGGGAGCAGGCTATGGTGATGAAATAGCGTCGGTGTTGGGCAGTGAAACGGTAGAAATGGAGGAAGAACCTTACAACAACTTGTACAGAGCTTCAGGGGAGGCGACCAGGAGCTTAGCTGCTGCGCTGGACATCCTCACTAATTCCAACAACATTGGAAAAATAATCGGAAATATCAATGGAGATAAGAATGGATTGATCCATAACGGAGAAAATGGGGAAAGCAGTCTTGTTGCTGAAGGCAGGAGGAACGTAGAAATGCTTGATAGTGACAGCGATTCAGACTGTGAGCTGGGGGCTGTGGGTGGAGTCGATTGCGCCGTAGAAACGGACAGAGATGACGATGCTGCTAACTGGTCTGAAGACAGGAACTTTGTGGAATTGCATTTTGAGGAAAAAGATGTCGTCATCAACGAACCGATTCAAAACGGTGACCTCGTCTGGCCTCGCATCCCTCAGGACTACATACCCCTTGTAGCACCAGAGCCGCCCGCGCCCCAGCTGGTCCCGCTCACACCGCCATTCCTGGTGTCGGATCAAGTAAGAAGGAGCTTCTGCAGGTATCGGTGTTGGAAGCAGAACTTAGAAGTGCTCAGCATGTTTACATATAACGTCCCCCAGGCCCTAATCAACCCTTACTTGTTTCGAGCAAAAATGGAGGACAAAGCAGTGGACACGTCTGACCTGGAGGTAGAGGAGGACCCGATGGGGCTCCACGGCATTGATCTCATCACTGCAGCGTTGCTGTTTTGCCTCGGGGATTCCCCGGGAGGCCGGGGGATCTCCGACAGCAGGTTTGTCGACGGCTACCACATTGACTTTGGCACTCAGACATTCTCCTTCCCTTCCGCCATCCTCGCCACAAACACCATGGTGGGCGACATCGCCTCGGCCTCGGCCTGCGATCACGCCAGTCCGCAGCTTTCCAACCCGAGCCCCTTCCACACGCTGCGGCTGGAACTGGTGCTCGAATGCGTCGCGCGGTACCAAACTAAACAGCGCTCCATGTTCACGTTCGTGTGCGGACAGCTCTTCCGACGCGACGAGTTTTCGTCTCACTTCAAGAACGTCCACGGAGACATCCACGCCGGACTCAACGGTTGGATGGAGCAGCGTTGCCCGTTGGCGTACTACGGCTGCACTTACTCCCAGAGGCGCTTCTGTCCATCCGTGCAGGGCTTTCGGATCATCCATGACAGACACCTGGGTTCCTTTGGGGTGCAGCCCGGTTTGCCTTTGAAAACTGGAGACGGCCACTCAAGAAAGCCCCACCACATCGACGCTCAGTACGATCAGTTTAGCAGTCTTCCTTTTGAGGTGTTGCAGCACATAGCGAGCTTTCTCGACAGTTTCAGCCTGTGCCAGCTGTCCAGAGTGTCTCGCACCATGAGGAACGTGTGCGCCAGTCTGCTTCAGATGCGTGGCATGGTCGTCCTGCTGTGGGAGAAGAAGCGGCGCGACGACGGCTCTCCTTCGTGGCAAATAACGCACAAGGTCAGAACATTCAGGCGCTATGTTGTACGGTCATTCATTTGTCATAATCAGAGTAAATGTGAGTTTTTCTCACCACGGTTGAAGTCACACGCTGCTCTTGTGTTCTGCCAGGTGTGGCGCTTCAGCACGGCCTTCGGCACGGTGAACGAGTGGAAGTTCGCCGACATCGCCAGCATGGCTGACCACTTGAAGACGTGCAAGTTCAACACAATCGCCCGCCGGGAGGAAGCCATCCCTCTGCCGTGCATGTGCTTCACCAGGGAGCTCACGAAAGAGGGAAGATGTTTACGATCGGTTCTCAAACCAGTAGCATGAACACTGACGACATTTTTGACACTTTTTTTTTTTTTTTTTAACTGACCAAGATAACTTTGATCTACTTGTATTTTCTCCAGCGTTTACAGACATTTCCTCTCTTCACGCTTGGCGACTAAAACTCCAGCTGGAACGGTGTCAATTTCAGGTTATCCTTTGTTTCACTTTAATTTACAGGAGACGATGGCAAGGTGTGGTTCAGCTGAGGTCACTTTGAAATCCAAACAGTTTTCTCCAAATGGTTCCACTAAAACGTAAATCAGCTCAGTTTTAAATAGAGATTAGGTTTTTACTGAAATATAACCTTGCGATAATCAGTATCTATTACGATTTACCTAAATTTTCCCCACTTCTTTCTTTCCATTTCGTCATCAGAAGGATCTTGATCAGGGAAAGGCGAAGAATACTGAAAGTTCGCCTTGGCAAAATATACAAGATTATTCCTATTTTTGGATCAAAACAAATGCCTAAAACCTTTATATATATGTTTGCTAAGCCCTACTTTTCTATGTAATGAATGATTTTTTTAAATTTAATGACTTAAAATCGAATACTACTTGACGTCTGACAGATTTATTGTTAGTGAGATGACGTCACTGCTTTTAGACGGTTGAAACTCTTTTTCACAGCTTTGTTAGAACATATTGATACTGACCAAACACCAGAGCAGAAGTTGGATGTTTCACAGGATCCTTCTGCTTTCAGCTCACCTGCGTTGGCGTGTCGACATCGGCGGCGTGTGTTGTCTTCATTTCTGAGTAATTATCCGGCTTATTCAGGGTGAAACGAAAAACACTATTCTCCAGTCTGTTTGGCCAAACTTTACCAGCAGATTTTTTTTTTTTTTTTTTTTTTTTTTTTTTTGTGGGTTCTTGGCTCCAAAAATCTAAATGGAGCAATGAGATGAATATGGATGTACTTGGTGAAAATATAAGTGACGTTGAACCCTGCTGGCCAGGTTTTAGGAAGCATAGCCGACGATTTTGAGCATCACTACTTCTCTTCATCTTTCATTTTGATGTGTTGAATGTGTCTGCCATTACCTGGCAGGTGGGTAAAAATGGATGGCGTCTCAGGGTTTTAGGATGTTTTTTGTCGTGATGTTGGTTGTGAGACAGCGATCACAGCACGCCGTCTCCAAACTGACACAGTATGACCAGCACAGTTTGTAGTGCAGTAACAGAGAAATCTAAGATTTTATGGGGTTTTTTTTGTTGTTTTTTTCTCGTTGTGGAGTTCATTTCATTAGCATAAAACACGTTTTGAAACACTGTGTGTTTTGTTTCTGTTTGAAAGAAAATGCTTGAATCTTTTTTTAATAAAAGGTAGCAGAAAATGTCAGCTACTTTAGGTTTTAGCTGCCAGTTTTCATTTTTGTCTTTCTTTCCTCCCTCTTTATGCATATATATATATATATATATATATGTGTGTGTATATATATATTTTTTAGACGTTGCTGTAAACTCGAAGCTTTATTTTTTATCCACTTGTGCTATTTTTTTTTTTTTTTTTGGTACTTTTCTTTTTTGTTTTGTAAGAAACCTGCCTCAGTTAGGTGTAGATGTGAATTACTGGTTTGCACATGAATGCATGTACTGTAAACTCCTAAAGGTGACCGGTTTGTTTTTGCTTGACATTTTACGGTCACTCTGCATGTGAGTTAGAAACATGTATTGATCAGTTCACCTGCAGATTGATTTCTTTTTTTTTTCTACAAATATTTTTAGGCATCTGGGTTACTTTTTTTACTTTTTTTTAACTTGAACCACCAGGTACTTAAGCTATACTTCATCAAATGTGCCCAGTGTTCAAATTTAAACAGTTGTATGTATGGAACTGGTCATTTATCGGTCCATAAGTTCATGATCCCAGGAAGAAGACAAGAAAAAAATTAATCTGCTGATTATTATTTTCTAAATAGCCATTTTTTTTGTGTGTGTCTGCAGTGCATTGACAGTATTTTAATTTTTATTTTCACTTGTTTCTTTTTCTTGCACCAAAGTATGCCAGTTTGTTTGTAGGTAATAAAGAGATCTGCCAGTTTTTATGCATTTTTTTGTATTTACTTATGTGCACACAGGTTTAACACTGTTTTATCTGAAAACGTCATGTTTAGACAGTTTTTTTTATTATTTTAAATTTCCTGGTTTAAAAGTAAGATAGCTCAATCAGTTCATATATTGTTTTTCTTTCCATTAACCAAATAAGCACTCAGTGTTTGTTGTCCACACTAAAAACTGTTTGCTAGAAATTTATAGTAATAGTTTAAAATATGATGCATTTCTTTTCTTGTCGTCCTTTTTTGGTAAAAGGGTTTAATTTTTATGGATTCCATGTTAGGAATTTAGTTTTTTGAAAACTTATAATCCTTGTAACACAACCACCAACTTCTGTTATTTTATTTTACAGACAGACCAGCCTATGAGAGCACATTTCAAGGACTATTTCATGTCGTATTTTTGATGTAGTTCTGTGACTTGAGGCTACTGCTAACTAACTGCTAACATACCCTTGCTAGCTAGCTAGCGTTGTGCATCGAGATAAAAGCGTTATTTTGTTGCTAGTGTTTTTGCCACTGGTTTGTTTCTGTTGCCAACCCATACCATTCTGTGCATGAAAGCTTGGCTCTACAACTCTATAAAATATAGGATGTTATTTTGTACTTTTCTGACGTGTACAAAAAAAGCCCATTTCATTCATCATTCATAATGGTCTTAAAATGTATTTGAGCTGGTGAAACCTGCAGAAACCCTGCTTACAGCTAGATGGCGCCAAATTCACACAACTTATTTGTTGTGTGACTCATTAAACTGGAGATGTTCAATGAGTCCTGGTGTCTTGTAAGTTCACTGTGTTAAGACCGGACGGCATTATAAGAATATTTAATAAATAAGATTAAAATTGACAAGTGATTTAATGATGTTCCAAAGTTTCTAATATAAACTTTGTCCTTAACTTTCAAGCCTGTATAAAAAGCCCTTATTCATCATATGTAAACATTTTAAAGGAATTTCTTCTTGAGTTTCCCACCCTCCTACATGTACAGGCAATAAGCCCACACATAACTGTCAAAACAGCCCATCGAATCTAATCTCCTACACTTAAACCTTCTCTGCCATGCTGGAATCTGCAGCCAACCACAATAAAACAAACGCCAGCAGTCGTGTGAGGACGACGGGCAACTTTGTAAAGTCTTGGTGCAACGCCTCCAACAGCGCTGGTCACGCTGCCTGTAAGCCCCCACTCCACCCCAGCAGACATGTAAACCACAGCGATGCTGCTGATGGAGGAAGTGCAATCATTGCACTCATTTCAACATTGAGCGACAACGTTGCAGTTCGAAAACGCCCACGTCAACCACGGCCATCTGACTCACCTCCACGTTGCCAGCTGACAACTGGCACCTCCCGTGGGAGACGGCGCGTCGCACATTTTCACCTCGCTCTCACACGGCCAGAAGACCCACTGCACGACCGGAGAGCCTTCTGATCCGCTCCCTATTCTATTGTTGTTGCTCAGCCTTAGCAAACACATCCACATCGATTCAGGTCATGAGAAAAGCTGACATATCACGTCACTGGCTTCTGTTGTGTACTGTTGACTTAAGATAATACCGTTTCATCTGAAACTGCAGGAGCTCTCAGTCGAGTAAGACAACAAAAGACCTGTAGGCGAATTAGGTTGGCCAGGCTGTAGTTTCGTAAAGCATGTCAACAAATCGTCCTTTAATTAGAGGCCTTAATGTATTTCTAAAGACCTGTTGAACAACAGCAGCTGCAGCAGGAACCAGGACCACTTTTATTTCCAGTTTTATGATTATTCCAGCGCCGTCAAAACCACTCAAAGGCATTGAATCTCACTTAAAAAAAAAAAAAAAAATCACATTTAAATATCTTACACGGCAAAAAGTAACGAAGCTGAGAGTCTAAACACAAAGTTAAACGTATTGTACTTCAGATTTATGTCTTTACAGCAGGTCAGAGGGCTCTGATTAAAATATAATCAAAGTAACAATCAGGAAATGTAACATCCAAATGACACTGTCTTGGTTTTGCATACCAGTGTGGGGTTTGAAGTGACTCTTCCTTTTTCTTAACACTAAAAAAAAAAAAAACTGTGATGGCAAAGTACTGATGCGGGACGCCGCGGCTGCAGTGCAACACTTCAAATTAAATAGACACAGACACATGGCCGGCCCACGATTCTACAGGATCCTGGGGCAGCAGCTGATTTAGGGCCCCGTAATCTTAAAAGTAGACACAAATTTGAAGACTTTGCTTATGCCTGGGGTCAGCTCTGTAGACACAGATAAAGGAGTTGTTTTGCTAGAGAAGTCTCATTTACAGCAAGGGAAGCAGCAGCAGAAAAGCTTCTTGCACGGATTGTCTTTCTTGTATTTCACAGCCTTCTTGATCTGAACCGTAGCCTTGGCGACATAGTCCTGAGTCTCGCCAACGTTGGCCTCTATGTTGTCCAGCATGGAGCCCTGCTCCTCCACCAGCAGCGCCAGCTGAAAGAAGAGTTCCTGGATGTCCCTGATGCGGCTCTCCAGCTCCAGCAGCTCCTTGTGCCTGTTCTCTATCTCGTTCAGAGCCGACCTCGCAGTCCTGCCCTCCTGGAGGAGATTATCCGCGAAGATGTTGCACTTCCCCGTCTCGATCATCTCATCTATCTGCTCCCTGCTCACCTCCTTGCCCATGATCTCCGCCTGCCTCTGGATGCGGTTTTTGCAGTTCTCCCTCTGGATCATTTCGGCCTCGTTGAACTCGGATATGGCTTCGTGGAAGGCGCTGGTCAGGGACACGTATTGCGAGCGCACCATGCGAGCCACGGCCGACGTGGGGCCATGCTCTTCTTCCAGCTCCTTGCTCAGCTTCCCCATCTTCTCCAGCCGGGCGTAGATGGCCTCCCCCCGTGCCTTGATGTCCCTGCCGAGCACGTTGGCGTCCCGCTTGATGCTGCTAAACCTCCTCACCGACGTGAGGAAGCGCGTGTTCTGCTTCCCCATACGCTTCACGTCCAACTTGAGGAGCAGCATCTCCTTCCTCATCACCTGGGCGTCTTTGTAGATGCTGTCCATCACGTCCTCGCCCTGGAAGACGATGGCGTGCTGCTCCAGCAGCTCCTCGTTCTCGTTGCTGTGGAGACCATTGGGGCCACTCGCCTCGTCTGCGGGGAAGCTCTGCAGCTCGCACAGTCGGTCTTTCATTTTACCTGCAGGGGGGGGAAGCAAGAAGCTTAACCAACTTCTTTGGGGAAATAACATTTTACATTACAAAACAGAAGCTACTGTAATACCAGAGAACTGTTGATCGAATGTCTACCAGAAAAGGGACAACAGAAGCAGTTTTTTTTATTCTCTTGTGAATTATCTGATCTGCATCAAAGCCTTCCTAAACACAAACTGGGCCACAGTTGTTAATTGTAGGTCAGTAAAGTGGCATGCGGTCACCGTTTCAACAGCTGCGGCAGCAGAATTTCACTCTCAAAACGGTAGAAAGGTTTGGCTTTCATTTTTGGTCAGGCAGAGTAAATATAAGGTACCGATACCCTTGGCTCCCTCTCAGCAACAGTTTCAGCCAGCTGCCGTTTCAATGTCATAATTATGAAATGGCTGAAAACAGGAAGAGCGAAGATAAATTTGTGTCTAAGACCAACGAGAAAAGAGAAGTTGTTGTGAGGTAGGCCCAAAGGTTCATTGAAAACCTCAAGGAGATTCTGGTAAACTAAATCGAATTGTTTGAACTTGAGGAAGAAATTCGCTTCTGATGGGACCAAGAGTGGATTGAAAATGCAGGAAAACCAGCTGAAGATCGAAAAGACCAACACAACCAATCAGGTTTATTTGTACAGCACATTTCAGACAAAAAACAGTTCAAAGTGCTTTACATCGCATTCTATAAAGGTTACACTCTAAAAACTAATTTTGAAGGGTGTTAACTATTAGATATTAAACCTATTTACATTTCAACTAATTACTGTAAATGTACCTTCCAATAAAAGCTACATGCTAACACTTCTTTTTAGTTACAAAAACATTTTTTATTAAGAATAAACTGAGGATCTTGACTTAGCTCACCATAAGCTAGCTACCTGTACTACTGTTTGTCTACAGCAGTGAACAGAAATGCTGATATGTTCACATAGGTTTTGTTATGAATGACTGTCAACAGCAAAAGTTGAGATCTGTCATTAAGAATTGTGGGCCGGAAAGTTTCAGTGCCGAGGAAAAAAAAGTTTTAGGATTGATAGCTTAGCGGTAGCGCTAGTGCTAAAGTCCAACTTATAGAGAAGGAATCTGGATGCTAGTCCGTTAAATGAGAGATATTGGAAGTATTTATACTTTAATTAAGTGCATAAATGTACAGTAAGTTTCAAGAAATGATATATATTTTTTTAGGATCATTAGCTACTTCATTGGAATGTAACTGAAGATGCTGGTTAGCCATTTATTGAGCACAGAAGAGAAACGTGAGGTTGGTATGTTTTTATGGACCGTACTATAAATGAAATTTCATTAAATGTTTTTCAAGATTCGTCTCGACTCTAACTTCATGCCTTTGGTTAATGAAAACTATTTGCATAATTAAATCATGGCTAAACATTTTAATATGAGTGGAACACATAAATCGATTTTTTTTAAAAACCAAATATTTCTTAACTTTTCACTTTGAGACCCACAAAAAGTAGACACCAGAATCATGACTGTTGGTTGAGTGTACTAGTTATTCAATTTCCCCAGTAGGCTGTAATAAAGGTGCCAGCATCACTAGTTGACCTCAACTTTGGAGACCATTGCTACAGCTGCATCAGTTTCCATATCCTGCATCATTTTACTGTTTTAAACAGAACCTTGTAATCCGTCGACATATCTAATGTTTCTACGTCAGTTAGTTTCAACTATAATCTCACAAGAAATTTGAAGATAAAAATGACCTAGATTTTTCAAATACTTCTGTAAAACTTTGAGGCTATTCTGAAACTATTTTTTTTTTTTTTTAGAAAACTCAAATTAAAAAACAACAACAAAAAAACAACATCAGATGTTCTTATTCAGGTTTTCTAGGAAGGAAATCAGTGAGTTACTTCCTCAGATGTGATGATGTGCTCAGGCTTGTGCAGTGAATCCGCTATTAATATTCACTGAGAACTGACCCATTAAAACTTGTATTTTACAGTCAAAAAAGTTACAACTCAAAAAACCAGGTTTTTTGTTGGGTTTTTTTTGGTCAGACTGATGGAGAAAAACTGACAGACAACCTGACCCCCCCCCATCACTCAGCGAACGCATAGATAGTAAATAATAGAACTACATTACATTAAATATAGTTTAAAAGATGGCGCATACCTTGAAGTTTTACCCTCCAGCGGTGCTATGGAATTAAACTCGCAGAGGCACAAGGAGCGAGCGATGAAAGACTCATTTCCTCTTTTTGATTCGGCTCCAAATGTGAGTTTCAACACGCGGCGTGTCAGTGGACCGAGCGAGGAGCTCTGACGGCACGGAGGCGCCGCGAGCCAACGCGGAAGATCACGCCTCGAGTCCTTCGTGCGAAACGCCTCATCACCGCCGCCCGGTGCAGGAAGAGGATCATTTGGGAGGTGCAGTTTTTTTTTTTTTTAATCCAGCTGTGGCAGCACGAGGGTATGAATCTGATACTCTGCCCCTCAAAGCAGGGAAACCAGAGGGTGTCAACAACGTCACCTTGTGAGTTGCGCCCAAGGAAATAGAACAACTTTATTCCACCAAAAAAACAAACAAACAAACAAACAAAAAAAGTTACATTTTATTGTTCCATGTTTTACAAGACAAAATGTCAAGAATCACAGTGGGAAGGGAAGTGCACAGTACTGGGGCCTACCAGCAGGGGGAGTGCCGTCCAAATGGTTCCTAAAACAAATGAATAAATCCAAATAAATTGCCAGTACTTTCTATATATAAATAGTTGTCACTTTTGTGCTATTGAACTGCATGGGTGCAATAAAAAAAATACATACTCATTTTCTGTTGCCAAGCTGAACTGGGGAGGGTAAATTGCAGCCACACCCAGTACCAAACCAAACTGGTACCCCAGTAGAGTACTGGGGTCTAGATTCTAGACTTAAGCAATTTGAGTTAACCAACTAAAATTGCAGCTCTTATACAGGAGGAGAAACATTACTTACTGATGTTAGAGCTAACTGTGTATGACCACCCAGTCATGCACAGGCTACACTGGTGCAACTAGGATGAATAATAAAATGTTCAAAATATGAGCTTGAAATAAATTATTTGTAAGATTTTAAACTTTTATAGTTTTTTTTTTGTTTTGTTTTGTTTTTTTTCAATCCCAATAATTAATGAAAATACTTAACTACACTAGACATACACTTAGAATATGTGTATGAGTGCCAAACGGTTTTGGATAAAGGGACAAACTGGCATTAAAATGGTGCGGAAAGGAGGCACGGGCCGGCAAACACCATCATAACATGTTTACGGTGTGAAAGATACAAAACATCAGACTCTTCTTGTCACTTCAACCTTTCACCATCGTTGTAGTTTCAGTTGTTTGTACTGGAAAGGAGCTGTCTGACACCGGGTCATGTTTCGCACCAACGAGGCATCGGTGGGAGACGTTTTCTGCAAATCGAGGACTGAAAGTGATTATCTCTAACCTGTTGCTGGAAGGAACTGTGCTGCCGTGACTCCAGTAAATAATCAGGAAGTCACTCAGAGTTATTTTGGTTCTGGTATTTTGGTCATAATCGCTCATATTTCATAAGAGTCAACCGGCCCAAATGGGGATCAGAGGTTAACATGAATGTGGGGTAATACAAATACTCACAAGATTAAATACACGTTTGAAATAAAATTACCGTATTTTTCGGACTACAAGCCGCTGCTTTTTTTCAATAAGATATTTAAACGTAACGCTAAACAGGGTTAAGCAGAAACAGAAATTACAGGAATCAAAGCAGATTTCTTGTATCTTTTTTTTTTTTATTGAGTGTTTTTAATTGCAAAATACTTCATATCTTTGCATAAAAATATTAGTGTCGAAGGCATGGAAATTGAAAGCAGCACAAAATTAATGTTAGTTCAATTAGAACAAAGTGTTCCACATAAAAACAAGCAGAAATATTTCCTCCACAGATTCTGAGAATTAACAAAAAGCGCTTCTTTGTCTTTCAGTGATAAAAATGTCTTTACATTCAGAGGCTGACATTCCTTCAGTATTTATTAGTTTTGCCTTTTTGGTTTTGTCCCATTCCTACTGAGTTGTGCTAATTGAGGCAGGTTTGCAAATGTAACAGTGGTCACTACTATTTAACTGTACTTGGATTATTTGAGTTACATTTCATTTTCATTTGGGATACACTAAGTATTTCTTAAATGCAATTGAGTTGATTTGAATACTAAAATCAGCTTCAAACAGCACCTTCATGAGGTCTTTTTTTTTTTTCCTCCAGAAGTTTATATGCACATTTTACAGCAAAACATTTTCATCTCTTTGACTCGACAACCATCTGGTTCCTAAATAACAACTGCACATTCTCTTGCTTCATATATTTGTTTAAATAGATGAATATTACAACACAAAATTCGATTCACTTTAAATATGAGAAGCTTACAAAGCCTCGACAACAGCATCCGGGCTCTGAAAAATAGTTTTAAAACCATGAATTTGAAGAAGTTGGTAAAACATCTCATTATTCATGCATGTAGATTTTCAGTATAGTTTCTTGGTGTTTGATGCAGCAGTTTGCTCTTCCTGTCATGTAGGGTTTTGGATATGCTGCTTGTCTTTTCCGTGTGTAAAATGAGCACCGACAGAACCTGATCCGTTATTTCCTCATCGCCAGTCAAGGCATTGTTTTGTAACACGGAAAACAGCCGCAAAACATCTTCTTGAAGGGGTTGTTTTTGTCCGACGCGAGGGCTCTCTCCAGCTTGAACGTGGCCTCCTGGACGGTCACCTCGGCGTTCTGGACGTTCCTCTCGATGCTCTCCAACCCGGCGCCCTGCTCCTCCACCAGCATGGCCACGTCCAAGAAGAGCTCCTGGATCCCCTCGATCCTCCTCTCCAGCTCCTGCAGCTCCCGGTGCCTGCTCTCGATGCTCACCAGGGCCGAGCGGGCGGTCTGGCCCCCCACCTGGACGCTGAACACGCGCGGCTCCTCTCCCTCCATCATCTCCTCGAGCTCCGTCTCGCTGACCTCCCTCCCCGCCACCTCCATCTGCCGCTGGATGTGGCGCTTGCAGGCCTCGCGGTGGCTCATCTCGGCCTCGTTGTAGCTGACCATGACCTCCCGCAGCGCGGCGCTCAGGTAGCGGTACTGGGTTCGAGCGACGCGGGCCGCGGGGTCAGAGGAGCCCCGCTGGTCCTCCAGCTGACCCCGGAGGTCGTTCATCCCGTGCAGCTGCCGCAACACGGCTTCCCCTCTGCGCTTGATGTCCAACCCGATTGCGTTGGCGTCTCGCTTCGTGACGTCGGGAAATGAAGTCTTGTTCAACGTCTGGAAGTTCACTTCCTTCAGCTCGCCGACGTCGCTCTGGATCTGCTGGATCTCCAGACGGATCCGCTGGGCCTGCTGCAGGATCCCGTCCAGATCCGGGTTGGAGTCTTCGTGTTCTGGGCGGCCGTGCAGGTCCACGGCGCTGAAGCCTTCAGGGTCGGTCTGGGCCTCCTGCAGGTGTCCCAGTCGGTCTCTCATGTCTAAAAGAAACAACAGGAAGGAGGTTGGATCCACTCATTAGTTTAGCAGGAACACATTGTGCTTCCTATAGAGGCCAAGAAAAACCTTCCGTACCCCATCGGTACACTTCCATATCTGCCATGTTACAACCACAAACTTGAACGTGTTTCATTGAGATATTATGTGAAATAAAAGAAAATGTGTAGATTCCATAAAACAGGATACAAATTTGAAAAGTGTGCCTTGTATTTGGGTTCAGTCCTCCCTCACTCAACACCTCTCCATCGTCCTCTCTATGATGGTTATGGTTGGTGTCCTGTAACTTTAGGTGTGATCCTGGTGCATAAAAGCTGAATCAAAGGCTTCATCATCTCCTCAGCAAGTCATCAAGTTCTACAGGACTTCATCCATCTACCCACCAGCTTGTTTTCATTTGACCTTCTTCTACATGTTTGCTGTGTCCCCCAAACTGCTCTATATACATATAAAACAAACTTCAGTTAAGACTTCTTATGAGTTTTATTTGTCTATTTTATTGCAAGTTTGCCAAAATGACTAAACGTGTGGAGTGTTTAACTATTACTTCTCCTGTTGACTGATAGCTGCTTCTCTGGGTAATTTTATTTTGGGGTGTCAGGTTAAAGGCATGCCGAACTTCTCCGATTTTATTTAAAAATAATAACTTGAAAAACAATTGTGGTCGGATTGTGACAAACGTCGGAACATTTTCAAACATTAACTCATTTCTTTGGCCCTGCAAGAAGAACTGAAACCCTCTTTTCGCCGATAAACGTCCTACTCCATCTAAAGCTGATAACAAAACAGGAAGTGGGCTCTTAAAGCATTTCTCTCTGTTTTTGACAGAGGCCATGCTGATAGGAGCGATACGTGCGAGCTGAAAGATTTATGTGCTGCAACTTTAACACAGTTATCGGAGGGGGGGAATGCAACACTACAGGGAGCTGAAGAGAGCAGTTCTGAAAGTAAAACTTTGCTGTCAGAAAGTCACATTTTGAAATGACATGTTTCTTCATTTTCAACCCCAAGTTCTCTAAAAGGCTCTCAAGTATGTGAGTTTAATCTTTAACCAGAACATTACAAGATATTTAGCAACGACAACAACAACAAAAAAAAAAGATTAAAAAGAAAAATACTGCCTGCCCTTAAGGGATATTCGAGAGGAAGTTAAAGTACAAACATAAACTTTTCACAGTTTTAGTTTTAGGGTAAACGTGGGTTCAATTGTAGAGAAATTATAAATAAAGACAAAAGCATTTAAGTGGATTAAACAGACTGCAGATCAACTTAATGAATTGTAGAAGTTTAAAACAACTCTACAGGAGAGTATTCACAAACGTTTTCACGTCACGTTACCAGGGGCAACTCTAATACATCTCCCGGAAATGTTTTAACGTGACAGACCAGCACAATGCAATGTACAACTGTAGCGGAAGAAAAATTATTTTCATAAAGAAGAACTTGAAAAGCGTGGAATGCTTTTTGTACACAGACACAGTCAGTGACTGTGCGTTGTTTAAGGGTGGCCGTTTTGCCATCAGACAGACCGGCTTTTCTGTCGGAACTGAAAAACTGCATCCCCACACCATGATGCTGCCGCCGCCATGTTTCACCGAAGGGATGGTGGGATCAGAGGGATGTGCAGCGTTAGTTTCCTTCCACACAAAGTTTTGTACAGAGGCACAAAAAAAGAGAGAAAAAAGCTCAATTTTCGACTATTTTTTTTTCTCCCTGAGTGGGTTAAGGCACACTGCAAATATGACTTCCTGTGGCGTTTTATCAAACGTGCAGCTTTTTTCTTCCTACTCTTAACCAAAAAAGCTGCACTCGGTAATAAAAAAAGCATGACAGACAACTGTAAAGCCGATACTTTTAAAGCCGATATTCTCTGCGTCTCCGGTAATCGGGTCATCTTAGATGGACGTTCTTGATCCTGCAGGACACTTCTCAAAACTCACCAAACGAGTTCCGGCACAGAAAAAAAAAGGACAGACTGAGAACAACCGCTCAAACGTTGAATTGAATTATTTACAGTGAAACTCAAGTGAAGTCTGTTCTGTTGTCTTTACAAAAGAACAAAAAACACATTTCTCTTAATTTATTCCTCAGAAGGACTCCAGTAGAGGCCTGACTCGAGGGCCTTTAAAATCACTTCTATATTAGAAGAAATCACCATGACGACGGAATGTTTTTCATCCCTTACTTGCACCGGTGTGATTTTTCTGCAGAGGCCTCGCAGCTCGTCCCTCTGTGACCCCCGTAATTCGTCCCGATCACGCAGAGGTCCAGCGAGCGTGGCGTCGGCTCAGGCAGCTCGAGACGACTCCAGGTGAACGTCAACCCTCATCACTGATGCGCCTCAGAAACAAAACCTTCTGCATTCCTGCGCCGTCACATGGAAACGGAGTGAAGCGGAGACCGGCCTCTCGAGGATTTAATCAGCGGGAGAAGCTGGTGTTGATCGTCCGCATTCCTCTGATCGGCTGAAAGTGCGTGAACTTTTCCAGAAAATCGATTTCTGTTATTTCTGTTCAGCTTTCCTGGCAGGTGAAGACAGAGCCGGTTCCTGCACTCTAGAAACAAAATCTGAGAGTATTTTTGGTCTAGTTTCTATGAGTAACCTTTCAGCAAACAACAGGAGATTGCTTTAAGAAAGTCACTCCTTAATACTGATGAAAAAGTACAAGCTATGAGTGAATTAGTCTGCCACTAGAACAAGACATTTGCCTCATATTATGCTTTAAAATGTCAGTGATGTTGGTAAGATTTTCTGTTTTTGCAGCGTAGGAACAGAAAACAGGAAGTGTTTTACATACACTATCTCCACAAAGGGTGTGACTTGCATGTTCAGACGTGATAAGACGTAAGAGAGATTTGCTCTTCTAACATTGAGGTTTCTGGTTGAATGAAACAAAACTCTGCCCAGGAGAGCTGCGCGGAAACAAACAGCTGAAAACTAGAGCGAGGTTTTAGTGGGTGTGTGGGAGGCAGTGTGATTTCGTTATTTCCAAAGAAAAACTTGTTCTTTTTTTTCTTCTTCTTTTTTTTTTTTTTTGGGATCTGAATGATTAGCAGTTTCCACCGCCCTCTGTGATTCTGAGTCACGCTCGGCTCGCGTCTCGAAGGGGGGGATTTTTGTTGCAGAGTCACTCGCCAGCTGCCGCTCACACACACACACACACACACACTTCAGTCGCCGTTCCTATAAAGAGACGAGCAGCATGAATGAAAACCGCCGCCGCTGGAGGATTCCCCTAGAAACCACAGCAAAAGCAACGAATCTCTCTGTGTCGTCTCCTGTTCCACTCACCCGGTCCTGAGAGAGTATTCACCTGACTCTCTACCCTTCCCCTCCCTTATCAATTGAAATCTGAAAAGTGCGTCTCTTGATGCGATTATTGCTTCAACACTTTTGAGGCGAATCTCTATTAGCTTTACAGAGTTAAATGTTCATTTGTAAAACATCTCAGGGAATTGGAAGCAGAGCCTCTGCCAATATTAATCTTCAATCGTTGTTGGATTTAGGTCTGGACTTTGACTAGGCCAACCTCCCACATAGATGTCTTTTGATATTGTTCCTGCTGGAATGTTCAAGACCATTGTCCTGCTGAAAGGTGAGCCTCCACACGACTCCCGAGTTTTTTACAGCTTCCAAAAGATGGGAATGGCGTGAATTTAAATCCTACCATCTTCACAGTTCTGCACTACCTTGTGTTAATCTGTGCACTTGAAATGTTTGGAAGCCATTTTGTTTTTTTTTTTTTTTTTTTTTTTTTTCCTCGGTTTGTGCTTCCATAAAAAGGATGCACCTTTAGGGGTGTACAAAAGTAAACTGACCAGTAACATTTAGGCTTTGACATGTTTTAAATAAAACTTTTTGAACCACATTTTACATTACGTTTCAATGGAAAGTCGCCGATCTCCCAAAATTGCTCTTAAGAAATGTTCCTGTTTGGGGTCCACCCCAATAATGAGATGGGATTTACGCCCTTGTGACAACGCCCCTTCAGCATGAACAAAAAACTCACCATTTTGATAACTTTAGATCGACCATGCCTTATGAACAGACTGACCAAGTCTGAAGCCGATCAATCGAAATCCCTAGGAGGAGTTCGATCAAATGCGAAGGCTGTAAACGGCAAAAGGAGGTCAAAATCGGAACTTCAATCCAAAATGGCCGACTTCCTGTTTGAGTTGCACTAAGTCATGAATTGAATTTTCTGTGCGGACGGTATTTTGAAAGTTGCCAGGTGGCGCCGTTGAGCCGTTTCCCTTAAAATACGTCATTTTCACACAAACTTGATGCGTCCGCCAACTTTGGTGAGTTTTTGAATACGATAAAGGCCCCAAAAAAGCCAATTCATTTGACGGAAAATATAAAAAGAATTAGAAACAGTACGGTTACAATAGGCCTTCGCAGCCAGGCGCTGCGAAGGCCTAAAAAGTTGAACTGAAGTGCCAAATGTTGAACTGTCCAAGGAAGAAAATATTTCTAGAGAAAACAGACTATAACCACTAGATGGTGACAAAAGCCGTTCGGTTTCAGGGAGTTTTCTCTAAGGAGGCAATTGAGAGACGTTCAGATTTTAATACAGCTGAATATTTTCACTGTTGTATTTCCTACATTTTCAAATTAAAACCAAACAAATTGGTAGCTATAGTTCAGAGCCTCTAGAAACAAACATTTTATATACAATAAATCAAAGAGACTTAATGTAACTCAATAAATTGTACTTTTAAACTGATGTCAAGTGTATTATTTCTAATCATAAATTTTAAATACACCTTACACCCACATGTCATGTCCAAAGGAGGTATGTATTATAATTTCCAACCAAGCAAGTGAAGTTAGATTTGTGCCTGATAGATTTTTTACCTCCGTTCCCCAAACTCAGGTCAGCAAACATTACAAGAGAAAAAGTCTAAATTGTGTTTCCTGTCCTCAGTCAGCTGGTTCAGATTTTTTCCTAAATTAATAAACTTCTTTAGGCTTTGCTGATCGCCAGTCATGATGTTTGCATGTGAACAGCCGAAACAAAAAATAAAGCACACACACAGCCTCCTTTGGCCTCTTTCTGTTTCATTAGACGTTGACATTGGACAAACTCTGGGAAACGGCTTTCTGCGAGCAAACCAACAATACATCCTGAACTGAAGGACGGAAACCTTCAGGATTCAAAGCCGAGCAAAAGTAAAATCTAACTGTGATCTGCCCACTGCTCCTCTGAGTCCAGGTTGCCAGACTGACCTCCTGCTAGAGGAAAGTGAGTTGATCTTCTTTTCACACAGAAGATGCGATTACTTAATCTGAGATCTGAAACACGGGTCAGTCAAGGAGCCTTGCTGGCGTCTTAAAATATAACTTTGGATGTTTACACAACCTGCAACTTTGCAAATACTATCTAATGCAATTTTCTTGCCTTTTTTTCCTCACCGGCTTTTACAGCACAGCCAAGATAATCTCAAAACTCTGGCTGACAGTCACGGTTTCTAATCTAATTTCACGTCCACTGCAGGGAAAATCGCGACGGGGCCTCGGCCGCCGGGTCAGAACCGGTGCCCGGCTTGGGTCGGGCACCTCGCAAGGGGACCAGGTAACGCGGGAGCACATGCACTCACATGCGGGGGTGGAGGGGAGCCACTCGGACCCCCCCCTGAGTTCTTATTGGATTAGGTCTCATCAGGCCTCAGCGGTCAGGCCGCCGCTCTGAATGGAGAAAACATCAGCCGTTTCCAGTTAACCGGAGTTGTGACTCTAATTATTCGACTTATTAACTCCGTTCTGAGGTTCACATAACAGCATCAGCGTCTTGGAGCATCTGATCAAATTAACATGAATGCCTGTCATGGGTTTGGGAGATGCTCCCTTCTGATTTCCCAAGCGCTCACTTTGCTGCGCTTGGGTGATATTTATATGTACGTTCAGTCTTGTTTTAGAGGTGGCCCGTTTTAGTTTTTGGTGCATCTGCTTGACAAACTGCGTCCCGGTGTCATTTACATGCATTTGTGCAGAAACAATAACAGTGTAAAACGTGAGTTAAAAAAAAAAAAAAAAAAAAAAAAAAGGAAATGAAAAAAAAAAAATCTGTTTTAATGTGTTATTTTAAATATATCCAGCAACAAAGTCACATAACACCAAGTAGTTCAATTTCTGCGAATCCCATTGCTTTCAGTCAAGTTCATTCCTCAGAAATAAATAGCAGAAATACCAAGAATTGAATCTGATCTGATTCACAGAAGATAATGGAATATTCCTAAACTAATCTGGTTGTGTCGAATCCTTTTTGATAGTGATGGTAAAACATTTAAAAGCAGAGCCAGGAGGGGGGCTGCGGTGTTGTGTAAACATTAAGTTTATGGAAAAGTTAAGCATCTTTAGTCATCACCTCAGTTATGCAAGTTTGGGCCCCCAAAAGCATAAACTGCTTGTTTCATTCATTTATATTTTTTGGCCCCAGAGGACAAAAGATAAATAAAACCTTTTTTTAAAAAACAACAGAAAGAGATTCAAGGAATTAGTGGTATAAACAAAAGCCTTTTGGATGATTGTAAGGGTGTCACGGTTGGTTATGAAAGAGTCTTTCACCAGAGACAAACACATAAATGAAGTTAAATATTTATTAGCCAACACTTTGCTCGGTCTAAGATAAACTGGAATTGTTTCTTGGTTTAGACTGGAGTATTTTAGTTAGACTTTCCCCCTAAATTGTTGAATGTAAAAAGTTAAGCAATAAATCAGGAGAGATGAGTTTTGCATATTTCCGACTTAAAGGCTGGCATAAATATTCAAACCCTCCATTTGTGTTTCTTTTGTGCGTGTGTGTTTGTTGCCGTTTTGCTTTTTTATTTTTAATGTTAAACAGAAATGTCTGTGTATCTTGTTTGGATTTGTTGTCAGAGTTGAAATCAGCGCCTATTCATGTGTGGGAACAATCCAGTGAGAACCGACTGACCCACCAATCTGACTCAGTTTGAGCTATTTTGCAAAAAAGAATGGACTAAAAAATATATATAAAAATCGGTTTCTGTGGTTAGAAAAGTGGTTAGAAAAACAGTCCAAATCACTTGCTGGGGCAAAATGACTTTCTAGTAAATATTGTCTCACATGAACTGCGTACCATACTTTTCAAAATCTGCATTTTCAAGTATTTCAAAAACCATAACATTTCCAAATTAACGGTTTTTGTTGGCTTATCAACTGTAATCCCATGAAATTTGTGGTTGAAGCCTAATAAATGTTTAAAAAAAAAAAGTTCAAGAAGTGTGACACACACACACATCTTCAAAACAACTTCCTTTGTACGTGATTTATTAACCCATCAGTCCACAAAACCTCACAGTCTGCCTGACAAACCTCAACGGAGGAAGTCCAAAGTCTATTTCTGCGAGCCTGTCTGCAACCTGATTAATTCTTTAAAGGATATACGGAAAACATGCAGCTTGTTGCTGGGATCGCAGATTAGATCACACAGTAAATTGTAGCGTAAAACTGCGTCAAATTGCATCAATGTAACCTTGAAGCACCTGTTTTGTTTTTAATGTTTGTATATGTAATCACTGAAGCAAACTTTGTAAACTCCAGAAAAAACTTTAACTGAATAATAATAATAATAATAATAATAATAATAATAATAATAATAAAAACATTCACTAACAGAGAATAAATGCATTTGAAACCCTGCTGAAGTAAATCAGAGGGTCAGGGTCTTCCATTAAAGTTTTGGTTTTGCTTGTACTGTATCTCGCCCGCATGCTCCATCACAAACTCTAAATCACGTTATTTCTTGTTGGCTGATCGGTTTGACCAGTCAGTTGATTTCCATTTATTTGTCTGAGAAGTTTGTTCCAATCTTGAAAATCTTTGACATTTTCCATCTTCTAAAAATGATTCTGCTGACATTACAAGTTTCATAAACTAGCCAAACACAGAGACAGTCAGTGAGTCAGAACATGCTTGTTAGTCAGATTAAAAGTACATTTTGAAAACCTTCAAGAGGGGAACACACACACACTTTTCATTTTGTATTAAATATGTCTTTTTTTTTTTATTGGCTTGATGTAATAATCGACAGTGACATTCGTGTCTTGTTTTCATTAACTGTAAGCAGGAAATCATCATAACCAACACAAACGAAGGCTTTAAAACTCCAATTAATCTACATAATATGTTTCACTATGCAAATTGAGTTATCGAAATAAATAAACTTTTAAAATCATGTTCTAAGTTATGACATATGACATTGGGCTGCCTATTACAGGCTGAATTATTTCAGTATGAAAATAGCACATGACAACTCCTGATGTCCTGTGCATGAAGCTTCTAATGCTCTCTGAAATCCAATCAACCAAGTCGCCCGAAGAGACACAACTGGACAAGACCGGCGAAAATCAATCGTGTTCGTTCCATGATAATCGCAGCGACTTCCCGGATGAAGCAACATCCACTCATTCCTCCCACATAGAGCTTAAAGCCGTGCGCTGGGCTGACGTGACATGTGCTTTGGGTCTTTATTACTGTATGTCCTCCTTTGAAAATCTGCAAGTGTAGAAAACCACATTATGAAAACTATAAAAACTTTACGATCCTCACAGAGCAAAGTGTCCCTGGTCACGCCCAAGTCAGCGTCCATAGTGATCAGAGGCACTGTAACAGTTTGAAAAGTGAAATACAAGTACGGTTTGTTCGATAAAGTCTTGAACCAAACATTAAAGTGTAAAGAAAACATTAAATTACATTAATATTACAGTGGTGGATGGACGGTTTCACTATGTGTGAGTGAGTGCACAATGCAAGATCCGTAAAGGTTTCGTGCGCACAGAATCCTGATTCAACACAACGCAGTTGGGGCGAAATCTTCTCATCCCACATTAGTGTTTAACCTCATAAATGTGCTTTTGGGAAGACAGGTAAAATATTCTCATAATGACGGCCCTAAACACACAGAAAATTGTCCCAGAAAAACATGTTAAAGCTGCACAGGTTGGGCTAACATCGTCATAAACTATATTCATTTAGAACTGAATATCACTCAAGGTCACGTATGTGTGGTGATCGCATAGTTTAGGCGATATAGTTTGCATTTATACAATTTTTCATTCCTTTTATTCTAAAGGTAACCGCTTTGAGAGTGATGTTATTTTTCTTCTCTAGGACAAAACAAGTCTTGGTGTGTAGCTGGAATAATGTTGCAACAAACATTTTGATCCAAATGTTCCCATTTGACCCAAACTGACTCATTAGATCATTAGTTCAACAACAACAACCACCACCACCACCACGGTTCAGCCCAGAAAGGACTGAAAAAACAAACAAACAAAAAAAAGACTTAAAAAATTGCTAGGAAGAATACAGAGGATCCTTCAGTTTCACTTTGAATCAACGGCTACAAGCTTCAAATTTAATTCATTTTCACATCCTAGTTCCCCAACAAACTCTCAACTCCATTCCCCTCATGATGAATCCCTTTGACCTTTCTGTCATACATGTTGACCTCTTGAAATCATGGGCTTTCACACCATGCAACTGGCGTCGCAGAACATCTGGTTACACTTGTCGCTGTATTATTTCACTGTGACCGCAGTGGATCCGGGGTGTAACATCGGCGGGTCGACTTCAACCCCCCTACTACACGTCAATAACAGAACAAAAAGTCTAATCAGAGGATAGACGCCGTGGCGTCCGGGTCGGTTCAGGACGGGAGGTGCGTCTCAGAGGTGGCTGTGTTTTTGGTGTGAAATATTTGCATGCAGGACAAAAGCAGATGACCTTGAGAAGATGCTGCTAAGAGAGTCTTTTTGAACAGCGGATGTAAATATCTGGTTTCAGCTGCATCTTTGAGAAGAAGGCGGCTCAAACAAATCAACTTCCTGGTTTTTACAGTGCTTAACAGTCACCGTGACATATTTCATAAACAGGTTTTAGTCTGGAAAAAAAAAAAAAAAAAGAAACTATGAAATAGCAACATGAAAAGAAGCAAGAATGTTTTTAAGTTAGTATCAAAACTGATACATTCTCACAATACTTCCCCAGTATTTTATTTTATTAAAAAAAAATTTTTTTTTTTTGCAGAGTTTAAGACTTAATTTGATCCAATTAAGAGATAATACACATTTCTAAACCGATTACACCGCACAGAATGATCTTGGAATAACTTTTGATTTATGACGGGCTCTGAAATAAGTTGGTGCGTGTTTGCTGTTTGCGTCTGGAAGCGACGATCTGAATGTACAATGGCTCCGTTTCATGCTTCCAGCCCGGACATTTCCTCAGTCATCTGAGTGCAGGAGCTTGTTTTTGTTTTGTTTTTTTCACCTCTTTATTCGATGCATTCGGAGGCGTGCCGAGCCGAGCCGAGCCGAACCGAGCCGAACCGGGCCGGGTCAGGCTTGGCTCCTTATATCTTCATGTGATCTAGAAGGGAGGTGTTTTAACTCGGTGGGGAGGAGGTGGAGGAGGGGGAAATAGTTTGTCCAGCTCCATCCCAGCAGCAGTTCGGAGCTGACCTGCAGGCTCGTCGGGATATTTTCTTCTTCTTCTTCTCTTCGTCCGTTGCGCGGCTCCCTCCGTCCGGACAGTGACGCGCAGCAGATCCGATTATGGGAGACGCTCAGTCTGCGCCACGGGAGGCCAAAAGCGATGCAGCAGCAGCGGCGGAGGAGCAGGAGGAGGAAGAGGAGGAGAAGGATGTGGAAACCGGACAGGACGTCGACGACAAGGTACAGCGTCATGCTCGATAAGTTCTGCCGGCGCACGGCGTCATGCTTGGACCCAGACGCAGGGAATTCACCTGTTATGAACTGCGCGGAGTTTCTCTCTTTTACGCAGAGCGGGGCTGATGTGTGTAAAAAAGCTGAGGGAAGATGCTGAGGCTGAGGGGCGGGGGGGGGGGGTTCGCTGCTGGCAGGACAACGCAGATGCTGCTGCAGAAAAGAAGGGAGGGAACAAAAAGCTCTTTCAGATGGAGAGAATTAGTTGTACTGTAACACTTGAAGGTGTGTAGACATTTTTGCCGCGATTGCCCCCCGAAAAGCGAGTTTTGCTCGAGTTTCAGAGGACTCACTTCCATCTGCATTGCTTTCCTGTATGATGCGGTAGTTTTGAATTTCCTGATTGGTTGGGTCGGTGGGACAAAAACTCTTAGAAGAACAAAAGTGAAGCCCGAGGGAGGGATAAAATTCCCTCTCTGCTGCACTCAGCAGAAAGCAACATCGATTATTTACGCGCACCGTCATTACCTGGTCAAGATGGGCAGGAAGTCCAACATGATGCACTGTTCTGAGAAAGTGAGGGGAGGCATGGACACCCAACACGTGATCGCTTATATATATATATAATATATATATATATATATATATATATATATATATATAATGTCTGAATGTCAACAAGAACAGTCAATCCACAAACCTGGTTTGTATAAAGCAGTAGAAATGGCACCAGACCCCAAAGGAACTCACTTTTGGAGTCTACAGTCACACAGGGAACAAGTGGAAGGTGGAGGTCTGGTCAGAGAGGCTGGCGAACCTCCGTCACCACTAAACCACCCGGAACACCACATCTCAACCATAAGAAGGGGTTCTGACGGAGTAAGAATGGCCTAGTCAAAGGGTCTGCACGCTTTAAACCAAAGAGCTATTATTGCCCTCAGTCCAGCGCCACAAAACCTGCTTAGGGCCACTAAGATTACACCAATTAAAAAAAAAAAGACAACTTGAAATTTTTAATAAATATTTACAACCGCAAATTTGTTGTAATTGTGACAGAACCGTTATTTTATCTCTATTCTTAAATTTTAAAACTAAGAAAAAAAGTTTTTAAAAAGAGGGCGAATAGTGTCACTAGTGTCATTCTGATGTGGAAATTTAATGCAATTATTCCATAAAAAAACTGTAAAACATCTAAAACTTGTATTTGTTGTTATGTCTGTATTTAAGAGTGATTGGTTCATTATCATTTTAATCAAAGATATTAGGAGTATTTGAGGAATGTCCAAAGTAAAACTTGTAGATCCAGAGATGTGTGTTGCAAATCCCTGGCCTAGTCAAAGTAAGGACAATAGGGAATCTGTGGCAGAGCTTGGAAACTTATTTACAGATGCTCTCTATTGCACCTGACTATAATGGAGGACTACATTTAAAAAATCAGCTAATCTAAGTGTTCTGCATGACACTTAGACTTTATTTACTTTTACAACTTTTCTAAATAAGATGCAACAATGATTGTAAAAGATATCTGTCATTTCTCTTGGTAAAATCAAACCATGAGTTGGTCACAGCAGCTCACACTGAGTCCAGTTTCTCTGGAGGTCTCCTGTTAAAAGTTGTTCCTTTCTAAAGTCGGCAAAAGCTTATTCAGGGGGAATTGCTGCAAAGCCAGCGACACCATGTAATCAATGACTTTTTAATGATCAGCCTATTATTAAAGTAATTTAACTGCGCTGTATCACAGATCGGATCAAATTGATATCTGTATGCATCATTGGATCAATCCTGGCATGTACTTCTCTATATAAATTTGGTCTTTTCATGTGCTGTGAATCAACAAGGGCGCTGAAATTTCATCTCATTTATTATTATTAAATACATTCAGAGACACACAAGCTCCAAATAAATGAAAGCAAAAGAAAAACTGCCGAACCGTCTACCACAGGTCAGGCGCTCGCTTGTTGTTGACGTTGAGTGTCCGCTGCCTGGAAAAAAGTAAGTTCTAATCACGTTACGGCATTTGATCTTTTGGCATTTTGTAATTCTCTCAGCGGTTTTGCCCTGCATTTCCTTAATCGTCCTTGAGGATTACTTGGAAGACCTGTTTTGACATCGGCAAACAACAGTGCGAAACATCGGCTCTAGAAGATTGGCCAAATATGTTACGACACCTACATCCATCGACTCGCTGACAGAGACGTTTATCCTGATTTATTAAGTGAATGACCTCACCCTAGTTGGACATGTGTTTCTCATTCTCTAAACCCTGCTCAGACCTGCTGCACTAATCTGTCCCAGGGTCTTGAGATTTAGGCTATTAGGATTGTTAACAGAAAGGTCGCAGTCGCCACCATCCAACAGTAACTGGATTGTATCGACTGTTTAGAAAACACGACTTAAGATGAAAGAAATACCTGGGAATCGCAAAGGGACAGTTATTTTTTTTTTCACTCTTCCACAAAAGACAGAAGTACGATCAAAATGTTTGTAACTTAAATGGAGAAAGAAAACACTTTTATGTATTTTGTGAATAACCTGAAGCTGACTGCGGATTGACTGTTTGCTGCATTTTATCTTGAAATTGGCTCCACCATGATGCAGATGAGAACACTGTTGACTTGCACAAAGAAGGTCTTGGGTTTGAATCCCAGCCTGGAGTTTACCAGTATCATCTTCCTCCATGTCCAAAACCATTGCTGTTAGGTTAACTGGTTACTCTAGGGTGAGTGTGTGAATGGTTGTTTGCCTCTTGCCCAGTAACAGCTGGAGGCAGACAACAGGACTCCAACAACCCTGTAGGGATAAGTCCAAATGGACAATTGATGGATTTCATAATCTATTACTCATCATGTGATTTTGTGTTTTGTTTCAGGTTCTCAGAAACAATGGACAGATCTCTGATCTCAACAGAAAAGCAGAACTGAATGGTCACTGTGAGGATGAGATTGGCATTGAAGGTGAGGAATCCTAATTTAAACACACACATATTAGTCTGACTTTAAATCAGACTAAGTCTTTTTCATTTTTGGGTCACTCAGGATTACAAAAACTATTTCTGTTTGCTAAATGTCAGAATAACGATTATTTTTTCCTCCCATTTTTTGTAGATTCAGGTATCTAAATACAGTTTCTTAATATAAGGTGGAATAGTTTGTTGTAATTGTCGCCCGATTCCCCTGCTGTGTCTGAGTCACCGTGCCTGTACACACCTTCCAAGGATCTGCTTAAAGAAATCTTTAAGGATCACTCCAAATCACAGACTTTCTACTCTTCAGTATATACTTTCTATGATTAGAGTCATTGTCCAACAGGATTTTTAAAATTTATTTACTGACTGAGTCTTGAGTAGTTGCATCAATGTCTCCACGTAATGTTTTTTTTTTTTTAAACTACCATATATTTTGAAAAGCATACCAATCCCTTCTAAAGCAAAACACCCTCAAGACATTATTTTTGATATTTTGGCTGATTTCATTTAATTTTTAACTGATGGTGTGGAAGAAATAAGGGTTTGAAGTGTGCCAGAAAACACATAATGAGATTTCCCTCCAATTAGCCTGCAGAAAGTAGCTGATCATCACATGAGCTTACAGGTAACAGGTCGCAGACAGAGACAAATATATGATTTTAGGAGACATTTCCTCTGGTCTCTTGAAACCAGAGGACTAAACACTTGATTGAAGTGCTTAGCCATAATGACCACTGTTACATTTGGAAGAAAAGGAGGGAAGCTTGCCAGCCTAAAAACCCCATCCGAGCCGCGAAGTACAAGAGTGGACCTAACAAAAATGATGACATTACGAGGACAGGACAGGTGGAAATATCAAAGCAACATCTTCAGACATTAGCCAAGTCATCAAAGCTTGGGCAAAAATTGAGTCTTCCAAATGGACAATGATTAAACGTACTGCCAAATTAGTCACAAAGGACAACAGAGTCAATGTTTTGGAGTGGTCAAGTGCTATGATATCATCATCCAAATAGTTTAACACTTACAGTATTTAAAGAAAGTCTCTTATTTTTCTAACATGTAGCAAATAAATATAATTTTACAAGAAAAGTGTGATTTAACATTGGTCAGTGACGAAAATGTGTCTTTGTGGAGTCTCAAAAATATATATATTTTAGCTGTATTACTGTTCAATGGCAAAGAAATCTGACACTTGTCTCAGCAGAAAACTGACTGTTGTATAATTTTCTTCTATCCTGGTTCAGCTGCCATTTGTCCAGACGTAAAAGTTTCAGAGCCACCAAAAGAAGAAGAGACGCCCTCAGAAAATGAGGACATTAATTTGAAGAAAGTGACTGAAGAAACCGAAGACGAACAGGTCGAACACGACGATCTGATCGAAATGGATGCCAAGCAGAATGACATCAATGAGAGTTTCAGAAAGTTTTTCAGCAACATTGGTCTGAAACTGACAGTAAAGAGAGGCTCCACTGACAGAAGTGCAGTGCCAGTAGACGTGACGGAGGAGGAGCCGAGCAAACCGGAAGACGTTAAGGTTGAACAGCCTGCGAACGAAATAATTGAGGAGGCTCAAGAAAGCACAGATCTCAACACGGCAGAGGAGGCTGCGGAAAACGATTCGACAGTGTGCCAGACGCTGACAGATGTTACACCGGATGATTTTCAGGAAAAAGAAGACGAGAAAACAACAGGAACCAAAGAGGAGAGTACATCCCATGATGCAGGAACATCTTCACCTCTCAGCGAGGACGTTCCATCGCAAGAGGACCCACGTCCAGCATCTCCAGCTGGGCTTGACGAAAATGCAAGTCCATTTAAAAAGTTTTTTACAACTGGAATCTTTTCCGGTCTTCGAAAGAAAAAGAAGCTTGAAGATGATGAAGCAGGACAGAAAGAAGAGGAAAAGGCGGCATGTGATCACCACCACGAGGAAGACGTTGCTCCCACTGAGAAAGAGCTTCATGAAGAGAAAAGTGAAGAGGAAAAGCCAATCACCAAATCAGCTGCAGCACCATCTATTGTCGTAAATGAAATCACCAACTCTCAGGAAATTGTTCAAGAAAGTCCCCTGAAAAGGCTTTTGTCAGGCTCTAGTTTCAAGAAACGCGGCAAAAAGCAAAAGGGCAGAAAATCAAGTGACGCAAAGCTGTCCGACTCTGGAGAACATGGTTCAGATCAGCTTCTGTCATCAGCAGAGTCTGCAGACAACAAGAAAGAGGAAACTCCTGTGGAGGCGGTGAGTGGGGAAGATGGGGCTTGGTTTTCATTCAAAAAGCTTGTAACTCCCCAACGGAGGAAGAAGTCATCTGTGGACCATGAAGAGGGGCCAATTCCAGGTTCAAAAGATGGGCCGAAACCAGCTGAAGCAGAGCAGATGTCAGATCACAGCACAGAGGAAGGGAAAAGGAGAAAAGATTCGTCTGTGTCATGGGAAGCTGTGTTGTGTGGATCTGGAAGACGAAGGAGCCGGAAAACATCAGACTCCGAGGATGATATGCCTCAAAACGGTGAAGGTAGCAAACAAAATGGTGGCTCTAAAGAACCACCGATTGAAACGTCCAATGAGATGCAGGAGATTCTGCCGTCATCCCCAAATCAGACAGGAAGTCCTCCTGAGGAAGACGAAAGCTCAACATGGAGGTCGTTTAAAAAACTTGTTACTCCCAAAAAGAAAGTGAAGGAGGAAGAGGAAAGCACCAACGAAGCTGGCCAAGATGATTCTGCCTTTTCCATAAAGAAACTCCTGTCAGGAAGAAAAACAAGAAAGTCTGTTGATGTTTCTGCTGAGGAGGTCAGTAAAGAGGTGACAAGTATCGATGATGAGGACTCCGAGACACCTGCTGTGGTTCCACTGTCTGAATTTGATTTACCTGAAACAGAACCAATGGCGGAAAAAGAAAGCAATAGAGCAAAAGATGCAGATGGTGAACCTCAAATGGGAACCATTGAGATCAAAGAGGAAGTCCAGTTACAGGACACTGTGCCCATTGAGCCAAAAGACACCCCAAGCCATGAAGGAGCTTTAGAAAAAGAGGCTTCATCAGCCGCAACTACAGATGAAGAACCAGACGAGCTCACAGACTCAAGCAATCATCAACAGCTCAGTGATATCCCAGAGGAGGGGATCATTACAGAGACCACCCCAGCCTCAGTGGCGGAGGAGGCAGCAAAAGACGAAACAATAGCAGAGGACCTGCTGGAGATCACATCTGAAGCCATAACCGCTCCGGAGCCAGCAGACGTTACCTTGGCAGATGAAACAGAGATGGTGTCTGCAGTTTCCCAGTTATCAGAGTCTTCAAAGACATCTGGTAACACGACACCTGTCCCAGCAGAGTACACCGTCATGAACACAGAGTCCCTCCTGCAGCAGGTTTCTGAGACTATCGTCGCAAGCCCGACGGCAGTTCCACTGTGTTTGGAGGAACAGAGTCCTGAAAGAGCTGCTTGTTCAGTGTCACATCAAATACTTGAATCGTCTGTATTGGACCAGCCCAAAATGCTGGAAGTACACACGGGATCAGAAGCAACAAGCATAAAGACAGGCCTCAACGCCGAAGGAATTGATGCAGTGAATGAAGCTGCAGCAACAATCCAAGCCGAGAGCATCTCTCACCTTAGTGAGGCCATTTCTACAGAAATGGCTTCAGAAGTTCCTAAAGAGGACCTTGACACCGCTGAGCCAGCTACAGATGACGTCTGTGAGGTAAATGTTTCAGAATTACAAAAAGACATAAAAGATTTGGAAGTTACACCAAAGAGGCAGCATGTAGTTGAAGGTGGAGGGGATGTCGTCGAAGCAGTGTCAATGGAGAGTTTACCTAAAGGAGAAGAGGTTACAGCGACTGAAGAACTTATTACTGGCCAAGCTGAAAATAACAGAAGAAAAACAGACTCCAATGAAGAATTAGCGGTGACATCAGTAGATGACACCGAGGAAGTAGGTGGGAAGGAGGAAGACCAAACTGTGACAGAAGAGGTCACTGAAACCAAAAAGCAAGCTCAAAATGAGGTTAAACCTCCTGATGCAGTGGATGAGCTGGAAGAACAGGCAAGTCAAGAAAAAGCTGAGCTGGCCAAAGGAGAGTGTGACATTCACTCACCTGAAGAAAGGCCCCCAGAGACAATTCAGTTAACTGAAACACCCTCACAGGATCTTAGTGAAGAAACAAAAGACAACAAAGAACCTCCAGTAGTGGAAGCTAAAACTGAACAAAGTGCAGCGACAGAAGTTGTAAAAGCTGCTGCGACCGAATTGGTAGAGGATCTGGTTCAGACACTCAACACAGAAGTATCAGTTTCAGAAAATACTTTCATAGCTGAAACAGACACCGACGAGTCAAAACCAGTCGAGTCTCTACCTGAAGTGACAGAGGAGACAGAAAAGAAAGAGCCACAAAATGATCAGTCTGAGGTTAAAGTGGAATTAGAAAGTGTTCAAGCACCAATGTTAGAGTCACAGGAAGATGCAGCAAAATCCCTTAATAAGGAAGCACCAGTGGCAGATGATACAGCAACTGAAAGAGATGCAGAAGAATCCAAGCAGGAAGAGTCTCTGATTGATGTAACTGAGGAGGTGGAGAGGAACGAGCCAGAAACAGCAGCTGCGCATATTGATAGCTCCAAAGCTACAGAAGTATTAGAAAGTGCACAAGCTCCAACAACAGAGTCTGAGGAAGATGCTGTCCAGTCCCTTCAGAAAGAAGTGTCATCACTGCCATATTCTTCACCAGCTGAAAAACATACAGAGGAATCTAAACAGCTGGAGCCTCTCACTGAAGTCAAAGATGGGCAAGAAGATAAAGGACCGCAAATAGATGGAGCCCAAATCTGTCAGTTAGAAGATACAGAAGGATTTGAAAGTGTTCAAGCCCCAACATTAGAGTCACAAAAGGATGCAGTTGTGTCCCTTAATGAAGTACCTTTGCCAGACCTTTTGCCAGTTGAAAAAGAGGAACCCAAACAAGTAGAGTCTCTCACTAAAGTCACTGATGAGCAAGAAGACAAAGAGGTCAAAACGGATGTAACTCAAGCTGACAATGCTGAACTCAAAGAATTGAAATCTGAAGAAACACCAACGGTGCCATCTGAAGAGGATCTAGTTCAGTCCCTTAATAAAAAGGCTGAAGAAGACATACAGGATGAAAAACAAGAGGAAAGTGATAAACCAGAAGACAAAGAGCCACAAATAGATGCAGCTCAAATCAAAGACGAATTGATATGTCCAGAAGCACCAATATTGACTTCAGAAGATCTAGTTCAGTCCATTAATCAGCCAGTTCTTTTTTCAGAAAACATTTCATCTATTGTAACAGATATAGAAGAAGTTGAACTGGTAAAGTCTCTCTCTGAAGAAAATGAAGAACAAGCTGACAAAGAGAGACAAAAAACAATTCCTACACTGGAGTCTTCTGATGTTACACAAGATTCTGGTGTTAATGAAGCCACAAATGTTGTACAAGAAGCCACAGACAATGTTCAAGTAGACATATTGGCGTCAGAAGAAAGCAGGGTGGAGGTTCTAGAAAAAGATGCAATGCCTACTGATGCCATGCCAAAAGCAGAAACAGCTGAAGAAAAACCAAAAGAGGAACCTGAATGTTTGATTCAAGGAATCATTCAAGTGGAGGATGCTCCTGAAACAGAGAATGCTCAGGAACCAGAAGCTGCTGCAGTTCTGCCAGAGGCAATAGCAATTAGCTCTGGAGCATCTGATGTGGAAGTGATACATGACACTTCAGCATTGGAAACGGTCACAGAAGAACTAATTATTACAGAGTCAAAGCAGCCTCCATCTGTGGAACGAGAAGGTTCGCCTTCTAGTCCACAAGACATTGCCTCACATTTAGAGACATGCAAATCAACAACTGCACCAATTGATGAGGAAAGTAAGACTCAGGAACCTGAAACGCAAACGTTGCTTCACGATGTTCCACAGCCAGAAGACACTGCTCCAGAAAAACCAGAGGGGGAAGATGTACTGCAGCTGGATCAGGAAACTGATACTAAACCATGCGATGCTAAGGTTGAGCATGAAGAAAATGTCCTTGAGAACGTGGAGGGGCTACCAGCATTGACAGCAGTTCATGTATCCTCAGTTAATGAAGAGACAAGGACTGCCAAGGTCCTAGAAAGAACAACATGTCCTGAGGAAACCCACCCAGTTTGTGTAGACCTGGTAGAAGTTTTAGAAGAACCTAAAAGTGAAGTGAATCTTTGTGAGCAGCAGGAGGCAGTAGAGGGGGATAAGATGGGCCTTCTTTCAGCTGCCAAGATAAAGAAGGCTGCCACTGATCACACCTTCATATCACATGAGGTTGTGAGTAATTTAAAAGACGTTTCAAGGGAGAAACCTAATGTTATGTTTCAAGACGTTTTGGTGAGTAAAACGGCCAGTGAGATAGAAATAAATGATACAGTGGAGACTACAACCCCATTAGTGCTAGATGACATTAATCAGGCAGCAGAGCCGAGCATTGCTGTTTTGAAAATGTGTGTGCCGCCTGTGGAGATCGAGGTGAATCACAAAGTCCAGGTGCACCTGATGGATGTGGATATTAGATCAGCCCAGAACTCTGTTGACACAGTGATCCAAGTAGGCATTACAGAAGATAAGGAAGTCATTGATGTGTGCCATGAAAGCATTCAGAAAGTAGACAACCTCTTCGCCACCGCAGGAGTTGAAGAAGAAACTACTATTGAAGAAATCCAGGTGACAGTTCAAGATGTTATGCAGCATGTGACAAGTAACTTACTGGAAACGCCATCCAAGATGGCCACTAAACATGTAGAAGAAGTCATTGATGAGTCAGAAAGTATGATAGAAGTATGTGAGACAGACCAAAAGGAATCAGTTGAGACGGAAGATGAGAAGGTGATCAATGATGGCACTGAGATAGCCGTCAAAAGCCAAGAGGAGGAGGCCACTGTCATCACTGAGAACTCTGGAATCCCAGCTGAGCAAGAAGGCCTTGAAGAATCCGAGGTACCTTTAAGTATTCCAGACATCTCCATCGAGGGTCACAAAGAGGATTTGGTGGAAGCAAAACCTGACAAGCCAGAAGTATGCACCGCAGCAAGAGATGTAAGAACAGAGGAATTTGCTGGAAAGGGTCCAAATGAAACCACCATGGAACCTCTGGCAAGTACACAAAGACAGCTCGCTACACCTGGCAATGCTGGATTAGCAGTCCCCCAAAACACTGGAGTAATCTCATCAGTAGGCAACCTGGAATCCCCCTCTAGCCTGTCTTTAGAGTTCAAACTGAACATACAGTTTGCTCAAGCAAAAGCCTCAACATGGCCCTCTGCTGCACCTATAGAGAGAATTGAACCCGTGAAGCAGGTGGATGTTTCTGAAGCTGGAGTTCAGGTAGAGGAGTCAGCAGAGTCTGTACTTCAAAGAGATAAAAGCAAGAAACAGACGGAGCTAAATGAGGTTGCAGTGCAGGCAACCAGTATCACAGAACCAGAAGCGGACTCACATTTAATCCAAAGGGCTGTGATTGCAAGTCAGCCAGTGCTACTGGATGTGGGTATCCAAGCAGTGGAAACAATAGAGCCATTGGAACAAATCCAATCTACTGGAAGAGTCATTGCAGAGGTTCAGACAATGGAGGTTTGCCAACCAGCAAGACAAGAGAAGAGAGCAGTGCTCCTGAGAAAGCCTCTGCTCTTCGAGGTGAAGAAGGGTTGGGCTTTCAGACAATCAGAGGACGAAAACGATCAAGATGTCTGGCTGGACGCAGAGGAGGACATCTATCCACAGCAGGACATGCAAACATCCACAGAAAAGGTGGATGAACGTGTCAAGCTGCAGAGTGAAAGTGAAGCAAAGGATGAAGCAGAGCCTGAGCTGGAGTTTGAGATGGCATGCAGCCTGGAGGCTGAGGACACAGAAAGTCATCGAGACGCGCTGAAAAAAGAAACGAGTGAAATGGAAAGTGAAGGGGAGGATTTCACTGTTGCACTCGAGGACCTGGGAACCAGTGTCTCTGCAGTGGAATGAAGCTAACACATCCCGACTCTGGGGTTAATGACAGGTAAATCTTAAGAGCATTTTCAGAATCACTGTTCATTTAAGGAATTTAGTCCTCAATTATCTGTCACAAATGACTAACAGGTGCTTTCTCTCATCTTTTCCAAGGTTGGACAATCATAACAAAGGACGAATGTTCTGAAAAGCCATTGCAGTGTTTCCTGTGACATCAAGTTAATCCAGTAATATTCCCATATTTAGTGGTGAAACCATTCTTGATTTTGAACATAGCATTAATTCTGACGGAGATGTGGTGAGAGAAGTTTGGACAGGGAAACTGTTAACCTTCTCAGAGTGACTGCAGTGATTTCAGCTGGAGAACGCATCAACCTCTCACTAAAACATGGCTGTTCCAAAGTGTGTGACTTAAGACTACTAATCATATCCAATTCTTCCACTTTTAACATTGTATTAATTTTTATTTTGTTTTTTGAAACGTAAAAGTGATTTTAACAGTATCTGAGAGAATTCGGAAGCAGAATTAACGTTTGTACGCCGACATTGCACACACATTTTTTATATACTGCTTTTATGTAGATACTTCGCAGCCTGTCCTATTTATGACCACATATATTTCATCATTCGTTATTTTAGTTATTTCACCTGTAGAGCCTGGCAAAAGGGTTCATACTCCTTGTACGTTTTCACATTTTAAGTAACAACCACAAACTCAAATGCATTTTGTAAGGAAAATTACACATGTTTTTTCTACAAATAATCTTAAAAGTGTGGAAGTCATTTGTATTCATCTCCTCTGATACAATACTTTGTACATTGAGCTTTTCCTGTAATCACAACTGCAAGAGTTGTGGCGTCTACCAGCTTTGCACATCTAGAAACCAAATTTCTTTGCTCGTTCTTTACAAAAAAGCTCAAACTCTGACAAATTGGTTAGAGAGTATCTATTTCGAGTGTGTCACAGCTGATTTAAGTCAAGATTTCCACTTGATTATCCCAACACAACAAAAATTGTTTGATCTAAACCATTCCGTTTCAGCTTTGGTTTCATTTTTAAAGTCAAAACCTCCTTACAGTAGCTTGCACATGTGCCATATCTACCCTTTCAATTTTCAGATGACAAATTAAACAAAGCTCTGTGACATGTTCAGATTGTGAACTGTTTTTTTTTTTGTTTTTTTTTAAATAACCCTGTGCTAAACTCCACAACTGTAACATAATGTACTAAATTTTACTTAAAGCTAGCTGAGTAAAAGGGGGCTGGATATAAAAGCACACCACACTTTTGAGACGCATTTGTAAACAAAGCAGAAAACCATGATGTTCGTCCCACCTTACGGTTTCGCGCTATTTTACATTGTTATCCACCACCTAGGTGACGTACCTGAGTGAAGTCTTCAAATCAGACAAAATTGGTGTCAAGCGTTTGTGCTACTTTTGTGCTGATATAAAGAAATGTTTCTAGAGGTCATCAAAGGTCAACCAGCCCCCCCCCCCCACCTTCTTCAAATCAGACGAAATGGGTGTCAATCAACTCAACTACGTTTGTGCAGCAAAATTTTTTGTTTGTGCTGCTTTGGCTTTGAAGATATTAATGAAAGGTTAAAGGTCAAAAGGTCAACCAGCCCCCCCACTTTTATGAAATCAGACAAAATTGGTATCAAGCGTTTGCGCAAACCAGCACAAACGTAGTCGAGTTCATTGACACCCATTTGGACTGATTTGAAGAAGGTGGGAGGGGGGGGGCTGGTTGACCTTTGATGACCTCTAGAAACATTTCTTTATATTTTTAAAATGACAGCGGCACAAACAAAAATTTTTGCTGCACAAAAGTTTGACACCAATTTTGTCAGATTTCATAAAAGTGGGGGGCTGGTTGACCTTTAACCTTACATTAATATATTCAAAGCCAAAGCAGCACAAACGAAAGTTTTTGCTGCACAAACCAGCACCAACGTTTGACACCAATTTTGTCTGATTTGGAGGGGGGGCAACTTCACTCAGGTCTATACCTTTATTCCTGGGAGTCTTACTGGGGAAACCATTATGGGTCTTACTCCTGTCGCCACTGGAAGTAGCAGTATTTCATTGTGATTTGTAGTTTTTATTTTTTTATAGTCTATATTCATGATAGAAGTTATTTCTCTCTTTTCGGTTACAATACAATATTTAGTAAAACTTGTTTACGGACACACCGCCTGCCATCAGAGAGCTGCTCGGTTCAGATTTTCGTAATTATGAGTTTCATCACGGGGAGCGACAGAAACACGAATGACTGTGGATTAGCAGCGCTGCTAGCAGCTCGTTTCTCTGAAGAGCTGACAATAACAGAGAAAAGCAGAGAAGCAGGCCAGAGATCTGAGCTGCATGTTTGTGCCGACAGTACAAAACACCAGAACGGCGTAATATTAGCTTGGTGTGAGGTAAATTTTATTTTTCATTTGAATTTAAAAAGTAATAAAGTTCATGATGTGAGTCTTTGTCATTATGACTGGGCCTGCAAAATGTATTTATGAAACAAAATAAAATATCTGGGATTATTTAGTCCACCAGAACCTTGAGATTCTCCGTTGCTGAGTGTCGCTGCAAATCAGCAGAGAAATGACCGCAGCTGTTGCGTTCCAGACCATAACATGGAGAATCTCCCCACTGGACCAGAACCGAACCGAATCACACATTAATCTGTTATAGAGAGTAACTTTCCACTGGAAAGTGTCGTAAGATGCCCTTGTGGAGCTCGGTAACTGTTGCCGTCCGTGGCTGCACTAATAATCAAACCATGTTGAGTTTGCGGCTGCAGCAGCAGGCGTTTCTTGAACGCGCTCCAGAAACAAAAGCGGTGGTTTTCATTGCCTACCAACAGATAAGCAAACAAAAAGAAATTGGCTAAAAATTCTAAACTTGAAGAGAGAAGCCAGAATGCTTTATGTGTGCTCATTTCATTATGTGGACTAAAAGCCAACGGAAGAAAACCCGCGTCTGCATCCGAAGAAACTGAGTCAGTGAAGTAGCTACATATGCTAGTGCGACTTGAAGAAATGCGGCCATTTCTTCAAGTCGCCATTCTTCCACACAATAGCTGCAGGTTGTGGTAAACCAATATTGTCACATTTAAGCTTTGATAGCTTGTGTTCCCAGACATTTATAGCCTAAAAGCTCTGACAAAAGCCGGTTAGCGAGTTGCTAACATGTCCAGGGCTCCCCAACGTCATCCTGCGTGTTTTAGTTCCTTTTCAGAATGTCAATGTTCTTCTGAGGCCTCATTTGATCCAGGTGCGTTAAATCAGGGAGAGAACTAAAACAACATGCAGGATGCCGGCCCTCGGGCCGGAACCGGTACCCCATTTCCAGTTTCCGCCGCAAACCGGAAATGCAGGTTTCTGTTTGCGGCGGAAGTCGCGCCCATAAATCACTCAAAGCCTCATGGAGGCTCGGAATAAGGTGGATACAGTCATGATAATTCAGCGCTGTGTGCGGCTGTAATGTGACAGAAACAAGAAGGTTTTATGTGGGAATGAATACATGTTTGAATGTGAGTCTTTTACAAAATGTATTACAGACCTAAACATATTTAAGATATTATATTTTATCTTGTACATAATGTCTGTTTTAAAGCTTTCACGGGCTCTACAATGCATATTTGCAGTCAAAAAGAGATACCACTGAGTCAATTTCAAGGAGACAGGGAGCATGCCATATCACTGCAGAAAGGTCTGACATTTGATCTACCCAAATATTGATTTTTGAGCCTTAATAATAACATACTTCTTGTTCCATCTTTCTCCAAATGTTTATGACTCTCCAACAACTAAAAGGATCATCTGGATACAATCAGCTATGGATTCAAGCTGAAGGCAAACAAACACACTGTTTTCTTTTTTCTGCCTTTTTTCCATGTCTTCTGATTTCAAAGAATTTGTCACGTGTCAAAAGTGGCAAGATGTAAAACACAACCCTGAGATGCCTTTATTCGTGTGTCAGCAAGATTTTATTATTAAAACATTGTTTTATTTGAATAAAATAATACCTGCACATATCCTAAATCTCCTGTGTTATTGAAATGTCTTATTCAGCGGTCAGTTTATAACAGATTATCAGGGCTCGTGTTTCACATTCAAGCGGTGGTCTACATTTAAAAACGCCCAGAACGGCTCTCACGCTTTTTGTTGAGTCACCAAAATAGGAGCAGATACATTCGTATAAGAATTTATTCTTCTTTCTTTTAACACAAATGAGTCACAAGAATAATGTTTTCAGCAAAGGTGAGTGTGACCTCATAATTCTCTTAAAATTTACATACAAATATAGTCAAATACTCAACAAGTTTGAACACAAATCTGAACAGACATTTAGCCAGGCTGGGCTCCAATCCTGAAAGGATAAGCGACAGCAAACAATGGATGGATGGACATATTTATAGGTAAGTTGTGCGTTTGAGAAGTGTCCCTTTGTTGAAAGAGGAACGAGCCTAAAACTAAACGGGTCCCCTTCACATTTTAAGGTTGCGTCAGAGATTTGTTGCGAAACACCAGTGAATGAATACCTCGGCATTCTTCCCTTGAAGCCTCTAATGTCGTTCATAGATTTGTGCTTTCTGTGGTCAGCAGGTTAGAAGATCATTTTTGCGAGTTCAAACATCACCTTCAAGGAGAACAAGACACAGATTAATCACGCAGGAGAGATATTGAGCAGTGCTTTTGTAAAACCTTTTTTTCTATTTTGCGACATAAACCGTCTATTTAATTGAGACTTTATCTGGTTGACCAACACGTTGCAGTGCAGAAAAGCGACGTAGAGAGAAAAGTAAACAGTTTTCAAACAACCTTTACAGCTGGAAGTGTTTGGGTCTTTTTTTTCCCCCGCTAGTTTTGCACATTGAAAGACAAGAATTTGTACTCGAAATAGTTGCACATCAGTCCAACTGAGGTTAAATTGCACACAAGTGCATTCCGTGGAACAATTAGGTTACTTCTGTCAGCAATTCGTTGCACTGGATTTTATTTAGGAGTCTCAAAATAAAGGGGACAAAAGACAAATTCCCTTTTTTCTCACTCCTTTGTGCTGGTATTTCAACATAAAATCCCCAAAATCTACAATTTGTAGTTTTAACAAAATGAACGAAACCTTTTTTTACTGTAAATAAAGGGGTGAAGTAAGCCCACTTTACCTCAATGGTAATGAGGATGACTATCATCCACTCCAACCTCAAGCTGTGCTTTTCACTCAAGTGGCTCCTCATCAGGTCTGTCAGCTGCGTGCAATGCTCCAGCTTCTCGTTCACAACCTACAGATGACAGTGCCGCACAAAGAAGGGGGCTAAATGTCTCGCTGCGGCTCTTACTCATGACTTATCTGCGCTCTGCAGCTGTATTTACGTTGACTCTGCGGTTGATGCTCAGGAACTGGCACGTCTTGTCATAGAGCTTTTCTAAGTTTTCTCGGTCCCAGTAGAAGTCGGGAGTGAGGAGAAGGTCGGATCTCAGGTTGATGCAGTGTCTGTCGGAGGGGCAGGAGGCAGAGGGCAAAAATGATTAAAGTTGTGGTCATGCCAGAGGTGGGCGACGCTAAACATGACCGCACAGACAGGCACTACCTCAATCCAGAAGTGGTAAAAATAGTAAATCAAGTGAAGAGGCTGGCGCCACGAGTAATTGGAAAGCTTCGGCTTTCTCTTAAGTCGTAAAAATGAAATAGAAAACGAGTGAGCCGCTGCTTGGAGAAAAATGAATTTACCTCAACGTAAATAGCTCTCCAATCTTCTGCATAACCTCAGCAGAAGACAGTTTGATTCTTCTGCCAGACTTCAGCATCTAAGCAAAACAAATTACTTCACATTTAGATTTTCAAATGGTTGACATTACGTGCATAAAGTGTCTCTCCGTCTTGTCCATTGTACCTCTGGGATTGACTGAATTGACTCTACAAAGTTGTCCAAAGCCACCTCCCATATCGCCAACTTTACTGAAAAACAACAAAAACAAGAAGTAGGAGTAAAAAGTGTGCAAAACCAAAACCCAAAGCAAGTCAGTAGTATTCACCTGTTCTCACCTGATAGACAGAGAGCGTTTGAAAATGCAAATTTCTCCAGGACAGCCCCTTGTTGATCCATGTCGTAACTAAGAATGAAGTTGCCTCTCTCCAGCTTCGTGTTTCCTCTGAGGAAAAGATTTAAATGTTTTGATGAGCAGCAAGCATTCAGGAACCCCAACGATCTCGTCTGACAGTGAAGCGCATCGTACTCTCCAACAGTGTAGTTGATCTCCTCGTTTTCCCAGTGAACTAAAGCGACTTCGTAAGGCTGGATCTCATGATGTTCCAGTAACCTCAAAACCTTTTTCATCTGCACAAAATGAGAACAAACTCCGTTGTCAAGAGGTGATACGATTTAGAAATCGCTTCAGTTTGGAAACGTTAAAGGTAATGTTTACCTCTTTCTCCTCGACGTTCCAGAAAACAACAGATCCTTCCCTAAAATTCAGACGTAGAACGTCAGAACAAAGATTTCCAAAACACTAAGGCTCACACTGAGAATCAGAAAATGACAGAAAACTTATTTCCACAAGTTTCTTTTTTTCCAGTTGATTCAAACTATAAATTTAATTTTACACAGGTTATGTTTTAGACCAAGCTATACAATCTTGATGAAATGTTCCCAAAAAATTTATAAATGCACTGGCTTTTAATTACTTATTCTAACATTTCTTTTTCCAGGATAAAATGATGACACAAGAAACAATCCCAGTTATTGATTTTTTCTTTCCAGAACCTGTCCAAGTTTCAACCAACAAGTTGTGCATTTGAAGTGAAGTTAAAAGATTTTTTAAGGTAATCCTCCTTCGTCATTACTCCAACCGTTTAGTACAATGCACCTGTGACAGCGGCAGCTAAATAACCCCTCAGCATGACACTGCCTCCGCCATGCTTGACGGTTTGTGTGTCCTTTGAATCAAAAGCCTTACCTAGGATTCCCTAAACATACTTCAAGTCAATGTGGCTAAATAGTCTCTCTCCATTCTCTGTCGGATATTTCTATTATCAATATTGCATAATATATAGCTACTGAAGGCCACTGTCACCACAAAATCTAAATCTAAAGGCATAAGAAAGCTCGGAGAATGTGTGTAAGTGAGATGTGACCTGCTAAGGAGCATTTATCTAAACATTAACGGGGCTGCATGTACATATTAATGCCCAGATTTATATGTTTGCGTATTTGAAGATTAGAAAAATAAAATACATTTAAATTTGTGAACCCAACTCTTTACCTTGAAACTCAGTAAAGTTCTTTCATGATTTCAACCTCAGTCTGATCAAACTGTGGTTCTCATAAATCGCGAAAGTCCACAATTAAAATGATATTCAACAAGACGACGAATGTGTTTAATACTTTTCAGTGACGCTGTCACTGTCTGGTATTTGAATATAAAAATATGCAATAAGGTGTAGAAGTTTGTCGTTTCTACCTGAAGAAAAAAACAAGAGCGTCGTCGTCTACTTTGGCAGTGTTTTCGGTGCTTATCACCAGGACATTTGATGCATCTGAAATAAAAACAGGAGAGGGAGAAGAACTCAAAGCAGTGTTCATAAGGGTCAATCCCCCTGCTGAGCTGAACTGCTTGGCTCATACCTCTTGGTAAATCTATTTCTTGAAAGCCGTGGTTTATCAAGGCATGGCTAAGCGTTGGCAAATGATACTGGTCTGCTGTTGCAAAGGCTATGCATTGCATCATGTCCTGCGGACAAAACAACACCTGAATTAATGGCTGAACCAGGCAGCAATACACGGAAAAAACAACCAACCACCAACTTCATCACCTCATCCTCTTTGTTTGAAGGCTGGTTGGAGCGAGAAGGCTGTTTGGTTCGTGGGCCTTTAGGAGGTCTTTTTCCTTTAGGAGGCACTATTACTGCTTTTAAGGTTGGCTTTAGCACCGACTTCACAATGTTAGATGAATAAAAACGAGCCTGATTGCATATGAAGTTTGTATGTGCAGGATGAACGTGTGTTTTATGCATGCACTGCTGGCTTAATGTGTTTAAATAAAAGGTCCTTGTGACTGTAGATGACCAGGAGTGAATCCTTGGGGTCGATTCGTTGTTGCTGGGCTTCAAAGAAGCAGTACAGACTGGTCTGCTCCCAGCAAGCTGCTGAGCTCCCAGTCTCGACCACAATGTCCGAAGAAGCATCTTTCTGATGCAAAGGTGTTCTGCAATATAAGAGGGAAAGAGGAATAAATAAAAATACAGAAAGTAGGAACAAGAATAAGAAAACCTGATTGTGTCAGATTATAAATAAAACTTTAAATGAGCTGATCGTAAAGAGCAGGTTCAGAGCAGGTGACAACCTCTGAAAACATGCTAACAACATGCTAAAAGCAACATTAGCATGTAGCTTACCGGGGACGGAAAACGCAGCGTCTCGAAACAGGCCGGAGATAATATGGTTGAACAGCGGGAACTGCTCACGAAGTGCTAAAAGAAAACCAAAAACTTCCTCAAATTGTTTGACAGCAAACGTGACCCCAGGAGGCGTGTTTCTCCTCGCACAAGCAGATGTTGTTTCTCACTTCCTGTGTAGCGTGACGTATTCAGGCGGGTGTTGTAAACCCAGAGTTTTGACTTGCAGGTAAATCTCACAGGCTCAAGTTTACGTTAAAGCTACACGAATTACTCTGACATGGGTCCTACAATGTGGCGAAGTAACGACCCTATATGTGCCATACTTGTTCATATCACACAAAATAATAATTAATACGTCATATGTCAAAATGCGTTTTACCACGGCATTTTCAACTTCACGGTGCATTCAAGTCAACTCGTGCAAAATTTATGTTACTCCAACCTTTATTATATTCATGAATGTTTACAGGATTAGATGAAAAAAAATGTTCTCATTAATGCAAAACGTTTGTTTGTGATAAGAAACGAGAAAGGCTTTAGACGATGAACACATAAAATAAAATGAGAATCAATAATAATAGAAAAATGTTTCATTTCTTATTGAAAGCTGCATTTATAAAATTATTTGAACTCTTCTAGATTGAACACTGTCCTGGCCACTTCAAAAACAGCAATATTACTTCTAGTGTGGAGAAATGTGCTGGTTTTATTAGAAGATTCATCACTTTTGATTTCACTTCACTATTTGTCATACAGAAACGCAATCTCAGGAAGATCTTTTGGTTTTGTTAAATCTTTCTGTTTGTTTTGATTAAGGTTAATATCTGGTCACAATCAGAACATGTGGTAATCCTATGTTTCATCAAGTGTACAGTACGCTCAGATCTTACACAGCTTTTTGCAAATAAGAAAAAAGTTTTTTGTTATTTTCTTGTCTTCAGATTGAAACCATGAATAGCTTCCCTGTTTTACTTGCTACTTTAAGTGCACATATTCATGTGTTTTTATAAAGGCTGAAGAAACTGTGAACTCATAGCAGCAGCTTCCACTTCATTACATATCAAATTCATTTTAAGATTTTATTGAAGAACTTTATGACTCACTTCATGGATTCTTGGTTAAGTAAAGCCCTTTTTGGTGTTTTTATGGAAGGATTTTTATTGTTCCTACTTTATTATTACTGCTTGTTTGTGTTGCAGAGAAATGTGTAAAAATTGTTGGTGCAGCTCTTGGTGCAGACGATTCCGTCTCAGGTTCTCTACTTGCTTCCATTTAAAGGTCTTTATGTACAACAGATGCCACCTAAGATACTGACAAATACGTGATTTAGCAACCAGGGCTTTAAAGTTATTTTCATTAATAAAACGGACAAAAGAAGAATCATATTAAAGACAGGATTCGGAGTGAGGATTTGGCATTCATCATTGTTGGTAGTTGCATATACATCTTTTTCATAGTAATCTTCTGCACTATGTACACATGTTAAATAACTCTGGACTTTCATATATTTTATACTCAACCAACAGTCATACAAAATATACATTAGTTCTATGTGTCATAGTTTCGATCTTTAAGATACCAGATGTTTTGAAAAAAATAAAAAGCAGAATGTAAAAAGATCATGATGTTAAAGGTTAAACTCTTGATTTGTGTCCGATCATCAAACACTTGGCTTGACATGAATGGATGTAGTTCAAGTTAAAAACATACAGTTTAGCACAAACACGGTCGTAGATGTAAGTAAATAAAAGTAAATATTAAAACCACATGCCCAAAATACAGGTAAAAAAATAAATGCGATGAAACCGTTTCATGTTCCTTTTTGTTGCCCAAGGCTAATCTTTCAGCTTTTGATTTTGGTGCTTTCCACTGACAGTGTTCTCCAGAAAAATTACACGATGAGGGACCCGTAAATCCATCCAGCAGAACTCCACCGTGAGCTAAACCAAAAATACACCTCGAAATGACGCAGCATTTCTTAATGTAGTGCGATTCTTGATCCTCTGCGCTACACACACACACACAAATAGATTTTTCTGCGCACCATCCTCATTCCCGTCCCACGGAAGCCAAATTACGGACAGCTCTCGTTGCCGACCTACACGGGAGGCGGTCCGTTAGTGTAGCTGAGCATCGGGTAGAAGGAATGAGCAAAGTTGTTGGACTGAGTGCAGTAGTCCTCCTCGGCCAGCGGCAGCAGGAAGGCGAGGACCACCAGCAGGAGCAGGAGGATCTGGAGAGGCAGCGCGAACCAGAGGACGCGGCGCCAGAACGAGGACCTGCGAGCCATCGCCACGTCCAGGTCAGAACGGCAGGAAGCGGATCCAGCGGCGCTGCGAGACCTGCTCACACACATTCGCAACCAGGCAGAGGCTGAGTCACTGCCAATAAACACACAGCATCCCTGGTACAACTACACTACTGCTAACACAACAATGCAGTGCAATCTATGAGACTCAAACTGAATGGACCACATTTTTAAACTTGCAGATTTAAATAATAATAATTCCTAATTTAACATTCCTCTCTCCATGTGTGAAATCTGTTTTCAATCCAAATAAGATCTCATTTCAGCAGCGTGGCTGCTGGATGTCGATGCTTTCATGGTGTGCTTGAGAGTCACTGCAAACTCGACCGAAAGTGACGATGTTTCCTACTGTGATGCACATGCTGACTGAAACTTGGTGGATAAACAGGATAACAAAGACAGTCACAAAACAGTTTTCAAGCATAGACAAATACACTTAATGTTTGCTTGCATTCTTTTGCTGAAGGTGTTAAAGAGTAAAAAGACGATTAAAAAAAGAAGCATGCTGCAGGAATCAACTGAGCTGACTCTGAAAGGTTTCACCCCGGAGGAAAGTGCAAAGCATGCCATGTAAAGAGCAGTGCAGCATCTTGAGACAGATTTTTGTTTTAACACTGTGGTTTTTAACTAACTTGTATTTATTCACTTCATTGAATGTGGCTTAGAGTAAAGTGCAAAAGAATTCAGGCTACTTTAACTTTTCATATTTTGTCATATTAAAACAGTCGATGCATTTAATTTGGATGCTGTGTGACAGATCAACACAACTTAGTGTAGTGCGGAGTGAAATGTAAAAATAGTTTTGTCTTTTTTTAAATTAAAGATCTAAGAACTGGTCAGGGATAAAACCGGAGAAGTTGAGGTTACTGTAAAACAATAACCTGACAGACCTCTGTTGCTCTACCCTGGAATGGTTTAAATAAAAGCATATTCATGTGTTAGAATGGCCCAGTCAAAGTCTAGACCAAAATTAAATTTAGAATTTCAAAGTTTTAACTTTAAACATAGTTCAAAATGATTCATAGTGCAGCTCTGATTCCAGTGAAAGGTGTTTCTACAAAATACATAATTGTGTGAACTAAATACAAATGCATGCTCCACATTTTAGATATAATTTCTTGTTGTCGCTAAAACAAGTTAAAATCGTTCAATCTTTTTCTTCCACTTAACAATTACAAACTACTTTGTGTTGGTATATCGCATAACCAGGAGGATACATATACGTTTATAACTAAAAAGTGGCAAAATGTGAAATATGTAGTTGAAGGTGCATGAATGCTTTTGCAAGTTGCTGCTATTTTATACGTTAAAATCATAGAAAAAAAACCCCCCAAACTGCAGCCAAAAGATTTGCTCATGTAGTAAAATACATCACTCATTGTTGAGTGAATCCAAATGTTCCTGGTAAATGACTGTAGATGAAATTATTTAATCTTTCAGGATCATAAACTTTGTATTATGTAGTTATCTTATTAGGCTGATTCCTAAAGGCTCTACACAAGTTTAAACTGGTCTAAAAAACTAAGTTGTAAGTTAGCACAGGGAAAAAAAATATCATTAAAGGGAAACATCAGTGATATTTATACTCTCATTCGTACTTAATTCTTTGGCCAATCAATTTTATAAGGAGTCTTCAATGAATTAATTACGGCAGACATATTCGGAAAAAACATTCTATGTAATAATAGCTTGTTGCTTTGTGATATTTTTCACACTGCTCCAGTTCTTGGAAATTTGTAAACATCATTTGTATATTTTAATGATGTCTCATTCCTCATAATGAACAGTAAAAATGCTCACCGCTGAAACAACCCCACAAAAACAAACGTGGTGAACTTGACAGCTTCTGAAGGAGGGGAGAATAATCCATACACCACAAGATCCAAAGAGTCCATCGTCAACAGATTATCTCTAGTATGTTATGCTACTTTTAGCTGAATCCAGAGTTTGTTTTCTGGAAATGACGTTATGTCAAAGAAATGTACATTGAATTCATACAGAATCATTTTGTATGAACTTAAGCCCATCCAGAGCTTAACAGGACCTGCTGAGCCAATGGTTATGGTGCGTTCACATCAAAAACGTGTCCGATGCGTCAAGTTCAATGAGTGTGAACCTTGAATGCAGACGCTTGACATTTTGCTCTACACCTAGCGTTTCGCACGTCTGGTTTACATTCAAAGTCTATGTGGAGGCGCGTCAGACGTGTCAAAATTGCTCTAGCGGTTGTTTTTCGTTGCCAGCCTACTTGTCAGACGCTTTTGATGAGTCAAATGCTCAAAACACTCCAAACGGTTCAGATTGCCGCAGCTGGGCTCGACGCACTTCCACATAGACTTTGAATGTAAACCGGACGCGCCTGAGGCTCAAAATGCGTTTGGTGCGAAATTTAAGTTAAACTTTTATATCTGCTTCTTGTCCGTCGTTCTTTTCTCATGTTGCCCTGGGTAACTAGCCATGAACTTCTTGCGCTGGTACTGCAGCTGAAGTGTCACGATTCTTTGACGTAATTCGACTTGTATCGATCTTCATGTGCAGGTCAGATTCTTTTCGAATGTGACCCGGGCCGCTTTGGATATCTGATACGTATCCGATTCAAATGCGGCCTAACATCCAGGTCGCATTCATCCAATACTCGATGAATGCGACTGTTCATCACTGATACTCGACAAACGTCACTATTCTGGGTCCTGATATGCACAAGAGGGAAGAAAAACAACCACCAAATGAGGATCAACTTGTAAATATGCTGCACCGGTTGGACAACAAATTAAAAACTGCAAGATATGCTCCACGTTATCATCATCCATGTTTACTTCTGATGAGCATTTCTTCTTTTTATGGCGGTTGGCAAAACTCTGAGAACGCTGCCTGTTATTGCACCCCCTACTGCGCATGCGGGACACTTTCAAGTCGTTGCCGTTCACACTGGAGAACACATGCGGGTTGCATATGTTTGGAAGTATGAACAGCCACGGCAAAAAAAAAATATAAATATCTGATTTGACAAAAAATGGGAATTGGGTCATTTCAGGCTGCAGTGGGAACAAAAATTTCCACCGTGCTCCGTACAAATTAGCACAAATTAGCACAAATTATCCCTTATTATCTAAGGGATAATATGATCAGTGAACACATAAACAACTTTATTAAAGGTCAACATGAAGTTTTCTTATGTTGTTACCAAAAAGTCCCCCCTTTACCACCTCACACATGGATGCGTGGAGGCAAGACGCACAGATGACAGACTGAGGAACAGAGATGGAAAGTCGGTGAGGTAGAAGCAGCAGTGAAGAACCAGCACACACACGAAGTAAGAGTGAAAGCGCTAGAGAGAAAGGGAAGCCGCAGCTATTGCATTGTTCATTGCAGACATTTATTGGCTCGACACTTTCAAAGGAAAAGGGGGAGTTTGCTGGTTTGCTAGCGAGAAATGTTGTTAGCTGTATATTAAATAAGCAGCCGAGGACACAAGAAGAAGAAGCCTATTCCTCGTAAAACCCTTTCCTGGGTGGATGTTTGGCCTGCAGCTCACCTCATCGTCTAACCTACAAAGAGCACCCAGACTGGGAGAAGATGATGGAATTCACTATCATGAGGCGGCACAAGGATTAACACGTGAAATAGGGACTAATGCAGAAAGGGTGTGTACATTAGAGAGCCTGGACTAGCCTCCCAGTGCATCATGGGTTGAGTTCCATTATCTTCTAGGTGTGCTAGAAGCAACAAAAAGGTACCTGTGGTGTGGACTGCTCACAGACGGTCCAGGCTGTGACAGACTACATTTGCCCCGTTGCTGTTTGCAATGAACAGGGGAGGGGAGGGTGAAAGAAAGAAAGTATGTTTCAGTCCACGCAAATCAAGACAAAGCTACTGATGAAAAGACAACCCAAAATGAAAGAAGAGCAGCAAAAACAAGAACAAAAATCAGACATGAGTATGAGAGATTTCGTAACTCAAAACAACAAGGAATCTGGCTTTTTTCAAAATGTGCTTTTTGGTTACGGCTTCCGCCTGTGAGGAAGCGACTGCAGATCCCAAGCTACACATCAGGCAATGTGATGCATGACTCTCTTTGGTAACAGTGACATTAATAAGAAACAATAAAAGCAGTGGCACCCTTATTTGGACTGACTTGACAGTATTCTGATATTATTATTGTTGCGCCTTGCAAAAGCACTCTTACCCCCGAGACTTTTCTACATCCTGTCACCTCACAACCTCAAGTTTCAATGTTTCATTAGGATCTTATGCAATAGAACAACACAAAGTGGTGCATATTTGTAAAAGGGAAAGACAGTGCCGATTACTGAACATCCTCCTGGAAAAACATTTCCTTATTTAGGAGATGGAAGCTGATCAGTAGCGATGGATGAATGGAGCTACAAACACAGCAATGCTGAAGAGAAACACATCTGGAGTTGGGAACTAAACATCACCAGTGCTAAAATGGGAATAACCCAGGCATTCAATCTGCCTGAGCTTAAACTATGTTGTAAAGAAAAATTGTGAAAAAATTCAGACTAGAAGTGCAACGATGGTAGTTAAAGTTGGTCCTACATAGTATTGACTCTGATACAAACGCACACCTCACTCTTCAGATTGTTATTTGTCTACATTTTTCTTCCCGGTCGTAAATATGAACTACATTCTGTTGACGTATCACATAACATCTAAACAAAATATATTGAATTCAAAATATATTGAATTCTTTGTTACATTTTGTTGTAACAAAACAAAATGTGAAAAAGGTCACAGGGATGAATCCTTTTGCAAGGCATTTCTAAGACAATCGTGGTATTGTTTTTGTCAAATTCAAAAAGAATCTCATTGGTCGATTTAACAACTCCATCACAGCCAGTAATACTGAGATTAACCGTACAGAAATTAAAATAAATGTACAGAGGAGAAGAAGTTAGAGGGAAATTCTAGGGAAAACATTTTAGTTTGGAAATGAAGGAAAAGTAAAAGAGAAGAAAGGGAAAAAGGTACAAAGGTTTTGAAACAAAGAACAACAACAAAAAAAGGTTTCTAAACATCAAAAAGTAAAAATAAAACGTCCCAGTTTTCCAAGGAAGATACATGCAGGAATATTAAATGGTTTGAAAGAGTTTTGGTACTTAAATGGAATGAGAGGGTACGACGGTGTGGAAACATTTAAAGGAGAGATACTGGGAAGACGGGGTGAACTGGGCCATCGACGGGGCCGTTGGGGCGTTTGGCATTGTGTTACAGACGAGTTGTCAAACTCTTGTTTCTACTGGGACTCCGTAAACAGCAAGAGGCGAACATTACCGATTGTGACCGACTCGGTGTGCTCCTTCCTGATACCGGACTGAGGGAGCCAGACGTGTCCAACTCATCAGCAGACGACCAAGAAGACAAATCCTGAAGATAAACAAACAAAAAAAACATCCGCAAATACAAAAACAGAAGCACAAAGGCGGCGAGTATTACAATACGTTTGGCCTTCTGCGTACCAGAGCTGAGCATCTGCCAAAAAATCTGATTTGATTGAATTCATCTGAGTTTAATAACGGTCTTCATGTGACATTTTAATAAAAGAATTACAAAGAGTAAAAACTGTTTTGATAGAGGCACAAAATGTGAACTTCTTCTGTCGGGTAACTGAGTTTAAACTCTCCTGCAGCAAATAAACCTGAAACGTCTTGGAAAATTTATCTTAAATCAGGGTTATACAGATTCAAACGGGACATGTAGAAGCTTGTAGGAGTATTTATAGACCAGGAACATTTCACCACTTTATAGGTACAAACGTTGATATTTCATCTGACAGACCCACAAAAAGTAAGACACGACTGAAGTGGAAGTTTCTGAATAAAGATCTGGTATGCATATGTATTCAGACCCCATTTCACTAAACATATTTGGCAGAAAAAGAAAAAATGTTCATCTGTTGTAGCATAAGCTCATACATGGTGGTGGCAAGATTATGCTGTGGGGATGCTTGTCTCCAAGAAGAGGGAATAGAAGAATTTACAAAAAACATGTTTACATGTCAAAAATGATGTCCAAAGCTAATTGAGAAGATGGCAAAGAATGTTTTTAACACAGTCTGAGCTTCAGCTTTTTTGAAAGGAAGAATGAGCAAAAACACATAAGCTACACACAGGATATCTACTTGTGGAAAATGTAACAATCATCATTTTCCTTGAACCACAAATTTATTGATGATGATCTAATGGATAAAATGCCAATAAAACCCCCTGAAATTTGCAGTTGTGAACTAAAATAGGAGGTATGAATAATTTTGTTTGGGAATGAGTCGCTCTACCTGTTGGCTGCTTGTGATGTCCAGAGTCCTGGAGAGCTCTCTGAGGTCTCGGGTCACTTCCTTCAGCAGCAGCTTGAGGCGGTTCCCGATGACGTGAACCTTCTCCTTGGCCTCCAGGCAGTCGCTGCCCTGAGAGTTGACCAGCAGCTGGAGGGACATGTCCTGCAGGGACGCCACTTTCAGCTGCGAGTCCAATAACTCCTGGCGGATTTGCTGTCGGGTATATGACGTAAACTGAATTAAAATATGCAAATGTAATCCGAGGGTGACGTGTTTAAACGATCATTTCTGCTGCTTTGTACCGTGAGTGTCTTGTGATGTTGGTGAAGGGTACCGCTGTCCTGGATCGGGTCAATTGGGACGATCTCATTCCTTCGGCGATCAATATTTTCCAACCAGAGGAGCAGACCGTGACTCATTTCATGAAAGTCCTGTGGGACATAGATGTTAATACCTGCTGGTTAAATTCGGAAATAAATAAGACAACATGCACTTACTTGACACTGCATGAGAGCTTCCTGTAGCGAAGTCCTCCATTCGTCCAAAGAGCTGCCCAGTTTGTCCCAGCTGTTGTTCATGTCCTTCAGTTTGGCCTGCAGCTCTCTGGACTCCTCCGTGTCCGACTGCAGAAACTCGGCACTGCACAGGTTGATGGAAAGTACGATAGCCTTGCGCTTGTCATACGCCTTCTGCAGCTCCTGGACTCAAACATAAACATCATAGAGCAGGAGAAAATCAGGCAACATGGACACAAAGTGATAAAACAGAAAGATTTTGAGTGTTTAAAATAATTAGATTGAGCAAATAAGGTCAGAAAAAAAAAACAGAATCTGATTTAATTACCTTGAGTTTTTTGATGCGGAGCTTAATTATCTGGATGTCTGTGCTGACGTCCAGTTTTCGCTGCTGCTCCAGCTCTTCCTCCGTTTCCCCCAGCCAAGTCCAGATGTTGTTCAGGTCAGAGTTCAGCTGCTGCCACTGTTGCTGGTTCTGCTTGGAGCGCATCTCTTTACTGAGGTCCTGAGCCTGCAGGAGCTCCCACCGTTCAATCACACCTGGATCGAAGGGGGCACCAGGAAAGAGCAGAAAAGATCTGATGAAGGTCAATATAACCTAATAATATCACACAAAGCATTTATTTTGAGTGTGTGCTGCATGGGAGAAAGAAGCACAGCAGCTTGGCTCATATTTTGTGATACTGACAAAGAAACAAAAGTATCTAAATCAAGATTATAAAGAACAACTAAACTGTGAAGCATGATGTTGCTGAAAACGTGGGTGTCTCGGTTCTATTGTTATATTACCTGAAGTCTGGGACTCTGAGCTACTTGGGTCTGCCAGCCCAGACACCGCATCCTCTTCCTCTTTCAGCTCAGAGCCCATCCTCTTCACCGTGTCGATGCTGCCACGACACTCACCCAGCAGTCGCATCTACAGAGTAAACACAGATTATTATAACAGGCACTTATTACCATGATACCATTATTTACCTTTAAATATAAAGACTGCCTTAAGGTGAAAATCACTTTTTAATCTGGTAAAAGTGACTTTACAGGAACACCTTGACAAAGTATTCACGCCTCTTTACTCTTCCACGTTTTGTCAAATTACAACCACAAACTTTTACAAAAGTAGTTGGAATTTTATTTGATAGATCAACTCTAAAATGCAAACATTATTAAGTGGCAGGAAAACAATGCAAGTTTTTTTTTCTCATAGTAAAAATATGAAAAGTGCAACATTAACATGTATTCAACCCCTCAGGGATTTTATAGGACCAACTTTTACTACATTGCACAACGTTTGAAATTTGCTTTCACAAGTGTTCCCAATTTTCGCCGATTCTTCTCAAAGCAAGCCACGGCGAATAGAAAGTATATGTAAACATAATTTTTAAAGTTTTGCCACATACGTCAATTGGATTCTGGTCTGGACTTTGACTAGGCCATACTAACACTTGAATGCGTTAGATCTGAACCAGAAGTGTCAAACTCATTTTCATTTTGGGCCAAATCAAAAATCTGATTGGCCCTTAAAGGGCCGGATGTGCCAGAATGTATTGATAAAACCAATTCAACTGTTAAAATATTAGTAAATAGCTGTTTGTTTCAGCATTCTGTGAGTGTTTCTTAAAATTAGATAATTGCTGATCCCTTCCTCCAGGGTTTTGTGATTGTTTTTTTTTTTGCAATCAAACTTTTTTGTTTGCAGATTTTGTGGTACTAGTTTAGAAATATTTGTAAGGAATTTTGCGCTAATGTTTGATGTTAAATTTGACTTTTTGCTACTTGTCGTATCGATCACAGACTATATAACTTGACATCAAGTAAGGCTGAGGCAGCAGTCACTTAAACTCAATGTTTTTGACTAATTTTGAGAAAGATTTGCAGCAAAATCAAAAAGAAAATGCGGGGATCTGAAAAACTGGAGACTTATTGATGTAATTTGGAGTCTGTAGCTTTTTACTGGCCCGCTATAGTACAAAGCTGTGGCGGGTCAGATTTGAGTTTGACACCTGTGATCTAAACTATTCCACTGAATCTTTGGATATTTAGAGTTCTTGTCCTGCTGAAAGGTGAATTTCTATCCAGCTTCTGATCCAATCACACTCGCTTTCCTGTCCCTGCTAAAGCCAAGAATTCCCACAGCATAATGATGCCACCAACATCATTACTCTTCACTTTAGGTATTTAACGTAAAATGAAGAGTTCATTTTCCCCCCTAAAACACATTTTGGTCTCTCCTGGTGTGTTTTTTTGGTCGTCACAACGCTGCTTTCTGAGGGCGATAGGTTGCATTTTTTACCCCCCCTTTCCAAGTTCAGGTTTTAATTTGCAAAACGTTTTTGAAATACTTTTCATTTTTTCCTATTCACTTTGTTGATACAGTAAATAAAACACATGAAAGCTTTCAGCTGTGACATAACATGTTTAAAACATACTTTAGAGGTATGAATACTTTTGCAAAACAAGCAAATAATCTGATGCAACATCGAAAATGTAGTTGTAAGAGCGACATACGTAGCCCATGTATGATGCATCTGTTTCTGTGCTTAAAGGAGTGCGGCTGCGACTGCTGTCCAATTGCTGCAGGTGGGATCGGCTGACATCAAGAGGATGCATATGAGAATCTGCTGAGGCAGCCTCTCCTGTTGACACAACAAGAACTGATCACCTTCAAGTTAAGACGCCAAGTAACCATGCAAAGTGATTATCTGAAATGTACAGTGATTTACAGTCCAAGAGAAGGTGGACCTGTCCAGACAGAGAAAAACTAAACAAAATGTAAAAGATGAGAAACGAGGAGTGCAGATTGGTTTTCCAGACAGCCTAGTTAGCGGTTTCTGCTACAATTGAACTTTTAGGGTCAACTAGGATCAGGAGGAGGATCCTCAATTTATGAAAATGACCATTTAAAAGCGCAAACAAATCTGCAATCCTTTAAAAAGAATAAAGAAGTTGCTCACTGTGACAAAATAAATAAACAAACAAAAAAACAACAACATGCTTTTCTTAAACAAAAAAAAATGAATCCAAACAGGTTAGCTACCCAGCAACACTGCAAGTCAAATGAAAGAGCAAGTTAGGAAGAAGATTTAGGTTGAACTCCATTTCTGTTCTTTTGAGCAAGAACCCAAAACCAGGAGCAGGAAGTTACAGAGGAAATGGAATTCACCCTATGCCACGGTGTTAGGAAGAGCTACTATTAGTGACAGTGTATAAGTGAAATCAACACAAATCAACCAAGCTGGTGAGAGGGCTACAGGCCTATTTGGAGTAGTAGTTATTTCTGGGCCCAAACAAATGCATTATGCTTTTGCCTACCAGTGGAGGACCTCAGAGTTTGCTCTGTTAGTTTAACAAAGGCCTCAGGGCTCTCTGGAATCACTACATCTGGAAGAAACATTGTACAGTACAAACATTTAGCACTGGGCTTCACACTATGTTACCAAATTAATAGATGAACCAGGAATTCGTCTGTATTTAGCCTGAATTACATCATCATATGAAGATGGAGTTTGCTGAAACATCCAACTGAAAGGATCTTATGAGAAAGAACTTTTATTTAGAGATGCACCAAGAAATCAGAGTGTCAATCAACAATGTAATCTATGCTCTGCCAGGTGGCGCTAACCGCAACAATCTTTGCTTTGTATGTTGTTACTGAGTGAAGAAAATTCGTATCAGAGGTGTTTAAAATGAACCAGAAAGATGAAAGGAGCTATTTAAAAGAAAACTGTATTTTCTACGATGTGTCGGGAAATGTCTCTGGCTCATTCAGGATGCAAAAGAGAGAGAGCGAAACTTTCAGCAGAGGACAGGAAGGCTGTTGCTCTCTGAGCTTTCTGTCTCTGTCTGCTCTCAAACAATTAGATTTGGGAATGCTAGCAGTCTTTTTTTTGATTTCTCAGTCGTGCTAAATCCCAGAGCATTTCCACAAATAGACAGCTCTTTTAGCTGCACTAGCTAAGCTAATCTCTAGCTAACGGTGCTTTAAAAACAACACTAATAATGATTCTACTTCTTAAAAACTTAACTGATGAGAGCTGAAAAATATGTTAGTGCTATTTAATAGTTCTTAAAGAAAAGCTAAAACAAAGTCAAATTTTTGCAATAACAGGAAATCATCCCTGTGCATCTCTACTTCTGACTTCAAGATTTTTTGTAAGGTCACTTTCTATTTCCTAAACCATACTTATAACTCAAAATGTACGACTGGATCCATATATGTAGCTTTCTGGATCTACAGGTTGCTAAATGGAAAACCTTCACAGCACGTTTTGAAATGTAAAAGCTAGTGCCTGTAATTTAAATTTGGTTCAAATTATTTAATTTGTCTGTAACTAACCTGACAGGCCAGATGCAGGGCGCTGCAGGAAGTCTCCCTCCTCGCTCTGCTGCTCTCTCAGGGCTCTGCTGGCACTTTCCAGGCCACGGCTCAGGTCATAGTCATGGTCCCACTCCAGGGGGATGGAGTCCACGCTCGCAGGCGTGTCCCTGCCGGACCGTTCGGCCCGAAGCTGGGCGGCCAGGGAGGCCGAGCGCCCGGAGGAGGGCAGGGGTGAAAGGAAGCCATCCCCAAAACGTTCATTCCACGGTAAGCTGGACAAATCTCCAGGTTCGTCCAGCTCAAGCTCTCGGTCCGAGAACGACACTTCAGTATCATCATCTGCAAGCTAAAAAAAAACAAAAACAAAAACAAAAGAAACAAGACAGAATTTTGGTTCAGTAAAGAACAATAAATTTCAGTTTATTAAAAGCAAAGCTTTTTTTTTTTTTTCAAGCTCTTACTGGAAGACGAATGAGCTTTTTGTAGTAGCGCTCCACTCGCCCAAACACTTCCTGACAGTAACGCTGAAGCTCCTCCAGTTCTTCCTCTATGACCGCAGCATCCATAGGCTCACTTTTCTCTATCAGTGCCTCCCCCTGGTGGAAGATGTGCTCAATCTTGGCTGTTGTCAGAGAAATCTCCTGCTGGAACGACTGGTGGGGGTCAAATGACTGGTTTAGTCAAAATCACTCATTACCAAGAACTTAACATTTTTAAATGAGGAGTGTCTCAGCTGTTCAGAACACCTACCTACTTGCATTTTTAGTTACTTCTAATCTGCATTACCATACCTTAGTCATACCGTACAATTCTACATTATTCTCCAATAATTGAGATAAACTTACCCTGAGTTGTTTGACCTTGGCTTGAATGTCACACTCTGAGAAATGCTCAATGTTCGTCAGCTGAAGGTCCATTTCTGTCAGCCAAACTAAGATGCCGTCTCTGGCCGTCTCAAACTCCTCTCTCTGATTTATAAAGTGCTGCATTAATAAAAAAAAAAAAAAAAAAAGTTACACCACTTTTACACTAAATTACAGAATAAAATATTTACTCGTGCAGTATTCAGTGTGCTAAGTTCAACAAAGTCTTTATGTTTGATCAACGTGTTGATAAAAATAAGTTAAGCTAATAATTATAAAAAGATAATTTTATGAAAAGGGAAAGTGTATGTTGCCTTGAGCCTGCGAAGGATGGATGCCACCCTTTTCTGCAGGTTGTCCCATCGCTGATTGGCATCGTGAGCCATTTCCCTCAGACGACACGAGGCGTCTGTGCGGTTTTCTCTGGCAAGGCGCCGATATTGCTTGTTGATTAATTCCAGCTGGGTCAGGCTTTCATGAACCTGTCTCTGGAAGGCCTGCAGAAACACAAACATACAGCCATATTCAGTAAATTAGAATGAGTCTCAATTGTTTCCTTGCAAAACAACTGAAGCACATTAGCACTTGCTGCCTAATTTAATATTAAAATATTCCATAGAAAAGTAATGCAGCACACAGGAATGTTGATGTACCTCAAATTTCTTCAGCTCCTCCTTGGCTACTGTGTACAGCACACCGGATGAGTTGGGCAAAGCTGCAGTTTTCTCTGAAGTGGCCAGCCACTCCTCAAAACGTGCAAAGTCTTCCAGAAATTTCTGCCATAAACGCCACGTCTCCTCAATCCTAAAAGAGGATGATTCCAGAAAAAAGGAACAACAATTCTGATTAAGGTGAGGAACTTGTTCGACGTCCAAGGTATCTGTTTTATTTATGTGATAATATGACTGATTACTTTAATCTCCTCTCCATGGACAAGGCACAGATGCTCCTCCAGCGGCGATCAAGGCTCCGTGTTGCCTGCTGGATTGAGTCACACTCCGCGTCGGTGGCACAAGCGTCACAGTCGTGCAGAAGAACCTCACATAAATTCAGCACTGAAGCCACTCCGGTGCTGTGCTTCTCTATGTCACGCTGAAGCTCCTGGTAGTTTAAAAAATGTGTATACATTTATACTTGTATTAAAAAATTGACAGGTGGCAGCGAAAACATAAAGATACAATTGTTTGCAAAAGTTTTGTCATAAGGTCTTAGTTGTTTTCGAATTAATTTTGTTTAATTTAAAATAATTTTTTGTTTTTATTGAAAAATAAAATTAGATGCATGTTAAACTTCTCCCTGGTTTAACAAATTAGATAAACAGGTAGATGTAAGCAAAAGTATAAACAAAACTACAGCTGCTCTGTGCAATATTTCCAATTTTTGATCACTTAAAAACACACACCTGCTGCAGGTCGAGCTTCCTCTGAATCTCGTTGAAGTCGCAGGAGTCGTAGGCGATGGGTTTGGAAAGTTCCGCCTCGATGTGAGCGAGCCAAGAGCGCAGGCTGTTCATGTTCTTATCCAGCTGCTGCACGGCGACCAGCGTTTCCTTCAGCTTCTTCACTCTGGTGACATTAGTTTCCAGCATAATTACAAGCTAAATATTCCAGCAGAGAGTGAAAGTAAAGACACTTTCATCTTTAAATGCTAAAGTCTCTTTACCGAGCTCCAATGAGATCCAAGAGATGTTGCCAGCGGTCGCTGACTTTGTTGAGTTTTTGTTCAATTTCAGTTGCTTTAGTCTGATGACTGGCCTTGGCCAGGCGCTCTCCAAGCCGATGCAAATGCTTCTTATTCTCCTCTGCAACTGTGATCTCCTCCTGGTAATCCTGCAATGTAATTCAAAACAATTAGGCAATTAAAAAAAAAAAAACTAACACTCTAAACACGGGTTTTACGACTGTGACAGTTCTGGCATATGACTTGAAAATAATAATAATAAAAAAAAAAACATCCACAAAGGCAACAATTAAGACATGCATTAAAGTAAAAATGCTGGGAAATTTAACAAAATCGCTAGACATGAGGAAAAGCTTCATATTTACAAGACTGCTGTAGTTCCAAAATGAAGTTCTAAGCATTTCAATAAATGGCACACAGAGTGAAAACGTCTGCACTCATCGGTTGACGCATCTCCATACCTTGCGGAGTTTCTCGATCATCTCCTCAATGCTGATGTCTCCATTTTGGGCCACCTTATTCTCCATGTTGGTCAGCCACTCACAGAGCTCCTTGTACTTCTCGGTGAAGACGGTCCACTCATTCAGCTTCTCGCTCACCTGCTGCCTGCGCAGGGAAAGCTGCAGAAGCACAGCGGCGCATGTGAAGTCAACCTACACAACTTATCCTAGCCCATAAAAGCAACAAACCGATGCATGTCATGCTAAGACATGCAAACAAAACACGAAAAGCCAAAAAAGGAAGCAGTATTACAAGAATCGTTGAAACATGACTGACATTTGCATTTCACAACGTGTGTGTGCTTCTCAGCTTCCTGTGAGAGCATTTTATCTACGCAGCACAGGAAGCAGCTCAAAGCAGAAAATCTTGAGGTTTCAGTAACGCTCTAACTTTGCAACGGTGCAAACCCTTGTTAAAAAAAAAAAGTAAGTTAAGGGTTAGTCTACGTTAAAAAACGACACCTGTTCAGGTCATCAGTTAGGAAGATGCAGATATAAAATGACTCAAACAGAAAGGACTGTACCTGGTGGCAGATTTCATCCCACTGTCGATGCAGAAGTTCAATTCGCTCCTGCAGAACAGAAAGATCCTCTGCGCTGATGTAACAAGATAAAGACTCTCTCAGCAGAGTCAGGTGAGCCAAATCTCCAGTCCAGCCTTCAAATGTGTTCTCCAAATCCTGTTAATAAGGGGACAAGATTTACTATCAGAGAATCCATTCCTAATCAACCAGTTTCTACAATTTAGTTTTACTGAAAGACTGAAAACAGCCCGGCGGACACCTTGCAGCGCATCTGCTCTGCTTGGAGATCTTCGTGGTGATCAGGAAGAGGTTGAGAAAGCTGCCGCTTGAAGGCTCTGAGTTTTTCAAGTGATCCTCCAATCCCCCTCTCACACCTTTCCCAGTCCTGCACATGAGCATAGATACACAGATAAACTGTAGGAATAAAGGCACTAAAAGTCATAACGAATGACCTTTTGGGCTTTATTTGTTTGTTTTATCTTCAGATGGTGACATTTACATTTCCGATGGTAAATTCAATGAGTACACAATTGTATATATATGAGTCAAGTTAAAAACAAAACAAAAAACAACAAAACCCAGTTAATTCCACCACGTATAATTCTCTTTTACTTATGACTCTACCTGGGATTTACTTGTAAAAGAAGAAATGAAGCACATAAAAACAAATAAAACTCCAGAGAGATGAAGTGTAGCATTACATGGAACTGTTGATCGACTTTGCAAAGGATTGAATCAGTAAATTTTGATTAAAAAAAAAAGCATACTAGAATCATGTGGTTTCCTTTCTGACATACACAGTTTGATATAGTTTCCCCATTTTTTCCAGTGTTAGAAAAATAAGTTTATCTTTAAACTCTGAATGTCATTTTCTCCATTTTGTAAATACCTGCCACTATCTTTGCCCTTTCTTGGACTTTTTTTTGTTGCATAAAATAAACTAAATGCAGAGGAGGTAGCATTTGGAAAAATGTGAAATTCATACATAAGCACCAACAATGCAAAACCGTGAATTCTTTCCGTCCGTCCATTAAGCTGCATGTATTCTGTTTGCTTTACCTTCAGAAGCGAGCTCAGCTCTTTCTTCTGTTCCTCTAGGCACGTGCTGGCTTGTTTCCACCTGTCCTGGGTATCCGTCAGCTCCGTCTGCAGGGTCATCTCGGCTCGACTGTCTGCAGACAGGAGCAGCTGTCTGCCAGCCTCTATCGTCAGGATGTAGCTGCCCTGCTGACGCTGCAGCACCTTTTCCTTCAGCTGACGAAGAAAGAATGAATCTCATGAGGCCACGGCATCCTGCCCTACCAACAATTTCAATTTGTTCAGTATTACATGCGACGCTTTAAAAAATGAACCATATCTTTTGGAGTTTTTTATGTCACAACCATAAATGTTTTCCGTTAAGATTTTGCATGACGGATCAACACAAAGTAGAGAATAATTGTAAAGTGGAAGTACATTTTTTCCCCCACAAATATAACTTTAGAAATAGTGGCATTTGTTTAGATACTGTGATATTACAAAAATAAAATCTAGCTTGACTTGAGAAGTCATGCAATTATTACTTATTTGAGTCCATGGTGCAATTTAAAATAAGGATAAAAATATGTTCTAGAAAGGTTTTAGAGGTTTGAACAAACACCATCCTGACGACCAAAAAACAAAGCACGGATGCGTAATAACCAACATCTCAAAAATATGGATTATTATTGTTGTTATTATTTTGTACCTGGACAGCGTCAAGCATGGAGCGAGCTTGTTGTAGAGGGATCGTGTTTCCTGACTGAAGCACCTCTGCGGGGTGGGAGACCTCCAGTAGCCATTTACGCAGCTTCTCCACCATCTCTCTGTAGCGTTGCCACTGACGAATGAGACCGTCGATGATGCCCCGCCTCTGCTGAGCGCGGCGCACCACGCCTTGCCACTGGTTACTCAGGAGAGTCAGCTTCATGTTGAACTCGTCTCTGCCAGCAGAATCCATTAAAATGAATTTCTGGCTCACAGTAAAGTTTGGATTTAACAGTTCAGACATGACAAATAAATCATGCAGATAAAAAACATTGTAGGATCTTTCACCTGTCGTCTACTTGACCTTGCTCCAACATCCTCTGTCCGTCGCTGATGATCGAGTGGAGGATCTGCTGGCGGCTGAACATTTCAGCTTGGAATAACTGGAATAAAAATGTGAATACCAGCATGAAAGAAGCAACAATCTTTAGTGTCAAGATGCTTCATGTGGGATGGACTCAAACCTCATGGGCTTTTTGCTGATCTACTAAGCTCTGATAGTTTCCAGAAATCTCCACAGCCAAGTTATCTTCTGTTTGTAGCAGGAAATCCATCCATGTTTCACATTTTTCAAGGAAGGTCTGCTGCTGCAGCAGGAATGACTGAAGCTTGCTGCAAGGAAGCACAAATAATTTAAAATATGGTGTGCCACAATATCCTAAATCGAATCCTTTTTGAAATCTCATTTAATATCCATGCCCTGTATTCTCTGGATTATCAATAACAGTGTTGGGGATGCACGTGTCACACCTGAATCTCTCTGTGGTTTGCGCTGAAGCTGTCGACCAGCTTCTGTTGAGGTTCTGCATGCGCTTGATCTCCAAATCGTTGAGAGGGAGCCGATACCCAAGCTCATTCAGATGCTCTAATTCAGGCGTCATGCTGCTAAATTTCAGCATGAGCTTCTGCAAAAAAAAAAGCAGGAAGAAAGGTATGGGTTCTTCACGTTTTGTTCACAGGCAGTTATATCCAACTGACCCGTGAAAAAAAAGCTATCAGAAACCTTGAGCTCCTCCATGCGGTCCTGGATGACGGTCAGGTCAGTGCAGCCGTTGGGATCTTGAGCTCTCAAAGCGTCCTCAGCTTCAACTAACCAGCAGCCCAAAGATTCCAGCTGGTTGTTGAACGTTTCATAGTCCTGAACTCCAGTCTGACAGAGGAGACGAGCAAAGACGCGACGTTTATGACGCTCGTTGAAAGACTGAGCACTTACACAATTAATATTTATGCAGAAATCTGTCATGAATTTTGTTTTCTTTTCTTTTTTTACCTGCAAGGCGGTAAGCTGTCTGTTTAGGGCCTGCTCCACGCCCGCCAGGCGCTGGCTGAGGGAGAGGTGGTCCGACTGGACGGCAGACGCTGCTGAGGTGTCCACCTGCTGCTTCAGCTGCTCTCCCAACTCCTGGAGAATCTGAAGGGAGGCCTGCACTGGAACCTGTGATCGCAGCAACTCCTGATGAACAGAACCACACAAAGAAAAAGATTTAAAAAATCAGAAACACCAATGTTTTATTGGAGTTTTACGTGATAGAGCAACATTATTTAAGTGATTAATTGGACAAATTTCAGGAGTAGGGCTGGAAGATGTGGCTTAGAAATAAAATCTCTGGGTTTTTAATACCAAATTTGATTTTAATCATTTTCTTTCTTTTCTCATTTGTTTTCCTAAAGAAATACAAATAAAAGAAAATATCTTAAAAGACTGGCTTTTATTTCAATAATTCTTTAAGTGAGTTGACCTCAATTCAAAATCAAAATAAATCGAAGCGGTGAACAAGATGGTTGTTCTTGGGCAGGTTAACTCCACTCAAACACAAGAAAAGCATTTGTGGAAAAAAACTTAAAAAAAAAAAAAATAAAATAAAAAATCAAGATTTTTCAGAAAGTAAATCTTCAAAGACAGAAAATTGATTAATCTGACAAACTGATAGCACTACCTATGAATTATCACAAATCTAACCTAACAGGCACAAATAAACTTATTCTTGGAAGAAAGACATAACACATTCATGTCAGGGACACAGCAAACAAGAACTGGGACTTTTTTGACCTACAGAACAAAATGTGTGCCAGAAAACTAACACTGCACATCGTGAAGCTCAGAAACCTTTTCTTCAACGCCGACAGCAGAACTAGTCTGAAGGGTCTGGCTTTTTGTGCAAGAAGAGCCGCCTGGAGCTAAAACCCACTGTCACCCTGGTCCAACTCACGCTGCATTCTCGGATCCAGTTGGAAACTTCCTCGTCAGCGATGTCTTTTCTGCAGGTGCTCTTCAGGAGCTGGTCTGCTTTCTCCTCTTGGAGTTGAATGCTGCTGCAGCTTTGCTCGTGGAGTTCTTTGTAGCGCTGCCACAGCTGAAGCAGGGCTTTGCTGCTCTTCAGACGCTCTGCTATCTCCTCCAGTAGGCCGGTCCATCTGAGTGTGCAGAGTGAAAGACTAACATTAAACGAACTCAAAGACAAAGTTCATTATATATGAGCTTTGCAGAAACGAAAAAGAATACAACAAGGATTTATTTTTTTGAAAAATCACCTTGCATTGACTTCTTTGAGGGAATTGTTGAGGGAATCTGACACTGAAGGGTGACACTCCCTCAGAAGTTGGTGTGTCACAGCTCCAAACTTTCTCAGACTGCTTTCCTGTTTCTCCAGTTCTTCTTGCAGATCCTTTACAGTAAAACGCACAAATGTATGCTGAATGCTAAACACATCCTCATGCTGAATTATGTGATCAAAAATCCAAACTCTATGTTAACGGACCTGCAAACTTTGCACTTGCAGCTGAACAGCTTCCAGAGAACCGGTGAGGAGGCGGAAACGGGACACAGAGTATCGTCCTTCCATCAGATAGCCATTGATTTCCTCTGAAGCCCGTTTGTACAGACTCCACTGATCCAGCACTGAAGTCAGGCTAATCTTCAGTTGTCCTATCTGTTAAAGATGAAATGTGAAAGCACAGAGAGACATTTTGTGAACTGAAAGGTCAGCCCCGAAGATAAACCAGCAACAAACTGGACTTAGAACTTGCAGGAATGAAACCCAACAACTCAGATAAGTATGTAGGCAGAAGTAAAAATCTAAGTACCAAGTGGTCCAGATTGGCCCAGGTGTGATTGACGCTTTGGAGGGTCTCCATGACGATAGCACAAGCCTCATCTGTCTTGTTCTGAACAAGAGCACAGCCCTGCTCCTCTACTCTCTCCAGTTCTTTCTCTTTTTCTTTCAACAGCTCTTCCATTTCCTAAAAAATATCCAAAGTTTTCCCATCAAAAAACTAAAGCCGCATCATCGAAAGATGGTAAAGATGTGATCTGAAGCAACATGTGAGACATACCTGACTGTCCTTGAGGGCATTTTGCACTGATGTCAAGTCTTCTATTCTGTGTTTCCTCTTTAGCCGTTCTTCTTGAGACGTCATCCAGGTCCTGAGGATCTGGACGCTGGACTCGTACTCCAGCCACATCTTTAAAAGGCTCTCCAGGAACTGGATCTTAATTTATTAAAATGTAAAAAAAAATAAAAATATTTAGACTTTATGGTACACAGTTAAACGACACGGATAAGATATGTTGTAATAATCTCGTTAAACTATGGGCTCACCCTCTCGTTGATGCAGCCTTGTAGGATCTGCCAGCGTCGGTTCATGGCTCCCAGACGCTCGGCGAAGTCGGTTTTGTCGCTGCGCTTGCTCTCAGCGTCCTGACCGCTGATCTGTAGAACTGACTGGTTGACAAAGTCCACAGTCAGCTGCTTACAGCTTAAATCCACTCTGAATCCCTACAACGGCGGAAAACCGGGGAATCAAGCAAAGGATTCAATCACAGATTTTTAACATGAGGCATTATGAGCCAAATTTACAAAAAACTTGAATGTATATTTATTAAAATGGGCAGAGAAAAGTTATTTTGTATACAGCTTTTATATCATACATTACATCCCTTAAAGTGAAATTAAATTAATGCTGGGATTCAATCACACTATTTAAAATATTAAGTTGTGCTAAGATAAGAAAGCTCCACCTTATATTTTTGCAAGTAGTCTTGAATCACATTTGATCCAACAGCGCTCTTAAGGTTTTCTTCATCCTCCTCAATCACACTCTCCATCAGTGAAATCCAGTTACAAAGTTCAGAAATGGCGTGGCGGGAGGCCAACTTCTCCATTTGGATCTAAACAAGAAAAAAAAAGGGGGATGAATACATAAAAACTGTTTTAAAATAGAGGAAGAAAATACATGTGTCGCAGGTTTTGGGTCAACAGTCATATCAAAAATGTGTTTCCGAGTGACGGAGTGGGACGAGGTAATCCTATTTGCCCTGAAGGAGCTAAGCCGGTTCAGTGTGGCTGCATGTGACTTTACCTGATGCAGTTTCTCTTGAACCACAGGGATGCGCGTGAGGAGCTCAGCCCACTGGCTGTCGATGCGAGCCAAGTCGGAGCGCAGAGCCACCATATCCACTTTCTTCAGCCGCAGCAGCTGGTTTCCCTCTGAGACGACTGAGCTCTTCAGACTCGACTTCCCTTCCACCTCCTTTGAAAACTCCTGCAGCGAGAAAGTCATGAGTCAGTGAATAAATTACTGGGAAGAGATATGTGAACATGTTAATTATATATTTCCTTTGAATTTAAAACAATATACTTGTGTGATATACCTGTCTAAATGGAGAGATGGAGATAAAAGATTCATGAATATGTTACTTGTTGCAAGTAAGAAAGCAATCTCTAGCAAATGATGATGACTACACATAAATATAATAGATGAAATATATGTCATGAAAAGTTTTCTTTCTCCCCCTAGGATGCAAACGAGCATTTGAACTAAATGGACCAAATACTTAAAGTCCTTTGAGTCAAATTTCCTTTAAGAACGCTGATCAAGACTCAAAACTTTGTCTTGTGATTGATGCAACGCTTCCTTTGACTGTTGTGTGTTGACGTGTGTTTGATTTCCTACAGTGAAAATCTATTTAAAAAAGTAAAAAAAAGAAAAAGATCCTGATGTCGTGTTGCACTGGGCTTCTGTATCGGCTAAAGTCTAGTATTAAAACTCTTTGATTCGTATCAGGGACAAAAGGTCCTGATTAGGAAGTCCCTAAAATATTCGGCTACACTGTTTGAGAAAAAGAAAAGCTGTGCATGTGTGTGTGTGTGTGTGTGTGTGTGTGTGGGTGTGGTCTTACAAGAAAAGCAGCCAGATGGTCCCTGACGGTCTCCAGCTCCTGTGGCACCAACATGGCCTGCGTATTCCAGAACTCCAGACGCTCCAGAGCAGATTGTAGCCACTCACTAATCTCCACACACTCCTTTTGATACCTACAGAAGCATCATTGAACACGATACATTAAGATGTACAAATATATACAAGTTTTGTAAGTTAGTTAAAAGTATTTCTGACCTGGTCCAGTGTTTTAGGATTGCCTCCAGGCGTTCGAGCTCCTTGTTGACTTTGGCTGTATTGCTCAGCCAGTGTTCCCCTAGCAACGCCAGCTGATTCTCCAGTGCGGGACAGCAGACCGACTGTAACAGGTGCCGACCATCGTCCAGCACCTGGTGGAGCTTGTGCTGGTGCTCTGTCAGTCTCCCCTTTAAACCCTGTAAAGAGTGGAGCACACAAAAACTAAATTTATCTTTATGTTTTTGCTGGACTGAAACCTGAAAAGCAAACACAAACTGACACGATGATTTTAAAGTATCTTGTGACTTTTGCTTTGCAAGCCTTTGAGAAGTGTGCTAGAAAGTATTTCAGCAAGAAATGACTTCTACAGGGGTCATTTCTATGAGAAACTGCTACAGTAGCAACATCTAATCAATCGGATCATTGCAAAAACACAAAATCTTACCAAGTGTTTTTGGTCTAGTTTCTAAATAACTTTTGAGCAAGTTCGGATCTTGTTTGAAGTCAATATTCCCTTAATATGGATAAAAAAGTTCTAGTTTCCCTTATAATAAGACATTTTCCCCAAGTTATCTGAAATAATCTGCCAGTGGAGTTTCTACTTTTTCATTCATATTAAGGGATTATTGACTTAAAACATAGCTCCTATATCTTGCTGAAAAGTTACTTTTGTCTTAATTCAAGTATGCTAAGATATTTGCATTAGAAACTAGACAAACAACACTTAGTAAGATTTAGTTTTTTTTTTGCAGTGCTCTGGCTAAACTATTAAATATGAACACATCTCGCCCTGAAGCTATCCTGCTATCATGTCGCACCTGATACAAAGAGATTCTGTCCATTAATCTCTCTTCGGTTTCTTCCACCAGGCCAACGGAGGGAATACTTCCTTCGACCGCCTCCAGCTGCCGGTTCAGATTCTGGTAGTCCTGAACTAAACGGCACCAAGTCTGAGAGGGCGAAAAAAAAAGGTGGAGAATTCAATCATGACAACAATAATAAAAAGCAGAATGTGAACAGTAATATTGCTTTGTTCATGTATTTATTGGTTTCCTCACCTCCAGGATACTTTCCAGTTCAACTCCTTTGCTGTGTGCTTCTTTCAGGACACTCCGAGCCTCGGCAAGCGTTTCCTCCAGGGTTTGGTTTTCTTTGGGAAGCATAAGGCAACTGATCTTTCTAAAATATGTCTCTGTTAGAATCATGTGGGACTCCAGACCCTGGAAAAACTCCTAGGAAAAATGACAATGATTGCAATTATTGGGTTGATTTTAAACATGCACAAAGCCCACTAGTCTAAGAAGTAACAATGCATTAGTAATCACACATTTTGCCATGTTACAACATGAACTATAGTATATTTTACTTTGATAGATTTTACTATGAAAAGGAAAATACTTTAATTACTGCATTCAGAAAATTTTAAAACACAGAAACAGAATTTTCTCCCCAATCCATCCATTTAAGTTCAACATAAATTCAATGTACATCATGTATTTCATTCTTATTGTCAAATTCTTGTGCACAAAGTTTTGAATTATTGTCCACATTTTCACTTCCAAGACTGGAAATGACAAAATTCAAGGGTTATAAATTGAAATTACCTTATGCTTATCAAGATGATTTTGAACCTCTTCCACAGAGCTCGCCACAATTCTCTGGTCGGCCGCCATCTTGTCTTTAGCTGTGTCAACCAGGTCAGTCAAATCCTGCAGCGCACGCTCATACTGCTCCTTCAGAGCGATGTTCTGGTTCAGCCCGCTGCGTCTCGACCCCACCGTCATCAGTAGCTCCTCGTACGAATCCTACACGCAGAAAACATGTGATGGTTTTATTTGCCAAAGAGAGTAATTACATTTTGCTATATGACGCAGCTTTATCTAAAAATTCTTATTGATTACCTGGAGTTTAAGCAATTTGTTTGCTGAAATCTGATCGGCCTGCAGTGCTGCTCCTCTGGTTTTCAGCTCTATGATCCTCTGCTCAAAGTCCTTTAAGGTATCCTCTGCACTCGCAATGACCTGATAGAAGCGAATGGCATTTATGAACAATTAAAAACTAAAAATATCATTGATCTTGGACTCTGAGTAAGTCAATGTGACTTACTCTCACATTGAGAGTAAGTCTGGTTAAGATCGTACCTCCATTTGTTTTGAAGCTGGTCTATCCATTGCTCCAGCGAGGGCTTGAAGGATCTGGCATTTAGTCTCAATTAAAGCAGTTTGGAGAAGCTGCAGTTCAGTCTGTTTCAGACAAAAGATGACAATTAACCTGATTGTAAGATGTGCATTAACAATGCTACAAATCAGTACAATAAAATGTAAAAATGTTGAAAAAATAAAGAGGCAAAGTAAAGGGTGAACCTGGTAGGCGGTGAGGTTGTGAGCTCTGGTCCTCATGTGGTCAAGCCGCTGGCCCAGAGCTCCACCGAGGGTTCCTAATCTCTCCTTGAGGCAGTCCAGGTTGTCCTCCAGCAGCATGAGGTCTTCACGTTTCAACCCTGAAGACCCGGCGAGCAGAGCCTGGCTGAGCTTCACGTCTTCTGTCACGTGTTTCACATCTTTTTCCAGGACCTGTAGAGAAGATGGAAAACAAAATAGCTGGATTTACTCAAAGAACATTCAGCTTTAAAATCACCTGAGAAATATAGCGCATATAAATACATAAGATGTGACCTCTCAGGCACATTTAACTTCTCTTTTCAATCTGTCTTTGTGGGGATTTGAAATCTGGTCAAGTCTAAACTCTTATCCTGAACATGATGTTTCAAAACCTTCAAGACGTGAGTGTTTTTAACCAAATCCTTTCTGTGCTGTTGTGATCATAAGTGGAGGATGTCTATCTTTACGTGTCAACATGTTCTGTGAAGTGGAGGGTCTTACTTTTCTCACATAGGTTCTCAGAAAATGTTTGAGCTCTCAACAGTGAGGTACGTGTTGAATGTGAAATTTAAAACTGATTAAAAACTCACTCAAGGTTTTCTACATGTGAAAAACCATCAGTGAGTGAGGCCGTTTCCAGCAGCGGCCCCAAAGAGGGGTCCAGGGGGGCCACCCCTGAAAAAATGCCAGCCCCTCTAGAGAATTATGTTCAATTAATAAAAAAGGAATACAGAGTCATCTTCTTCAATTAAGATAAACGCAAAGCCAGATAAACAAATAAGTGTTTTAAAAAATTTAAATAGAAAAATATATAACCACTTCTTTTATTTTTCTTGTTCTGGCCTCGAATGGCCGCCATTTTGAAAATTTTTCTGGGGGTGCCACTGGCCGTTTCAAACCTGAAGTAAATGCTGAAGTCATCAGAGGCAATTTGTTTTGCGCTCCTCGCTTTCTTCTGCTGTTTAAACATGTGATGAAAAAACAAAAGTAGAAAAAAATAAACAGCTCAACAGAAGAGCCATCAAGACGGTCTGGCTCACTGAACCAGGAAGATCTGATCAAATTTGGTTGCTTTTCCACATTGGTCTAACTTTAAATTCGTGCACAGAGCAGCCAGTTCATGACTTCCCCTGTTAGTACATTGATTTGAAAGCAAAGTGAGGATTTCTGATATTTTTGGACAGTTTAAAATGCCTTATCAATACTACAAAAATTAAGAAAAATGTTTTTAGAGCCATGCAACCACATGTTGCAAAGAAAAAATACTTTATAAAGACGAAAATTGGTAACCAATGTAAAATGACTAATGTAAAATCTGTCACTTTTATACCTCTTGATTCTGTAACTGGGTCTCTGCATTTTCAGCCATGAGCACAGAGCCGGAGAAGACGTTGTTCTCCACTCCATCCAGCCAGGAAGACGTGGTTGATACGGCTGTGAAGAGCTGCTGCTCCATCTGAACCACCTGGGTTTCACCTCTACCTCCAGCCTATGTACAAAAATGCATATCGAACAATATTATTTCATCAATATTTACCAACAATATACAGTAGGATGTATAAAATAGTGTCAGGAAGGTGTTAACCTGAGTGGTCATTCCTTCCACTGTCTGTCTGAAGCTGTCATAAAGAGTTTTCAGAGAGGAGTTATCAGGCACGGTGTCTCCTTTAAACAGCGGCCCAGCTGATGTCACGCGAGTAGCTCTAGAAAACACCTGGAGAAGAAAAAAAGACAGACAGAACAGTAAAAAAAAAGCACACATGATGTCTTTCTGTCACATCCATATATGGAGAAAACAGTATGTGGTACCGGCTGCTTTTGGTCCTGCTCCAGAGTTTTTTGTAGAAGCTGCAGTTTAGTTTTGAGCTCCAGTCTGAGGCTTTCCCATCTCTGCCTCATCTGGTCTCGTCTGCTCTCAGACAAAGCTGCAGGCGAGAACGGTTCTGTTGTGCTGCGGAAACAAAACACATCTGTGATTAGTGCTCAGTTTACTAAAGCTCGATCTGATCTGAGTTGCGTCGGTAACGTACGTGGCACTGCTGGGCGACGCTTGCTGGATGAGAATTTCCTCTCCTCTGCTCGCCACTGACTGCAGCAGCTTCTTCTGCTCTGCAAGCTGCTCCTCCAGTTCCTTGAGAAAACACACACACCGGTTACATCCTGATGGAACAAGTCAACAAGACTTAGGATTTATCCCAATCATTTGCCATAATTCTGTTTCGACATAGTGTTCATGCCTCTCTTTAATTTATTTACAATTTGCAGGCTTGCAATCCCATACTTCAATTTTTTGCATTTAAGTTCTGCGACAGACCCACACAAAGTGCTGTTTAATAGCAAATTAAAAGAAAAAGGCTCCAAGGTTTTGAAATGTTTTTGCAAAAAGTAAATCCAATATTTGTCATCTAAAACACATCTATAAATGCATTTGTCAGTGGGTGAACGTGACCGGTGTGACTGGAAAAGCACCGTACAAATTCACTCCATTCAAACCACTGTCACCTTCTGTCTCTGCAGACTGTCTTCGTGCTGTTGTGTCCGTGTGGTCCGGGCTTGGACCAGCCAGTCTTGCACGCTGGGACTCGACGAGAGACTGGAGTCTGATTCGCTGTCTTCGGGTTCTTGCAGAGAACCCTACAGAGGCAGCAGTTTTTAGGATTGTAACTCTGGCTAACATCCAACACTATCAAAACACAAAAACACCTAAAACCAGGGGTTTCCAAACTTTTCCATTACACGTGCCCCCCAAACAACCTTAGCTTCTGACCGGGGACTCTGTATCAGGAATTCAACATATGACATCGCTCAGAGCATAAAGCATAGAATTAGATTGAATAGATCTCCCCATATGGATTGGGGCCATTCTCACTGATGCCTGATCTACAATTCTTTTCAATACAGGGCCTGAAACAATTATTATTATTGGCTCGGTGTGTCTCTAGTTAAGGGCCCTGCGATGCCCTTTGTTCTGTTGCACACGGTGAAGAAAGTGCTCACCTGGATGCTCAGCTGTTTGTCCTGTAGCATTCTCTGCAGCTCCAGTAAGCCGCCCTTTAACGTGCGCAACCTCGCAGCCAACTGCTCGGCCTCTGCCCTGGTGTCCGCCCGGCCTTCCCGCAGCAGGTTCTCGCTGCGCACCGACAGCTCGGTGAGGGCCAGCACTTTCTCTTCGATCTCCAGCAGCATGCTCTGCAGAAGCAGCAGCAGAGAGGCCAGCTCATACATGATGTCTCCACTTTTTTTGATCTCCTCAACTCTACGCAGCAGAGCCTCTGGGCAAGGCAGTTTTCCCCGGCTGCAGGGCAGAGGACGCTCTCATCCTCGGCCCACCTTTACGCCCTGGTCTCCAGTGCAACATATTAGCACTAATCCTTCACGCTCCGCGCTCTGCGGCGCACATCCACTCAGACAAATTTGATAACAGTTCTCTTGGGGTAAAAACCATTCTAAATCCCCAGAGTCTATCAATCCCCATTGGTAAATGAAGTTCTAATTTATGAGCAGACATAAGTCTTGGCTCTCCTTTGAAGTGTTGCAGCAGGTTCACCCTTCACCCCACCCTCCTGTCTGCTCCTCACTGTTCTTCCACTCTACCCCACTTGGATATTCAAGCAGCTTTATCGCTGGCACAAATAGCAGGCTGTATTAACGGCAATGACTCCTCCTTGCGGCTTTACCACGCCTCTGTCCCACAGAGACCTGACCGTAATCTTCTTAAGGCTCATGCTGCAGTCATTTAGCAAACCAGGTATCTGAATGTCACTCTGACTTCACTAGCAGTGTTGTTTACTCTCTGTGAAGCCCCCGACCTCTGAAAGGCAACATGTAGTATGGAGAATAATATTGTAAAGGTGAATGTTAATGTGTCTTGCACATGCAGTTTTACTCCTTTAAGTATGTGCTAAATCAAGTTACTGACATGGCATGAGGAGATACAATTTTTAAAATTCTCTTAAAATCTAATTCTAGATTTCGAGAATCTAGACTAAAACTTAAACCTTCTTAAGTTTATAGTTTGCAGAACCACGTTTGGCTGCAAAAATAATGTTTTGGAGGGTATTCTCCACTGATATTTTTCCAGTAGAGAAAGAGATGCTCGGTGGACAAGAGATTGCTCTACATTAAGCTCCATCCATCTAACTCCAGCTTTCCTTTTACTGTAGAAGAAAACCTCCCCGCATCATAATGTTGCCATCATCTTGTTTGTTCGTGAGGATTGGATTTTTATGCAATTTTGCCTCACAAAGATCAATTTTAGTTTCATCTGACCAGAAAAGTTTTAGTTAAAATGTCTTGTTCTACTGGCAGATTATTTCACCTATAGTTAGTACTTTTTCATCAAGATTAAGGAATCGCTTACTTAAAAAAAGGTAATATATCTTTTTAAAATGCTACTCATAATTTAGTTTCGTCTTTTTTATAGAATACTAAAATATTTGCACTACAAAATAAACCAAAAATACTTGGTAAGATTTTGAGTTTTTGCAGTGTGTTCAGTTTGTTAAGATTAATTCTGCTTATATCTAAAAGCCCTTTCTAGTTGAAAATTCATTTAATTGTTATTAATGTGCATTTTTCAGACAACTCTCAAGTGCCTACCTGGCATTCTGAGAGCTGGTGGTTTTCATCATCTTCCTCTGCAGGTCTAGTGTCGAGGATGCACATTACAGCGCCGCGCGTTCTGGTCAGCCACTGATCCAGTTCGTCTACGTCGGTGTGATAGGACTGCAAAGCTTCTTCCTGACGCTGACCCTCCAGACGGTCTGTGGCGCACTCCTGCAACAAGACAGATCAAATTGAATTTGCTAAAAACGTGATTCGAATCTGTTGGAAATATTGTGTGTTCAGCTTTTATGTCTGCTTAAGAATCCAAACTGTTTTTTTTTTTTTTTTTATATTTCTACCTTCTAAATTGTTCGTGTTAGTAATGGCAACAAAATGTTACAACTTCCGTCATGCACGTCTGCAGTGCTGACAAACATACCTCCAGTAGTTGTTGTTTCCCTGAAGCTTTCATGTGGATGGTGGCCATCCTCTCAGCCAGCACAGCGAGTGAAGACTGCATGGCAAGCTGGTCGGCCAAATCCGAGTCCACGGCATCGGCAGCGATGTCCTCTGTGAAGCCCGCCTGCAGCCTGTCGATTTCTCCCTGGACACTGTGAATCTCCTGGATGAGATCCTGAACACAACAATGGAAAGATTAGGAAAAGATTTTTCTTGAAAACGTCTCATCCGACTTAGTTTTATGGAATGGATATGCTGTATTGTTCCAAATATGCTGTCAAACACCAAAAAATGTCACAAAAATAAAAAGTAATGCTTGATTTTTTTAAAAATATATATATGTGAGGAGAGACCTGCGTTTTCACAAAAATGAAAAAGTAATCTCTTGGGAACAACAAGGATACAAAGACTGAAATGACATTCAGGTGAGGCACATAACTACAATATGTCTATCAGGGTATTAATATTTGTGTGTTTGTCGGTGCAAACAGGTGAATGTGTCTCAAGTGTTTTGAGTGGTTAGTACTACTAGAAAAATGCTGCATAAAATAAGTCAATTTACCATTTTAGTAGCAGCAAGTGATGGCTAATTTATGCTGAAGTCAGAATTAAAGGTAAAATAAATAAAAATGAGAGAAAAACAGGAGGATCTGAAATAAGGAGTGAAAACTGGGAGGTGTGAGTATTGACTGAAGGCAGGGATTGATGGAGGACAGCTTTAAAAGTGGAGGCAAGTGAGGGAAGGGCTTAAAATATTATAACTCAAACACTTAAAATAATGTTAATGTAAAACAGAAATTCAGTCTGAACCACAGGAACATTAACATCAGTTAAAATGTAATTTTAAAGCTGTAACTTTAGAGGCTAAAACGCTCCACAAAGATATTCTTATTGGAAGAAGTGTATTTACAACGCTTACCTCATGGGCCTTCATGCTGCTGTCTGGGCTTTTGTCCGCGTCCAATGGCTCACTGAGCTTGGACTCCAGTGTTTCCATTTTAGAGGAGATTGACTGCAGCGAACCTTGGTAATGCTGCTGTTTTTCCAAAGCCTCGTACAAAGATCTCTGCTTCTCACTTATCTGTGTGTCAGTGAGTATTAACAGGCAGACGGTCAATTTGGGAAGTCATTAACATCAGTAGTAATAAAACTGTTAATAAACCAGGCTTCCAAGAAGCTTACATTATGATTAACTATCTTGCTAAGATACATTTTAATATGGAATCTAGTGGCAAGAAACAAAATTGCTGCACACCTCAACATATTAATTCAAAGTTGTTATATTCTGAAATACTAGGATTTAATGAACCCAGGCTGCTGGTTAAATAAAATACCAAGCTAATTAGAAGTGAGACAATTTGTACTTTTAACATACCACATTCTTTAAAGTCTCCCATGAGCGCTGCAGGTCGTCTAAGTTTGCCACAGACTCAAATGTGGGGTCGTATAATTCCTGAACTGGAGCTCTGGTGAGGGTTCCCCGTCCAAGCTGCAGAAAACAACAAACATTACTGCTCATGATAAACCCGCAAAGTGAAATCAATGTCAGCGGCCGAGTTCTGTTTTTGTTTTTTATTTACTGCATTTATTACATGAAAGCAGTGATCAACAGTTATACTGCACACAGTTCACAGTGAAGAGAGATGAGCACAAAGACATTTCAGTTATTTGGTGTTAGGAAACCAGGCAGAATTAAGAGTAGAGGAGGGTAGAAACCTTGGTGATAGGGCCTTCAGCGTGAGAGACAGGAGAAGGAGAACGGCACAAAGGAGAGGAGGAGACCTCGCTGTTGGTGCCCTCCTCCCCAGACTCCTCAGTGACAGGGGACAACAGAGTGTGACAGCGGCCAGCCGTCATCTGACAGATCATGCGAGAAACAACAGAAGTTTTTAGGAGAATATTAATCAGGATGTTTAGTTTTTATTATTATTATTATTATTATTATTATTAAAACAGCAGAAGAACTTCATAGGCTGATAAATTGAGAGCCAAATGAAAAACTTAGAATCAGAAAGAATCAACATTGCATAACAAAACCTAATTTCTTCAGTTTGGAAATTGGATAATATTCTCTTACAACTACAGATTGTCCTGAAGATTTCCTGGACTTTTCTTCATCCAGGTCCTCCAGCCCCTCAGGCAGTCCTTCCACATCACTCACAGTCAGCAGCATGGTGGCATGCTTGGCCTTCACTGCCAGCATCTTGCATTTTGAGTTCAGTGAAGCGATTTGCTCCTGGTAGCCTTTGATCTGCTGAGCAAGTTCCTACACAAACAAAAAGAGTAAAAAATTAAGAAAATGTGCAAGCATTTTCAATTATTCCCCAGCATGTAGTTATAGGTAGTATGAAGAAGTTTCACCTCATGGTGCAGAATCTGGGCTTGCAGCTCCTGAATGTTACTGGTGGGGATCGGTCGGTCCTGAATGACCCGATGTGCTTCCTCTATCAGCCCCTGCAGATCTCTCACCTCCTGTTCATATTGCTCATACTGAACCACCGCCTCCTGGACAGCAACCATACAGAATTTGTATTTGTAATAACAGCTCTAGATTGAACGCTTAAATATACATTGCTACATTAGCAGATTCATTTTGTCGTGTACAGTTCATACTGGCAGAACTGTACTGTAGCACCTGTAGTATGTTGCACTGCTGTATTGCCACGTGCTGCAGCTGACTCGCTTCTTGCTGCAGACGAAGAGCTGTGCGACAAATAGCCAGGTTGGGCATCACCTCCTCTGGGACCTGCAGGGCGCTCTGGCACAGCTGCACCGCCTGCACCTGCTGCTTGAAGCTCTCCATGTCGGCCAGTAGCCGCTGCAAACCCAGAAAAAGTTTTATGATGCCAGCAAAGAGAACACGGTGAATTAAAAAGTGACTGAAGAAGGCACCTGTCTCTGAGAGAGTTGCTCTTTGAGGCTCTGCCGGGCTAACTCCGGTGACGTCAGCGTGGCTTGAACCTGCTCCAGAGCAACATGCAGGGCCTTGACTTCAAACTCCAGAGCTTCCATACTCTAAAGTAACACATGTATGTATAGATTAATCTAAAATGTGGACTTTTTCTACCAAACAAAAACCCCTAAACACCATTTTTACTTCACCTTGTGTCCGTCTTGGAGGCTTTGCAATCGAATCTTTATGCTTTGTTGCAGCTCATCGGTGTGTCTGCTGAGTTCACACACCTCCTGGCTCATGGACTCAATCTGCAGCACCTCAGACAGAAGGTCTACTTTCTCTGCCATAGACTCCAGGTCGCTGTGGAGCTCCCGAGACTCACGGAAAACAGCCTGAGCACAGGGGTGACAAAATTATTAGTCAGCCTTTCCTGCTTTATAAAAGCATGTGTCAAAGTGGCCGTAAACTCCTACAGAATATCCGTCTAATAATGCAAAAACAAAACTCCGTCGATGGAACGTCAAAATTGCTCCGCTCACCTGATACATCCGTATTTGCTCCTGCAGGTGAACAGAGGAGTTCCAGATGATGTTTGCTCTCACCAGGCTCTTAGCTTTCTCTGACCACCTCACTATGAAGTCCAGCATCTCATTATACTCGTCTAAATAGCAGACAGCCTAAACAGTCAACAACAAATATTTTTTTTAATCACCTTGTGTGTCTTAATGCATATTTGCAGAAGGATTTACAAAAGTATTCATGAGCCTTGACTCGTTCGTGTTATGAGGTTACAACCACAAGCTTACTGGGTTTTTAGGTGACAGACTGACATAAAGTAGTCTGTATTTGTGAAGTGGAAGGAAAAAGACTCACAGTTTTCCACATTTTTAAATAAAAAAATAAAATAAAATAAAAAATCACCCTATTTTTTTCATTTAAAATGATTGGATCCGAAATAAGGACTGCTCTATATATCATACAACCTCAACACAAAGCACTAATGTTTGTAGTAGTAACCTTTACTAGGCGCAGTATGGCGTATGGAGAGCACCGTCTTTTTTAAGTTAGGAGAACAATAAAAAACGCAAACCTTTTTGAGCCAATTGTTCCTACAGTCTGCTAATCGAGTTGTATGATGATGCATCTCTGACAGCTTGTTTATAGCGTCACTGAGCTGCTTGGCCAGGAGGGGGTTTCTGCGGCCGAACTCTTGCACAGCAGTATCCAGTTCTGCCAATGTGCGGCCGCAGGAGTCCAAATCTTCAAAAAGACTCTGAGGACAAAATTCAAACCTTTGTTGTAAAGGGCAAGGCAAATCATATTTCAGAGTCATACATGTTGCAGACAACGAGCAAACAAAACCGACCTTGACCTCTTCTTTGGCATGGTCGACATCAGGAGATTTCTCCTTAAACTTATTTGAGATCGTCTTCAGTTTGTCTGACATGGCGTGGATTCTGGAGCTAAAGTCCTCTTTTATTTCTCTAGTTCTCTGATATTCTCTCTCTTTACAGAGAACCTGGGACATCAGACAAAACAACATAAAAATAAGGTTAGAAAACCAGAACAATTTTCTGAGCTGAGCATTTCTTATGAGGTCTGATTTACCTGATCTTCAATTGCGCCGAGTGCAAGAGAGACCTCAGCTAGTTGCATAGAGATTTCAGATGGGAGGATGGTGTAAAGGTCCAGATACTTGCTCTGCTGTTGTTCGGCTAACTTATCCACATTCTGCCGATAATTAATTACTTCCCCGTGTACAATCTACACAGAATAAAAGAACAATTTAAAAGAAAAAACAGAAGTCCATATATATATAGATGTTAGCAGCTTCCACTTTCCGTATTTTGATTCAAGGAACACATTATGTGATGCAAACATCGGTTAAATTAAAATAAACTTCAGTTTGTTTGTATGATACAAATATCCTGTTAAAGAAATTAACCAAGGCATTGACTGGTGACCAAAAGTTGACAATATTCAACTTGATCAGCCCTGAAATTAAAAAATCCGACCTATTCCAATTAACAAATAAACCAGAGAGCTATAGGCATGCAGTAACAGCAACACTCTTCAGTGTGAATGCTATTACTGAAGGAAGAATAATCAGACTTAACTATTTACACCCTCAGTGGAGTGTTGGGAAAAACAAAGTCAAAGGAAGACGATATAAGAAGCTGTTTAAAATGCTCCTGAATCCTTTAGGACATGAAAACTGTTGATATATTATATACATACAGGCTCCATAAAGCAAGAGAGAGCAAGACTTTTAACAGATAACAGGAAGGCTACAATAGCAAAGTTACTCTGTTTTATCTTTTTGGGCTTCCAGTCTTTGTCTGCTAGGGTGAAAATAAGATGATACGTTCTCTAAGCAATATACAAGTGGATAGATGTTTACAGTTACTGATGCTGACTGCGGCAATCGCTAATACAAAATGCTAAAGAAAACTTGTGCTATTACTTATAATAAAAACTGTCTACATTTTTTAACCTGTTTTTAAGCAACTCCTCACATACAGTCATGGCTGGAAGAATGAAAAATGCTTAGTTCTTAAGCATAAAGTAGATTTATCTATAATTTATATCAGCAGGTCAAAGCTGTACAAAAAATGAGGGATTAGAAATTCCTCATATAAGTGCATCTCCAGAAAAAAACCCCAAAAAACAATAGACACACCTCAAGTTCCTGCAACAGAGAATCAATATCTGGGGAGGGATTGAGAAGAAGCTCTCTGGTCTCCTGGATCCAGGCTTTCACCACTCCAAGCTCCTTCTCCACTTCCTCCCTTTCCCTGAGCTCCTGAGCTGCCTGGGCCCGCTTGGTTCTGGACTGTGTCAAAAGGCTGCAGGCAAATGTCAAAATAAATACTCAACAGCATCTTTCACCAAATGCGTGTACTTATTTTATACAGCCATTTGTAAGACAAAAAACCTCACCTTTCCATCTGGTCTTGGACCGCCCTGATTTCTCTTAAGCTCGGCAGCTCGTCTTGATCTGCTGTTGGTGAAGGCACCTCCACGTCATGCAGCAGACTGAGCGCATACTGGCGCAGCAGCATGAGGGACGAGAGTTCCCGCTCCAGGTCTTGGCTCAGCAAGTCATGCTGATCCAGCAGAGACTGCAGAGTGGCTTTGGACGCCTTCTCCACAGCGCTGTCAGGGAAACGGCTCTGGAGCTCCTCACAAACTGCTCGCACTTTCACCATCTATAACAAAGCAGACATTTTGTGTCACAAAGTTTTGCTTTTGGTTAAATTTGCAAGGTTTGTTGCCTTCAAGCTGTAATATTGCCTTTTCTCTGAATGTTCTCCACTCCTGGGCTGTGTCCTCCAGTACTCTTTCCTGTCCCCTCGCTACGCTGCGCAGGCGCGTCCAGCGCTGCCACACGGTGGTCATGGAGCGACTGATGGTGGCCTTGCTGGCGTCACTCCCCACCAGCTCCAGCTGAGCAGCTTGTTCTTCTAAACCACTCAGCTTCTCTTGAAACCCGTTGACAAGTGACACCAGGGACTAAAAAGCAAACAGAGACTTAATAACACATTCAGTGTCATTATCAGTGTTTATATACATTTGTGTTTTTTCTTTACCTTTTGTCAAGTTGCAACCACAAACCTGAATGTATTTTAATTAGGATTTTATCAAGACAAATAATTATCTTTTAAAGTAAGCTAAATACAAATTCACACTACAGTTTTCAGGTTTCTATTTCTAAAAATCATTTTCTTTCAAACCACAACAACTTTATGTTGAATTTTGAAATATTACTGTAAAAATGTGAATCAGTTCAAAGGGTTATTAATATATTTGCAAGGCAACACGATGCGTACCCTGTGACTACAGAGCTTGTCTTCAGCCTCTTGGTTTGTGGCCGCCTTGGCTGTAGAGAATTCAGTGAGCTTCTTTTCGGCTTCGTTCATTAACTCAATGACGGTCTGCCTCGCTTCCTGGAACGACTTCCACTGGGCCACACAGCTGAGACAAGAATAATTCATCAGATCCCAATGATCTTACAGATTAAAATGAAAGTGATCTGGATTATAGTCATCATTAAGGAAATGTGTGGATCCACATTAGCAGACCATATTTTGGGACTGTCCAGGTCAGATGCACATACTGTTAAGATGTGATGAACACAATTATACAGATATTAAAAACAAACTTGCATATTGACTTCCAGATAATCTGTGAGGAAACCAGTCATTACAACTAAAGAAACTAAATAGATGTCTGCTGCAGATTTCCTTTAAATTAAGGCTAAAACCCCACTTGTTTGGAGTTGCCTTTAGTAAGAGAAACATTGATTAACAAATTTTTGTTGCTTGATTCTGATGATGACATTTGACAAAATGTCACGTTTATTACTTGTTTCATAATTGGTGACTACAATATTTTTATGATGTAAAAAACTTCAAACTGCCTTATTTCTGAAAATGAGCTATATCAATGTAACTTGACTAAAATACTTTTGATAGTTAATGAATATAATCATCATTAAAAATCCTACCTGTGCAGAACATCTCGGTGACACTGGAGCTGATCTCGAACCTCCACTCCTCTCTGTTTCGCTGACTCCACGCTCACTCTTAGCTGCTCTTTCGCTGTGGGGTTCACCAGGTTCTCCAGCTGAGGGAGGAGCGTCTGCAGCTCCTCCAGGTGGATGAGAAACTCCTGCTCCGTTGACATGATGTCCGCCTGCTGCCGCAGACACTCCTCGTAGTTCTCGACGTCCACTCCCAAGCTAGCTTGTTGAAGGAAAGAGACGGCATCCTCCAGCCACTCGCAGGCCGACTGCATCCTGAAGTGATACTTCTGACACAGAACCAAGGCTTCCTCCAAAGTAATCTTCACATAAAACCAAAGAAAAAAGACAAACAGATTAGTGTTGATCTAATAACGTTCAGTAAAAGCCAGTCACATTATTCTGCTTTTTATTTCAGTGGTGTAAAGACTCGACAGGACTTTAAACTTCTCAATATCTCTTCATTTCCTTACATTCTCACACTATATTGTCAACATAGCTAGATTTACTATTTTCTCCACTGTTTGTTCAAGGAAAGCATCAATAAATAGCAATAAATTTGAAAATACAGTTCAGGATTTTCCTCACTGTATTATAAGCCTGGTGGTCCACCAGGCTTTACTTGTGCCCCCACCAAGCTTAGCATTGTTAATGTATTTGTTTTTTTTTAATGATTGCCTTTTTGAAGACTATATTTGTCCTAAAGACACCGATCACAAATGGGAATGTTTTTCAAGAGCGTTATTTGTGTTTGTGGGGCTGTAATTGCTGTGACACGGTCACGGTCATGCAGTTACCTAAAAAAGAAATAAATAGCTCTTATCACAATAATACAAAATATTGTGACAAAACTTTTAAGTCCATATTGCCCGCCCCTAAGACAGTAAACAGTGTGGCAGCAGCGTGTCAAGTTGAGAATAAAAGGTTTGTGGTTAAGTCAAAATTATCCCACCTGTTTGGCACTCAGGGCTTTTTGGACGTCTGCTTGTAATTTTGCCATTTCTTCGAGGCTCATATCAACGTGAGCGGGTACCAGCTCATTGGCACTAATGTACTCCTGCTTCTCCTGGCTACTGAGAGCGGCCACTATTCTGAGTCGGGACTGCACCTCCTCCTGTAAGATCTGCTGTTTTCTGATCTCCTCTTGCACTTTCTCCACTCTGACATCAACAATGACAGCACAGCTGAGTTCGTCCCGGATCTGCTGCAACCAGTCCAGCGTCCTCTTCATCTCCGTCTCAAAGTCTTTGCTTTGGATGAACCTGTTCTCGCATTCCTCGATCAGTTCGCCCACTGCGGCCTGTAGCGATCGCAGCTCGTCCTGCCACAAAATGACCTGCTCTTTGGATGCTTCGTGAGCTGCTTGGTCCACACGGGGCGCTAGAGAGTCCATCTGCTCCATTAGCCTCGATAAGTGGGAGTTGGCGCTCTGGAGGCTTCCCGCCAGGGCATGGTAGTTTTTCAGCCTCTCTTCTGCAGACTGAGTCTCCGCGCTCACTTTCACCAGCTGTTCTTTTGTGGCCTTCAACTGGGAGTCCACCTGCATAGCCATCGCCTTGTGGTCCTCGAAAGACTCTAGAGTTTCATCAAGATGCTCCACTTTCTGTTCGACCAGCCTCTTTAGCCCGTTATACAAGCTCACAAGCTGAGTCATTTCTTCTGGCCGCCAAGGTTGCCCCGTGCTACGAAAGCCCTCTTTCTTCTGATTCAGCTCGCTCACAGCCAGACCAAGGCTGCCGAGATCCGCCAGAATTGCTTTGTAATCGCTCTGCAAAATAACAACCTCCTCCGTTTGAAGGCCGACGGGTTGTGTCCCCAGGTTGTTGAACTGGTCCTCGAGTTCTTTCAGGGCTTTGTGGGTGACGTCTATGAAGGACGTGTACTCGTTCCTGGTGAGGATGGCCTGCTGGATTTTCTCCTGTTTCTCTTTGGCCAGAGCCAATATGCTGTTGTACTGCTGAGGGAGGGTGTTGAGTTTTTCGTCCAGATAGCAGTGGTCTACTTCGTTCAGAGTGGGCAGTATCTCTTGGCCCGCTCTCTGCACAATCAGGAGAAGGTTCTCATACTCGATGGCCTGCTCGATTATCTGCTGGTACTTCGATCGCTGCGCTTGCAGTTCAGCGTCTCCCACCATTAGGTTTATTTCAGGGAACGTGATAATGTCGGCTTGCTTCAACCACTGGCAGATTTTCTCTAAGTCGGTCTTGAAATACTTTCTCGAGACGAGTACTTTCTCGAGCTCTTGTAGCTTCTGGCCACATCTGTGCAAAGTTCTGTCGAAGATATTTTGTAACTCCTGCAACTTTGTGAGAATCTCATTCCTTTCCTCGTCGCTGGCTTCCCTCATCAGGTCTCGCCCCTGAGACCACAGGGAGGTCAGCTCGCTCTGATAGGCTTTCAGGCTGCTTTGGATGTTCCTGCACGTTCGCACCTGCTTAGCCAGGTCGTCGGGCAACAAAGCAATGTATTCTTCTGCCTGGGCCTTCTTCTCGTTCTGCTGAACCCAGGAAATGGACTGATTGACGGCCATTAGGAACTGCGTCCTCTCCGTAAAAGCCTTGCTGAGGTGTTTTCTCCTCTGCACCACTTTGACGCTCAGAGACTCCACCTCCGACTGGGTGTCGGAAATCAGCTGTTGCAGGTGCTGGCGCTCGCTGAGGCCCAGCCGCGGCAGCACCCTGTCGGCGTCAGCCACGGCCTGAGCCAGGAGGAGCTGCTTTGCCTCCAGCTCGCTGCAGATGCTGAGGTGGTCGAACAGGAAACTCTGGGCCAGTTCGGGCGGTGGGCTCATTTTCATGGCTTCGGAGAGGGCAGGCTGCTGCTCCTCCGCCCAGTCCCGAGCCTCTCTCAGACGAGCCTCCACTTGGCCCATGTCCTCCAGGGTCACCACGGAGTCCTGGATCTTTCTTTCGATCAGATGTTGCATCTGAGACCACCGTTGTTCGAAGTGACTGATTTGCTCTTTCACTAGCTCCTTGTCGTCCAAGTTTAAATGCTGGATGACTTTCTGTTTCTGCTCTTTAAGGTCCTCAAGGGCTCCTTTTTGTTGCTCCAGAGTCACAGCGAGTTTTCTTAGCGCCTCCAAATGTTGAGACGAACTTTCAGCGTCGGTTCTGTGGCAATAAAAAATGATCAATTTATTACATATTTGTTAAACATTTGTTCACACAGAAGCAACAAACTGATGTTTATTTTTTTTCTTTTGAGGTTTCACCCTTAACAGACCGAACAAATTGGTGACGATTTACGGATGATGTACCGTAATTCCGCAACATTTTGCGCCATCTGAAAAATTCTAACGGTTTCTGTAAGGGGAGACGTTGTGCTTCCCGGCCAACATCAGGTTATTACGGTAATTTCACCTGTGATAGCAGGGAGTCAAATTAATCTGAGGAGCACTTTTCTAGATGGTAGATTGCGGAAATAACGTGCTAGATTTTGAAAGTTCCAATTGTTAAGGAGAAATGGGCAAATATATATTTACTCACAGGACATTTAAAGAGCTGCGTACAATTAAAATAAGCAAAAAGTATCCTGGTGGAGATCTGAAACTTGGGTCTAAAATTGTTAAACTTCTAAGGTTTTAGAAACAGACTTTTACACTAAGTTGATATATTCACAGTATGGAAATACACACAGACTGATGTTATGGTTAACAATGCTAACTTTGCTAATCACTAACAAAAGTGATAGAAACTGCTAAAAACTGTCGCCATGAAATCTTCCTGAATTTAAAGTGGCAGTCCTATTCTATAGGTTTGTACTGCGTTAGTTCACTGAAGCACCCACATTATAGATTATGTAATTTTGCTTCTGTTTAAGAATAATATATATGAAGTATTTTACAGCAGCTTATTTAACACCATGATAAAATGACAAATCATGAAAGTAAATGGAGAAAATTAAGGATGAAAGCCAAACAACTGCATCTATAATTTAACACATTTGGTTATGTCACTAATTAATTTTACTGATTAGAGATTTGCCTTATGTTCAAACCCACCTTGCCAGATTGTCCCACTCTTTGGACACCTGCTCAAACAGCTCCTCCACTGCAGTGATGCAGTCATGGTAATCTTTGGATCTCTGCAGATCCTCCTCTCTTTGGGCCTGGAGCTTGTTCGCCTGGTGGCAGAGCTCAAGCCAAGAGTGGCTCAGACGATCAAGCTCTGCGTGTTCTGCAGTGTCCTGGCCACCGATCAGTCTGCTCACAGTCTCCGTCATTTTAGCGAGGGTGCTCTGTTTGGACTGCAGTTGCTGGCAGCACTCCTGAGACACAGGCAATAGAACTAGTGATTAAATGTCCCCTCTCACACCAAAGGCTAATACACAGAAAAACGGTGCAACGTCAATGTGATGATTCTGGTGATGCTTGTTCCCACCTGGGCTTGTAACAACATGTTTTGAGCAATCTTAGTCTCCAGCTCTGCTGGTCTTCTGGAGAGGCTGAGAAGCTGCTGCTCCATGTCCTGGAACAAGCCGGTTAGATCTTGTTTCTGTTCTTTGATCTCCCTCCAGCTTTCTGAAAGCTCTTGTGCGGTAGACATCCTTTCTTCTATCTGCACACATAGAAACCACAACTGTAGCACTTATAACCCATTACCCTCTTGTAATTTGCACACAACCACAGAGACAGGTGTCAGATTCACGACGCGTTTCTCTGAGTAGCTATACTGACTTCGTCCTGTGGATTTAGTCAAGCCCAAAATTTCAGATTTAGATTTTAATCTGTCCCACATGTTTCTTCTGAGTGGAAGAAGTATTAATGTTTTGAAATGACAGAGAATTTGTGGAGGGAGTTAAGAATTAGGGTGATGGTCCCTCCAACCTCAGAGACTCATTATAATAGAGATGTTGACATACCAGTGGAAGCATGCAAAAAGCTGATAAAAAGATGGCTTAGACTGCTGTAATAAAATTATAGGCTTTTTCATTGATTACTAAGAAGGGAAAACATCGTTTTTAAAATCCCATCTTTGTTAAAATGCAAATAGAGGGACGTGCTCATTTTTTAATGGCACTTCTTGTTGATTTAGTTCATCTGATTCCTGTCACTTCCTGTCAGAAACAAAGTTCTTAAAAGTAACTTGAAATCTTAATTTACTAAGGTATATCAACAATCCTGATTTCAAGTAAAGTACACAAGTTATGCATTGAATAAAGCAAGAATAACACTGACCATGATCTTGATCTGCTGGACCTCAGCAGCCGCAACTCTCACTGCATCATGAGACAAGTCGCACACAGAACACACCAGGTCCAGATATGTGCTGGCTTGCTCCTGAAGAGCCCTGTAGTGCTTCACCTGTGTGAGTAACATTAGGTAATAGAAATACATTTGAAAAATAAATTAAGTAAACGATCACAATTTGAAATTTCACAGCCTGTGTGACGTTAAGCACCTGCTTCAGAGCTTCCTGAAGGCCGGATGGCCCCTGATCGTTGAGCTGAAGCTCTTCTTGCACAGTCAAGAGCCAGGTTTGGCATTGTTGCAGTGTATCCTGATGACTGACATATTTTTGCAACTCCCGGTCTAAACTCTGGTAGACCTATTAAAGGAGAATGATCAGAACCTAACAACGAAATATAGCTAAAAGAAAATAGTTTGTACCAGCTCTTTCTACTGCACAGATGAATCCTTGTGTTTATCTGTGACTCACACGCTGGGCAGTGCTGCAGATGGCAGAGTAGCTGTCTCTTGTTCCCTGTAGGTGGGCCTGGACTTGCTGACTAATCTTAGCTTGAACCTGAGCTTGTTCTGTGCAGCTGGCTATGAGACCTTCTCCTTTCTGCTTCAAGCTGGTAAGGCGCTCCTCAAAACTGGCTATTTCCTCCATCATGGCCTAAAAACATTCACGCAAACAGAAGGGAAGGTGAGTAATTCCATGTATCAGTCCAAACAGCAGCAGAATAAAATGTAAAAACTGATTGTGATGTAAACACCTTGTGTCGGGCGAGTTGCTGAGTTGCCATCTCCATGTTTCCAGTTTGCATCGAGTCTGAGGTCACAAGCCTGCTGGACATCTGCAACAACCATTTTTCAACTTCCTGCAGCTCGCCGTTGTAATCTTCGTGCTCTTTTACCCACTCCACAAGGCTCTGCACATGTGTCTACAACAAGCACAAATAAGAATTAGATGCACATTTTTGAATCTATTGTGGATTTCATCTGATCCACATTTTCTCTAACCTTACCAATGTTTGAAAAAAATGTTCCTTAGTAAGTTGTAGAGAAACCACACTAGGATATTTGACCAGAACGACATGCGGAATATTTGGTTGTTCCAATTTAAGTTTGGTCCAATTTACTAAATGAAAATGATGCCTTAACACATACAAACTGGCTTTAAATGGCATCAACATCGAACATCTCTGTAATGTATTTCACCTTAAAATTATGGAAAATGTATGAAATGTACCCATATCAGCTGGAGGAACATTAAACCAAATATCATTAAGGTCATTTGTATATTCTTTAGTCTGTAAAATGTACAATTATGAACTAGTGAAGATTAGAGACAACCAAGTCAAGTTTGTGCAACCAGTTCTTGTTTCAAAAATTAACTGAACTTGTTTATCGTGTACATACCTTGGCTGCCAAACAAAGGTCTTGATAATCAGCCTGTAACTTTTTCATGTTTTCATTGATGGTCGGGTCGCTGAATGAATTGAGGAGAGCCTCTCCTTTCTCAATGACACACTTCACAGCTGGCTCATGGGATTCTACCGTCTGCTGAATAGTCTGAATAAATGAGAAGAAAGTGAAACACTGAATACATTTTTTGCAAAAAAAAAAAAAAAAAAAGAAATCACAATTTAACTGAAGATAAACTTGCCTTATATTTTGCCAATTGAGCTTTTTTCTGATAGAGTTCGGCTTTTGGTTCTAAACTTGAGGCTAAAAAGTTCTTTGTCTCTTTCACCCACTGGGCTTGGGTTTTGTATTTATCCATGAAGTCTTTGGAGAGTGAAATGTATTTCTCAAGGGAGCTGTGCTCTGTGCGTAGAGAAGTCGTTAACTCCTCGAGCTGAAAGAGTTGAATGTCTACTTCCTCCCTGAGCTGATCTGCCTCAGGCTCTTCCAAGAAAGCCATGGCCTGCTCCGTCTTTTCCCTCATCGCCTTCAGGTAAGTGTGACCCTGCTCCATGTCGCCCTGAAGAGTCTGAAATAACATAAAATGTTGTCAAAACATGCTAAACAATATCTGTGCATAGGAAAGAGTGATACTATGAAGTCTAGTTTAGATAAACAAATAGAATGTGCACACTGCGTTGAAAACTTTACCTCAAGTTTCTTCATCTTTCTCTCCAAAGCAAAGCGGTCAACGACATCTACACTAACAGCAACGATGCTGAAGTTGTTCTGAGCAGTGCTGAGCCACTCTGAGAACGTGGTGAAGACACTCTGTGCTTCTTCAATCGAAGACACCTCCTCCTGGAGCTGTTTGATCGTCTCCTGTATTACAAAAGACAAAACAGGAAAATCAGCGGTGGACAAAATAGGAGACGCCTAACCAAAAAAATTTTATTTACAGAAACTATATTTATGCAGTTTTCCACAGTGTGTTGTAAGCCTGGCCTAGCATAATTTATTTATTTTAAGTTTGTCTTAATTATTGCCTTTTTTAAGACTTTGTAGTTGGTGTTTAGGTATTAATATAGATATAGAGGCTGCAATACGATCCATCAACATGACAAGATGATCAGACGAGGGCAGTTTTGAGTTTGAGATCGTGGTATTTTCGTCACACCCTATTTTGAACATATTGAGTTGTTACACTATAAATAGTATGAAATCTTTATTGATTGTATGTCCTGTCACACCTTCTTGTTTATTTCATTTGTTCATTTTCCAGTCATGTTTGAAATAAACCCACTAATTTTATTTGTATTAATTGTTTTGTGTATTATCCACTACTCTCTACTTAATATTCCAATAAAATACAACAATATTTTGGGGCTTAAAGTAACAAAAGTTTAAAGTGATATGAAAACATTTGTTTCTCTGTTTATTTCTATATAAACAGAAAGTGCAGACAATGTGGTTAAATGAAACAGATTAGATGAAATTCAGAGTTATTTTGTAATTAGCTACCATTACCAGTAAGTGCAGGAGCAGAGCGTGGTAGCGGGCTGTGATCTGGGTGGCTCTGGTACTGATCCGACTGCTAATGTGGGTTTCATCAAGAACCTGCTGAGCCAAAAGAGTAAGGCCCTCCATCTCCTCTTGATAAACAAGGACTTCTTCCTGCCAGCTCTAAAAAAAAGAGGGAATATAATTACTGTTTTATGCTTCAATTCTAACACAGATTTTTAAAACTCAGAATAAACCAGTTTGTCAATCAGCAAATGTAAAACTACAGCCCAAACTCACTGTACCATAAAAAAAGCATTCCATGCTGAACTGCATACAACAATGGAACATTACAAGTTCCCATCCGTTCACCGACCTTCACCATCTGTAGCTGTGCGCTCTTCGTGGCTCGATCGGACCGCCGATTGGAGCGCAGTTGCGCTTTGGTTTCCATGGCTTTCAGCCAGCTGTCGAGACGCTGGAACTTCTGCTCCATCTGTCGAAGTTTGGCCAGGGCGCTGTTCAGCTGAGCGCGGGTGTCGGCCAGCTGCGCCTGATAGAGCCTCCACTCCTGCTGGAGCGTCTCCAGCGCCCGGTCCTCTATCTGAGGCAGACCCCAGGGGACGACCAGTTCCCGGCTCAACAACAAGGTGTTCAGCAGAGCCTGACCTTCTGTGCAGTGTAGCTGCAGTTCCTGGAATTAAACACTGATCACTATTATCGTTTTTTTTTTTTTTATCAATTAAATGGATTTTCTTGATAGATGAATGAGTGTTTGTTATCATCCATCAAGCTGACTGACGTCAGCAGAAAAGTATCAGTAGCGTATGGTTTCAAACCTGCAGTTTTTGGAGGGTATCCTCCAGCATGTCCACGTCTCCCTCCAGCTGGGTGTAGCAGCTGAGCTTCTCTTCTTCTTCCTTCAGCCACTCCTCAAAGGAATGAAGGTCCCATTGATACTCCTGGTGAGCTTTCACCAGCTCTTCCGCCTTGCCAACAGCCCTCTGAGGAAAACAACAGTAATGAATTATCAGTTGTTAAATGCTTTTTCTCACTTTTGTTTTTGTATTCCTGTTAATCTGGAATACAAATGACTATTTAATAGTAGTATCTCTTTTCTTTCTACTGTAAAAATGTTTATTTATTTAGTTTTGTGTGGCTGTGTAGGGATTTGTTTGTGGGTTAAAATCAGTTAAAATTTTATGGCTATAGGTTTTCCCTCTGAATGATTACTGTGTTCTTGAATGAATGTCTCTTGTTTGACCAAACAAAATATAAAATTAACAGCCAACCTTGTTAATTAAAAAAAAGAATGACATTTTAACTATTACCAAAGATGTCGTTTTATAGACTGAAGTTATTTTGAAAATCTTTGAGCATTGTGAATCACATTGTTGATAGTGAAATATTTCCACTAAAAGCTTAAATAAAAGGTAGGATTTTTATACTTCTATTATTACCATGGCATTGTCCTTGACGGTGTTGTACCGCTCCTGAAGTTCTTGGAGCTCCAGCTGAGCGACATAGTTTTCAGTGATTCTGGCGCTTTTGGCAGTAATGGTTTCCAGCAGGGTGTTGTGGCTGAGTATGTCCTCAAAAAGCAACTGAACAAAAAAGGAAAAATACATGATCAGATTCCAAATTGTACTAGTTAAATGTTAATAATATTATTTTTCAAGAATTGTCTAAACGACAGACAGAATAAAGTACCTTTGCTTTGCTTAGATTTGCAGTTTTGTCTCTCATCTCTGGGCACTGCTTATCGGTGACATCGAGACTTTCCTCCACGTCCTCGATCCAAGCCAGAAACTGATGGACGTCCTCTTGGTAACTCGTCCACTGAGACAACGAACCTTCCAGTTGGCTGTGGGTTACAGACATTAACAATAATGTGAGGCAAAGGTGAGTCTAAAGTCATTTACAACAGCAAAATTATACTGTAAATGGTCTCATATTTTGTGATTGCATAATCCTAAACTTTGTTTCTGCCTTGTCTTTACAGATTTTGCGGGTGAGATATTGTGTGAATAACAAAAAAACTAGAAGATTTCTGAAGAAATTTAAACGGGGAACACCAAAGTGTGCCCGTCTGTTGGAACCCAGCGTTCTGATGCTAAAGATTAGCATCAATGCTAAAGTAAGCAACAATGTACTGAATAGCATGTGGAGAATCACAAGCATGGTGAGTAACATGGACTTACGCCATTCAGTGTGCTAAACATGGCTAATAAATAAAACTAAAAATAGCTAAAAAGCTTATTTTCAGGAAATAAGCTTTTTTCCTGCTAATATTTGTATTAATGTTATTGCACTGTCTTCTGATTTTTGCTTACTACAAAAGTAAGAATCAGACGTTTACTTCATGGCACTTGGTTACCAGAAAACGCGCTCATCTCCTAGCACCAGATTAACAACAAATATTGTTAATGTTCAAAAAACAAGATTTCCTCTGCTCTTTTGAAATGCTACTTATCTTATGCTACTTAACAATTCTTCAGTTGGTGAATTTTGCAGAAAATCAAATTTTCTACCAAAAAGCAAAAACCTTTTGCAAAGAATGGCAGCAGAGAGGAGGGCATCCCATGAGTCTTTCAGCTCCTGTATCTGCTTTTGGATTAGTGGCACGCCTTCAGCGGAGGTGTTTCTCTGCACCGACTCTCCTCTAGTGATCAACATCTTCAGCTGGATCTCCTTCTCCTGGCGAGCCGTCAGCAGAGCCTGGAGCAACAAGCAGCCATTTAAATTCATCACAACACAGATTTTCAAATACATCGGGGAATTTGAAATGATTCATAATTTTCTATACCTCCAGCTTGATCATTCTGCTATCAAGAACATTTTTGTCAGCTGTTGGAGCGCTGTAAGTCTGCAGCATGTGGCTGGTGTCAGCCACCCAGTTCTGCAGCTCCTCCAAGCCGTGGGAGAAAAGCTGGTGCTCGGTGACGATCCGATCGATACGAGAAGCCTTCTCCTGCACATCCAGAACCATCAAACCATCACACATCCAAAAAATTACCAGGATAGGTTGTACACATGAGTTCAACAAAAGTTAGGAAATGTAATTTGCATAATCAAAATAATTACATCTGTGTTTGACAGTGAAAATGTTGCACCTTTACAGTTTTAGGGTGTTTTCCCACCTGATAGTTTGGTGGACTCGGTTGCATTGGGGACCAAATTGAAACATTTGTTACATTCTCAGGTGGCGCGGTTTGTTTTCACACTGCACTATCTGTCAAACGAACCAAGCCAATTGAAAAACCTTTTCTGCCCTCTCACCTGTGGTGGCGCTGCACCAAGAACTCCTGAAGGAAATGACACAAAAACTTCCAAAGAAAAACGAGCACAACTTCCTTCTTCACAAAATCTAAACAAACATGGAGTATCAGGTTTTAGTGGTTCAGAACACAGAACACAAAACACTGACTGTGTTTTGTCAGTGGTAACAAAAACACAGGCAATTTCCCCCCTTTAGCGCTAGAGTCTCATTTTTGTTTTGGCTGTATTTACCCAGAATGCATTCCTCTACAGTCAGTATAGACTACAGAGCAACGCATTAAAACCGCACTAGAGTTCACATCAACCAAACCGCGACCGACGGTTTTTAGGCGAACCAGAGTTCGCTGTTTTGGTCTGCATCAGAGTTTGATTGCGTATTCTCACCACTCCGAATGAATCTGATTTGATTAAAGTGGACTAAACAGAGCTGGTGTGAATGTACCCTAAAACTTGTAAAAATACACATAGCTCAGGTGTCACTCCAGTCTAGTACCTCTGCATCATCTCCAGCTATAACTCTATAAAAGTCCCACAGGCATTACTTTACCTTCGTAAGGTTGGTTAAAGCTAGGCACTGAGCAGAGAGCTGCGACACACGGTGCACAAAGCCCTTCCCGGTTGAGTGTTCATCCCACAACAGCTGGGCCTTCTCTTTCAGCCTGTTCAGCTGAACTTCGTGAGAAGCTAAGTCTTCAAGCACAGACTGAAAGAGCACAAGCAGGTTATCACAGAGGCATGCAAGCTGACACTCACATTTATAAGACAGGTAAAGTGAGGCAAAGAGCAGGTTGTAAAGACATGAAAACATGGCAAAAAGGAAAAGCAAACGAGGAGCTTAGAAAGTGTTATGAGTTCAGCTTTAAAGAGGAGGTTGTAAACAGGAAATGTATTCCTAAGGCCTTCTTTAGCAATATTTTATTCATATAGACACTATTGAGCAGACATATAGTTAGCAAAGAGAAGCAGGATGTGCTGGCAGTTAGCAAAGGTGCATGAAAATGCATTCTGAATAAAAGCATTAAGAACTGGACGGGTGTTTTTATGTTTGGCTGGCTCTGATTGGTGAACAATCAGTCTAAATGTAAAAATATAATTTATTTCCGATCAGTGAATACGCCATTTCCAAGCTCCTACAGGCTATGCCAACAACAATCTTTGGTGCGGAAGGTGTTACTGAGGCAAAATGACTCAGTTATACGTTTTGAAGTGAGTGCGATGTTTATAAATGAAGTCAGATCAAGTGCAGAAGGTGTAAGAAACTTTGAAAAAGGTAACTCTTTTCCACAAATGCATTTCAGCTGTTCATTTAACATGCTGGTTCAAAACAGGGAGTCTGACTTTGGCAAAAACCAGGAAGCTCAGCATGTGACAGCAAGGTTATTGATTTCATTTTTGAAAGAGTCTCAATCTATCTGTTACGATACAAGCTGCATCAGCAAATAACAATCTTTCAGAAATCTTAAGAGTCAAGGGAATGCTTATGAATAATTGTTTACAACAGAACATAAAAGTTTATGTTTGTGACTGACCAATCTAACACAAAACATTAAATGAGGGATTTTTCAGCTCAAATATTGAGTTGGACAAATCATGAATGTTTACTGATGTGCATTTAAAGTGTGCAAAAAAAAGTTAGAGCAATAACCTGTTTTGTAAATGAATAAATGGGACATGATGTAATTCTTCTTAGTAAGGTTTTACTTATACAGGTACTTCTGATTCATAACCTGGGTGATTTTTCAGTATTTTTAGTAATGCATAGAGAGCTGCTAGAGAACTTCTTCAAAATTATTGTACTATAAGCATTTTGCTGTAAAAACAGATAAATACCCAATTAATACAGACAGGTAGATAAAAAATTATTTTGTTATTTTTAGCTTTTACCGAGAAATTTGGTCCAACTAAAACCGTTATTAGTGTTGATTTACCAAACATTTGATCAGAAATTGACCACAAGGATTTCCAACCAGTGCATCTCTACTAAACACTATTTTCATCCGAGTTTTAATGATGAGAGTCCTGCACATGAAATGAATTGTGACGGACATGCTCCAGCATTTACTGGTTACATGACGGCTTTCAGTCGGTGTTTCAAGTCTGGCTGATTTTGGACTGCGGTACCTGCAGCTTGTGAAGCTCCATCTTTTTTGCAGTCAGATCATGAAGTCGGGTGCTGCTCTCCTGCACAGCCAGCTCTGTTGCATTCAGGCATTCCTGAAGAGGCTCTGCACTTGCCTCAAAATCCTTCATCTGTGAAATGAGGTTCTGGAACAGCAAAAACAGAGTCCTACTGGTAAACTAGGAGACTAAAAGCTTTGGAGAATAATAGCAGGGATAGTTTCCAGTGGTTGAGAAGAGGCATTTAAATCCTTACTTGCAAACTCGTCTCTCTGTTATGCAGATTGGATATGATGTTTTTCCAGTCTTCTCTGGCAGTGCTCATTTTACCCCGAACTGCATCGGTTTTGTCTTTGGCTGCGATGCTACAAACAAGCTCTCCATTTACAATCACAGCATTCAGCTTTGACTGACCTTGTTCTTTGTCATTAAGAAACTCCTGAAAGGAAAAGGCAAAACAGCAGCAGGTCACTAAAAACACAAAAACATGTTCAATATTTAAGCTTTACTGTGTAACAGGGTGTCTGTGATTATGAAGTCAGCTTTGCTTATCATACCTGAATCTTCTGGAAACTAGACGAGGCTTCGCTGAGGTTTTGAGGTGCATCAAAGCATTTGGCGGTGTTGATCTTGGCGTTAACCAGCCATTGTTGAAATTCTCTGAAACATGAGCGGAAGCCTTGATCCAGCACCTTCTCTTTGCTCTGACACTCTCTGGTGGCTTGAAGACTCAAACTGGAAAAAAGTCAGCAACACATTTTTTTTTTCATAGAATACTTTGGAAATACTTAAAATATACATGTCTTCTCTCCCCATTATCTGTGTTTTTCTTCAGATGTACAGTTTATTGCCTATAAAAACTCTTTAAACACAAAACCATCACCTTAAAAATCAAGTTTTCAGATTGATTTGAATTTACAAAAACAAAAAGGTAATTCATTTATCTGTTAACTACTTGCTTTTCAAGTCTTTGCCACAGACTCACAATTGGATTTAGGTCTGGAATTTGACTAGGACAAATCCAATGCAGCTGTTTGTATTCTGACTGAATAGTTTTTTTCATCTTCTGGCAGGGTTTCTCTTAGGTTTGAAAAGTATTCAGCTCCACCCATCATCTCCAGGATGGTAAACAAGGTTAAATTAGGTTTCTAATGGCTTAAAAACAACAATAACTTTCATCTGGAACTATTTCCATAAAGCTCAGACTTGCGCTACAGCTGATTTAGTTTGTAAGCCTACAGAAAATAATTTCACTGGTTATGAAAATGTGTATTCTGTGACACATCTTCTTTTTTTTTAGGGTAACGATTACTAATTTGTTTCTGACCTGTTATAGTCCTTAATAAGGGCAGAGACTCTCTCAGACTGAGTGGCCATTTCCCTGGAGAATCGGCACAGATCGTTGAGCTGAGTCTTCAGACGATCAGACATGGGCTCAGCTTTTACCAGTTCGTCCAACGTGTCCTGTGCGTAGAACAAAATGAGTCATGAGGACAGACACAAACAGTAAACCTTTAAACATACATCATGTAAAGTTCAAGGGTCATACACTTTTCTCAGGATAAAATTCAAGCACTTTTCAAACATTTTTAAAGTAAGTTTTCAAACTTTCCCAGCACTGCACTTTGGAGATAAAAGCAGTACAAATAAATAAACTAAAAAAGATAGTTTCAATTATATATGATAACATTATATGATACTGTTATAATAATGCCTTATGATAATATCCTACACAATTTTATGTTTTGCTCTCACACATTTTGGTCTGAGAACAAAACTGTAATTAAACTAATTTCCCGCAATTTCAACAAAGCTGTTTGTGTATAAAGTACAAGTCAATCTTTATTCCAATTGCGCAAGTTAATAAATCATCGAGCGATCGCAAATGATATATATTAACTCCATTATAACAATCCAAACAAGTCATGTTAGGATAAATGATCTTCCTACTCAACTAAAATACTTAAACATAAAAGAACAAAACTCTAAAAATGTTCTCATAAATTCTTTTGGCATTCAGCAAATAGAAATAATTTTAACCTTAAACAAGAAATGTCTAGTTATATTAGGAAAAAATGTATTAAGTCTTTTTGGTAGGTGGATGAAATTTAGGCTTTTAATCAAACATTAGATTGCATTTTATTACAAAACTGTGCAGTTTGAATTTCAAGCACTTTCAAGGACTTTCCAATCTTTGAAAAAACCTCGCAGAAATTCAAGCATTTTTAAGGATTTCAAACACATATATGAAAGTTATTTTCTTACACAGGTGGGCCTACCTTTGCCATTTGCCAGCCTTTAACTGCTTCCTCTCCCTCATTTTTCTTCTCCGCCTGGCAAAGTCGAAGTCGGCAACCCTGCAGCTGACGGCTGAAGTCCTGCAGGTCCTGCTCCAGCTGCGCTGACAGACTGCTGAACTCCTGCTCAGAGCTCGATATCTGTGAGAGCGATGTCTCCAGACTGGCACGTGTCTGTAGAGCCATGCGCTCCCACTGCTCCCATGATGACAGGAGCGCCGCTTCCTCTCGCTCCATCGCCTCGTAGCCACCCGAACCCGTGTAATCCCGCGCTACGGCCCCATATCTCTGAACACGGTTCAGTCTCTCCCTGCCTCTCTGCTTTGAGTCAAGAAGCTCCTGTAAAAAAAAAAAAAAAAAACAACAAAAACGCAAGTTAGAAATGTAACATAGTAAACAATCATCTTCACTGCAAACAATGCACACTCAGATTACTGAGTGAAAAAACTGGCGACCAGACATGAGTTACATTTAATTTGCTGTGAAGTGAGAGAAAATAATCTCTCACAAGGAAGCCAATTTATTACCGTGATTATTCCAGTTTGAACTTTTCTTACCTGTACTTTGGACAGCTTTCTTCTAATATTGATGGAGTCTCCTGACAGGTCAGACCAACGTTGTAGTTCCTCTTTGGCTGAAACGAGCCAGTCATTGAAGTCTCTCACAGCGTCCAGGTACTGCTCGTGCTCCGACACGATTTTTTGCATGGACTGGACTTTTCCCTTTGTGGAACAAACTGAATGTTAACATCACACGTCGGATGAGAGCGAGACAATGTCGACATTACGTCAGGTTCTTCTGAGGGTGTCTTAGGAATAAAGACACCTAAGTGTAAAGACAAAAAAATTAAATCAATATGTCTAATTTTGAATAATTTACAAGTTATTGTGGAGAATACTTAACTTTTTTGTTGGTCTTGTTTTTGCCAACTGTTTTTTAAAAACAAGTCTTGATAAAAGTGGTGGTTGTTATTTCAATATCTTGACTCTATGTTGTTTCACATGTGAGTAAAAATGTTTCAAAATCACTGAATTTGTGTAGCAAAGCCTGGAATGTATGATGTTAATAAGATTTACCAACATTGTTCATTAATTTGAGATAGTTTGATTTTTGTTTCCACAACTTTACTATATTTTTAAGGGTCATATTGTCAAAGTGGGCTTCTCTCACTGCTGGATCACCTGAGGTCATATGGTATTTGTTGTTTAGATTATTGAGTATAAAGCTGAGTTTCTCTAAAAAATGTTTATTCATTTCTAAACAGTTCAATACTACAACTGTTACCTTCAAGACTTTCTGTTTGAAACGTTAAATGTGACTAAATTTGTCATTATGAAGACTCACGTTTGGTTTCTTCATGTACCTGCCCCCCAATAAACATCTAGAATTTACCATCTGTTTCCCATTGATCTGTGTTACCTTGACGACGGCCAATATATCAGCAAAGTGCGTGTGGAGCTCTGCCCTCGACTCAGGCCCAAATGTCTGGTCGCCAGTTTTTTCATGCAGCTCCACTGCTTTCTCACTTAGGTGTGACAAAGCTGCTGCATGAGTGTCCACGTCAGCTTGGACGGCCCTCAGTCGCTCCAGTAAGGCGCTCTTCTCTTTGAGGCCTGGTTGCTGAGGCTGAATCATCCCGACCTCCTGCTCAACTGACTCCATCCACTGCTGCAGCTGACTCTTGTTCTCCTGAAAGGCGCTCCACTGGGCCACGGTCCACTCCAGTCGACTATGAGGAATTATATGAGAAATTATTAACAGCGACCTGTTAATTGTTTTTCTACATACATATATTATATATATTTGTTGGCATTTTAGACAGTAGACCAACACAAAATGGAAGATTTTCACACCATTTTTGCTGCCAATTCTTTGCTGCAGTAAGTTTTTTGGTGAAGCTTTGAAAAATAACACGAGCTTTTAAGACAAGTCACATAAAGTCACCTTAACTAGGCCAATTTAATTCATAAATATGCTCTTGTCAAAGGTCCTATTCTGTTGTAACTCTGGATGTATTTTTAAGGTTATTGTGATGAATCTCAATTTTTTCTCAAATGTTTTGTAGCCTCTACCAGGTATTTTCTACAGTTGCTGTGTATTGACTTCCATCTATGGGCCAATCAATTCATTAGAAGGCAGATAGTCTTGTGTCATAACAAACCTGAGGCCTATACTGCAAATATATAGAGCTTAAGTTGCACTAACAGGAAGCCTCTTAACTTGTTGGGTGACTTCAGAAGACAATTGGTTATACAAAATTTTATAAGAGGTATCAGAGTAAAGAGGGTTGATTATAAATTCATGCTACTTCAAATTTTTAATTGTAAAAGCATTCAATTAAATTTTTCCCTACACTTTGCAAATATACAATATTTATTGTGGTCCGACATAAAAATCACAGCAAAACACATTAAAGTTTGTGGTTTTAAAGTAGAAAAAAACTGAAAAAGTTTGAGGACATTGTGAATTACATTAACCGTCTTCTCTGAAACCTCTCAAAGTTATAATAAAAGGACATGGTTCCTACCTGTGGCAACTCATAGCCGTCATTAGCATATTAGCCCATGCATCCTTTAGGTTCTGGAGCTGTGAAGATATGGTCTCCTGCTCTTCAAACCTGCTGTGTTTTAAAACCTGTTCTCCTTTTCCTACAGTCATGTTCAGCTTCACTTCACCCTCACCCTTCATTAGCAAGATATCCTTTAGAAAAAGATGGAAAAAACAAACTATGATCACCATTCAAATGATATTAAATATAAAAAGTAAGCAGCAAAACAGCTTTGCTTACTTACCTGGATGAGACCTAGCCTTTTTTCCAGAGTTTCTTTGTTGCCAACGGTGCTGTTGAGTGAAGCCAGACGCTCCTGCACGCCATTAAGCCAGACCCAAGTAGTCTGCAGAGTCTCTTCAAACGCTTGTTGTTCTTGTAAAGTGAGCTGGCAACTGCGCAGCCTCTCCCTCACACACCTCAACAGGGCCTGATGCTGGGACTGCAGATGAGCCGAGACTCTTGTCTCGCTGCCGTCTCCTCGTCCGCCTTCGTTCAGAGCTTGTCCTTCCTGACAGAGACGCTCAAACGAATCCCTGCGTCACATTTGTAAATTATTGGAGGGAGAGTCATTAGGAACCATGAAGAATGCATTTATTGGAAGGTAAAAATATTAATTTCTTTAGCTATACAGAGCTTAAACACCTTTCTTTGAGCACTTCCTGTTGGTATTCCTCCACCTGCTCAATCAAAGCCCTTTCAGAGCCACGCTGTTTGACCTCCAGTAGCTCAGTAGTCATTCGGCTTTCCATGTGTTCCAACCACCACCTGAGTTTCTTGAGGCGACCCTCAAACCTATCAGGGTTTTGACAGGGTCTTGCTTAAAAATGGCGCATTCACGAGGAGCTGCTATACAATGAGCTCAGTCTGTTACCCTTTCATGAGGGACGCGCTGTCCTCCAGGATCTGCTGGTTCTGCTTGCACTGCTCCACAAAGCTGTCCCAGTCCTGCTGGATGGATGACAGGTGCTGCTGGACTTGCCCAGCGCTGGCTTTGGGAAGATGAAGAAGAAGTTTCTCTCCTTCCTCACAGACTTGCTTGAGTCGTATCTCGCCTTCCTCCACGCGATCCATCGCGCCCTAAGACACACACCACAATGTTTGTTTATTTTTTCCAAAGTGTGTTTTATTTTACGTTAGAGGAGTAAAGATGCGGTCCATTACCTTTAGCTTTTGCAGCTTACGTTCCACTATTTGAGTGTCTCCTGATCGATCAGAGCATTCTTTCACAATCTCCCTTTGCTCTGAAAGCCAGTGATGAAACTCCTGGACAAGGTCTGAAGATGCAAATACAAATATTTACCATCAAGACTACACTAGGACAAAAAATATACCACATAGTCTTCCTCATGACTTCTCTTTCAGCATACAAACATCCTGTCCCTATATTAGTTAGCATGTATCCTGATACCAGATTAATCAAAATCTGTTTGGAAAGAAAACAGCAGTTCCAGCAGTCCATCTTTCATCTAAGATAGAAGAAGATATTGTTTCCATTTCTCAATATTTGAAATTAAATCACAAAGAAACTCTTTTAATATTTTTTTCCCTTCAAAACTAAATTTAAGCTTCATTATGTAATGATAAGGCAAAAAATAAAAAAAATCCTCCAAAAAACATCCACATTTATCCCTCCCAGTGAACCTGACACAGCTTTGTCTCCCAGAATCCCATTAGAAATGATTTGCCACCATCTAGTGGTCGGAGTTTAAACTGTCTTTGGTTTATTAGACTGGAAGCGGTAGCCTTAAGGCACATGGATGCTGGTTAATAAACTCGTTAAATATTCTGTGTTTAACGCAGATAATCCAAAAAAAACATCAGTTTATTTATGTCTTCTTCAATTGATATATCAACAAAGGGAACATATACTTAGTAATTTTCCATTATTTTGTTTTCAATGCATTGGGCAGTAATATAAAGCAAATGAGTAATATTAATGTTAGTAAAATATTTTAATATATATAATTTTGATGCAGTGATAGAAATTGTACATCTATATTTCAAGAATCTAATAAAAATACGATTTTATATTCAGTTTTGGATGTACAATTCTGACAGTGAAACGTTGAAGCAAAGGGATTTTTTTCCCCATTTAAAAGCAGGAAGGAAGTGTTTCAGATTAAGAAATGCTAAATAAATTATTAATGCCTCACCATTGAACTGTTGCTGAAGACAGTTTTGTAGAGAGTTCAGTGTCCTGGCAGAAAGCTGGTTCACAGACTCGTAAGTCTTGATGAGGTCGGTGAGAGACGACCCCAAAGCGGCCAGCTCCTCAGACGGATATTTTCTGCACATGTTGTTGAGGCTCTCCCTGGTGGAATCGATGCTCCCCTGCTGATTTTGAAGCTCTTTCTGAAGGTCCTGCCAGAGATGTTCAGATATGTAGTTTAGGATTTTGGCTTAAAACATCATTATCTCGGTCTGTCCAGCAGACTGTTCTCAGTTTACAGTCTTCTTAATCTTTGACACTTATTTAGGTTGCACCTTTACTCTGCAGATGTCCTCAGGATCTGATCCGGTTGGAGAGGAAACCAAAGAGTCCTCCATGCTTTTCAGCCATGCAGACATCTGTGAGATGTAGTCTTCTAGCTGTTTACGCTGCGATGTGAAGTCAGTGAGGTTTCCTCTGACCTGCTCATGTAGCATCTGAACGGTGCTGATCTTCTTCTGAAGGTCAGTCTCCAACACCTGTGTGTTTGTGTTGTAAACAGGTGTGGGTCTTTCATTGTATTTATTACAAAGACATCAGATAGGACTGGCTATTTTCAGCTTTGATGAGGGCTTTAGGAACAGTGGAAGGAAACAAAAAAGTTGGCTTTCTATTCAGGCTGCTAGACTTTGAGCTTGTCATTTTGATACTTCACCATTTTATAGGTTTGGCTGTTTCATATTTAGCTTTTATAGGTATGAAAATATGTCAGGAAAAAACTAATTTAGAGAACAATGATAGTATCACAGCAAAGTTGCTCTGTTTAATTCTTTTAGACTTTTATCTTCAATTATGAATCAGGCTGGATTTGGAAATGTTCAGCTTTTTATAAGTCTCAGAGTGATGTTTATGGTTAGTAATGTGAAATGGATTAATCATGCTAATTAGTAATTTGATGCAAAATATCAACTACATAATCACTTTTGTTTCAAAATAATAATATAATCACACCTGCACACAAAAAGTGACATGGTTTCCCAACAGAAATAATTAATGACTTTCTGTTCACTGCAGAAAAGCTAGAAATAAATATTTTTCTGTTAGTTAGAGTTATTACAGAAAATTGATTAAAATTGTTCTAATGTGTTAAAGATTTACAAAAATGGGATTTGGTCATAAAACTGATCAGTGAATGTTTACTTATGTATTTTTTAGATGAGAAAGCATCAAGTATTTGTTGATCAGTGAAAACAAATGAAGTCCTATTTGTACAACAATCAATAAGGACATTTTTTAATTTTTTATTGTCATTAAATACCTGCAACTTAGCTGGAGTGTCTTCACTGTGATAGCACTTGGTCAGCTCAGACACTTTGTTTTGGAGAAGTTCAAGTTTCTGCTCCTTCTCTCTAATTTCTCCCTGTTGATGAAACAATCAAACAAACAACTATTCAGTCTCTTCTAGGTGTATTTGAATAATTGTATGCATAAATAACTGATGCTTATTTAATAGAGCTAAACAAGTAATTCCTTATATCTTCTAAGACACCTTAACTTACCTGCAGCCCAAGAGTCTTGCTGACACTTTCTGACTGCTGCTGAAATTGTTCAGGATCTCATTGAGTTCGATCCCACAACTGCTCGTCCAGCTCTCGATGTCCTCGTTCAGGTTGCGCACGTCGCCCCACAGGTCCAAACTGTGATGGAGGCGATCGATGTTGTCTTCTATTTTCTCAGACATCTGGGAAGAATCAGAAGGGGTTAAATGAAACACTCAAGATGGCTGCCTGTGTCTTAGATTGAAGATATCTTTATACATTTCAAGGCAATAATATGTAATGACAGTAGTTTAAATACTTTGTATGAACAACACAGAAAGTTTCCTCTGATTTACCTTATTTATGCTTAAGGAAGTGTGGAAAAAACATACCCACAAAATACAACTAAAGGATAAAAGTGATGCTATTTTCTTAATGACTTGCCTCCAAACCCAATCTGCTAGAACCTAAAATTTTAACATGTGGTATTGATAATAAGATATCTTAAAGATCTACTTACATCCAGCCAGTGATCAACAGTTTTCTCTAAATCTTTCTTTATCATATCACTGTCACACTTCGGGATCTTCTTCAGTTCAGTCACAAGATGTTTTCCTTTGACTGAAAACTGGTCCAGCTCTTGTTGCTTCCCACCCATCTCTGCCTTCAGTGATTCATGCTATGGAGAAAGCATACAAAGCAAAATGGTTTAGCAGAGAAACAATAACAGAAATGTTTCATCACAAGCTAGTAAAAATGATCCTTTAGTCAAACCTTGGCTAGTGATCGCTTGGTTTCCTCATAATCCTTCAGAACAGAGCTAATGTCCACCAGAGGTTCTGCACTCTCAATAATGCCCCTGATGCTGGTTTTCAGGGTTTGATAATCTCTTGTTAGCTCAGCAAGAACATTACACTGCTCTTGTCTGAAAAAGATGACAAGCGTTAGATCACCATCTGCAACAAAATGGTTAAATCATCCCAACGTTTCCTCTGCGTTACCTCTCGGTTATGAGCCTCCTGGTGTCCTCCCATGTCGTCTCCAGCAGACTAATTTCCCTCAAAATCTCGCCGGCCAGCTCTGCGTCTCTCTGGGCCAGCTGGTTGCCCTTGTCCCTCAGCCACTGCTCTTCATGCTGGTGTGACTGAAGCTCATCCTCTAGCTGGTTAAAGAACCGAAGTCTGACAGACAAGAGGGACGACATGTTGTTACTGCGTCTGTTTCGCTACGCAAGCTTATAATAGCAGCAGTTACATACCAGGTGCTATGTGAAAACTATTTATATCTCTTGGACTTTTATACATTTTGCCATGAAGTTTGTTACAACCACAAACTTCAATTTATTTGATTGGGATTTTATGTGATAAACCAAGATAAATTAGTGTATAAGTGTGAAGAGGAAGGAAAGAATAAAAAAAAAAAATCTGGTAACACTATTTGAAGGGGTTATAACTCTTATAAACATGATATAACACCTGTCATGAACATGAATGACTCTTCAGAAATCATTATGATTGTTGACCTGAAGTCTTATTCAGTAAATAATGATACTTTTAATTCAAAATTGCTCTAAAAGTTGCATTAAAAGTTCATTAAAAGTTTAAACTTTGCATTATCCACCAAATAATGACACTTTACATGCAAAGGTCCATCAAAATAGTCTATAAAGTGTCATTCTTTCCTGAATGACACTTTATAGACTTTCATGAAGACTCCTTCGTGTTGCTAACAGGTGTTATGTCATGTTTATGGCAGTCTTAAATCAGTCCCCTTCAAATAGTGTTACCAAAACTCTTCTTAGTAATAAAAGTCTTGCATTCAGCCCCTTTACATTTGACATACTAAATGTGTAACCAGAAAGCATTCATGTTTCCCTTTTAGGGTTGTTTGTTTATTAAAAACTGAGTCAGTTTTCTTCTCCTCCATAATAATGCACTATTTTCTTGTGAATCCATTGCACAGAGTCACAATAAAACACCCAAGTTCCTCTGGCAACAGCAAAAACTATGAGAAAGTTCATGGTGTATGAGTACTTATACAAGACACTGGCAGAATTTTATGGGACTTTCTTTGCACCATACCGTTGCTGCAGACCATGCAAGCTGGGCTCTTTGAAGGTCTGGTGGTCAGCTTTCTCCTCAATGTCTTCCACAGCCTTGAGCAGCTGCTCTTTTCGTTGCCGGAACGAACTCCACAGCACACCCAGGGCCTCGGCCTCGCTTTGCTTTGTACCGAGCAAGTTCCTCACTGTATCCAACTCAGCGCTGAGTGAATCAGCCAGCATGCGGCATGACTTACGAGAACCCTCTTCGACTCCGATGTGGAGATGACCTTTACAGAGGCTGCTGTCCAGATTGACAGCAGACGACTCCAGCTCACTTATGTCAGGAATAATAGCGGCGAGCTCCTGCTGCAGCTCCTCTACCCTTCCACGGTCCCAGCTCCCGGCGCTCTCCACCGTCTGTCTGAGACCGCGTAGCACTCCCGCCACCTCGCCGTGGGTCTGCAAGAAGGCCTCCAGCTTATCCAGGCACTCCAGCTGCAGCTCAGCTAAATGCTGAGCCTCATGGTAGGACTGGAGGCAGCTTTCTACTCTGTTATGGAGGAGCTGCGCATCAGCAGGCTCACAGATCTTGCAAAGCTTCTCAGTCTGCTCCTCTAAGCTTTGTTTCACGCTGGAGTTCTTTTGCAGGACCAATTTTGTCTCCTGTTAAAGCAAAGAGAACCAGGATAAATAAATTCTGCTCTGAACCAAAACATTATCTTCCAGTTGAGTCTGAGGGCTTGCTAAGGACAGCAGTAAAACAAAACCTGGATGATTTTTAACTTAATTAGTCTGAACCAGTCAAGTGGAAACTGAAAAGTACAATGTTTTTTTAAGCATTGAATGTACCAAAGCACTACCAGGTTTCACTAAAGACAACACTAACTCATGTTGATTGTGTTACCAAGTTAAGAAGACTTTAATTATATAGTGTGAAAGGTTAGTGGATGTACAGCAAAGTTATTTTGTTTTTCTAGTTTTCCCAGAGTCAAGGTAAAGAACTATGCAATAATGCTACCTGCACTAACCAGTAATTCATAATATAAAGTCCTAAAGCTGGTTTAAAATGTTATCTCTGTAATCATCTTGTATTTGTTTAAAAGTATTAGCAAAACCTTCTCTCTGCTCCGAACATAGACAAATGATTGCTGATGGCAGGAACTCCAGATAAAATGGTTTTAGTGGTGTTTATTTAAACAAGAAGGCTTTATGTTTATTTAAACACCACTAAACACAAACTTTAAAAAGCTTGAGATAATTTATTTCAAAATTCTTAAAACTATAGTCCTTGTAGAGAAATCGGCATGCCAGGAGTTTTAAAATCAGACACATGTCCATTTTAAAAAATGGTTTGGATCTCACCTTTACTTGAGTGGCAGATCCCTGCAGATTGCCGATGTTGATCTGAGAAGCTGTGTGAAGATTGGAGAGTACGCTCTCACTCCACTCAGAGAACTTAAGAAGAGCTTGGTCAAACTGCTCCACCAGTGACACATGGCTCTGAAGCTCTGTGATTCTGGGAGACAGAGACATTTGCTTAATACTTCAATGTATTTTTACCATTCGCTTTACATACTCTAATATATTTTCCTCTTTTAGCTGCAGTTAGGTCTCCCAACACATCAGAACAAATCAATAACAATAAATCTAACTTCAACAGATACCTCGAGCCATTCCTGGATGTATGTTCTACCAGTGAATATTTTACCTCTGAGGGATGACTTCCTGTTGGATGAGCAGTCTTTGCTGCAGCATCCCCAGCTCATCTTTTAGCTTCGTAACATTATCTTCAGGTGCTGTGGGATATAACAACGTTCCCAGAGAGGCCAAGTCTTCATGGGCCTTTTTCAGAGACTCTACCTCAACCTGCAGAGCCTGGAAGAAAAAAAATCAATGTGTCTGCAACATGTCCTCGTTTTAGGTGTAAATCATAGGCATGTTGTTTAGATGTACATTAATGGTTTATTGTACCTGCAAGTCTTGCGTCTCAGTGCGTAGTTTGGCTTTGTCAGCAGACAGGCAGCGACTTTCTGGTTTAGATGCAGATTCACTTCTCTCCAGGCAGGACACAAAGTTTGACAGCTGCTTCTCAAACCTGATGCAGAACAGGAACACTTATGCCTTAAACTGTGAGATTAAAATCTCAGTTAGAGCCTTAGGGAGGGATAACTTAGCCTGTGAGGGATTGCAATCTGCCAAAGCAGAGAAAACAACGATGTCTGTTAGGCAGATTGTCTACGTTTAATTTTCCTCCTTTTATTTACTTTATAACTTTCTGAATCAGCGTTTGTGCAGGAATTTGAGTGTTTCTGAATGAGGGTTTAACAATAATGCACATTTTGAGATTTTTAATAACGCTCGTCTAGCATACAAGATTCCAATGAAACATGACGTTTGCAGTTTGTTGCAAACGTGTGAATACATTTGCAAGACATTAAGTGTTTGATGTTACTTGAAAACCTGCAAAAAGGGAAATAAAATCTATTTAAAACAGTTGATCTGTTTTAAAAATCTCCAAATTTTAGTTTTTAATGAAACAATGATAAAATATAAAAACTCTAAAAAAAACAAAGTGATTAAATTGTTTCTTAATATATTTCTGCATTTTCATATGTATTAATATAATGACTATATATGTTAGGTTTATATTCACAAACTCATACTTTTGCCACGTAGAAAGAAGGTTTTCCAAAGTGCTCTGCTTGTCCTTTGCTTCCTCCAGGGCCTGTTCATAGCTGGTGTTTAGCTCCGTCACCGCCCGCACCGCATGCTCCTTGTCACTGATTCGTCTGGCACTAGCTGACAGCGACAGTAAGTTGCCCTTCAGCTGCTCCAGGCTCTGACAGACATCCTAGGTAACAACACAAGACATTTACAGATCGCAGCAGCTGCTTGTGAGCCGACGTTAACACATGAAAGAACAACTAGCAGTCCTTTATTTTAAGAAATAAAGCTGTTTAGTAACAAAGAAGAAAGCAGATCTTCATACCATGTGGCTCTGAAGGGCTTTGTAAGTCTCAGATGATGAAGTGCAGGATGTAACAGGATTCTCCAGTTTTGCATGAAGTTCACGAAGAGACGCTTGTACCTTTAAGAGGAGCGAGATCGAAACGAATATGTACGCTAATGCCAAATGCAAAGGTTATCCTGCAAGAATATGGGTAAATGTATCAACCTCATTCAGGTTCAGTGTGAACTTTTGCTGGTGAGAGGAGCTTTCCTCCAGCTGCCCATCAAGTGTCTGAACGCTCTCCTTCAGCTCCTCCCAGTACCTGCCAATTTGGGTCAGACGGGCTTTAATGCGAGCCGCCTCGCCCGACGACACAAACTGGGCCAGCGCCTGGGAGTCTGTCTCCAGATGCGAAAGGAACTCAGCTCGGTCTTGAAGTTCTGCTCCAACACCCTGAGATGCAAAAATGTAGCAAAGTCAAAGATTAGCTTAAGCACAGTCCTGTACGTTAGAGTAAGATGAACAAATGCTACTTAATTTCTCCCTAGCTTAAAACTTGCAATGTTTTTGTCTTGCTAAATATTTACACAATTCTAGCTGGAAGCTTATGGCAGTTTCCATCCATCTTTACATAAATTAAGATTAGTTTTATTATTCCTGCACATGAGAAGCATGCCCAGTTTTAAATGGAGGACAAGAATTTCTTTTTAAGTCTCATCTGACTAGGGAAGGTTTTGTATTTGCTGTGTCAAACCCTGAAAAGGATTTTTGACCTACTAGCCAGATTTGAGAGTAGAGATTAAATTTTGGTTTAAGACCTTATACTTTTCCTTCCACATCACACTTGTGCACCACTTTGTGTTGGTTTATCACATAAGATTTGCAGTTTGTGGTTGAAACATTGCAAAATGTGCACATGTTCAACAGCTATGAAGACGAAAATCCCAGAAACCGCAGAGGGTTCCTCCCCTCTGGGTTTAAGACGAATATTGATGTGCAGCACAGACAGTCGACCAGCACATGACTAATGTGTGCTGTAAGCCTAATTGATTTCTGATGTAGAGTGCCGTTTCTGTGGCTCAAAAGAACTGTAGCTGAATGTTTCACCATATTTTACCTTAAGTGCTTTGATCTGCTCCTCAAGAGACAAATTAGATGATTTGATTACATCTAGCTGTTTCTCCTTTTCAGATATCCACGAAGAAAACGATTCAAATCCAGCTCCAAATCGATCCCACTGACTTTTCATCTCTTCCAGGTTCTTGACCCTAGGAGAAAAAAACTCGTTTAAGCTGCAAAGAAACAAATAGTGCCTGAAATATATTTGAAAGAGCATTGAGACTGTCCCAGTCAAAACATTATCATAATATAAGAAGTCTATAAACTTACTCTTCCTTCAGGCCGGTGTCTACTTTGTCCACCTGCTCACTGAGTGAACGAGCTTGTTGCAGAAGCAGAGATTTGTTTTTTGGACCAAGTTGTATTTCTGTTGCTCTCTTCAACAAGGTGTTCATGTGTAAGACCTCTGCTTCACACTGCTTCAGCATCACCTGTTCACAACACGGCACAGTTTCCAGAGAATCCTCCAAAATTTCCCTCGTACCATAAGGAAAAGGTCTCAGCAGATTGTTTTAGCTTTTTACTAAAGGTACTCACGTTTGCTTGGTCCAGCTCAACAGCAAGGCTTTCTGGGCTGCTGAAATTAAGATCTCTGTCTATTGTGGAGCGGGCTTTGTTGACAAACTCATGCACTGCTTCCTGCTGACTGTCAAACTCCTGCCAAGCAGCCAGAGTCACCTGAAAAACACCAAACCCAATCAAAACTAAAATATTATTTTTTTAAATGATCAGTGAAAGGTAGGTCCCATCTGCCATCAGTTAATGGCTCCAAAATCCAAGTAATAAGTGTATACTATTTGTGTTATCTCAGAGTCGTAATCCTCGCCTTGCTGGTCGTAATGTGGTGTTACACTTTGGCTTCAGCATCTAAAAACTCATAGAAGCTTTTTAAATATATCTTGACTTATTATTTTTTTGTTCTAATTTCAGCTATCAAAAAGGGAGATAATCTTAAAATCAATCTTACTCTTAACAAAATCTGAAAGAAGTATCAGTTAAAAAAACAATTGATGTGTTTTGTTTGTGTTTTATCAAGACAGAGTGTTGAATGCTATTTACACCTTTCTAAATTATCAGCAAAAAAACCTTTCTTTTTCAACTGGTCAGTGGACAATTTATTTTCAGTGATGAGCTCCGTGAGGTTGGAAAGCCTCCCTGTAATCGTCATAATCTTCAGCTTTCTCCACACATTCAGATTGAACTCTGAACTCTGGCTGGGCCGCTCCAAAATGTTTATATTACTTCCAGTCAAAAGGAGAAGGTTGGTAAAATCAAAAAGAATACTTCAAACCTAAATCTACCTGCAGTGTGGAATAAGTTGTTGGTGATAAAATCCTTTTTTGTGTGAGGCTGCATTTGTTTTGTATTTTTATAGAATAAGTTAAAGAAATGAAAACAAACTCTGTTTTTGCAGCTTGAAACTGCCAAAGCATATATTATCCCTAAAAGAAGTGGGTAAAAGAGGAAATTAAGAAATGTGTTATTTATTAACTAAAGTTGAAAAAATGTGGTGGGATTGTAACTTTGACAATAGCAGAAAAATGACACATTTCTGATTTTCAAAAGCGATTTTGATTTATAAGACAATCATTCCTTTATTAAAAGGATCAAACATATCTGTTGGACTCTAATAATCGCTATGTGAAAGGTAGCTTTTATAAAAGTTAAAATAATACTGTTAACCAGCTGCTAAATGTTTAAATAATCTTTGCTAACAACAGTGCTCACTCACCTCCAGGTTTTGCTCCTGTGAGTCCATACTCTGCTCCATTTTGCTCACTGTGTTTTCTAAGCTCTGCAGGTCCTGCTGCAGAGTCTCTCCCAGCCCCTCTTCAGACTGGAGCTGCTGGCCTCTGGTGATCAGCTGCTGGACATCCTTCCTTTTCAGCTTTAGGCGCTTTAACTGTTGCTGCGGGTAACCATGTACATTCACAATATTGAGTTGATTTCATTAAACAGGAACACAATAAGTTAAAAAAAAAAAAAGATTTGATCTGTCATGCAACACCTGATGAACAAGCAGAAGTTGTTGAGCTTCTCTGGAAGTAGAACAATCCAGGATTCTGGTCGCCTCGACCTGCGCTTCTTTCTGCCCTTGAACCAGGTCATCCAAGGTCGTCTGTACTTCCTCTCTGAACTGCACACAATCCCCCACTGCAAGCACCATCTTCTCAGCCTTGCAAAAAAATAAAAATGGCATCTTACCCACTGCTTACGGTCAACAAAATTAGTCGAGAAGACATTGATGCCATTTTAGGAAACATGGAAAAAATAAGAGTCAGATATTCCTGCTAAGTTTTGCATTTATGGTACTAGTTGTGGTTGTTTTCCATTTTTCCTCTCTCATTGTTTTCTATCACCACAATCCCCTCCATTCCTCTGCACTCGGTCTGTTTGTATTCTTTAATATGTCAGGGCTTCTTCCTCACTGACGGATCGTTCAGCTCAGGTTAGTTCTGGACTCTTTTCCCCTCTTAACGCCACAAAAAGCTTCAGCCATTCATGCCAGGACTTCTTTATTTGAGTTTACACAAGTTATTTAAAGAAGTCATCTTAAATTCTCCATTTGTTATTATGACACTTGACCTCTAACAGAATTGTATGTAGTGTCAATGTTTTATTTTATTCTATCACAGTACACATCACACTTTACATTCAAATTTCATTTTGGGCCACTATTTTAATGAATCTATTAATTGCGTATATTCAACTACTTTTGCAAAACTAAAACTTAGGACTTATCTGAAATTTCAAGCACTAAAATTCTTTCATAACATTAATGTTCAACTTTTGCCATTATGCTCTTCAGGTCTTCAACCTTTGTTTCATATTATGCTCTACCCTTAAAAAAATAAAAATCACCTATGGCTGCACTAAGCTAATAATTTGTTTAAAAAATATAAAATTACACTTAAACATTAAATATGATGACATGGTAAAAAAACTGCTAGTAAATGCTTGGGATCGAGAATGTAATAGTCCACTAACTATCCATATGTAAGCAGCCCTTTGTCTGTACAGTGTCGTGCAAAATGGTGTAGCAATTGTGATTCAATATATTGTGCAGCTCTAATCATATTCTCCACATGGTCCTCCAAAAATAAGTTCACGCCCTTCAACAACGGAGAGGAAATTGGATCTAAATGTCTCAGAGGTCTTCTAAAAAACCCCCGAATGACTTACCTCAAAGAGAGAGGCAAGAAGGCCTTTAAAATCAGCAGAGAGCTTGCTCAGAGTGCTTCCCTGCCTTTGGGCATCACTGTCAGCACAGATTTCAATTAAAACAGCCATACGGGCTTTCAGCCAAGCAAGGTTCCCCTCCTGGAGCTCTGCATCATTTCTCAGTTCCTGGAAACAAGAGCAAAAGTTGATGAACCTAATGCAGGCAAAAAGTGTCATCCGCATAGTCTCATCTTCTGAGGAGTGACATTGAGAAGTGGACATTACACTGCAAACGATAAACTGTAAAAGGAGCATGGCAAAGACTGTGACTCACCGTTATGGTCGTTTTCACCTGATTGTATTTTCTGGGGTCGCTGGCTCGGTTTCTCAGCAGCCTCAGCTGACTTTCTTTGGATATAAGCCAGCAGGAGAGTTCAGCGTACCTGTTTAGCGACATGACAGGGAATAAAGAAACCAATCAGAAAAGGGAGGGAAAAATGTAAAAGCTATTCATGCATTTTGGCTTATTTATATAAAAAAATCTTTATTATGAAGAAGCTATGTCTGACATATTTTGAAATTTCAAAAGCATTTCTCACAAAGAAATATATATGTTGTTTTTTCTGGTTTTTAAATATATTACATTTAGGGTTAGAAGTGAGTATCTTGAGATAATGTAACAGATACTTTTCAATAATGCAGTTTTACTGTTTGGGCAGATGTATTCACAATAAGAACACTGCAGAATGCAGCAGAAGAATATGACTTACCTGAGGTACGTAAAAAAACGCACAGTCACTCATGTTGTTGAAACACTTCTAGTTTACAGATTTTCATCAAGAGGAAGAGAAAAACTCCAACCTTCTTTCTGCCTAACTGGTCTCACAAAATAAATATTTTGTTGAAAATACTGCACCTTGCATCATATTCTTTCCATTTATCTTGGTGCTGCATTAACTTCTGATGAGTATTCCCAATTTCCTCCTGGACTTCAGCGAAGTCCCTTCTTGCTGTTTCCAGAATCTGGTGAGCTGGGTCAGCCTCAGGTAGCTTCTGGCAGAGTTCCTCCATTAACTGCAGCCGTTTCTCGCAGATGGACTGAGGGCCCTTCTCCCTAAAAAACGCCTAATAAAACAACATATTTCACAGCAAAACATGTCAGAACAACACAGTGACCCAGGAAGAGCTTCTGTTCTTTTGATTGAGACAAATCTGTAAAATGTTTACCTTCCATTTTGTCACATTAAAACCACAAACTCCAATGTTATATCATGTTATACAATTGTTGCCCAGTTGTGAAGTATGAGAAAAAAGGATGCATCATTCTCAGCATTTCTTACAAACAAGTCTAAATGTTTTGACTAAATGCAAAACATTGTATGCCAGGAAAAACCCAAGAAGGAGCCATCTTGACATCTGAAAGTTGTGGGTTCGCTTTTAGCTTCCTCCTGCCACATCAAACTCAAGCTGACTCCCAATCTGCGGATCGATGTATGAATGTCTGCATATTTGTGAGTGCAATCGGATGAAAAGTCCTTTGATTGGTTTTTATTACTAGAAAAGAATTATATAAATTCGGTCCATTGACCATTTAACCATTTTAGTCTCTGGATGTGCGAAGCTGATAGAGATTGAGCGTAAAGAGTTTTGAAGCTGTAACTGCAATAAAAGATGGCTTTGTAAAGTATCAACCAGGGTGTCCTGAATACAAATATCGTTCTCCTTTCTAAAAAAGTAAGCAATAAAGTGAAAGTGTTGGTCTGACACATGAAAATCCCAAAGAAAACGTTTGTAGTTTAAGTGTCATGAATACTTCTGCAGCGCACTGTAATCTTTTTTCAGCTGAAATAAGCAAGACATGTTAGCTCGGCAGCAGTGTTGTGCTCACCCTGTGCTCCTTGATAAGCCTCTCACTCCCCATGTTAGCCAGGTGCCGGTTCTCCCTGGTCAGCTCCGTTTGGCACTCCTGCAGCGACGACCATCAGCTTGCTCCTCTCACCCTCCACCTTCAGGTGCAGGAGGTGAAACGGGGCGTCTGTCTGTATGTCCTGAGGTAAGAGGACGACATTCATGAAGTCTGCTCTCATATTTATAAAAGAAAATGGTCTTCAAGTCTTTCTCACAGGCCGGGTGTTAGGGAAGTACAACTGAACTCTAAAATTATATTTGAAGACATATTATGATAGAACTATAACAGAAAAGTGAATATATGTAAGTATTTAGAATATCTTTGCGAAGTAAAATTACATCTTTTAAGATAGCAATATTTATTATTCCAAATTATATATATATATATATATATAATATATATATATATATATATATATATATATATATATATATATATATATATATATATATATATATATATAGTATATATATATATATATATATATATATATGTATATATTTAATGGATTAATTTAAACCAACCTTCCAGTGTTTGTGCAGCTTTCTGACTGTTTCCTGCAGCGACTGCTGCTCCTGCTCAGGCAAAATATCAGTCAGCTCATCACAAGCCTTAAGGAATGAATTTAAAATCCGCTGGTCGAGCTGTCCGAAGAACTCCTGCAAACAACACCAAGATTTTTTCAGGGTTCGCATCCCATCTGAGAGGTCTATTCAACATGTATATTAACCAGGTCACTGGGTCACCAAACGCATACGTTTCCTTTTTAGTGCAGTCCTATCATTTTTTTGGTAAACATGTTGCAGTGTACTTGTAACTTGAAACCTATTTATTTTATGATGTTGTAGATGTTGAAAATGCACAATAGAATTTGATGATTTGCATAAAGTCTGGTCCTAAAAGGTGACAGGCAAAATTAAGATTTTCCTTCTGAATGCATCTCACTGAATGAATCTTAGGTAAGCATATGATGTTTCTCTTTGGCCTGTTTAACCTAAGAGTCTCTTAATGACTTTGACTAAAAATAATAAAGAACTAACTAATGTTTATAACATAAGGTAGCTATAATAAATGCAGTTTTAAATTTTTTTCTCATGGAATAATTTCTTTGAAATATGGACTAAAACTGAACCTGTATGCTAAAAATATAGAAAACACACAGGCTAATGTTTTAGCAGTGCTAGCTGTGGTGACTGATGATGCATCCATGTCGGTTCCTCCCTGGATTGTCTTTGCTTTGAAATTTGGTAAAAGAGACAATTGGAATAATTTAAATATGTATTAGAGACTCAAATTTGTTCAAAACTGGAGATCAAAAGTCAGCCACACATTTCTGATTGGTGCACTTGTAATTATGACATTAAATAAATAAAAAATTATAATACTGAACCAATTAATTTGATTAAAAACACTTCAATCTGTAAAAATAGCCTTACGGTGTGTTTCTTCAGCAGCTCCTCTGGGTTGCCTCGTTCCGTCAGACAGCTCTGTGCCATTTTCAGAACCTTTTCCAGCTCGACCCGTGATTCGTCAAACCTCTTCATCAGGCTGCTGTTTGCCTCCACGTGCTTTCGCCACTCTGTAGATTCCTTAATCATGTTCTACAGGCGATCAAATAAGTCATTACTTCCCTGCCAAGGCACCTCTTTAGACGTTAAATAAAACTCTCTTCGATTATTAATGTTACCTGTGAGGAAGTCTGCAGGTCTGCCACTCGTTTCTGCAGCAGACTCATGTCCAGGTGCTGGAGCGTTTTACTGGTGCTCATTACTTTTTGGATGGTTTGGTGGTTTCTTTCTATTACTGTCAGGCACTTCTTACAGCTGTGTGTGAAGGTTGCCAGCTCCTATTTAAATGTACATAAATATATTGTTGCTTTAACATTCAGCTAAAACCACACAATTAAGAAGTTTTATTTAACATTTCAATCCCTCTGCATGACATTTATTAGCACTGAGTTGTTAAAAGTTACCTGGCATTTCTGCTTAAAATCTACTGGTCCCTCAGAGTCGGTGGTGCTGGTGATACGACTAGCCTTCTCCAGAGCTTGGTAGAAGCCTGTGATGTTTCTCTCCATTTCTTCCAGTGGAGGTAAGAGAGACTGAGACTCCCTAAGCAGAGGCAGACATCTCTCCCTAACCTGATGGGAGAAAAGGCATGTGGGAAAAACATAAACACAACATGTTATTTAGAGGAAACATCATTTAATATGTCCCGTGCCTTATGGAAGTATCCACACCCCTTGCATTTAACAACCACAAAACAGTGCAATTTATTGCGACTTTATGTGAAAATCCAAAGTAAAGAGGAGAAAGAGGCCCGTGGTAACTCTGGAGGAGCTGCAGAGATAATCAGTTCAGGTGGGAAAAGCTCCTAAAAGGACAATTAGCAATGCACTCCACATGTCTGGCTTTTATGGAAGAGAAGGAAGAAGAAAGCCATTGTTGAGAGGTTTTGGTTAACATGACTGTGGAGAAGAAAACTAACACAACATCCCACCTCCATCTGATGGAGCTTGAGTAATTTTGCAGAGGAGCAGGCAAACATTTCAGTCTTACAAAGCTGGCACTGAAAATGTTTATTTTTTCCCTTTACTTCACAATTATGCACCACTTTGTGTTTGTTACATGAAACGTCAATGAAATACATGAAAGTTTGTGTTTTAACAAAAAAAGTCCAGGGCAAACTCTTTATTTATTAGCACAAAACAATGAATTGTGTCCAGAAAGCAGAAGAAGGCACAAAAACAGAAACGTGTGAAAGTTGTTGAGCTAATTAAGAGACTCTTGCAGATTGTATTGGCTCTAGGATTACAAGATCTTCATTTAACAATCTTTTATCAGTTTTTTGCCAAACAGCACATGCAGACATACACTCACCTTACTGAGCTGCTCTTTGATCGAAGCCATCACAGCCATCATTTGAGAAATCTCGTCTTGTGGAGTGTCTTTGGTCAACAGCTGAGCTGTGCGGCTTGCTGCCTTGGAGGCCGCTTCCATTGCTGGCACTTTGTGCTTGATTTCCTGTCCCAAATTTAAAAAAAAAAAAAGTCAAATAACATACAGAAAAGAAAAAGACAAACTGAGAGTGAAGGTGATGGTCAAACCTCAACATCTTGAACGAAGGCTCTGACGTTGAGGAAAGACACTTGAATAGGAGCGGTCATCTTCTCATTGGTGGCATCCATGAACATTTTTAAGGTATTAATCCCGTCTTGATAGTCTTGCCTCAGTTTATCCACTTCATCCGCTCTTGCATACTAAAAATGACAGAGGGAAGGCAAAAATATGTCATGCTTTCTGTATGACTTTATAAATCTGTGTCTGCTTGGAAACATCAAACTATTCCTGCTAGCAAATTCCCACATTAAAGTATTAAAGTGCACAGAGCTTACATGTTTGACTTTGACGAATAGCTCTCTCCATCTCCCGTTCAGTAGAAGAAGCTGCTGCTTTAGATCTCGAGAGACGGTTTCGTCACATGTTTCAATGAGAAAATTTCCCGCATCGTTCATGTCCATGTGCTGCTGGATCCAGTGAGAAAGGTTTCTGAAAAAATCCTGACACAGAAAAGAAGGACTAAAAGAGGGCCTGACGACACGAGACAATATATTTTAATAGAAGAACACAAATCTGAAATCAGAATAAATGTATTTAAATGTTCCATTCCCTGTTGTTGACACTCAAGCCTCTGAATGTACTTACACGCTTGGCGCTCTCCGACTTGTTGAGCATTTGCTCAGCGTCCTCCAGCCAGGCCTGCAGGGATGCCACGGTGCTGCTGTATTTCTCCCAGTTACAGATCACCTCTTCCAGCATGCTGCGAACACTTCGGACCTCCAGCGCCAAGTTCTTCCACTGAGCTGTCGTTTCAGCCAGGAATTTGCTCACGCCCTCTGCTTCGTCGACTGGAAATTAAAGCGGTTTACTTTAGCTTTGCTTTAGTTTATAGGGTGCCTACTTACTGTTACCAACTTGCAAAAGTATTAGTACTAGTACTAACTAGTACTTCCTGAACATTTTCATATGTTGTGTTAATACAACCACAAACTTCAATATATTTTACAGAGATTGTATGTAATAGTCCAACACATGGTGTAATTGTAAGACAAAATGAAAATTATTTTAAAAAACAACTTTTTTTTTTTTTTTTAGCAAATAAAAGATTTTAAAAATGCAACCTGCATTTGTATTTAGCCCCCCTCAATACTTTACAAGATCACCTCTTGCTACAGTTGTAGTCTTTGGTGGCGTGTCTGTAGCAGCTTTTTTCACCCAGAGAATGAAACTTCTGCAAGTTCTTCAATGCGAAATAGCTGAAGCTCAATATGATTGAATGGAGAGTGTCCGTAAACATCAATATTCAAGTCTTTCCGAAGATTCTCAATAAATTGTGGACAATGACTGCATCACTCTAACCTTTTCTAAGGAAAAGGTTTGATCTACGTGCCCTCCCAGCATGATGCTGCCACCACCATGTTTTCCAGTGGAGATGATGTGTTCAGGGTGTTTTCCACCGCACAGGGAGTTTTACATGTAGGACATGAAGAACAATGCTTTTATGCTTAGGATATTATTATATAAGCTTGTCTTGCTTTAAACTTCTCCAGAACTTTCTCCCTGACCTTTATGCTCCATTTCTGGGTCTTCATGATGCCTGGAAGAAGCCTCACAAGTTTCGTACATGCATGTAGTTCCATAAACAGAGAGATTATGGAAATACATGCATGCTAACTCAACTAGTTAGCATGCATTTAGGCAGTTGTTTGCACTAGATTTTATTTACATTTAAGAGGACTGAATCTAAATTCTAATCACTTTTTCAGGATTTTCAAGGCTATAATTTTCCTTCAGTTTCACAATTACTCATTGGTTTGTGTTGGTCTGCCACATAAAATCCCAACAAAACACACTGAGGTTCAAGGTTGTGATGTGAGTTCAGGTGGTATGAATACTTTGGCGAGGCACTGTAACATACTGCAAATGATTTTGCTTGTTGGTCCTCTTGTATGTTGCAGTGTGTTAGGACTGTTAAAACATGCTAAAATACCACTCCAACTACAGTTACGCCTTCATGCATAATGCACTATGACTTTTTAGTTGTTGGAAGCAAAAGATGGTAGAAGCCAAAAACAGACCCAGAGTTACAGAAAGGAATGGAAACAGGCATTTTTTATTTCCCAAACATCATTTCTGGACTTACCTTTGTTACAGGTTTTAGTCCCTGTAACATAAAATCGATAGACCAAACAAATGCTCAGTTTATAAATCCCAATATATAATAGTATGCAGTAAGACAAATTAATTAGAATCTCACTTGAACTGTCAGACTTCACATAAACCTCTGCAGCTTGTTTCAGGGCTGTGAAGATGATCTCATACTGGTCAAAAAACCTGTGGCCTTCAACAAAACTCTACAACAGAAACAGGAAAACGATTTGTTACATAAACCGATTCGCACACATCCAACGTAAACAATTTCAACTTACAAGGTAGCTCTGGAGCAGGAGTTCGACTGACTCTCGTCGGCCATATTTTATTATCCAGGACTTGAGCTTAGCCTCTGCCAACACCAGAAATGCCATCAGTCTGTACTTTATTTCCCAGAATTCCAGCTTTATCAAGTGAGAGTGTGATGAAGTTGACACAAAGTTGAACCTAAATATTAAAGAAACATCAAAGAGCATGTCATTTGCTGTGACAATTACATGACTACAGAGAAAACAGAAACACCGCCACACCTTTCTGCCATGTCCTGGAGCTGCTCGGGCGGCACCGGCACCCCATTGACTGATCTGTCCTTGTGGATCTGCATGAACGTCTGCCTGTGGGATTCCAGGCTTTTCAATACTTCCTGCAACACAAAAACAGCATTATAGTCTCACTAGCATTTATCTAATTAAAAATGCCAACATCGATGGGTACGCAGACACTTTACCTTATGCTGCTCCAGTTTCCTGTGCAGAACGTTGGCAGTTTCTTCGTGAACATGTTGGAGGGGGATGTCCTCTCTCAGAGCCATCTCCGCTCTGTGAAGCCAGGTGCCGATCACTCCCAGCGGCCCGGGCAGAGACTTGTCCAGATGAATGTGCCAGTCCAGCAGCTGCAACCCAGTGAAAGAAAGATCCTCAAAAACAAAAAAAAAAGATCAGACAGTGGAAGAAGCTGTTCTAAACACAGAGCTCCTATATGTTCACAAGCAGCCGCGCTGCAACAGCAGATTATTCCACTCTAAACAAGCTGTTGATGCACAACGAAGTGAAGTATCTAGTGAACAAAACACTCTCTGTTCCCACACTCCCACCTCACAATAAACACACTCATTCAGCCCCTCGGCACGACACTGAACTTCACTGGAAGTGAGGAAACAAAGGGATTTCTTTCAATTGAAGAAAATAATAAATAATAAATACTACAGCCTGCTTTAAAGGGGACATATCATGCAAAATCCACTTTTGAAACATAAAAGCAAATGTTTTTTTCTCCCAGTGCTGGATAGTTATCTTTATATTCTCATGGGTTATACTTTTCAGTCTGTTCATGTTTTCTGTAGCATTTTTCTTGTCCATAATTTCACTGCTTTTACTGTGGAGCTGCTGAAAAAGTCATGACTTCCAACTAATCAGTTTTGTGAATCTGTCATGTTTTTTCCTCAGCAGTTTTGAAGTCTAGGTGTAGTTATGCCAAAATTGCAAGTCAAAATGTCCAATTCTAGCCTGTACTAACCCACAGGATTCCTTACATGTTTTTATTTTTATTTTTTTAAAGTAATAATTGTATTAAATTAATGGGAATTCACATTAATGAGCAGGAACATATGGGAATAAATATGGATTTAAGCTAAACTATTGAAGTTTGGGCCTTGAAGGAAATTATAAATAAAGTTGGGGAAAACATATTTAACCAAAATCTGACAAAAATTTCCAATAATTCATCATCAATAAAAAAATGTAATTAGTCAGCATAACTTTACCACTCTAGAATGCACTATAATTACCCGGGCAGACAAGCGATCCCAGGCCTGTTTGACCAGAGCTTGGTCCACTGACAGCTTGCCTTCCTTGTGAACAGGTTGGAGCAGCTGATCTGTTTGCTTTTTCTTCATTTCATAATGCACATGAAAGTTTTTGAATGCCTGCAAAACACAGAGACGCGATTATTGCAACAACTTTTTCTTGTTCAAAACAGGCAGCGTTTTTGTTTTTTTTTTCTTCCTAATCAAACTCACCTGGTATTTGTCAGTGAGGCTTCCTTCTGTAGCCTGGGCACGCAGCAAATCTCTCTCTAGCTGATCCAAAAACACCTTCAGCTCTCTAAGCATCTTCCTCTCTTCCCTCTGTCACAATCAAATGATTAGCTGCTCAGTTTAAGCTCAAACTTGATACAAAACCAGTTTTTCCCTTAATCAACATGCCACTGGGACACTTAAATGACACTCTAAGACAGAAATGCAAAGATAAGGTTAAAAAGTCTGCATTAAAATTAGCAGCCCTGCACACAGAAGCAAGATCTGCATTAAGAGAAAGAGTTAACTTTAGAAACAGAAGTAGAAAAAGCAGAGATTGATACGAGTATGGTATTTAAACATGCGGTATAGTAGAAAACTCAAGCGTTTATTTGAACATACCTCAAGCATTTGCTCTATATCTTGAGGAACAAACTTTCCAGGAAAGCATCAAGGCAAGCATCACAGAGAAATGCAAACACATCAAAAAGCCATAAGAACAGCAGGAGAGTGAATGGAAAAATGAGATGAGGGAACACACACTCCGAACAGAAAGCATGCAGTACTCTGACCTGAACCCTCACCTGAAGTACTGACACTGACAATGCAAAAGTTGGAATAGAGCCAAGAAGCAGCTTGATGTACAATAGAAAAGTGGATGGAACAAAAAACAACAACAACAAAAAAATAAGTCTGTGATGAGACAAAATAAAGCATAAAAACTCAGCTGTGCTCATGCATCGATTTCTATCAGAGATGCACAGAGAAATCAAATGGTGACCAGAATCGAACTGGGAAGTTTGAACATATTCCGGCAAGCTTGTTTTAGGAAGGGTCAGAGATGCTACATCTGGTACAGATTTCTGATCAGTGCATTTCTAATGCCTGAAATAATAGATCAAAGCTTTATTCTGTCAAATGACAATTTGAATTTTTACAGTACTTAAAGAACTAAGCAGCAAATAAAGCAGATTTTAGTGCATAGCCTCTCCAGAGGGTCTTTTTTTTTGTCCATACATATTCAAATAACACAGGAGTTTTAGGTTTGTTGACAGGAGACAAGGAATAAATATTTCTTCATGTCCTGAAATAAAAAATGTGCTTTCTACTGCATGACCTGATTGAGAAAATGGTAAACTTGAACAAAGTACCTCGTCCTGCTGTCCCTCAGCGTGTTGGGGGTTTGGGTAATGCTTGAGAAACTGAGCCACATAAGTCATGATGGACTTTTCATCTGGCTTGTCGACATCCACATCTGCAGAGCAACACAAACATGATCTTAATTGCTGCTTTAATAAATCTTGAACAGCAGAAGAAAATCCAAGCCTTCAATAAAATTGAAACACAGAAGCAGGGACAATACGCAACAAAGCTTTTACATCTGGTACCAACTGAACAAAAGACATTCCCTCTAGAGATTAAATCTACTGAGGCTGTCAGCTAATTATACATGTCTACTTTTATCCACACTGATGGCCTGACACTACAAATCAGAGCCAAGCTCCTGCAGACACATACATTCTTATGCAGCTCTGTGTGTTTTAAAGCATCTTCAGTCGTGTCTGTAAGCGAAGCTAGGACTGCAGAGTCACTGCAGGCTGCTTTACTTCCCTTCACTCGCAGTCTGAGCGATGGTAAAACTGAGTTTTAATCCTCTGAAAGGTGACATTGGCCTTCTTAGTATCAGGAACACTAATGTAAATCCGTTTGACAGAATTTCATATTATGTGTGCTTCTGTCATATCTAAAAAACAAAAAACAAAACTGTTGACCAGTGTTACCTGTTTAGAATAGTTAGCAGCACTAAAAACCTTTAAGGCAAAAGCAAAAACAAAGAACAGAAACAAGGAGACCTTCAGGATCCAGCAGGCGAGGAATGCCGAGCTCGTTTTCTGCAAGAGCAAAAGCTTCCTCTAAATTCTCCCTGTTGTTCCTCCGCCGCACCACTTCCATATCCACCAGATCGGGCCTGATGGCGTGAACTACCGCTTGAAAAGCGACGCCGCTACGCCAGCTGGCCCCAAAGTCCTTCACCTCGATTCCAAAATCCCTGAAAAACACAATGGTGAGCCGCTCGGTTTGCAGGACTTTTAAAATGCGAGCAAGCATAGAGCCTTTTGGAAAATTAACTGGATTAACATTTCTACTTTAAATTGGAAACCTCAAAAGTATGACATACTTGGCGGCTGTGCACTGCACCCATCTGAGCAGAGCCTTCTTAGCATTGCCCTGAAATTTGTTAGTGACCTTCCTCTTCATGGGAGGGCTTCCTGTTTCACAGCTGGCTGTACTGTCCACAGATGAGTTGCTGTTGGATAACGCCTGGAGAGCTGGCAGGTTGCTGGTTAACTCCTCAATCTGGTTGAGAAACAAACAAAACAAAAGCAAAATAAAAGAACATAAGGGGGGACAAAATGTCAGTAATGACTGCTGATATCAGCTTCAGGTAAAGTTAGCTGTGTGCAAATGTCCTGGAGCCAATGAGTCTCAAGTTGTGGTACAAGTACAGCTGGTGGGATGCCTTTTGTATACTGCCAAAGATGTTCAATGTTATTTAATTTAAGTCATCAAATGGAGAGGCAGCTATTTGTTACAATTTGAGTGGTTTTTATAAATGTATTCTGGCCCTTTGAGAAGATTTGTGATTTGAAAAATAAATATGAGTTTGACAGCCTTAATGTAGTGCCAATAATTTTATTTTTTTTTCTTAAAAGTTGGGTTGTTTTAAAATGCATATCAGTATAGCTGAAAAAACTAGCACTCACTGCTTGGCGCAAAAGGTTTGAGGACTGGCACACATTGTGCAATTAAATGAAAGACTGAAAAGGACTTGAGCATCTCATACTGTAGATGCCCTTTATTATAAAATGTTGACAGTAAATCCTGTCATACTTTAAGATTGTAACCTTTTGGACATTTCTGACAGATTCCTTTAATCTGTCAGTCTTTTTTTGGGTTATCTTGATATGGATTTACCTGAAAGTAGAGGATGATGGTCCATATCAAACCGAGGACGATGGACGGCCTCCCGTCAGCAATGTCCGTGGCGTGGATGTTGACAAGTTTAATCTAAAACCAAATGCAGAAAAAATGTCAACACCATCACTTATTTTTAGAGAGAGAAACCCAAAGCGTCTCACACATAATTTTTCTTGATTTTCATTCAGACTAAAAACAACAATGAAAGTCATCAAAGTCAAGCCTTTGATGCAGATAAGTAGTGTCATTGTAAGAGGCAGAAGCATGAGTGAGAAGATAACCAGATAAAAACAAACAAGTTGACAGAAAAGCAGATGCACTACTGTGGTTTCAAACATCGCTTTGCAGAACTGCGGCAACTTGCTGGATTTAAGTTTCTACACTCGAGCAGCTAAACTGCAGCACAGAGCACACATCGGTCGGGTCCTACTCAAAATGCATAAAAATGCAGACTATCAGAACTACTGGCAGCTCTCTCCCAAGTTTGGCAAAGTATACATCATGCACTTCATGAAAGCATTGCGTGTGGCAGCACAAGATGTTCAACAGCAACTGACCGGTGATCCTCGGTACACAGACTGAAAGCAAACATGATGAAAGAGAGATCACAACAATATAAGTTTCAGTCCTCAGGGAACCCGTCGGGAAGTAGGGCAGGAGATTTAGCCACAGGTTATGTAATGAAGAAATCCTGTCATGCCTCTATGAACATCGTGAATGTTTTACAGAAAGAGACACTATATGCTCACTGATAAACATGCAACTAAACGCCATGCTTTCCAGTGAGCCTTTCATCATTAATCTAAATGTGTACATGTTTTTATTTGTAGTGAGATATGCAGTTGTGTGTTATTTTAACATGTCAACAACAGAACAGTAGAAAAAAATGTAACCAAGGCATTGACAGTGAAATTGCCAGCTGCTGCTTTTATCATCCTCTGTAACTGTTTTACATGTTTCTGGGGGAAATAGACTGAAAAGCTATTTTCCATTTAAGTGAAATGTTAAAAGCGGAAGAATAAAATATTCAACAGACTGTTTAAAAGGAACCTTTATGTTCTATTATATCTTGAAAACGCTATTCATTAAACCTGCAAGACAGTGAGAGGGGTGAGTCAATGGATAACAGGAAGGCTGAATGAAGTAAAGCCTTTGGAGATTTCAACTTCTACCAATCAGTAAATATGGTGGATTTGGGAGCATTTCAAGCTTTGCTGAAATCTAAGTATATTTTCAAGAAAATGCCTCCGGAGACTATTGTCTAAGTAATGTTAGCCACTAACTGCTAACAAATTCCAATTGGTGCATCTTTAGTTAACCATGACCACACAAGATATGGACATTAGTGTTATGCTCTATATATGAAGCATTAGTAGAAGCATTTTGCCTAAATGTTTATGTGTTTCTGCACTTAAAATGTTTTATTCAATATATTGCTATGATCATAGTTTTTTTATTTTTCACATTTTACTGTTGCCTTAGCTAAATCAATAAAAACATGACAAAGAAAAATAGGCATAATATTACAAATGACTTTAATTTAAATGCAAATCAACAATATTTGATTTGCACTGAATTCACACTCAAATTATCTGAAAGTTGATTCAGATAATTAACTTTATCTGGATCTTTAATTGTCAAAATAATTCATAAGGTTAACTAGGTTGAGGTCAAAGTTTTTGACCCCAACATATTGTGGGTCAAATGTGTTGAAGTCCTGAGTCAATACTGGTTTAAAAACTACAATGACTTTTAGACTCTCAAGGTATTGGATAAACCCCAAACACACATGAATAAAACATCTATTAATTTATTAGATGTGCCAGGATCACCCTAATTAGTCTTCAGTTAAAAAGATAAATGAAAAGACGGTAAGATTTAGTTGCATAAAAATGAATACAGGCAAAATGAATGACCACACTTTCATTTTGTTAGTTAAAAAGAAAATAAATAAATAAAAACATGTTTCAAGAGTTTAATCAGGCTGTTTTTATTTCTCATCCACTGTTCAGTTTCCTTCTTTCACCTTTTGTGGTTAAAAGCTTTTAATGTCTTTCAGAAATACGGAAAAAACATTAAGCATCATAATTTGATGCTAACCTTTCTGCCTTCGAGGAATTTGAGTGCAGTGCCGATGTTGGAAACCCAGTGAATCCTTTTCAGCTGGCGGCCTTGCTCGCAGGGCTGGAGACAAAGGACAGAAATGTGAAATTAATTAAGGAACTTTGTTGCTCAGTTCAATGTGTTTTGATCACAGGATTCAAATACACATGCATAGAGACAGTGTAATTTAGCTTTTTTTACATAATGTCTGAGAGATAATAACTTCAGTGGAGCTATCTAATTTTGGATTTTATTTAATAGCATAAAATGCTTATGGGATTGGTCTGGGGCTTTTAGCAAATCTATTTTTACATAAAATAACTTGTGAGAATGAATCATTGTGAGGAACAAATAGTTGCTTTATTCCAAAATTAGATTTACTTTTGCAAAATGTAAGCTGGTTCGAGGAGACCTTCATGTTAAAATACCCAAATATAACACATCCAAGTTTTGGTAGAACCTCATGCCAGCTGTGAGAATGGAAGACTTTTATTGTGGGTTGATATGTCAAGTCACAACTGTGCCTTTTTCCAAAAAGACAGGCGTAGTGTTTCTAACTTCTGTTTACAAAACCTCAGTTTTGGAGAATGAACCAAAAATAAAAAATAAATTTTTTTAAATAGAAGTATGAAAAACCCTGAAGGCGTCTTATCATTTCACAGATAACAAGGAGGTTTGGATATAGGAAAAAAAATGTGTCAAACTATTAGCGTGACTTTGTGTGTTTCTTCAGTCAGACAGATGAACAGTAAGATAAAAAAAACAAGAGCTTCTCACAGCAGAGAAGATCAGAAAAAAATTCTTCAAAGTGATTCCAAAATAGCTAACTTTGTTCTTCCAAGACAAACCATAAACTGAATTGTTGCATACATTTAGTTCTAGTAAGAGCCATCATAATTAAATGTTTCAGATGCTTAGAAAAATCTGTCGATGACCTTGATTTGCACACAAAACTTTCATTATAACTAGGATTGGCGGTCTATTCCAATAAAAAAGAAAATATTTTCAAGAAATGGTCAAGTTCTGATCAAATTCCACACAAGACAAAGAAGCTCTTGTTTACCAGTCGTTGGCCAGACAGGACCTCCAGCAGCGCTAAGAGCTTCACCCCATCCTTAATGTCCTCAAAAAGATCGTTTACCTCTAGCGGCGGTTTATGCTGGTAGAGAAAAAAAGAAAGCAAAACATGAGAGTTTATAACTATAAAGAGCTGAAAAGAAATGCTTGTATACTATAGAGTCCACACTGTGATAAAAAACAAAACCCCCAAAACAAAACAAAAACATTAGTATTCTAGTCCATCACCAGGGATGAGGAGGAACCAAATGCTGTTGGTGAGAAACAGACTTGTTAGCAGCAAACCTCTGAGACTCCCTGCAGCTGAAAAGATGGTGCTTTTTCCACAGCAGTGGCACGACGCCCAGTCCTCAGGCTACGCCGCTCATTTAACCCCAACAGGACATGATCTCAGGATATCATCTTATTTACACAGTTACAGAATCACACAGCCTCAATGACACTATAATCTATTGTCTCAGACAAAATAAATGTTTAATCTCCAAAACCAAAGTTTAATTAAGAAGCAAAAATGCTCATGGGAATACTTTTTTTGGCACATTATCCAGGTCATTTCTCAACTCAGCGTACAGCATGGTGGAATTGCAATTGGCTGCCTATTTGGGGCAAAACAGACAGTCGACCTTTATAGCAAATTGTCTTTTTCTTGAGACAATCACATTTTGAAAATGCAGCACACACAGTGCCCTGCTAAAGTATTTACAGAAACAGCACTGCAAACCATGTAGCTGATTGTTATTATGTATACTAGACACAGTCACTTTGCAAAACTATCCATTTCCTTTAGGATTTAAAAAAGAACAAAATATGGAGAAAGGCAACAATTTGTATTTACAGGAATACCACTTTAAATGATAATCAGCCAATGATGTGCGAGAAGTAAACAGCATCCTGACTGTATCAGCTATACAGACAAAAAGTATTTCAATTATGAGATATCTGTAAAAACCCTGTCCTGCAACAGATCTATTCTTCTGAGCTAGATCTAAACTCTACGTACCTGAAAAGACTCTGCATCACCATCATTGCTGCTGGCCTCTGGTCTAATGTCTCCTGCCTGACTCTGCTCTTTCTACTTTGCAAAAGAAGCAACATAGGCCAAGTAGCCAAAAACTGAGGTCAAGTAAGCGAACCACCACTTTAACATATTTTCACTCAAGTAAAAGCAAAAAGTAACTTTCTAAAAAAATTACTCAAGAAGAAAAACATGCTGAGAAATTGATCATAGCACCTCATTTTATATTTTTAAATGTCATCAAACTGAAAAAACATAAAGTTGTATGCAAATTCTGGTGTTTTAAGGTCTACAATAAAAATGCTTATTACATGTAAATACAGAACAACACATTTAGGCAGAAGAAACACTTTTTCAAATCATTTATTTATATTAAGCATCATGCTGCCACTACCATGTTTCACATGAGGAAGACATTTTCTGTGTGACATGTTTTCTGCTATGAGGACTGAATACAACTTAGATAAAATTCAAATTGTCCATCACAATTTTCAGAACCAAGTGGTTTTCTTCGATTTAGAATCACTTTGTGTTGGTTCATCACAAAAATAAAAGAAGCTTGCAGTTGTAATGTGGGAAAGAATGAATAAGTTCAGAATCTATGAATACTTTAGCGATGCACCGTATCTGCACAAAAGCAGTCAGCTGAAAATAATCCCCACCCTGGAAACTTAATTTTCTCAGTCACATGAAACTCCCAACTTTGGAAAAACTCTCCCGGAAAGATGCTTGGCTGCAGAAAATCAGAGGAAGTGAACACAAAGGCGAAAGGAAAATGTGACAGCTGTAGGAAGTGACAAATCAGATAATATACGTTTTGCTACAAAAAAAACATTTAATACCTGTATACCGAAACTTCAGTTTTATCTGAAACTATTAAAATGATTTCATTATTAGCTCTAACACTTCTCATTAATAGGTTTTTACATTATCCTTATTAGTATGCGCAGTTGGTGAGCTGGGCATGAATAATGAAGTAGCAGAGTGTCCCAGTCCTGGCCCACCACATAACTCGGATTCTTCTAAAGTTGTGAAACCAAGCTTAAACTATTGTGGGCTGATTAGGCACAACAAACAGCCTAAGTAAACCAAATCTCTCTGCCAGATCTCCAGCCTACCAGATAATGATTTTAAATGACTAAATTCACCAGGAGACTTCCCAGTATTTGTAGTTTTAACGCTTCTGTAGCACAAAGCTGCATGTAATCGAATTCAGATTTTATTCCTTTCGAGACAAAATGTGTTTTAATACAACATGTGAGCATGTGTTATTGTTGTGAACTGAGTGCCTGTTAATTTAGGAGCATGAAACTCAGAAGCAGACGACTGCCTACAGGGAACTGTCCTCACCCTCTTGTTCTCCATCTGCACACCACGTTATTGTCCCTGCCAACGCTCGCCGCACACGCACACACTCGCACAAACACGCAGGCACACACAATAAGCATGAATACCAACACAGTACAGCAAATACCTACCCACACACACACACACACACAGCAAGAGAACTTCAATACAGATACAAACAGCACACACCACTCTGAGTTATTCCACTAAATACCCCACATGTCCACACAAACACACTCCACTAAATCTATGAAGGCTCTTGTCACTTTAAATCCCCCTTGTGAGAATCTTGAAAACTGAACAAATGGTCTTTGTGTCGTCATGCCAAAATCCTTCAGTAGTTCTTGTCACAGAAAAGGAATATTGTCTTGAATAAATGTTCCCTCCTCACCAAACTTTGATTGCCAACACATTGGCTTCCATTAAACCCGATTTGATTTAAATTGTTAAGGAATTAGGGGCAAACGATGCTGCTATTTGCACTTAAGTGAATAATCAGAGGGATTGTACTTAGTGTTAGACAAAGTCATTTTTGCTTCAGACAAATCTATTGTCTTCAATTATTTTAACAAGTGTTATAGGTCAAAAATACCACTTATGAAAGAGAATGTTTATAAGTATGACAATATGTCACATTCAACATTGTCCTGCTTTCTAATCAGGATGGGGTGAAGGAGCACAGGTACCAAGTAATATTACTGTGTAAGTTGACTTTTGTTGAAATGTACACCGTTTTCAACTTCAGATAAGTAACAGCTGCAATAGAGTGTGCAATGGGAAGCAGTTCACACTTACCTTTGCTAAATGGGAATTGATCCATTTTGTGAAGGTTCTCTTCTGCACCGCTTCTTGCTCATCTGGAAAGTAACAAACATGAAGTTCAAATACTTATTCCAACACGACTGACTAGGGATGACTTTTGGATGTGTCAATGAGGCAAAAGAGTTCAATTAAAGAGACTAATAAATCAAACTGTACTGTCAGTTTTTGCAAAAAAAAAAAAAAAAAAACATAATTTACTATCCAGATAAATCATAATTCTTATCTTGGTCAATATTTTCCATATAATGACAAATAAAACATGATATAATATTAACTTTATTTTTTAAATTATGCCATCAAGATGTCTTGTTAACGAGCTAATGATTACTTTTTCATGTTTTGAAGCAGAGACTCATCTAAAAGACGCTGGCCAGTGGAGACAGAAGTTTGATGCTGCTGATCTTAACTACATTGCCGTTCTGGTTGTACAGTCAAGATGATAAATCACTACTGCAGTCTCTAACAGGGTTTCTTTCAGGACTATCTGGGATCTAGTTCAATCAGTGACATGCGGTGAGGTTCGTAGCTGGTGAGGCCTTGACTTAATCATAATCATATTTACCCCTGCATGTTTTGTTTACATGAAATTTCGCGCATGCGGACAACGCTGGAAGGTAAAAAGACAATTCTTTTACATCCATCGCCGCAGTAGAACAATTCAGTTAACTCAATCAAACTTGGACATGTAGATATTATTAATTTCGTGCTGTGCTCCTCAGCAAAGGAAAAAAAAAAACCCCGATAAAGTACAACTCTAAACCACTTCTTTCTCGCTCTCTGTATCAGTGCAGCTGCAAGCAGGCTCGTTGTCATAGCAACTGACAACTACAAAACAAACAAACAAAAAAAACACTCAAATATTTCCCACACAAAAGCAGAACATTCAGTCTGTTGCAGTACTATAGTTTTAGGCTTAATGTTTACTTTGCGATTATTAATAAGTGATTGCTGTGGAATGTGGAGAAAACTATAAATATATCGCTGCACTTGACTTTACTCCATGGCTAACTCGCTGTTACTTTCTCTTACTCTGCAGTTGGGATCATGAGCGCCCCCTGCCATGAGGCAAGAGAACTGCCTCGAATCTGTTCTCTGCGGTTTATGATCGCTCCTCAGCACATAAAACACGTTACACACACTGCTGGTGACAAAAAAACACGGTTCGTTATATACATAAGCTAAATTATGGAAAATCAATTAATACATTAAATGTTTTTAGCTATTTTATTAGGGTCGTACAGACAGGAGGAGCATGCTCTCATAGGGCGGCAGCTGGTGCAGTTAGAGAGGTTGATCAGTCCCAGGTGAGGCTCAGCTCGCTGCTGCCTCACCTGCTGCACTTCCAAGCATTTGAATGGGAAATTAAGAAAATTCACCGATTTTGAAGAACAAATGATCAAAATTGATTAAGCTAAATGAAAAATAAATACTAGTACAAACCACAGGATGAAAATAGCAATATGAATTATTTTACCATTATATATTTTTTCCATGATGATGAGGCAGGTGAGGCAGAGTCTCACCTGCCTCCACTCGTCACTGAGTTCAACACATCTTTCTATTGACTTTGTCTAACTTAACTTATCCATGCTGGGGAAATGAAGCATGATTCTGCTACCACCATGTTTTTACATGATGTATTCAGAGGGATGTGCAGTCTCTGTTCTCCGGTAGGAGGGCTGAATAAATTTAAGGCACACTTGAAAAATTTTTAGTTCACTCAGTAATGTTGAAACCATGTTACATTTGATTTTCACTTCATCCTTTATGCACCACTTCTGTTGGTTTATCACAAACTCCCTATGAAATACAGTGATGTTTCTGTTTTAGGACAAGAAAATTTGGAAACTTTTCAGGAGTGTGAATACTTCTTTCAGCCCAAAACATATGATACAAAACGTAAATGCAACACCTGTACAACAGTTGTTGTCATGTGTAATATTTTAAAGACACTTAATATTATTTTATTTAAATTCCCCTGTTCAAGTATGATTTATCTCAGGTCTCCGGCTGCATTAGAGTAATACCGCACCACACATGGTACGAGTGTAACTAGCAATGTTTAAAATGATGATTTACAAAAGCTTGTCAGTGACGGTACAACAGATGCTACTGACAAGCGCTCTAAAAAGGAGCCGAGAGGAAATTTCTTTCAAACCCTCCACCCTGTGTGCTCAGAACCAACATGTGATTGTTCAGGTCACCTCCAGCCTGTCTGTGGCCTTTTAATACATCCAATCACAACGCCTCATGCATTATGCATCATTTATAACAAAGAAGCACATTTCTGTGCTTTTGTGGTGCTGTTGCCGTGTTGAGGACTGTGTCGTGCATGCCGGCTGGCTAGTGCTGCACTGCTTGGAGTGGCCATTTTTAAACATCCACCCCAGAAACATATAGACAGCGATCACGTGTTTAAGGAAGCGATGCGAACATGATACAGGGAGCAAAGACATCACTGACCTACAGGCTAACGCTTCATCACCGGGGATGCCCAGTGAAGCATATCACACACATACTGACAAGCACATACTTACACACACACGCAAAAAAGGCAGCACACACATAATATTGTGTTTGAGCATAAAGTTCATCCACCTACAGACCATTCACATATTTAATATCCTTATTTGCTTAAAAGATCAAACGTCCAGCTTGTTGCCGAGCCACTTACCACGCAGATACTGAAAAAATCCTGTCACCAGATTTAAAGAAGTCTTTCTGACAGAAACATCCTTATACAGAGCCATTCTACACCCCACTCTCCGGCTCTTGTCCTTTGCGTCTCATGAGTTCCACGGTGCATGTACGTGTGTCGGCGGGAAACATAAGATCCACAGTGGACAAAACGTGACAGAAAAAGAAAAAAAAAACAGCTGTCCTTTTCACCCCCTTTTTATCCAGCAGGAAGCAAAACAGATCTGGCTGCCTGGTTTCCCCGGTGAAAGCGAGAGAGCTGCTGGAGGCTGTGATGAAAATGTCCCCTCCTGCCTGACCCTCTCACACACTGTCAGACATGCACACGCACACACACACAAACACACACACAGATGGCAAAGCAGAAACTAATAGGCTGGGTGATCTACAATCCCATCCTTCCTTCTTCCTGTGTTGTTCCCATCCAGAGGAGCCATGGCTGTGTGGATGTGCACAGCCCTAGCTGCACTGCCTCGCTGTCTCATCATACCATCTGAGGCTGGAGAGGGCTCAGCTAGGAGGCTGGCTCAACCAATCAGTGCGTGAGGAGGGTGTGATGTCACAGCCACGGCTGAATTATCCCGATTTTAAGCTTAGTTTGTGTGTGTGTGTGTGTTAGCCATATTTGCCTACAAGACATGTCTAATCCTCTCTGACTGAAACACTGACTGACGAAGCAGTATCGTTTTAAAATCCACAATGACCTGACTTCCTCTTAATTAGTTCAAGTTAAATGAAGTCTCGAGAGTCCTATAGATTTGGGAGACAGAACAAAGGCTGCGGCATGAGGCAGGTCCTGGTGCAAGTCATTTTAATAATTAAGTCTGAGGCTGCTGAATGACATGTACCACCTGCTCTCCCCTGCTCCGAGCCCACACCATTGTGACGAGAAAACAGGACACACCCACACAGGGATTCCCTTTGCAAAGCGTCATGTGAAAGCTCAAAAGCACATCCATTGTTTTTGCAACAGCAAGCAGAACCAGCCCGCTCTATTGCTCTGAATATAATACATGAGCAGCAATGAATGAAGTAAATAACAGCTTATTATTATTATTATTATTTTGTGCAGAAAATGCCTATTATTTGAGGTTCCACAGCACACTAAAAGGCTTTTTTTGTATGTTAAAAAATAACCCTGCGGTTCTATTAATACTGGTTTATACAAGTCCTGTCCCAGAAAAGCTACTTCCTCCTTCATATGCAGGAAGCTGTTTGTAGCTACGAGAAAATCTTACTGGACAGTTTTTATTTCTGCTCCTGTGCACCACAAAGCTGGAACTCACTTCAAAACAGCCAAAATACTGAACTCCTTTAACTCTAGACTAAAATCCCAGCTGTTTAGAGCTGCTTTTGAAATATAATCATGAAACATCGATCAATAATCTGACGTGTAATCACGGTTGACTGTGTGTTCTATGACTTTGTCTTTTTGTGTTTTTATGATGTAAAGCACTTTGAAATGCCTTGTTGCTGAAAGGTGTGATACAAATAAAATTTGATTGATCCGATTGAGTCGCGTAGAGTTCAGATGCTCAAAATAACTCCAATTAAATCATTTACAAAGGTTTATCCTTTGTGCCACTTAATGTTAAGATGTTTTATTGTGTTTCTTCTCTATTAAAACCTAAATATCCAGAGAGAATAAAAAATGATCACCTATTACCGAATAACTCATCGGTAAGTGAGATATGATAGATCCTGTTATTTGGTGAGACTGAGGGGAGCAAACGTTTTTGTTTTTTTTATTTTCCAAACACACAGGATTTATAACCAGCTATTGAAAGCTACGGCAACTGAAGAAGAGATTATACGTACTGTGTATCATTTAATTTGTAAAATAATTTGCATTTCAAATCGATTTTGGTCTCATCTGAACAAAACACCTTATTCCACATGGCTTGTAGGGTCTACATATGTACATGATTTATTGAACAGGATTCAGCTGGACTTTCATATCGTTTAATAATCTAACCCAGCTTCGAAGCGCTCCACAACTTTATCCTTGACCTACCTGTGATTTTTGATCTTCATGATGCAGTTTGTTCATTAATATTTGAACTGAGAAGTTACTAAGGGCATAAAACGCTTATATGTTAGTAGGTGGATTCCTATAAAATGCATCCACTGGGTCTGTTTATGTTTCTTGTTTGTGCACATCTGTAAATGTGTGCTATGCTTCACTTAGCACCTGAGAACTTTAGAGAACAGCTGTGTTTCTCTTGCAATAATTTTACACACTGGTGGACTCTGTTTACTATTTAGGTTACGTCTGAATACAACTGACTGTGCTACGTTTATTTCAGGGACTCAGAGTTAAGGGGGAAGAATGCAAATTAATGGCAGATTTTCAGAGATTTTGTTGTAACAAAACAAACAAAAAAAACCCTGAAAAACACAGATGATTTTATTTCCACCCGACACTAGCATAGCATACTTTTGTAAGGTATATATTGTGTGTCACATAATTCTTTTAAATCAAAGAAAGTGCACTAAAATCTGATTCCTGGAGGAGCTGGGTGTAATTAAATATGTCAAATCATTTGCTAACTGTTTCCACATTTCCTGTGTGACACATTTGCGAAACCCACAAGAACCAATTGCAAAAGACAAGCCTGGCAGCAGCCACGCTTCTGGTGTACCAAAGCAGAGCAACTACCTGCCAGTCCATCACCATATGCTCCTAATAGCAAACAGGGCGAGCGTGAAACCAGCAAAAACATGACCCATTGCTTTAAAGGAGGAGGCATATTCACAACTTTATGAAGCCTCTGCACAAAGCTACATAAACGCAAAAAGTGGGCTACTAATTAAAGTGATTCACAACATTATTTGCTCAAGTCAATAATTCATGTGCTGTTGCTGAAGCCAAAGAGGGTCCGCAGTAAACCTCTGTAGGATGCTTTTAATGACAGGAAACTGTGTGATTACCAGAGGAAAGCCCTGCTGCTTGCCATCAAAAGTCGACCTAAAGCTACTGCCACAAAAACTCCTTCCAGCCGCTTCTTGAAACTCAATTCCACCTACTGACTTGAAGCACAGCTGTGCAAACTTACACCGTGTCATTTACACTCTTTACCTAAAAAAGGTCATTCATGTATAAAGACAAAGGATATTTATTAATGACCTTAGTGATGAACACACAGGAAGTACGACCTCTCTCTACAGCAGAAACCGGGTACAACTGGCACAACCACAAGAAAATGTTTCGAGCAGCAGTTCTGGTAACACGCCATCATGCCTCACACACAGATATTTCCAGGTATCCTACATTCTCAAAAGTACCCATACACTTAAGCATAAGAGCTCATGTTTTCAGGCTAGCAATCATTTTTGCTTGCCAAGGGCACAAATGGTATCGGGTTTAGCTCAGTGCTTTATCAGTGAATTCTGTGAATGTCAAACCACAGAGCACATCAACACTAATCAACTTAAACCGGAAATTCTTAGAGCGCTAATGACTAAATGATACAAAAATGCCTAAAATTAGGTCGATCTCAGCAAATCATGCTTCAATGAGATCGAGAGTTTCACCACACTGGATTAAAACTGTTGTGTTAAATTAGATTCTTACTTTTCAAACCTGAAACAATAAACAAAGCAGCTTGACTGCATGGAGTTTAGTCACAGGATGTTACAGGAATGCTCTTATTGTTTTAAATAAGATTAGCTGGTGGAAAAAATAAAAAGAGACGTTCACAGTGAATCAAATCACACAAATATGCGACCCTATAATATGCTCTTTGGCCCGACGTGTTCAATGACCTTACTTTCTTTTAATTTTTTTCAGTAATAATGAGTTAAAAACAATCTAGCACAAAAGAGTTTGAGTTTGCCCATCAGGTGGTGTGTATGTGTGTATGTGTGCATGTGTGCAAGAGCCTCCTGCCTCGCAAATGTTGGCAAACTTCAGTCGGGCACAGAGCCAAGCCTTGAATCAGCACAATATTACTGTGCAGTAGTGCAGGAGGAAAGGAGGTTTGGTTCGCATGGAGGCAAAGCCAAAGAGTGTCACTTACCCTGCAGCTTCTGCATCACATTGGCTATGTCCACAGACGACCGACCAAAGTGCCTTGGAGACGCCATGTCGACTCGCTGCAGTTGTATCACAAGGTGGGTCACTGATGCCGAGAGCAAGAGATACTTCACAGCTGTCCTGAGCGGGACATCCCCTCCACCCCTCCTTCTCTCTCTCTGTCTGCCTCTCTGTCTAATTTCACTGCAGGAGCAGGTCCAATTGAATCTCAGGTTTCATGCAGGTACAAGCAGGTTTGTTGTCCAATAGAGGCACTTCTTCCATGCAAGTACTGTAAAAGATGTTTTAAAAAAAAAAAAAAAAAAAAAAGGTTGTTTAAAGAGTTTCTGCACCTGTTAGTGAATATTTTAAACACTGTTTAGTGCTGCAGTTTAGTTTAAAGACAGGTTTATTTTCTAAACTAATCAAAGTATTTGTTTGCATGACCTCTAAGTTAATAGTCTAAGAGGAGGCATGGTCCAGAAATCCTCAAAGTATAAGTCTGAGTAAACCGAAATGGTTTTATTACATTGCATGTAATAAAGCATGTGATGTTTATACATCACATGCTTTATTACATGTTTTGTTTCACAATAGAAAAGCAACAATTATTTTGCCTGCTGATGAATTAGCAATGTTCAATAAGTTAAAATGTGCCTCACAACCGCTCTTGTTTGTCAGATTAAAACAACCTTTGAGCACCTATTATTGGTCTGATGTACTATCATAATTTTAAATTATCTAATTAAATTATGACCTGCTGATTTTAATCTTATAATAATATTAATATTATACACTAAATCTTGCAATGTATATGTGCCTTCCTCGTGTGTTAATAGGTTTCAGATTCATGAAAAATGGGACAGAATAGTAAAACAAAATCTACAATATATTTTTTTAAAAAAAGATAACTAACAGTAGCTCTGTCTAGACTCCAAACAAGGTTGCAAACAAGGTCGCAACTTTTTGTACAATTATACAGAGTTGTCCAATTGGCTGATTTATGGTGTGGACAGAGAAAAGCAATAGTATGTAAAGCTTTACAGAGTTACCCAAAAAGGCAGTCCTAATATAACAGACCTGTGATCAGCTAATTGGCTCAAATGGACATGTGGACCTACACTGCATTGAGAAGAAACTAACAGGAAGTCGCACATATTGCTAAATTTAGGCATACAGCTGCAACATGCACAAAAGTGAATTATTCTCTACACAATCATAGGGAAGTAGCAAATTATACAGCACAGTTACAAGTTGCAGTTGCAGTTTAATTATGGCTGACACATTGAGATAGTTTAAGGAAAACCAAAAAAAACACGTGACAAATGTTGAGTTATCCCCCTTAACAGGTGTGTAAATTATCCTGGCACTAGCTTTAACGTAAACCACTATGTGACATGTTGTTACATCAGAGGTAAGGTATGCTGTAGCACAGAAACAGTTAGTTAGCAAAGTTAGACACCTGCTGAGGTATTTGTACGACGGAGGCGTTGTTCACTAAAGCCCGTTAAGTAATGGAGGAAGTTGCTAAAAAAAACACACCAGATAAACAGTGATAATTACCATGAAAGCGCTCACAAATAAACTCTAAACACTAACGCCAACGTATTAAGATAACAAGTGCAGTAATGTAGGAGACGGACACGAAGTCACACGTTGTCTTACCGCCTGTCGCAGCGCGGAGCATGGAGAACTGAGGAAGTACCCGTGCGTGTCTATGTTGCCCGGTTGCCCATGGTAACCCTGAAAATGAAACTTGGCGGCGTGCATCAGCTCAGTGGCGGCCTGCGAGCTGGAAACCACAAGAAACTGAGCGGCATGATGCTGGCAGAGGGAGGGAGGAGTCGGAAATGAGAGGAGGTGTGGTTTCTGGAGTGATAGTACAGTGGCTTTACACACAAGCTTTACGAGGCAACACAGGGCAAATTATTGTCGGCAAAAATATGTTAGAAAAAGATACACAAGCAACAGCATCGTGTGTTATTACAGGGTCTACAGCTTGAAGAGCCACTACAGAGATGCTGATTTCCTTTTTCAACACTTCTCATGACCTGCCCATACTGCCAAGATACCTGCTTTGACGACCATAGTTTTGCTGTGCTTGATTGGCCAGAAAACACATCTGACCTAAATCTCACAGATAAGCTATGGAGCAGAGGAGGACATAATGAGAAAGATGAGAGTCAGCAGACCCGATGATAAATGAGCCAGGCTAATTCCTTCTGCTGTATAATGACCAAACCTAAAATGAATTAAAGTATGAACCAGCCTTTGAATCCCTATATTTCTGTTGTGTTTTTAGAAGTGGGGATCAGGTTTAGGCCTGAGATTTTAAGTTCATCAAAGTTTCTTCCATACTGTGTCATTTCATGCGAAATGAACTCAGATCTCTGAGTTTGCATTTTTGTTACTCAAAATCAAAGAATGCACCCAGTTAACGGCAGAACACAGAATACACATAGTGACTGACAGAATAAAGTCATGTGTCGTCAGCATTAGTATAGCAAGAGATGTCACAATACTTTAAAATCTGAACTTGGGGGAGCCTGTAGATAAAAAAAAAAAATTAAAAAAGTAACCCCACATGTGCTCTTTGTTCATTCACATTTATAATAGCCAAATACCACAAATAGTGAGGATATAGCAGTCAGTTTAGTAACATCACATCCACTTCTCCAGACTGTCAATCAGTGTCATATGTTGAATATTAACTCATAAACTCCAAAGTTTATTTCTTGGTAACTTACGTTCCATCTTTGACGACATTTATGGAATTGAAAAAAAAGAGAGATCAGGACAATAATAATAATAATAATAATAATAATAATAATAATAATAATAATAATAATAATAATAACCCTTCACCACAGAGGCTGTTTAAATATAGTTAAAGTGATTTGTCCTGAAAATATTTAAGACTGGTGGGGGAAAAAAAGATGAGCCCATTTGGAAATTGTGTGGCAAATTGTTTGATTTCCCCCATTTTAATGCAATAACACACACAAACTCATCTGTCTCTTTGTACAACATGAGTCAACAGAAATTCAATATCTTTTATTCATTTTAAGGAGCCCATAAAGGTCATTTTAGGTCCTTCCTGCACCGACAGTTGCAGTTTCATTGTAAAGACTTGACTGCCACCTGCTGGACAACTCCCGCAACATGCCTGTATCGACATCAAAACATCACGGTTCAATCCCGAGCCCGAGGAAAAACGTGTAGTCATTGTGACAAAACCTTTTCTTCTGACATACAGGAGGGGGAAAAAAATATAATAATGATTCAAATTAAATTTTTTACAGAAAAGAAGCTGCAGAGGTTTCTGCAGCAACGACTCAACTGAAGACGTTTTGCAATGTTCTCGGTCTTGGAGCAAGAGTGGGAACACTGCAACAATGGAAGGAAATCCCCACAGAGACCTGATACTCTAAAGACACTGGATTGGTTTGGCAGAGTTTTATGGGTCTCCTTGTACTGATTGTTGTCAGGAAACTTGAATAATTCCAAGTTTCCCAGGTACTTGAGCAGGAGAGCTGTGTTTTTGGTTGGATGCTGTTCATTTAGACTTAACCAACTTTTTTTTTTTTTTATGGACCGTGTGCATCCTGTGTTATGTGATTATAGCAGAAGACATGTAACATGCTCTACTTTTATGAAAGCACTACCAACAGGAGTTTTGTTATGAGGTATTGATCATAAAGGAAATGATGCAAAAGGAAGTAACACTGCTTCCTAGTGTTATGTCCCACGCAGATAAGCAGCGAGTTTACTAAATTTAAAGCCGGAGAGGGGAAGGAAGCATGACAGCAAGGTTTCCGCCACACCAAAAACTGTTGGGATTGAAAAGCCTGACTTGGAAAAAAAAAAAGCTCAGTTTCTGTACGTGTGTGAGTCCGTGTGGAGCTCAAAAACCAGCTCATGGTGGGAAAATGGCACTAAACAAAACAAATGCATTTTTGGAAATATTAAAATCATTTAATGTTGGTAAGTGGATCTTAACTTTTTGGTTGCAAAGATCTCTTTAAAGGACTTTTGTTGTTATTGTTGCAGAAGCTACTTATATGCAAAGAGTTTAGACAGAGATGTGTGTTAAATGTAGAGGGAGCAATTGTAGTTTCACAAAATTAAATGCAATTTCGCAAAAGAATGATAATCTGTTGAAGTTAGTCTAAACAATGATTCGTATACTGCAGCAGGTTTCTTTTGTGTATTGAAATTTCTTAATCTGCTTTAGGTACAGTGGATATTTTCCTTATTGTCTTCAGATTCATTAAAAAAGGTTTTTATTCATGTTAGTTACAACTTAAAGTATTTTTGTTTGAAGAATACATTTGTTTTAAATTATATTTTGATGTTTGAGTCTGTTTCCCTGTGCTGTTCAGTTTCTTTGTTTTAAAAATGCAACAAAAACCAACCAATTATCATTTGCAGTATGCCCGCATTTCCAAAAGAACATGAAACCTAATAATAACAATATCCAGAGATTTGTTTCAGCTTCGTCTGCTTGTTCTTCAGCAGGGTAGAACAGCAGCACATAGCCTGTGAACCCACACACCGTGCATGATGTAAGATCTTATGTAAAAGTGGCCATTTACAGCAGTATGTGCAACAATAAGTCAATACACCACAGAAGAAAAACAATTGCTTGGCACAGAACCATTCTGGTAACACTTGTCTTCCTGTTGTCCGTTGTGGCCGAGGGCTTAAAGTGTTGTCGAAATCACCATCTGGGGAAATAATTTCCCTCTTTTGCAGAGCAACACAATGCATCTGTCCGCCCACTCCACCAAACATTCCCATTTCATCTGTCTTTGCCTCCCTCGGATGACTCTGCGTACTGCTTTGTCTTTATCCAGGTGATATGATTCTAGCCTTCTGCTTATCTATTCTCGTGGGCCTGCTGCTGGGAGCTTTGATCTACGTTCTGTTGACCTGGGCATCAAGACGCCGGGCCACGGCCAGGATCACGAGGCGCTCCAAAAAGAAATCTGGCAGTTCGCGACGTGACCCCACAGGCAGCCAGTTCGGCCTTTACCGAAGCACTTTCCTGAGTGTTTACAGGCAGCCCTCTCTAGAGCCGGTGGGCCCCTTGGGGAGTAAACCTGGCGCAGAGACGTCCACCTTTCGGCCGCTGCCCAAAAAGAGCAGGCCTAGCCTGGACATGGGTGACGATACACGGGTAACCATGTCAGAGGACACAGTGGCCATGGACTCTTCTGATTCAGCCTCTCTTGTACCAAACAAGAGAATTCCTTCTGGCTGGGCGGCAACGGGCTTAAAGGATTCCTTCCCTCACACAGTCCACCTCCCGCATATGACAGTGTCATCCATGCCTTCCAGGAGACTTGCACTTAAAGCTGTTGGTATGACAACAAGAACTGAATCAGCTTTTTTTTTTTTTTTTTTTTTTTTTTGTTAAGCATCTACAGACTGTTAAAACAGACTATAGTTGCAATGTTTTTGTAATAACTACATATTTAGTTTGATTTTTTTTCTTTAATGAAAAAGCGCTACAGTGGCTCTCGAAAGTCACCTCCTATTAAAATGTCAGCCTTTAATTATGAAAAAAATGAGACCATGATAAATCATTTTAAAACATTTTTCAATGTGAAATGTGACATTTATTGTGTACAATTCAACTAAAAAAAAAAAAAGAAAAAAACTGGTAGAAGAAAAAATCCCCAAAAGGTGCAAAAGCTAGGTTGCGTAAGTGTTCACCTTGTACTTTGTTGAACCTACTTTTGATTAAATTTCAGTTTTTACAGGAGAAAGTAAATTGTTGAACAACGAGCATGTGTTCCTACTTTTCCTACAGAGAAATTTTAATTTTCCTTTGTATTAAATTCAATACGAAAACACATGCAGCTTTTGCAAATTCACTATAATCCCATATTTCTACCTAGTCATTCATGACTTTTGGTGCGTTCACACCGAACGCGTTTTGAGCGTCAGGCGCGTCTGATTTACGCTCAAAGTCTATGTGGAGCGTCGGACGCGCTCTACGCATCAAACGCTCAAAACGCTCCAAAAGGTTCAAACGCGCCTCCACATTTACTTGTAAACCCGACGTGCCTGATGCTCAAAACGTGCCATAATTGTGGCTTTATAGAAATTAATGTGGGAAAACAACCTTACCAATTTGCTATAAATAATGGTAGTTATATACCATAAAAAAAATGTATAAGTTACATTAAATTAAATGTGCTTGAAACATATATGATTTATTTGCTTGTGAAAATTTTGAAACTATTTTTTAGTTTCCCTTTTCTTGTCAGATTTCTTGGTTTTTAGTTTGAATTGAGCAGACTGAAAGTCACATTATGTGAAAAGTTTAATAGCTGATTTATATTATATCTAACCTCATTTTTCACATCACACCATGTTAGTTTTATTGTCTCTAAATAACTGTTCTATTTTTTTCCTTGGAAATCCTGAAAATTTCAATTTCTTTTATCAAATCAAAATTAACACACTAACATTTTGTGGAAGAATGAATGCACAAAATATTAGCGATGATTTAAAAAAAATCATATTTGCATGCAAATTTTTTAATCTATATAAGTTATATATAGAAATAAATAGTTTAAGAACGGTTATATATGCCTCAGGTCTGTTGGGACAGTGAAACTCCAAAAGTAATAAATATTTCTTCCAAAGATGGATTGGAACATTTGGGTCCTTAACCTTCTGGTGGGAAGTGAACTCTATGAGCCACCAAACCATGGAAGTCAATTCAATTTTTAAAGTGTTTGGCAGAATAAATGCATAAAAAATACACTCTTTTCTTGTGAGCTTTAGGCGCAAGCTGTAACTTCAACCTACCTCCACGGACGCTCCTTTTCCTTTAAAGTATTTCCACATAGCTTTTGCAAATCAGTGACTACCATACGTGATACGATCTTTTCATCACTTCCTGAAATATTGCAGCACCTAAACCTCATCAAACACATATGTTTGATTGATTTCATTACACCAAACAACCCAGAAGTTATGCTCACTCTCTTTCAAACATGACATCCTTCTACAAGAGGAGAATAATGTGACATCGACACGCGTCTGTAATGTGTTGGTGGGTGGAGTCATAAGCAACTGACATATTGTAATAAAGATGGAGAAATACTATTACTGATCTGATTGTTAGATTTCTGTTCAATGTATGTCCTTTTTACACAGCACTCGTTTAATAGTTTTACTAAAATTAAAACAAAGTCTGGTCTTCGGCCTTCTGATGGTGAAGGTGTTATGTTGTGTATTAAATTTCCTGATTTTACAGCAGACAGTCACTTTATTTAGCATCTCAGGAGTGTGGTCTCCATATGTTTGGCAGTACAGTAATGAATAAACTGTGTTTAGACCATGAGGAGTTGCAGTGCTCCAATGTTTTTGATGAAATAAAAATATGAATCTTAACAATGGTGCTATCACTTGTTTTCAATATAAAGCCATAGTGACCACAATGGTTTCGTTTCTTTTTTCTCTTTTGAGGAAATATCAATATCTGCATAATAACGAGACTTTTTCTGTTTAGATGTGAATGTGTATGATTGTCTTTCTTGTGTGTCACTGAGATGGACTGGTGTCCAATGATCACTGGAGATAAGCAGTGGACGGATCATTCATCCCTTGTTTAGCTACTCAGGTCGTAAGTTATGTTGCTCAACCATCTTCTTTGGTAAAATAGCTTGAATGTTATAGATTTTGGCAACCTAGTTAATGTTAATGTAATTATTGTGCTGTTATAAAAAATACTGTTAACAGTGCCCAACGTGCCCCAATATGTGATGGTATTTTATTTTTCCACAAAAGCAAAAACTCTACAATTAGAAAATAAATGTCAAAAGCACATGGTTTAAATCTTGTTACATTGTCAATTATTTATTTATTTATTGATTTATTCAGTCAAAATTGTTTTTAATATTATTAATTTGCAGTCTTTAACGTATCTTCAATGATTTCTTGGAAACCAATAGTAAAATTACAAACCTAACGACGCTCACGGTAACGGCCATCACAAGGACGCGGCGAAAGCAAAATGCAGATTGTGCGATTCTGCCAGAAATCACAGCTGCAAACTGCACGGCAGGTACGCTACAGAGAGAGGGTGCGCCGGACGAGGTTGCCATCACGAACGGAAACCCCCGTTTGCGTGAAGCAGGAAACACTTGGAGGCGTTTGAACGATTTGTTGACCTCTGGGGCGGGATGGAAGATTATATAACATGAAAGTCGGAGTTGTTACATTTAGCCGTTCCTGTGGCCGTGAACATTTGCGTTTGGCGCACGGGTTGAATCCGCGCTGCGTAAAGCCCTGCAGCATTTCCACGCTACCTGCCTCATGGCAACCCGTCTTAAAGGCACAAGCACGAAGTGCGCCAAAGGAGACGCGCCTGACAACACTACTGCACTGTCTATCATTTTAGGACTAACAGATAGATATTCTTATCTTGGTGACAGGTACGTACCGCTTGTAATTAATCGAAATGTAAACATATTTAATATAAGTGGCGCATGTGTAATTTTTAAGCCCCTACATTCGTCTCGATATGAGCTCTGACTCACTCAGACAGCTGGGTGATGCGGGTACATATGAGATGAATAAGGAAGCGTCAGAAGATGTCTGAGTGTCATTTTTGTGAGATTTCTGAACGAGCTGCTTTGTCTTTGACTCGCAATTCACCCCAAGTCGTTGAATAGACGGAGGCTTTAGTCAAACACAATTCGTTGCTATTTTAACAGTTCATTGACATTCGCGTCACATTTCGGTTGCTCTAAACATTGAAGGGTTTATGTAATATTTGCGACGTTTGAGTAAATGTCTGTGTGTTGATTTCTGCTCTCTGCCGGTAACAGTAAGGCGCGGACAGCATCAGTACCCATGGAGACCAGCTCTCCAATGCAGTGTTGGCGTTGCATAGAGACTGAGAATCACTAAATATGAACGGCGATGCTCTGAATGACACCGCCGTTTTTCAGCTGAAAATCTCTAATTCCTTTACTTGTTGAACTGCTGCGTTATTCTTCCCCCGACTCCCCATTGACGTCTTTTTTCTTATTATTTCTTCCTCCACTGCAACAGGATTGCACAAGTCTCCGGGATGGGTGACTGGCGTCTGAGGAGGCACGCATCTTCAAATGGCAAATTCTAAAGCGCAGATTTGAATGAGTGGCTGGATGAATGCATGGATGCATGAATGAATGAAGAGCTGGATACCCTCTGGCTGTATGATGCATTTTACCTCCCTATTGTAGGTCCCCTTTTAAGCACCAACAGGAAAACAGCCATTACCCCTCAGTGCTTCATCTGAATGAAAATATGGACACCTTCAGAGGACACATTTTGATTCAACATGCCCAGGAACTATGAGGTATTTCAAGCTGCTGTCAAATTGCCATTACTGAGTTTTCCTCCCCATGACATCACGTAGCAGAATGTCAGCCGGCATACATCAAATATGTGCAGAAAATGACTCCAACTTAAATTCACCTCAAATTTGTAACATGTCGAATGATCGTCTTTTTTTAAAAGCGTGGTAGAGGAGAATACTTCTCGTTGATCTTCCTCTTTTGACGTAAAAGAAAGGACATGAATATCTCAGCTCTGGTTCGCGTTCTCAGAATTTCACATATTTTATATATGTGCTTTCATTTCATTTTGTGAATGATGATAAATAAAGCTGTAGTGATGATGTAACCCACAGACAAATCCTGGAGCTGCTCCATGAGCAGTGAATAATAGGGACTACAGCAAGAACATTATGAGCAGTCGTAAGTGGCACATTTAGTGATTCACTCGTACTTGTTAAAATCCAAGCTGCCAGTCAAAATTAAATTGCACAGAATTTTCTAAAACAAAACAAAACACTTTAAGTCACCTGGTTTTAGGCAGTTATTTGTCTGCCTATGTTGTTTGTTGCTGGTTTGGGGCGCTGCAGTGTGTCATGGCCTCTTTGACCAATATAAATTAGTCCTATATTGTAAGATGAAAGGGAAATTATATATTCTACCAGCAAACATCTGAAAAGTGTGGCACGTCATTGTGTTCAGGGTCTCTTTCCTATAATATCCTTGAGTAAAACTCAGTTGGGGTCTGTCTACAGGAAGTTTGAGTCTCTGAAGCTGTGGAAAGACTTAAAAATTGCTCTTGATCCAGTCTGAGCTAGAGCTACTTTGCGAAGAAGAAGGTTCAAACATTTCAGTCTCCAGATGTGCAAAGCTAGCCCAAAATTCCTGCAGCTGTATCTGTAGGAAAAGTAGAAGAAAGCATTGGCTCAGAGGATCTGAATACAAATGCATAGCACGCTTATAAAAACACGGAAAATGATTTATGATCATTATCGTCTACCTCAAAATTCGACACTAATGTCTGTTGATCTATCACCTAAAGCCTCAATAAAATACATCGCAGGTAGAGGTTGTAACATTCCTAAAATAATAAAATGTTTAAGAGGTATGAAAAGATGTTCAGGACACAGTATATAGGGGTGATTTTTTTTTCCGGGTTTGTTTAATTTGAACACCTCCACATCTCACATCAGAACTAAAATATGAATCCCACCTTCCATTTATCGCATCCTGTGACAGAACAATCACCGCAAGGGTCCGCAAAGTTATTTTAAAGTCTGCAGGTTTATGGTAGATTTACTTTAGTACACACTGGCTCCAAACGAAGGTGTTAAGATCATATGATACAATGTTCTTTGAATTTAAAGAAGCATCTGCTCAATATGAGTGGCAACAGTGATCAGTTTCATCCACTTTAACTGGAGATTGTTCTGTCACTTTTTGCTTCATTGGTCAACAGAAACCGAAAATGTACTTAAGATTCAATACAAGTTGCCACATTGTGTTGTTGCAGCTCCAACACGTTGCTTTCTCTTGTCTCACTCAGCAGCCTGGCCAGTCAGTAGGGATGTTGGCCGCCGTGGAACATGGTCCCATCCTGTGCAGCGACTCCAACATCCTCTGCCTCTCGTGGAAGGGCCGGGTCCCCAAGAGCGAGAAGGACAAGCCGGTGTGCCGGAGACGCTACTACGAGGAGGGCTGGCTCGCCACGGGGAACGGGAGAGGAGTCGTCGGGGTGACGTTCACTTCGAGTCACTGCAGGAGGGACAGAAGTACACCGCAGAGAATCAATTTTAACCTTCGAGGACACAATAGTGAGGTATTTTAGTGATATTTTGTTATACTCCTTGTGCAACTTGCAATAATTAAGAACATAAGTGTCTTTATGGCCGCTGACAATGGTTCAGGGACATGTACACTCATCAAATACTTTTTTAGGCTCACTGTGATAATCTTGGTTTGGACCCTTTTATACATTAAGAGTGACACATTATGCCTCTCTGAACAGGTTATGATAGGACTATACGGTATGAAAAACCATTCTTAGATAATGAGATTTTAGTCTGGTTAGTTCGGCCTATTTTGACTTTGTTTCAGAATGAGCTTCTTTTAGGGCCTCTTGTCACTTTAAATCCAAACAAGCTGCTGTTGGCCACACCCTTCAACTCAACATTTACACTTATACCTACAGCAAACAGATGTGCAATTATACAACCATACGTCTTTGAAAAGCTTTACCCATTCTCAAGCTAGTTTTAATAGGTTTATCGTATAATTACCCTGCGTGACTCAACTAGCTGCTCGTTTTGGATGGCGCTGAAGAATTTAGATATTTTCTACACCCACTCTGTAAGACGCACCAATACGGCAGGCAATTAAACTAACCCTTAGCATATTGTTACCATGCTAGACTTCTGGTACAGCGTTCTTAACTTGGAAAGCTCTTGTTGATTCTTTCAAACATGCCGATTGTCATGACTTTAAAACATCTCTCAAAGAAAGGTATTTGGCTTGTCCGTGTGGGCAAATCAAGAAACATGGTGTTTTGGTGGTTTCCATTGTGGTTCCCGGGCTGTTCTTGAGCATCCTATCCAATTTGTTGTGACAAGTTGGGATCAGATGGTTGAAACTTGACACAATCAAAGGGCTCCTCAAATGTGGACTATTCCTAAAAAAAACCCAATTTTGATCCAAGAAACCAAGCGACTGAAAGGAACTTATACCAATTGTGCCTGAAGCTTGTTTGCAGAATAATAAACTCTAAAAGTAAGAATAACATCATTTTCAGCTTTTGCTTGAAGTCGCTTTCTTTGCCCCAAAAAGCCTTATTGCAGTCACGAACTTGTCGTTGGTTTTATTATTAGTACATATTTCTTTCTGGTGCTATTTTTATCCGCCTGTGTGCTGACTCTCCTTCCAACTGCTTTGGCTCTTAAAAGCCTGTTCTGCCTCAAAGTCTTTTTTTAGACTCGTGTTTATGCAGCACATTACTCCTGAAAGTTTCTCTCCACAGACAGCCACCTGTGCTTTTAGAAAATGGAAGAAAGCTTGCTTTGCTCCTTTGCAGGTTGTCTTGGTGCGCTGGAATGAGCCCTTCCAGAAGCTGGCTACCTGTGATATGGAAGGAGGCATCTTTGTATGGATCCAGTATGAGGGAAGGTGGTCTGTGGAGTTAGTGAATGACAGAGGAGCCCAGGTGTGCAATTTCATTATTGTGTTTCAATAAATAATAATAATAATAATAATAAAAAAGAAACTCATCATGCATTTGTTACAAATATAAACCCTGTCATCGCTTTAGTTATTTCACTAAAGCGATATAACCCTAACATTATATCTTATCTCCTTTTAGGTGAGTGATTTTACTTGGTCACACGACGGCACCCAAGCACTCATCGCTTACAGGGATGGCTTTGTGTTAGTTGGCTCGGTCAGCGGGCAGAGGCACTGGTCCTCAGAGATCAACCTGGAGAGTCAGATCACCTGTGGCATCTGGACACCTGATGATCAGCAGGTACAAGACGCTCTGCTGAGTTTCTAGTATCAAAACATCCTCGGTGGTACCCGTAATGTGTTAAACAAACACTGTCTCCGTTTAACGGCGGCTTAGTTATTAGTAACATAGTTATTGTTGTTGAACAACTTTACTTTAGGTGTTGTTTGGGACAGCAGATGGGCAGGTAATAGTGATGGACTGTCATGGACGGATGCTCGCTCACGTGCTGCTGCACGAGTCTGACGGCATCGTCAGCATGTCGTGGAACTGCCCCGACTTCCTGGTGGAGGACAGCACAGAGAGCGACACGGACTCCGATGACAATATCCTGCCTTTAGGTACGACCATTTTCTCCCTCTCTCTGCTCATGGCAAATGCCGAATGAAGGAACGGAAAAAATCTTATGCACATGTACTTTTCTTCTTCTTCCAAGTCCGAAGAGTCAAGCCTTTGTTGACAGTCACCTTCTTATCAGGAGATATCAGTTTGATGAACAACTATGATGATCTCTCTCCGGCTATTATTCGTTCAGGACTGAAAGGTAAGATCCTCCAGTAAGACGACGCAACAAGGTACAGTTTTCGGATTTGGTAAAGGTAAGGTAGCCATTACTCATGGTGTCTTGACTTTTATCATCCAAGTCAGGACCCTGATAGCTTCAATTCTGCAACTGTTACATGCACCCCTGCTCCAACACATCAGCATGTGTTCAGCTCTTCAGGGTCCTTGTATCGGGCCATTCATTTTATTCAGGTGTGTTGGAGAAGGGAAGTATCGAGCGTTTGTGGAACTCCAGCTCTCAAGAACAGGACTTGGGCTGATCTATACCAGACTAATTCTAGGTCTTCAATTTGTTTATTAAGAAACGCTGATATTGCCACTTCAGGTTCCAGCCCACATGAGTAAAACTTACAACTTTATTGTCCATAAATTTCTCTCTAATTTAATTTTCCTCATGATAGATGTGGAAGCTCAGTGGTGCTCTCAGGGAGACCTCTTGGCTGTGGCTGGCTTGGAGAAACACGGGCTCCCCCCCGACACAGCCTGTGCGTCCATCATGAGAAATGCTCTTGTTAAGTTCTACAATGTACAAGGAGAGCACATATACACTCTGGAAACACCTGCACAGGTTAGTCTCTCTATAAAGCTGCAATATGGAACTTTTATTAAAAACATTTTTTTTATATCATTATGTTGTGACAGTTTAAGACAGATAATCTAGGAAAAAAATCAAGCTCCTGTGGCCTCGCCTTGTGCTCCTAGTATTAACTGCAGAAATAACCAATTAGAGCCAGGGGGAGGGTTTTAGCGCTGTCAATCACTCTTATACTCACCCAACAGTCAGAGTTCATGGAACATGCGTGGAGCTAAATACAGGGTAAAGAAATTGTTTATAGATGCACAACACTTTCTTTGTCTGAAACTTTACCTTTTAGCACAACAATGAATCGAAACCTACAGCCAGACCTATAAGGGAACGGTTTAGATCAAAGCACACTCATTGTTTTAGCGTCCCAGTCAAAGTCCAGACCTTAATCAAATGTAGAAGTTGTGGGAAGACTTGGTGTCTGCAGATGCTCACCATCTAATCGGACCGAACTTCAGTTATTTTAGACAAAAACAATGAGCGAAAATGTCCATCTTTGTCTGTCCTAAGGTTAAAGAGACATACCCTCAATAATTAAAGTATTAAGTCAGGTTGGGGTCTGAGTACAAACGTCTGCCTCACTTTGCAGATTTTCATTCCCCTTAAAAACTATACACTACTTTATGAAGTTCTACATAAAATCCAAGTGTTTACATGGTACAAATTTTTGGTTAAAATGTGACAAAGTGTTGAAAACACCAATGAATATGAAAACTTTTGCAAGGCTTCATGTCTGAGACAGTTAGTTACATAAATACCGTAGAAGTGCACAGATCTGTGGTTGCTCTGTTTCAGAGGCCCATCACCACCATCTGCTGGGGTCACAGAGACTCCCGCCTGTTCCTTGCATGTGGACCAGCTCTCTATGTGGTGCGTGTGGAGCACAGAGTGGCCAGCCTCCAACTCTTGTGCCAGCAGGGTATTGCGAGCGCCCTGCGCGAAGAGAAGGACGTTGGGAAACTGAACATGCCCTCGCTGCTCTGCTCTTACGTTACCTCTGCTTTTATACCGACCATTAAGGTATTTCGCTTCGGCGTATTTCCTAAAACCTACAGTTGTGTGGCGAGGTCATGTTGATCCTGCTGGGGAAGTGAGCAGAGGTCGTCAGACATTAGCAAACCCACTCACATTTTCATATTGTCCCCTTGAGCAACCAGAAATCTTTCCTTTCTCTGCTCCAGCCTCCAATTCCTGACCCCAACAACATCCGCGACTTTGTCAGCTACCCCACGTCCGGCAACGAGCGGCTGCACTGCACCATGAAGCGAGCAGAGGATAGTCCTGAGGCAGGCGGCCCCTGCTACACGCTGTATCTGGAGTATCTTGGGGGACTGGTGCCTATTCTCAAGGGAAGGCGCATCAGTAAGCTCAGGCCTGAGTTTGTCATTATGGATCCGAAAACTGAAGGCAAGCCTGGTGAGTTCACAATTGATCCTAATATCATTCAGAAATTGTGCGTATATTTGTCAGAGATGCACGGAGTAATCGGAGGGCAAATTTTCCCTTAATTTGCCCTCCGATTGTTGATCAGACTCAAATGCAAAAAACCCAAAAAACAACAGATTTCTCTTCTTCCTAATCAATAATTGCACCAAAACTATAAACCATATTCAATCTGTAAATATTTCAGCAAACAACAGATATGTTGTTGTTAGTTATTCAGTTTCTGTTGGATCTAAAACAGATATCTATATTATAAAGTTGTCAAGTTATGAAATCTTTGTGAATTCTTTTGATTAAGAAAGTCCAGTCAAGTTTATTTGTACATTTCAGTAAAAACTCAGTGCTTTAAACATAAAAACATAACACAGTCACCAATTATGAAACAAAAGCCATTATCAAAATCTTCAAATACAGCTCTGGAAAAAATTAAGGGACCAGTGCACTCTTCCTGAGTTAAAACATCAGCATTGTTGTTTCTAAATTAATATTGTTTTATTTGCATTATTTGAAGTCTGGAGGGACTGCATCTTTTTTTGTTGTTTATTTGACCATTTCTCATTTTCTGCAAATAAATACTAAATTCTTGCTTGCACTCAGTGCTTTGGCTGTTTTACAGTTTTCTGGAAGTTTGTTCCAGATTTGTGCAGCATAGAAGCTGAATTCTGGTTCACGTCTCGCAGAGCAGTCCCATGAACTGCTCTGCGTCCCAAAGGTTCATTGCATCAACTTTCGAGTGACCTCGAAGGTTGATGCAATGACAAGTGGTTTACATTACAACATATTTTGGTGCTAAGCCAATCAGTGATTTATAAACAAACAAACATAATTTGTTTAATAATCCCTGGGCTACAGGGAACCAGTGTGAGGACTTTAGTGGGGTGATGTGCTCTGTCTTCCTGGTCTTTGTGCGATCACGAGCTGCAGCATTCTGCAGCTGATGCTAATCGATTTTTCGAACAGAAGTTCAGTTCAGAAGGGCAGAACTGTGAAGACATTTTTGCAGTAATCAATGTGATAAAAGATAAAGTGAAGGGAAAGGGCAATGTGAGCCAGCTCATTCTTCTCTGAAAATAGCTTTTTCAAACAATCAGGACTAGTTTTACACAACACAATGGCATGTCAACAAGATCCTAGCAGTTGGCTGCTGCACATTTTATCCTTTTTTTGTGTTAAATACTTAAAAAATTGTTCCAATCTGGCTTAGAATACCTTATTGATGTATCTCGCTATAAATGGTAAGGGCAGATGAGCCATGAGGCATCATTGGATAGGAGATAAAAACACAGGTGCTCAAACACACTTTTATTGCTTTCCAGAAGGGATATGAGTGCTGTGTTCTAACCATTTGCCAGGAGGAAGAACAAACGCAGTCTCCTCTCTGATGTAACGTGATTTGTGGCCTGATTCAGAAATAGCCTGTGCGAGGACCGGGCATTTGGCTTGTTAAATCATTTTTATGCAACAGAAATTCAATGCCACGTTCGTTTCTTGCGCCACAGACATGTTTGCTCAGTAATCTTCAGTACCGCTTGTGTTTCTTGTTCCAGAGGACTTGTGTGTGAATCCCATGATCTCCTACACAGACAGCTGTAACTGCTCCGACTCCAGTGACATTGACTTGAGTGACGAGTGGGTGGGGAAGAAGTCGCCAAAGTTATCCCGTGGAAACAGGTTACCTAGTCGGAAATTATGTCGATGAAGCCTTTGCACATTTAGGATTTGTCAATTGATGCTGTTACTTTAACAAGTCTAACAATTTTTTTTTTTAGGTTGAATATGGATTCAAGAAAATCCCCCAAACTTTCACGCACCAATCAAGAAGGGCAACGGTCTCCACGGCTACCGACTAAAAAGCCTCCGGTTCGGTCGCCCAGTCTGACCCGCCGTGAGTTTACAATGGATGGAAACACAGAGGTACTGACCTTTACTCAAAATTATTTGTCAAAGCTGTTTGCCGTCTTCAAGCATAGCTTATAAGACATGAGCAGTACCTTGATAATGTAATTTTCATACTCTTTTACTCACATTTTGTCACATTACAACCACAAATTCTGTTGCATTTTATTGGGGTTTTATGTAGTCAACCAACACAAAGCTGTGCATAATTGTTAAGACGGGGTGAAATTATATGAGAAAGGATTCCACTTTTTGATGAATAAATCTCCCTGGGTCAATATTTAGACTACCTTACAGCTTCAAGTCTTTTCAAATGTATCTAAGTTTCACTTAGATACATTTGTCTAAGTGAAACTTAGACAAATATATCTAAATAGGGTCAGCTATTTAGACTGACCCTGCTAAATAGCTCAGGGTCAGTCAGTCTGATCAACATCTTGACATTCAATGTCTTTGGATACTTTGGCATGTGATGTGGAAAGCTGGAGTCAAACGCACAACCTTCATATTACTATTTGATTACTCTCACCACTGAAATTCCTTTGGTGGTATCAGAGTGAAGAGGTGAAATAAGGTGAAAATATTTGGAGATTTTCAGTAAATCACATTTAAGGCCAAGAAACCAGGGAAGTAATCTTCCACTGGTTTTTCATCTTATGCAGGAAACCAACCGATTGCATATCAACGAGTACGGCAGTTATAATCCCTATGCTGCAGTGTTTTTTTTATTCTTTTTTATTATTATTATTCATTTTTTTTCCAAATTGACTTACATAAATTAACATAACAGATCAAATTCCCACCCATCCCCGACCCGCACAAATCAGCTCATCGTGAAACACTTACAAAGTCAAGACAACATGACAAATACACCACAAATTGATCCAAATCTTTCCACAAGTATATAAAAAAAAGAAAAAAAAGACAGTTACACAGCAGTGTAAATAAGCAGTCATTAATAGTCTTTCCTTGAACGAATTTTAGTAGAGGGTTCCATATTTTCTCAAACACACTGACTCTATCTTCATTGTAATATCTCAGTCTTTCCAGATGCAGAGTACTTGCTAGTTCCCCCAACCACAGATCAAATGTGGGCACAGAGTCCTTTTTCCAAAATCTCAAAATCAACCTTTTAGCAATCACCGTACCAAACAAAACAGCTATTTTCTCACTTTTAGTGGCTGGTTGTACAGCACTGGAGACCCCGATGATGGCAACAAGTGGTTCTGGATCCCATTTTTTTCCAAAAGCTGTCAAAAAAAAGTGAAACATTTTCTTCCAAGATGAGTGAAGCTGAACACATAACCAGAAGGAGTGTGTCAGGTTACCAATAGCAGCCCGACAACAATTACAAACTGGAGACACGCCAGTAAAGAAAGTGCTCAGCTTCTATCTCGAATAATGGAGTCTATGTAATGTTTTGAACTGTATGAGATTGTGTCTGGCATTGACTGAACAATGTTGTGTACTTTTCAAACCCTCCTCCCACAGTTCATCGGATAGCTGCTGTCCCAACTCATCCTTCCATGCCTTCTTTAACCTGGTTGTGTCTACACGTATACTATTGAAGATCTTATAAAAGTATGACACTGCCCCCTGATTGACAGGATCAAATTTATTTATTTCCTCCAGGGTTTCATGTTTCATTAAAGTTCCAAAATCCAATAAATTTTTCCTAACATATTTGGTCCCGAACCTGCAGATCACGGAAACAACTTGACTCTGGAAGACTATGCTCAGAACATAACTGTGCAAAAGATGCAAAAGTTCCACCAATATACTATAGGTCGTCTATCACACCGATGCTCTTCATTCTCCACATCCGAAAGACGGCGTCACTGAGACCTGGTGCAAAGGAATGATTTTCACAGATAGGAGTATCAAAGTAAATTTTTGTATCTGTTTCCGGATTCTGATAGTATTGCCAATGATAAAAGTATTGGTATAGCGTGTTTTACTGACTTTAATGGGGCTGTTAAGGAGAGCGGTTAGAGACGAATTACAACAATGCAGACGTTCTTAAGACGACCAGGTAGGACGGGACACATCAGATCTGAAGTAGGATACACCAATAAAACATGGGACAGATTGAAATAAATGAACGCCACCATTTTAATAGTGTTGATCCTACCGGCCATAGTTAGTGGGAGAGTTTTCCAGAAATCAATATTCTGCTTAAGTTGTAGAATTTTACTCTGCCAGTTCAATCGTAAGAGATATTCTGGTTTTTTGTTGCCATCACACCCAAATATGTCATTTAACCCTCCTGTTGTGTTCGTTTCTCAGGTACAGCAATAATGTTCGTGGGTCAGTTTGACCTGGGTAGTGTTTAAACACGCAGTAGTGTTAGAAACCAAACAATTCCTCCAAAATATTTTTGTATCTTATTATTAACTCCAATACTAACCATTTCAATATTTGTACAATGTTTTTTTATTTCTCAGAAATTAAGTATCAATGACGACAATTTACTCATTTACTCATTTGGACATAAAAAATGGAATTTACTGAAAAAAACCTAGACACAAAAAACAATAATGTTCTTGAAATTGATATTTTGTGAATTTTTTTAATATTTTTTTTAATGGGTGATCTTTATAATTGAACTTGAGACACACATACTGTTCAGGGTCAAATTGACCCGCTGATTAAACTCAAGACAAATGAGTCATGCAGAGAGTATTTATGTTTCTCCTCCACTTCTGCTGAGTGTCCACTCAGTGTGGGTGGAGTTTGCCCACAGGAACAGGAAAGGTTCCCGTCAAAAGCTGTATGAACACCTGCTTTCTCGCAGCTTCCTAGTGAAGTAAAGAGAGTAGTGAGAAAGTGGGTTTGTGTGTGTTCATGTGTGCATGTATGTGTGTGGTGTTTGTGTGGTGAAATATGGTCCATAGCTGCAAGGAAACATACAGAATTGGATATTTTTTCATCTTTTTTTTGCACTTCAACTTGACTGCCGGGTCAAATTGACCCGAACAGTATTTATGTAAAAAGTAGACGCAGACGCAGTTCACTTTTGTCGCAATGAATAGGAAAACCCGAGAAGCTGCTGAAATTGTTGATCATCGTCAAAAGAGGAGACAGCGGTTTCTGTGAGTTAGAGACATACAAAAGTATATCGTCAGCATACAATACTGCAGTATTTTTGTTAGATTTCTTTAGGTCTATTTATTAAATATACAACTAAAACCTAAATCCAAAAAAATCTAAATGAATAAAACCTGGTTGCAGCAAAGCTTCATGCAGACTAATTTTGTAATTTTCTATTTTTACTCTTCCACAGCACAATTACCTTGCACAAGTCACATCTAACATTTGGGGGACAAAGTTCAAAATTGTAGGACTCGCCTCTTTCCTCCCAGCCAATCTGGGTGCAGGTAAATCTCCCAAAAATGTCCGATAAAGGTATGATTGGTCTATAAAACAGTTTATGATTCTAGTTTTTTTCTTCTTCTTTGTGTATTCTTTTGCTTCAGTGATCTATAAAACTAGTTTGCTTCATCTGCAACCGAGGCAGATGACTATCTACCTTCCTGAAGTGCGAAAGATTTCTCATGACTTCATGAGCCTGCCTGTGTTCAACCCCAATGTGTTCAGTGAGGACGAGGATGACCTACCAGGTACCAACGACAGCACAATTTCCAATTAAAAAACATGGGAAGTTATTAATATTTGATGAGATTTCAATGTCTTTGGGTAAATGTCTGCTCTGTGTCTTCTTAAAGTGATGGGGCCATCTGGAGTAGCTGGAGACAACCCACCATGTACCGTCAATATTCCCATTGCTCCCATCCACAGCCCAGCTCAAGCCATGTCTCCAACTCAAAGTATTGGACTTGTTCAATCCCTCCTGGCCAATCAGAATATTCAGCTTGACGTACTAACCAATCCCACAGCCACAGCCGCTGCAGCAGCTGCAGCGGCGGCTGCCTCAGCCTCAGTCCCCGTTCCTGATCATGGCCAAGATGCTGTTGCGTCACCATACCCCGTTCCAACTAGATACTCAAATCATAGTCAGGGGATTTTCAGTGGGTTAGACATGGGTCCTCTTCTCCCTGGTACTCTGCCTCCCCCACCGCCTCCTCACCACCTACCGCCACAGCCTCACTCGCAGCGGGCTCACTCACAGCAGCCTCGCCAGCAGCCACCGAAACAGTCCCATACAGTGCAAGCGCAGCAGCAGCAGCAGCAGCAGCAGCAGCAGCAACAGCAGCAGAAGATGCATCATCACCAGCTGCAACAGCAGCAACAACAGCACCATCCGTCCCAGTCACAACAGCAGCAACACCACCATCAAAACCAGTCACAACAACAGCAACACCACCATCAAAACCAGTCACAACAACAGCAACACCACCATCAGTCCCAGACACAACAACAACAGCAGCAGCAGCAACAACAGCCACAACATCAACAGCTACAGCAGCTGCATCACCCACAGAATCTACATCAACAGACCCAACATCATCAACACCAGGCTCAACAGCACCCGCCAATGCAACAGACCCAACAGCAGGCGGCAACTCAACAGCTTCAACAACAGCAGCAAATCCAGCAGCAGCAGCACCAGATGCAGCTGCAGCACGAGCAGATGCAGCAGCAGCAGCAGCAGATGCAACAGCAGCAGCAGCAGATCCGGCAGCAGATCCAGGAGATGAGGCAGCAGCAGCAGCAGCTGCAGCAGCAGCATCAGCAGATCCAGCAGCAACATCAGCAGATGCAGAGGCAGCACCAACAAATGCAGCAGCAGCTAAAAATGCAGATGTCGCTGCCGCCGCCTCCCACTGGCTATCCAACCATTTCCCTGCAACAGATCCATCTTCTTCCTTCAATCCCTCCTCCCACCGCTGTGCCTGAGCTGGACAGGGGGGATCACACACACACGCTGAAGCCGACTCTTCCACGGACGTTACCTCCTTCCTTCAGCGACACAGATGGAGCTGTGGAGATCCAGATGAGGAAGATAAACCCCCCACCTCCATACCCAGGGACAGTGGTGTCTGCGGCAGCGGCTACAGCTGCTGCTGCTCCTCAAACGTTTATTACAAATTGTGACAGCCCAAGTGTCCTGGCCCCCGATCCCTGCCTGAAAAAAGACGAATTTTTGCTTCATCCAGTCACTTTGCAATACCCAACACCTCTGGGGTACGAACGGATCACCACCTTTGACAGCAGTGGCAATGTAGAGGAGGTGTGTCGCCCACGGAGACGCCTCATTCGCAATCAGAATGCATACTCTGTTCATGGCATTGGAGGTTCGGCAACTCTTAAAGTGACTTCCACTGAAAATAAAAAAATTCAACTACCATACAGCTCAGCCACGTTGAGCCGTCTGTCTGTCCCTCGGTATTCTATTCCAAGTGGAGACCCTCCTCCGTACCCAGATCCGGCCAATCAGGTAACTGCTACTCTTCCTCCTCCTCAGAAAATCGACAGCAGTCTGATTCATGCCACTCTACGTCGTGAGCGCAGAGATGTGGGACTCAAAGTGCCACAGATGATGGACAGCTCGAGAACTTTGCCCACCAAGGCGAAAATGAACAGTGCGTTGTCACTTTCCTACCAGCAGAGGGTGCCCACTGCGTTGTACACGTGCACACAGTGCAGCAGTAACAGCAGTAGCACCAGTGTCAGTGTAACCGGAGGGGGCACTACAAGTAGTGGCATCGCAGGCGGCACGGTTGTAAGGCAAGACTTCCCACCAGGCAAAGGGGCTCATCACAGCACCATCATAGTACACTCCAAAAGTGCCTCACCGCTGGCGTCTCAGTCGTCTTACAGTCTACTGGGAACGGTAGATAACAGCCGGGACAGAACAGTGTACGTAAACTCTGCATTTACTGAAGACGAGACGCTAAATCAGCAGTGTCACCTTGAGAAATCTGTTCGTCAGTTGAATCTGGGCGATGGCAGTATGACAGTCAAACGCCCCCCGCCTTATCAGTGGGACACCTCCACCGCAGAGGACTTCTGGCTTACTCCAGAGCAGACGATGTTAGCCCCGCCACCAGGAAATCCTAAACCACCCCCACTCATTATCAGTCAGGCTCAGCACTTGGACGTTACTCGGCTTCCTTTTGTCCTCACAACAAAGCCTCCAACCAATCTGAGCACGAGCACTCTTACCTTCCCATCAGGATACCAGATATCCCTCTCACCTTTCCCCCCAGGTGTGGGTCACAGTGGACCTCCACTCCAGACCCTACAGAACCCTCCACCACAGTGTTCCCCAAATGAAGTAGTCACCTCGGTATCCTTTGCCCAACAGGATCCTAGTTTGGTCTTACCACCAGGATACCCTCCAAACTTGGCTAACTTGACTTGCTGTCCTCTCCCTCCATTGTATCCTGGAGCTAGCTCATGCGCTGGACTTCAGCTTCACCCTGTCAGTTTACATCCTTGGAACCCTTACCCCTGTCCACCACCAATGCAAGATCCTCCAGCTCCTCCCCTGCCGACCAAAACTCATCAGATTTTAGAAAAGCCTCTACTCTCCCCACCTCCTCCCACCGCTCCACCTCCACCACCTCCGCTACCACCTCCTCCCCCGCCCACTGAGTTGATCCCATCCAAAAGTGCCACTGAAGACCAAGCAGATTCTGCCAACAATTTTCCCGAGCCATCATCCCTTAATGAAAGCCCCGTTCCTCAGGAGTCGGAACGCTACAGCAAGAAGAGCCGCAAAAGGCTCGACAGCAGGGCAGAGGAGGGCAACATGCCCACGGTCTCTGAGAGCAGATCGAGAAAGGAAGGGCGGGCGCTCTCTGACTTCAACACCCTCATATCCAGCCCACGGCTCGGCAGTAGAGAGAAGAAGAAGCCCAAGGGGCAGAGAGAGCAACTCAATAAGACTAAGAAAATGAGCAGGACAACGAACGAGTTCCAGGACAGCTCCGAAAGTGAACCGGAGCTGTTTATTAGTGGCGACGAGCTCATGAACCAGAATCAGAGTAGCAAAAAGAGCTGGAAGAACAAGAGGAGCCTGCGTATGGCAAGTGAGCTGGAAGAGATTAAGTGCCGCAAGGCCAACGAAAGAGAGGACCGTAGTTTAGGCAGCCAAGGGTTTGTCTATGTCATGGCCAATAAGCAGCCGCTCTGGAATGAGGCGACGCAGGTCTATCAGCTTGACTTTGGCGGTCGGGTCACTCAGGAGTCAGCAAAGAATTTTCAGATAGAGCTGGATGGCAGGCAGGTAATGTGAAAAGCAACGACGCAAGAGTCTTAATGGTGACCGAATAACTTTCTGAAACAGTAAGTGTTGTGTTTCTGATGTTCTCTGTTCTTTCAGGTGATGCAGTTTGGGCGAATAGACGGGAACGCTTACATCCTGGATTTCCAGTACCCTTTCTCAGCCGTGCAGGCATTTGCTGTCGCCTTGGCCAATGTGACTCAAAGGCTGAAATGAAAGTTGTTTTGCCGGTGTTGCTGTTCTGTACTGGTATTAGACTCTGATGCTCGAGACTGAGACACATTTATTACAATTTTTCCCTGATTTTTTTTTTTTTATTTTTTAATTTTTTTGATTTGGCTGTTCACATACTTGTGATTCACAGTTAGTATCGAAAGCAAAGTCAGCTTGTCAAGTACTGATGGAAGCAGTTTATCCAGAACTTTGACTTAATGCTGTCGTTCAGAAATATACCTTAGAATAAATATTATAAGTAAATATAATAAGTCTTTATATAATTGATATTCATTTTGCATTAAACAAATGCAATTTCTGAGGGTAGAATGGAGTTTGAAATTTAGAATACATCGCCTCTAAGCCATACCTTAGGATATCTAACACAAATATTGCACTTTTTAAAATTTATTTAAAAGGAATCCAGTAAAGAAAACTGGTTTTATTATTCATTGTTTTTAGGATTTTGCTAACTTTGCTGTTTCAAATCTCATTGCAGGCCAGGATTAGGCGAGATTTGTTTAATTTGTTCTGCTATATGCTTTCAATGAGTGAGTCATTGCATCTGAAAGACCTGTGCAAAGTTTGCCATTGTATTTATGTTACTTCTATGAAGTGATGCAATGAACGATAAAATCCATCTTTTGGCAAAAAAAATAAAATTAGAATTTGATTCAGTGAGGCAGTAATATTTCATTGAGGCTTGCATTTTACATTTGTACATTTAATTATAGTTTGTGTAATTGTATAGCCCAAACACTGTTTTTGTTTACAGAAATCCTCCCATTGCTGGTTGACTAAGTCTTTGAGTGCCATATGTAAGCTAAAGTGAAATCTTACTCTTTTTTTTTTTTTTTTTTGCTGGGTGTTTATGATGCTACTTGAATCCTGCATTTGAATGTGAAGTGCTGTAGTTTCACTATTTGGAAATCAGTGCTGCTTTGAATAGATAGAGCTTTTGTGCAATAATCCCACCTACACAGAACCGATGTTGTAATTGCAAAGGAAAATATAAAGCCGCTTGCTACACTGTGGATTTAGCAAGTGACCTGCGCTTAGATAAGAAGTGCTTATACGTTGCGAACATCTTTTTTTCGTTTCTTTTGTTTTTACTTACCAAATATTTTGTGATGTTACATCTGTAGACAAAAAAAAAAAAAGAAAATAATTTTTTCCAAAAGTGTATTTATAAGATGTTGCAGTGAGCTGTAGGAGTGAGATTCATGTAAATTTGGTGCTAATGTATAAAAAAGATCAGTTATTATTGAATGTTTGTTTCAAATTACTTTAAGAGGAAAGCCTTGGAGAGCAACAAGAAGTGCAATGATTTCATTTCACAATGCTTTTTCCCTCTGTGCAACTTTAAAGACAGTGTTCGCCAGTCATCAGCGATACTGCCTAATGAAGAGTTTGCAGCCAGATTTTATTTCTCTTGTTCTGTGATGGAAAAAAAAAAAAAAAAAAAGGTTTGTAAAGACCTATGTGCTAGCCAAAATGTAATAAAAATCTATTTATCTGCAATGTTTTTGCTGCTGTTTTATTTGTGGAGTAATTTCTCTGTTAGTCCAATCTCCTGTTCACGGTACTGGAGAAAAAAAAAGAAAAGCGCAACATAAATTAATAGCTGTTTATCATTTTCAATTGTGTTATTTTAACATTATAATTACTGTAATTTCCAATCTATTTCCATTTTTTTTTCTCACTTTTTTTATATTCTGCTTTTTTTTGTAAAAATAATTTTCCATTTTATTTCTTTTTATTATTATTATCGTTATTATTTTTATATTCTGTATGCATTTATTTATATCTTACATTGATATATTTTTCCTCCAGTTTTGTTCCCTCTTTGCATTTTCTCCCCCTTTTTCTCCTTTGTCCATTTCTTTTATGATAATTTTCCTCATGTTTTGAATTGTTTTTGCTGTTTTTCCATGTTCACTATCAGTATACGTCCTCTATAGCATGACATGCGTTATTATTATTATTATTATTATTAGTTATTATTGTTATTAATAGTGTTATTTATTATCGTTATTATATATTAATTATTATTATTAGTTATTCAATTATTATTATTAGTTATTATTATTAATAATAATAATATTATTTATCTTTTTTTATTTTTTATTTTTTATTATTGCGCTAACCGGAAGTGGGCTTTTATTTTGAAAAGGTCGAACCTAAAGTCAGGAAATTTCTCATTTCGAACCTGTTCGGTCCAGTGTCAGTGTTGGGAGTTTGTCTTCACTCAGCTTCGAGCTCGGAGAGTCGCGGTTTAACTGTGTTTTAACTGTTCGCCTGTTTGTGTATCACTGCCTGAAACTACCTTAAGTCTGAAAATAGCTTTAATTTAATTAAATTTAAAAAATGGACGCGCATGTCGGTTGCCAGCAGCCAGGTGAGTGGAAAGTTTCCTAACTCTAGTAAAATGTCCATCAAATTCCTCTCACTGCAAATTAGCGTCAGAGAGCCAACGATTGGCTTTGCTCCTGATGTAAAAGAGCATGAAGCTGTTAAGACTGGAGAAGTTCAAACCTCAGTATTTCTGTTTCTGTTCCCTTTTTTTCCCCTCCCCAGCAGAAAACTCATTTCCAGCTGAAACAACAGAACAACCTACCAGAATGACAAGAATACAGATTCTCACTTTAATATCCTTGGCATCTGTTAATTTCAGTTCAATGATCTGCTACTCTATATTAGGCCCCTTTTTTCCTAATGAGGTAAGTTAAAAAAAAGAAAAAAAAGAGGGAGATCAGAATAATGGGAAATAAATCTCAGATCTTGTTTTGTTTTTTCTTAAATGTTGAATTTCTCCTGAAGTGAACCTAAATTAGCCTCCCTGCAATAGTATTGCTTTGCATTTATTAGCTTCTGAATTTTGGGAAAAGGTATTTGTTTATGGTCTGAAATACATAAACAACAACAAAAAAAAAATCAACTACTGGTAAAAAGTTTGGAAGCAAAATCAAATTTATGCAAATATTATCACAGTGTTTGGTACACTTAACTTCAATCACTACAAATATCTATTTTGCAAAGATAATCTTACCAAAATAGATATTTAGTATAAAATTAGCAGATATTTAATATTTACTAGCTTAGACGTTGCTTTCTTCTTGCAAATCTTTTCGGGCAGAGAGATGTTGGAGTAGGGGATGCGGCCGTTTCTCATTGTGACTGACAGAAGCAATGGTTTGAACGTCCTCTGTTTCAACTCCTGTGGGATTTAACCGTCTTTTATTAGCTTTTTATACAAATAAAACTCCCACGAAATCTTTAGAGGGGTTAGTCCATGTTTTTACTGAAGCCTAGGACTCAAAAATAACTGTCACACATAGACTTTACATTTCTATATTTAATAGTCAGGATATCTGAATTTTTGCAGCTGCAGAAAAAACAACTAGATTTTGTTAAAAGTTTATTTTTGTCCTAAATGCTCATATGAATATGAAACCGTGGCGTTTTTATTCAGTTGTCATACAATAATTGGCTTTTACTGGCTGTTACAAGTAAAAATGTAGGTCAAGATGGAGAAAATAATGTTATCATTCGCACTTTGCAGGAGAATAATGATGATATTCTTGAGTGATTTAGTTTCTGCTTTGAGTATAACTCAGCATAGATAAGACAACAGTCACAAGTATCCTATAAAAACGTAATTGTGGTGCTATCAGTAATTGTTAAGTAGTCGTGTGGTGTGATGTCTAAAGCAACTGAATGAGTAATTGTGAATTCCCCGACATTTGTTTTAAGAACAAAATCTAAAACTGGGACAGCTCCAAGGAGCCGTTTGGAGTTGAAAAGTTTGGAAAGTAGTTCTATGTTTTTGATAAATTGCACCTATTTTATGTCATGGACCAGTGCTGCTTGCAGCATGCTTCAGAGTGGAGACGGTCATCTTAGGTTCGAAATCATAGCCTTGACTCCTTCTAACACACTTTTTAATCATAAAACACCCGTCTCTAACTCAACTCCATCTCTTTCTTGCCCTTAAAACTCCCCCCGCCTCCCAAGCCAATTAGCTTGTCCATGTGGACAGCTTCACATTTCAGTCGAGCCTGAAGGTGTCGATTTCGGAGCGGGTGTGTTAAATGTTGAGTTTGCTTCAATGTGGAAAGTTACTCTGGTTTACCAGTATCCACCAGTTTGATACGCTTGAGCTTTGGTGGCTTGATCTTATGGACGAGATCAGATTGCTTAAATCTAGACACAGGTAGATCCAGCAGGGCAGTCATGCTAGAAACACACAACAGAACTGGTTTTAAAATGGTTGCACATTCATAAAATGTGCTAAAAGTACATTTTATCACCAGTTGGCGTAAGTATTTATTTAATTTTGCTTTTTAAAAAAAAAAAAAAAGTAAATAAAACACCCCAAATTAATATGGATTAATATTCATTCATGTGGGGGATGACTCACGTTTTGTTTTGTAGATCTATATGGTGGTTATGCTTTGACGTCCTTTTTTTTTTTAACATCACCACCTTCTGTTACAGCTGTGAGTTTCTTGATCACTTTGCATTAATCTTCCCCTGCAGGCTGTAAAGAAGGGAGCCAGTCAAACTATGGTTGGTCTAATATTTGGGTGCTATGCTGTCTGCAATTTAATAGGTTCCATGGTGATGGGGAGATATGTAAGTATATGATGGTATTTCATCAGCACATATGTCCTTTTTCAGTTCCCGTCTCAACAGGTGTCTTTTTTTGTTTTGCAGATTGTCCAGATCGGAGCAAAATTTATGCTAATCGCAGGACTTTTTGTATCGTCGGTGTGCACCATCATGTTTGGGTGAGCAACGGTATTATGCTTGTGCTGGTGCAATAAATTAGACTGAAAAATGGATCCGTTTCACTAATTTAATTGTAAAAGCGAAACACTGTATTGCGCTTGAAACGTACCGCTGTTTGAATTGAATCACTGAAGCGACTCGATCCGTCCATGTACCAAGTCGCCTCCTCTTTTATTTCATTGCAGATTACTCGATCGGGCCCCCGCGGGGGCCCCCTTCATTAGCCTCTGCTTTATAGTGAGGTCCATCGACGCCGTGGGCTTCGCTGCTGCCATGACCTCCACTTTTGCCATGACGGCAAAAATCTTCCCAAACAATGTGGCGACTGTTTTGGTGAGAGCAGACCTCCTTTGTCTGAGCGGTATGCAGCCGAGACGCTAGTCTTGAGAAAACAGGAAAATAGTTTGAGCTGGTATGTGTTGGTCCAGTTACGTTTATCCCAGTCCCACGAGAAGCACTCTGCTGCTCTCATGCACTTGTTTTATGTTTCGGCTAGAAATTATTATTTTGCCATGTTGTCGTCATGTTGAAATCATTTTTTTGCCAAAAGTATTTTTTGCCTAAATCGTCTCTTGGCAATAAAAAAAAAAAGGTTTTTTTTTCAAAATCACAAAAAAATGACTAAACCAATCATTTTAGTAAGGTGACCATATATGGAGTTTATTTAAATTTTTTTATATTTATGTCTTTCACTGTTTGTCTCCTTTTAGCTATTGTGCTTTTTTGATGCTAAGCTAAAAATAAATAAATAATTTTGTCATATTACTTCAAACTTCAATGTTCTTTTTATGGGAATCTATATGATAGACCAACACTGCACTATTGTGAACAACAAGGTGAGAAGGTTCTCAGGTCAGAGAGGAAAAAATATCGCCGAAAAAATAACATCCACGGTGGTTTCTTGAAGAAGTGCTTGAACACGGTTCACTATTTGGATTGTTAAGTGTAAAAATCTTTGAAAACTATGCACAATTTTTCCTCCATATCCCAAATACTCACCACTCTGTGCTGGTCCTGGTGAAACAGACTTCTTCATATTTTGAAGTTTTGAAGTTTTGTTCAAAATATGTAGAAAACTTCTGCAGCTCTCTGCATTCTGCTAATCCATACTTTGATTCCTCAGGGAAGCTTGGAGATTTTCACCGGGCTCGGGCTCATTCTGGGGCCCCCTGTGGGAGGCTGGTTCTACCACTCCTTTGGATACGAAGTCCCATTTTTGCTTCTCGGGTGTCTGCTTCTGATCATGGTTCCTTTCAACATATACGTGTTGCCCTCCATTGGTAGGAGTTTGAATATTCAACACATTTTCTGTCATTTTGATATTTTTCTTTTTTTTACCTGACATTGAGCTATATTTCTTTCTTTTATTTTTTTTTTAAATCAGAGGCCGAACCTTCCAAAGACTCATTCTTTAGGCTGCTCTTCCATGGAAAAGTACTGCTGATTTGCTTCGTGATAGGTACACTCAGTGCAGGGCTGGGGTTCATCGATGCCACCTTGTCGCTGTTTGCCATGAAAACTGTATGTTGCTTACTTAATATAGAATCAATTGAACCTTTTATTGCTTGTGCATCATGTTAACGTTTTCATTTTATTCTTTCTCCTTTCTGCTCCTCTCAGTTTAATCTCTCATCTGGCTACGTGGGACTAATAATGATCGGTTTATCCGTGCCATATTGTCTGGCGTCCCCGGTGATTGGTTATTTCACAGATAAATATCCTGTGAGTGTTAAAGCAATCAAACATGATCGGGAATGTGTTGCTAGTTGTAATTTTAACTTGAACCGTTGCTAACCAGGGCACAAGGACAGGATTCACGGTGACGGGAGGAGTCATCACTGCTGCTTGTTTCTTTCTGCTCGGTCCAGCGCCGTTCTTTCACATCAAGAGGTGACGGTTTGTTTCAGGATTCTCTCCCCCCCCCCCGTATTTTCACCTGCAATCAGCAGTGAATCCGTTTAAAACATGAGAGCGTTGTCATTGTTGATGAATCAGGTGTAGGGAAAAATTTGAGCTCGTTTGTAAGTTTGACACTGGGAGTATTTGGATGCGCTGTGCAGTGCATGACGGGGATCTCCAAAGTGCGGCCAGTCGGCCATTTGTAGCAGCTCAGAGGAAGTTTCAAAATTGATACACCAATACCGACGCTTAATGTGACACTTTACTCAAAAAACCTTTGTCTGTTTAAAATGGAAAATGCTAAATCACAACACAAAGTTTTTGTCTTTTTATTAACAATAGACCTATATCTTGCTCTTGTTTTTGAGAATTAAGAAAAACAAGTGCAAGATCCCTTTTCTGTTCTGGAGCAATTACAATTATTTGAAGATTTCCTTTCTACAAAAATCTGATTACTTTGTTTTGTTTGTGTTTAGTTTAAACTGGTTTAAAAAAATTAGTACACAAGTACTTTCATTTCGACAACTTCGGCCTGTGGGTTAGGGTTAGTTTACCTCTTAAAAAAATAAAATGTTCAGGAATTTTATTGAAAAAAAAAATGACTAGAACAGAAGTTTCATTCTTGTTTTCAGACAAACAATCTTACTTTGTAATGTTGTGACAATCATTGACATTTTTAAGACCAGGTGAGTAACACTTAAAGATATGGCTTCTCTTCTTTGTTGTTTGTAAAGTCAGTTGTGGTTGCTGGTCCTCATGCTCGGCCTAATTGGATTTTCTCTGGGCATGACTGCAATCCCCACATTCCCTGAGATCATCACATGTGCACAGTGAGTCTCTCCTCCGTGTTTGTTCCACATGTTGACATCTTGTTCAGACACACATGACATGTAGTTGGTTTTTTTCTCTCTCTCTCTCTCCTCCGTTCTCTTTCATTTGCAGTGAACAAGGGTTTGAAGAGGGACTGAGCACTCTTGGAATGGTGTCTGGTTTGTTTGGTGCGTTTTGGTCCACAGGGTGAGTCCAGAACCAGTTTCCGCTGCTTGCGTTCGATTTTTCCGGGTTGAAACGTTAACGGGGACGTTTGTTTCGAAGGATGTTTTACGGTCCTATAGTGGGCGGCCTTATCACGCAGCGCCTGAACTTTGAATGGGCGGCAACAGTCCAGGGTGCCATGGGACTCTTAGCTGTAAGTATTAATCATTATCGGAAAAGGTTATTAATGAGTGATCATGTTATTCTACTGTAAATTAGCCTGAAAAAAGTGACAGACTATTAATACTGTTAGTAATGTTCTTCTCTGTTGTTAGGCCTTACTTCTCCTGGCTTACGCTCTCTGTAAGAGAAGTAAACAAAGGTAATCATGAATCTGAAATTAGTCGTCATTTTCGAAGTTATCAAACTGGAACTGATGCGTTTTCACTCATTTCTGTTTGAATTTTAGGCTGCGAGAAGACGACCAACAATCCGATGAAAACACTCCTCTCCTAAACGGATGAACCCCTCTGCCTGACATTAAAGGGAACAGCAGTGATTCTTCTCGACACAAGGAAAAGCTTTTGTTGCGTTGTTCTTGCAACAGAATTGTAACGTTTTCAGCGTTTTTGTTTTCGATCTGGTGCCGCAGCGCACAGACAACGCGGCACACGTTGGCCGCGTCCAAGTAATTAATTCCGAAAGGAGAGCGGCGCTCTGGGTCACACACAGAAACACCTCGCCACCAAAGCGTCCGCCCTCTTTGGTACCGAGGCCTTTTGGCATTGGAGGTCTTAGCATCCTGCAGCACACATCAGGATCTAGGATTCAGGATTATTGTCTTGTTTCACTTTCCTGGTTATTTATTCAATTTAGTCTGAACTAGTCTAGTGGAGTCATTCTTGAGGTTTTATTAGAAAACGATTGTGTTTTAAAAGTGATTACAGAATTGCATGTTTTTCCATAGTGTATGAACTTTGCCCTTTAAAGTTATATATCTAAATATTTACAATGAAATAACATTTTAAGTTATTCAGTATTTATATAAATATATATATATAAAGCAGCAAGGAAAATGGCATTTCTAAATGTATACAAAAGAAACAAAAATACAAATTAATTCTGAATATACTTTAAAAATACAAACGGTAAAAAAAAAAAATAGAAGAAAAAAAGCCAGACTGGTGTTTTTAATGAGTTCATTAATCAGGCTGAAAGGCACGGTTGGACTGGCCTTTTGGCCTCTTTGGTAGAGGTCTGGGGGGCGGCTTGGTCTTCCTCGCCGAACCCGACGCTGCCGCCTCTGAGAAGTTGGTCTGAGTCGCAGCTACTCCCTGCTTTTTCACCTTCCTCCTTCTTCTAGTTCTGAAAGGAAACACTCAGACTTTACTCCCGTTTGTTGTTCCACAGTGTATCCGCCAAAAAGAGCGCCGCTTCTACGCCTGCGCGGTGCTCAGAAGCCAAGCCTGGTGAATTTAGGAGGTTTTAAGCAAAGCACGCCTCTTACTTGGCATCGGTCAGCTCAGGGTCAGTGTCCGAAAAGGTTGGCTCAGAGAGAAACCGAAGTTCCCCAGAAGAATTGACAGCAGCAGACACCTTGAAACGTGAGTTTGGAAAAAAAATAAAAAAACAGGTAACTAAGAGGGACAGGAAAAGACACCAAAACACCAATCAGTTACCACAAGAAACCCAACAGACGTACCGTCATCATGCAGTTTTACGAAGCAAAAAACCCCACGCAGCTATCCATATTTATTACAGGACTGAGCTAATAAATGCAAACAAGATTTCTTAAACAACTCTGTATATATATCCAGGCTGCAATAAGTTGGCAAGAAGCTGTAAAATGATTGTTGCACCATACATCAATTCTCTGCTTTAAGCAACTGATAAGTTTTATAGGCAGAAATACAACGCAGGGGTCAAAGTCTCAGTAGACTGTGTTCATTTAGGACAGTAAAACAAAGTAAATAATCACAGAGTGAATGAAGAGGAAGAGAAATGCAGTCTGCTCTTAAAATACTCTCAGATTCTTAGGATTGTTGACATTTTGCCGCCAATAATCTTTGTGGGAGACAAAACATGAAGTGGGAGTGTGCGAGGGATTAAAATACCATCTAAACGTCTGGGATTTTTTAAAATGTTGTCTTTAGGCTTACACTAATCCAGTAGAGAAAAGAAGACATCCATAACATACGTGAACAAAATCTCTTCTCTAGTTGAGACAAAATCCCGTATTCAGCTCGTTTTATTAACCTGACTTCTTACCCGTGTGGGAGTGAACCTCTCCATGTGCTTTTCCAGTGACGTTGGGTCTCTCTCTGTGGAGTCCTCACTAAACTCACCTACAACAATAACAATAAGAACTTTTTTTTTTTAACAAAACCTGCAAACTCCATTACATAATATAATTATACCCCCCGCCCCCCCTAAAAAATATGTCGGCCTCTTACTCCGATCGATTACGTAAGAAGCAAGAAAATATCCTTGCAGCCCGTTGACCAGGCGTCCGAACCACCAGGTGTCATTGTCTTTGTACAGTACTTGGATGACGTCGCCGCGCCGGATGGTCAGTTCATCAGATCGATTCGCTTCGTAGTTATAGATGGAAACGACCTAAGGAAGAGATCCCGATGAAATGGGTTATAGAACAGAAACAGGTGGAGGGATGGGAGCGAGTTCAGTATTACTGTGAAAACTTACTATTTGTTGAACAGGGGCAGAATCTGGATCATAAAAACCTGAAGAGGTTTGGTCAGGGAGAGACTATGGGAGAGAAAAAAAACATTAAACCTGTCACTGAATTTCATTTTTTTTTCTGACAGCCCTTGACCAGAAAGGAAGTAATAACCTCAGAAAGTCTTACTCTATGTAGTTTAAGAGATGAGGCTGCTTTTGTCCTCTGACTGATGGGATTGATGCCTCCTGGAAACACAAGAAAGTGACTTTGGAACCTGTTATAACTCAAAAAGTTGTTTATGGTCCTTTTACTCAGTGTTGAGATCAACCAAGTTGATTAGGTACATGACTGCAAATCTGGAAAACCTCATTTCAGCTGTAAATGAGGTTCTTACTGGTCAGATTTTTTTCTCTGATGTTCTGTAATTCATACCAACCGCAGGTATCACTTTGGACAACTAGCATACGTGCGATTTGGAGGCGTGTCGCTTTGTATCCTGCCGGGGAATCCAGAGCAAACCAATCTCCATGTGGACAGGTTTCGATCGCAGTGTTGTACTTATTGCTGTGAGGACAGTCTGATATTTAATCCAAATGCTTAGTGACATAGTTTTGGTAACAAACAGCAGTTGCTGGATGCAATGTTGTGCCGTCAACAGCATTACAGTAAATTAAAGCAACGCCAGCCGAGTGTTGACGTGATTAGGTTATGACTTTGGCTTCAGGCCAGAATGGCTAGTCCTTTTACAAATTCTCCTGAGGACCAATCCATGCCGGTGTGCCGGCCAGGTTTTTCTTCTTTTTTTTTTTGTTTCTTCTTGATTAAACCATAAAATCAGATATTGACATATTGAAGCCATGGAAGTTTAGTGCAAGCTCAAAACTGTCAGGGAATTAATTATTCCCAACAGGAATAACATGCAGTCATGGAGATTTCTCCTTTACATGCAGATCCTGCAGACTACTAAGTTCTTGCTGGGTTTTTTTTTTTTTTTTTAAAGTCACAGTAATGCTCGAGTCCTTTGTGAAAGGGGCCTTACTTGTGAGCTAAACCGTAATGCTGCTTTTGATGACAAAACCGGCTGGTGAACTGAGCAAGACACTCACGGCTTTGTGTGCTCAGGACTGCTTGGGGTATTAGCTGGTCCGCCAAAGAACCGGAGAGCTGCAGCTTGGAGTGGGGCGACAGCAGAGACGGAGGAGGTAGCGATCCATTTAATCCCTTCTGGGGGGGCGAAGAAAAAGGCGGTGTTGATTTGCGAAGCAAAGGAATGTTGTTTGCCTTGACGTACACAAGTACAGCTCAGAAAAATGTGAATGTCTTGAAAACGTCTATGTTGCTGTTTCTCCTCTCAAAAAGTTAAACGTATGTGGATTTATTACACATAGTGAAACATTTCAAGTATTTAATTTGTTGTCAATTTGATGATTATTAATTAAAGATAGTTTTCTGAGACACAAAATCTTGGGTTTTCATTATCTGTAAGCCGCCATCAAAATTAGAAAGAAAAGGAAGTTTGACATATTTCACCTTATGTGTAATGAATATATATATAATATAATATGAGTTTCATCCTCTGAAATGACATACAGGAAACTTTTTTACAATCTAAATGTACTGAGGTGCATTCGTATATTTATATGGCAAAATAACTATTACAGTTAGTTTTTAAAGTACATTTTATTATTAAAAAAAATTTAGCTAAGCTATTTGGGTACAAATTACAGGAAATAAGATACATTCTAAGTATCAGTGAAAACAAATCTCCCCATTACAGATATTTGACAAAAGCTAAATCCGATTTATTTCTTCTTTTTAGCATTTAAACCACCTAATGGCAGCAAAAATGTGTTTCCAAAATAAATGTTAAGGCACACTAATATAAAACTCACTGTGCCAATGTCAGACGTAAAGCTCCTGCCTGCGTGAGCCGTGCCCATTTTGTCTGCAAAGATAGTCAAACGATACAAATACTCTGCACATGAATTATAAAAAAATCATATATGATGCTATTAATTCAGGTATTTGCTATATGTCAAGTTGTTTTCATATTTACAACCTTGATCGACGCCGAGCCCAACAGCTGCTGTCCTTCGATATGGTTCCTACATTGCAGCATGAAAATAGGAGATGTTACTGACACAGCTAATAATAGTGAGCAATGATTGATATCTAGAAGGTCTAAACGTTTAGACTCGGGTCTCTGTCAGAAAAGACGATTTCTTACAAGAACTGAATCCAGATGGTCTTTAACACACTGCATTTTCAGGTCAAATCTGGCCAACTGGCCAAACTGGTCCATGGTGGAAGGAGTCGGTGTGTCCTGCAGCACCACGGAGTCGGGAGTGTTTTGGACGGGTTTAGTGTCTAGAGACGCTGATCTGCTCAATTCCAGATTGTTGCGCATCTCCAGCTGGGACACTGTAAGACGGGGCCGACACGACGAATTATTCATCTGAGCTCCACAGAGCAGCTGATTCCAACTATTCACGGTGTCCTTCCCAGCTCTCTGCACGCTTTGTCACTTCACAGCCACAAATGGCAATGCATTTTTATTATTTGATGCGATTAATCAAATACAAAGACAACCAATTGTCTGTAGAAACCAGCTGATTAATAAATACTGTCCACCTTTGTGTGTTTTAATCACGGAATAAACAGAGACGTTCTGCGAAGCCCTTCCACCCCTAAACGTTCTTCAAATTTTACAAAACTGGTGTCGAACGTTTGTGCTGCTTTGTGCGGCAAAAATGTTCTTTTGTGCTTCTATTATTTTAAAAATATTTTAAGTGTTTCCAGAGGTCATTAAAGGTCAAGCGGCCAGGCCACATTTACAATATCAAACGTACTTGTCAATCAACTCATCTCCTATTTTGTGAAGAGCAAACATTTCAGTTTCTAAGCGACTTGACTTGTGAATTCAGCTAAACGTCCTTGCAGCTGTGACTGAAGAGGGTTGAAAACAAATGCAGCCACGCCTTCCAGATTTTCATTAGTAAAACATTTTAGCTTTGGCCACATCGTGTATCCTTTTTCTTCCACTTCACACCATGTGTTAATCAAATGCACGGTAGTGAAAGGTTCAAGGTTTCCCCCCAGAAAACTTGCTACGCCCGGTGGTTGGGGCATTCAGCAGTCCTTCATCCAGCGGCCTGCTGTGTTTTTGAGTTGAAAAATGTTTAAAATTGACAGGAAATTTCAAAATATCACTTGATTATTGTGTGTTTTTTAAAACTTGGGAGAATAATAACCGAACACCAACTATAAAACCTTAAAAAGTGCAAAAATTTTAAAAAGACTTAAATAAATAAGCAATGCTTAGCCTGGGGGTGGCACAGGTAGAGCCTGGAAACCCGCCAGGCTTATAATACACTGGTTCCTCAGGTTGCAATATGACAAAATATTTATGGACAGTGCGGAAATAAAATCAAATTCAATTTGCAGATTGTTTCTCCATGACACAAACGCCAACCTTTTTGGTCGTACAGGTACACGTGCACCGGCTGGCTCTGACCGAACGCACAGAAAGCCACCATGTTCTCATGCGGATGGAAGGAGACGCCGTGGAGAGCGCTGCGGTAACAGAGCTCTGAGTACACTGCAACCTGGTCTCCTGGGAAAGCAGTACAGTGATTAGGGGAACAATGCAGATTACGTGCAATAAGTTTACGGTTTTGTTTTTTGCTAGGGATCGTCACCTGTGTCGGTATTCCAGACATATCCTATCCCATCCTCGCTACCAGAGAAGATGAAATTCCCACACGGAGTGAAAGTGCTATAAATTCTCTCTCTGTAGTTTGTTGCACCGGTGTACTTCTTTATAGCCAAGCTTAAATAATAATTTAAAAAACGCCAGAAAATTATTAAAAACGTCAAAGAAATATCCTAAATAAGAAATGTCTTCTGTGATCTCAGATGGTCTTCGGTCACTTACATCCTCAAATCCATCATCCTGATCACGCTGTCTTTGGCATGGATGAGCAGGCACCGCCCGTTCGGATGGAGTTGCAGCATGTTGATGGGGACGCCCCTGAGGTCGCTCTCGTCAATTTTCTGCCAAGAGCCAAACAGAACACAAAACCTTTGCTCCTGTGTGAACAATCGCTTAAACCTCGATTCATCGAATCGACGCTGTGCAGGATCATCTTTTACGATACAATCAGTTTCTGATACCATCTCTATGGACCACTGCTGGCATGGATTTTGGCGTTGTTTGCTGCCATTCACTGGAGTTTTCCACACATTGATGATGCCTGTGTTGTCGGCAGAGAACATTCTTCTTCCTGTTTACATCGAGCGCGACAAAAGAGATGATCAGAAACGGAACTAAGATCACTAACCCCCTCACCTGGTAAAGATGTGCTAAAACATTTAAACGCGTTCAGATTTTAAGCGCAGTAAAACAATTTTTCACTGAACACTGGAGAAAAGTTCAACATTTATGGAGACCAGAATTGACATGTTTGACTAACATACCTCTTACATCTTACACTTTAACAGTTTCTTTGTTTTATTTCCTCTAAAGTTTAATTATGTGTACTTAATGTCTGCGATGTGAGCTCTTGAAATTGACGTCAACGTGACTGCTTGGTCACACAACTTTGTCTTTTAAAGCTAATCTCTGATTCTGAAAGTGTGCCTGCTTTCCAAAGGGATGTAAAAAAGATGAATAAAAAGTTCTTTTAGGGTCATTCTTCTGGGGAAATTTGCTGCAATTATTCCATCAAAAAACTGAAAAATTGCTCAAACCTTCATTTGTTATTGTTTCTATGTTCATAGTTCTTTTTTACTTTTTGGGAAATTAGTGTGGAAGGTCCGAAGAGCCACAAGTTGAAAACCAATGTACTAACCTTTAGTAACTTTCTGCTTTATTGAGGTATAAATATGATGTGAGCCCCATTTAATTTAACCTGTAGGTTGGAGGAGAAACATATTTATCTTGCCATATCACAAAGTCATCATGATTGTAAACGAGTTAAAAATTTTTTAAAATCTAACTTTGGGAGAGTTGTATCAAACAGTGGCGTAATGGACTCCTCGTGTCTAAAACAATCATTAGACATTGACTACATGTAGGGTTGTTATTTGGGGGCAACGATCACAATAGGTCGGTTCAGACTAAAAGAGAGAATGCATTACGTGGAAAATCACCAATTTATTGGCATTATCGATTACGATTTAGACACGTTTCCTTGATTCTTTTCTTGCTTCACCCTCACACTGTCCCGCCACCACTCCCCATGAGCTTTAGCGTCTCTCGTCCAATGTCCAAGTGACCAAATAAATGATCAATATGAATATACGGCGCTTGAAATATAACATTCCACCAAATTTTGCATCCAAGCAGGCCTTTATTGCGCACAATGATGCTGCGATTGTTAATGTAGTTCTGTGTGTTTTGCAGCGAAGGAAAGCTGCATCCTTCTACAGGTAGGTTAAATATCACATTTAACTGAGTTTGGTAGGTTAAATGTTAAAAATGTTTTATTTGCATTGTTACTTGACTTAATGTAGTTTTTGATTGTTGATTCTATGTTGTATGACTTTGTGTTTTTGTTTATTATGAAAAGCATTTTGAAATGTCTTGCAGCTGAAATGTGCTATACAAATACAATTTGATTGATTGATTGATTGATTGATTGATTGATTGATTGATTGATTGATTGATTGATTGATTGATTGATTGATTGACTGAACGAACATGGCATCAAGTGCTCAAAGTTCAAGGGAACTTTAGCAAGAAGCATTAAGTCCTACAGCAGGATAATCATTAAAAGCATAGGGCTAATCTCCATGCATCCACAACTAAACATATTTTTCTAAAAGGTTGGGTTTCTCCACGTTTTTCCAGCACTAAATTATTCTACTGGAATAAGAGAAAGAGTTAATTTTTCCGCATCTTTACCAAGGGAGTCAACAAGTCTGTCTGTCTGAGTCGTTCGTGGGTTCAGAGGTACCTTCGAAATCGAAACACACTGAGTTGACGAAGCTTTTGTGCTCCTCGAACTCCTGCAGCATCTGGCCGTTCACATCGTCCACATCAAGCCTCCAGACCCTTATGAGGCAGTCGTAGCTCCCGGTCACCACCAGGTTCTGGGCGCCGGGATGGTACTGGGCGCAGTACACGAAGGACGGGTGAGGCAGCACCTTCTGAGCGTTTTCCAGAAGCCTTTCCGCGTTCCACTCTCTGAGGAAGAGGAGGACGCAGTGGCAGCCGCGTCGCTGTGCTTCCTGTTTGTCGCCTTTAGCGACTTTTATTTACATCCGAAACAGAAGACCTACCTGACAGTTCCATCCGAGGAGGCGGACAGCAGGACCCTGTCATCATTGGACCAGCAGAAATCATACACAATTTTCAGATGACCGTTGAAAGCAGCCAGCACCAACCCAGAAGGAATCTCATACACTGGGAAAAAGAAATAAAAGAAAATGTCTTCTTTTATAGCGTGATGAGACTTGAATTTTTATTTTTTATTTTTTTCCACAGATCTGCAAAAAGACCAAGTTAATTGACTTGAGGAAGTTAAACACAGCAGCTGTGTAGAAACGAGGCGCTGCTTACCAACAACAGGGAAAGCATCTCTGTCAGCACAAGCGGCAGCCAGCCTGGTTCCGCCGTGAGAAAACAGGACGGTGAAACAGCCCATCCTGCCGCCACGGAAAGCTAAACCGTGCTTGTTGGGAATCCGACAGATCTACCACAGAGGATATTTTATCAGCTTTTAACTTTGGTTCTTGAAAGTCAGACAATCTAAAAAATACTTCCAATAGTTTCTGGCCGAATACAGAGCCTTACAAAAGCATTCATATCTCTTGAATTTGTTTGCGTTGTATTACAACCACAACCTTCAATGTAATCTATTATCATACATACAACAGTGTGAATTTGTCAAGTGGAAGGAGAAATATAGGTGGTTTTCCAACACGACAACTGACCTTGGAATTTCGTGATTTATATCCCTGTTTCTTAATAATTGAGCCCCTTTTTATGTTTAGGATCAAGCATAAATTAGAGATCTGTTTTCTGTAAACATCAGAATACCTCTTTCAGTAAAATAATTTATGTTTAGTTTATTATTGGGCATGTGCAAGTGAAACAAAAAAGAAAAGAAAAAAACCACAATGCATTAGTTTTTTGGGGTTTTTTTACATGTTACATTTTGTAGCCTGTGGGAAATTTCAGCTTAACATTTCTGGTCCATTGCGGCAAAAAGTTTGGACAGCACTGCCAGCTGACGTCCTACTAGCAGTTTGCCACAACCCGTGCAGGGGACGAAGCAAATATGCGGAAGATGTGCTGTGATCAAAATGAGACAAAAATGTGAAAGAATTTTCCTGTGTGGTGAAAAAGAATAACATTGTGTATCAACCTCCTCTACACAACATCTCCACGGTGAAACACGGTGATGGCAGCATCAGTGCCTTTGATGTGCTGTAAATCGTCATTTGTATGAAATGTTGGAAAGAAAACAGAACAAAAACCAACAAATATGATTTCCTTCTCCTTTTGAATTACAAGGCCGCTTTATGCTGGTCTATCTAATAAAACTTAACTAAACGCCATTGAAGACGATGGATGTAAAATGACCAGATCTGAAAAAATGTGAGCATTTCAGCGAGACGCTGTTAAACAGCGCAGATTTTACACAACGAGTTGCGTCAAGGAAGTTCAGGGAGATACGTTTATCGTATCTTAAAGCAAACTTTACAAAAGCTTTACAAAGCTTTTCTGTTTTTCGTTAGCATGTTAGCATGCGGCTACCTGTCCGGGCAGTCGGTTCCACCTCAGGACGGGCTGCCTGCTAAGACTGGGTTCTGTCTTGCTGGCTTCATTTTGCAGGTCACTATAGGAAGTGCTCCCCCTCTCCTCCTGTAAGGCCACCATAGAGCGCATACTGGGGTCCACCTAACGAATAAACAAATAAAAAAACACAACCAAAGCTTAGCTCAAATAAGTATCAAACACTCCAACTTCATGAAATATAAAAACAAAGAACCAAAAGTTACGGAGGTCATCTTTTTAACACTTACACACTCCGGAGGTTTAATCCCTTTCACAGTGACATAGAGTGTGGATGCATATTTGGTTCTTGGGTACTTCCTCCACCACTCAAACACCTCTATTGTTTCCGGCTGTCTCTTGGCCCGAGGTGGAGGACAGAAGAGCTGGAGGCGAAGTTTGCTCTCAATATTCAGAATCCCATTTGCACCAACAAGCTGGAGGATTGGAGGAAAATCAAAAGATGTCTCCATATATGCCAAGGTCAAAACGACTAATGTCAACTTTTAAGGTCCGAACGTTTTACCTTCAGAAATGCCCACGCAATCTTTCGGAAGCCTCGCTCGTGCTTGTCTGCGTCGAAGTTGGCTTTCGCCTCCTCCACGGTCATAAAGTCAACAATCTTGAAATGAAAAAGGAAAAACATTAACCAGCACAAATTAATATTTCAAAAATGACAGCAGAAAAGGTAAGTTAGGGTAAGAAATGATCTCTTACTTCAAAGAAGAGTATAACTCTGGGGGCTGATTCAATTTGCTGAATGAAGTAACCAAAGCGTTCATTGAATAGAATCTGCTCCTGCCACTCGGGGATGATGGATTTGTTCTTCCTGAAGTCAAATGGGTGCGTAATGATCGGCAGAACGTGGCTGACGTTCTCTTGTTCGTAAAATGAAGAGACGGGCCGTTGACTTTAAGAACGAAGGACAATTATAAATTATACGAATAAACAGAAACAGGAAAGCGTGGAATAAATTCAACACTAAATGGGACTAAAGTTCGGTTTGCTCTCACCAGTCCTCTTTCCTCACATACTTCCCGGTGATTTCATCAACAACGTGGATCTTCACCATGGGTTTGGAGATCAGCATGTCCGTCTTGAGGCGATCGGTTCTGTGGATGAACACTCCCAGCACGAGACCGTCGTCAAACATCTGCTTCACTGGTTCCTCCGGCTCGGCCTCGCTCTCCTCTTTGACGACTGAAAAACGGAAAAGAGCAAAACAGAAGCTCCGTCGGAACCGACATATTTCATGTTTGGTTAGCATTAAGTAGCTCCGTACAATCAAACCTCACTCACTGTGCTTTTTTTTCTTCTTCTTCTTTCCCTTCGATTCTGTTTCATTTTCAGCGTCAACCTCTCGTCCTAGGTCCTCGTCTGGATCTCTAACGGCGGAAATGACTGATTTCAAAACGACGCCTAAACTGTGATTATTTTCTCTCTTTTAGATCTAAAAAATATTGACATTATAAAAATACACACCCTGCATCTGAGTCAGTGGCGACAGATTTCAGTTTCTTCTTTTTCTTCTTCCCCATGTTGTTGTTCAGGCTAGCGTTTTGCCAAACGACGCTGTCGTCCTCCTCTCTGATCCTCGTTTTCTTCGTGGTCCTCTCTTCTTCCTGCGCTATCTGCAGCTGGTATTCGTGCAGCAGCTCATCTTCTCGATCCTCCACCTGGCTCTCTGTTGTAACATTTGCGCCGTCTTTGCTTTTTCCTTTCTTGTTCCTCCGTTTTCCTCCGCCAGTCTCTTCTTGATCTACAGCAAGTTCAGGGTCCGTATCCCTTCGAATGTCACTGGTGTTGTCCTTAAGTGCAGGTAGGGGAGGAAGGTCCCTCGTGCTTTTCTTCTTTGCTTTAGATGTTTTGCTGTCGTTGTAACTTGGGCTGTCCTCTTCAGGACGGCACGTGTTTTGCAGAACTGTCTCATCTTCTTCTGCGTCGTTTTCGGGGTTTGGTTTTTTCCTCAGATTCTGAAGCTAAGAAGACAGAAAGACAGCAATAATAACATGACTGTAGTCATAGTTGTCCTTACATAAGAATTATGTTTCTTAAACTGCTTTGCCAGAAAGAGGATCAACTACTTATGTGTCTTCTTTTACTAGGTGACGTGCTGATCCTAAACACTGGAATGTAAAACAAGATGCAACAAAACACGTACCACAATAGTTTCCTTTGCTTCAGTGTTTTTCTTCTTTGACTTTTTCTTTTCCGATTCTGTATATTTCTTGAAAATTTCATTAAATCTTTCCCGGGTCTTTGCTCGTTCTTCACTCGCACCTAGAAGCGTTTACATTATCATTAAACGGGTTCTTTGGGATCACTTACACCTAAATAATGATGTGTAACAACTAAACTAAAATACTCTGCATGCCTATGCCCAATTCTGACTTTACCTCAGTTTTAATTTTTTGTTTGTGAAACAACATTTAAATGCAAAACATTGTTTATTTTTCAAAATTAAAACAACTCACCTACTGGCATTCTTCCACACTGTGTTGTTTTTCATTCTTGGTAGAAAAAGAAACATAAACATAAAAGTAAGTCTTATTTCACAAAAATGCTAAGAATGATGTGTACATTTTTGCCTTTCTCTCCAAAGTAAACACAGGGGTAAGTTTCTTACGTTTTATTTAGTATGTTAAGCTGAAGTATACTACACAAAATAAAATAAAAAAGGACACCAGATTAAGGTTAGCTAAGTAAGCAGCTAGTTTGACAAGAGCTAACTCGCTAACTCGCACTGTCAAAGTGACACACACATATTTCTGGTCTATAAGAAGACGTTTGAGGCTAAAAGAAGTACTAAGCTCCACATCATTTTATTTAAAAACGGCGTGTGAGTTAACTACACCTGTAGCGATATGTATATCAGTGCGCACAAGGTACTCCGACTTCACCGACGACGCTGTAATGGTTTCCAAGTCAACAAGGCTGAACATGAGGGCGGAGTCAGCGAATAAACAAGAAGGAACAGGCCAATCATGTGTAAGGACACAAACAACGTCATTACGTATTGAGCGTAACACTGAAAAGTGGCCGTGTGCATACATCGTTCTTGGTTCCGACCAGTCAAACTATCGTGATAAATCGCTAAATTATGTCACTTAATGCAAACGGAACACTGACACTTATCATTTGTGGATACGCCAGGTACAAAACCCGTCGTTTCAGTAAGGGTTAGAAGGTTCTTTTCAAAAATATTATTTAAAGTTTATTGCAGTTACTTAGAATTAAAACCAAACTGGTATGAAATTGAGCATAAGAATGTAAAGCATAAGTCAATAAATTCTTAAAAAAAAAAAAACCCAGCCATGCTGATAATAAAAATCAATGAGAAGGGAAAAAAATTGGTCGTGGTCAGTTAAAATAAGTAACATCACATAAGTGATTGAAGCCAATACAATTCTTATATGTATTTTTTAAAAAAAGAAAAAAAGAAAACCTTGCATGTTATTCGAGTTTAGCAGGTGATTACAAGAAAATATACTGCTATTTGTTTGTGCCATACGTCTTACTTCTATTATTTTGAAGTTTGTTTGTTTGTTTGTTTGTTTGTTTTTTTGGGGTCCATAAGTAACACTACTCTTATTTTACTACAATTAGAATAAAGAATTACATGTTTTCACAAGAAAAGGTGCTATTATTTGTATCATTTATTTTTACTTATTTATTTTTGCACATGATCTCAATACCGACTTACCTGAAAGAATCCAACAAAAACTCATAAATCTAACGGGATTAGAATTATGCAAATAAGCTTCCACTGGTCAGGTGACTCTCCGAAAGGCGTGTCCCCCTCCAGCAGGTTGCATGATTTGGGCTGGTGTCATAACCTTTGGTCATGCAGTCATGGCCTCCGACCTGTGTGACAGGTGCTGCCGATTGCTCCGAGACTTCGCTGCACGTCTGAGGAGAGTCTGGGAGGAGCTCAAGTACAAACTGGAGGAGGTTTTTGGAGAACCTCTCCAATGCACCTGCTTTGGGAATGCTGCTGAGAGGAGGGCGGCTCAGGATTTATCGTCGTTGCAGCTCATGTGGGGTAGGATACACAACTGTTGTGGAAAAAGAAGCACATAGATGTGCTTTGTTTTGTCATTATATGACCATCATCACCATGGCGATTAAATTTTAATTTCACCTACTTTCTGTCATTTGGTCCTTTTAATATATTGACATCTAAAATGTAGCTGAATTGAAAACATAGGTTTATAAATTGGGATGTTATTGGAAAGTTCATCTCAACAGTTAAATCAAGAAAGATGAACTCATGGGTTCACATGATGCTGCATTTGAAGCACTTATTTCTGTTTGTTGCCTTTCTGCTCGTTAAAATCCAAATTTTATTTATTTATTTTCTTCACTTCAGTAGTGAAGGTAGGGCACAAAAGCTCACTGCCAAATAAGCCAGCTGGTCAGAGTGCTGTAATAAGGGAAAGTTGAGTGGAAGGAAAAATGGCATGACTTCTGGATTTTTCTTAGCTATTAGCCATTCTTGATCAAATTAAGAAACACTTTACATATGTCACTCATAAGGACTATAATACAGTTATTTTAACCTTAGCATGATAAATGGCCTTTTAAATAAAACATTTATTTTATTAGCTTGTTGCATTTGTAAGCCTCACCTTTTTTTCCCCCCCCCTTTTCTCAGACGATGAAACTCAAGTTTTCAATCAAAGAAGCCTCCGAGCACTGAGCCGACTCGCAGCCTCTCAAAATGCAGCTCTGCAAATGTCTGCAGCCATTTATTACCTGCACATCAGTCACCACTGTGAGTAAGGAGTTTTAATTTCATTGACTTTTCAGACGGTACGGATGAGGGGTAGTTAAAATGTGACTGTTGTTTGCCGTATTCCCACTCAGGAGATAAGTACCCTAACGTAGAAGACCAGTATGCAAATGGTCAACTGTATTTTTGATACAGCTTACTTAAATATCCACATGTTCATCTCTTCACGTTGAAGGAAAGATGATGTCCTCTTTTCAAGCTTTCCGTGTTCTCAGTCATAGTGACTGACGATGCCTTCTGAGGAGATCTTGCTGAGATGTCTCAAAGATTTGTTTGCTTTTTGCCATTTCTGACTCAAAGTGAGATTTTGTGTCATGAAAGGAAGCGTAGTATTTTGCTGATCGCAGACAGCAAAATACTGTCTGCGATCAGACAGTATTTCTAACATGCTTTTGCTATCAGGTAGGGATGAGATAACTCAATATTATCCTGATATTAAATCTCCACACTATTTCTGACTAGTGAGAGAGATTTTTCCTGCTCTGTACTGTGACTGTAAAGTTCTCCCATCTTTCTCTGCCTGCCTGGGATTGTTTGTTGCAGTGAAATCTCCCTTGCCAGATGCCTTCGTGGAACCAATCACGGCTCTTCTTTTGTCCCCTGACCTGGATGTGCAGAAGACTACTTCCTTTGCCCTGGTCAATCTACTAGTTAAGAAGAATGGTAACAGTTGTTTCTAAAAAAAAAAAAAAATTAGCTTTTTTTTGTCATCTAAATAGCTTTAAAAAAGTTATATTTTCCGGTTATATTAAAGTTATATTATAGAGCGCACCGTACTATAAACCGCAACTACAATTAAAAAAAATAAAACAGAAAAAAACTGGAATCGTACAACTATAAGCTGCGCCTGGCTATAAGCCACATGGCTCAAAGCGTGGGAAAAAAGTTGCGGCTTATACTCCGAAAAATACGGTATTTTAAAAGCACTGATGAATGAATAAACATGATTCCAGTTTGTAAAGAGTCGGTGATCGAGACGGGGATGTTGGTGCCGCTGTTGGAGTTGTTCCAGTCGGGGGATCCGATGGCTCAGTGTCACTCTTGTGCCTGCGTGGCCATGCTGGCGTCCTCAGGTTTGCACAGACCTTTGTTTTGTTTGTTTGTTTGTTTGTTCGTTTTATGTTCTAAATCTCTTATTTGTATTAGCGCAGATGTGCGTCAGTAGATCTTATCTTGCCACACAAACTCTACATCGTACTGCATCAAAACGTTGAAGTATTTTCATAGTGATTTCTTTATTGTTGTTCAGAGTCGAACAGAGATTCTATTTTGGTGGATGGAGTGATGCCTCTGTTGGCTTTGGCAAAATCCTACGATCCAGCGGTGCAGCTGAATGCAGCATGGGCCCTGTTACATCTCACCCACTCAGGTTGTACGTTTGTCTCCATTTTGTCAATGTTCACACAACCCGCAGAATTATTTATTTGCATTTTGTCACTGGACGACCACAGATTTCAATATGGTTGTTGGTAAAATGAGCAAATTCCCCTGTATGAAACACAGTAGTAGCAGAATCATGCTGTGGGGACGTTTTCCATCAGGACTGATGAGTTGATGGGAAGACGGACAGAACTAAACACAAGAAACTTGTAAAGAGAGAAAAAACTTGACGGTCCTAAAAACACAGCCAAAGCTACAATCCACTGCATGCACAGTTACTAGGCAAGTCTTATTTATGAGGATTATTATTTTCTGCAGCGCTCTTGCTTAATCCAAGATATTAATAAACCTCAAACATGAAGGTTTGAAGCTTCTTGGTAGAATATCTAAGTGCGCAATTCAAGAATCATTCAGAAACTAAATGAAAAGCAAACATTTTCCCATCCGTTTTAGTTTTCTTTTTCATGCGTTTATTAAGTGAGAATTAACTCATAGCTTTTCAGTAAATGTCTCTGTCATAAAAAAAAAATAAACGCATGAATGTCAGCGACCTGATTGGTCTTTCAGCAGTCCCAATTTTTATTTATTTACTTCAGATTGGTCGACAAGAGCTCTGTGTCAAGCAGGGGCCATCCCCGTCTTGGTTCTCCTGCTGCAGTCCTCCAGGTCAGAAGTTCAGTTTTACAGCTGCACAACTCTTTGCAACATCGCCGCCATTCAAGAGCATCACCCAAAGTTGCTCGGCGTCGGGGGTCACTATTTGTCTAAGTCGCTTTTGACGCTGATGTCTTCCTCTGTAGAAAAGGTAACTAAGAACTTGATGGGCGGGGGGGCGAATGGTGACTTTTCCATATGTTGTGAATTTATCAGGGTTTTTTATTTATTTATTTATTTTCAGAATGCAGCCCAAGCGTGCAGATGCCTTCAAACTCTTTCAAAGAATGGTAGCATGCATTCGTACATAGCGTTATTTTTTTAAAACAAAGCCTCTAATTCTGCTTCTGGTTTGTATCCTCAGTTCAGATCCAGGAACATCTCATGGAGCTTAACTGTGTGTTGCCTCTGAAGTCCCTGCTCAAAACGTCGAACGCTGTATGGATGCAGACAGCTTTAGAACTGCTGTGTACTCTGACCGCACACCCACCAAACTGTGTATGGTGCCCTCTCCACCCCGCAGCCCCCACAACACTAACATAAAGTTCTGATAGGGTACTATATAGTAGTACTCTAGTTTTTTCTTAGTTCACATCAATCGCCTAATGCCTCAAAACTGGCTAACATCACAAAATTATTAATGTCTTTTTTACATTTTGTCACATTACAACCATAAACTTCAGTGTATCATATAGAGATGTTACATGACGCACCAACACAATTGGACTGAATGAAAATGAATCAAATCCTTTGTCAGTTTTTAATTTGCAAAAATGTTTGTTCGTTATTTCTGCTTCACCACTCGGAGGTACTTGGTGTCGGTCTGTCCAACACCAAGCATAGAATCCAAATAAAAAAACCCGCTAAAATCCACGGTCGTAACGTGACAAAACGTAGAAAAGTTTGTTCTTGAGAACAACGTGTACGACTTTCCTGTAATCTGAATTTTTAAATTTTTTTAAATTTGAGCATCTCCTCATGAGTGAAGGTCTGTTGAGGGAAGTCGGTCAGCTGCTCCATCGTTCCAGCTCAAACACTGCTCTGGTCTCACAAAGTTGCAAGCTCATCGCTGGCCTCTGCAGCGCCTGCGTGGACGAGCAGGTACGCCGTCGGCTTGCCTTTCGTTAGTTTGTTTACGCCCGGTGCCTTTATCTCTTCAGGTTGCACTGAATCCGGTTAATGTTATCCAGGTCGTGACGGAGAGCCTGTGCCTATCAGGGCTGCTCCGAGGACTTGAGTCTCCTTCCCTGTCAGATGAGACGTTGCTGCATGTGACTTTGTGTTTACGTCACCTGATGAGCTGGGGTATTTTATTTATTTATTTTTTTTAAGAAACAGTCACTTACATCCTTTTGCCTTTACAGCATTTTTGAAATGTCTTTGTTTCAGAGGGGCTAAGGACTACGCTGTCCACTTCAGTATCACCAGAGCAGGTTTGGAGACTGTTGCAGCTTTCTGGACAGACAAGGAATCCCGAGTTGTCGTACAACTCTGCAGCCGTCATACACACGTTTGAACTGACGGGTAAAGTATCACACGTCCATGTAATCCCCTGTCTGCACACGTTTCTATATCAAATGTTGCTTTTTCCCTCCTCTCCTCCACAGAAGGCTTCCTCCGGCTGCTGAGGCCTCACTACAGCGCCGTGTCTAAATATTTGTTTCTCTTCCTCAAAAGGAAAGATGTTAAATTCCAGCAGCTTGGCATTGCTGCTATAGCTAAACTGAAGAATGGTTTGTGGGTTTTTATTTTTTTATTGTTGTGTTTCATTTTTCTGTGAAGAAAAAGCATTTACACCCCTTTAACTTTTTTCACGTTTTCATGTTGCCACCAATAAGGTTGGAGCACTTCAGTAGGAGTTTAAGTGATGGATCTAAGCGATGTTCTTGCATGCAAGCATCTCAAAACTGTCACTGGGTTTCATGTTCAATCCCTTTTAACCTGACGCCCCTAAATAAAGTCCTTTGCGACAAGTAACTCTCTGAAGGCGTTTGTCGGAGTTGGCAACACGACAGAATGTGGAGAAAATCAATGGGCATAAACACTTTTTAAAGGGACACATTTTATGTTCTATATGAAATTAAAAGAAAGTTTTTTTTGCACGAGGAGCATTTTATAGCCTGTTTGTCCTGTTCCTCTGCAGACGGAGACTTTTTAACGACGGTGACCGACGGTGAACTGGAGGCTCTGCTGTCGTAGAAACGGAGATGAGAAATATTCAGCCTCCGTCGCCATCTTCTGGTTAATCGTCGACTTGCTTAGTATTTTTACGAACAGTCCAAGATGCTTACTTTTTTTTTTTTTTTTTATACATGCTGCATTTTTCTAAAATTGTTTTTATATTTATTTTACACATCTATCTTTAAGAAGAAGAAAAGGACATAGATGTGGCATCAGCTTTAATCATATCTGCCATGTATTTGAACATTTTTGTAAAGCTAACATTTGATAGTCTAGAACAGTACTTAAGGTATAGGATCGAGTTTAAGTCACAAGTTTTATGCATTTCTCTGCTTAAAAAGCATTTAACCTACAGCTCTCTGATTCCAAGCAACTGTGAACCAAAAAAGAAAGAAAAAAAAATAAAATAAAAAAGCATTGCTGCATTCTCGCCTCTAAGGTACCGTACACACAAAATTAAAGCCCATCTTTGGAAACCGTATTGTTGTAGCAGTTTCTTATATACGATTGCTATATTTTACAAAAGTTCAAGATTAAGATTGCAACGCGGCGACATTGAGCTCTCAACTGCATCTCGATTTATTCAAGTTCCACTGAGGAGAAAAAGGGAAAAGTGCGGAGTCAGCAGTAAGTAATATCAAGTTTAAGCAAAAAAAAAAAAAAAAAAACCAAAAAACAAAGTCTGGACAAGTTCTAATTGATAAAATAGCTATTATTCAAACCGACTGTATCCACTAGCAAACTAACAGCAGAAAGTGCAGCTACGCCTCATTTTGAGTCTGACTGATTGGAATCCTGCTGTACAGAGATGATTACGCAAGAACTTTGCTGGCTACCGCGAGACGTCCTCGCCGAGAGGCGAAGCTGTAATGTTGCATGCTCCTTCGAGGCGCTGACAGGAAGCAGGATGGCTGTGCTGGAGCTGCGTCAGGGGTACGGGGGGGAACAACAAAATAAATCGCAGCTTTTTCTGACGACTTCCCCGGACAGCAGACGCCTCACGACGACCTCAGATGACCTCAGATGACTTCTAAAGAAAAAAAAAAAAAGGTCAGGGGAGAGAAAAGGCATGGAGAAGCAAATGTTTGTTTTCACTGATAGAGATGAATCCTGATTCAGAAATGATAGGCGACCAGCACCAGTTGGAAAGTCACTCAGATGGGGCAGTTTGACGTCACGTCCTCACCCGCTCTCTGCTTGGTCTGGATTTCCTCCAGGCCCGAGAGGGCTCTGAGGGACCTGCGCTCCTTGAAGGCCACCACAGGTACCACGTCGTCCTCGTTGCCCAACCCCAGCTGAGCGGCTTTGGTCCCCACCGGCGTCTTGGCGGCATCCTCTATCGTCCCATTGTGCGGCGGTTGTGCGTTTTCCTTCGGTAGGGTCCGCGCCGATACAGATTTCTGCGATTAAAAAGATATTTAAACGCTTTAGTCGCGGCGGGGGAGGGAAAAGCCTATTCATGAGCCGACGTTGGATGTGGGTCACAAGAGGCCAGAGGCTGTGTACTGTTTATCACACACAAAAAAAAAAATAAAAGAGCTGATCAGTAAATCTCACCGTATCTGGTGAATCTGTTCTTCTGGTTCTCCGCATGATCTCCTCAAGTCGCTGGAAAAGACAACGTTGCAACAAAAACACATAACTTTTTTTTTTTTTTTTTGGCCGTTATCTCTTGGTTGGCAAAAGAGAAAATCCTCCTTCCTGCACATATTTTGTCACTTTATAAACAGGTGGGATTTTGTGTGGCATAAGAAAACAAAGCATAATGGATGACGTGGGAGCTGACTGCCAGTCTGGCCTGCTAGCACAGCGTCTGCAGAAACCGCATGCAGGCGCATGCAGATGGACACTTTTCTTACATTTTGGAACATTTTCACAGGCGAAATCATCCCAAAAAACAATAAAATGGGTTTTTTCACATATTTATCAATCAGGTTTCTGTATTTCTTAATTTTCTACTAATTTTCACCAATGATAACATCCAGCAAATGGGGAAAAAGAAAAAACTGTCTTCTGGGTCAACAATCGCATCAAACATTTTGGAAAATGCAGGCCTGCGTTCTGGGTGTGCAATCATGGATCCTTTTTCAACAACTACCAGTTTATTTAGTTACATTCAAGAAGGTGCAACATATTTATTCATACACTTTTATGAATGATAAATGTGTAAAACTGCAAAGGGCATGAATGTTTTTCTAAGTTCCATAGAAGCAAACCTTTTTCCTTGCTTGGCGCTCGGCCTCCTCTTTCTGCGCAGCGATCTCTCGCTCTTGCTTCACTTGTTCAGCTCGTGCTCGCTCTTTAGCCAGTTCCTCCTCTCTCTGTGGAAACAGCATCCAGACGCGGATAAACAAACAAACAAAAACAACGCCTGCTGTAGTGGGATGTTTTCTCCTGGGATGCGTTTACTGGGCACCTGCTTCTGCAGAAGGGCGGCCTCCCTCATGGCCTGAGCTCTCTCCTCTTCAGCGCTTTTCTGCTCTTCCTCCTCCCTCCTCCTCTTCTCCTCTACGAGACGCCTGGCCTCGGCCTCCTGTCGAGCCTGCTCCTCTGCCCTCCTGCGCTGCTGTTCCTCGCGGCTCCTCCTGAACAGGAGTTGCAGTGAAATTGTGGAAGTGGCTACTTTCACTCGGTTCTTAATCTCCCTTCATTGCTCCATCTGAATGGGATTTCTCCCATTCACTTGGATTACTCCGGTAAAACCTGACCAATCAGCAAATAGGAGAAATTGTGAATGATGACGGTGATTTTCTGCGCTATTTTAGAGTTGCAGTCTGCTTGCAATTTTAGCCATAGTTAGCAGAGCCCTCCAGTCAGTGTTGACCACACTTCCAAATATTGAGTTGCCATTAACAGCCATTTTGGTCGGCTGGATTCTTCCCTCTTTGCAGTGGAGGATGGTTGTTTACAGCTCAGGCAATTTCCAGTAAGCTAGCGTCATTACCTACTTCATGACCAGCGTTAGCGGTCGGGTAAAATTTACAACTTCAACAAAGTCTACACTTCCAGGAAGTAATCATTTCTCAATAACTGAGGGTCCAGACCATCTGCACGAAGCGCAGCGTAGAACAACCGGCTCATTGTCGTGACAGCATGCTGGGGTTGTTTTATATGGAACCAAAAAAAGAGGAGTACATTTCTGCCAAAAAACTAAACAAAATTTTGAGATTAATCAAAAACAAGGTATGTCTGAGTTTCCAAGTTTTGTTTTTCCTAGAAAATTTCTGAGAGTTACTTCAGAATATTTTTTTTCTTTTCCTAGCAAATTGTTTGATTTTTCAAATGCATAAATTTCCAAAGGTCTATTTTCTAGAAAGACCTTGGAGTTTGTTTTTTTTGGCAGAAATGTACTAATCCTTTTTTTCTATGTAAAATGGCCGTAATACGCTTGTCAATTTTTTTTTTTTTTACCATGCTAGTAATTTAGTTTTTTTTTTTGTTTGTTTGTTTTTTTGTACCTTTCGGCTTCCTCTTTCTGCAGGCGCTCCTGCTCCTCTTTCTCCCGCTGCATGCGGGCCTCTCTCCTCTTTTCAGCCAGAAGTCGCGAGGCCTCCTTCGGGTCGGTGGTGCCAGCCGAAGGACGAAGCATGACGTCTGCAGGCCGTGGAGCTGGAAGAGGAGGACATGAAGGACATGAAGAGAGAACAAAACAATAACTTTCACTATTACATCTAAACATTTTTTCTTTATAAACATTTCTTCCACTTACTTCCATCTGCTGCTGTCCCGGTGGAGCCCTCGACCTGTGCGTCGGGCAGCTTCAGACGTGGCGTCTCTGTGAGAGCTCCTGGCCTCTGTGTCTGTTGTCGACCTTTATCTGGCGCGCTGGCGGGCCGCGTGTTACCAGCAGAGAGGTAAACGGCAGCGTCTTCCTCAGGAACAGCTGGGAGCTGGAGGTGCAGGGGGGTGGAGTGCCTGCTGATCGATCTTCTGGGGCTCCTGCAGGATGGAACCGCGGAGGGAAGGATCAGCCTCCGCCCGCAACGTGAAGATGAGGTGGAGACGTTCGCCTACCGCTCCGGTGACGGGGAGGCCGTTCTGCTCTGAGCGGAGGTGGGCGACTTCGCACCGTTAACAGCAGCAGCAGCAGGCGATCTTTTGGCAGAGCCGCTGTCGGGGTCTTCTTCACGGCTTCCTGTCTTACCTTTTTAGTCTAGATCATGCCGAAGACGTTAGCAGAATGTGTAAAACCCAACACTCTCTAAACTATATCACGTTTTGTTACTTTTCCGCTACAAACTTCAGTCTATCACATTAAACTTTGATGTTCTGAACCAACAAATGGTGAAAGTGTAAAAATCGCGGTTTTCTTCAATAAGACGTCTGAAAAGTGTGGCGTGTCGCTGTAATCAAGACCATGCATCGATAAGTTGCACAAGTTGTGTTTCCATAGACTTCTAGACTAAATATTTACCCATTCTTCTCATGTGAACATCAGACTTCAAGTTCAGCAGCAAACTCTCAGTTGGATGCAGGTCTGAACTTTGGCTAGGCCATTTTAACGGGTAGATGTGCTTGAATTTATTCAAATTTAGCAGCACGGTCAGTGTCTTTGTTATGCTGGGAGGTGAAAACTCTAACAACTTTTCCTCCAGGATTGTGCTGCGTCGAGCTCCACCATCACACCATCACCATGCCACCACCACCATGACTATTGTTATTGTTATTATTTTATTTTTTTGCACCTGATTTTATTTCAGGACACTGGAATAAATGAGAACGAGTACAAACTTTCAAAGTGTTATTTCTGACAGATTTAGCCAGCCATGAAACCATTTCCTTCCACTTCACTATTGCGCACTACTTTGTGTTCCTTTATTTATCACTTTAACTTAAAAAAAAAACAACAACAAAAAAAAAAAAACTCCATTTAAGTTTATATTCGTTACTCTGAAAACAAGAATAGCAGAGAAATGGGCGGATCTTACCTGTGCGGGGGTGATGTGTGGTGGCTGGCTGCAGGTGGAGGGAGGCGGGGCTGGCGGCCTGCGGTGGACTGAAACTGACTGATGTCGGAGTTTGGGAGTGATAATGTCGGAGGATGGGGTGGCAGCCGTTGGCTGGCATGAAGCTGCGCGACGACAAACATGGACAACTGAGCCAGTGTAAAAAAATAAAATAAAATGCAGTTTTTGTTGAAATGTGTGCGGGAGGAAGGGGAAACAAGATGATACATGAAGGAACACAGAGCAGCGGCGGTCAGCTCGGGAAAAAAAACGTGCCAAGTATTAAAGCAGGAAAGACCTTCCGGTTGGACTGGGGTGTACCTTCCGCTCCGGACCTACAAGCAGCACTCTTGCTTCTGGCCAGATACGAGCATGTCGGGGTGAGGAGGCGGCTGACTAGATCCGTCTCCCACCTGGTCAGAGGCAGGCGGCGTGGAGCTGCCGCATTGATCGGTGTGAAGTTTTGTAAGCAGGGCAAAAGCAACAGATAAGCAAGAGCCTGCAGCCTAAGAGAGACTTTTTTTGTTTTGTTTTGTTTTGTTAAATTATTATTTTAAAGAGAAACGGCGTTAAAAAAGACGCAGAAAGGAGAAAGTACGTGCATCTCCTGGTACCGTTTTTAACGGGCTTCCTGCCTCTGGAGCTTTGACTGAGCTGCTGCTGCTGCTGCTGCAGCTGCTGGGCCTTCTGGCTCCTCTCTATCGTCCTGCGCACGGCGGTTTCATGACGCTCCTTCATTCAGAAAAATAAAATGAAACAGTTTTATTATTATTATTATTATTATTATTATTATTATTAATAAGTACGAGTAGAAAAATGTCTGCTGCCTAAAGCTCACCTTCTCCTCCCTCAGCCTCTGCTTGCGTTTCTCCTCCACGGCCGCGCGCCTCCTCTCCTCCTTCAGCCTTTGCTCCAGGAGTTTCTTCCTCCGCTCCTGCAGCTGTTGCTCATAGTAGCGCCTGGCTCGCTGTTCCCGCTCCAGCCGGCTCAGCTCCCGGGAGACTTGAGAGGGAATTAAGCAGAAGAGGAAGTAGTTTGTATGTGTGTGTGTGTGTGTTGTTGTTGTTTTTTTTAATGGATGCGCTGCGGCGGTGACGCGCACGTACCGAGCAACTTCTGCTGCTCCTCTCGTCTTTCTCGCGCTGCTTTCAGCCGTTCGTCCACGTTCAGCCCGTTACCAGCTGCAAAGTCAAATATGAAATCGATTGTTAAACGGCGATAAATCGCGAAGACACGATGCGAAACTCCAAGTTGATATAGCCTATTATCGCCAGTTCGAACAGAACAAGAGGTCAGCGGTGCTGATTGAAGGTCGAGGTCAGTTTGCTTCGGCAGCACAATTTGCCAATAAAGTCACCACAGAGTTCAAGTTGGAATAAATTCTGCAGACTTGACTCTTCGACAACTTAGTTACTTAATAAATTGATTGTGTTTCGGATAAAGTGTCCTTAGAGATTGGATTATTTCTAGTTCTTGCTCTTTCACTTGTTGAAATTTGTCTTCAAAATGTCACGTTGTGCTTCAAACATGAGCCCAGCTGGGAAACAAGCATCAGAAATAGCAGTGTTAAATTATTATTATTTGAAGATTTTCACTTATCAAAGCCGTGATTGGATTTGTTAGTTGAATTCAATGTTTACAAAGCACTAAACGAATGCACTGCATCCATATTTCACACCCTACCATGTACTCTGATAATTGAAAATCAGCTCACTTTATCGTTTATTTCAAGAATTGTGGAAATAAATAGTTGTACACATGGCCAAATCTCGCATATATTAAATACAATTCATATATTCTAAAATCGTTCCATCATCTACTTACATATTATTCATTGTGGTTATGTAGCATTTCTTTCCAGGTGATGATAAGCAAACTTTCCTTTAGTCACTGGTTGCTAAAGTGGGTACAAAATGTCCCACAGGTGGATGTAAATAAGGTTCGAGTTGTCTCATTTGTCCCAGACAAAAATATAAAGGTGCAAAAAGGGCAAAGGGTCAAAATGACCTATGCATGTCCCAAGATGGATAGCGTACATAGGCTTAGTTTGCTTATGCCTTGGGCTGGCTTTGCAGTGACTAACCTGCACAAACCCGCAAGGTAGCACTGCAGATTTGGACGGACTTATTTGCAGAGCAGGTTGTTTTCTTCGTCTGTGGAGGACTCGGTTTGAAATAAGAGCCATTCTCTGTAAATAAGCGAAAAGGGAAATAACTCAGTTTAAAAAAAAAGAGAAATTTGTTGTTTACATATTCTAATACTGATTTTTTTATTATTATTTTTTTTTTTTATTTTACCCTCCTGTCCTGGTCATCCCTTGTCTGTAAACAGAAATGTCCCAGTTGAACATGTGACATGTCATGGATATAGAAGCCTGAAAACATCAGCTTGAACAAGCTGTTAAAACATGCTGGCCTCAGGCTGAGGCACTAAATAAAAGAAACCATTATTAAAGAGGCAGCGTTTAAAAGGCCAGCACCTGACAAGTACCCATTAACGCAACAGACACGGGCAAAATGAAAACGCAAAACAAAATCAAAAGGAAATGCACATTAAACATTTCTGCGAGAGTTAAGACAATCCAGGTGATCTTGTTCAGGTCAGGTCATTCAACTATGATTCTCTCCTTGAGGTTTAGTCATTTCTTTGATTGGATTGAGATCATGTTCTAGATCTGAATCTACCAAAATGCTATTTTAGGATAAATGACACTAACCTCGTGTTCCTTCAGGTCTGTGTCCGACCCTCTGGCTCTCGACGGTCGATGTAGAAAGTGGCCCCTGCGATGGAGGGACGACACTCTGCTTCTTCTGTACAGCCATGCTAGGGATTGAACCTGGCATAGCAGCGCTCTCTCTCATGTCCCCTCCACTCTCTCTCTCCCTCCGTTCTGTCCTCCTCCTCCTCCCCTGAATTTCTATTTCAAGATGCCTTCGGGTCCTAGCATGAGTGCGCAGAGAGGAAAACTGCCTCCTGCATCAGCTGCTTGTCCATCTGTGGCTCACAAAGGACTGGAGAGCAAGAAAAGAAAAAACAATTCAGTCAGAACCCTGCCCAATGATTTTTGGGATTATTATTATTATTATTATTTTGTATCTTATCTTCACATTTTCCTCTAGGTTGATAGAAAGGTCTGCAAAGACCCTGAGCCTCAGTGTTTCTTGTCTATTAATGGGTTACTCCCCCTTTAAAGATTTCACCCTTGTGAGCTGCTCTGCTTTACTTTCACATTATTCCATCGCTGTCACTTTCATTCCCCCACAGCTCTCCCTGCATGCTGGAAACAGGCAGAGAGGACCAGCATTTCCTGGACATCGAAGGAAAAAGGAAATGATGCGTAGAACAGGGTCTACACGAATGATTCCCATGACAACAGTATAATGTTCAGAAACACGCAATATTTTGACATTAGGTTTCTGTGTTGGTTACACAGTGGATGAGGCAAGAGTGCCTTTTTTTTTTTTTACCCATAATTCCTCGGTCTTAAAGGGAAAGTATATGACCACCAGATGGAGATCTTGCTACTCATGGAACAGCTTTAGGTGTTGGACTGAATGAGCTACATTTCCTTACAGAACATCTATTGAACAAAGGTTCCCAAAAGCCAAATTAGCCTGAAAATACACTATTTTTTTTCTTCTTCTTCTTATACAATTTGAATGAAGAAGGTGGTTTGTCAGCAGGGCTGGTTTTAGATTATGTAGGGCCCCAAGCAAATTGCCATTTGGGGCCCACTTCCAGCTACGCCCACCAGGACATAATCCTATGACCAATTTATTCATAAATATTAAAACAGCAGCATAACATGAAAAACAGTGAAGTTAGTGGTGTGATCTGCTCACCTGCATTTCTCACAGGTTGTCTCCCGACTGGCGCAGACAAACTGTCCAGTCTCTTTGTTGCTTTTTCCAAATACATCATGCTAATAATAGATGGTCTGGTCATTAAGCACAACAATTAACAAATCTCACTGGATCTCCAGCTTGAAACTAGAACACAAACGGCCGCGTTCGACTTGTCTTGTAAGCCACATTTAGCTCTGGGAATGATGTCTGTTTATTACCATTAACAGATGATTTTCAGGATTGAATGTGCCACCAGTTGGATGAGAATTCAACTGTCAGGTTTGCTAATGAACATTCAACTATGATATATTTATTTCTGACTTCATAGCTTTCCTGTAAATCACGCTGTTTGCTGGTACAAACAGAGCACGCATGAACAACACGTCAAACAACTTTCTTTTTCAAGAGAAACTTTCTGGAACGTTTGACTTTGGTGTCGTGCGAGAAAAGTGGTAAGTTAAGCCGAGTTGTGTTGTTTTACCCAATAATTTTTCTTTCATGAGTTTCCCCTAAATCTAAAAATGTGCTCGAAGATGAGTCAGATGTAATTTATAAAACAAAGTGTTATGAATTAAGTATTTCCTATAGGTGGGTTATCTATTGATGAGTGGGAAAAAAAGCTTCACTAACTTAGACCCTTTAATGTATTAAACTACAACCAATAGTGGAATGCTTATGAAAATGATCTTGATTTTTAGGGACATTTTACTAATTTAAATGAATTGTATCAGGTTTAAACTAACCTATACAATTCAAAACTCACTCTAGGGAACATATTTTGTTCAATAAATTTCAGCACAAATCATCTGGACATTCAACAACTTATAGACAGTAGAGTAACGGCCGGCAATTCCTCCATTGAGAAAAAAACTCCACTAATAAACATATTATCTCAGATTGATCAATTCCATGTACACCGGATGAATAGTGATGCCGTTTCACAGCTGCAGTCATTGGTGTGCACAAGTTTTATAGATCCAGATGTTGGAGGGATGAAGAAAAGCTTTTCAAAGTGGTTGAAAGACAACAGGTAAGTAATGTTAGTGTATCAGCAGGAGGGTTGTAAATATTCAGCTTAGCTTAAGCTAGCCTAAAATGACAGGTGGCTGTTGTTGTCTTGTTGCCACCCGTCCGTAAAATATGTTTTTTGGTGACATACTTTCACTCAATATAGAAGGAACCACAGCAATATTTATGATCGCTTCCTGTTTGGCAGGCAGATTGTTGGCCCCATTCTGTCTGCGTGGTATCAGACAGAATGGGTCAGGAGAGGAACACTGACAGAACCTGAAGAACCGGGCATCAGCGTCTCTTCATCCCTCAATCATATCCTGAGACCGAAAAATATAAATGGCAATTTAAAGAACAAATCATACTAATAGATTATTGGTAAATAAATCAATATTGTGAAGAGAAACCATTTATTTTTTGTACAGCGTTTTGTGGTCAATGTTATTTCACTATTATTTTATTAATGCGGGTGGCCAGTTTGGATAACCTGACTTCCTATCAAGTCTTCCATGGTAAAAAAAAAAAACAACAAAAAACAACAAACAAACAAAATACAGAAACTGGTTTATAATTAAGGCAGAAAATGTTTCTGAAATGATGTTTAACCCCTTTATAGCCACATCTGGCGTACGGCGACTGACCCAGAGAGAAGAGGAACTTCAGTTCGCTAGCAGCTAACAGGCTTGCTAGCTTATTTGACTTTAGCATTAGCGCTGTTGCTAAAAGCTGAAAACTCTAGCTTCGAGTGATACTTTTTAAAGATATGAATTGTCCAAAGCAAACAGAAAAGAACTCAGAATATTCAACATTATATCAAAAACTTTAAATAAAACGGCTATTGTTATTATCGGTGTCATTAGCCACCTGTTAAATGTGCCACTTTATTGGATTAGACATTTTTTCCCCGTTGTTTTGAGTCCCGCCAGCCTGTGCTGCCCTGAACAAAGAGCCATATCACCAAAAATGTAAAAGTGTGAGTCATTTTAATGGCTTACATTTAATAGAGCTTCTTCTTACATGTGAGTTATCCAGACGCTGTATGTTTGTGTTTCCAGAAGTTTATGGGGTTATTTCAGTTCAGAGCCAACCGGGCCCTGCGTGCAGTAATGCTCCCCTCTGACACGTCGACAACAATGCCCTTCACTTGCCAGAGCCGCGCTCTAAAATGTGCAATACGGACACACTACACCGCTGTCAGGTGGTGTGCCCACAGAGTCACTGGAGCACAAATAAGATGTTGATCATCGGCCTTACAACCAATAGAAGAAAAGGACTGTGGCCACAGGGCCTCCACGGGATAAGATTGCACGGTTGGTATCAAGTCATTCTGTGGTTCACCTTGGCCCCTATTATTAAAGGTGTCAGTTTTAGGGCTTGGTTGCTTTCTAATGCACATTCATATGTCCTCATATGAAAAATCTGGGAATGCTTTTTTCTTCCCCCGCTCATTGAACGCAACAATTACGCACCTTGCACCTTCCACCTTCCACCTTCTGGTTTTAAAGGTTTTTGTTTGTTTGTTTTTTTTTCTCCCAAGCTGTTGCCGTAGTTTTTATTCTCTGTTAAACCAAAGACATTCGAGAGCCGGTGTCAGCCTGAGTGTTTAAACTTCACCGTGACGACACGACCCATCAAAGAACGAGGCATGTGTATATTCCACTGCAAAGCAACTGGTAACTTTGCACGGTTGCTGACATGGTTGCCAGCTGTACCCAGAGGAACTGGGACATCGCCTTCACCCCTCTGAGCTGCTACTGAATCATGTAATTAACAGCGGATCCCATCGAGACAGCAGCTATAGGTTGATGACAGCCATGCAGGGTTCCAGCTGGAAAATGCATTTCCTAATAATAATAATAATAATAAAAAAACATGGCTTCAAATTTAATTGAACTACAACTTTATCACATTGCATGTATTGAGCTGTACTTTCATAAATGCGTCTACGATGTTTCAGTTTTCTGTTCAGCCACCGATGACATGTCATTATTATTATTATTATTTATTTATTTATTTTTTTTGTCATTTCTTTTGTTGTGAACATCGATACCTTCTCACAAAGAGGATGCCACATGCAACAGTGACCGGGCGGCATCAATAATTCACCGCCTTGTCTCATCGGACACCAGCAACGTTAGACTGTGATGTATGGCTTACAGAGCGGCCCGATGTGTAATTGATGAGACGATGAGCCGGGCTGCTTCTGCAGGAGATGCGGTCAAGCAGAAGCTGCGCTCGCTTTGACGAACCACTCAGTCTTTGATTTTGACAATTCTCCTTCGCATTAGTAGCTCGAGCTCAGGCAGATTAAACGGACAGCATTTTTAAAGCCCGCAATTGTTTCTTAGACTTCGACTGGACCATTCTAACATGCTTTTGAGCTATTGCAGTTCTGGCTGCATGCTCGGCATTCTGCAAAGAGGAGACTTTCTGTCACAGTCCCAAATGATTCGCAGCCAATAATTTGTTGTATTCCAGGATTTACATGTATTCAGCATGATGCTCCCACGCCCATGTCTTACCAAATAGGTGGAGTGCTGATGTGTCTCATAGTAGTTTTCCACTGTGCTTAATGTTTTACATGTAGATTTGGATCAGATCTTCTTCTACATCTTTGCTGTTTCCAATAACTGGCTTTTAATCAACGGTAATCCAGACTTTCCATCTCTTTCCTTCAGTAATAGCCGTCTTTTCACAAATCTTCCATAAAAATGCATGACTAATGGCAAAGGCGATAACAGACTTTTCCACCCGAGCGGTGGTTCTCTGCAGTTCCATCGAGGACACTGTAGGCCTCTTTACTGCTACATCTAAAATCACTTCTAGTTATCAAATCCAACTTGTTTGTATGTAGGAATATATATGTGCTTATATATATATAAAATTATAAAAACCATGCATCGTTTTACTTATGCACCACTTTGTGTTCATGTATCACTTAAAAAAAATCCCAAGAAAACAAATTTAGCTCTGTTATGAAATGAGAACTGCGTTTTCTTAGAGCGTTTATTTGATCTTATGCTTTTCTTTTCTTCCCTAGTTGACCCTGAAACCTTTCAGTTAAATACTTTAATACAGAACATACAGAACATCCTGTAAAATTCTCATGACACAAAAAATGTGGCTCAGTTTGAGAATTGTCAGGCTCGAAGCTGATTAAGTTTGAAGCGTCGCCAATAGGATTTGACATCATTCCGCCACCGGCGACAAAGGACAGTGTGATTGTCTTAAGACCCAGTTTGGACCTGCAGGTTATTAATGGTTAAAAGGAAGCATTCTTCCAGCGAGGGCCGGCCTGACATCTTACTTCCATGTAATCCTATCATTGATGACATGGCAATATTGTTTACCTAACAGTAACATCACACATTTCAAGCATTTCTTTTCAGCTCAGTTTGGCTCTGATCCCTTGAAGAGCCCGCAGTGTCGAGATCACAGTAAAACCTGTGTTTTTGTTTAAACAGTTATATTTTCCAATGTAGATTGTTGTGGGTCAACATAAAGTAATAAAAAAGAAAAGTAGCTTTTCGGCACCAGATCGATGGCTCGGCCTGTAAAAATCCTCCCTCTTTGCCCCGCAGCATCTTAAAACCTGCGGACTGGAAGATTCTGCTCACAGTGACGTCTCTCAGCGGTGGCTAGTTATAGTTACCAGTCTCGGGTTCGACGCTCATGCACTATTCATCGGCGTATCGCTTCACTCCTGCCAGACCTCAGATGCGAACAAACACATTTCCTTTCTGCGCACAACTTAACTTTGTGGCTTTTCTTCTGGGGTCTCTCTGAAGGCCTAAGATGCCCGTGTAGCATCTCTTCGATTTTAATTGAAACCGAAACCTCTTGGTTCTGGGCTGTTTTTTTTTTTTTTTTTTTTTTTTTTTTTGTGTGTGTGTGGTTTTTTTTACCTCTAAAGGAGATCTCTGGGAGATACGTGGAGGAGAGAGCTGAGCATAATTTGTGGCATATGGTACGTATCATCTGAGCAGAGCTCAAATGGTGGCGTCGAGGCCTCGGTGTTTTGGAGTGCGTGTGAATGACTTTCTTTGAGAAGGAAGTTTGTTTTTGTTTTGTTTGTTTTTTTTGTTTCATGTCAGCTGATTTGATTTTTTATATATTTTTTTGAAGGTCAAACTGCGGTTTTTGATTTTCCATCAAATTTTGATGTAATTACATGCTATTGGATCATGACCGGCATGTTCAGTTTTTATTTATTTATTTTTTGGTGATGTAAGATTGTTGTCTTTTGTTTCTCTGTTTTTTCTTTGTTTTTTTTGTGTGTTTTTTGTCAACTCTTCGATCAAAAATAATCTAAGAAACGTAGAAGCAGCCCTCCTCTCTGTGCCAATATTATAATTAATAATCCCAAATTGTCACATATAATAAGGGAGCCACTTTAAACTGGACGTGTGTGTCAATGGAGCACTTTGTTGATTAATTTCTGCAGAATAACGAGACTAATGGTATTATTTTCACAATGCATGTGAAATGTATCCCCTCCAGGTGAAGTATTAGGGTCAGATGATTTAAATAATTAAACGGCCCATCTGAAGGCCACGTTTCACTTAAAATAACAGCAGATAAACTATGCTGCAACACCATCATTGATTTCGGGTTTACATAAAATAATACTTGAGGTGTTCACTGTGTTTTTGTTCATTTGAAGTTTTCTTAGATCTGGTGATTTGCTGTTGAGACAGAATAAAGCCAGAGTTAAACACGCCTACAAACAGGAGTAGAAGATGAATTAACTTAAACAGAATTTGCTCCAGGTATTAGTGGATTTTGAGCCGGATTAGGATCCCAGGAGACTAAATGCACACATATGGGTAGAGACCTGCGTTGTTTTGAAGTTGTGTTAACAACAGTCGTAATTTCAAGCCAATTTATTAATCGCTGCTGTTCCGTCGATAGCTGAGAAACCAGTTTAAGACCCTCCCCCCAAAAAAGTGTTTTAAGCGTGTTTGTCAGTTCGGGAAAGCTTCATAGCGTCTCTGTAGAAATTTGAACGTTGACAAACAGATCCTCAAAGGGATTTTTGTGCAACAGTAAATGCAAAGCGACTGACGTGCCTATCGTGCAGAAGCACATTGTGTAACAAGCCTGTTGCACAATGTGTAACTATCTCCTTTCCTTTCTGTGCACAACTTAACTTTGTGGCTTTTCTTCTGGGGTCTCTGAAGGCCTAAAATATCTCACACAAATTTGGGCCGACTCTGTTGCCATATTTGGTCCATCCGTCTGTGTTTTAACGTCTAAAATTGTTTATGTGGTTATTTTTTTGTGCCGCAGAGCGCTCAGAGGATACCTTTGAACCATGAAGCGCAGTAAGCACCGTGGACAAAAGGAGGACAAAGGCGGAGGTATCACCTTTGGCGGATCGCTGGATTCGTGTCAGAAAGTCCAGTTTAATGTGACACAAACAGACGCAGCCTGTTTGTGCAACGTGTCAAAACGTTTTGTCACAAACAATGTGGTGCAGATATTCTTATCCAAGACCGGTCTATTCCAAAAGCAAATCTAGAAAAATACTTTTGCTCTAAAAAGTATTTTACATATGATTCTTGCTTTTAAATGTTGCATTTTAATGTGTTTTCATGTTATTAATCTGTGCAAAACATGGCAGGATGAATTCGAGAGTATCTTTTTTTTTTTTTTTTTTTTCACAAAACACAATGTTGCAAGAAAAAGAGCAATTATTCCAGCAAGTGTTGCCCTTTAGCTCCATAGATATAAATTTTTATTTTAAGGATTTTTCTTTAGATATGTATTTTTGTGTGATTTTTAGATGAGCCAGCCATTTTGGAGACGGAGAACATGTTAATGGCAGGTCCAGATCCCGACACCATCTCTTTGGCCTCCGTCACAGCCGTCACCACCAATGTTTCAAATAAAAGGCAAGCCTTATTTTAACCATCTTCCCCATATATTTTTATTTTTATTTGGGTTTGTTAATCATGTGTAATTCCTCAGATCAAAGCCAGACATCAAGATGGAGCCCAGCTCTGGACGACCCATGGATTACCAGGTGGGTGAATCCAGAGAGTTCAGCCAGTGACTTGGAAAAGCATTTGCACCCAAAAAGACTTTTTTCACATTTTCTGATATTGCAACCACAAACTTCAGTGTCTGGTGTGAGTATTTTACACAATATTCATGAAGTAGATCAAACCTGGGAGGTTGAAGGAAACGGACACACGGTTTTCAAAATCTGAAAAGTGCGGCGTGCTTATTGTACACTTTTTGACATCAACTCTCCCCGAGGCGCTAATTGACATGATCATACAAGCTCAGTTTTTCCCTGTGAGCTGTCACATAAAAATTAAATAAAGTATCAAATTTCTTTTATTTCAATGGGTCAAAGCAGGACGGCTCACAGGTTATTGCGATTTGCGTGATTTGCAGACGTAAACTGATGGATGGTGTCATTTCAGGTCAGCGTGACGGTGATTGAAGCCAGGCAGCTGGTTGGCCTGAACATGGATCCCATGGTCTGTGTGGAGATCGGAGAAGAGAAAAAGTACACCTCCATGAAGGAGTCCACCAACTGCCCTTACTACAACGAGGTGAGTCGGCCTCGATGACGCAGTGTTGGGAAACTCTCTGAAATTCAAGGCCGATTTACAACGAGACTTCCTCTCAAACTGTCGTCTCTTCCAGTACTTTGTGTTTGACTTCCACATCCCGCCGGATGTGATGTTCGACAAAATCCTGAAAGTGTCCGTAAGTCGTCAGTTCCTTTGAACCGACTGTAACATGGGAGCTTTATTTTTTTTATTTATTTATTTAATTATGTATATTTTTTAACCTACTTGTAGGTGATCCACTCCAAAAATCTTCTGCGAAGTGGAACGCTGGTTGGATCTTTTAAGATGGATGTCGGCACAGTCTACTTCCAGCCAGGTCAGAAAACAACATCTTTGGTAGTTTAACTCCAGATCAAGCCCTCCGACTCTTGGCTTTTTAGAAATCTATTTGAACTATCATTGTTTGTGGTGGAATAATTATCCAATATCAATAAATATTAATGATATATCAATTCCATATTGAGTGTAGATGACCTCTTATCCACACAAGATAGAAATTATACACACATGCTTAATATTTGGATAAATCCACATCGTCAAGTTACAAACAATCTATAATCTTCAATAATATTATGGCATGTCTACAACTAGATGCTTGATTCCTCTTATCAGATAAAGCTGACTTACATAAATAATTTTTTTTAAATTAAATTAAAGCGTCTATAACTTCACAAATGGCTTGAAGTCTGTTCTACTTCAGAAGCTTAATGTTGTCCATTGTAATGCCGGTTTTTGATGTGCGTTTGTGGTCGTCTGATTGTGTCCAACCTCCAGCCGTCTAGTTAAAGACCTCAGAGGAGGTCCTCTATTTCTGCAGCACAAAGTGTCACTGACCTCATCACAATCCCACAACAATCAGCTGTTTTAAAGTGTGACGTCTTGACACGTTCTTTTGGTCATTGCAGCCAACAGATTTTGTCTGATGCGAAACCTTTCCGTCGGAAGGTATTTGTCTCGTCCTTGTAGATTTCACTTGAGTCTGAAGATGTCAGTTTCGAAGCAGGGGCTTCACTATCTTCACTTTTGGACAGTGATAGTGATAGTGTAGTTCATTATAGACTGGAGGCATTACGGTTTTTGGAACTAATTTTACCTCATCTGAGGCTAACAGCTTGTTGTCAGATGGCTGAGACTTGGACACAGCAGGGTGTTTCAGTAAGATATTGATCCCAGTGAACACTGAATTTGGTTTAGAAACAGATAAACCAGGCCAACATTAAGCTTCTGCATTGGCCTCAATTTGAACTTACTTAAAAACTTATGAATTATGCACTAAAGCTGCATCCGTGGTTGTAAACCAACCATACATTTTGCAAAGAGGACTGGTCAAGTGACCAGCTGGAGTAAATCAAGGACCTTTCTGATTGAATATTACTGGGACTGTATGCATTTATTTGTGCCTTTATGTAAATTTCTTTTTGGCGGATTCAAGAAAATCAACAATAAATTTGAACTTTTGCACCCGATTCTTGTGCACAGTTAATTTATTATGATTCTTTATTATTGCATCTTTATTTTAAAGTGAACAAAGAACAAATACATCATCAGGAATCCGAAACGAAACCGACATTTGTGTTTTTGTCCTACAGAGCATCAGTTTTACCACAAATGGGCCTTGCTGTCTGACCCGGATGACATCACAGCAGGCTGCAAAGGCTACGTTAAATGTGACATCGCAGTTGTGGCTAAAGGAGACACCATCAAAACTCCACACAAGGCCAATGAGTCTGAAGACGATGACATAGAGGGGTAAATAAAACCTGCAACGTCTGCTGTTTGACCCATGAAACTTTTTAAGTTGTGGAGAAGTAAATTCTGCCTGCGGCAGGAATCTGCTGCTACCTGAGGGCGTTCCTGCAGAGCGACAGTGGGCTCGGTACTACCTGAAGATCTACAGAGCAGAGGGACTCCCCAGAATGAACACCAGCATCATGGCCAACGTGAAAAAGGCGTTTATAGGAGAAAATAAAGACCTGGTCGATCCCTACGTTCAGGTGCTCTTTGCAGGGCAGAAGGTCAGTTGGAATAATGGCCACCTTTGATATTTGTTGTGTATTAGCAGGACTCAGAATGTGAACGCGTTTAATTTGTGACCACAGGGCAAAACGTCGGTACAGAAGAGCTGCTATGAGCCCATCTGGAACGAGCAGATTGTTTTCACGGAGATGTTTCCTCCCCTCTGCAAGCGCATGAAGATCCAGATCCGGGACTCGGATAAAGTGAACGATGTGGCCATGGGAACACACTTCTTGGATCTGAAGAAGATTTCCAATGATGGGGACAAAGGTGATCATTTGTGACAAAAAAAAAATTAGTGTGTTCAAACAAGTAGGAGGTTTTATTTGATATGGATGACATGGCTTTTCTACCCAGGGCACAAAAATAGCTCCATCATTTGCGCACTGACAGAGTTTTCTATTGGGTATTTGCAGGTAATGTCATTGGTACTGCTGCCCCCTGGTGACGTACATCCAGTATGACAATAATGCTGACTGATTGCATTGCAGTTTGTGTTTAATTTGGCAACTTCAGATTTTTATTTTTTTTTAAAGAAGTATGGAATGTGTTTGACCACCTGTGGTCCAAAATATTACGTATTTGATCCAGTCAGACTTCAAGTGAATAATTTACACCAAACAGAGCTTTAGAAACTATTTCCTCTACTTGCAAACAAACAGAAAAACAATAGTTTTCAATCATTTCCTGGCTTTAAGATTGTTTTAGATTTAGAGAACAAGCACAAACATATGATATAGATTGACTAAACAATCCTGGACTGAATTGTTTTGCTGTGATTATTGACAGTTTCAGGTAGTTAGCGGTTCGTCCTCTTCTCTCAAACATATTGTTGAAATCAATCCATCTGTGCAGGTCATCTATTATCAGACTAATATTTTGATCAAAGTGAAAAAAGAAAGAGAAAACAGTAGTTCTTTCTTTTCTGGGTTTTTTTTTTCTCTTATTATTATGATTATTTTTATTTTTTGCAGAATGCACTTTGTTTGGAAAAGTAGTTGGGTATTTGAATGTGTACTGCGGACCGGAAAAGGCACCCGCCCGGGAACCGTTTAAGCTAGAACAGCCTCTGCCAGCAGGCTAGATAACGCAGAGTGATTTACTTTTCCTGTGCGACCAGTTAAGAACCATTTTGAAACTGGGGGTCACCCAGTTGCTTAACTGTTTTCTCCACGCGCCTTTCCAGTTCATTTCCAAATGACAGTTCTTCTGCACACACCGCTTCCCAGGCTTCCTTCCCACTATGGGGCCCGCCTGGGTGAACATGTACGGCTCCACCCGGACCTACACCCTGATGGACGAGTACCAGGAGCTGAACGAAGGGCTCGGCGAAGGCGTGTCCTTCAGGGCCCGTCTGCTCATCAGCCTGGGCGTGGAGATCCTGGACCCGACCTCTCCTGATGTCACCAGCTCCACCGAGGTCCAGGTGGAGGGAGTGCCCAACATCTCCGAGGTGGGCCTCTGCTCCGGATGGGCAGCCATGAAAAGCGAATCGTAGTTTCTGCTGCTGACGGGTCGTTGTGCTGCGATCAGTGTGAATTATTAACAGCTCTAATTTAGCCCGCCGCATGCATAATTAATAGCTGTTTGCACTGATGAGGCTACTCATGTTTAAACGCTTAGAGTTGTGTGTTTTTTTAATTATTTTTTATTTTATGTTTGTTTTGTTTGTCCCCAGACTGCCACTGGGAAGGTCGAGGATTTCTTCCTGTTTGGGTCTTTCCTGGAAGCCACAATGATAGACAGAAAGATCGGCGACAAGCCAATCAGCTTTGAGGTCACAATAGGTACACCGGCTGTGTCTTCGTTGAATCGTTTATCGTTTATCTTGTAAAATTTCTGATCACAATAAGATCGATTTCTGTTATCTGGGGGTAAATAAAAAATAACAAAACCAACAGATTTATACAAAATTTTATTTTTGCTCTTCCATGGGAGCGTGAATGAATATCAGTAAACTTGAAAATATGATTAAATGCAGTTATTGTGTGCAGGTTAGCACTATAAATAACTTCTTTTTTATTTTTTTAAGTAAGTCATGTCCTTAAAAAGCCGATTTTAAAGCCAGTGTTTGTGTTTGTGGCACAATGAATGCCATGCTGCGTAGTCATACAGTTGCATAAAACATAAGTAATAAATATTTTTGCTTCAATCACCTTTACCACAAAAGATTGCGTTAAGATTCCAAGTCCATATCGTCATCCCATACGTTTTTCAGAATGAAAGACGTAAAGGGACAAAGTTCACATTTAGAAAGCTGCTCTTTCCAGGTTACTATGGCAACGAGAACGACAGCGTCATCCAACCCAAGACGAAGGGGAAGAAGGGCGGCGGCGACGGTGCCGAAGAGGAAACCGAGCTGATACACAACTCCAGCGAGGAGGAGATGGACGATGACGGAGACCTGACTTCAGTGTCCACTACTCCACCCATGAAACCTGTCATCACCGACCGGTCAGAGCCAGTCCAACAGCGAAACAAAGAGGAACATTTAGCTGTGAAAGGAAATAACACATAGTTATTAGATGTTTGGTTTTTGCAAACTAAATGGCAACACTTTATTTGAAGGGCTGAGCATAACATCATATAACTCCCACTGTGAACATGAAGGAGTCCCCATGAATGGCTATGACTGCTGTCTTGAAGTGTCATTCAGGAAATAATGACACTTTTATTGCAAAATTGCACCAGAGGGCCATTAAAAGTGTCCACTTTGCATTCATTGTTTTATCAATAACAATGCTAAATTGTAATATAACTTGCCTTAAAAGTCAATTAAAAGTATCAACTTTGCATTAAAAGTGTCATTATTTTCCGAAATGACACTTCATAACCGCAGTCGTATGCGTTCATCACATGATGCTTATGACAGTCTCACTTCAAATAAAGTGTGACCAAATAAATCATCCATCCATTTATCCTATCAACTCGAAGCAGCTTACACTTCTTCTTTTGCTTTTACGGTGATATTATTTGTATACCGCACAAAAAGTGGCATAAAGACACCAGGACTTCTTCTTTTAATGATGCCGTTCTTCTCACCACGCTTTCATTAACCGGTTCTAGTTGTTGCTGACGCTGTTGTTCACTAATGTTCTCCAGCAAACCTCTGAGGCCTTCACGGACCACCTGTGTTTACATTCCGATTAAATTACACACAAGTGGACTCTGCTTACTGATTAGATGACTTCCGACGGAAATCAGCATCGGCTCTGATCAATCTTTTCCCATTTTTATTAGTAAAAGCAATTAAAAAGCATTCATCTATTACCTTACACTTCACGTGTGCATGCTGCTTCGTGACGTCTACCACAGAAAATCCAAATAAAATGCATTGATGTTTGTTGGTTTTGGGTGGAAAACGTGAAAAAAAGTTCATTTTGTACGCATGTATTTATGCATTTTGCGAATGGATCTTGAAACAGCAATTTTGGAAGGACAAAACACCGTGGCTCTCGCTTTAATCCACAGAAACTATTTCCATCTGCCCTATTTTGAGAGGAAGCCATGCATTTACATCAAAAGCTGGTGGCAGGACCAGAGGAGACGGCTGTACAACTCCAACATCATCGACAACATTGCGAACAAACTGGCAAGTGGACAGCCACCATGATGGCACAGAGATTCTCAATCACTGGTTGTCAATCGTAGTTGCCAATACCGTTGAATCTGATGTTTAACTGTGTTTTTTGGGGGGGTTTTTCCAGGAGGATGGACTGAACGACGTGCAGGAGATCATCAAAACAGAGAAGACCTATCCCGAACGAAGGCTGAGAGGCGTTCTGGAGGAACTCAGCCAAGGATGCAGGTCTGCGTGCCTCCAAAACTAAAACTGAACCCGTCTGATTTAACAAATTCAAACGTTCACACTCAGCAAGCTCGTGTTCTTTCAGTCAATTTATTGCTCTGGCAAACAAGGACCACAATCAGTCTGGCAGAACCAAACTGGACAGGGAGAGGCTGAAGCTCTGCTTGTCAGAAGTGGTAAGTCTTCTCTCCTGTTGTTGGCTGAACATAATGCGTTTGCGCCGTTTTGCCGAACGATCTCCGTTTTCAGGAGGCCGTTGGTCAGCAAGCAAAAACCATGAGGACACAAGTGAAAAAGACCACAGTCAGGGATAAGCTCAAGCTGGCTCAAAACTTCCACACAAGGCTCCGCTTCCTAGCCGACGAGGTAAAGAGCATCGCCCAAATGAGTCAATTAGTAACAAATTCATCATTTTGCAAGACCAGATAATGTTCCTTACGCATTACGGTGTAATTAAAATTTTACAGCCCCAGCACAGTGTTCCTGATGTTTTCATCTGGATGATCAGCAACGGAAAGCGCATCGCTTACGCCCGGGTTCCTTCCAAAGACATCCTGTACTCCAGTATCGATGAGGAAAGGGGGAAAGATTGTGGCAAGGTCAAAACAATTTTCCTCAGGGTGAGTTAAAATGTAAAAAGAAAACCGATCCACTTACCATTATGTTCTTGTTATTTTTCATTTGATGTGTTTTTTTTTTTTATTTGCTTATGGCGTTCTGAAGATGAATAAACCCCTAAATAATGTTTTCTCTACCTAAGATCCCTGGTAAAAAAGGTTTCGGACCTGCTGGCTGGACGGTTCAGTCCAAGTTAGAGATTTATCTGTGGCTGGGCCTGAACAGGCAGCGCAAAGACTACCTGAGCGGCCTGCCCAACGGGTTTGAGGAAAATAAGTTGTCCAAGGGGCCCGGCATGCCTTCCTCACCACCCATCAGCCTCACCTACATGAGTAAGATCATCAGCTGGAGCAACATATCATACTTTTGACGCAATTTTAAATAGTACTTTTAAATTGTACTACAAAGCACTTTCTGAAGCCTCTGAGGTAGTTTTCTGAAGCTTTCAAGTGCTCGACAATGTATTTCCAGAACTTACAGGGTACTTTCTAAAACTTTTCAACAGGTACGGTCCTATATCTTTTCTGAAAATCAAACGTTTACTTTTCCAGAACTTGCCACATAGTTTCCTGGAACTTACTGATCATTTTCCCCCAAACCCAGTAGTAACTTACTGGAACAAGGTATCTATATACAACTTTTCTCTGGAACTTACCGGATACTTTTTTCAGATCAACCATATATTTTCCGGAAGCTTTCTTGTTATGCATCGTTTTTATTTACGAAACTTAGTCAGAAATTTGACCCTGGGCTGTAGTGTGGGGTGGGGTTAGGGTTAGGGTTTATGGCACACAGGGCCTATGAAGGTTCTTGGAGAGTAAATTAGATTACTTAACAAGCGTCTAGTAAGTCTCAGACCGTATTATGTAGCTCTACTTGATTATTGAAAATTGTGGCACTTTCTGCAGCACTAAGGAGATTATATTGATTACTGATACTTGTAACAGATGTCTAAGAAGGAATATACTGTATTTAAGCATCTTCAAATTACATTGCATATGAGAGGCTGAATGTTTTCACTGCAGTGAAGCAAATCTTCCAGCTGAGGGTCCACATGTACCAGGCTCGCAGCCTGTTTGCTGCCGACAGCACAGGTCTGTCTGATCCCTTCGCAAGAGTTTTCTTCTCAACCCAAAGCCAAGTCACAGAAGTGAGTTCATCCACCCATTTTTCTTTTTTAAATGAAGGTATAATTTAAAAAAAATTGGGTGGGAGCAAACACTCTGCTTTCTTGCAGGTGCTGGCTGAGACCCTCTGCCCCACATGGGACCAGCTGCTGGTGTTTGAGAACGTGGAGTTGTTTGGCGAGGCCTATGAACTGAGGGATGATCCACCCATTATTGTCATTGAGCTCTATGATCAGGACACAGTGGTGAGGAGTAGTTTTCACATAGAGATGTCACAAGCTCCCATTTTTATTCACGGGAGCACATGCGCTTTCTTTCAATAGGACAAATGACACAGCAACTGTTTTATTGTGAATTTGTATCAAAATTATAATTAGGGATGTCCTGATGTGTTTATTTTAAGCTTAGTCTTTTACTGAATCTGAGTCCCGGTTCAGTCCTTCACCGACTAAATGACCACTCTTAAAATCAAATGTAGCTTTAAAATTTTAAATAGCTTTGACATTCATTAGCATCACTGCTATTCACAAACCAATGGCATTTCAGATGATGTGGTCACTTTGTTCCTTCAACTCTACCAGAGTATCCCAACCAGAGTTTTTAGCAAGACAACCGTAAACTTCAACACATAATTAAAACCCGACCAACTTTGCAACTCAACACACGGAGCAACTTTCAGTAATAATCTCATGAACTCGCGTCATGGTCGCGCTTACATTATCTTGTTGCTAACTAATTTGCTGAAGTGCTAGGCTAACGCTATCGTTCTTTTTTCTCTGTTTTGATGTTACTTGTTGATGATTTGGCTTGTAACATATTTTACAGTCGTTCCGGTTACATTTGTTTTGAGAAAACTTTAAAGAAAGCTGTTTTCTTCTTTCACAAATGTAGTAACTTGCTAAAATTATACCTAAGAGAGATTATAGTTCTCCATGTTACACCGAAAGCTATCTGGGTATAGCTTCAAGTCACACAACAAGCCAATGTATCCCATGTCTTACTCTGCAAATGTTTTTTTAAAAAGTAAATTTGCTCTGAATTTTTTTTTTTTTTGTTAAAACCCATAAGCATTAAATTAACAAAATAATATACTTTGTTTCTAACAGTTTTCCAAGACCTGCTCAGGAAAATAAGTCATGTTTGCTAAAATTAGCCACACAGACCATTTAAAAATCCTTTAACCTGGACATCCTTATTTATAATCCAACAATCTGCCTTTTATAAGTACAGTCTTTTGTTTGTTGACGTCAACTTAACGTGATTCTAATCTAAAGAAATGTTTTCTGACTGACAATTTTATATCTGCTCCTGACAATAACCCCAATGTTTTGGATGACCCTGTGGATAAGTAGAGTGTGGATTGCCTTGATGTACGGTAGCAGAATTTTAAAGTGTGCAGAGTAGATTTTATTCAAAGGCATGCAAGAGGAATAAGAAAGGTCCGCAAGGACAAACAGACGGACCCTGCACTAGCGTCCTATCCCTGTTGCATTCCTTTCTGTGACATTTTGTGCTTTTGTATGTGGCCGTCAAAGTATTTGGCTCTTTCTAACCACTAACTGCAAGAAAGATTTAAGTTTCGCAGCTCTCAGAGGCATCAGGAGGTTATTCAACTGTTCTTTCATCTATTTTGCAGTTTACTGGTTATTTTTAAGGGGATCTTGATGTTGTTATTATTTTTCCTTTCCTTGTGTCTCTAGAGATTTTAAATCTTGAAACATGTGCACCTCCAGCCATGTTTCTTTATGTTAATCAAAAACATGAATGTTGACACTTTTTAGCTTATTGTTTTGAATAAAAACAGAGTAATGCCAACAATAAAATATCCAGTGCAGATTTGATGTCTAATCGTCTACTTTATGCTCTCAGGGTAAAGCTGACTTCATGGGCAGGACGTTTGCTAAGCCTTTGGTCAAGATGGCGGATGAGCACTACGGGCCGCCGCGTTTCCCACCCCAGCTGGAGTATTATCAGATCTACCGCGGGAACGGCGCCGCTGGAGAAATGCTGGCAGCCTTTGAACTTCTGCAGGTTAATTGAAGGCGGTTCTCGCACTTAAAAGGCTTTCCGCTTATAAGCCTTCCCGCGGCTTCACACTGCTGTCGTCTCTCAGATTGGCCCCAATGGAAAAGCGGAGCTTCCTCCCATAGACGGGCCTACAGATATGGACCGCGGCCCAATCCTGCCTGTGCCTCTGGGGATTAGACCAGTGCTCAGCAAGTACAGGATTGAGGTCCGAGCTTCAGATATTCTCAGAAAACCTCAGTGATTGTTGATGCATTTGTGGAAAGTTCTAAAGCATGTACATTTTGCTTCTTTGAAGGTTTTGTTCTGGGGCTTGAGGGACTTGAAGAGGGTGAACTTGGCCCAGGTGGATCGGCCCCGTGTGGACATTGAGTGTGCAGGGAAGGGCGTTCAGTCGGCCCTCATTCCCAACTACAAAAAGAACCCCAACTTCAGCACTCTTGTCAAGTGGTTCGAAGTGGTACTGTGTCATTTCCTAAATACTTCCTTGGCTGGGAAACAATAATAATGATAAACACTAATTCGTGGACGTTTAAAGACCCAGCGTGTGATAGCCGTTCCTTTAGATTTACCAAGTCAGAGAATCTTTTATTGTGTGCGTTAGGATTTGCCAGAGAACGAGCTGCTTCACCCGCCGCTGAACATCCGTGTGGTGGACTGCAGAGCGTTTGGTCGATACACTCTGGTCGGCTCCAACGCCGTCACCAGCCTGCGCAAGTTCATCTACAGGGGATCAGATAAGCAGGCCAACAACTGGTCCACTACGGGTATGACCTAAACACAGGGCTCACACAGTGAAAAGCATTCACAGCCCTTTAACTTTTTTTTGACACATTTTACCACAACACAACTACAAACCTACAGGTAAACTAGGTACATGCGAATCAGCTGCTAAGATGCACAGAGTATATTTTTGAGCTAACTACAATGTAGTTTCTACTACTGTGTGTTTACTGTACCGGTATCTACATAAACCATATTATAAAATGCCCATTATATATTTTTCCTCTATTAAATCAGATAAAAAAATGTAGGATTACCAAAAATAATTTATATAGGCCACACGGCAGGTTAGTTTAAAACTTGTGAGTGAAGTTGAGGCAACCTTTTCAACACACTGCTTCCTTGAAAATAAAAACAGTCACGGTACTGGGAGGACACTTGTGGAGCTCAGCAAACTGGGTCAAACATGTTTGAATGCGTCACCATTATTTCCTTCAACAATCACATGCAAGTATGAACGCCGCTGGAAAACCAACAGGAGGCGAGTTCTGTGTCTCAGAGATTGTGTGTGCTGGTGCAAAACGGGTTTGTCAACATGACATTTGTCAAGGACATGAATGTAAACAACAGTTTTAAAACAAGTCTCTCAATATCTTTTTATTTAGCGCACAGACATAATTTAGATCATCCCGTATTTTTTTTAATGTCAGAAAAGGACAACAAATATTGATATGTCTTTTCTTTTTTTTTTTTTTTACCTTAATTTGCAAATATCTGGTTTCAGTCGTACACTGTTTGTCTTTCAGAGGAAATTATTGTGGTAAGCATGGAAACCGAGCCTGCTTTCAAGAAGATGGACACCGTGGTCAAACTGGACTCTGTAAGTTCAAACTCTGAAACCTTGATTGGAAAGACTTAAACCAGGTTAAAAGCTCCTTCCATTTCACTTGAACTGCCTTGTTGCTGAAATGTACCATCCAAATCAACTTGATTGATTAATATTTTTGTTAAACTTGCTGTCCCCCCACTCCAGTGCTCTGAAGCTGTGATCAAAGTTGAGGTGAGCGCATCACAAGTGATTACTTTCAGTGACAATTTGTGTTGTCCTTACGACACCTGACAATATCCATTATGTGCGCTGAATGGAAAAAAGGATGACGACAAAGACGAGAAAGGTAAAAAGAAGAGGAGGAAGAAGGGGGACGAACCTGAAGAGGAGGAACTCGACGAGAGCATGTTGGACTGGTGGTCCAAATATTTTGCCTCAATTGAAACTTTAACTGAGGTAAGGAAGAGTTTTAAAAGTAGTTCTAAAAGCCACTTTTAAAACCTATCTCCTATGAAGACATAAATGTATCCTGGGACGCACGGTGTATTCTGCTTTTATTTTCTTTTTTACAGTAAAGAAACACTTTCTTACTGTTTTAGGCTCTCAGGGCTCAGGAGGCAGCTCTCTCAGATTCAGAAGAAAAGGAAGACATGGACATCGCTGATGGTGGAGGTGAAGAGAAGAAAAAAAATCTTACATCTCAATATTCTGACATTCAGCTCTTAAAAGTTCAGTAATTATGTAGATTATCTCCAGTGCAGCGGTTTAATTCTCAGTCGAAAATGACTCAGGTCCTCTGTGAAAATGGTGACCCCGAGAAGAGAAGAGTTAGTTCTGGAGTCCCGCAAGGATCTGTCTCGGGGTCTTTTTTTTTTTTTTTTTTTTTTTGATTGCAGTACGACTGAAAATTGTGATAACGTTATCAACTATGATTAATCCTCATTTTATGGACTCTTTACCTTTTTCTTTACAATTAAACAATATTCCCACCGCTCTCTATGAATGCTAGCATCTTAGTCAGAAACACTCTTGCTTTTGGCGTGTAGAACATTTTGAGCACTGATATGTATACAACACTCTGACTAAGTATATTATAGCTGTGCAGCTTATGAACACATGAAATATTACATCCACCTGAAAATTGCATTGATTTTGCGATAATGATTGGGTTATAAAAATATTATAGATATATTATAGACATCTTAAATGTAAAGTTCTAGACTGACATAAACTGGTAAAAATATGAGTTTTCATGTTAGAGGTGTCTAATCCAGTGACATATTTCTGACATGCATGGGAAGCTGAGGAAGGTACATTTTAGGCCGAAATGATCCATTCTCTCTCTCTGCACGGTTTTCTGACATCACAGCTGATGACGCTCCAGTGAAAGCCCCCAAGAGAGGAAAAGGGAAGAAGGACAAGAAAAGGGCAGCCGTGGATCCGTTTGAAAAGAAAAAGCCGAAGTTGGACGAGCTGAAGGTGGAGGATAAACGATCGTGGGGTGATTCTTTGACGTCGCCCAGGTGGGTGGGCGATCTTTTGCGAGGTCGGAGGTAAACGTTGTGTTTCCTCCTCCCAAACTAAGGTGTATCCAAAGGAACTGGAGAGCGAATTTGACAACTTTGAGGACTGGCTCCACACCTTCTACCTGTTCAGAGGGAAGGGCGGTGACGACGACGACCAAAATGTGACGGACGAGGACAGGATCGTGGGAAAGTTCAAAGTGAGGAGCGCTCCGTGTGCGCGTTTCCGGCCTTAGGAGTGATGGTTTGTGTTTGTGCTACGTTCCACTCCTTCTCCTTTAACTTTCCCCCGTCAGGGTTCGCTGTGCATGTACAAAGTGTCGGATGATTTGCCCAGAGACATGAGCTTCGACTCCAACTTGGGAATGTTTCAGAACATCCCTAACAACGACCCCGTTAACGTCCTGGTCCGCATCTATGTCGTCAGGGTAAGCTTATGTGCTCTGGAGCTTCAATGCTTCAACGATGGCTCTGAAAACAGAGTCGTATTTACAAGGATTTTGTTGGGGGTTTTTTTAGTGCTGTGACGTTTCTGTTTCTTTCTAGGCGACAGATCTGCATCCAGCAGACATAAATGGGAAAGCTGACCCCTACATCGCAATCAAGCTGGGGAAAACAGAGATCAAAGACAAGGAGAACTACATTTCCAAACAGCTGAACCCTTTGTTTGGCAAGTAAGTGATGGAAAACCGGCTGGATTCCTGAACAGAATCCAAACAACAGCGTCTTACTGCGTTTTTGGGGGGTTTTTTTGTTTGTTTTTTTACTGAACACGAGCGTTTTCCTCGTGGTCCCAGATCCTTTGACGTGGAGGCCACGTTCCCCATGGATTCCACTCTGACGGTGTCAATTTATGACTGGGACCTGGTGGGAACCGATGATCTGATTGGAGAAACCAAAGTCGACCTGGAGAATCGCTTCTACAGCAAACACAGAGCCACGTGTGGGATTTCATGCAACTATGCCATGTAAGAATCCAAAACCCATAGAAGCAAACTAAACGTACGTAATAAAAAAATAAAAATAAACGAGGGTACAGATTTGCATCTCGGAGACTTAATAGTTCTCACTCTAGCCGATGGCTTTACACCTAAACGCACTTCAACATGTTTACCGTACAGCCATGGTTACAACGTGTGGCGAGACCCCATGAAGCCCACGCACATCCTGGCCAAGCTGTGTAAGGACGGCAAACTGGACGGCCCGCACTACGGCCCTGGAGGAAGGGTGAAGGTGGAGAACCGGGTCTTCATGGCACCGACTGAGATCGAGGATGAAAACGGTACCTCTAAACTACTGCTTTCTACCGTTTCATTGCTGTTAAAAAGATTCACAGTGGGCTTGCAAAAACATTTGAAAGGTAGTCAGTTTCTATATTTTGTCAGATTTCACTGTGTTGGTCCATCTACTTGATGGACCAAACAAAGTAGCACTTAAAGTGAAAGGTTTGGCACGTATTTATATTCAGCTTCCTTCATTCAAGCTTGGCAGAGCTTAGGCTGTTGTTGCAGATATTTATTTGAGAACAAACCCATCTTTTCCCTCCAAATTCACAGACGCGTGCCGCTTTCTTTTGCTCCGTCTCATACAATCCCACTGAAACGTGAGGAGCGTGAGAGGCAGGAATGCTTTTGCAAAGTGTGAACGAGTGATGATGTTTGCCAGGCTTAAAGAAGCAGACGGATGAGCACCTCGCTCTGACTGTGCTGAGGCATTGGGACGGGATCCCCAAATCCGGCTGCAAACTGGTCCCAGAGCACGTAGAGACCAGACCGCTGCTCCATCCCGACAAACCGGGAATCGAACAAGTATGGTGGTACACGTCGCAACGTCGACTTCCTGTCTGCTGAAAGCTGACTTTAATTATCGATCCAACTGTGTGCAGGGAAGAATCGAGATGTGGGTGGATCTGTTCCCCAAGGACAAGACCGCGCCGGGTCCCGCTCTTGACATTTCACCACGGAAACCAAAGAAGTACGCATCAGAGATCCCAGGAGCCCAGCCTGACGTGTCCGAAGCTCGTTTTCACACGACATTTTCCTGTGCAGGTTTGAACTGAGGGTCATCATCTGGAACACAGATGAGGTGGTTTTAGAGGACGACGACATCTTCACGGGCGAGAAATCAAGTGACATCTTTGTGCGAGGGTGACTTTTTCCGCCAGCAACTAGTCGAGCAGAAATGCTTCCATGTGAAGGGTCGAGTCTCCATTTTTCTTCTCTTCTGTTTGCCCCTCGATCTCCGTCGGCAGATGGCTGAAGGGACAGCAGGAGGACAAGCAGGACACCGACGTCCACTACCACTCCATCACCGGGGAAGGGAACTTCAACTGGCGCTTCATCTACCCTTTCGACTACCTGGTGGCCGAGGAGAAGATTGTCATCTCCAAGAAGGAGTCCATGTTTGCCTGGGACGAGACCGAGTACAAGATCCCGCCTCGACTTAATCTCCAAGTGTGGGACGCCGATCACTTTTCCGCCGATGATTTTCTGGGTATTTTTAAAACGAAATCAATTTGATTGTCGACTACATTTCTTTTCTTTTCTTTTTTTTTTTTTTAAAATAGATTTGCTGTTTCTAAACTGACTTTGGGTCCATTGAAAGCAAAATGTCTCCACAGGTGCGATCGAGTTGGACCTGAACCGCTTCCCGCGTGGCGCGAAGACGGCCAAGCAGTGCACCATCGAAATGGTGACAAACGAAGCGGAGATGCCCCTGGTCTCCATCTTCAAGCAGAAGAGGATCAAAGGCTGGTGGCCATTTGTCGCCAGGAACGAAGAAGACGACGAGTTTGAACTCACGGTGGGTGAGCAGCCACAAATCAGACAAAAAGACTTCTCCTTAATCCAGGCCATTTCCACAAATATCAACATCAGATATGAATCAGATTTCAATTTCAGTAAGTGTTAGTTTTGATGTTTGGGCCATTCCAAACAGGACTTGATGTGTTTGGCATGAAGTTTCCTGCTGGGATGCCGAATTGCTTCAAAGTTTCAACCGGCTAGCCGGTTCACGTTCAAACTCTCAACACGATGCAGCTACTACAGTGTTTTTGTTTTGTTTTATTTTTTTCACTTTTATTTATAAAAATAAAATCCAAGAGATCTTTGCAGTTGTAGTTCTTTGGTTTGAAAGCCTAACTTTGACTCATCCAAACATATTTCTTGTTATTGTGGCCAAATAATTCAACATTTATCCCTTCTGAACGTTGCGCTTTTTCAGAAAGCATCTGGCTTTGGGCAGCAGGAAGTTTCAATTAACCCTGAAGGTGGTGAGTTTGGAGCAAGAAAGTCTTTTTCGATCAGCACCATCTAAAGCCACGTTGATGTTAAACTTGCTTTGTTGTGGTCAATACTGTTGCAGTATCTTCCTGACCAGTTTTTGGTCAAAGTGTTTATACTGAAACAGCTGAAGGTCGCAAAAGGACAACTGTTGCAAACACAATAAGAAAAGCAGTTTGACGTTGTGGGCTTCCTCAGTGTCCCGATTCGGTTCTTGAAAGCTCGACTTGGAAAGTTTGTCGTGCTCGTCGTGCAGAGTTGTGTGCGTAACCCGACACAAAATGTCTGCGTAACCCGACTTGGCAAAATGAAACTTCTTGTGTCTTTAGGGTAAGGTGGAAGCTGAGCTGCACCTTCTCACCGGGGAGGAAGCTGAGAAAAGCCCAGCTGGAGACGGGCGCAACGAGCCGGATCCTCTGGAGAAACCCAAGTACGAAAGATGTGCTCCTCCCACTTTGTGTCTTTGTCTGTGCGCTACGTGTTTACGCAGGAGAAACAGCTTTGCTCAGATTTGTCGTTGGCCTCTCTGTGCTCCGACAGCCGCCCAGACGTCGCCCTCCTCTGGTTCCTCATCCCGCTCAAAGCAGCGAAGCACCTGGTGTGCGACCAGTACCGGTGGCTGACCATCAAGATCGTCACGGCGCTCCTGCTGCTGGCCATCCTGGGCCTTTTCCTCTACAACATGCCCGGATACATGGTGAAGAAAATGCTGGGTGCTTGAGAGCGAAAATGGATCGCTTTTTTTTTTTTTCCACCCCAAATGGTGGGCTATAACACAATAGCTTCTGCTGGGGTTTTTTTTTTTTTTTTGTGTTGTTTTTTTCAATCTGTTTTCCAAAATAAAATAATTGATGTTGTACCACCAGCAACATAACAACAAAAATAATCTAATATTGGCTTGAGTGTACGAGTTGGTTGTTATTATTGTGTAAAAATCTCATTTTGCTACTGTTGTTCTGATATGTAGGCAACTTTTTGTTTGTTTGTTTGTTTGTTTTGTTTCTTGGAAATGTTTCTTTGTTCGCGTTTGATTATAGCAGATCAGATTACGATTTCATTTAGACTTAAGTGAGGGTATTACACAAACACAAACCATGTCTTTAACACATGGTTTGCTTGTGGTTCAGATTTTCTGAATTTTACGCTTCTGCTTTTCTGTATGATGTATTGAATTTGTGAATAAAATTCCCTCTGGGCACCTCAGGTTTCCTCTAATCGTGTCATTCAAAATGTACCAATATGTGCTGTGTAATGTTCCTTTCAAAAGTGTTGACATATCTTGGGGTTTTTCACGTTTTGTCATTCATGCAACGACTGTTGTTAGAAGCACAACATTCATTGCTTTTTATTGGGATGTTGAGTGACAGACACGCACAAAGGGGAACATATTGTTCCCCTCGAAAGCATAATTTTGCTAAGATAATGTAATAAAGAGTAAAATATTTCATAATTAAATGTTTCAAAGCAGGAAAACAATGGGAACGATTTTTAGTTTAAAACAACTTTTAAACTAAAAAGTTGAAAGTTATTTAAACTTTTAAATAACTTTTATTTAAAAGTTATTGGAAATAACTTTTAAATAAAGTTTAAAAGTTATTTTAAATAAAGTTTAAAAGTTTAAGTTATGAGAATCCTTAGTCTGTCTGTTACTGTTACTCTCCAGTTTCAATGTTTTGTGTTTAGTGGCTTAAACAGTTTTGTCTTTAACAGTAAAAAATTATATACAATAGTGATTTCTTTTGATATCAAGACAGAACATGTATCAAAGCTCTATGTTAGTGGTTTGTTGTTTGTAATTTGCTGCCATCTGCTGGCTCTAAATGGAAATGACAGCATGTTTTGGTGAGGGGTTAGGGTTAGGGTGTTGTGCCAGTGCAGTTTTGTCTCTTAAAAAGCTAATGGGAACTAAAACTATGTATGCAAATCACATAAAGAAACACTTTGCATTCTCCCTCTCTCTCTCAAGGGATCTCTAGTTTTTCAACACAAAAGGCAAACGTGTGGAAAAAGGATACAAAAATGAAGTTTCGGTTTTAAAGAAAAGTACAAGGAGGCAGCGGGCATCGATTTTTATCTGGGAATAATTGTAATTATATTTTTCAACAGGTTTTAAAACGTCTTTTGTTTGGTGTCAATCGCCGTCATGATGTCCTGGCTTCTTTCACACGCCTGTAGCTCTACGGCTAAATACAGCACAATCATTAATAATGTTAGCTTGTGTTACAATGTACAATCTTCCTCTGGAAACAATGGAAACGTGGCAAAGTTTCCTAATCGGTGCTAGCAGCGTGTAGGTTAAATTTAGAGACAAGAGACAACAAATACATTGTTCAACAACTGTGTATTTATTGAAAACTCAAAAGATGATTGTTCTGTGGACATGGTCGATGAATGCTTGTTCTAGCCAGTTTGCAAATTTAAAAACAGCTTAGGGAAGGAAAAGGAGGCGTCGTCGTTGACAACCAGCCAACTAACCACAGATCACAACTTTCCTTCAGACGGGAACTAAAACTTTGGACAACTTTTCCGCAAATTAGACATAAAAACACAACAATTTCGGCAGTAGAAGAAAAAACAAAAGTCTGTCATGTAAAAATGTGTCTGTATTTGATTGTTGTAAACTGCTACATAACCATATTTTTAGTCTGCAGGTTAAGCTTAAAGGCTAGTGCATTGTTAGCCCATAGGATACTGTCAGGATAAACCAGAATCTTCTTGAGACGACTTACAAAATCTTCACACAAAGCACATTTACAAAATATCACTCATTCACAGTCACTGTGTAACATTCTCATGCTCAGATATGATGCTCATAAATAAGGAATATTTGCAGAGCAATGATCACTTTTCTGAAGTCGTCGCACCGAACGACTTCCTTCAGCATTTTCACATGCTTAAAAACCAGCAGCAAAAAAAAAAATTCAACTTAAAACAAAACGACAACTCGGAAGCTTGACGCACAAACCGGAGCCCTCGGCTCTTTTCACATACAGCAGGTTTGCAATATTTCTGCTACAGATAGTCAACTGAAACAAAATATAAGTTAAATAAATAAGAAAGAAAAAAACGTTACTCAGAAGTCACTTCTATTACAGGTTTAGTGGCTCAAAGAGTGTCAGGATGGCACTATGGAGCAGTGTTGCTCTGTGCTCTAACAGTAGTATCAACATAAAGGCAAATAAATAACTCAAGAACAAAAAAAAAAAAAAAAAGAAGCTTTTACTTTAGAAATAAAAGTTAATCTTTACAGAAAGATTTAGCTTTTGTTGTAACTCCTCTTTTTCCAGTTCATTTTTTGTGCATTGCTCATGCTAAAATCACTGGGATATTGTCGTAGGTTACCGTTGCCGTTGCTGTGTACGCGGAGGAAGGGAGGAGCGGGAAACGATAAGATGGAGCAGGTGCGGTAAGACAGGAAGGGAGGGTGGAGGGGCAGGTTAGCAACAGATACACACATGGGCAAGAAAGAAAGAGAGACAGACAGAGAGCGGGAATAAGGAGGAGTGATGCTAGAAAGCGTGCAGAGAGTAGAAAAACCGAGGGGCAAAAAGAAAAGATGGAGGAGGGAGTTCAGTATTCATCCTGGTCCAGGTGACCTTGTTCATCGAGGTCGTCCTCGTCCGGAGGGGCAAAGCCTTCCTGCGACACAGAAAACATTGATGTCTTTCAGATTCACGTTTTCTCTTGACTGAATTGAAAATAACCAAAATCATCTCGTCTCCAGTAGCTGCAAAATGCGTCATGAAGTCGGATGAGTCACAGCGTAGCCGCTGACGACGGAAGACATTTGGGAAAAGTTTGTTTTCGCTACAGATCAGCAAAACCAAAACGTATCATCAGTCCTAATGGCAGAGGTACCTCTGTGGCGTAGAGAATGTCAATTATCCTGCTGAGCACAGGGTTGTTTTCACTCTCATGTTCTTGGCAGATGAGCTCAATGTCCCGTAGTTTGCTGAAGTAGAAGTCTCTCTCTTTCTCTAGACCGTCCACTGTCAGCTTCAGCTCCATCAACTGAGGGAGACAAAACAACATGCTGACAGTTTTGATCAGGGGCGTCAAGCTCATTTTCGTTTTGGGCCAAATCCAGATCACGAAAGGTCTTAAACGTATTGATAAAACCTGATCACAAACTGTTAAAATATCAATGCACTTTTAAAATTAAATAATATTATTGAACATCTTTTCAGTCCCTCCAGGATTTTATGATTCTTTTTGGGATTTTTTGCAATAAAAATCAAAGTGTTTGTGGTACTAAGTTGGAAGTATTTGTGATATTTGCACTTATTTCTGGCAGTAAATGTGATTTGTTTTTTTCTTCTTCTCTTTCAGTGTTTCTGTCAGTTTCTGGTGGTGCAGCTCTGTGCTGCCTTCAGGAAAATGGGACATCAGAGCATCATTCGTAAAACGTCACCCACATGGCATCTACTGTGTAACCCAGAGCTTTCAGTGGAAAAGTAAAAGATCCTTTTAAAGGTATATAAATATGGGACAGAAAAAAGGATTATATCTCTATACAGACCTGTCTATTGATTTATAGATTAATAGTTTTACTGGTCAGAAACTACAAAGAACAAAGCTGGTTCTTAATTAAATCCTAATGAGTGAAAGTGTCGTGGAGTCACTGAACAGTATCATGACATTAACACTGATATAAAAAGTAATGAAGGAATAAATATATAAAGTAAAATCTAATTAAAAACATAAATAAGTGATAAGTTCCTTAATGTTACTGTTTGTAAAATATATTTCTTCAAAGTGGTCTCAACAAACCCATGGCAGTTCAATAAAGTTATTTTACCTTTGATCTGAAAACACTGTTTATTCTTCCATACAGGCCTCTGTGTTAATTATTGCTAAAGAGGTCTTGCCATACCAGTTTATTCATCTGTATTTAATTTAGTTTCTTAGTTTCTTGCATTTGGTCCTTCAATCATTTCCATTCAGTTTTCTTTGATTAGTATGATCATCTCTTGGTTTAATCCTAAGTCTTCTTTAGTTTCTTTCTTGTTGCTAGTTTTATTTTATCGTTTGTATTGACCACCAGTAATCTTCACTCATCATGTCAATCACCTGCTGTGCGGCTTAATCATCATGCGTTTCACCTGATTTGCCACTCATATTGATTTTTCACTATTCACCGCCGGATTCTCTGATCCCGATTCACATCTAGTTCGTTGCTCCGTTCTACGTCACGGTTCTCCTGCTTCAGAGTTTTGTGCAACGTGCGAGTTGTCTTTTCTTTTTTTTTTTTCTTTACCCCATACGGTGCGGGAAACGCGTTTCGATGGAGAAGAGCAGACTGTCGTAAATCTTTTAGCAGTATTTCTTAATTCTTTCTTTCCAGCAGAAACAAAATACCGGGTGTCATCAGCAGAGAACAGTTTCTTTTTTTTTTTTTTTTACAAATATAACCAAAGTTTGACACAAATTTACTTTTCCCCCTGAGGCAAACAGGGTAGAGAGAAAAAACAGTAGAATATAAGTTAGCTTTGTGTTCCTGTACCTGTTGATTTAGCTCCATGATCTCGGCGTCGCTGCCCCCGTTTCTGGACAAAGACGGATTCTTCCTTATGGCAGGCATGTTGTGCTGGACTCGCTGTGGTGTTGGCATGTTTTTAGGAACCGTGGGAGACGTTCGCTGTGGTCCTGGAGTTACCAGAGACAGCGGGGAGACTCTTTTAAACCCAGCCAGATCACAACACTTGAGCTCCGTAGCAGTAGTGGCGACAGATCGAGCGCATTCTAGAGCGGCATGATGTGCCTTTGACATGTCATATTATGGAAAACAATTTTCAACATTTTCATTATGACACCGAAGATCCAAATTGTACGCATCCGATTCAAGTGTAGGACAGCTGAAAGTGCTGACGTCTCAAAGACAGAACATGCCGACACGCATGACTACGGTTCTGAAAATAAGTGCAGTTGTAATTCTGCCTATTTCCACCCACACAGCTACAGTAGTGACAGAGTTACAAAGCTGGTTTTTGACACACTGCAGCTCCATGGAGATTGTTCCCCATGATGTTCAAGCATCAGAACAATTCTGCTCCGAGCTCGTGTTAGTGATCTGAAAGCAGTTTTTCTTAAATTTGGTCAATCAAACCAGCTTTAGGAACAGTATAGGAACAGGGCTGCACACCTCAATTCTTTAGAATATATCATTTAAAAGTTGATGTATTTGGGTGATTGACTTGATTACACAGAAGCCTTCGGTTCCTTACATTTTCAAGGATTTTGAGCTAATCAAAACCTAAAATTGAGTTTCTCAAAAAATCTGAATGTTTCATAATGAATAAATGCTACATTGTAAGCATGGTATGGCCATCGCGACCAGGGCTGCCCACCAGAAAATCACTGACACGTCCCACAATGAGGTTAAGCCTCAAAAGGTTGCTGCTAAAGAAGCTGGCTAGTCACAGAATGCCATATGCATGTTATTGGAAAGTTGAGTGGAAGTGAAAACTGGCTGGAACTGACCACAGTGCCAAAAATACCATTACAGGCTTTAAAGTTCATGTCATCAGTTCAGATGATGTCAGAAACTCACCTGAACTATTGGGCAACTGTTGATGAAAGGTATTGAAAATAGCAGTGCTGCTAATTTAGTGAATATACTGTCCAGTATAGGGACATACTTTAAGTGGGCCAACATTTCTAGATTAAAAATTAATATCCTGTGTAAAAAAAACAAAAAAACAAAAAATCTCCAGAGAAACTGAATTTTAGCTTTTTATTAGCTGTGAGCCGTAATCATCAAAACTGACTTAAATAATCATTTAAAGTATATCAACCTTATATCTGCAGTGGATCCATAGAGCTTTCCCTTCACTAGAACAACTTTTAAATGATATCATAGTTGAGTTTATTCAGACGATTCTTCAGTGGCATCAGCTGTGTGATGAAGAATCCAGGTGGAAATATTCGACATTTCTGTTCACGTTTCAGCATTTCTGAACCAAAAAATGAAAAAGAGAGAAAAGGGGCAAGGAGGTGGACCGTCTTCCTTAGTGTGGCTGCATCCCTCTATGCACTGCGGTGTCGGCCGCCGCCCCCGCAGTGTCATAGGTCAGCGGATGCCGAGCTGTGAGGTTAGCCCGTCGCTCTGTGAATCGTGCCGCTCACCACACTTGCTTTACAGCGAGCGCTTTTGAGCCATCCAAAAGCTCAGCAAGGCCGTGCAGCAAAGCCGGGAGGGGTTTGGTTTACCTGGGTTTCTCTTTGGTTTGTGGATAAAGTGATCACCTGGATTGGGGGCAGGGGCCACGTCCTGCCCCTGCCTGGCCAGCATGGGGTCGTACTCCTTCCCGTCATAGTTGGCGTCGAAGAACTTCTTGAACCACTGGACGAATTCAAAGTTGTCCTGGAATTTTCCTTTGACAAGCTTTTCTACTGGAATTATCTGGAGAGGGGAAACAAAACGATCTCTGTGAGTCTAAAGGTGTGAGACTCCAATTTTTGACATCCAGCGTACAGCGGAGTAAGAGGGCCAGGCTGAGAAAATAAAATAAAAAAATAAGATTACGAGAATAAAGTCATGATATTATGATAATAAAGTTGAAATAGCATGAGAGTAAAATCAGAACAATATCAGAATAAAGTCATAGTTTTCAAACTTTATTCTGGTAATATTGCAAAATATTATGACTTTATTCTCATACTATTTCGACTTTATTCTCATAATATTGTGACTTTATTGTGACTGTATTCAGTGTATTATAAGCCTGGCGGGCCACCAGGCTTTATTTGTGCCCCCACCAGGCTTAGCATTGATAATTTATTAGTTTTATTTTAATGATTGGCTTTTTTTTCTTTACTTTATAGTTGGTGTTTAGGTCTTAATCTTCCAGTCTTCCAAAAATGCATAACAATCAAATGATATTTTAAAATTCCCTGTCAATTTTAAACATTTTTAAACTGAAAAACAGCTGGATGCTGTAGCGCCCTGCGCACCAGGCTTCTGGGGGGAAACCCTGCGTTTTAGTTTGACTTTTCCCTCATAATATCATTCTGGTAGTATTATTACTTTACTCTCATCATTTTATGACTATTCTTGCATTTCCTTTTTTAGTATAGCCCTTGTACGCTGTCGTATTGTGGTTTTAGGTTTGCAACATAAAACTAGACGATGAAAGCTGCTTACTTTGTCGACGCTCATCCTTTTAAAAGCTGCTTGAAGGACTTTGAAGTTGTGTATAAATTCATGCTCCAGTTTGGCTTGAAATTTGACCTTCTTTAGAAGAATGCAACCTGGAAATAACATGTCCATGAACTGGCAATAAGCGGCTCCTGAAGAACACAGACAGATTTGTTAGATCGATGAAGATGCTGGAGAATCTTCTTCTTCCTTTTTTATCTTTATTTTTCGCCCAAGCTTACCTGAGCAGAGCTGCTCGATCTTGGTGTACGTGAGGTGCAGGGAGTCGTTGACCCATGCGAGCATGTCATGGCGGCTGAGGTTGTCAATGGACACGGATGTGGCGTACACATTCACTGCCATCCCCTTCCTGAGGAAAACAGCAACACTCTTTGATAAATTAAGAGAGATATTCCGCTAGTAGCCGAATGCACAAAGCACGCCACACTTTTCAGATCTGAATTTGTGGAAAACCCCAAAAGAAAAAGGATTAAATCTAGAAGATTCTAGAATCTAGAAGGATCTAGAAGAACCCAACGCGAGCAGTCACATTTGATTTCTGATTGTGACCCAGCTGTAATCTACAGATGTGTGGTAATCCGCTTTAGATTGAAGTCGGACGGCAGCTTTACACATCTGGCAGCTCCAGACTGAATGAACCAGTGATGCCTCCCTGCACCGAGGGTCACCTCTCCACACCACCACGTCCTTGTCGGTTTTACTGAAACAACTGAGTCACGTTTAAAGCCGGAGGAGCGAGGACTGTGAATGCCCTCTCAGCAGAGCGCGTGCCAGCCTTTTCCAATCTGAGGCTCGGGCCGCCTCGCAATCACTTGACGCGGTTATAACACCTATAAAATCAAATGGAACAATAAATAAATGAGAGCCAATCACGGGGGCTCAGACTTACACGGTCGTTGGTTCAGGAGTGGCTGCTTTGAATAAGAATAAGTGGCGCACCAAAGCAAAGTCAGTCTATTCTCTGTGGGGGGAAAATGTGCGGCGGCCTTGGAGGAAAAAAAAAAAAAAAAAGCTGCAGCAAAGCCCTGAGTGAGAACCGCTGAAGTTTACCGATAAAACCTGGGGCGGCGGGGTCTGACATGTCGAGTCGGAGCTGAGAACAATAAATGTTCCCGTTAGCTGACGCTGGAAGCCCTTTGGGTTGAAAAAAAAAAAAAAAGCCGCAACTGCTCTCCTAGCGGCCCCCTCTACAGGCCTCCCCGAATACCTCAGGATTGTCAGCGCGGGGGAAACATCCTCTGTGTGTGGGGAAGGAGAAGGCGAAACACGTCTCCCCCAACGCGACACGGGGAGCTGGATTGAAGGAGAGTCGGTCCCTGAGATGTAAAAGTGCCGATACTCACTGTGTTCCGTGTTGTTATCTGGCTGGCGGCTGTAGTCCTTATGGCAAAGCGCGGTGCAGTGCTTGGTAACGGGCCGCCCAGTCTGAGCCTGCAACAATCCGGCTGCTACTGCGCAGGCGCCCGACTCCATGCTGTTAAAAGGCTTATTATAAATAGGACTTTGGCCCGTTCCTGCTAAGAGACACATGATGTGTCGGGTTGGATTTTAAGCTTGTTAGTGACACGATGCAAGAGGTTCGCAAGAGGTCAGGCCACACAACAAGTAGCTTATGTTGAACTTGTTTCTACTGCTGTGTGTGTGTGTGTGTGTGTGTGTAGGTGTGTGTGTGGGAGTACACCCTCATTTAATCACAGGATTCTATGAGCATATAATACAAATAATCTGGCCTTTATGTTGTTCTGAAAATATTTATCTTCTTGTGCTAAAAATATAGCTTAATATCCATTAAACAAAAAGCACAAAATGGAGAAGCTGTGAGCTTGAAACAGCAGCATCACTGCTTCTAACTGCAGCACAATATACAATTAATAAATAATAAAATCTGCACAAGCATCGGGAGTGTTGGCAGTCTGCGGTGCTCGAGCATACAGGTGTGTGCTAACAATGCCCAGGAGGGAAGAGGTCAGCAGGGACTTTAGGGAAGCAATTGTCTTTGCCAGCGGTGGATCATGCGCTACAGAGTTGTTGGGTGAACGCATTTCTTTAATCTCCAAAGTAGACCTTGCGATAGTTAACACTGCCAGATCCTGCTGCAGCAAAACACCATGATAATTCCAGCTGCTCCGCAGTTTGTATGAAGTTTTAGCCGTTTTGTGGAATTGCAATATTTAGTTTTCTTTTCCCAAGCAGGCCATCTCCACTTTCACACTCGTCTGCTCAAGGGAAATGATTAAGGAATGCTTGGTGTTTTTCTTTAACTGGTATCTGATGTTAGAAATCCTCATGTCAGAAATAAATATCTTACTATCTTCATTGAGGTCAAGAGTTACTTTTGCCACCACATTAAGTTAGCCTCAAGCTCTTCCATTTAACAGTGGCTTAAAGTTTACTTTTAGGACAAAAACTTGCTTTAAATTTGATCAAAGAATAAGACGATGATCTTAAAAGAGAAAAAGAAAATAATCAAGCTGCTTACAACAATGTTGCTGGACTTTAAGAGTTGTGCAGATCTGAGTGCATGCAAACCTCAAATAATGATATCGGTGGAGTCTGCCTTTCAGATAAAATTAAAATAATTTTATAACCTAGTAAGAGCAAATATGTATGCGTTCTTAATAATAACCCGTCTCTGATTCCCCTCACAGGCATTTTATCACTTTCTAACATATTTCAAAAGTAAGTATTGTTTTGTAGGCGTTTGAGGTGAACACAACGGTGAGAAGCAAAAATACTCGAAAGCCAAGCATGTGATCCAGCCCTTATCAGTGCTTCGACGCAGGCCATGGTTTCACTGTGGTTTATTTGCACTTAAATCATGTGATAAAGAGCTGCAAGACAAAAACAGGAGAGAGAGGAATTCAATGTGACAACACATTGTTCAGCACCAGTGTACAGTATGTTTGGGAGGGGAAAGACACTGCGAGAGCCACTGGAGCATCACAAGACTACAGAAAAAGAAACGTAAGAGCAATAAGCTGTGCGTATTCCGGCTTCCTTTTACAAACAGAATAAAACCGGGTACTAAGAGAGACTTATTCACGTGTAATTATAAGTGTGAAATTTACAAACTTAACAGCAGAAAACGTTATAAAACCACGACAAAAGTACTAGTGCGCTTCTGTTCTAACTACACATTCATACATACTGTTAACATCTGAAGGCATGTAGACACCTGGCACTAACGTCCCAACGCCAACACACTGTGAAACAACGTCAACCTCCCCACATATTTCACAGTGGTGACACTGGGGTGGAAGTGTTGGCGGGAGCATTTAAGCTCCGCCCCCAGAAGAACCTGGACAGAAATGACAGTGACTGACACGTCATGATCTACGCTCTTTTCGTTTGAGGAGGGTTAGGTGTTGAAAAGGCCATCTGGGTGAGACTTTTTGCTCAGTGCGGAAACACTTATGATCATAAAGAAAAGCAAAATGAATAGTTGTGCTTGACATGACAGTAGCGATCTTAACACACACACACACACACACACACAGAGGAAAAAAAAGAGTCACGGCGGAGGTTCATTCACATTTAGTGGGGTGGAAAAAGAAACCCATTCTGCTGTAAACATCAACTGAGACGCTAATCTGAAGTCCTTCGACTTTTTGATCCCTAGAATCCAAACAATTCAAACATAAAAATATATACAAATAAAACAAATTAAAAAGAAGAAAAGCTTAGGTCATTTTTCCTTTTTCTTCCATCAGCTGATCAAAACCGGCGAGTTGTTGTAAAACATATACAATAGTTACAATTCATTCGCCACGGCCCGCAGTAAAAATCATCTTATGACATTAAAGGATGTAAAAAGGCATCTAAATAGTACATGACACAAGTGCAAAAGTTGTATCTTACAGTGAGGTAACACAATTGTTTCATAAAAACAATGTTTTCTAAACTATACGGTACAGTGCTTTCCCCTAACATGATCCAAAAAAAAACAAAAAACAAAGGAACTCAACAGCAAATCGGGTTTTTTTTGTTTTTTTTTATGCTGCTTTCATATTTGGTTACCTTTTGACTGAATTTTGGTCGCTGTTACCACGTGGCAAACGTTTCTCATTCAGCAAATTGACATGGATACGGTTTTATCGTCTTAAATAACAGCAAAAAAAAAAAAAAAAAAAAAAAGAAGCAAAATGTGACTCGATCGGTTTGCTTTAAAAGAAAGATGAGTCGCCTCGCTCCGCCGTACGTTTTCCCCGTGTTGGGCTTCAGCTAACCGGTTACCAGATCCCGCTGGATCTCCCTCCAGGAGGGGCCAGGATCCGAGCCGAGGATCTCTTTGGAATGTTGTCGTCAATCTGAGCACCTGCAGCCGCGGAGAAACGGGGAATTGTGTGAGTTCAGGAGCAAAAAAACCCAAAACAAGTCATTGTCTGTTTTCTCTCAGGTTTCTAACCCGTAGGTAGGTTGAAGAAATGAAGATTGAAACTGCTCCTGGTCTAGTTCAAGGGGTTTTAACTCTATGTAGGGGACTGCGTAATATGTCCGAGACCTAAAGCGTTTGTGCATGTGTGTCTGCTTTTCCCCTTGTTCTCTACTCACTAAAAAAAGTTAGAAATAAATCCCTTGCAGTTGGATTTTTAAGTTCAAACAGTAAAAGTTTAAGGATAGTGCAGCCATCTCCAGGGGCAACCAGAACATTTCTAACCCTACCTCAACAGTCTCTACAGCGCCCTCGGCAGGTCGTTTTAAAATGATGGCCAGATGCGCCAGAAGTACCGACGTCCATTTATTGCTTAAAATAAGTCAAACTAGTTTCGCCACGGAGCAGAGGCTTGTTCGATGCCGAGTCTCACCAGACAGGCTGAAGCTGGACTCGTGGAGGTCCCTCACGGCGCCATGACGGGTGCAGGGGCGCATCGGGGTGTCCAGATCTGGAGCGCCCGTGTCCCTCTTTCCCGAATTCACCACGGCAACGACATCACCGTTGTAGGGCTCCCGCTCAACAGCTTTCACCGCCTGGCTCTGGCAGAACAAGAGGATCGGCAAATATGGACAAATTAAACCAGGACAAACCTGTCAGTCACCATGGCGACTGGAGAAATATTCATGCTGTAAGAGTTTTACCTTTTCTCTCTGAACCATCTTCTTGTAGAGGTAATCTGGGAAAGTCCTCAAAGGGCAGAACTTCCCAGAACCCTCTGCGCATGTGAACATGCCGTTTTCATAGACCAGACGCCCGCGGCTGATGGTGACCAGGGGCACGCCGCGGCAACGCAGACCTTCGTATAGGTTTACGTCGCCTCCCTGGAACTGGTTATCCACTGAGATGGTCCTGCAGGCAGACATCAGAAGAGAGACGACCCGGTTCAGTCAGACAAAGACTTGATTGGGCTCCGAGATAAAAGCTGCAGAGAGAGACAACTGGTCGATGAGTGTGTGGATCAAGTTTCATACTTGGATCCCTCGGGGTCCCAGACCACCACGTCAGCATCTGCTCCGGGGATGATCCGGCCTTTCCGGGGGTACAGGTTGTAAATCTTGGCCGCATTAGAGCTTGTGACGGCAACGAAGCGATTCTCGTCCATTTTGCCTCCAACCTGCCCGGTAAAACAAAAATAACGTTTGTAAAATTTAAAGGTTGACATGGAAGGAACTTTTGGAAACAATCGTTTTCTGAGACACTGTGAAAAGTATTTGTTTTTTCCGCTTTTGGCTGGCAGATGCACCCCAATGTTTCAGGTCAGTAAGCAAATTTTAATATCAGAAAAAGAAAACCTGAGCAAATACTAACAGCAGCTTTCAAATGATTATTTTTATCTGCTACAGGAAAGAAGTTTCCTTAACTGACCTGAAAAAAAACAAGTCTTTTGCATCGTCATATCCTGACCTTCCTTATTCACACACGCATCTTTTAATTCAGCACCACAAGACGGCTTTCAGCTATTGTTAAAGCCACACTGAATTTCAGACTTTGACTAGGCCATTCTACTGGCCTAGTCAGTTATGTTGTTAATAATTGTGTCATTATGTTCCTTTTTATAACTTTGTGTTGTCGAACAGGTTCAACAAAAAGCTGAATGAACCTAACGAGTGCATTTACAGTTAAGTCCAGTGTTATCCACACAGGCTGGCAGATTTAAGTTACAAGTAATCTTTCCATAGACGTTTATATATTTAAAATTAATTCAAAGCATTTTGTGGTGTTAATTATCGACTTTGTAAAGATGTGTAGACCCTGACTACTGAATACTGACAAAAAAAAAAAAAAAAAAAAGAATTGAAGAAGAAATCTTTATAGGGCAAATGCTGGAAAAAGAGTTTTTTTTTTTTTGAATTATCTGTTTTTATTCCCCCAGTGAAATTGGATTTTCTATTTGTGGAAGTTCTCTGGCTGCCAACGCAGGAACAAAAAGAGCCACACATACCACGCCCCTCTCCCAGATGACGCTCATACGGTCCTGGATGCCTGGAAGGCCGTGAGGGATCTTTGTGAAATCATCCTTGCCCATGGCCCTCTGTTTGACTGTGAACGGACGGTGATCGGACGCCAGGACGTTCAGAGTGTCACTGTGGCGGGAGTGAGGAAGGCAACGACAGTTTAGTCGCTGAAACAAAACTCCATCTGCGATTGTGAGCGAGAGACTGTGTGGCGTTTCCTCACTTTCCCAGCAGACTCATCAGGAAGTTCGGAGTGCTGGGGTCCAGGCGGAGAGGAGGCACTGTGACGTGGGCGGCTGCATGGGACCAGTCCAGGTGATAGTACTGCATGCCGTTCAGGACAGCGTGGGCCGTGGTCGTCTCTCCGTGGACAACCTTACCTGCGGGCGAACGAAATGAAAAGAAAAACAAGGAAATGCTCACGGTCTAAGAGTAGGATGCCTGCAGACGCGCAATTTTAGAAGTGAGCGAGTGTCAACCTTGCATCTTGGCTGAAGCCACCACATCGCCTGCAGACATGCTGGACACATTGACGAGATAGATTGGGCAGTGGGCCTGAAGAAGAACGAGCACAAATATATTTTTATAGCAATCCCAGCACGTCTGTTGGGCTGCAGAGACCGTTTTATGTTTATGATTAATGCTAAAGTTTAACTCACCCTGTTGGCAATTGTGATTGCCCTGTGCGTTGCCTCTGCTTCCAGCTGCAAACCACACAATGAATCAAATTATTCTGTTCTACTGCAATAATTTACAAAAGCATCGATGACTTTTCTTTTGTAATGCAGCCACCACCACTTTTCACTATGACAGACCATGGTCTGTTTTAGTTCAATTTCACAATTATGCACCACTTTGAGGTAAATTTATCACAAGAGTTGAGAGCCATTAGTGTCCAGAATATCAAATGACTCTGAAAAAAATATATAACATAATTTTTTTATACATAAATTCAGACTCCAGAAATTGTTTTCGTGCTTAGATGAAATAGAGATCGTTTTTATTTAAATTAGTTTTGGTTTAAGAAAAAAGAAAAACAGGAAACTTTTATAAAAAGAAAATGAATTAATTTTCTTTAATTCTATATTTGCGGAAAACCCGATAAGTAAACAACAAAAAAACTGAAAAAAAAACAATAAAGCCCAAAATTATCTGTACACCTTGTAAAAGAGATTTTATCTCATTGGGCTTCCAGATAGAATAATGACTAAATTAATTGATTAAAATTGTTAATATTACACAAAAACACATTACTAGCCACACACTAGTGGAGGGTTTGAAGTGTAAAATTTGGCTCCGGGACCACAGGTTGCAGAAATTGTGTTCTGTAAGAGAAAGTCTATTTACAGAGATTTGATTGATATCGCTGACCAGACTAGAGGAGTAAAAAGTTATTTTATTTAAAGTCTAAAGACAGTGGCTGGTTAATTTTTGAGTCTTCTACCTCTTCAGGTCGACTGACTTCAATCCCCTCCGGGCCACTGATCCCAAGGTCCAACGCTTCCTTCGCACCCTGAGAAGACAAGGCAGCGCATACGTGTTTAGTTATTATTATAAACTGTTCGAATATCTATATGTTGAAATGATCAGTGTTTAGTTATACTGGTATTGTGTCCTTCTACACATGAATTCCTCCTAACCTCAGCGACCAGCTCCCCGTTTTCAGCGTGGACCCTTGCAATGGCCCCGATGTCCTTACAGTGCTGCAGGGCCTGGAAGAGTTCGCTGTCCCTCAGCATGAACGTCTCCTTGTAGGCCATGAACATCTGGAAGGAGTTCACTCCTTTCTCTCTCACCAGTTTCTCCATCTCATCTCGCACCTGCACACAAGAAAATAGTCCAGGTGTTGATGAGTGGGCATTGGAGCCAACAACACTTTTGCACATTTAGAGACTGAAAATTTAATCCATTCTTCTTTGCAAACTAAGTGAGCCAGAATCTTAGTTTCGTACCTTGGGTCCCCACCATGTAACTCCAACATGAAGAGAGTAATCACAGCAAGATTTGGGGTCAGCCATGCTGCGGCACTTCTCGTACGCTTCCAGCAAAGACTCATTCTTCTCTGGCAGAACATGTCCAATCACCATCGTTGTACCGCCAGCTAAAGCAGCCTGGAGGAAATCCCAAAAAAAGCCTTTTATATGTCTGGGTGGATGAATAGCCAGCTAGCTATCTAGCTATTAAGCTAGCTAACCAGCTAGATAGCTAGCTAGCGAGATAATCAGCTAGCTATTAAGCTAACAAGCCATCGATCCTTCTAGCAAATTAGCTCGCTAGATAGAGCTAACTAGCCAGCTAGCGATTAAGCTATTAAACCAACTAGTCCTCCAGTTAGCTAGCAAGACAATTAGCCAGATAGATAGATAGTCAAACTAAATGGTACATGAGACATACTTAACATGATAAATGAGAAAAAACTATTAAATCTGGAAAAAAGTAAATGCTTATAAAGCAAAGTATATATCTTTTGAATGGAAACTATTTTTTCTTGATGTACTTTTTTAAAATATGTTTTCAAGACATAAATTAACTTAAATATCAGTAAGAAAGCAGAATGTAAAATTACCAGTATAAAATGACCTTTAATGTTTATACAATAAAGGTTAATGTGCAAACATTAACCTTTAATATTTATTTATTTGTTTATTTCAATCATTTACAGTTCAAAATGAACATGTCACATGCTGACATAAGCGCGCTTTGAATAAAATATATTATGTAACATTACAGAAAAGATGCACTTGTTAAGCCAGTAAATATTTACAGAACCACAATCTAATAGGCGATACGGCCTCATCCCAAACCATGAACCTTAAGACCTTTAACAATAACTCCTTATGTGTGAAGCATAAATCTATCAGTAGTTAAAGCACCAGACTGACGGCTCCTCATGGTGCAATCATGAGCTATTGAAACTCATTACTATGTTATTACTTTACGACCTCAGTACTTAATAGTTTTCCAGCCCCTAGAAGCAGATTTACTACAGTAAAACTGGATAACGCCAACCACTGAAGACAGAGCGAGTTTTTGTGTATGAGTGCCTGCCTCAATGAGCATCTGTCAGCTGACCCCAGAGGGACTGTGGAGGAGGACGGCAAAGGGAGAAGGGTGTGTGTCTGAGGACCATTGTTCCTCAGCACAATAGCGTGAGTGAAAAGATTTGCGGCAGTCTTTGCAGCAGCCCCTCGGTATCCATGGAGACGGCTAGCGAGCTACATTTGTCCCCAGGCTTTTTTTTTTTTTTTTTCCGGTGGCATCAGGGAGGAGACGAGAGAGAGGAGGATGAGCAGGGTGGAGAGGGAACAGTTGTAAAGCGTCTGTGGGTTTGTTTCGACATTCAGCGTCCGTCACCTTTCAGCTCACGTTGTCGTAAAATGCTACAAAGTGACGAGTCATGATGGACGGCGAGAGGGGAACGTGATCTGATTTATCCAGGATAACTCCTTCAAGGAGATAACAGCCCTGCTCACAGAATATCTTAAGATGACAGTGATGTAAACAAAGAAAGCTCTGCAAATTGGGACTCCTATAGAAAGAAGAAATTTTAAAAAATGAAATAAATATGCTTTTCTTGTCTTAGCGCATGTCTTTTTCCTACAGCAACCTATTTTGCTGTTACTTTTTCATGTGCATTTTCACAGGGATCAGCTGAACTCTGTCCAATATTCAGCTGGATATCTTCTGTTTTGAAGAACTCTCAATGACTTGATACAGGAAAGCAAAGACTTACTTTTTTTGTGTACATCATTCATTTCTTTGTCTGCACTTTGTCTGCTGATCAACAGGAACCAATCAAAAATAACAATTTTCAGCCAGAAAAGGCCTGATAGAAGCAACAACACTCTTTGGTGTGAAAGCTTTTCCTGAGTGAAGAAGACTAGCTATCTTAGGGTCACTGCTTGGTACTTAGAATAAAGAGGATTTTTGAGACTTGAGACTGGAAAGAACACATTTTATTTATTACTCCTCTTCAAGAAACAAATAGTTTTACTTTTCTCTGCAAACCACTGCCAAATTCAAGCTGTCATTCAAGCTGCTCGTGTGATTTGGTTAAATTAACATAAATATTGCCCTCAAGCTGTCTACATTAGATATCGATGATAATGATCTTTTAAGTGACCGAATCTGTTCTCAAGAATCGGTACCACAGCCTTAGGAGAGTCAGTTAAAGCTTTGTGCTGAGAGTGACTGTGTGCATTTTGCAATAGAAAACTCAATGTAAGTGTAAAATCAATAAGATTTGTTCAAGATTGTGTTTTAGTTTTAACAGAGTCTGAAAGGTTCTCCTAAAAGTAACCAAAGTAGGGCATTTTTGATCCAGGAATACGAACAGCACGATTCATCACTGACATCTCAGCCAAAATTAGCAACAAAAAACATTTGGATCTGGTGGACAAAATTACAGCAACTAACCTAAAATCCAGATTTTAAAGCATCACACCCCAACATATAAATCAACATCTACATCTTCCACTGTCACATAAAGTTTCCTCCACTCCTCTGGCCTGTGGGGTGCTACCTTGGTGCCGCTGTAGTAGTCGTCCGCAGTGACGGCGTTCATGAAGGTCTCCTCCAGGTGGACGCTGGTGTCGATGCCCCCGGGAAGCACCAGCTTCCCCGAGGCGTCGATCACTTTGGCTCCCCCGGGGATCATCAGCTCCTTCCCCACCTGCTGGATGATGCCGTTCTCGATGTAGACGTCGGCCTCCTGCGTACAGTCGTCGTTCACCACCTTGCCGCCCTTCACCAGGATCCGCACCATTGCTGAGCTGGAAGACATGGCTATCGCTCTGCAAGGAGAGAAACGCACACGTGTTCAGGAGAGTTGGAGTGCCTTCCGCTTTCTTGTGTAAAGTGTGGCAATCTTGGTCACCAAAAGACAAAAAGCTACAGATGAGGTACCTCATTCTGAGACAGTTTGAGGAGTTTAACGAGGAGAGAAGAAGCTCTGGGATGCTACTCCGTGACGGGTCTGTCACACTGTGACTGACATCAGCCACAGCGCTGAGAAGGCTGTGTCAGTCACCGCCTGAAACCTGACGTACCGTCACAGTGACGCAGTGGGAACAGAAAGAAGCTGAGTCCGGTTATAGGTCACAATGAGGCGAACAAGGGTCAATAAGGCCATTATTATATGAAAAAGGACGGCCAGTCATACAGCAACGTACAATGACCTGCGTCGCCCTGGGATACATCGGACAAATATATCCTTACAAAGCTGAAATGTGTATGCACATTTCTATCTTTTCTGGTGTGGAGGCGACTTGGTATTTAGTTAATGAGTTAGTTAGTCAGTTAGTTAGTTAGTTAGTTAGCGAACAAACAAGTGATTATTTATGCCATAAAAGCATAAAGGACAAAAATGACTGAACACCTGACTTCAGTTGAGTTCTAAATAAAGGGCCAAAGTAAAATTCAATACCAAAATTTAGTAGTTAATGTCACTAGATTCTGACCATTAAGGCACATCAATTGTACAATTATGTTTGATTAAATTTTAAAAGATGACTAAAATTCACTGCCGTCCAAAAGTCATTTTTACAGTGCGCTGTTTGCCTAAGCAGCCTCTAATTTTAATAATACAAAAAAAAAGAACAAACAAGCAAATAAATACAAAAATAATCTGATCTAATATCTCTAATATCTGTTACGTTAATGTAATTTTTGCTTGACTTGAAAAATGACCAACCAGTTCCACTGTTTACCCAAAGTAACTTGAATAAATGAATCTGTTGTATCTGAAACAACAGTGATCTTTCAGTAGGTTAAAATAAAGGGAAAACAATTTGAACTGCACAATTTTTAAGTCTATATATATATATATATATATATATATATGTTTTTTGTTTTTTTTTGAGAACTTAAGCGATTGTAGGTTTGCCCCTCGCCGGTTCTGAATCCCTCCACTCAGTATTGCCTCTGCTTGAATTTAGGTTACGGTCCGCGATTAACAATTCATGAGAAACAAAGAAGCAATCTCCTGGGCTCCTCCTGCGCCCTGGCTTGGCTGCCTCCCATCTCCTTCCCTGCGCATCATCTGTGGCGGTGATGTTAGGAGCCTGTGCGTGGACGCGTTGGGGATGGTGTGTGTGCCCACCATCTCCCTGTGTCTGTGCGCGCTTGCGTGCAAGTCCAGGGTGCGTGCGTCTGAGGGTGCGGCAAGTTTACTGCAAGGCATGGCACTCCTTCACGCTCCCAGATCTGACGCCTGATAGTGGGAGAGGTTCTGGAGGATCCGTCAGAACCTCCGCCGTCAGGTCGAACTGCGCTGTTGCTCCGCTGTGATCTCACTTCTTATTTGTATTATTATGACACAGAAGTGATCGGTGGTGCACGGCGTGGAAGCCGCTTTGAAGAATGTTAGGAAATTGTTTTACGGTGAATAAATGCGCTGATTCTTGCAGACGGTTCATTTAATGCGATCCAATTCAGGCCCAACTTTTATTTCTGATTCTGATTTCATTTTGCGCGCACACGCGTAAATATTTTTTTTTTTAAAAACCCCTGCCCCGCTCCCACTTTCAATCTATAAATAATTCCTGCAAATATGCAGAGTTGCCTCGTTTTGGTCCAGGCGTAGTCAAAATGATGACACATGACACAAAGAAACCGGTCCCTCCATCATGATGAGCTGCACATCCCGCATCCAGGACTCCAAAAAAAAAACAACCCAAAACCCCTCCACTGCGCTCCCTCTCAGCGCGCCCTCTTCGCAGTAAGGTAATAAAGTGGCCAGACGTTAATTAAACCCTGCGGCCCGTCTGGACGGGCGGAGAAGGTGTGGTTGAGCTCCAGGGTGTGAACGGGCACCGTGGAGCCGCCGGGGGAGGGGGGACACGGGAACAAAAAGTGTCCGGGTGGTGATTAAGACGCAGAAGCCCGCATGGCCTTAATAAAATCGCTCATATGTGGATCACATACCTCCAGGTTGGGCCTGTTGCAGCTGCTCCAATCCGCGCTCTGGCTACTTTCTGACCGGAACAGAAGACAACACAATCCGTGGACGGCCCTTCCCAAGCAGATACACACACACACACACCAGATGGATGCCTTCGCGGCAGGTCTGGGACCAGCACACCGCAGCAGCATCAAGCGTCAAGTCAGCGAAACGCCACTCTGAAACGTCTGATGTGCCCCTTCACAATAAAGGTCACGTGAAATCCAACACTGTTTTACGTTATGGCTCGAAATGAATGATGGACTTTCAGGAAGACACAGAAATAAATGAATCTAATTTTGAGAGGCACAATTTACATTTGCGCTTCTGGAATAAAAAACAACATACAATCTAAAATACAATGCTGCAAACACTGATGTTCTTTAGATGATTGTTGTTGGTTTAAACAGCGGAATTTACACAATAACTTAAATATCAACTGATCAAATTAGATTTATGTTGTAGTTAAACAATAAAAATACTAACCGAAAAAACTAACATTTTTAGAATTGTAATTTTTTTTTTTTTTTTGTCGGTAAAATAAGTCTCGCTACCTGTCATAATCGTTGATCCACAAACAATCGCGGCTACAACAGGCAGAACTCTGTCAAGGAAGAAAATACAATCATATCGAATTTCCCACATAACAAATTATGAATTTCTGCCTTTTATTTTGTAGCAGCAACCATTGTCGTCCGGTGGCGACTTTTGTGTGTGTTTTTTAGCTAGCCTTCCGCGCGCCGCAGCATCCACGCCGCGAGACGAGGTGACGCTCCAATCAGCGGCGCTGCGTGAAGGCTGGTCTCCTCAACATCCAATCACAGCAGACGTAGGGCGCTGCGTGAAGGCTGGTCTCCTCAACAGCCAATCACAGCAGACGTAGGGCGCGTCCACTCAGGGGAGGCTGTACCATTATCATATGAGGAGGGAGAAGAGACGCAAGCATCACTGGTAGAACATTTTATCTGAATGGCTTTGGGCTGTAAAAAGTTACTAGCTGTTTGTGTTCTCTTCCTATCGTGGCTAGTTCTGTTGTGAGTAACAGGACTCTGTATTATTTAACATTTATGTATATTTTCCTCGCTTGCTTGTCAGTGTAAGTTGTCTTCGACAGTACTATTTTACATTTCTTCATACTGTCAAGCTGCCCAACAATACTTTGCGGTTATAAATAATTAAAAACTACAATTAGGCAAAGGTTTTACATGTAGATTCATAATTTATTTTTGTGTATACTTTTATACACAAAAATGTGTTGTTTCTATGGAGAGATACAGTCAATGAATTAAAATATTATTGACATAATTCACTAAATGGAGCATGTTATATAGATTAATTACATTCAAGCCTGTTTTTAAGCCTTTCTGATTTTACAGCTAATTAAAACAATACATATGGGAGTAGAATATTACATCAGATGAATAAAACATTATTTTTTAATACAGAAATGTTTCATCATAATGCATATTCTAATTAATTTAATGTGACTGTAAATCATAAAACCCAAAAGGTTTGACCCAATTCATACAGCTTAAAAGACAACTATCCCTAACACTGACCAAATTTATGTACGTTTCTGAATTAAAAGTTACAAAAAATCTAAAATAAAACTCTTTCTGGGTTTTCTGGCAATTAGCAAATACAAATTAGATTGATCATTCTAACCAAGACAAAACAAGAAAAGTTTGCTCCTATTTAACTTCAGACACACAGAGAAAAAAGTGTGTGTGTCTTCTTTTTTTATCACTCCAACAACCACGACCACTGCAGCTGCATTCACCCTTCATACGCTGTCTTGCTCTTCTACAGTCCTTGGTATTTTTCCAGTTCTTTTGCTCTTTTTTCCTAATATTCACATCATTGGGGATAATCACATTGATCCCGTGCTGCTTATCAATGACCACAATGTCCAGTTGGTTGGCCATTACCATGTAGTTCATTTAAATCAGGAAGTCCCATATATCTCAGTTCCGTCATTTTCTACCACTTTGGGAGGTGATTCCTACTTTGACTTAGGGGTCTCCAATTCATGCTTTACACAGGTGTTTCTGTACACTATACCAACCACTAAGCTCCATCTATTGCTTTCCTGCTAGCATCCTACATCCTGGATTGTTTCTGGGGTTTATTTGCACAGGTGGGATCTGATGGTTTCCTGAGTAATTTGAGTCGACAGTGAATTGCAGTAAAAAGCTGAACTCCTGACTCTCCTTCTCGCTGTTTTTCCAATTCAAGAGTTTAAAATTCAGGCTTTGATATTAATAAAAAATGTCACACATTGTTAGATATAATTATTATAATACAAATAAAACTAAATAATGAATATGCTCTCATCCTTACCGAATTGTTAAAATGACATAAATCCTGCAGAGTGTAAATGTGCACAACAGATTCCACACGGTCATTATTTACTGAAGATTAAACATAGTCAAAATAGAAAAACTCAACATGACAACAACAACAAAAAAGATGCTCTTAAGAGGGAACTTATACACAATTCAATTGGTTAACCAATCAGCAGCACACTGTAGTAATGGCCCAGTCAAAGTACAGATCTCAGCCTCAGACAGGACCTTAGGAGAGACGTGCAGAAACGAACGTCCGCTCGTCTCAGAGAGAGAGAGAGAGAGAGAAGCTGATAGACATGGAGAAAATGACGGCTGAGATTTACTGTTGCACCAGGTGAGGCGTTTACAGGCTGTGGGATGCGGAGCTTCTCCATACCGTCCTGAATGAATTTCCTTCTGAACCCAATAAACTGTTTTTTTTTTTTTCTTTCCAATTCAAAGTAGTTTTGACTGAATTTTTCATGTAGTTTTAACTTTTTACCAGACAGAATGAAAAAGAAACAGAAAAACAAAACGTGTTGCGAGACAATTTTAGCCCCACAATCAAAGTAATAAGAAATAGATATAAAAAAAAAACAAAGAAGAAAATAGTAAATAACCCCACAACCACTAAAATTATATCATTGCTCCATCCAACCAAAGACATACATTGTGTAGTATTGCTGCGACTGCAAGCTGTCCAAGAGCTAAAAATGCCCTCAAGAAGGTTTGGTTCTAATTTTTATTGAATACATAAGATAGTGAGTATTTCTTTCCTGCAGTTACTCGAAAGTGGACATGTAAAAAAAAAAAAAAACATGATAAAGAGAGGCTTACATCTGATACATTGTGGACGAGCAGTAGGATACATGGAAGACAGCTTATTCATAGAGACATAAACCCAATGAACTGGATGCCAAAAACAAAGTGAGGATGACAGGTATGGAGTTAAATTTGGGCCATAAAGTTTGCTCATATGAAAAAAAGATTTGGATGGAAAATAATAATAATAATAATAATAATAATAATAATAATAATAATAATAATAATAATAATAATAATAATAATAATAATAATAATAATAATAATTGAAACAGAATATTTTTTTAATTTATTTTTTGAAACTGAAAAAAGTTTGAGGCTAGAAAAAAGATTTAAAACTGGAGAAAGTTTTGAAATAGAAAAAAAATATTTAACAAACAAAAAAAACTTAAATTTTAAAAGAAGTTTAAAACTTTTTTTCAGTTTTACATTCTTTTTTTCAGTCTTAAATAATTTTTTTTCCCCCCCAATTTCAAATATTTTTATTTCGGTTTCAAACTTTCTTAAGTTTGAAATATTTTTATTTTATTTCAGTTTCAAAATAAAATTCTTTTCCAATTTTCAGTCATGTTTTTTTTTTTTTTAATGAAAAAACAAACGTAAGTAAGTCCGCCTCCTTCTCTTATCTGCAGATAAAACTCACGTGACATGGCGTTCTGTCACGTGATACTCTCTGAGCCTCACCTTGCTGACGTCAGCTGCCTCGGGCCTCTGTTGTTGTTTTCATTCAACTTCCTTAATGAAATGAGAGCCCCATCTGTTGGTGGAAATCTAAGAAGTTTTTTGAAGAGTAATTAAGCGAGAAAACGTCTCATACAATGAGTTCGTTATCCGGAGAGATGAGGTGGGTTACAGCGGGACTGGGACTCAATAATCCCGATAAACCCAAATTGAATGTCAGCTCTCAGGTGGATGGCTTCACCGATATGAGGAGGCTGGAGAGGGAAGGATCAATTCCCTCTAACAACACACTGGTTGAGAAAACCAGACGGTTTTGCACAGGCGTGCCATTGACCAGCGCGAACCTTCAGAGAGCAGTAAATCCAGCTCCTGAAGTAAGGTCATCTTCCACGCAAACTCATAATAACAAATCATCAGACAAGCTCTGAAGCCAAGAATCCCACTCCCAAACCTTGTAACAGACCGTCCAGTAAAGAAAATGTAAAAGTTGGAGATGAATAGGTGCAAAATAACCTTTTTTGTTTCTAAAAAAATGACCACAGTTGCACTAGAACTAGCAATTCTGGCTGGTTGAGAAACCACTGGATATAAACGTCTACTGAACATAGCATCTGCAAAATCTGTGGTCATTTTGTGTTGTCCTTGTTATTAAAACAAATCAATATTAAAATCTCCACATATAAACCAAGTTTTGGTTCCTATCATTTGATCCATTTAGGAGATTTTCACATCTTTTTTTTAACAGAACCTGGCATTATGTATACAAGCTACAATGTTACTTATTTTCTCCATCTCAGTTTCAATAGTATGTCATCCAAAGCAAATGACATACATTTCATTTTTCACATCTCACGGATCAACTAACATACAGCAACACCTCCACCTTTGTTCTTCACTCAATTTGTATGAAAGAGATTATACCCCTCCAACTCAAAATCTATAGATTTGTCATTTAACAAGGTCACAGACAATGTTATTACTTGAAAGTGACTTAGAAATTATTTCAAATATTCACTAATATTGTCAACATTTGTGGCTGCTTCAAACTGATAGAATTATGTCTCCCCCTGTCTGACTCACAGCTGGCAGAGGATCCATTACCATAGCAACGGAGCACAGCAGGCCAGAGAAGCTGATTAGGACTACAAAAACGCATCACTGTAGTTTTAACTGAGGCAGAACTCTGAGGAGTGAGCTGGCCTTTGGAACTACTTGTGTTTTAGGCATTTTATAACTGATTTTAATCAACCATTGTTACACACAGGATTAGTCTGGCAATTTAAAATGAAGTTTAATTAAAATTTCAAAATAAAAGCCTTGACAATTTTTACATCAGTTTATTGCTGTTTTGGTCATTTTATAACTGATTTAACCCAATCACTGTTAATCATGGGATTAGTTTTGACATTTAAAATGAAGCTTAATGAAAATTTCAAAATAAAAGCCTTAATGTACATCTTTGGTTAGTGCACCGGCGCAATAATATTAACTTGCGTTATCTTTTTATCTCAGGTTAAGGCCTTGCATTAGCATTAGCCTTTAACCTAAAATAAGCTTTTATCTATTTTTTTTACTTATTAGACATGTATAGGACACTGAATCAGAATGCTGGGTCCAAACCGACGGGCATACTTTGGCAGGCCCCGGTTAAATTTCTTCAGGGATTTTCTAGTAGTAATTAAATATCATCCAGGAGGCCACAGATAATTAATTTGCGGGCCGAATCCGGCCCGTGGGCCTTGACTTTGACATATGTGGTCTAACAGTTTCTTCTGGATCGTCATGGAGAAGGAAAAATCTGCTGTTCAGGCGAAAGTGTTGAACCCGCTGCTGTTGTGCAGCGGGATTCCCTCTGCTCCTCTGAACTCCTCCGCAATGTCGTCAAACGTGCGGCCTTTGGTCTCCGGGAGGCGGAGCCACGTGACGGTGAAGGCGAGCAGAGCCACGGCCGTGAAAATCAAGTAGACATAGGACCCGCAGATTATCTGTAAGAGATTTTGGGGGAATATAAAAATAAAAAAAGAGACAAAACTACTATATTTATTGCTTTCCATGTTACGCTTAAAAAACCTGATGAGTCTCTCGTGATTTAAACTCGATGCTATAAAACCAAAAAGGCCGTAAAAACGGATCTTTGTTGGCTTACTCTTTCCCTCCACAGCTGATAAGTCAATCACTCGGTCAATGAGCTCAGCCTCGCGTCGAGCTTTTAGAGAGAGATTTATGCATCTTAAACAACAACTGTACATAATTTATTTCCATTTTACGTAGAGTACACATGCCTAGCATAAAACAGGCCGGGGATTTTTTACGGTCTGTGTTTAAAAGCAACGTCTCACAGGCGCTAGGCGACCAACAAAAACAAGACGTTCGCCTCTCTCAAAGCTTCCTCAGAAGTCTGGCTCGGCCGACCGTGTAAACTCACCAGTAACGGAGGGAAGAGGAGGGCGAGGATGAACTTCCCTCCCCAGTTGACCATGCTGGTGAGCGCCATGGCGATCGGCCTCCCGGGCTGGTCGAACAGTTCGGCGGCGATGAACCAGGAGATGGGGCCAGGGCCCAGCTCGTAGGCTGAGACCATGCAGAACACCAGCAGGACCTGCAGGCTCCACAGCTCAGGGACCAGGTGCTGCAGAGAGGGAGCAAAGGTCACTCTTACGCCTCAGGTGTGGCGTTTCTGTCCCAAGGTCAAGCAAAGTTTGATTGGTTAGGCACAGAGAAGAGAACATTGACTCCCATCAGGATGATTTGAGATTCTATTTAGGAGGTGAAAGGTGAAAGATTATAAACAATGATATCAACAAATGTTTTAATGTTGATGACCCAAACCAAAATAAAGTGGTTTGGGTTTAAATGGACAAACAAGTACTGCAATTCAATGTCATTGTTGATGTTGAATCTGGACCGCAGCAAAGTTGTCCATGTTTTTCTAGGCTAGCTGGTCACCCAGATATATATGTTGATTATTTGGAAAATAGTTGGCTCCCCAGGCTAAAGCTAAAGGCTAGTTCAGAAGGGCCTGTTTGTCAAAGTTTGTTGATTTAATTGGCTCACCAAGACCTGTCCTTAAACGACTTTGTTTGGTCAGACCCAAAGACTGACTGAAGTAAAATTATAGCCATACACATATATCTATGGACATTTAGTGTTGGGAAAGAAAAGTTCAAAACAAAAAAAGAAGACGAAAACATACGTTTTTCACTGCTTTCTTTCAAAGACTAAAGACATTTCCAACGAGCATGAAACCAACCAAACTATGATGGACTTACCAGAACAGAGTCGACTATGGTCATAAGAAAATTGCAAACTCCTATGGAGAGGAAACCAATCAGCAACAGCTTCCTCCTCCCGGCCCGCTCCATGAAGAAGAACTGGGAATAAATAATGAGAGGGAGAAAAAAAAAAAAGGGCAATGAATTTGGTTTGTATCAAAATGTCCATGAAAATGTGTTTGGCTCAGATCTCACATCAGTTCTGAGAATTTATTATTAGATTTACAAAACAAGATTCTATTTGTGTATTGTGGGATATGTTTGTAAAGATTAAAATCAATTAGTGTATTAATATGGATTGTATGTTATTAACTGGATATGTACAATAATGAATACCTGAAGGTCTAAACAGAGACAGGCATAAGCAAACCCTAGTGGTCCCGCTGAGTACTGCATGTAAATGACCGTTCATTTTGCTGTGGCGTGAACTCAAAGAGTGTACAATTGGCTAACCAAAGGATTGTGTTTAAAAGTGGCTTAAGACCAGGTCACTCAAAATAAAAGCCAAAGATACCAGTGGATAGAAGACTACGCCAGGATTACTGATATGATTGGAGGAATTTGTGTTTGCAGGAATATTTTCCAGTTTCTCGGGGTGAGCTGCAGAGCTTCTATAGTTTTTAGAACATGATGCGTTGCGTTATTGTGGGGGGCAATTTCAAGCTACATGGTCTGCGAGTGTTTGTTAGAAGTTTGAGAAACACTGATCTTTTTAAACTTAATTGCTTACTGAGAATGAGAATACTGTTAAATTTCATTTTACGGTTTCAACAGAGATGAATAATAAAAAAAAAACAAAAAAAAAACTGTTTAACTTTTAAATTTAAGATTGAAGAATAATCTTCATGGTCTGATTATTGTGTTACCATGGCTTCAATTTGATTCAATGAGTTGAATCTTTGCGTTTGAGCTCGGTTGTTATCTCAGCAAATAAAAACCAGTTACCAGGGATTGCTTTTAAGCTCCGCCCCCTCTCTGTATTAAAACAACGTTAGTGGTGGAAATGTTCTTAACAGGAACAATCGGGACCCATGAATCACAATATACCAAAGGCCCCCAGACTATCTTGGGCCGGCCCTGCGTAGAGATTTAATCTCTGGAGGTCTATTGTCCAAAAAAAGAAACACCACCACCACATTAATGAGCTCTGCTGTCATCATTTTGTCTTGGCTCCTCCCATTAGTTTACTCTGCAGTGCAGAACTGACCTTATAATGGTGTCCTCACCCAAATCAACACCAGTTTTTCATCACTGATCCCAGTGTGCTCACATTAGATTCCTAATTTCTAAATAAAATGCCCCAATAACCTGACCACGGGATCGTCAGAACGACATTTCCTGGAAGCAACACGTCAGCTTTATCCCAACCTCTGATGCGGCTGCTGTGTATTCTTCTGCAGTCTGAATGAGCTGGAGATGATTTGTACTCACCGCAACCAAAGTGAAGGTGACGTTGACAACTCCCACACCTAGAGTCAGGTATTTGGCCTCATCGAACTTGGCCTGGAACATTTTAGTGGAGTAGTTGATGATCTGGAATACAAGAGCAGAGTAACTGGGAAATGTGTTTCTTTAAGATGGGCTATTGGCATCACGTGTTGCCTTGTTTATTTGCAATCTGGTAAAAGTAACATCTTTGAGCTTTGTGGAAGTTTTTTTTTGTTGTTGTTGGTTTTTTGTTTTGCCTACTGCATTGAATCCAGAAAGCTGGCTCCCTAAGTTGACGAGGAGAACAATGAGGATCGGTCGCCTGTAGCTCCGCTTCTGGAGGAAATCCCGGACAGTGACGCGGGTCAGGGTGTGTGCAGCCTCTTCCTTCATCTCCTCCAGCTCTCTGGACACTTTGTCGGCGTGGCTTCGCAGTCTCAGCAGGGCTGCAGGGCGAAAACAACAAAAATGTGCTTTCATAGAACTGATGGAGTTTGTGTGTTTTAAATGCATGTTGTTTCTCGATGGCTAAAGTTTGTCCTGTCAGCACAACCTAGTTGCCTATCAGAAATCTTAACATTTTTTTAAGTTGCACGCGTTCACGCATTATGACGTAACAAAAAGATTTCTTCCTACGTGCTAAAATTGGGTGAATGCAACCCAAACAACCAAATATCTCATCGCCATCCCCTTATATGACTCCATTAAAAATATTCTTGGCTCGCCTGTGGAGGCGGTGAGAGGAAAAGTTGAGCTGTGCTGTAAACCTAAGAAGGTAGGTGACGGATTAAATTGTCCCCAGAGTTGAATAATGAATCCTTAAATGTTTGGAAATGGTTCAAACTATTGGCTGGCTATTGGCTTTTTTGAAATTGTACTTCCTTCAAATCAAGAGTTTATATACATTTCCTTCCAACTACATCCATTCCAAAACACTGACTTTATTGATCTTGTATGTAATTTGTCATCATTGTACTTTTGGTTGACCGAAACCAAAAGTACAATGTCAAATGTTTGCTTGTCAAACAAAATACTGAATCGTGAAAGGTGTATATACTCTTTTTTTTTGTGACAATTGTAGATCCTGGGTTGACTTAATCTCCTGTGATTTTCTAATTGAGGCTACTGAAGTAGAAACCCACCGCTTTCTGCTTTCCTTTCTTCTCCCTGGTTCATCAGGAGGTAGCGAGGGCTTTCTGGGCAGAAAGGCAGAACCAGGTACTGCGTCAGGGCCGGAATGAGAGACAGGGACAGCATCATCGCCCAGTTGCTCTTCGTGCCCAGCGTCGTTTCCAGACCAGCCACCTGTAGCAAACGGTAAATGCTTTATTCTACACCCTTCATAGTTTGTAAGACGTTCACAAACGAGTTAAACTATCCAAACGAAAGATCACCAGCACCGTCCTCACCATCCCTATCAGGATGCCAGAGGCTAATGACACTTGGTTGAGTGTGGCAAAGGCTCCTCTCATATTGGTAGGGGACACTTCCTGGATGTAGAGTTGGTTTAGACTCATCACAAGACCGCAGAACAGGTCAAACACTAGCCGTCCCAGGATGAGAACCTCAAACGACCCGCTGGCTTTGGAGGCAAACATAACGCACGCCGCTGCCACTGACAGACAGTTGGCGATCAGGATGGAGTTTCGTCTTCGCAGGGGGAACAAAAACAAACGCTCGTCAGTAAACGGCAGAAGCTCTGCTGTGCGTTTCTGTTGTGCTTGTTTTCTTGGTTCTCACCTGCCATATGAATCTGCCAGGTGTTTAACCCCCAGAGAGGTCAGCAACGCTCCAAAGTCCTTGATGCTGACGGACAGCGACCACAGCAGGGTCAGGCTGTGATCCGTCATCGACTGGTTGTGTCTGGCTGTCCATGTGCTGTTGAAGAACTCTTCGATGATCTGAAGATCGGCAATAAAAGGAAAAGGCAGGAGAACTTGGATCATGTAACCCAACGCCGATGTGCGAATGAAGCAGAAAGAACCTCGCAGCAAGCTAAGTGTTGCAGTTAAATGTCCAATATGAAGACATCTTGTGGTGTTGGTGTACGTTCAGCGGTGTGAAACTCTGCTGACTGGAGGAAGCACCTTTCTGAGCCACTGAGGTTTAGGTTTAACTTCACAAGGCTGTGTGATATTTGTTCAACAGTCTGCCTGCTGTCTGGCTTTTCTGACAGCAGAAAAGCCTTGGTCATGCCCAAGACTAGGCTGACCATTTGGGTCGCTTTTGGACTCATCGCTTTTTTTCCCCATGGAATGGCATTTAATCTGTTGTCTACTTAATTTATACCATATATTGTAATTATAAAGGAACAGAAGACAAAGAAAAACAGAACATGGAGATGTAGCAAGTCTACATCATGAGTATCTTCACTATTTGACCATGTAAAGAGATTGTTGGCTCGTCTATATGGCCTACCTTAAAGACGTTACATTCTCTACCTTGTTCTGTGTTTTTGATGTGCAGTGATGAGGCTTTTATCTAGTGGGGATGAAGCAGTTATGACTTGGTAAAGTAGACACCCGGGATGTGCAGCGGGTTACGCTGCAAAAACATTAAATCTTAACAAGCATTTTGGTCTAGTTTCTACTACAAATATCTTGGTACATTTGAAATAAGACGAAACTAACTTAGAAATAACTTTTAGGCGAAAGAAAGGAGCTTGTTTTAAGTAAAATATTGTTTTATATTGATGAAAAATTACTCCTTGGATTGGAAAAATCTAAGTATTATATGTAAGATTATCTGCCAGTAGCAGATAATTCAAGTCCCATGTATGGACTTCTTCAATGTTAATTGAACTTGATGCTGTAAAATTTCAATCCATTGTGAAATATATAAATAACATGTTATATAATTTGAAATCATGACAATTTCTTGATTTCATTGTAAATAAATATTTTTTTTCCTTTCTGGTTCTGCAGTTATTACTCACCCGTGGTTTCAGGAAACACATGGATGCTAATAAACAGATGCTGTCATCTCTTACCCTGGCTGGTGCGTTGACGTTGCCGGTGTGGTAGCCGACCTGCAGGGGGCCGAGCACGGCTCCCAGGATGGAGGCCAGGAGTGTCGCTGTCAGACGGCTCCGAAACCACAAACCCTGCATTTTCCCAAATGTTTCTCCTCAGCTTCTTTAAAAATGTGACCGGAAAAAAAAACAACAACAACAACAAAAAAAACAACTGCAGCTTGTAGCCAGAGTTTGCTGCTGCTCAGAACTGATATTTCTCCTCGTATGGCTTTTTGAAGTGAATTTCTGTAGATGCCATCTGTTGGGGTGAGGCAGAATATCTCTCCTGGAAAGCAGGTGCATTTATTGTCTGGACTTCTAGAAGAAAACTGAACATGAAAGATTAGCGTCGGATTTTATCTATAATTTCTTCTTCTTTGGAAAAACACATGCTTTCTTGTAATCCTGGAATTACCATGAACAGTTTAGAAGAAGAAATGTGACATTTTGTGGTTATCAAAATGTTTTGGTGAATTTCGCACAGGTTCACTAGTCAGGCAAAACTAAAAGAGAAGTGAGAATCAGCAATATTTGTAATAAAAACGAGAGGTTTTTATTTTTATTTTTTTACATTGGAGTTGTGTACAGTCCTCCTTTCCTCCTCAAGCTGACTGAGACTTTTTTTTAGATGTGCACGGCTGGAAATGACTTGCTGTCATTACAGTAAAAGGTGTTTCCACAAAGCATCAATTCAGAAGTGTGTGAGTCGAACCTTAAAAATGTCTGCTTTATGTAAGGTTATTGACCAAAACAATTAAAAAACATATACTGACATGTTGATGAAAATAAATCTAATGGACTGGAACAGACAAAAAAGTATTACCTGTCTGAAACCACAACATAAAAAACCCTGTCATCATTGCGGTTTTGTGCTTTCTAATTGTTGTTGATGCAACTTTTATTGATTTAACATAGATTACATCAAATTCTGTCTTTGTGACAGAAATCACAAGAAATTAAAAAAAAAACAAACAAAAGAATTAGTTTGAAACTTGCAAAAAGTACTTCAAGTATTTTACTCTGCAGGAGGAAGTAGTAAAAAAAACAACAACAAAAAAAAACAGAATCAACTGTTTTTATTGCATTAAAACTCAATGCAATAAAAACAGCTGATTCTGTTTTTATCATGGATTTAGTTAATAACGTGGCTAATGTTGGTAAGTAACGGTAGCCACTTTGCCATTGAGCTGCATCAAAATACAGAAATAAAAGACACAGAATGCTAATCCTCTAACAGTGACAAATTATTTCAATCATCTCAAACCAACTTACCAGAGCAGTGGACTGAAAAATCTCTGGTTTTATCCTGTAGCGTTAATTTGTCTGAATCTCTTTAGCATCAAATGCTTAGTTAAAATGAGCTGGATGAGTTAATAATTCATAGCTGCTTCACAGCCGCACTGATCCCTTCTTTCCTCCCCCCCCCCCCCCGAGTTTCTGAAATGACAGTGCATTATTCAGGACACACACGTTCTGGACCTGCGGGTTCCCCCTTACACAGTCACACCCAGCCGATGCATTTGGAGCGGACCTGGTAAAAACGGGTCCAGTGGGCCTCCTCTGCTCTCCGGCTGACAGAAGATCCGTCTGTACGAATCAAAGCCTGCGGCTGCGTTTGGGATGAGGGGAAAAACAAACTGCTCTGAGGTCAGAGCTGAAAATGAACTTGGAGCACAGAGGAGGCATTTTAGAAGGGGGAAAAACACTGACATTAGGGTAAGGTGTGTGTGTGTGTGTGTGTGTGTGTGTGTGTGTGGGTTAGGTGGGTTGTTTGTTGCAGTTTGATGATAATGTTGTTAGCTGGGATGGAAATTCTTGGAGCACTGCATGGCTCCACAGGATCGTATCTCTTTCTAAGACTATTGAATGTTTGATTAAATTAGAAACAGATTTCACACTCCTCCACGGGGAGAGTAATCCAGAGACTGACAAATGTGAAAATTAACATATTCTTGTAACCCTAATAGATGTCAGTCAAGCACATTGGACATCAATTTGAAGCGCTGAGCTGCAACTTCGTAGCAAAGGTTTCAGCAAATATACTACTGTAAACTGTGTGACTGGATCAGTGGAATTAAAATGAAGTCTTTTTCTGAGCTTTACATCATGTCATAATGTTATCCCCTCATCAAAAACATACCTGGAGAGTTGCCTTGTTTCTTTCATGCATGTTTGAGAAATCCTTTAATCTCCCATGGCAACCATTCTGGCGTGCAAAACGCCTAAGTGCACCTAGCTCCGCCTTTCCGGACAAAGCTCCTCCTCTGAGCTGCAGTTTCCAATCTTACAGGCTTCCATGTCACAGAGCACAGCCACTGCACCATTCCTCCAATGGGCTCCTTCAGACTAGCCAGCAGCAATTAGCAAACACCTGGAGGAACTGTTCACCCACTGAGCTCATTATAGGAGCGACTTCTCAGTGCAACTCTGGTAAAAACGTTGTTAAAGGGTTCATAGAGGAGCCATGTTGTGATGACTTCCTGAAGGCGGAGTTTCAGAAAGAACAGGAGTTTTTAAAGACAAAGAGACCCAATTTCGAGGCGTTAAGTTGGGAAGTAAATTTTCTTTTCACTCACATTTGATATATGCAGCATTCTTATAACAACTGGAGGTAACATAGTTACTTGATTGTGCTGTAAAAACTGCACCATGTGGCTGGAAGTCAGTGAAAATGACTCAGGCTCCCTATTTAGTTTTCCGATTTAGACGTATGTAAACATATTTCATACATGTTTTCGTGAACGGGTCTTCTCATATTCTTGAAACTTAGACGCTTTCAGTCTCATTTAGGCGAGTGAAGGACGTGACGTCATTAACCACTTCTGACTTTATTCAAATTCAGTGAAAACATGAGTAGTTTTAACAGGTGGACCACGCAGTTTCAAAACATGGATATTATAATGTCATGACTAGAGGACATACATTTCAAAACTTGACATAGGAAAATTAGTTTTGCCTTTTAAAATTCTTTCGCTTTGAACTAACTGTTTCTACACGCGAGTTCAGGACAGTAAATTCATGTTTGGCACAAAACCAGCAAGAGAACGAAAGAGACGACGTATAAATACACATTGTTTGAGTTTCACATGACAAAAGGAAAGAGGGAAAAGAAGAAGAGTGGTTTGCTTTAGGAGGTTTAATGCTCCATCCACCTGCAGGCTCTGATCCTGCAGCTGAGTTCTTAATCAGGGTGTGGATACGCCTGTCTGGAATGTGACCCTTCGAGACCCCTGACCCCTGCGACCCCCACCGTGCTCCGACAGCTGGGCAGGTGCTGCAGGGGGGGGACAGACGGGGCAGGCGGGGGAGGGGGGGGACGGAGGGCACCAGACACAAATGGTGAGTAGTGCGTAGCTCGCATCCCCCTTTCATACTCCCACCTCAGCACGAGCTAATGGCTCTCTCTTCAAATTACCTGTAATCAGGTTCCTGATCTGTTCCTAAGTGTTTCAATGCACCCAAAAAAAGAAAAGAAGAAGAAGAAGAAAAAAGAAAACTCAGGAAATTACAAAGTAATTTTGCTCATCACCACAAGAACATCTGGAGAGTCGGTGAACGTTTGTGTTTAATTAAAACCAAATTCTAAACAGATGAGCTGAAATGCACTTCTAGCAACCTGGTGTGACATAAAACCTTATCTTTTTATACACGCCGTTTGCTAAGTTATTTTTATAGATTCCATGTAATTTTCTTATTTTTAAATTTTTTTAATTGCCAATTAGGTTATTGAGGCTTGTCCAGTCACGGGTGCCTTGCTAAAGTATTCATGAGTCATTTTGCAACTTTACAGCCTAACATTTGCATCACTGTGAAGTGAAGGCTTTCTTTTCTTATTTTTTATCTTTACTGAAGAAAAACTGGAACGTGTGGTGCGCTTCACTGTTCAGCTCCTATGACTTCAGATTTTTGTTCAACTTGGTTTTTATTTCAATACCAGTCATTTAGAGGACATTCTAACCTGTTTTACACATCTAGAGAGTTGTTTTTTTTCTTTCTTGGTAGTGACAAGTATATTATATGCATTAGCACAACGGCTAATTTGCAACGACTGTCTCCGGAAGTGATGAAGCTCGATGTCTGGATTTAGCTCGATTTGTTTGAGCATCGACTCTGATCAGATTCCATGTCCCTGCTGATGAAAAACACGCCCCTTGCATGATGATGCCTCCACCATGTTTCACTGTGGATATGTAGCAATATGGGTGATGTCGAGCTTTCCATCGTGTACAGCCTGTCGTAAGAAGGTCAAAAATGTTGTTTTGGTCTCTTTGGATCACTGCTGTCTTGTCGACAGAGTCTCTTTTTGGCAGCCTTTCTTGCCAACGCTCTCCTGCGGTTGTTCCTCTACGTTTTGGGTTTAAGGTATTTCACAGGTGGTGGAACATCATTGTCAACAGATGCAGAAAGCAACTTAAAAAGTTACTTTTAATGTAACTTTCCAAATCAACTAATCAGTAATCTAAGAGATTTTTTTCAAAGAGCAATCAGTAATTCGATTAGAGTCACTGACAATAACTAATTGGACAATTTACCGTCCGGCAAATTTTGTTATTGTGACAGACCAACATGCAACTTATGAATTGATTTGTACACGGTGTGCTTTATGTTTGTTGTCGTTGTTTTAACAAGCAGGTTTTTGCTTCAAAACCTGCTGATTTGACACGGCCAGCGTGTGTAAGCCCCATGACTCCCTGAACCACAATGCTGCACCTGTACTGACAATACATCACTGTCAACGCTCCAAATTCACCAGTCAGCTCTGAAGGCCCTCCGCAACCTGCCTACCTTCTGCCCAAACGGTAACGAATAAGAACACACACCCCAAGCCTAACACACACACACACACACACACACAGAGATCCTAAAGCAGCTGCGTCATTATAAAACTCTTTTGAACTTCACACTAGAAGTCAAATGCCACATGTGTTAGAGCAAGACAGATGTACTGCAGCTGCCTCCTGGCTCTGGTTTCATCTACGATCCCTCCACCCACCCACTCACTCACCCACACCCACACACACACACACACACACGCACACACGCACACACGCACTGGCCCTCTTCGGCAACCTCAACTCCATCACGCACAGACAACATCCGCACCTTTGAAGTCTCATCACTAAATCAGATGAACAAACAATCTGGTCAAAAAAAAAAAAAAACAGAAAACGACTTAGATTTTTTGCAGTGAGTCGTTATTAGTTTAAAGAAGAAGAATAAAAGAAGGAATTTCTGTGTTTATTATTATATTGCACCGTTTAATTTATTCAAGAGTCTGGGTTATTCATCCGTGTATTTTTCATATACATATATGGATATGTGAATTTTTTTTGTGGTATTTCTTTTACTTCAATAGTACTGTTAACCTCAGAGCAGCTGGCCTTTTCACATTATTTCTTATAAATTTGTAAATACAAAGGGTTTTATGTTAAATACATCTAATAACCTCTAAAAATCTTTTGTTTCAGTGCCTCCCCAATGTTTTTTTTTTTTTTTTTTTTTTTTTTTTCCATGAGGTTTTCTAAAAATATTTCCTCGTGATATTTTTTAAAATGTTTGACGAAAAGATCACAAAAAAGGAATTTAGTGCCATATGCTACACAAATGAATTTTAGGGAACACATTAGTCGAGAAATTTGAATCAAGCAGATTAGTGTGTAAATTAAATGTTCAGAAATGGTTAAATTCCTACAATAGAAGCTGCTTTATTTTGATAACAAACCACATGTTTGTGGTTTTAAGTGATTCAGACAGCTGTTAGCTTAATTTATCCATCTAATCATTAACCCTAACCCTCCCAAGAATGACTAGATGGATATGTTTGTTTGAACTATGTCATAAACATGTATTAAAAGCTAAGAGATCCTGAGTTGGAGCAAGAATGAAAGTTTTTATACATTTTTAGCTAATTTGGCAGCAAAATTCACATTGGCTAGCATTGCTAGCAGACCCAAGAGCTAGCAAGATTAGCTTCTTCTCCCCTAAGGCAAGACGTTGTAGCAATAGTTTCTTAATATTTCAGTGATCTTCCGTTAGTCTATAACAAGTTCTTTTTTTGTTGTTGCTCCTTTTCAACAAAATAGGGGGGAAAATAGGTTAACTTAATAACTAATTTAGTTGAGTTGGTATATTTTCAACACTAATTAGACTTTTGGATGTTTACCATAATTCTTTGATGTGTATTACATTAAGACATACGGCTTTGACTTTCACCCAAGAAGAAGCAAATTATCAGTTTTACCTCTGAATTATTTTATGAATGCAGTTACCCATCTTCACCAGTTGGGGGCAGTGTAGAACTCCTTCTCTTCACTGTTGTCCAGACTAGTCATGGTTTAAACAGATGTTATGAGCAACATTGTACTATTACTGTTTTTGTTATAAGTTAAGAATGCCACACCTGTTCCGATGTTTGTTTTTTAAATTTAAGGCCAAAGCTTCTCTTTATTTTTTTTATAAATTCAGGAAAGAAACAAGCAAAGCTCTTGAAATGAGTTTTATATGTTCCTAATGACAGGATTCACTTTATAAGATCATTTTGTTCTTTTTCTTAATTATTATTTTACTACATTCTTACGACGAATAGAACATATTAATTTTGAGCCACATAATTTACTTTATCAAGAATTGCCGTGGGTTGGAGTCGGATCTCATTCTTCAAATTTTAGTAAAAAAGTTTTTAAAAAGTCACTTTTGAAACACGGTTGGAGTCAAAGTGACAGCCAGCTGCAGCACCCCCCTCTACACCCACACCCACACACACACATCCCATCGCCATCTGTGCTGATTGTCAGCCTGTTGGCTCGTTTCTAAGATGTTTCCGAACAATCTGCAGCTCGCCTGCGTCTGGAAGCACTTCGGCAGACACACAAAAGCTTTGTGTTTCTAACCTGGATGGGAAGAGGGAGAAAAAGAGGAAAAACTGCACAGGACTCGAGGAAGGATGGGATTATTCTCTTGTTCTTGGCACAAATGTTCAGTTCAAGTTAGAATAAGAAACAACCGGACTTTCTGATTGTAGGCACTGTGACGCTGTGTTGCATTCCTGCTAGTGTTCAGTGATGAAGGCAGACACAAAATGAAGTAGAGCACGGATTAAAAAAATAAAATAAAATAAACAGCCCAGTCTACGGACTTAAGCGTGAATGAGTTACTCAACAAGTCAAAATGTTTGACACGGGGTAAACAGAGAAGAAGGAAAGGGGGATGTGTTTTACAAGAAGCTACACTGACAGTGACGTACATTTAAAATCATGCCACTGTGGTGGGATTTAGTAAACAAAAAAGGGTTATCGTACATATTTACAATAAAAAGCATTCCGTGTCCAAGAGCCGCTGCAGATATTTGTGGGGAGGGGAAAAGAAAAAAAAAACAAAACAAGAAAACAAAAACAACAAACAAACACAAGGGTCCGGACTCCAGCAGCGAAAGCGTGTTTCTCCTACTTTGAAAGCCAATTGTTCCCAAATGTGGGGAGGAATTTTTGTGCTTCACATTCCTAAAAGACTTTAATATCTCTTCCCTCTCTGCTCTGTTGTTTTTTGGCTTTGTGTTTTTTGCACCGAGAGCGGGGTCAGACGAGGCGGGGCGGGTTGAAGGTGGATGTTGTGGATTGTTTCAGGGATGGAACGCCGACACGGGGCATCGGAGCTCAGAAAACGAATTTGTTTTGTGAAATTGAAATTTGTGTGCGAATGCCACATTTTGTTTAAACTGTTGGTTTTTTTTTTCTTTTTTCTGTGTTTAAAACCAGAATCTTCATTTGCTGAAAGAGATTCCAGCTAATTAACCAATAAACAACAAACTGAAAACTTTGTTCTCCCTCATTAACCCATTATTTTTAAAAGCCGTTTTGATATTTACCTCTGCAGACGACTGTTAATCCACCATCATGCTACCTGATAAAGCTAAGGCTATTTTCTTACACAATGATGTCCCTAATGGTATTTTTGGAAATTATGCATGTCAGTATTTAAATGGCTTGAAATTAATCATATAATTTCACTTTACATCCACTAATTTCAGGCTTCTCAAAGTATTGACTCACTGCTAAGTGGAAGTAAAAACAGAATACATGGTTTTCAAATGTTTTACAGGTAAAAATCTGAAAAGTGTGGTGTGCTCTCTTTTTTTGCATCCAACCCCTTTGCTCTACTGCTCTCAAATAAAAATCAAGCGCAATCGACCGAGTTTAGAAGTTGCCTGCTTAGTGAATAAAGTCTTTCTGCGCACAATTTCTGAATCCAACTGAAGACCTCAGAGGTTTGCAGCACCGTGGGAAGCTGGTCGAATTGATGGAGCTACTTACATCTAGCCAGTCGGCTCGCCTTCCAGCAGGGCAACACGAAACAAACAGCCTGAGATACAAGCAGAGGATATTCACGTGTAAAAATGTCCAGACAAAAATTTAATTTAGAATCAGGGGCAAGACTTGAAAATTGACATTTAGGGATGGTCGCAACTTAATCTTGTTGGAAAATTTCCAGTCTCTAGATGTTCAAAGCTGTTGTTCTACAAAGTATTAATCCAGGACACGCGCACAACTTTCTACTTTTTACAATGTAGGCCTTAAATGTCACATTAGATGGAAAAATCTGAAAACACCAAATGTAAAATGGCAGCTGAACAAGGTGGAATGTGGCAGCGAGAGCTGCTGTGCGTAATTGATCAGTTACAATAATCTTTTGTTGAAGATATTTGACTCATTTATAGGTTTGTGTTATTTAAAGGCTCATCTCTCAGGGCACAGACGTCCGCACTGTGTCTTCAGATATTCGGATGTGCCAGTTCATCTACGAGAGTTAGCAGTGGAGCTTAACTGCTAACTGATGGCTTTTGCTGTCGGCCAATCACCCGCTGGGTTCTGAAGAAGAGACGCATTACGGCACCGCAGGTATTGTCTGAACTACTTCAGTGCTTTTTATTGCCTTTGGTTTTTAAAAAATTTTTTTTATTATGTTTCGTCTTTTTTTTCTTTAGCTAACAGCTGGCGTGGCCATCCTGGATCGGTTTTGGATGGCGCAGCTAAGTACTTGCAGCTAGTTTTTATTTTCTTTTCTTGTTTACGACACAAACATCTGTTTTGTTTTTTTGTTGGTTTTTTTTACGAGGAAAACACCAACAGATCTACAACCAGAGCAAGGGGATTCGTAGAGTTCATTGTTTTATGCTGACAAATCAGGTGGGTTCACTGATTTACTTTTAGTTTTTTCTTTTTTGATTGATTGATTGATTGTTGTCTGTTGATTCGCCGCTGCAGCATGTCTGAGGGTGGTTGGGGTCGGGGGTGAGGGTGGTGTAAGGTTTTATTGGACAGGCCGGGGATTGAAACATGTGGACTGAACAAATCAACACAGCAGACTGAACGTACAGCAGGGGAGGGGGAGTGGTTACATACACATACGCGCTCTTCCAGTGGTGAGCCTGTCAACTCTTTACAAATATATTCTCATTTTTTTACTTAGTGAATTCTCAGTCACTTCAAGATAAAAACAAAAAAAGCAGTTAATATGTCAGACATAGGGAGGGAAAAGTGCAATTATTTTGGCGCCGCTTTGTTGCTTTTCTTTTTTTTTCTCTCTCGCTTGTTTTTTTTTTTCCTTTTTTTTCGATTCTGAAACTTCTCGATTTCTCTGCTCCGACTTTAAGGTCCCGTCGGGAAGCGTGCAGACGCGTCGCCTCCGTCCCCTCTGCTCCCGTCTTCAGCTTCTCGTCCGTTCTCTCCTCACGCCAGACGGCCGACTGGAAGAACAGACGCGGAGATTAAATTTCCGTCAAAAAAACTCAAAAGACATTTTGAGATTAATCTCAGAAATTGTCTAGAAAAAAAAAAAAAAACATTTCTGAGGTTCTAGAATTTAAAAAAAAACCAACAAACTTTTGAAACTCAGATAATTTCCAAAAATTGAAAACTTTTGACTTTTGAGACTCTGAGATTTTATTTTAGAAAATCTCTGAAATTAATCTCAAAATTTCAGACTTTTGGAGCAAATTTACTCCTGGCCCTAAAATGCCGTCACATTGACATGACATGGAGCAGACAGGTGTTTGTGTTAAATGATGCACACAGAAGTGAAATGTGTGTTTTATCAGATGTGTGAGAAAATAGATTTAAAAAAAAGGTTGTTTTTTTTCAATTTAGAGCCAAAGTTATTCAACTTAACTTCTATCTACTTTATATACAGGACCTTCAAAAAGTATTTATGCCCCTTTAATTCTTTTACAGTTTGTCATTTAAAGTTTTTTCAATCAAAACTTTAAATGCGTTTTATTACATTTTATTTTGACAGAACAGAAACAAAGGGTTTTAATCGTAAGAGGAAAGAAAACAAGTACTTTTTAAATGACTTTTTACAGATAAAAACCTGAAAGGTGCGTCGTGCTTACACATTTAGCCTCACTGAAAAGAAATATGCCTCCAGCATTAAGTGTCCAGAGAATGAAACTTTGGTACATTCTTTGTTGCCAATTCCAGGTCGTTGATCAAAGACGACCTGGAAGGAGGTCGTCTTTGATCAACAACTTCCGGATCGTGCCACAGATTCTAAGTCAGATTCAAGTCTAGACTTTGACTTGGCCATTCTGACACGTGAATGAGCGGATCATCTAAACCACTCCATTGTGGATTTTACAACATAAGAGCTGTGAACCTCCAGCCTGGTGTCAGTTCATGTCAGCCAGCAGTTTTTTATTCTCAAATGCTCAATATTTCTCTGGTCCTGCTGAAAAAAAGCTTCCCCACTTAATGAAGAAACTCCCTTGTTTCTCTGTGTGGATGCTTTCCTCTATATTTAAAAATAAAATCCCTTTCATATGAATAGAACCCCTTCTTCTACGTGGCTATTGTGCAATTTTGTAACTGGAGCTATTTATTTATTTTGGCATCTTGCCGTCACTTCATGAAGGCCTCAAGTCTTTACAGCTCCTCCAGAGCGACCGCTTGACTTTTCATCTGCTTCTCTGAGCTCATGCTTTGCTAGCTCTGCCTGTCAGTTCAGGAGAAAAGCCTCTAGTTCAGATCGGACCTAAAAAAGAAAAAAAAGAAAAATCCAGACGTTGGTTTGAGCCTGAACCGACCCGACTGATTGACCCAAATATGGACCCAAAGTAAACCTGACGTGTTATTGTAGGATTTGACTTCTTTCAGTTTCAGACCATCTCAAATTGGAGAGAGCAGTTTCAATCTCTTTTCCGCTTTTAGCATCTTCCGGCTCCATTTTGTCGCTTGTTGTAACAGCCGGGTGAGTCGGGTGCCAGTCGATGTGTGATTGATGGGAGCGGAGCGGGGCGGGGCCGCATGAGCATTTAGGCGTAACGGTCTGATGAACTTCTGCACCTCACTTTCTTTCTTTCCTCAACATGGTAAGCCGTTCAGGGCTGTAACAAGGAGATCGACACAAATTCATATTGTTCGGTTTCCTCTAAACGAGAACGCACCGCAGTCCGAGCTCGACCCAAACCATCGGTGAAATAAATCTAAACCCAAACAGTTTAGTGGATTATTTGTCCACTCATGTGGAGGCCTTTATATAACACTGGATTTGCACTCAAAATAAATAAAACATGGGTGTAATCTCATAATTAGGTGGCTTCAGAAAGGGATCAGTTGCTCTGAGTTTCATTTTAAGGGTATCAGATTAAATGGGGTTGAATAAGAAGGTTTTCACTTGTGCAAAAAAAAAAAAAAATCACTGTCATAAGTTCCTTAGTTGGTCTAGCATCCATTTACGTTTGTGCATAAAATGAGAGCGATTTAAATAGATGCGAATCCTTTACGTGTTCACATTGTCCATCACGCTGTTTGAGCAAACCTCTCAAGTCCTGGTCTATTGTGCAATCGTGCCCAAACTGCCCAGGAGAGTCTCCGGCTCGTTCGCCTGTCAGAAATGTTGGGGGGATTGGGGTACAAAAAAAAAAAAAAAAAAGAAAAAACGAGAGGAAGAAAGAATGATGGAGAGGCTTGTGAGAAAAGAAGATGGGCACGGAGCGAAGATTGCTTGCAGATGTCCCGTCCGTCAAATGGAACCAAGTTAGACCTACGATTTGTTCTGGGCCGCACATTTCTGCAATCAAACTGCGTCTTACGTCGGATCGGACCGGTGAAGGACGACTAGGCGTTCTTTTTTTGCCCGTCCGACCTTACGGCACACATCAAACTGCGTTTCTGTGTGGGTGGAGGGCGTCTGGAGCTCGTGGGTTAAGGTGGTGGTGGGGGGGGGTCACGCAGGTGCACTTCCTGTCACTGCTGACCGTGTACGCAGTAAATTACAAGTCCAGCTGATTTCACTCCCAGGGCTTCTCCAGAGTTTTTATGAAGTATTTACTACTAGGCTTGCTGTTTAAACTTGAAGGCATCACAACTCATCCCACACGCAGTAAATCAGAGGCCGCATTCCATGGGAGCAGATCCTGTAGTGGGAACAACAGCGCAACCACTTCAAGAGGAGCGTCTCAATCCAAAGCGCTAAATTTTATTTCGAGAGCGTTTCTGTTTTACATAAAGCAGTTTTTATTCCTCCGAGCTCACAAACTATTTGTCCATAAAAACAAATAACGCTGGTTCTCCAGATCAAAACGCCACAACTATGTTACCGCCGTGTTTTTTTTTTTTGTTTTCTTTTTTGGCAACAGTTTTTTTTAGCAATATGCTACTTTGGACCCTCATCTATTTATTCAAGGTTCAGTGTTTACAGATTTTCCTGTGGAATGTAACATCAAATTACCTGCAGGAAAAAAAACCCAAACCATCTCCATAATCCCTAAGAGTTTTGGGAAATGTTCTGGGCGATATCAACTTCAAAGCCTTATCATTATTTTGTGATAAAGGTGACGATAAGAACTATTTATTCCTTTTTTCTTTTTGGTAACTGTATGGCTGTGCTTAGCATTTATACCTCCACGAACACAAATAATGCTTGTGTAAAGTGTTGCCATTTGCAATAGGCTTCGTCAGTTCATCTGTCTCACAAAGAAGTCTGATTTGCAGCACAAAACTGCACACAAAAATTTTCATATTTATTAATGCAATAAATAGGAAAAATTTCATCAGCACAGACACAGTTGATGGGCACCAATTTTGTTTTGGTCTTAAGAAGGTACAGTGGCTGGCTGACCTTTCGTGACCTCTGGAAACATTTATTCTTATCCTTAAATTGATGGCGGCACAAACAAAAGATGTTTTGCTGCCCAATCCAGCTCAGTTCTGCTCAGATTTTTAAAAGAGTTTCAATGTGATCAGTGGTTTAAAAAACTTTTAGAAAGTCGACACGCAATCTTTTTACTTATACCTGCAAACGAAAACATTTCTGACATCGTCTTCCCCTGAAGTCATGATTCCCTTCTCTTTTAGCTCAGATAAATGTCTCTGTTGTTCGGAGCCGAGTGACATTAGTGCCCAGGAATTGGCCACGCAATTACCAGGCTCCAGAGCGCTGAGCGTTCCTCCCTCTCCTCTCTGCCCGCTCACTGAGGAGATTGTCTCTGCCATTAACAACACAAAGCTCCCCAGCCTCTCTCTGGACACCTTGGCCCCACTTGTGATAAAGACCTGAAAGCAGATCCCGTCTCGCGCTAAATCGTCTCGCCTCACCTGGGACCGGCCAATAAAAACGCTCGGCTCCAGAGCTGGGAATTGTGCTGCATCAGTATGTGGTGGCAAGAACCAACTGAAGATCACAGCTGATGATGAGGGGATTTCTAAGGGGTTTATTTTGCACCAGATTGATTTGGGTTCAAGGCAGAGATCTTAGGAATAAAGTGTTTGTCTTTATCAAAGTCACCTCTGACAACTTCAGTTCCTGTTCATCCTGTTAAGAGTGTCGAACTGAGCTAAAGCGTGAAGTGATGCAGAGTAATTCGTGAAATTCTGGGCTTGGACTTCTGGTCCCAGACCTACTTAATAACACCGTCGTTGCAGTTCCACCTTCCAGATGGAGCCAGAGAAAATACAAGACACACTCAGGCCTAATGAAAGAAACATGGTCACTGTCTCCTAAGTTTGTCCTGCGTCTCTCCCGACGACCCCAATCACCAAGGCTGCAGAGCCGATACTTCTAAATACTTACAAATCAATTATTCTTTTTTTTTTTTTTTATTTAAAAATCAAGAACCACAAAATGTTTGCCCTTAATGTCCAGTCTACAGAAAAGGATTGGCAATACGTTTTCAGATGTTAGATTCCAGAAATTAACGAATGTCTTCCAGAACATACAAGTACTCTAGCAAAACTTTCATTGGATCTTTTGGCTCATTTCCTGAAGCTTACTATGAACTTTCGTGGAACTTACTGGTTACTTTCCCGAACGGCCTCTGGGAAATACATGGCAAGTTCCAGAAAGTACCAGACAAGTTCAGGAAAGTAAAGACCAAGTTCTGGAAGATTACTTGGCAAGTTATTTGAAAGGAGCTAGCCAGTACAATGAAAGTTAATGGAAAGTACCTGTCTCCTAAAACAACTCTACATACATGCTAAGTGTCATGAAAGGTCCAGGAAATAACCTATTAAGATCCAGAAAGTAACGATAAATTTTACTGGATGATAAATTGTCCCAGAAGTTATTGCGATAAACAATGATATTGGTAATTTGAGACCATTTTCAAGGTATATTAGTGTAATAGCATAATAATGCAAGAACACATTCTCAAATGTGTTTAAAACAGGAACAACAAATAAACTAAATTACGAAGTCTCTGCAAGCAAAATTGTTCTTCAAAAAAGACTGAAGACCAGTATTAGCAGAAAGAGAGAGAGAAAGGAAAAAACAATAAATTATTGAGCTTGTTTAAATTTATCATGTGATTAATTGATTTATTGTTTATTGCAACAGGCCTACCAGAAACAACTCTCTAAATTCTGGTAATGTAGCTGCTGAGGTCTAGGAAAGCTCCAGGAAAATACCTGGTACATTCTAGAAAGCAACCAGCTAGATGTGAAACAATCTGGAATATAGCAGGAGAGTTTTAAGAAAATATCCAGGAGCAATCATGTAAGTACCAAGGAAGCACTTGATAAGTCCCAGGAAAGTTTCAGGAATGTCTTGGCTGGTTTTGTAAGATAACCTATAACTTCTAGGGAAGTACAAGATTCTACAACAATTTTAACCAGGTAATAATCACTCCAAGTATATTTAATTTGCTACCTTGATTGTTTTTTTTTTGGCAAAAGCATTACAATCACAAGGTTCACAACCGAAAACATTTAAGGATCTGCTGAAAGTCGACCTCTCACTCTCTCAGTTCAGATCGTTTTCTTCGCTGGTGCCAGTGAGCGAAGAGTGATGGGGTTGGTACGAATAGTGTGTCTCAAATGATCGCGACGCAGAAGAAAAAGGCACGCTCTGCAACGTGGCCGTGAATATACACGCCGTGTCTCTCCGGAGCTGCGACGGGACACGACACGATTTACGGCCCAGTAAAAGCAGCTTGACTTAAAGCGATCCAGGCCATTGAGGAGCAGCAAAGCATGCCTGAGCACAAAGGTTGTCTATCTTAGTCAACCTCGAGCAGATGCCATATGTTCCCCGGTTCTTTCACGCGAGCTTCCCGCGTCTCCTTTGCTTATTTCATAACTCACTCTCTCCACAGCCTTCACCGGCTCCGTGTGCCTGAGTGGTACCATAAGAGCCACATAAAGACGTCAGGCTGCTCACCTCCCGCTCCTAAACATGCAGGTGATAGATTCAGTGACTGTAGTAAAAGCAGGCCTCCCTCTCCGGCGCTCCGGCACTCCTGGGGCTGTTTATTCTGGCGACTCGTGAGCAACCCTGACGTTATGCCTGTTTAGAGCCACTGTTCTCCGCCGCCGACCGCGCCAGGCCCAGGGTAAACACATGACTTCAGTGTTTTGTGGCGCTGAGCAAACCCGGTAGCCCGGCTCCGCAGCACCGGCGGGAATAAAAATCAGCATGTGAATTCCAGGGAATCCAAGCGGAGTGAGTAATTGAGAGATGAAGGAAGATGACTTGGTGGCGGTGGGGGGGACGGGATTTTGGTGATTCTTCTCAGTTTCTGGGTTTGCGCTTTTCTCAATATTTCTACCATCTCAAGGTCAAATCAGCAACAGTTCAACTTGGACACAGCAAAGTTACTGAAGTGTTAGACTGGCTAACAACAGGATAACGAGTCAATAGCGGAACAAATAATTAACCCAGTTGTTAAAGAACTGGACTTATGTTTCTGTTTTGTCAAAATATATTGTGGCATTCACTGCCATGACAGTGAAAGTGATGATAAAAAATATCTAAAATACATCACAATCTATCGAAACTAGAACTGTACACACATTTACACAGAATCTAAAAAAAAAAAAAACACAAGACTTTGTTACAATGGCTGAAAATTATTCTACTGTGTTTTGCAAAACTGTGCTAAATGCAAAGTTTTGTGCATTGTGCATGAGACTCCTTGCTCATATGCATCTTTTTAGCTCTGACCAAAACATTAACTTTGTAAATAACTTGATTGTCTGCTTATGGTCTTTGTGTATTTGGAAGACCCATTCGGAGCCAAGCATTAGGTTTCTGGTTGATAAGACATCTCAACAGATGGGTTATTATTTTACTTTTTCACAGAACTCGTTTCAGTGTGAATGATCTCTGACAAGCTTCTGACAAGTTCTCTTATTTTGTTTTATGACAAGTCATAAAACAAAAGTAAAGTGCTTTATGATCAAAACATTTCACCTAAAGCTCTTTGACAACCTGTCTGTTTCCGACTCACCAATCCTCTTCCTAAAATCTTATCTGATGTCGATTTTGGCTTTTGATTTCCATGACGATGTCACATAAGGAAGCTGAGTGCAGGGATTTCCCTCCGGGGTATCATACGCCTGGCTGGCCTCCAGGCTTTACTTGTGCCCCCACCAGGCTAAGCATTGCTTACTTATTTGGGTCTTTTTAAAATGTTTGCATTTTTTAAGACATTAAAGTTGATGTTCACGTATTAATCTTCCAATCTTTCAGGTTTCCTGTCAACTTTAAGCATTTTTTTTTAAACTCAGAAACACGACAGGTCGCTGCATGAATGACTGCTCCAGCACCCAACCACCAGGCTTAGCAAGTTTTCTGGGGGAAACCTTGTGAGTGCAAGAGATTTTTTTTTCTCAAAACGTATCCATATTTGTGTGTACAGTCCATCCCTGGTCTTGTGGGAGACCACAAGCCCGTGAACAGCTTGTGGTACCCAAGCCACCAGCTTTAGACTTCCTGAATACATTAGACTTCATCTAAAAACATGTAATACTGCCCATTTTAATAGTTCAAAAACCAAATATATCTTAAAGTGCATTAATAATCACAGTGGAAACCATCTCAGTAACATGGCAGAACTAACAATATTCCTTATTTCTGCTCTGAGAGGAATGGTGCTTCTGGATTGGCTGCTTTGCAAACACCAGCAAATAGTGAGTTAAGCAGCACAGTGCCAAAGTATTTCATCTTCTCTAGCTGCATTTCTTTAACATATATGTATATATATTAGATATGATCTACCAAAAAATAAAAAATAAAAAATCAGTGAATTTGCTAATTTTTTGCAAATAATTTGGAATTTTGTCCCGCAAAGAAAAAAAATCCACAAATACGTGGAAACTGAACCACGAATAGAAGGCTTCCAAAACTACGGCGTCATCATCTGCGCTTTCCCAAACTGTTTCAAGACAAAGTGGCATGTAACCTTCTGAACTTCACGCAAGTAATCAAAATTCAGTAGCAAACAGTTTTAATCTGTAACGAAGAACAAAGAATGCTTTTGATTTCTTTAAAAAAAACACCAACGTATCTATGAAATAAGGGTTCCCTGTCGTTCCATGATGAATAATCTTGCAGTTAAAGATGAACGGATCCAAGTGACAGTTTTAATAGATGGTATAAATGTGTTTAAAGCTTTAAGCAGTGTTGTTGAGAGCAGACCCGTGTGCTTACTGAACAATTTTGTCCCTTGCCTTGTTCCTTGACTGCCGCTTGTCAACGAGCTTCCTGCAAAAAGAGGAGAATGACAGGAATCAAACTTCACGGACACGTGTCTTATTGATTTGTTTGAGTCTGAAACAATACACGGGACTCTCAATAGTTGCTGCACATCTGACGAAAACGTGTTACTCTTAAAATAAACTCAAGTTTCATTACAATAGCGTCATCCTATAAAACCAAACCTTTAATTTGAGGGTGTTTATTTAGTGGGAACACATTAAATCTTAAGGAATTATTGTGAACAAATTCAGCAGCGCCGCACACGTTGCTGCATTATGTAATATTGGAACATTCCAAACATTTTTTTAGTTTGACTGACGACTTAAGGATGTTCGGCAACTTTAACTACTGTGCTGGAGAAATTGACCAAAAAAAGAACTATTTACAGCTGAGAATGTCGCATTGTGCACAAATAGATTTACATGGTGGTGCATCGACTGCAGTTTTCTGTCATCTTGTTTCCCCAGGTATTTATTTTAGAATGGGAAAGACAAAAGAACATGTTATTTAAATCAAACACATAGGTGTTAACCTTCGTAAACCCCAATTACGCGTCATCCACAATCCAGCTGATTGAGTGGAAGGAAAAGCCTTCGATTTGTCCTACCATCACAAAGATAAATGTGGGATTTACGATATGTATTGCTGAAACGTTAACTGGAAGCGTTGCCATGGTGATGACGGATTAAGGCTGAATTGGAGTTATAAAGCAAACTCTTTTTTACAATCAAAGAACATTCTAGTTGTGTTTTCACTTCAGGAACAGGTTATCTTTCTGGGGCCGTTGTTATTTTTTCAACATTATAATTCAGTCGTTTCAGTTTAAAACGCTCTAAAACGCTCGTCTACTTTAATTGTTAAATTGCTTACATCTGTTAACATCTGTCAGTGGCTAAAAATATGAGTAAATCCCTCATTTAAGTAGTATGTTAGTAGTTGGGTAGAAATAAAAAATTTATTTAAAAAAAACCCCTCTTGTTGGAGGCCTCTCATGCAGCTAATGCTCCTTTGGGACACATCTCGTTCTTTATATATTGAACTGAACGTTACAAACTTCCTCCGACTTTGAAGTCGTAACATAGTTTGTTGAACCGTGACTGCAGCAAGAGGTTATTGCTATAAACCATCATATTGTTGTTCTGAAACTATTTTCTAGGAATATAACGGTAATGCCACAATGATGCAAGAACACATTCTCAAGAGATCAATAAACATTTAAAACTGGAACTGGAAGAGATTTTAAATACTCCAAGCAAATAAAACAACTGGAACAACAAATAAAATTAATTATGAACTTGATGTAAACAAAATTGTTCTTCCAAGAAAAAAAAAGAGGGGCTAGTTGAGACCAAAGCACCAGACTTAAGACTGTTGTTGTCCATTTTTAAGCAGAAAGAGAGAAAGAAAAGAGAAAAACAATAAATAATGCAAATGGAACTTATGGAGCTCATTTTAATTCATCATGATATTAATTGATTTGTTGATTTATTGCTTATATTGCAGGAGCAGTTGCAATAAAAGAGGAGGCAAACTCAACTCCTATTGGGTAAAAGGTTCAAGCAAAAAGCTAACTAATTTCACTTAATGTTTTTGTAGTTTTTTTTTTGGATTATGCCTCTGAATATATATTGAGCTAATTTAGGGCCATGAAGTTTGTTAAAAAAAATTTAAACTGAAAAAAATAAATAAATAAAAAATAAGATTTTAAGACACCAAACAGAAATTTTAAATTGAAAAAGATTTTAAACTGATTTCAAACAAAATTTTTAGTTTCAAATTTTTCTGTTCAGGTTCAATTTGTTTTTTCTTTTGGACAAACTTTATGGCTCCAATTTAGCTCCACAGAAACAGAACTGTAGTTCTGTTTCACACTTTACGGATCTATACCAGTAAAATATATATTTATATATTAGATACTGAAGTCTAACAATGTGTTTTATATAAAAAAATAAAAAACTACAAAATTTTCTGAACCAATTCTCAGTAGAAAACTTTTTCTTCTCTTACCGTCCTTGCTGACACCGAGGCAGCCTTTCAGCTCCTGCAGCGAAATAGCCTTGTCCTTATTCAGATCACAGTAGTCGGTGAACTTGCGGGCACATTTCTTAGGTTTAGCTTTCTTCTTCAGGTACCTCTTGAAAGGTTTGAGTTCCTTCTTGTTGATGTCATTGCTGCCATTGTTATCCAGCTGGGCAAAGTACCAATGCACCACTCTTTCCTCCAGAGTGTGACTGGGATCAGGTTCAACAAACCTAGCGGGTGTTAGAGGCAGATGTGTGAAAGGCTTACACACACCCTCAGACAAAGGATTGGCATTTTCACGGCGCTCTTTATTCAGTCTTACCTCCCGCCACCAGAGGGGGCTGGTGAGTTTATGGCTTGCACCATGTCGGTTGTGAGAGCGTCTAACAAGCTTGTAATGAATTCCCCCTTTTTCCCCTCTGGGCAGCCTGGTACAAATTAAAGACAAAAAAATATATATATATATAAAAAAAGGAATACGTTAAAATTACCTTCCACCGCTAATTTGGGTCATTATGACACAGTGAGGCTGAAGCACCTCGACACCAGCAGGACGGATACCCAAACAGTTAGCCCACTAAAGGTCAAGGTAAACAAAGGGTCACGTGCTAAACGCAGATGACGGTCCAGTTGTTTTCGTGAGGCACATGGAGGGAGGTGGGAGCTTTTTGTCAAGCGGCGCAGACCCGTTAACTTTTATGACACAATTCCGAACACCTCGGGTAGTTCCTTTTAATTACCCAGATGTATGCTTTTTAAGGCATGCTTAACTGGGGCAAATATTTTCCCTCCTAATTGTCTTCTGTAAAGTAACTTCAAACGCAGCTGCACTGTAAAATAATGCTCCCTTTTCAGTCGTTTTGTTCGGTCTTATCTGTCTTGGTACTAAGCTTTTCCATTATCTTTTTTGTCGCCGGCGATGGCTCTTGTCTTTTTCCTCTCTCTGGCTCAGGATGTTCATCCGCCAGGTGATTCCAATTAGCATTTCGCACAAGAGGACAAGCTTGAGGAGGCTCTGTGCCTTGCTGTGCTTCATCCAAGTGTAAAATTAGGTTGTTATGAAGCACAAACTAGCAACAAAATCTCAAGGGCTTTGCCACATAGGGTGGCGTATGGGCGGTGAAGTCCTTGTCCATGTGTCTAAAGCACTTTAGTGGCGCTCTCACGTCAGGTCTTGCCTTGATTTGATCAAGCTTTTCTTGCTTCAATTTAAATTTAACTGTTCTCCTTGTGAGGTTTTTTTTTTTTTTTTTTTAATGAGACTTAATGTGCGACTAACTGCCCAAAGTTAACAAATGGAAACCCTTAGTCGCAGGAGATTAGTTCTTCTTGTGACCACGTGTTGTAAGAACGCAAAAATACATCGGTAGCTGCGTTTCCCATTAACCGTAAAATTGCGCAACTTGAAATTACGAAGATACATTTCCTTCCTGGAAGCATGCCGATTTTGGAAAAGATCAAACTCGTCACGTGATCAACAGCCGGGCGTTACTACCGGCGAAACCCACGAAGAAGACTACAGTGGTTTTGTAGTTTCCTTTTGTGCTTTATTTGTTTCGAACAGTGTGCAGCGGGCTCCACCTCAGCTCTCACAGAACCCCCACCGTTCATAAAACGTTGCCTGTCATTCAAACGTGTTGAATCCATAGCTCTTCTGTAAAATCGCCGACTGCAAAACGCCGCATCTCTCAAGTGCAGCCGGTTTGTCGCTCCAACAGTTGAGTAAGACGCCGACGTCTCCTCTTATGGCTGATAGATGAATATAGTTCATGTAGCTGTTTACATTCGTTGCTACCATGGTTTTTAATGACTTCTCCTGTGAACTTTTACCAACTTTTCCTTCCCTGCCACAGCATAATACCACCCTACTGTGCTTTATAGAAGGTGCGATTTTCATAATCCAACAGTAAAATCAAACCTAAACTCGTGAAACACAATGTAGCTTGTGGCTGTGAGGTGATTAAAATCAGATAAAGGTTTGAGCGGTGATGCAGAGCCGTGTGTTTGGCTTTGGTGTGACGCTTCATAACATCATTCTACAGTACATAAAATTGTCCCCTACACCCCCAGCCGCCCCCTTTCGCCCTGCGGCCCCTACCAACTCAACACTCCCACCTTCCATAAAACCTGCCACACATCTGCTGCGCAGTCAGGAGCCCGCTCCGCTCTGTAGACCCACCAGATGGGGATTTAAATATGAGATCCAAAGAAGCTTTACGCAATGGCGAAACAGAGTCAGCTCAGCAATGATGACGGCAAGGTACAAGTTCCTATTTTTACAGGAACTTCCCAGAAATCCGTTTTTATTATTCTTCTCATTTCCATAGAATTCACTTATCAATATGTTCCAAAAGTATTCATGCCACTTCGACTTTTTCTAATTTGATTTTTATGACAAATTAACTGTGAAGCGGAAGGACAACGATCCATGGTTATTGAATTGGTTTAGTTACCTGAAAGGATCTAAAAAGTGCGGTGTGCACCTGTATTCAGTCCACTTTTACTCTGCTGCCTCCTTCCATGTGTAATTTAATATCAGCATAAATCCTGTTGTTCTTTGAAGGCCTCGGTCACAACTGAAGCAGCTGCAGGGTTGTTTTTTTCCATGAATCACATTTTGCAGGCTTTAATCATTAAAAGGTATGTGGATTATCACAAACTTATAAACTAAAATCTTATTTTAATTTACTTTTAGAGCTTAACCAGTGTGCATTTATAATGCTTTTCAAAAAGTGGGTCAAAATCCTAATCTGACCCTCGTTTTGCCTCCTGTCTCCTGCCGTTGGAAGTCGGGACCAGCGCAATTGTTTTTGAGTGGACCACTTTGAAATTGGTTAACGAGATTAATGCTGCTTTGATCAGATTTCACTGTTTTAGAGGAAAAACACGGCACATAAACCACTGAGAGTAGTGGAAAAGCACACAGAAACTGGCCAAGGTGGATAAAATGGAAAGTCCAAAAGAATCGCTAATGTTTTTAACGAGGCGGCATTGTGTGTTTTCCGGGCAAATGGTGCCATTTTATAGCACAATCAAGTAAACTATGTTACCAAAAGCTGTTCATAAAATTCTGCACACATAGAAAATATGACTTAAAACATATGCGACCCTGGAATTTAAAGCTTTGGAATTGTTCCTTGACTTAATTATTTTGTCTCCGTATCTGGTCAAAAATTCCAGGAAGTTAAGTTTCTCCGAAGCGAATCAACGTGGTGTGAAAGAGGAAGGGAACCTTGCAGGGGTCTGACGTGGAACGGGTCCTCCGGGTCGGCGACATAAGACCGGGCGTCTTCGTCACACTCCGGCATCTTGTACCTTTTTACGGAGAGACAGAGATGGGTTTTATCAGACTCTGAAAACGAAAAGAGGAAGCGTCCATGGGACAGATAGATTCACACAGACACATAAAATTTAACATAACCCACAGCTCGAAAAATAAATACAGCGTGATATAATTCTCATTGATTCATTTTGCTGCGCTTTGGTTCTACACGCATAAATAAATGTTTTAAAACGCCCTTACGGATTAACTGACAAAGATTAACCTGTCCTCTTATTAAATCTTCTTTTTTTTTTTTAAATAATAAACTCGAGCCTTTTTTTTTTTTTTTTTTTTTTTTTAAAGAAGCATAACAAACTGTTTGGCTTTCAGTCTGGTATGACTCGTTTTTTCCTGGCTGTTCTTTCAGTGCTTCTTTGAATGCAACGAGAACTGGAGCATGTGTGCCTCATTTTGCTTCTTCAAATCAACAGCGAGTTGTCATGTCTGTTTTCTACTGTCTTCACGGCCCCTGACCAAACCCTGGACACCGCTGTCCGAAGAAAACAGGGCAGCAAAAAAAAAAAAAAAAAGTGGGGGCAATGCACCTTTAGATACGGAAACAATCCCCTCAGGAGTGTTTTCTTTCCTGTTTCCTTGAAATGAAAGTAAGAATTCAGCCCGGTTGGTCAGCATTATGACACACGAGATTCATTTGACACTAAAAAGGCATCGGATGGATTCGCAATTCGACACGTTGTGTATTAAAATGGAAAATATTTACCTTTTGTATAATTTGACATTTTATTTTATCCTCTAAAACACAAGCGGCCCTCTGGGTCCGGGCGCTCACACGCGTCTACGGTTGTCCAAACATCTATCTGTCTCGTTTTCTCGTTTAAGGTCCGATATCCTTGTTTTCAACACAAACTGAACAAGACACTGTTTGTGCACACATTAGTTTAAAGCATCATGATTTGTCATATTTCTGGTTTTGGAGATCCCTCTAACAAAGACCAACACAAAATATAAATACAGGTCGCTGCCAACGGCTAAAAGCAAAGTAAACACCGGGGGCCGAACTGAAAACACAGGGCCTTTCACAGGCTGAGTGTTTATAGTTAGCTAACCAATACTGACATCATTGCTTGAAATTATTCACTTTGCTAAGTAAACATTTAAGAGAGGCCTGGGTCTAAAAGTTGGAGTGTTTATTTATTTATTTTTTTCATTTCATGACAAACAGCAAGATTTGATAAAGAGATCCTTTGAAAACAGCTTACACAGATCGGCGCGTTGAAAAACGTGACGTGTGGGTCAAAACGGGGATAAGGCCATGCTTACCGCCATTTTGAACGGTGCGTGCGTGTTGGGATGAAGGGTGAATTAGAGTCATTTGTGCTACCTGCCTGGGCGGGTTAAGTACTTTTGACTTTTTGTCGTGCTGCCTCGGGATAAAAGTGTCAATGCTTGATAAGTTTCCACGACTACAGGAAACTCTTCAGGGATCTGGAGTACCTTGGTAGTTTTCTTGCGTCCTATTTCCAAAATTCACAGCTTTTGTTTTCGCAAATGAAGCTTTGCTTCCACACTGAGTCAAAGTCAGTCAGGACGATGACAGTGGGAGAAAGTGTTATGAACTTCACAGTGAAAAAACTCTGACAATAATAGCAACGATAAAGGAAAGTTCCTGGAAATAAAAACAAATTGTCAATGTTAAGAACCTCAAAGAGAGTTGATCAGAAATGAGGGGCGCCTGCAATTATTTTGAGACACTCTGAGTATTTTTCATGCAAATGTAAGTATTCATCGGTGCAGGCAGAGCGTCTGCATGGTATAGTGTTAGGCTATGTTTACACAAGACCCCTGCCTGGAAGCTGGCTGTATTTTCCCATGTTGAATGGGGAAAATGTTTTGTGTTTAGACTTTCACTGCCAGGACAGGTTTGTCGTTCCAGGCCACTAGATGGCACTGTGATTTCAGCAGGTCATTGAAAGCACATGCGCTTTGAACCCTTAGCTTCTGCCTCATGGTGCTCATCTAACACATTTATGATTCTTTTTCTAGTTGTGAAATCTACGCAGTGTTTTGCTGGTGGTTTGTATCATTTCCTGTGAATCATGTTTCACTCAGCAGTTAATCTGATCGTTTTTGTTTAGTTGGAGTAATTTAGCTTAAAAGTTGTTTTGCCGAGTTTAAGCTTTGAAGCTGACATGGCATAATTTGACTTTCACAACACCAAGGCTGGTGATTCTTACCAGTAAATTATACAGTTATCATTGAAAAAAAACAACAACATACATGATCAGTAAACTAATAAAGACCAAATCAGTTGTTCTCTTTGGTGTCTTTTTGCTAGAAGATCTTACAAGGTTGACGTTCCGGGGATGGGCCGTCCCGTATCCACTAAAACACACCAGCAGTAGCCAGTATGCTGATGGCACTGGACTGGTTTGTAAAGACCTCCGGACCCACAGTCCGGAATGATAATGGACTCCCGAGAGCTCTGCTGAGCCTCGTTCAGGGCGTTCTGTCTCTCCTGGTCACAAGAGGGAACCTTTTCTGGAAAACGAGTGGCAGCAGAAAAACAGAGAAACAAGGTCGGTCAATAAAATGCAAAAACATGAAATCTTACCAAAGAGTGTTGGTCTAGTTTCGAGACCAAAACTGCAAATACCTTAGTACCCTTTAAATAAGTTTAAAATTTTTTTTAGCAAAATATAGGAGCTTTTTATAAGTCACTAATTCCTTAATATTGATTTTAAAAAAGTACTAGTTCCACTGGCAGATTAGATTATTTCACTTCTCACAAAAGGATTTTCACATGTTAACAGTAAAATAATCTATGTTAATGGCTTAAAAACAATGAAAACCCAAAATTCAGTGTCTTTTGAAATTAGAATTAGAGCCATTGATTATTAAAAAAAATAAATAACATTTCAGACAAAACACAAACAAATTCTGAGTTTGAAAAGTAAAAAAAAAAAAAATGCTAGTAAAAAAATCTGAATTTTTTATTAAATTTTCTAGAAAAGACATGAAAATGTCAAAGTTTCAAGATAAAAATTTTTTCAGAAAATTCACAAAAGCCCAAAATGTTTGACTTTTAAACTCAATTTTTTTTGTTTTTTCCCAGAAAATATCAATCTAAAATGTGACTTTTCAAACTAAGATGATTCATAGAGAAATGTTTTATTTTTTTTTTTTTTTTTGGCGCCCGTACGCCATCTTAGCGATATTCTGATTTCCGGAAACACTGAATTTTGGTGATTCGTTATCCACAAACCACAATCATCAAAATGAAATATCCTATGTTTCCCTTTCTGAAATTACTGACAGAAAATACTAACCCTTTTCACCACCTTTTATTATGTGAGACGTTGTGCAGACAGCGCTGCAGGGGAAAGGCTTGAATCACGTCCAGCAGCGGTTCTAATCCCAGCTGCCAAACTAGATACCAGTGCAGAACTGGATGTGTTCTGTTGAGCCTTTCGTGTCAAACACCCCCATTCTCGCAATAACGAATTAGAACAGTTTATTATACAGAGTTTATGCTGGAGCCAAAAAAAAATTAAAAGATCCTGTACAAATGAAAAACGGTTCATGCTGGAAATCCTTTAGATTTGTGCGGATTGGAAATATCCATCCTCCCTCCCTGTCATGAAAATCCTTATTTCCAATGATTTTTCTCCTTTTTTTTTTTTTCTTCTTTGTCAATTTCTAGTTATTCTTTTGTCAGCAGGGACTGGAAGAGAGAACACAAACCCTCTGAAAGTAAATATCCTAAAAAGGAAGACTTACACAAGAGCAAGTAGGAGAGACTGGAGCAATTTGCTCCACATTTTTGGTTAATAACAGACAGAAAATGACCATCTAAAGTACATTTAATGACCTCTGTTTTATTCATCCCACTCTGGCCATCATTATTCAAGTGAGACTGTTTACAAATACGGTCTTCTCTTCCTTCCTTTTTTAACTTTTTGGCCCTTCTGTCCTCCACATCCCTCCATCCCGTCTCTTTAAACCTGCTCTCTCCTCCTCCCCCCATCGTTCCCGTCACTTTCTTTCTCCTCTCCGCCCCAATGGCTTTCAGCTGTGGCCTAATGGTTGCAATATTGTTTCTTTGTTGAAGCAGCAGCTGAAATAAAGTCGGGGGCAGGGAAACCGTGTGAAGGAAGGCTTGAAGGCGCATGCGTCGAGACGATGAAGGGTTCGGTCACGGAAAATTTCGGCTCCTTTCACAGCTTTTCAACACGTCGTTAGTTACTTCCCCACGTCCCCCTCTCTCATTCTTCGGTTTTCGTGCCGAATAGTCAAAGAGACGCGAACGCCCCGGCACCGCCCCGAGACAACAACAACTGGATCAGAAGACAAAAAAGGTGAGCTACGGACGGGGAAAGTCCACGGCTAGCGAGCGCGGTTCTGAAAACGACGGAGCGCTTTCCAGACGTTGAACGCGTCAGAGTCTGGTAGCGACGCATCTGTTTGGGGCGGAAAAATGGACTTTGCGTCGGTTTGCCTAAGCAAACGCTCTTCGCAAACATCGACTCCGCTCCGCTCTCCATCACAGTAATCCAGAGACACGGACGTCGCCGCTGTCGACTGGTTGGTTAGGACTCAAGTTTTTCCCCTTCCTGTGTCTGCTAATGTAATTCATAAAAACATCCTAACATCTAATAATCTGAGAGTGTTTCTGTTCCATTCCACGAACAGAAGCATTCGTGATTATAAAAAAAAAAGAAAAAAAAGAAAAGGAATTTCAAAAATATCCACCTGGACAAGAAGCTGGTGGGTTGAGTTCAACAAAGCAGAATATCTTAATCACTAAACCATCTGCTACTTTTCAAAATTCACAAATTGTTGATGCGCTTGGCGCGTTTCCCCCCTGGTGGTCATACGCACTTAGCTTCTGCTGCTTCTTTGCACACTTCTTCAACTCAGGAGACACAGAAACAAAGCGCAGTGTGGAATTACAGACGCACACTTCCCTCGCGTCTCAGATGCGATGACAGCTCCCCCCTGGAGCCGGCTTTGTCCGCTTGTCCTTTTGAGGTCTTCAGACGCTAACTGGAAACAGGAAGCCGGAGTTTCCACCGAGGTTTCAAAGAGCTGTCACTGCAAATATCTCTGAGAAACTCTGCATCTTCCGACGCACGCCAGACCGCAGCTTCCTTTGCTGCGATGCCGTCCGTCAAAATTACTTACAGAAACACAAGATGCAATCACTGGGATCTGCTGCTGTTTGTGATGGAGCACGAAATGGGAGATGAAATATAAAAACTGTGTGCAGGAAGGAAATAAGACTGGTGGTGTGTGTGTGTGTGTGTGTGTAGATGCAAAGCAGCAGTATGAATTCAAAATATCTGTTGCATGAAGGGAAGTAAACAAGCTGATCGACAATGGACCATGTAGATCAGAAATAGAGTGCATGTATATTGACGGCGGTCGCCATCAGAGTCGATCTCACAATCGATCCTCATTGATCACATCTGACTTCATTTTGTGACTGAGATGCTAAACAGGACATTATGATGGAAAAGAAAGAGAGGAGTGAGGAATATCAACTTTAACTGCGTTAATCAACTGAAATAGAACAACTGCATGTTTTCCAGATGTTAGGTTACTTCAAATTTGCAACATTTTAACTATTAGTTGTTGCTTGTCTGCTTCGATTTGCCTGTTTTGAAACAAATTAAAGGAAACGATGTCAGTAGTAATCACTAGTTTGGCCCTTAGATTTCCATAAAGCCAATATTACTTTTGGTGAACTTTACTGGAGTTTTCCACAACTTTCTTAAAACTTTTCAGGCGTTCCTCGTAAAAGTTTTTTTTTCCCCAGGATTTACCTGGTACTTTCAGGAACTTTCATGGACTACAGAAGAGCCCAAGAAAATCTAGAGATTTATTTTTCACAATTTAGAAATGATTTCCACAGAGGAACTAGCACATTTTGGAAGCTCCATGAGAGTTCCCAGAGAGTATCTGGTAAGTACGAATGAAGTTTCATAGACATTACAGGAAAGTAACTGCTCAGTTGTGAGAAAGTAATGCCTGGTTCGCCCAGCAAGATTTTAAAATTGTCGGCCGATTTTCAAAACCCAACAGATTTGGTTGTACAGTGTGCAGCGCGGCAGGAGCAACACAACACACACAAACCGATTTCACTCGCCACCAACATGCAGATTTAAGATGGGAAATCTCGCCAAACCTCCCGAGAACAAATGTGAATTCACAGGAAACGAACATGGCGGAGGTTTTAACAGAGGAAAGACAAAACAATGATCCATTGGACTTTCTGGGGCGCTAAGGCAGGTGCTTTGTCTTCTGTATATTTTAGATTCCCCGTTCGTTTTTCCGCCGCCTCGCTTTTTGATGAGCTACTCGTGTTTTGTTCTGGTTTCTAGTGCAAATATCTTAGTGCGCTTGAAATAAGACCAAACTAACTCATGAGTAATTTATTCACCAAGCTGTAGGAGCTTGTTTTAAGTCAATCAATTGTCAATAAATACTACAAAAATAATGTAATCTGTTCAGAAGGGAGCGGCTGTCATTGTGGCGGTATGTTTTCTAGCCTCACCTTGCCGTCTGGAAGTGGAGCTGTTCTGCTTATTCTCCATGTATCCCAGATGTTTTATCCACAGCGTCGGAGCAGTTATCTCTGCAGCGACAGCATGACAGAGGAGAGGTCAGAGGTCATTCAGAAAAAGAGGTATTTATTATAACATATTATTATAATATAATGTCTAACTTATTCAGCAGTCTGGCTTTTGCCCACAAAACCAAACTTAAAACAGCATTAAAAATCAAAAGACATCAAATATGAAATGCAGTTTTTGACATCTGGATATTTCCATTAGAAGGTGTTTTTTTTTAAAAAATTTTAATGTTTTTTAAGAGAATAGATTTTAGGTTTGGAAATGAACTTGTTGACAAAGTACGGCTGCTGCAGTTTTCTGGAATACGATGAGCCTGAGCTCACAAAGGAGCAATTATGTGAGCCGCGTCTGACCCCGGAGAGCCATCGCGGGTCTGTGGTATGCACATTTGGTCGGCGAAGCGACTGTCTCGACCGTGCTGCAACGGCGGAAGAGCTGTAAGGGGAAGCTTACCCTCACCCTCGGGGGGGATGTGGGTCTCCATGGTGGGGGTGGGCTTGGAGCCGTCGTCTGGGTTGAGAGTGAGAAAGAAACGGAAGGAGACTACCATTATTGAGATTAATACAATCTACTCTCCAGAACTGTTGAATGGTTGGGATTTGCACATGGCCCGGCCAAGAGAGAGAGACAGACACACAGAGAGAGAGAGAGAAAGAAAACAGACAGACAGAAGGAATGGCAGACAAATCACAAGACAACCACCCACCCGTGGGTGCCTGTGGAAGCCCGCGTCTATAAATCACTCACAACAAGATCGGGCTGCGCGTTCAGCAGGCGGCCTCAAACCTCCATTCAACAGCCACGTTCAGCTGCAGGTAATTCAAACGACTTCCATCGTCACAGCGAGGGAATCAGTTGATGGTTGGTTGACTCGAAACACTGGGGCTGAGCGAGCACCGAGGCTGCGTTCGGTTTCAGAAGTAATGTGGTCTTTGTGCACAGGAGGTTATTTAGAGTAACTCTGTTGATGAGCTAAACATCAGGTTGTTGCGCAAAAGTCTTTTTCTGTGTCCAAGTTAAAGCCTCTCTTCTGCTTCAGATCAGCTCTTTTGATATTTGCGAGAGTTATGAAAATGTATATGTTTTAAATAATAATATAGCTCTTATGTCGTCCAAATGCTGCACTTAAGCACCAAGAATAGTCAGCGGCGTGGCTAAATATTATCATATCCGTGACTGTGTGATACAAAGACGGCCGTCCACATCAAACGTCAACATTAGCAAACTTTTCTTCGTTGCAAAAAAAAGAAGAAAAAAAAAGATACATTTGTCAAATTCGAAAAAAAATATTTACACGTTCTCCTGGGGATCCCGATCTCCAGGAGAACGTGGTGACCACAGCTCTAAACTGTGGTCACCACAGAAATATTCACCACAGAGCCATGAATATTTCTTGTTCCTAAACTATAATTCAGGGATCAGAAATTTTCAGGGGTTGAATGATTCCATCTGAGCAACTTGTACAGCTGCAAATTGTTGCGGGATTTCACGCTCTCTGGATTAAATCTCATTGGTTTCCTGGGTCAGATTAGAACATAATCCACAACATTTCTGCAGGCCTGAGGTTTGAGTTATTCCAGCATCTTAAAGCTACAGTCAGCAATTAAAAAAAAAAATCTATCTATCTATCTGTCTGTCTAATCATCCATCCATCCATCTATAGATCGATATATTGGTAGTGCTGTCAATCATGCTCATGTACACGCTGCTCACACCCTTCCCTATGCCTTGCTCTCTGCAATGGCACAGCTCCTGAACAGCAGAGGCTGCTATGAATGCTAAGGCCAGTTAGCATGGCCACCAATGACGGTTTCCCTGGAACGTAGGACTGGATGATGTGGCTGGAAAACGTATCATGATATAACCGTTCCATGTAAGTCGATATCAATAATTATTTATTAGTATTTTTGTTTTAAACATCTAATTCCTCTTTTATCCTCCATTTTTACTCGATACCATTTAATTTTAAGCATTTATGAGGCATGGTTGCTAAGCTACTCAAGCTTGTAGCTAGGTAACCAAAGAGCGAGTGAGTTAGTTGATGCCACCAACCTTGCTTACCTCATTGAGCAGCTAAAGTCTTTCTTCCACCTACATATCCCAGAATGCTGTGCGGTTCTGGACCGGAGTTCACTGAATATTCCATATATTAAACATTGAATATTCCATCAGATGTATTAACTATTGACATTGTTATTGATTTATTGGGTCGTTTCGCTGCTATTAGCACAGCAGCAGCTAACCGGCTAATCTTGAGCGTTTTACCATCGTCCAGCTTATGGGAAGCTTTTACCTCACCGGCTCCCCGGTTGTATTTCCATCACTGTTTTCTAAAGCCGGGTCCAGAAAATAAATCAAGAAAGGTGATCAAATATCCGGACGGGATTATGTTAGGAAAGTGTTGTTTCGCTAAAGATGCTTCACTCAAACATTTTTTTTAGAGGCCTGTTTTATCCAATTTTGAATCTATAAAAGATTGTGCTGTAAATTAAAGAAGCGTTTTTGTCGCGTCACCATTTTAACAATGAGAAGCAAAGAGTTTAGTAGTTTCCTCACAGCCCACTGATTAAATATAACATTCATACCCCTTGATAATTTCATGCAAATTTCTCATCGGCGCTTTACCATTGATCTCAGAGAAACATAGCAATGTAATTTGACATAATGCTGCGAGCTAGAATCAATATTTAGACATGCCGGCAGAGTCCTTGTCCAGGCTGAATCATGTTTAACTGTGAATTAATCTGCCTGGTATACTCACCCTGTGTGCGGTTTCGCAGCATCTGGAACATTCCTTGGGAAATGATTATGTCAAAAGCAAACAACAGAAAACGTTTCAACATTACAGCGGAATCCTTTAAAGTGAGATCAAGTGTCAACACATTCAAATCATTTAAAAACTACGAAAGAAAATAATCAAAGTCTTCTATTTCTTGGTTCTTCCCTCCGGTTTTGGAGAAGTTATGAACTGTGAAGGTTTCAGCATACTAAAAGAAATGGGTTTTTACTGATTTTAAATTATATTTCAGACAATTAAAATAATATATACTTTAATATATAACTTTTAACAGTAGCTTTTAACAGTGTCTTCCTGTTTAGGAAGAAGTTAAATTTGCAAAAATAGGTTTCAATTTATTTTCTATGTAAATATGAGGTTACTTTCTAATAACACAAAAGAAACACCACTAGATCGACAACAGGACATTCAAGAGAAACTTCAAAACACTAGACAAATTAAAACATATTTCTTTATGATTTAAAAAAAAAAAAATCATTTCCACTTGAACTCTACAAAGGAAAGCAAAACATCTGCTCAGAAGCATTCCTGAATAATTACCAATAGTTGATTCTTCAAAACAGCTATCAACTGTGTAAAAACTTTCGTTCTTCTGTACAAAATTTCACACAATTTCTCCTTTTTTTTTTTTGTTCGCTTTCTCTAATTCTCACTGTGAAGATTCACGGCTTCCTGTAGCGGCATTTTTTACTTGGGCAAATATGGACTTTGTTCCTGTTAGGCAGAGCAAAACTGGGTCAAAAAAACCTTTTGAGCCGCTTCATCCCAACGCGCTTAGAAACAAACAAACAGAGGACATGCAACAGATCTCAGCTCACCTTTTCTACCCGCGTTCGGGGGCCCAGGTGGTCGGTCGGTTACTGACCCTGCGACATTTGGAAAGAGGGAGGAGACACAACAGAGAGTGAGCAACGCTTTAGACAGAGGAAACAGACAGTTCTTCTGAGGACCTTCGCTTTAAAATATGTCAATTGGTTTGCGTTGCTCTCCTGCTCATCTCTAAGCTCGTCGGTCGACGCGGGATGAAGAAACACGACACCAGCTGCGCTTCCATCACAAACGTGCGCAAAACTTTGTCGACGTCCCGCCGGCGTCGGAAGAAAACGCAACTTTAGCGACCGCGCCGTTTCCGTTCGATAAGAATCGCAATTAAAGTCACGTGCGGATACGTTTGTTCGACTGGATAAGTCGTCCTCCGAGTACTTTCTGTCGTCGTCTTCTTTGGCGACATCGGGTTGTCGATCGTGTGACTGGAATGATGCGAAAAAAAGTGTTTCCATTGCAGTTTTGATACAGCCATTTTAGCACGAAAACAAGGTGTGTTTTCTTTTTTGTTATTATTTTGCCATTAAGCAAAATTACCTTCAAAATGTCGGATTGCGCAACGACACGGTCAATGGAAACGCAGCTAGAGTTCAACGTCTTGCTGCAGAGGAAACCCTTGGTTAGTACTTGATTGTATCCTAAACACTGCACCCGTTTCATCAGCCTCCTACCAACAGAGACCAACTTTCTGGAAAATTTCTGGGAAAAATGTTAAAAATGGATTTTAATTTCACTGTATTCGCCCGGCGCATGCAGGTAGTCAGTTTCATGCATGGATGCTCTCGGAGAAAATCAATCAAATGATCCAACCGATCACAGCCGAAGGTCAAAGGGGAGAATTTTGAGTGAAAGCAACTGGAAGAAGAACTTACTAATTGAGAATTCACTCCTTCCAGCATCAGTTCCCATATTTTCACTGAAGTTTCCTGCAAACGTATGTGAGATGGTTTACTTGGGCGATCGAGTCATGTTCGAGTCCAGCATGTCTACTTATGTCGAGAAGGGAGAAACAATAACAAAATAAAAAAATTTAAAAAAACGAGGGCATCGCGTTGTGGATGCATCAGCTGAGCAGGATCGGGTTTGCTACGCCCAGATTCTGCTTCCATCATCATACAGATCTTTGCAAGAAACCATGAAGATATCGGACCTCATGCAGGGCAGGAAGGCGGCAGGTGACGATGACTGAGTTTTACTCAAAACGGACATTGAAATCATGTGTCTGGTTGAAGGGCAGAGACATTTGGGTTGTTGGACATTTTTTTCCCACCAATGATTTCAAGCACTTTTACAAAAGAAATGAAACCATTTATGTCAACAAAGGCTTGTGGATTTGGATGCAGTTTTTCATGTAATTTGGTACCTTATCAAGTCAATTAGTTGCACTGGATTTTTTAGGAGTATCAAGTTAGACAGGGCTGATGAATGCCAGATGTTTCTGAACTTTATGAGTAAAGACTTTTTGTTTTTATTTGTATCACTTTCATTCGACTCCACTTTGTGTAATCCAAATGAAACATGGAGAGAATACAAATAGTTTTCCGGGACATTGTTTGTCAGAGGCGATAATTGGGCAAAGGAATTAAGTCACATATTTCATTTGCTGGGTTTTGGTCAAACTGAGCGGCTGGGTTCGATTACTTGGCAAATTTGAGCTAGAATAATTTGTTCTATTAATAAAACTGTGCTATTAATACAACTGTGCAACTCTGCATTTTCTTTTTATATTGATCCGAAACTAAATAAAAAGAGGGCTCGTACTGTCGATACTGATACTTATATTAATACTTTTTATTTTAATTTGATGTGTCAAACTTTATGGGGGGTGGTAGTTTTTCCTTTAAATTATTTTGTTCTACCTCACGCAATATTTGGACGAAGTTTATAAGTATATAAAAAAACTTTTAGAACATATCAACCATGGGTGGGCAATACATACTAACAATTTTATCGCAATATTTTGTGGCGCTAGTCTGAAAACGACAACGATTGGGGGTTTTTTGTTGTTTTTTTAAAAACTGTAATTTATTTAGGCAACTATATGACTAACTGCATGGTTCAGCATTCATTGTGCCGTAAACAAATATTGTTTGTAATCATTTCTATTTGAAACGGGCTTCTTTAGGACAACACTTACTTTAAAAAAAAAAGTGATATTTCTTTCAGTAAAATGCACACAGCAGCTGGACTCAACCATATTTTTCTTTTATTGGTATTTGTTGAAGCTCTCGTGGAACAGACAGTGGAGAAAATAGCAAAACTAATACTTCCAACCATACTCTCAATTTTGTTTTTTTTTTAATTTACCCTCAATAACTCGAATATATCGAGACACCCATAAGTCAAGATCTATACCATGATTTAAAAAAATCACGATAAATGATACACTACATTACCACCCCTAACATTAACCTCACAAACAGTAACCATGGGCAACCAAAACAAATTAGTCTGCATTTTTTTCTAAATAATGGGCAAAAAAAAAAAAAAGCCATTCGAGAGCAAATCAAAATAAAATCTGTTATGAGGTAGATTTAAGAAACCACAAAAATAAAATTACATGAGGGAATCTGAAACTAAAGTATTGATCTGATACTAATACCGACTTTTTTTAATCGATATTTTGGATCGATCTGTCCGCCCCTCTAGTGACTATCAGCTTTGATTAAATAATGTTTGTATCTATTATTAATTAGTCAGTTGAACACAAAAGTAGAAGTAGATTAGACTCAGGTTAGGAAATCCCTAAGCTTTGCTAAGTTGCATTAAGCCCGGATAAGCAAATCCTGGTTAAATCTCTGCTCTATGTTCCACCAGGGAGCTTGAACCGCTCCGAAGGCACATGTGAACAGTTTAACCAGACAATCCAAAACAAAATTTGCACCATTTGCTCCGGTGACTGTGCAATCCAGTCCTGGCAAAGGCCCCTGAGTGTTATCTGACAGAGGGAAACGAGGGCGATTATCAGAAAGCGTTTCCATCCAGGATGAGTGTACAGAGTCCCGCTGACAGCACTTAGAGCACCAGAGAGGCCCCTGCATGATCCAGCCAGTGTTGGCCTTCTTGTTGACCTTGCACCTGCTGTACAACACGTAGGATGTCATTTCACATGTGCCAGAGTCTGGTCTGGGACTCTGTTCAAAGACTTCTTCCTTTACTCTTGGAACTGATCAATTCAAATCTGAGAACAAGTCGAGGAGTATGATTTACTTTAAGACAGGATAAAAAAAAAGTTTTTTCACCTAAAAGAACAACAAAAAAAGCCAAAATATTAATGTCTGAGGACAAAGGATGAAACATAGCTGCTGTGCTAATTCCTGCATATCTATCCTGCCACGAATCGCAACTAAGTTCAATCAAAGACTTGACCGTCCAAAACGTTTTGCGGTCAAGTCAAGCAAGAACAGCTGCCGATGCAATTCCCAATTGTCTGTTTTGCTAATGCCAGACATTAACACCAATGAGTTAACAATTCTGGAGCTTTAAAGAGACGTCTAATTAGAGGAGCGATAATGGGTAGAGTATGTTTGTGGTTTTGTGCAAGAAAACAAAACACAATTTGTGGAGAGCCGAGGTCTTTGTGGACGAGCCCCCGTTTTTGCATAATATACGTGGATCGCAGCGATTGGTTTGTATTCGCAGTGATTTGCTTCAAAAGGTCCGGGTAGTTTGCCTGAGACTTTTAAGTTTTGTTTTATTTATTTTCCACATTTAAGGGCCAACCGGAGCATCTATGGGTAAAAGTTAAGATTCCCACGAATGCGGCGCAGCAGAGCTGGTGCAGAGCCTGTTGGTCTGGGGATTCGACTCACAACCTCAAGACTATTACTACCACCACAAAAAAGCGCAGGTACATTTTTGTGCTACCACCTAAAACATGTGGGACACCAACTTTGGAGACCGCTGACCTACATAAATTGTGGGAAATGTCCTGAATATATTATCAACGCTAAAGCTGCCATATCTTTTACGAGTCCAATTAATCTGCTGGGTTTTTGGTTTTTTTTTTGATGATTAAATGAGATGAGATACAGAATCAGCTGACAGGAAGGAGATACCAAGGACACCAGAATGAGTCGGCAAAAGCCGAGTGCATTTCCTTCACACACCGGCCGATGAAGACCTCCCCGCCCAGTCAAAGTACCTGAACACACAGGCTTCCTGTTGTGCACAGAGGAGCCGCTCACTGGCTTGCCGTCGGCGGTGACGCACCAGCAGTAACCTGTCAAAGTGTGACACTGGACCTGGACGTGCCAGACAAACACATACAGATGCAAACATATCTCTGATTACAGCTGCGTTTACCTGAGTACGCTAATAGGCAAGCAAAAGGAAGGTGAGGAGTGGAGCGCACACCTGAGCGAACGTTCCGTCCTCGTTGCACTCCGGGACGAACGTGGACTCCTGAGGCCTCCGCGCCTGTTCCAGGGCCTGGTTCCTCTCCACGTGGCACTTCGACTGACCTGCGTCTGTGAAAAACAAAACAGAACAAAAACGATGGTTCTTTTCTCAATAAGACCCCTGTTGCACCTGCAGGCTGCCCTCTGCGGTTTAAACACTGAAAAACAGGGGTGGGGAGTGAAATGCACAATCAATTGAAGAATATTTCAAGGAATTGGATCAGACTTATTGATTCGGTTCCGACTCATCCGCAATGTGACATAACGAGGCGAAGCACTGAGCGGCTCTGTAGTTTTACTCTGAAGAGATATTTCTGAGATTGTGGGAAAAAATGAAGAACATGAAGAACAGTGGAGGTTTCACATTTAAAGGTGGAAAATCCCATCAAGATGTGTGTGGGTCTTTTTTTGGGGGGGGGGTTTGTATTTTACAACGTTCACCTGTGGTGTTGAACTTCATGCTTAGCTGTTCTTGTAAATATAGTCTCAGCAGGGTGCAGAACAGAGTGGCCTGAACCCTCCACTTCAGCGGACGAGTGAAAGTTCATAAAGAGTAATCCCAGAGAAGACCGTCTGGAAAGGTAAAATGTAGAATAATGGACTATGTTTTTTTTATATATATTATTTATTTGGTGACGTTACATTAAGAAGATTTTTCCAGTCACCTAAAAACATTAAATTTACCAAAAAAAGCTCTGGTGGGTTTTTTTTCTTATTTTGGGCTTATGTGAACATTGCCACTCTCTGACCTTTTATGAACTGGTTGGCTGTACTAGCTATAATAAACATCTTTATTACATTTTTTGCACAAAATCCTTCTTAGATAATGAGATTTTAATGAGCTCTGCCCATTTTGAGCTTTCAGAATGAGCTGTTTTAGGGCCTCTTCTCACTTTAAATCGAAAGAAGCTGCTGCGAGCCACACCACCCAACTCAACGGGTTCACTTGAATGTGAAAATGGCTGCAAACGGACGCAGGATCAATCCCACCTTTGGTCTTTGAAAAGCAGAAGTGGAACCTCCTACGCAGCCAGCAAGAATGCAGCAACAAAATACTTTTCCAGCAGTAAATTGTACAGCGGTGAAACGTGGTGACCAAAACATGTCGGAGCTCAGCTTGGGTTGCTAGGCGACGGGCGGTGTTTGTTACGGAGGTGTTTGATGCAGTTTTATTTTCAGGACACCAACAAATGTTAACCGATTGCTAAAAGACAGCTGGGTAGTGTTTTTTTTTTAAGTGCTTGAACTTTTTTGTTATGACTATTATAATATTGATTTATTCTTTATTTCACCAGAAAGATCCTGTTGAGACTAAAAATCTGTATTGCATGGGAATCCTGGGTTTTTAGAAGTAGAAACTGAATCAATCCCCTCTTATAGCTATCGCACTCTCTTGGTTGTTTCTACTCATTCTTCTCATAATTTGAGTAGTGAGCTCTTTAGGGCTGTGCATTTACATTCCAACTAAAGCTGTTTAAAACCTTCCAAAACTATCCTCATTGTCAGGATTGATAGTTTTCCTATTTTATTCACTGTTTGTTCTATAGAAACATAAAAATTGCCAATAAACTTAAAAATACACTTATCGTGTGCGGTTCAGTGATACAAAGAAATGCATTATAAATGGGGATGTTTTTCAAGCGTACATGCTACAATTAGCGTAACACACAGGTCATACGGTTACCTGAGAAGGAAGTAATAAATCGTTCTCATCGTCGCTTTCATTATCACAATAGTACAGCAAAATATTGTGAAGACGGTCTGTTTTATTGTGTCTTAAAACCAATAAAAAAGAAAGAAAAAAAACCCTGTGCAAAGACAATTTAAGTTTCTCCCAGCTTTTTTATTTTTTCGCTGCATGACTTTTATTGTGAAATAAACCCAAGCATTACAAGAAGGAGGGGCAGAAAGTCAAAGTGAGTAGCCTAACATAGAGGGCCGTTCCAGCTGTAATATTCAAATCCATCAATGGGTCCAACAACATCATCCATCCATGCATCCGCAAACTCATCCGTATCAAGCAACTACCCGTGTATCGATGCAATCCATCAAGTTCACCCGTCTGAAGCAGAGGAGGCAGGAATCGGGCTGCAGCTCTCCTGACGTTAAAACAGGCTTTGAAACGAGGGAGCAAATGCCAGGTTCACACCTTGACTCCAGAGTCGAGGGCAGCCTGTGATCACTGTCTGCAAAAACTTACATGCCCACAGCGAGCTGGGAAATCTAAATCATCTCCCTCTCGCCCCCCAGTTTCCACTTTCCCCTTAAGGTTTATAGCTCAAAGCTGCAACTTTGTGATCTTCAAAATAAATGCGTTTTATTGCTTTCCACATTCGCAGTTTATATCGTCAAAGGGAAAATGAAGACAGGGGACCACGAAGAGTGTTTTAAGCTAGCGCTGATGTCAGTCCACGAGTGTTTTAGCTGAAAGGTCAACACACAGAAATGGGCGAGTTGGAAGCTGAGCTGGAGCTTCATGACCCTGAAGGTCAGACGCTTTTTGTCGCTTTGAAGACGACAAAAAAACAAAGTGATCTTTAATGAGGGATTCCTGGTTGTGTGTTTATTACAAGATCATGCTGTGAAAGGGGATACAGAGGTGACTTTCAACAGGTGGTCCGGATTGGATCCAACTTGGCCCCCAAGATGTGATTCTTTCTTTTCACCTGATCTGCATTTCCATGGCAAAGCAACGCGGGAAGACCACCAGATGATGGATTGAACATGTTAAAGGGCCAATATTATGCATTTTCCAGTCACAGAGTTCCATTTTAAAATAACTGCTGCCTTCAGTTGTTATAAAAATGCTACATATATCAAATATAACTTAAAAGAAGTTTGATTTTGTAATTTAACACCTTGAAATTGGGCCTCTGTCTCTTTAAAAACTGCTCTTTCTAAAACCCCGCCAGGAAGTCATTACATCATTCCTGTATTGATCCTTTAGCAACATTTTTACCAGCGCGTCACTGAAAAGTAGCTTGTATAATGAGCTCAGCTGATGCGCAGTTTCACCAGGTGTTTGCTAATTGCTGCTGGCTAGTCTGAAGGAGTGCGGGAGTCGCAGAGGAGAGCTGGTCTGTGAGGCAAAAGCATGGAAGCTGCCTCTTGAAGACGGTGCTCGGTTCACCCATGCACAGCTGAATGGTTGCCATGGAGATTAAAGGACTTCTCAAACATACATGCAAGAAAAGTAAATGCATATAGATCACATGAAAGCTGCAAGAAGGATTTTTGTTACATTTAGGTCCAAATCTGTTTACCAAACAATTCTACTTTCGGGAAATATTCTTCCTGTGTTTATTTGATTTCAAGTCATTGTGTTACTTTTTGAGCCCTTGGATGATTGAGGTGCTTTGACTATAACTGTATTCTGACCTTTGACTCATTAAAACGTTTCTTTGCACTCCTCCAAATAAGCCGATTCCCTGCACGGGGTGAATTTCACGGCTTCTTAAAGCCTGAAGTGTCTCCTCAGTTCTTACCTTTGGGCTCCGGCTCTCTCCCATCAGATGTGGCTGTTGGCGCTGGAGCCACCGGCAGAGAAAACTTCACTGAAAGACAAACGAATCCTTTACATGCAACACAATGGTTTCTGTGACCAGTGCAAAAACCGACCGTTTTTATGTCAGAAGCAAAAAAGAAACCATGAATATAACAACTGAAGATAAATCTTGTATTTTTTTCTCTCTTTTTAGAAAGATATATAGATACACCGTTTGGCAAATGAATGCTCTATTAATAAATACATTTGCTTAAACTAGATGGACAAAAAGCATTAAAAAGAGCTTCATTCGCATGCAAAATGTTTGAAAACCACAGCAATTTAAAAAAAATAGCACTTTAGCATTGGTTAATTGTTTCTGCAGATTACGATAAATGTGTTTGCATTGTGGAGCCATCTTTACATCCTAAACATTCCCTTTAAACTTTTAGCTTTAGTTAGCTTTGATTTATTCGTAGGTGACATTGAGTGAACATTCGATGCCTGAGTTTAAATAACCTAAAACGGGTAAGAAGCAGCTGATTAAAGTCTAAAAACATAAACTAAAGGTCACAATCTGCGTTTTGCGGCAAATGAGAGAAGCGCTGACAATGATTTTATCATTATCGGCTTGTGAAATTGTTTTTGTTGAACCTTGATTGTCCAAAAGCATGATTATTTACTGTTTTTACTCATTAAACAACACAAGAATGAAAGCGGAGAAAATGATTAAAAAGTTATGGAATAACTTCAAGATGGCTGTGCATCGGGGTTGAGCATTTATCGCATCGTTTATCACTTATCGTGATAAATTTCTTATCAAGACATCTTTTAGTCCATTTATCTGTGCAAAGCCTCAATGAGCCAAAGTAATGCTGCAGTGAAGACTGGAAGATAATCCCTCATCAGTGACGTGAGACACTAATAAAGTCAAACAGTAAAATTTCCTCCAGTCAATTTGGCTAATGTTGGACCTGCAGGCTGTTGACTGATGGTGTTTACTTTGTTTTTCCGTTGTGGTTTGTACCTCTGCTTAACGACAGCACTGAATGCGGCCTGCTCGCAGAGCCGCGCTCAGATTTCAATCTCGTAAAAGACTTTTATAATGTCCTAAAACACAAAACCCTGGAACAGAAAGGTGTTCTTGCGTCGATGCAACCCAGCCGGCGTGGCTTTTTAAAAAAATATATATTTTTAACTTTTTTGTATTTTAGTTTTGCCGTCCTCACCTCGACACCTTCCCCGATGCGCCATCGTCAGCGTTTTCTCCCTGCACCGGGCCCTCTGCAGCTCACAGTTGGTCTCGTAGGTCCGCCCGTCTGAGCCGCACACCGGCTTCCCGAGCGTCCGCAAGCAGACGGACCCGCAGTGGTTGTCTCTCTCTCCGATCAGCCACTGTTTTCCGCAGAGAAAAGCAACAAGGTTAGCACGGCGACGCTCTGCTTTCTCGGCGTCTCCACGGCCTCGACTCCCGAGACTACTGCCTCAACTTGTCCCCGCATTCCTTGAACACTTGTCAGCCGCCACAAAAAAAAAAGAAAGAAAAAAAAGGGGGGATTTAAAGGAAAGTAAAGGGGATCAACCTTAAAGCCAATTTATCTTTTGGTTTGATGAGGACAGGTTCAACTTTGATGGGCCAAACTGATTGTTGGGAATCTTTACTCTCCCTCTCTGTACTGGTGATCTATTGATAGGAGGACAGTGTTCCCGCTCTGTTTCAACCCTCCACGCAATCACCAGATATTTCAAATCTAGAGGATTTTTGGAAGAGTGAAAAACCTTGACAGGCAGACGCAAACGATGGTAGCGGCGCATCAGCGTTTCCCCCAAAGAGCTGTGGTTGTTTTTTTTCCTTCAAGTTTTCAGACATGAATTTGTCACATCTTGCTTGGAAGCAACGGTGAAACAATCTGAAGTCCTTGTTTCATAATGCGCAATAAAAACAACAAGATTGTATTTTTTTATTTATTTATTTTTTTTCCCGTGGGAAAATGTTGCATTTGAAAACGTCTGCATGAATTTTCATGCGGCAGCGCTGGTTGGATCTGACAGCAGATCTCATAAAGGGCAGGTACTGAGGGAAGAAGGTGATGGAAAATAAGATGTCAAAGAGATGAAAGGCAGAAAAAGAAAAAAACGAGAAAAGGGTAACATTCTTATCTTATCAGATAATCTGAAGACACTTGCAAAAGAAGAAGAAGAAAGAAACGATGGAGCGCATGCGACGGCTCTGCCTCTACTCTGGCTGAGAGACAGGTCCCCCCGCTTCGGGGGCCCGAGCGCCAAACAAACACGAGTCGCGGTGTTTTGGAAAAACATCTGAAATTGTTGCTGGGAGACGGATTTTCTCTGAACATGTTAAAGAGATATCAGACGGTTCAGATCGAAATGATGCCAAACCACAGATGTCACGAATGAGTTGGCGCACGACGGGGAATTTATACACAAGCGACTCCCGGTGAGTCTTCAGGCGCTCTGAGTTCGCAGCAAGCGGTTCCTACAGACGATCTGCTCCGTTCAGCCATCTGCAGCTGATTTCTGTCTGTCTGTCTGCAGTCTCGCCCAATTTTGATGTTTTGGATGTGTTAGATCATGAATTTGTGCGGAAACCGTTACATTGCAGTTCAGCAGTGTGAAAGTAAGGAACTGATTCATTAGGAGTGCCGTTCACTCAGCATGGCAGTTTTAAACAGAGTAGGTCTATGGGCTGCACAAATTATGTTCATTTTACAAATGTTTTTCACAGAATCATTCTACGATGATGAGGATTCAGTCCACTCAGTTCTGCCTGCTTTGAGCTGTTTTAGGGTCTCACTTTAAATCCACTTTGTAGACCCCTAATTCAATTTGTACACTCGCACATGAAAATGGCTGCGCGATTATAAAGCCGTACATCTTTGAAAAGCAGACGCAGATCCTCCTGCGCAGCCAACAAGAAGTTCAGCAAGTTGTTTCTAAATAGTAAGTTGACAAAAAAACAAACAAACAAACAAAAAAACACTTGTCTTTTCCAGCAGCCATTGCACAGCAATAAAACCAGCTGGCTAAACATATCGGTGTTCAACTTGGGTTGCTAGGTGACGGGCAGTATCTGCTGATTTGTGACGTTTCATCGCGGGAGGTTTTTGAAACGGCTCATTTTCCAAACACCAAGAAACATAAACTTATTGCCATAAAACATTGGGGTTTTTTTTTATTATTTATTATTTAGTTTAAGTGCTTGGACTGTTTTGTTTTAGAAGCACTGGAAACTCAAATGGAAGTACAAAATTGTGCAAAATGTGAATTTTGCAGAATGAGCCCCCTTTAACGTTTTACATACAGAGAACAGAACTGCATGTCGTACACGCTGAGGACCGGAAGAGAAAAGATGTTTTGCCATTTCGTCTAACAGGTCATCCTATAAGCTTTGCTCTTCCACTTAGTGTCCACTTCAATCCCATGCAGCTTTTCTTTGCATGCCTGTCGTCTGTCCATAAAGACCAGATTTGGGTCAACAAACAGTCCTCACACCAACAAATTCCTCCTCTTCCTCAGTTACCGCCGGCTTCTCAGCTGCTGCTCTTACCGGCCTCAGATTAAATCAGTCTCTGGTTCTTGCCTGGCTTGTAAGTTTTTGTCAGATCAAGTTGCATACGGTGGACAGTGGAACTGAACATTTAAATGTGAACCAAAGTTTTTCAGAATAAAACAAAACATATTTTTTTAAGTCCTAAACATGATGCATCAAAATGTTAAAAAAAAAATGGAGCTTAAATGGCAGAAAACACTTTTGCTGAGGTGTTTCTCGAGAGCTTTTGAGACATTTAAGCAGCAAAGCTTTTGAATTCATAACTTTAAGGTTTCAATACGTGGGAAACAAACTGCGGACAAGAAGTGAAGCCTGAGTTAACACACGGCGGCACTGTTAAAGCATGAGTAGTGCATCTTACTACGATGTCCCGTTACTGATAGAATCTTGTTTTTGTCTGGTAACAGAACCCGGATCTCTGGTCCATGACCCGCTGAGGAACCCAGAGACGTTCAAGAAGAACCCGCGGACGCTGAAGGAGGGGAGCCGAAATCAGACCGAAGGCCAACTTCACCGTTTGTTTCTATCTGGAAAAGTTGTTTTATGATGAAGCAAAACAGCAGAAGGCTGGGCAAACAGCAGGACAGATCGTTTCTTCTGCAGGGGGCTCGTTCGTTATTTTACATTTGCCCAACTGTTCCCAGCCAGCAGCGAAAATTATGGCAACTATAAACACGAGTTTTTACATTTCTGTCCGAGCCGATCAGAAACAAGGCAACTTTTCATGAATGGCCAAATAAAGCAACATCTTTACCTCTTCGTCTGAAGTGATCTGCAAGTCTTTATGACACCAAGTTCTCATTTTTGCTTTTTTTTTTTTTTGTCACACTTAAAACTGACCTGGATAAATGAAAAAAATCGTTTTTTAAAAAATGATTTCATCTATCACAATCAAAAAAATAACCATTAAAACCAACTTGACCCTTCATGTTTACATTACCTCTCACTTAAATCTTGAGTTAATTGTGACCAGCCACATGAAGGACCCAATTATTCGAACCAGTAACAGAGCCAATGCATCAAAAACTCTGTAAAATGTTATTTGAGCTATTTTCCTAATGCGGAACCAAATTGAAAACTATTTTTAGATGTATAGTTTAACACAAAATATACTCCAATGATGCATCAACACCACAACTACAATATCTGCATGTACATAGATTAGACTTTGCTTGTGAAAAGCAGCTTCCGTTTCAAGCAATAATAGCATTACAGTAGTTTTTCAGTATAAATGTCGACCAACACTTTTAACAGTGTAGACACAAATGTGAAATATTTCTGAAAAGTTCACGATTCGTTAAGAAACGTCCTAAATATTACCAGACAGTCGTGTGTAGATGTAGAATCGCATCTAAATTTGACCAAGTCCATAAATCAATGTTTTTTTTCCCTTCGTAATAAAAAAAAGAGAAACAAACAAACAAACAAAAAAAGTCATTTTATACCATGGACCAAAGAGGTTAAAGTATAAAAACAAATTATATACATATGTATGTATAACTGAAAAAACTGCCCCAAATAGTCTCATCATTTCAATACGGGGAACAACATTGTTTTATCAGAGATTCGATCATTTTCAATATATATTTAACTGTAACTATATTCCACATGGACCTGAGCTAAGCTGATAAGTTAATAGAAAATTCTTAATTCATAAAATAAAAAAATACAAAAATATTCTCACGTCTACACAAAATCATACTTTTATACATAATTATTTGTATAATTATGTATAAAATTATGTACAACGCAAATTGAGCTGCCTCTGTAATTCATAAGAAAAATATGTCCTTGTCCCTGGATTTGACGCTTCCTCGCTTAAAAAATGCCAACGTTTAAAGTTGGAAGATTTTAGAGTGGCCTAGTCAAAGTCTAGACATAAATCTGATTCGGATGTTGTGCTGCGCTCCCAAATCCTTCGATGTGGTGGAATTAAACCAATTTAAATAAAATAAAAAAACAACAAAAGCAAAGCAAAGATCTCCTCAACGACACTAAACGCTACAGCCGAAGAGAGAAATGACTTTTTAACGGCAAACGGATCAGCCGTCATTTGAAAACTGTTTATCATGTCTGGAAAAGATTAAAAAAAAAAAATCAAAACACTTTTTTTCTTGTATTAAAAGCGAGATCCTTCCAGGCGCTGGCGGCACGGCACAAGTTTTGTTTGTGTTTTTGCTGGGAACAAATCTGCGTGCAATGACTTTAAAGAGCTGAAACACAGATAAGATTCTTTCTGAAATGAAGAGGAGATACAAGAGGTGCAGCATCTGCCAGATGAAATCGACCGATAGCGAAGCGCAGCATGGTGGCTGAGGGGGGCAGATAAAAGGTTACCACCGCAACTCTCTGCCTATTTCCAACTTCTTTTGGCCAGAGTTAGTCCTTCGATTATAGACACGTTTAGGAAAAGAAAAACGAAGGGAAATTTCAGACGGGATCAGTCGCCAGAACAGTGCGCCCAGAACGAGCCAGAGCTTTAAGGAGGATTCCGGCCTTGGCATCCGGGAGCAGGACGAGAAACGCTTGTCAAATGGGCCGAGAGTGAAACTAAAATATGAGCTGTTCGCAGTGAGTAAGTGCGGACGGGGGAGAAACAAAGCAGAGCGTTTCGCTTTTGACTTGTGCGTCTTCATCTTGGCTCCGCCGAAGGACAAACGTGAATCCAGCTGGAAAAGAAAAACAGCACCTGCCATTTATCAGATTTTAAAAGATTGGTTTAAGAGTACCAGAAAGAAAAAAAGAAAACCCTATTCCTTCCACAGCAGACAGGGGTAAAAATACATTCGGCCTGCAGAGCAGTTTGTGTATATGATTAAATATTAACCTGGTCAAGTAATGTCCGAAGCATGCGAACAAAACCAAACGACAAGAAGTCCAGATTTAGGACTTTTGGCGTCTGTCCTCCTCCTCCTCCCACAGGCCGACCTGTCCGGGTGACATTTAGAGTCTCCCACATTTCTGACCCACACTTTCCCACCCACAGACTCGCTGCCCGTAAAGGTGGAAACCAGAGCCTCGGGTGGAGGGGAAAAGCTGGGATTTTTATTTATTTTATTATTTTTTTTTGCTTCACAGGTTGGAGTTCCTTAACACAAATTTTTTCGTCTTTTAAATTGTAAGATTCGGGAGGGAAGAGAAGAGTCCCGGTGTTGAGCAACGCGTTTTGACTCACTGTTTAGATGACGGCCGTCCGATGGCGTCAGAGTTTGGGTGCGGATCCGAGCTTCATTCAGCGGAATGCTGAATCAAGTTCTCGCATGCAAAATTCAAAATATAAAGTAGCAGACGTGTCCTTGCGCTAGAGAGACACTTGGGATGATTCGCTCACTCAGTCGCTTCTTGTCAAAGTTCACATTTTGAAACTTTTATTTTGTGAAAAAAAAATACAATTCGAACAGCTCTCATTTGAGCAAACACGCCGCTCCGTCAGAAACAACCAATCAGAACCGTTGCTCTGATTCACCACAACAGAGTCTTCCACCGGTGCTAAGGCTAGTTAGCATAGCCACCCATGACGGCTGTTGACCATTTTCCTGGAACGGTAAGTTGTTTCTCCACCATTAGCACATTTAGCAACGCATACATCCCCACTCAGGACAGACACCAGGCGGTTCCACTGGCTCCTGGGCTAATTCTGCTCATTCTGACCATTTTGTTTTCAACTTAGGGGATAGTTTGGGTTTGTGGTCGAACCTCAGACGCAACTGGGCGTTCCGCAAGGACGGCATTCTCAAACATATTAAAACCGGTTTGAAACGGGTAAAGCAGGCCGAGCTTTAAACGGACGCCGCCATCCGACCCAAATGCCACACAACTTCAAATTCCAGCGCTAAATGCAGCCCACACCTATTTCCCTCACACCAAATATGACTGTTCGGTGTTTTGAAGAGGGTCACGAATTAAAATGAAGTCATGGCCTTAGTGGTTTGAATTAAAATGACTATTACTTTTTAATAAACAGTTATTTTTATCCTATGACACACACCAAGATAATTGATCGGTTGCATTTGACCCACTCTGCCACGATCGACGTCATAACAACTCGTTAGACTTGCCAAAAAGTAGACATTTGGTAGACTAATTGATTTTATTTAGTTGATTTCAGTGTAAAAATGGTCAAAGGCCGACAAGGATGCAAACTGAACTTGTTTTGTTGTATAAGATGGACATAATCATAATTTAAGTATACTTCATCAGTAAGTAATGTTAGGAATATTGCATTATGTAGCAGGTGTGTGTGTAATTGTACTTGGTCACTAAAACAAATATTTTTTAGAAGTTGTCTATGTTTTTTCAACCAAATTAGGACTATTTTTGCACCGCTGAATCCAAAAATGATGTCCATTTTTCTCAATCAGGTCAGGTTTTTATTCTAATTTGATTTGGAGAAATCCGATCTCCTGACTAAATCGATGACATTTTTTGCTCCATAGTTCAGAAAGTTGACCTGATTGAGCAAAACCAGTGTGGTTTTTGCATTCAGCACATCAAAATGAGCTTAAAACAGTCGAAAAACCCCAGAAAACATTTTGGCTGTTGACTAGCGTTATTAGTAACGAAGGATGGAAAAAAAAAAGCTTTTGAGCATCTAGACTTTTACGTACTTTCAAGTGGTAAAAATCATGTGGCGTGAATTTTGCCGCAGTTTGTGATTTGATCAAATCAGCAGACGAGTCAGGAAGGTGTGGGTCAATTTCCAAGCTAGCTTTTTCCAACTTTCAGAAATGGCACTGTCAATGAGAGAGAACTAGGTGTGCTACAAATACAAACAAATTAGCTCCCCTCGAACAAGTGGAAGCCATGGCTACGTTGGCAAAAAACAACCTGGGGAAAACAATCTCAATGCTCCCGTCCCTCACTTCCAACATACATCATGGCGCCCCGAGGTAATTAGGTGATGTAGTTCAATTACATTTAACGCCCCACTGAAATCTGTTGATTCACTGTCTTGTTCATTTACCACTTTTGAATTGAATATGAGCTGACAAACATAAGAAACCGCGAAGATCAGAGCGACACAGCGAGGTGTTATGTTTCTCATCCAGTGTGAGATGGGAGTATTTTCGACCAGTTGGTTGCTATGGGACCAAACTAAAGCCCTCATTTGGTCGCAGGAAGGTTTCTTTTATGGAAATGTGTCGATAATTTCCGGAGTGAGTTGTGCAATGTGTAACTTTATTTCCCTGCAGAGACTCAGGATTCTGTCCTGCATCACAGCCAACGACAACGCCAAGATTCAGCTGTGCAAAACATTCTTATCACAGTTCTCTCTAAACTACTGTTTTACATCATTTTCCCTTCTCGTGTCAAAGGAAGCATAGTTCATATTTGAACACTGTCAGAGTAAGGTTTACTTGCAAGGGCTTTGACTTCAATCTAGCTCCTAATAATATCACGGAAATCATTTTTAACTGGCAGAAAGGGGAGGTTTTAGTCTCTTTAGTTCATACAAAGATTTTAAAGATTATCCGAAATTCAACTAGCATAACTAAACATTACAACCGTAGGACCTTTGAAAGATTGCAATAAAAGATGCAATTCCTTTTGAGTAAAAACCTACGCATTTCGTCCCACTTGAAAGAGCTAAAATTTACACCAAAATGTACAACGTACGGTTGGAAGATTGCTGAACAAAGGTGAACCAGGTTGCAATATCAAAATGGTTGTCCATCGCCCTCAAAATGAAGGGTCTGGTAAGAGATTTAAAGAAGTCTCAAATCAGTGGTTCCACTTGGTAGAAAATACCCCATAAGTGGAGGACATTCAAATCAGCCAGTTCAACCTGAAAGCAGACTGCAAGGTGCTAAAGGAATTGTCAGGAAATGTCAATACTAGCACATTCTTGGTAGGGAAAAATGCAATCAGAAAGAGACAGGTGTACCAAGTGGCTACAATCCTCAACGCAGTCGTCCCCCAGTACCAGTCCCGGCCCCAGGCTTCTCTCTTTTGGCCAACTTTTGTGACCACTAGTGCCACAAAAGCCTTTAAAAATGTGAGAGATGGTAAAAGTTTAACTGTCATGGGAGATGTACAAGGAGTAAATCTTTGCAACCTAACAAAACCATGGACAAAACAATTAAAAGTGAATATATGCTATATGTAGGCCTGTCGCAATAACCAGTTAATCAATTAATCGCCTGATAAATTAGAACCAACTCAGTTACTTTTATTTGTATGCTTTATTGTTTTTCTCTTTTCTCTCTCTCTACTAGAAACTGGATGATAAAAGTCTTCAGTTTGGTGTTTTGGTAACAACAAGCCACTTTTTTGAAGGAGAAGTTTTGTTTACAGAGACTTCATAATTCGTTTTATTTGTTGTTTTGTTCATCTATTTGGGGTATTTAAAATATCTTCCAGTTCCAGCGGTACATGTTCATTAGGATTTAAAGTTTACTGATCTTTGAGAATGTATTATTTCATTATTATGCCATTGTAGTACTTGAAAATGGTCTCAAAACAACAATAGCATTGTTTATCGCGATAACCTCTGGGACAATTTATCGTTTAGCAGCGTTTGTTATTGTGACAGGGCCAACGATATGGAGTGAAAATTTGGCCAAAACCAAACACAATATTCAAGAAAAAGAGTTGTATCCTGCCTGCTGAGCACAGAACTGGAAGTTTCCTGATGTGGGTGGGGATCCTTTGCTGCATCAGCACCTGACCGACTCATCTTCATCGACTCCACCGTGAATTAAGTCACGGATCAAAGAGCGGTGGGAGAAAACATGAGGTCGTCATCTGTAAAAGACGATCAAAGCGGAAGCAAAACAGGACCTCGCAACATGTCCGTGACCCCGAAACACGGCAGTAAATCCAAAGACGGGCTTAAGGAATGCATTAGCCGAGTAACGGAAAGTCACGGCCAAAGTCAAAGATCAGATCTGATTCTCATTAAGATACTGTAGGATGGCTTGAAACGGGACGTACACACAAAGAAGTAAAACATCTCAAGCCATGAGTGAGGAGTAAGGAAAACCTTCCTCTCACCGATTATTCGCAACTGGAACTGGAGGCAAGACTTGGCTATCAAAGTGTAAGAAATGGTATTTACATCTAGCTAAAACACTTTGTTTTCCAAAGGTAAATAGAAAAAAAAGGTTACTCATTACTCGGTTCACTCTTTCCTCCTGGATCACCAAATACTCTCCAGAAGGTCCTGATGTGGTAAAACTCCACCTGCCTGGCAAATTAGGGAGCTTAAAAGTTGTTATTTTCAGCTAAATTCTTGGCCTTTTCCGTCCTGCAACAACCGCCCGCTGTAGCATAAGTGACATAACATGTAGTTATCTACTGAGAGAAAACAGCTCCTCCCCGGTTCTGCCAACAATAGCTGTGCTTCAGACCCACCCGCCATCTCATAATCAAAACCAAACATATTCGGACTGAAAGCGGCAAAATGCAACGGGACCAATTATCGAAACACGCCAGGAAAACACCAGATACCCAAACTTGTTAAACTCTCCGTAATGTGGCCGAGTTTGAAATTGAAGGATAAATAATAGTATTAAATACATCCCTCTTAGTACCTTTTAACCACAAACGACGAGGAGAAAGTATTAATGAAGAGAGAGAGCGTTAGCATTCCCGACACTGTCGTAATTTGAGAGTCACCTTTTCCTGACGTCAAATCAAGACGGTGTGTTTCGGTGTGTTTCGGCCGGGAAACAATGAGCAATGAGATTCTCACATTTAAAAGCCAAATTCCCAGTATCCCACACGTTCGAGCCAGAAAAACACGAACCCCTGAGTTCTCTCTCTGCAACACTCATAAAATAAGTGAAACTCAAGCCCTGTTGTGCAACCATTACAGCTTCACAAAAAAAGAGAAAGAGGGAGAAAAAAAAAAAAAGACTTTGCCATCACTGGCAGAGAATTTGTTCCAGCCTGGGTTTTGGCACTCAAGCAAGATAAGCAAATATCATTATAAAAATAATAATTTTTATACGCCTCCGTAAAGGTCTAAGGGTAAGAAAAACGAGCTATTTTAGCCAGGCAGTAAGCAAATCTGCAACCTTCAATGGAGGATCTAAATCTCACACCCTCCAACTTTCTTTATTAGTTTGGAGTATATTCCACTTCTGGACGGAGTTTGAGTAATAAAACCATCATATAAACACATAATAAACCACTGATCCCAATTTTAGATTTATCACACCTATCAGGTGGTGCCTAAATAAAAGGCCGTTATGTAGCATGTGTGCTGATGTACGTCCCAGAAACACTGGGCAGTGCGGACGAACATTAGGTCACATGGTCATGATTCAGTAAGAAAAATATTAGGACGTCTTGCTCTTTTTCACACGTTCAGATTCTTTCTACAACCACCTTTCAGAGCATTTTCAGCTGTAAGATCTTGTATGGACATAGATTCTCAACTGGAGTTAGGTCTGGACTTTGACTAGGCCAGTCAAACACATGGATAGTGTTGTTTCCGCGAGTGTATTAAAAGCCTGGCGGGCCACCAGGCTTTACTTGCTGCCCCACCAGGCTAAGCATTCTTTGTGTATGTGTTATAGGTTCTTTTTATACACCAGTAACAGTGATAATAAAGGTGTGTTAAAGAGTCTCTTTGGTGAAACAGTTGGAAGCACAATGACACCATTATGGTCAGTATGTGAACGCACCGGAAGTCTGAGGTCAGGGGTCATTTTTTTATTCACTGGGACTCCGTAACCACTTCCTGTCGACACGCTAGCAATTTCGGCAGATAAAGTAAAAAGACACGGGTAAAACAATACAAAACAACTCTTTAAATAGGATGAAGCAACTGGAGTGTAAAAGTATATGTGTATTTTAATTGTACTTTTTTTTATATTTGCCTTTTTTTAAGACTTTATAGTTGGTGTTTATCGTCAGTCATTTCATCTGGACGGCACTAAATTTACCCGCAGCAATAAAGCAAAGAACCTTGGACCTGGTCCTGGACTTAAATCTAAGTGAAAATATCTGGAATTGTAAACAATGGCTCCCTAGGGGGCGCTGTAGATCCAGCCTACCTGAGTCTGAAACGGTCGGCAGAGAAGAATAAGAGAAAATCATGTGTTGAGCTAGTAGAGATTTAAGAAGATGACGTGATTGCAGCCAGATTGCCCCAAAAAGTTGTTAGTTAAGGCCAATGAATTTTATTTTTATTTATTTGGGGATTTTTTTCCTTCATTTTGTTAAATATTCTAATAGGCCTGTCACAATGAACAGTAAATCAATTAATCGCTCAATTAAAATGAGCTCAATAATTTCTGTTTGCATGATTTATCGTATTTCTCTCTCTCTACCAAAAACTGGATGATCTAAGTCTTCAGTCTGGCGCTCCGGTTTCAACCAGAACTTTTTTTAAGAACTACTTTGTTTGCAGAGACTTCAAAATTAATTTTATTTGTTATTTCTGTTGTTCCTTTTGTGTCTTTAAGATGTCTTAAATGTTTGTTAGAATTTAATTTGGTATTTAAGAGTGCGTCCTTGCATTATTATGCCATTACCATTTGTATCACTTGAAGACGGTCTCAAAATAACAATATTATCGTTTACCGCGATAACTTCTGGGGCCATTTGTCGTCCAGCAAAATCTGTCATCCTGACAGGTCTCTGTCCACAATAAATTTCCTACAAATTCTTTCCACAAACTGTGAGGGGAAAATTATTGTAATCAATTTTCTAACAACAACAAGCGTTCACAATAATAAAATGTGGAAAAAGTGTGGAGAAAAACATGGTTTAATTAGCCCGCTTTCTGCTCTGTATGACTCTAAAGCAGAACAAAACAGGCTGTCATCATTATGCTAAAAAAATACAAAATTGCTGGCCTCTCCCTGACTTGACAGTTGCCGGGAAGAAGTGTTTCTATTCTCAGGCAGGTTATGGACCGCTCAAGTTCAGTAACTGTGCGTCTGTTTGTAGAAAGTCGGAACCGGGCGCCAAGATCTCCGCTATTGTGCGACGGGCTTATTATCGTCGTGAGACAGCAACAACAAGCGGTGCAACAACAACACGCATTCTTCTACATGTCCATTAAATGCTTCCTTTTGTCAATAATCTCCAACTGTTTATGGGACTCTTTAAATTACAAGCCCACCGCTGAGGAACAACAAACCAATGAAAATTTGTCCTCCGCGGTCTGGGCTGACGTTGAACCGAGGGTTTTCCTTCGCATCCATTAATTAGTGGAGTTATCAGGAACTCTGTAACGTGAATACCGAGACACTTGCTGCTTTAATGTTGTACATAAAGTGTAAACACCTGCAGGTTTCTGGCGCTCCGTCTTCCAAGTTTACAAGTTACCGAAAGCAGCGTTTACACTATAGAACAGAATGTACAGGATACACGGAAAAGACGAGCTACAAGTCCATTAATCAGACACTAGATAATATACCAATAAAAAGAAAAAAAGCTGCCAAATAAGATATTCAAACATCTAAAAGAAAAAAATTTAGACAAGAGAAGTAATATGACAAACTCACAAAAATACAAAAAAAAACCCTAATATTCACCTTGGCATATCTGACTATCAATAGCTTTTTAATATGTATTTTGACTAGATCTGATAAGGCTGTGGGTTCTATTTAATGCTAAACAGTAGCTGATAAGTAACATGACCATAGTGTTTTATGTATATATTCACTGGCCTGTATTTACATATAAGTGTGATGTTATGAAAGTACATTTGAAATGTTGAATTTGACTCAAAAGACCCTTTTCATCTGGGATTTAAAAGTTATTTTAGAATCTATCAGAGGTTGTTTTTTTTTTTACTTTGTTACAGCTCGTATTCTTTCTCTTGCTCCAGGAACTTGAGGTTCCACACTGGATCTGTTTGTTCTAGAGCAGAACAACTATTTTGGCCACATTGAGGTTTCAGCGGCATTCATTCAACATTGGTTGAATGTTAATTAAATGTTAATGTCAATTAAATATAGTTTCTGGCAGTTGAGTTACCGTTTTTATCATACATGTATATTAGCGAGTCGTCTGCATACATTTGAATGTTGGATGTTTGAAAGGTCATTTATGTAAAGAGAAAAACAGGCCTGGCCCGAGAGTAGATCCCTGCGGGACACCTCCGGACAAATTGATTCTGACTGTCTCATATCGATTACATGAACAGAAGTCAATGTGTTTTAAACTGAAAAATGAAATCCACTTAGCTTGGTCAATAATATTTTATGGTTAATTGCTTCAAATCCCTTCTTGAGATCAAGAAACAAAGCACCAACCACAACTTCTCTGTCTAGCAGATATTTTAACATTTTCCTTTGAGGGAGTATTTGCCATTTTCTATATAACCTTGAAACCAGATTGCATGAAAAGAAGCTGAGTGCATGTTCAGATAGGCAATTATTTGTTGAGTTATGACTTTCTCTGCAAATTTAGACGTTTCTGGCAGCATATTGACAATCCTGACAATAAGCTGACTTAGGGAACACTGATCTGAGAATTTGAACTTTAGAGGATTTTTTTGTTACTGGAAACCAAATACTTCACTTGATGTGAATGATTTGAGTGATCTTATGTTTGTTTCTTTTAGCTTTAAAAGTTCAAATTCTGTGACAATATGTGACATTTTTTTTGGAACAATATTTCGTTTCGTTGTTGGCTGTAAAACCATACGTGATGATTTACACAGTCGATAAGGAGATTATTAAAAGTTATCTGTTACTTCCTTAGGAACTATCTATTTGTCCAACCATCGGTGGAGTTTTTTTCTTTATTTTTAATTTACCCTGTCAATTTTCCCAGTTGGTTCCAAATTACTTTAGAAATTTCCCTTTGCTTCCTCTGGTATGACCAAGGGAAAACTCTATTTTGGCCACATTTACAATCTAATCTATTGTTGTAAACAATTTCTAAGCCAGTTTCATTTTGATCCAAAGTAAGGCAAAGAATCCCGACTTGCATCGCCGCGCTGTTCGGCCACTCTGAAAATAGATCAGTGCTCGAGACCGAAGACAGGATTAATGATCTGGATAACGTCCTTGGCGTCTTTTAAAGTGGTGAGAAAAAATATAAATCCAAAGCTGATGCCGGGATAAGGAGACATGTTCTTCCTCTTCGGATATGACTCTAAATCTGATTAACAGCGTTCTCTGTCACTAATGCTCCATCCTGGCCGCAGAACAGTCGGCCTGTGTCCGCCGGCCTGGGAAGAAACGGCCCGGGGTGGAAGTGTGTGCGTCCATCACGTACTACAGCAGGATTAGAAGTCTCCGCTGCTCACTCCGGACCACACACTCGCTCGAATCAAAGCGAACCAAAAAATATGAGCCAGAAGCAGAGGCTAAATCTGCAGAGGGAAACCGATAAGGAGGCGGAAACGTCGCAGCCGTTTTGAGGATTAAAGAGAGCCGTAACTCATTCAACATGCGTCACGTGCCTTTCCTTGACTTCAAATTCACATTTGGGGGAGGGAGGGGAAAAAATACAAATAAAAATGTAAATACAGGCCAAACCCACCCCAATCTACCAGCAGAATCTACAGAGAGAAGAAAAGGTTGAGTGAAATCGTGATGATTCCTGACGGGAACTCCAGGCCTGACTCATGTAGGATGACTGCTTTCCATTAACCTGATTACAAAGTCCTGAAATTGAGCATGAAATGAATTTTCCTAATGATGCACTTATCTGAGGGAAACAACATATGCAAGCAATATGACTGTTCAGTGGAGGAGCATTTGTTAGAGTCCAATAAAATAAAAGTGGAGCCCTGGTGTCTGGAACGATTTCTAAGTTGTTTTTTGTCTTTGTTTTTTGTCTTTGTTTTTTTTTTTTTTTTTTTTATGAAAGACAGAGTTTTGTAAAAGGAAAAAAAAAGAAACTGTACAATGATCCTCAGCATTTTTTTTCTGTCTTTTGCGTTTCCTCTTCCTGTTGGTTTGCTGTGATTCTCAAATGTGTTTTTGTAAAGCCATAATCCACTTAAATTTGTCCAAAATCTTTGCTTTTTTTTTCTTTTTTCCATCTGGCAGATTTAGATTTGAAACGATTTCCGTCTCATTGACAATTTTGTTTTCTGATTGGATGATAATAAATCGTCTTTAGAGAGAAGAGACAAACATCTCAAAAGATACGTAAAAAGGAACTGACATGTATTTAATTTTTAAAAAAAAGCCTTTTTTTTTTTCTTTTTTTTTTTTACATTTTCATGAAAAATTCTTTATACCCTTCCCAATAACTTTTTAAAGCAATCAAAGTAGAAAACAATCTCTTTTCCACAGAGGAACATCAGGTGTTCATTTAGGCTTTTGCAACAGAAACCAAATGCAAAAATGAACCGCCTGCCACAGAGCACTAAATCTGAATCTTTCTGTTGTCGGGCAAATTGACCCGGAGTTGATTTCAGTAGAAACCAGGAATGCTAAATGTGCTGTTGACCTTTTATTTCCATCTTGAAACATGTTAGAAACGTCGGCAGCTTTTTGGGAGACTCGGTGTTGATGTGAAAACTGCATTCTCTGGTCAGCACACACACACAGAGAGAGATTGATGTTTACAGTTAGCAGTGCTAGCTACGCTAATGAGGCTAATTTCAAATATGAAGAGCTAAAGACAGAAACTGAATTGACTTCGTCGTGGTTTTCACTTCTGATTGCCTTATTTCATAGCTAATGCTCTCTTATGCACACTGTGGGACTTTGATATAGATAATTGATAAACAGACTTTTCACAACATTTCACAAAACCAAATTGCAATCTACTAAAACCAGTGTCAGCAGACCACAGGTTTAAATAAACCAGAGACCAGAAATGTGCCACAGCTCTCCAATTGTTGATTTTTGCTTTGAGAAATATGACTTCTTTTAGCTGTCACTCCTTGAAGCCTTGACTTTGCCTGCTTTTTTTTTTTTTCCTTTTTCTAAATCGTCAGAGTGCTTCTAACACAAACCCACAAAATTCCCACAAACTCCCCTGGATTTGTTTTGCTGTTCTTATTGCTGTTTGTTATGGTTGGACAACCGCACCGCTCACTTCAGAGGGTCTAAACATCTCAGCTGGAGACCTCGACCTTCTAGATTTGGGTCTGAGTGACCAAATATGCAGCATGATAGAGCAATAAAACAAAGTTTACTGCTCTGGGCTACCCGGCTTGTTGAGCATGTTTAGAGTCTCTGATGACACAAAACTGACAAATTTGAGTAAGACCACGATTGCTCTGCTCTGCTCTGCCTCTGAAATGAAGGCCGTAGTGTCAGCTTACATTTTCAATACTTTCGATTTTTAATGCATTGTGGGTTTTTTTACTTTTATTATAACTATATGAATACCATTGTCTTAACATTCTGAATGAAATCTAACCTGAGCTGATTTTGAGATCAAAATAAGACCAGCTCAAGCCTCATGTAACCAAACATTACAAGGAAAAGATATTCAGTTTCTGACGTGTGACAAATCTTTGACATTTACAAGAGCAGAGTCGTTTTTGCCCCGGCCGTGCAACACCGGACCAACTCTACACCCGCAGCAGGGCTCTAGAGGGTGCATGAGCGTTAGCCGAAACATGCGTTTATTTAGATTTGGAGAAAGTGTTGGACTGTGTCTCTTTGGGAGTCCTGAGTGGAGTACTTTGGGAACATGGGGTACCAGGCCGTCTTGACACAGACTGTTGTTACATGACCAGAGCGTGGGCTGCGTTGCCGTCAGCAAGTCGGACTCGTTTCCAGAGAGAGTTGAACGCCGCCAAGGTTGCCATTGTAACAGATTCTGTTCATAACTTTTACAAACAGAATGTCTCGGCGCAGTCGAGCCGGTCCGTCCAGGTGGCCTCAGGATTGCGTCTCTGCTTTTTGGCAGCAATACCGTCCTACTGGCTTCATCAGATCATGATCTGAAGCTTCCACTGGAACGGTTTGCAGTCACATGTGAAGCAAAATATCAGCACCTCTAAATCCAGAAACTTGGTCTTGAACCAGAAAATGGTAGAGTGCCTTCCAGGTCCTGCCTCAAGTGGAGGAGTTCATATTTCTATGTCTCTTATTCATGATTGAAGGAAAAATGGAGTGGGACATCAATAACGGTAGTGGTGTGGCTTCCAAGTGATGTGGGTCTGTCATTGTGACGACGGAGCTAAACCGAAAGGGGAAGCTCTCGATTTACCCGTTTGTCTCTGTTCCTTTGCTTTCTTTTGGTCACAAGCCAAGAGAACAAAATTGCAGATACAAAAGCCTGAAACGAGTTTCTTACGAAGGGTTTCCCTTGGAGATGGGGTGAGAAATGCGGTCAGCCGTTAGGGACCCATCATTGAATCTACATCGAGAACCCAGACATGTTCCAAACTTGAGTAGACCCAGAGAAAGACCCCAGGACACGTTGGAGAGACCATGTTTCTCAGATAATCTGAGAACATCTTGGGGATTCCTCTGAAGGAACTGAAACAAGTGGCTAAAGAGAGGAAGGTCTGGATCTTTCCCCTGGATTAAGCAGAAGATGACGATAGGATGGTGGAATATATTCAAAATCAAGAAACTTAAAGGGACATCTGCAGCCAAACTGAATAAAAAGATGCTTCTCATAAGATGACTGCTGTCTAACAGCATTGACACCTGTCTCTACTTTCAGATCGACTTCAGCTCTCACACATCTTTTCTTGGCTTTCAATAAAACCGAGACCTGCGTGCTGCGAGCTTCATTAGAGTCACCGGCCGACCGCACACGCACGTTACGTCCATCGGCGCACAGATGCAGACCACTCACACCTGCAGCAAAGGCTGTGATCTACATCACAGCAATAAAAAACCTGCTTTCCTGCTGAACCGTGTGGCTTTTTCTCTCCCAACATGAAGGCGTGCATTCCTTGCCGCCCCGCCACCCAGGCCCGGCTCTTCATCTGTGCTGCTCGGTGAGTTTACGAGTCCTCGCTGATGCCGTCAGCAAAGTCTGCACGCCGACTGTTTGTTGCGTCCCTCGGCAAGCACTACCAGGTTGATTTGATGAGGAGGATTAAGGATGCTTGGCTACGTAGGACATCCTCATCAAGCTGAATTCATGACAAAGATGTTTGCGGACGCGGCGCCTGTCCGCCATCTGTCTCGTTAGTGTGCAAATCCTCTCCCCGTTAGTAAGGTTTAAAAAATGTGCTTAAAAACCGACTCGTAGGACACGGTAAGTTTAACTCCTAAATTTATTGTCGACCCTACCACGCCCTCATTCCCCCTTCACCTCCTCCCACCTCCAAGTTTATGAACACGGGGCAAAAACCATTAAAGAACACCTTGAAGTACCCGGAGGTACAACTAGGGTCAGTTCCACCTCCGTCATCTGCCTTCAAGATCACAGCTTTTAACAAAAATAAAGAGAATTATGGGGGGAAACAATGTATGTTGGAAAAAGTTGATTTCTTAATAAAATATCACGTACATATCAGGTTTAGCAAATTTGGCTGTTTATGTTCTATTCTCAGATTTCAGTATCGTGCTCTGATTGGTTGGTTTCTTTTGCCAAATATGAACATAAATTTCTTACTTTGGAATAAATTAGTTATTACTGACTTTATAGGTAAACATAAACCTACTGTATACTATCCTATATACCAGACTGCAAATAGCAACAGTTTAAAAAATCCCGAAGTATTTTGCGTCATGCTATTTAAAGTCCCTTAGCATATACTAAAGAAAGTGAACTGTATACAATACAATACAAAGCCCTTAAACTTTATACACTGCTGGTCAGCTGACTGAAAGACGACTATTACACCTTTATAAATGTAGTACATATGTGCTGGTACACTGACCATTTGTTCACGAGAAAGATCAATATATGTGTACGGTTTTATAAGGGTTGTCAAACAATGACCATTTTCCATCTCTTTAATGACAGAACTGTTGAGATTTAATCATGATTAATTGTTAAAAGATGAACCAAGTTAATGATTTCTAAAACCGATTAGAACCGTCGATTAAAGCAGGACGCAACAGGCGGAAAATGTTATAACTGCTCACGTCTTTGATTGCTTTTGTACTTATCATTGCTCATGTTTCGTTTTTGTCTTTTTTGTCTAGTGTGGCTTCAGTCGTGACTAAGCTGCATGTAGAGCGAGGCTTCGCCGCGTTGTTTTGTCTACAACAGTAAAATAATTTAGCCATCGGGTTCCTGTGCTCCAAGTGGCACCGTTTTCAGAGACGACTTTTATTCGGGGGGATCGGCTTTGTAGAGAAACGTCTGAAAGGAAGGAAGAAATCACGTTCAAACTTGCAGCACTGGTGACGATTGTGTTAATTCACATTTATAAGTGTTTGTGCCTCCACTGAACAGGCAGAGTGCCTTGTTCAGTAGGTACCACTACTAGCTGCTGAAGTATTACAGACTCCCAAATCATTGTTGATCTTGTATAGTTTTTGTTGCCTTTTGTTGAGTTTCTGCATATTTTTGAACCTCCATGTTAACGAGAAGGAACGGGTGAAAACAAGTAACAGTGAAAGTCTCCACTTTGTGGATGCTGGTGGTCAGTGAGCTGCAAGAGGACGAAATGGATGCAGAGTTCATGTGCTGGAAGGTGATTCCTACCATTCCTGGCTGGGATTTGTACAAAGTGACACCAAACAAATGTACAGCCACTCGCTTTTTCACTGCGTTTCTCTTTGTAGTTGTCAAGTAGTTGTTGATGTAGTTGTTGCAGTTGTTTGCAGTGTGGTTTGGAGGAGTTTGCCTAAAACAGGGCACAAAAGAATCTCTCCTGAAGTGGACGACAGTTCAGCTGATCAGAAGAAGAGCTGGTCAGGTTACCAGTCGCGTTTGATTTGGTGAAACCTTCTAAGTGAATTCCAAACCGGACGACGCCGAAGGCAACCAAAGCTTTTTATTTATTTGCACCTGAGTCACCGTAAACCCCCGCCCCCCTGCTTGGACTCCTCTCTTTTTATTGTTTTCACCAGGAGGAAAACGACGGCAGCTTCAGGGACACGGATGGGCACGGCACAAAATCCACTGCGCCTCCCTCCGTCCCCACAGACCTCTCGCCACGTTTTTGTACTCGAGAAGGTTTCAAAGACATTGTGAAACGGTTCCAGTATGTGAGAAGGCATTACATATTCCCCCCCCTCCCTCCCCCCCTCACACACACCCCCCCCCCGCCGTGAGTCATCTTCTCCCCACACACATCCGCAAATATCACGGCGCATCAGCAAACCGAAACAATACCGGTCCTCTCCGGTTCGCATCGCTCATTTCCCCCCTTCGCCTTCAGCGGTGCCACGGGTATTTGGAAAGGAACTAAAGAACACAAGAGGTGGGGGGGGGGGGGTGGAGGGAACAAGCAGAGCAGTGTGTGGGAGGAGAAGGGAGAGAGAGGAGGAGGTGGGGGGGGATAAACGGGACCAGGAGACACAACAGTGACAAAGATCTGTCTGAGAACAGGAGGAGGGAACGGGAGCAGGGATGCGGTGGGAAGTAAGGAAATATGTGGACAAACTACGCTTTGGTTTTCCCCTCACTGCACTGACATGTAGGCTTTAAAACCACGTATGTAAAACTCAGAAAAGAGAACTCTCTCCTGGGTTTGAGCTGCCCATAATCCACCTGGTTGGAGACGGACCGGGTCTGGAGTTGCTGTTTCTCATTACTCACTTAGATGGATTACACCACTTTTGGAGCAAGCCTCACGATTAAAGCCAACTGCGGGACAGCGGTTCAGTATGGAGTCCTGCTCTCTTCCAAAATAACGTTTAAAAAACACACACACACAAAGCTTGTGAGTCTAACAAGTTCAGAACAACTGAAGCAAAAAAAAAAAAAAAAAAGAAAGAAAGAAAAAAAAGAAAATAAAATCCTCTAAAGTGCATCTGGATCCTGGAGTGTTTTTTTGTTCTTTCTTTTTTTTGTACCTGTCAAGGCCGTCGGCATTTGTCTGAACCTCGCAAAAATGTTATGACTGAAGTTGGACAGACCTTGGATTTATTGCCAGGTGACGATTGTATAGACAGTCGCAAAAATCTCCAGAACACAAAAGCAACTAAAACACCTCTGGCTCCAAGTGGATAATGTAATCGTCTATCCAAAAAAAAAAAAGGAGAAAGAAAAATGACAGTAAAATAAAGACATTTATTTATTAAGAGTCTTAAAGTTATTTAGTGCAGAAACGATGTAGAGGAAACTCGTCTTGCGCATCATATGCAAACCCAGCATCACAAATGTAAACATGTTGATTCATCTGCTTTCGCCCCGATGAAACTGAGGTCCATCGCCTTGGCAACTGGCGCCCCGTCGACTAGAAACAGGGGATGAATCTGTGATGCTGTGGGCTTCTCTCTACTTCAGTCTGGTCGCTGCAAAGTTCTATAACTCGATGCAGTAAACCGTCTAAATGTTTGACCAGGCGATGGCAACCTGACGTCTGGACGGATCGTTTTATGAACTGAATTAAATTTGCTTTATTCCTGGGATTGAACTGGAACGAAGCCGTCAGTCGCAGTCAGTTTTTGGTCCTTCAGGGTTTTAACCCCCGACATCCGGAGCTGCTGCTGCTGCATGTCTTCTATTTCCTGCCTGATTCCTCTGAATAAATGCCACCAGAGCCAGAAACTCTTTAAGAATAAAAACAAACAATAATCAGATTCAACCTGCTTCTGTCGTAAAGTGCAGTGGGGGGGGGGGGATTTATTGTAAATTAGCACTGAATCAACTGAACTGAAGTGAATGTAGAGTGGACAGCTCTCTTTTACAATACAGAGGTTTTTTAAAATAGAAATCAGGCGAGTTCTATCTGTAATGAGTCTTTCTACTCTGCTAAATCAGCAGGAAGATGATCAATCAGACACAAAATTGATTACTAATAATTGGAAAACCAGTGGGGTGAGCTGAAGTGCTTGGAGAGATCCACCTCTTTAGTTAAGCTTGTGAAATGTTACCGGAGAAGACAGGGAACGTCTTGTGTCAACAGAGATTTGATTGAAAACTATGACTGGTTTGTTTGTTTGTTTTAGCAGGGGGGATGAATATAAAGTGAAATAAAATGGGGGATTTTGACTCGTTTTTGCCAAAAACTACAATAAAAGTTTCATTCACTGTAAGGCGTTTTTACACCTTATTGGCAAGGGAGCCAATAAATGCTCTCAACATTATTCATCTCCTTTGTATGTTTCAAATCATATTTCCAGAGCAAGAAAAAATTATTTGTGTTCTCAATAAACCCGCAAGTAAAAAAGAAAAAAAAAACTAAACTTGACCATTGCATACTAGATTCAATGAACTATAGATTGGGTGTTTTACGCGCGGGCGGCTGTGTGCGTGAACTTCTATCTGAAAGAGTGCAGTGTGTGCGCGCGGGCAGACACGCGTGGGGTCCACTCACCCGCGATCCGGGCTTCTGCGCTGAGACTTGAGGCAGGTAGCAGAGGAGCAACGGGGCCAAAAAGCAAGAAAAAGTGAAAACAACAGTGCTTGGCAATAGCATGACGGAGAGCCGGTGGCGCACCGAGAAGCGCGCAGTATCTCCAATCCGGTTAGAAGAAGAAAAAAAGGCACAAATCTAAGACGTTATTATTGATTTGAGATCCCCCCCAAAAAACATATGCATGTACATATATCTTCACTCTTTTCTTCCTTCTCTTTGTTTGTCCAGCAGCTGTTCACATAGCGCCGTGCGCAGGAGCGGACATCATGACCGGCCGGAGGCTTCATCCACTGCGGGAGGATCAGCTGTTCATCGCGGTTTCCACAGGTTCGGACTCGCTGCACTTTCATTTAAAAGCCAAGGCTGAGGGCTGCGTCGCTGACTGACGCTCTGCGGGAGCCAATGGCGGCGCCGCCTGGTGGCGAAGCCGCGCCCACATTGAGAGTAGAAAAAAAAGAAGAAGGAGAAGCTGCTGCGCAGGATCTGATTTGAGTCCAGAGAAGCTGGCAGCTGCAGAGACCCCTCAGTGTATTATCATCCGTCTTTGAGAGCAGAGACAATGGCCGAGCGACTGTGAGGTTAAACTTTGGGCTCTTATCCCCTTTCAGTGACGTATAACGCTCCATAATAGGCCAGCATCCTGCTGCTGTGACATTTAGCCTCTGTACTTGGATTACAATGGGAAACATCTATTGAATAAAGTCAATAGCTGTCACACACACCGCGGGGGGTCAGCCTGTGTTTGAGGATCTGCCGCTGCTGCTGCTGCTGCTGCTGACTGCTCAGAAATGTGCTTTTTAATTCATGATTTAGTTTCGTCGCTGGCGCTAAACCAGTTTCGGCAAACCAAGTCATTCTTCGGTTTGGGGAAAGTTGATCAGCTTATCGGGTTTCTTTCAACTTATAGCAGATGTAGGAAGTCTGTTTTAAGTTTTGTGATTTAGCATCGACCTATGAAATAATTACCTGCTACTTTAATAAATTATGTATGCATGATGGAGGTTTAATGGTTGTTTGGAGGCAATCAAAGCCCCCCGTTGGTTTTGGTCTCAGGCTAGCCGCTAGCTTTAGCCTCTAGGAGGATGAAGAGGTATTTAAGTTATCACATGATAGCAGCAGTTTCGCGAAACTGCAGCTAATTACAGAAAAATTAGCTGCAATTTTTGGAGTGAAGTTATCAAGTTAACTTCAGTTGTTAAACATTTTTATATATATATCAAATATGACTTAAAAGAAATTTGACTTTGTAGTTTAGCACCTTGGACTTGGCTCTTTGAAAAGCACCTGGTCTTTCTGAAAGTCCTCTTTTAGGGAGTCATTGTAGCATTGCTCCTCTACTAACCCTTTAGCAACGTTTTTACCCGTGTTTCAAAGAAAATGAGCTCAGCAGATGCACAGTTTCACCAGGTGTTTGCTAATTGCTACTGGCTAGTCTGAAGGAGCTCAGTGGGGTAATTGCGGGTGGTGGTGCCTCTGCAAGGCAGAAGCTGAGCTCGGAAATTGAAAGGGGGAGTTTTGTCCTTGAAGGCGGAGCTAGGTCCACCCAGGCATTTTGCACAGTGGAGTGGTTGCCATGGAGATTAAAGGATTTCTCAAACATGCATGAAAGAATCAAAGCAACACTCCAGGTGTGATTTTGACGAGGGATATGAAATTTGAAAAAAATGCTGCCCCTTTAACAGAAACTCACTTAAACAAAATCCTTCGCCGTCCCTTTAACTGCTTGAGTTACTGCTCTCTGTGTGAACTGTTTACATGTCACATGGTCCAACTATAAACCTTGAAGCACTCTTTTCTTTCCAGTACAGGACTGTAATTTACTAAGTAGTATATATATATATATATATATATATATATATATTGTATTTTAAAATCCAGCGACGATGCTGTCATATTTTCCCCAACGAGTGATTTTGTTATTGCCCTGCCTGACACGTGCGCTAACTGCGGCCTTATAAAAGTGAAGCCACATCACAGCCATCCAAACAAACCAAGCAACTTCTGGCTGCCACATTCTCTCTCTCTCTCTCTGTCTGTCTGTCTCTTCCCCCCCACTGAGAAGGAGAGGGCATGTTACAGGGAGACACGGTGCAGGTGTCCAGCTCTACTCCAACAACCTCTCACTTCTTCCAGGCTTTTAAGAGCTGAAAAGGCCCATCCGGCTCCCCTCTCCCCCTCCTCCTCCCAGTCCTTGTCCCTATAGATATTTTTAATTGTTGGTTTTGACAGTTCAACGGCCCTTTGAGTGCCTCACTGAAGAGCCTTGTAATCGGAGCAATTGAACTGCTGGAGCTGGCACAATTAGGGTCACCGCTGATGATTCCCAGCTAAATGAAGGGAGGTTTCCTCGGAACAGATCGGCGACAGGAAGGGGAGGCCGGTGGGGCAGTCATATTTGGAGGGAGAACAAAAGAGGGAAGGAATGAATTTGATACTGTGAATTCTTCTTATCGGAGCAATGTGTGTGTGCGTATATGTGTGTGAGAGACGTTTTCAGGCTTTTCTCAATCTGGAGATCTGCCCCTTGTAATCTGCGGCAGCTGGTCCACTAATGTTCAGAGTACTCTGTGCGTGTGTGTGTGTGTGTGTGGGGGGGGGGGGGGTGCGTGTGTGTGTGTGTTAACCAGGGTTTTGTATCTTCATGAGGACCTATGTTGGGTTGTGGAAACTACTGATCCTTGTGGGGACATTTTATTAGACCCGATGTTGGGAAATGCTGTTTTAGGTTTAGGGATCAGGTGTGTGATGGTTAGAGGTAGGGTTACGGTTAGCCTGTAGAAAATTAATGGAAGTCAACGTAAAGTCCCCACAAGTCATGAAAACTCGATTGTGTGTGTGTGCGGGATGGATTGGGGGGAACAGGAGTGTCTCTTGGAATGTTAACGAGATCAGTTTATATCTTCCCTCTCTCTTCACCCCCCCGCACCCCTCCCTGGACAAAAGCAGAACAGGTCTTCCAAGAAACGAAGCCGTCGTTGATTCTGTTGCCGACTGGCCAGACATGAAAGGAAAACCGACCGACAACAACAAAAAAAAAAAGAAAGAAAGAAAAAAAGGCAGAGGGGGTAAAGCGAACAAGTTTACAGGACACATATTTCCTAATTACTGGACCGCCCCCCATGAGTCCTTTCCCTCTCGCCCTCGCCCCCCACCCGGGCTCTCGCTCTCCCCTGCCGGCTTACATCAAGTACACACGGCTGAAAATTAGCAGGTGTCTGTAGACACAGAAACAGAGAGGGCAGTGCAGAGGCCACCCCAGAGATCTACAGAGGGGGCAAATTTAGCACAGATGTTCAGCCATGATGATGTTACACGAGCAAAAAAAAAAAAAAAAAGTTCAAACACACAAAGACAGTTCAGCTGCGCTCCACTGAACGTTGGAGCTAACGGAGATACTAATTAGAAACTTTACTAAAGAATCCATTTTGTTTCTAAATAAAAGCTGCATTGCCATCTTCCCCCATGCCTCAGTCTTAGTATATGGAAGGTAGTTGCTTATTTTTATAGATTTGTTTGTAATGCAGTGCCTACTGTCCCAGATGACCAGACAGAGTTAATCATGCTAGCTATTTTAGCATCTGCCCCTTTTACAGATTGCTGTATGGGAGAGGGAAAAGAACTGCTACCCAATGGTTGATACACACATGACATATTTTAAGTGTGAAAAAATAAACTTTAAAACACTTTAGAAAGGCCTTATCCAGATCAAAGATGTATTTCTTTCTTTCATTCATATTTTGTGAACAAACTCACTGAAAAGTAAAGAATGGAATATAGTTTTGATGGATAGAGCACCAAAACACAGCAACACACTCACACACAGACATCCTTGTACTTCTATACAAACTGAAGACTTTCTATTGACTTCCATTCATTTTAGTAACTACATATATGCCAGACCAAGACATTCTCCCTAACCCATTTTCCCAAATTGTATTTATAAATATTTTTATTTCACTATTTAGTTCTTTCTTTCTTTTTTTTTTTTCTTAGAAGTTTTCAAGGAGGGGTTACAGCAACCCCTGACTCCTTGTTTTGGGGCCTCACTGCCGGTACGGCATTTCTACATGTAAATAAACCTGGTCTTGTACAGAGCAAATAAGTGGAAAAAGACTAAAACCATCTGGAGTCGTAAACTTTAACAACAATCGCCTTTATGAAAATTGGCTGAAAAGTTCATCAGTTTCATCTGATCACGGCTCCCGGTTCCAGCTGAAGTTGCCAAAGAGTTTAGCTAACGCGATTCGTCTATATGTTTGTAGGAAATGAAAACCGCTTTAACCTGGCCTCCCTGCCAAACGGCCAGTTGGCACGTAAAGAGTCTGTAAATGTTTTGGATTTCACTCTTCCGTTCTCGCTCACACTGTGACGAGTTAAATATGGATCTATGACAGGAAAACAGAAAGTCGTCGATAACCAATTAGACAATCTTTGAAACTGAGCAACTTTTATAAAGTAAAGCAGTGATTTATAACATATGTATACATCAGTTCCATTTCAAACCTGTTTGAACATTTTTGCTTGCTTTTTTCAGCTTCTCATTGCACTAATCTAATGAAAAAAAAAAGGCAGATGTATTCAAGTGCATAAGATACATTTAAAAAGATTTTTGTCGTTAATGTCTTATGTAAGACCCTGGACAGAACCATTATGCATGATAGACAGTAATATTTCTAGATTCACCTGATATATTGTGGAAACTCAGACAAATAAACACATTTACAACACAGCATGAAAGACAGGCAGAGAGGGGGAGGGTGGCATGGTGAACAAAAAAAAAATAAAAGAAACTCAGGGGTCAGGTAGAAAGCGCCTCGCTTTTTAAAGTATCATCTGGATTTCATTTTTATAAATTCCACATATTTTACATGTACTGGCTGCAATTTTCACTAGCTTCTAAATTGAGGAGCCACAATCGGGGGCCTCAGTTGGCTGACAGCGCCGGCTTCTCACTCCCCTCTTTGAGACGCGAACTCGCACGCTTGGAGATGGAAGTGCTCGGTAAAATAAATAACCCAGGAAAGCCAGCTTAACTGTGAAATATGAGGGATTTTTTTAAATTCTTTTCTCTCTCTCTCTCTTTTTTTTTTTTTTTTTGTACAAAGAAAAGGGAAAGTGGCAACAGAGAGAGTCACGGGTGTGAAAAGGACTATTGAGTCTGGGCTGGGGGTCTCGCACCTGCGCTGTCTATTCACCCCACTGTTTATACACTGTCATCCACAATTAATACCTCCTGGGGACAGGGCTGCCTGCCCTCCACAGGGCCCCCAGGCCCATCCAGGGCCCTTATGGATGCCTAATTGAGCATACCGCTCTCCTGATTGAATTAACAGCTCGGTCTCTGGGACCTTTTCGCCTCTTCAGCGGAGGAGAGAAGGAGGCGGGGTGAAGCGCTACACACCCCAAAAATGGAGCCCTGTTCGGTTCAGCAGACACCAGAGCTGGAGGAAGAGGGAGAGGTGGAGAGGTGAAGGGGGAGGGAGGGAGGATAAAAAGCAAGGGGTCAAGCAGGGGAGTTGTTGAAACTGTCCAAAAAACATGGCCCTTTCTGTCAGCGAACCGAGGCTGGAGGGGTCGGCAGGGGGGGAGCAGGAGGTCCCGGTCTTCACAGGCCCAGAGGGTTCCAGCAGGGCAGCGAGTGTCCAGGGGAAGCGAAGAGACAGATTGCAGCAGAGGACACGTCCAGACACCGCCGCACACCTCTGGAACTATATCTGTCCAACAATCCGTGTGAAACATCGTCTTTTCCTCTTTTCTTGTTTTGTTTTATCGGTTGGACAGCAGCTGTCCAAAGTCAAAATCAGTCTTTGGACAGCTGAAATTTGGTTCTAATAATTTGGTTGTGTTCGATCAATGCAAGCGCCGTTGGTTTGCTTTAAAAAAAAAAAAAAGAAAGAAAAATACATAAATGGAACAGGAACAGAGATGTTTTCAAAATCCTTAAAATCCTTTACGTTTTCTCCAGTCAGTGCTTTATTGGTGTCAATAACAATGAGTTGTGCATTACGGTTTTCAAAAACTCTATGAGCCAAAATCTGAAAAGTGAAGAGTGCATTTTGTCTTCAGAAGTCACTCAAATCCATAATTAGAGTGTAGTTAACCTCAGTTCTGTTTTCCTGTAGCTGCGTTTCCATTTCAAATGTGTGTGAAACGTTGTCAATTTTCCATTAATGTCAGAAAAACTTCACAATTGTGGTTATTGTCATTAAATAAGAAACACAGTTGAAATACCATAAGGTTCTATACTTGTACTTGTCTTGATTCTACAGGAATCAGGCCTCAGTGTTGTTAGCAAAAGTGAACAAAAATAAACAGGATTAACTAAAGTTAGCTCATTATTTAACAATAAGACAGAATTTTATTTTTTCACACACAGCTATGTGTTTTCCAGCCACATTTTATGTATTATTGTATCATTTTATAGCATAAACAAGTAACTATATTAAATTCTGTTGTTTTAAAAATTATATATATATATATATATATATATATATATATATATATATATATATATATATATATATATATGATTTGAAAGAAATTTCATGTCACAATTTAATTAATTCAAATTGGGTCTCTGTCTCTTTAAAAGCACCAGAAGCAGCTAAGCAGAAGCTCAGTTCCACCAGGTGTTTGCTAATTGCTGCTGGCTAGTCTGAAGGAGCTGAGTGGAGGAGTCGCGGGGGGGAGGGATGCTCTGTGAGGCGAAAGATCGGACACTTGGAAACCGACCTGCGCCTTTAAGATGGTGCTGGGTCCAAATGCATGGTTAACACAGCTGACCTGTTGCAACGTGAGATTGAAAGATTTCTCAAACGTGCATGAAAGAATCAAAGCCACACTCCAGGAATGTTTTTTGATGAGGGAGCAAGACTATGACTTGGTGTAAAGCTAAAAAAAAAAAAAAAAGTCAATTTTACATAATACTGCTTTAATGAATTAACTCCTCATGTGGAAGTAGCTTTCTTAATTATATAAAGTTAAATTTGATTTTGAAGTAATGATCTGATTGAAGTGTGACAAAAAAAAGGTGAATCCAGAATCCATCTGCATGTGTCACCAACACAGTTAAATAAAAAAACATCTGAAAGTTTGTTTGTGAGAAGACATAAAGCTGTACAGAAATAAAAATGTATATTTATATATAGAGAGACAATCTTCTTCAGCGTAAACCCCCCCGGCCGGGCTGTTCGGTGGTCTCCATGACTGCACTGAGTGGCTCACCTCTCGATGAACCCCTCAGTCCGGCCCACCAAAAACCAAAACAGAAACATGGAAATGTTGTCGGCCAGTGAACTGTGCCCCATTCTGAACCCCCACCCGCCCTCCATCCCCCCTCCAGCACCCACCCAGCCAGACTCCATACCCCCCTAGTTAACAAGCCAGCTACCACATTCCCTGTCATCGCTCGCTACCCGCCGTCGACCTGATACGGCGCGCGGGAGGGAGCCAATTAAACTCGCACTGTTCCCCACAACGGGTCAGGAGTTTAGTGGGTCGTTATCACTGTGGTTTTCACTCGGGGTTATCTAATCATCACTGAACCAAACCAGACGACTGTGGTTACAGAGAGTGGCGTTCGGCGCGTTAATTGAGGCTGCCGGTTGTGACGGTGACGGAACGCAGTCAGTGCTCCTCTGTGGTTTAGCTAGCAGGTTGTTGCGGCAGATATAGTGGCTCAAGAAATGTGGAAATGTTACCTAAAATGTACAAAGTAAGCATATTTGTATGCTCAAATTATCTGGTAACAGAATTTAACTGAGTTGTGTTTTCTTGTGTTTTTTTCTTGAATCCTAAAGTTGTGTCGTTTCTGTCACTTCCTGGAATATTTTAACTCGTTGGCTGTGATTGGTTCTTTTCCAATCGAGGAATACGCTGATTAGAAGAAAGTGATTTTCTGCAGTTCCTGCTCTATTTGCAGATGCTCACCTGTTAATACCCTACTTTGCGTATGAAAGAGACAATAAATTTCTCACCTTTTTGGCCTTCTTGGTGTTCCGTACTTTGGTAGCAGGAGGTACATGCGCTCACATCAGTTCCCACGCACACTCGTGTTGGTGACACAAAGACAAGGCCACAGGAAAGTTGTGCATCCTCTCTTCTTTGAAAAATAGTCCAGGCTAAGTGATATTACACAGAGTAAGTCTTTGAACAGCTTTTTCAAGTAATGTCATAAATTGTCAAACGGATTTAAGCCTGGACTTTGACTGGAACGTTCTTTGACATAAACAAAACCACTGCAGTGTATGTTTGGGGTCATTGTCTCTCTGGGAGGTGAACCTCTTCCCCAGTCTAAGAAAAACCTTTGTTGATCCCAAAGGGAACTCAATAAAACAATATTCTGCAGTGTCCGACAGTTCCGTGGCAAGTTTTGACTGCATCCATCTTCCCATCAATACTGACCAATCTTCTGTCCCCCACAGCATGATGCCTCCTGCACCATGCATTACATCATGTGATGTGCAGTTAGCGTTCACCTGGACGCAGTGTCCCGCAAGAGTTACGCTTTTGTCTCTTTGCTTTGTAAAATCTGCAAAAGATCGCAATAGTTTTACAACCTAACCCTCATAACCCCTCCACCGCTGTATTCCTGCGCTCCTTTGTGTCTGTGATGCCGTTTGCTCACAAATATTCTCTAACAAACCTCCCAGGCCTCCACTGAAGAGCTGGGTTTATACAGAGCTTAAGCTGCTCGCATGTAGCGGTTGACTGTATTCGCTAATGAGGCAAATTCTGAAGGCAAATGGTTGAACTGGATCTTATTTAGGAGGCTGAATGCAAAGGCATGCCAAACCTGTTGGAATTTCTCTATAAACATTAGGAAAAATGTTTCCTTTCACCTCATTAATGCACTTTAAAAATAAACCAACAAAATGGGTTGAACTTTGTGGGTCTAATATACACAACAGGGGAGAAGGGTATGGATACTTTGTGCAAAATGGTAATTTTATTATTTAAAAATGTTCTTATTCTCAGATCATTTTTTCAGTTGTTGTAGTAAGTTGAGAACCGCCATGCACAAAGCTACTTTGTCTCTTTGTTGTGAAATGTAAAGTTTAACACATGCATTTGTTTGACAATCAGGTTAAGGGACTACAGCTGCTGAGCAGACAGAAAGTAGTGAAAAAAAAAAAGATTACACGAGTCATAACAGAATTAAATGAAAACAAATAAAATCAGTTTAGCATTATTTCGTGTTTTTTTTTTTTATTATTTATCTATTTATTTTGTTGTTGTTGTTTTTTAAGGCCTTATGGCTTCCTTTCTTCTCTGGAGCAAAAAGAAATAATAATAATTTTTTAAAAAAAAGTGTCTATTTTCAAACAGAATCCGCCATAATCTCAATCCTCCATTTATTCTAATAAACAAACCACCGCTTGTTCGCGCCTGGCCGACGCCCCAGACAGCGTTACTGCGGCGCCCCCCTGTGCCCATTTTGATGAATTACACACAGGATCACAACCACACAAGATTGACCAATAGGAGTTCTTCATGATATACGCTGTTACGCATCTATGATACTGATGGCTTTCCCTTATTTTACTCAAGTATTTTATTTTATTTTATGCATTCATGATTATGTTTTATTTTAGTAATTATTTGTCTACTCCCTACACCCTCCAGGTTTATTAATTGTTCCTTTAACACCGTGTAAGCCCTTTTAACTTGGTAAAACCGGAAGCGCATTTATTCATTGCGAATCTTTGTTTAACTTATTGTATTTTCATTATATGTACGCTTATTGTTATATTTATGGCATTTTTATTATTAATATTATTATTTTTGCTTCTTTAGGACACGCAAGCCCTGTTTTAGCACGGTTAAGCTGGAAATTGTGCAGACAGCTTACTGTCCAATTACCATATTGTTATTTATTTATTTATTCGCGAGACGTTCATTTTTTAAATTATTTTTTACTACATCTCCCCTAATGTTTTCCTCTGTCATTATTATTATTATTATTATTATTACTAGTATTATTATTCATAACATCTCCATCTTGAAGCGGTCAGCTGGTGATCAAACCTCTGTCTCTCTGCCTCAACAAGGCGGAGTTTAGGATGCTGAGTCGAAGCAGGTGGAGGCGGCGGATGTTTACGCGATGCGCTTCACTTAGGGAGGATCAGAAGGAGCTGCTGGAGAGGACACGTCTGCCGTAGATGAGAGACGCAGTAAGACAAAAAAATATATATAGACATAAATTTGTAAAAATCACGTTCAGGGCCGCTCTGTGTTCGGGAGTCGTCGATCGGAGCTGCGCCGCGGAAAGAAGCTGACGGGCTGCGAAGAGAAAGCGAGGCGAGGCGCTCCATCTGTCTCCATCTGTCTCCATCGTGACGCTGGAGGCTGCGGCGAGGTGATGCTCCATCTTTGGATCGGCGGCCGGAGCCGTTGTTCCTGAAAGCCTGCTATTATGCAGGGAGCAAGGGAGGCTGCGAGGATTAAAGGGGAAAGAAGCTCTGGTTCAGAAAACGTTTGGCACTCTGGCAGGTCAGTATGAACTATGTCGTGCAGAACTGCATGAAATCCACCAGATATCCGCGTATTCACATTGGCCGACGTGTGTGTTCCATTTATAGCAGTTTTCCACTTTAGACTGTCATTCAGTTGTTTTGCCCTGATGTGGATCACAGTGGAAAAGTCCAGGCCTTCACTGGTAGCAGGTGCGCGCCTATAATCAATTTGGCCCATCACCCGTTTACAATACTCTACTCACTTTTTTTTTACTATACTTTTCCTTGGCTTCAATGTGTGTTGGTACATGTAGGTCGATTGTGTGAAAAATAAAAAATAAAAAAACATGGCTATGAGTAATCAAATTCTTTCAGCCTAGTAACTCTGCCAAAAATAGCCCTTCTGTTAAAGGGCTGTGATGTTTTCCTGTGCCTTATTTCACTTCCCCCAAAGGGAAAATGTCTCATCTGGTGTAAAATCACTGAGTGTACGAACATGTGCTCATGCATGCATGCATGCATCCCTGAAAGCTTGCCTTGACCCTTCCCCCACAAACAGTATCTGAGCTGAATTTTATAATTTAGGTTTTAACATCTATTTTTTATGTGTGTGTGTGTGGTATACATCCTCCCCGTCATGCGCTGATTCCTGCCCTCTTTACCCGCAGTGTGAGCCAACTATGGTCGACCCCTCAGATGTTGAGGAGCAGAATAAGTGCAAAGGCCCACAACTTGACACACCAACTGTGGCCGCCGAAGACTCTCGACTACCAGAACCGTCTGATGACACGACAACTGAGGAGGAAGGTGATGCCGGTTTCGAGACACCACCCACTGGCAGCTCAGAGCCCAGCCCCTGCCACACTGCATCTCCGGTGGGGCCGCAGGTCAGCGCACAGGGGGCAGCAGCTGAGCAACCACAGACTCAAACTGACGCAGATTTGCCACCGAAACTTCACTTGGACCTGTACAACTTTGATTCGCCCGAGGCGGAGGGCAGTCGCTATGTGTTGACGAGCCCCCGCTCTCTGGAGGCGTGCGCTCGGTGTGGAGTCAAACCCGTGGAGCTGCTGCCTCGTCCGCTGGCCGACTTTGTCCGGGAGGCTCCGGGCCGGTCCATGCGTGTCGCCACAGGTCTCTTCGAAGTCTATGAGAAGGACAGACATGGCAAACTCAGGCAGTGCAGGGAAGAGAGGGAGAGGATCATTAGGGAAGAGAAAAGACGGATTCTGCAGGCAGCTGTCAACAGCAGCACGTCTTCATCCTCTGTGGATAAAGTCACATCTGGGATCGGTGTGCCTCCTAAATCTGACACAGTTTCCTCCAGCTCAGTTCCCAGTGTGGGAGTTCCCTCGAAACCTGCAGCATCGGGTGCAACTATCCTATCGAAAGCCTCCACCTCTACTCTTAGTACCTCCCCAAAATCCATGCAATGTAGAACTACCCCTCCTGCAAAGTCTGGGCCCAAATCATCCCTTCCACCTTCTAAGGGTCTATTTCAAGGATCAGTCAAAGCTTCGATGTCCTCATCATCTGACCATACGAAATCCACACATCTAGTTTCATCGGGTGGCCCACCAGTGCTCAAGAAATCTGCGGGTGGTAAATCTTCCAACACTTTTCCCAGATCAACACCGAAACCTCCCTCCTTCCCCAGAGCCAACTCGACGTTAACATCATCAGTGTCGAAGCCCGCCGTTCAGAAGTCCAATCCGCCTCTGAACGGAGTAACGAGAGGGCTATTCTCTCAGCACAACGGACATCTTGGATTCCAGTCCAAGGCCCGAGGGAAAAGCCATTCCCTGGAGTCTTTACAGAGGAGGATGGATCCCGTCTGCTGCTCCACCTCCACAACCACCACGACTACATGCACCTCATCAGAGTCCGGGGCGTCATCTGCTTACAGCTGGGACGGTGCACGAGATCACTGGGCCAAAATGTCAAGTCCTCGAGCTCGCACAATGGCCACCTTCAACTCCCTGATGGGCCGCAGCCTCAGCCTCGGAGACCTCAGTCACTCCCCTCAGACCACACAGAAGGTGGAGCGCATTGTGAAGGAGGTGAAGCGTCGAGGACTCAAGGCCGTGTCCGAGCGCGACCGCAAGATCGCAGCGTTGATGCTCGCCAGATACCAGGAGGAAGACATCATGAGCCAGACCCGCTACGTCGCTCACCTTCAGTGGGACAGCGAGCGCCGGATGGAGGAGCTGCGGCGGGAGCAAGAGGACAGGGAGAAGCAGCGGGCGGTGCTCCAGTGCCAGCGAGTGTGGCAGACCCAGGTTTCGATACGTCAGCAGAAGATCTGCCAGCAGGAGCGCGACTCGGCCGCCGCCAAACTACGGCAGGCCGAGGAGCACGAAGAGCGCTGGAAGGAGCTGGCAGAGCAGCAGGAGCGCAGCCGTCTGCTGAGGCTGCAGCAGGCGGCGAGAGAAGAGAAACACAAGAAAGCTCTTCAGGAACAGAACCTGAAGGCCCTGGAAGAGGAGAGGGCTGCAGTGCTGGAGCAAGAGAGGCTGCTCCTGGAGGAGAAGCTTACTATAGCTGAGCTGAAGAGGCAGGAGCGGGAGCACCAGGCCCACGAGGAGAGGCGAGGTTTGAACAAAGCGGAGAGGAGGCGTCACGCCGCCCTCATACAAGAAATCGCCCGCAGAGAACAGGAGGAGAGGGATGAAGCCAAGAGGGCGGCAGAGGAGAAGCTCAACCGCTCCATCGAGAACTACGAGCAGATAGTCGAACGCCGGGGGCAGGAACTGAAGGAGAAGGCCAAGCGTGAGGAGAAACAGAGCCAGAAGGCTCGCAAGGCAGCGGAGAAACGCGAGAAGCAGCAGCAGCAGGTCCTGGAGGCCCGCGTGAAGGAGGCCGCCAAGCGAGCCCAGCAGGCCGCCATGGTGGCCGAGGAGAAGGCCAAGGAGAAAGCCAAGCGGGCCGTCCAGAGTCGGCAGGAGAAGGAGAGACTCCAGAAGCTCAACAGGCAACGGGTGGAGGAAGAGGAGAGGCAGAGGCGCCTGGAGCTCCTGCAGTCCATCGAGAGGAAGCTGGAGAAAAGCGAGCAGATCTTCAGGGAGAAGAAGGCGGTGCTGGAGAGCGCCCGCTCCGTGGCCCGGGCGTCCTTCCACGTACGGGACAAAGTGCGGGAGGAGACCAACATGCGCACTTTTGACAAGATGGCCCTGGAAGCGCAGCTCAAAGCGAGTCTCGACGAAAAGTAAACAACCCACAGCTTCGTCGCAAACCGCCGGTCATATCATCGGCTCTTGACCTTTGCCACTCAACATGTTGCCCCTCTTCCAATCAACACAAGTGATATTTTTACATTACATATCATTACCCATCAGCAGTTTTATTATACTTTTGACCATCTTTCCCACGGAAAAGTGAACAAATCCAGATTTGTCTTATTGCCGTATTAGGGAACTAAACCGTATCAGTAGTTATTTCTCAACAGTGAAGCCCTTTAGTCAGACGGAGCCAGCTTAATGTTTAGAGTGGACAGAACAATTTTCTTCTTTTTGTGGCAACACAAACCTCTCTCTCTCTTTCTCTTCGTCTATTTGCCCTCAGCTGCGTCTTATTTCAGCCACTGGACTGGAAGCTGTGCTGGAGTGAAAGAGTCATTGTTTATCTGGAAGCACAACTTCACGACAGCTGCGAGGGCTTTCAAGGGAACACTCCTGTTAGTGGGAAAGCCAGCCCGAGGAAAAGGCTAAACACAAATGGTTCCCGGCCCGCGCGAGTAAACGACAGGCCCCAACCCCTCCCCCCTTGTTTTTTTTTTTTTTGTTGTTGTTTTTTTGTACAAACGCGGACAGTTTGGAAGTCAAGCCCGAAAGCGGAAGCTTGTCCGTCCTTTCGGTGCTGACGGCGCAGCGCCGGGAGGTGCAGAGGACGGTAGATATCGCGCCACAAGCATTCCTCCTTCAAATTCCCTTCAGGAACTCTCCGTTTTATTTCCCGTTCGTGTTAAAGTGCAGTCGGCATTAAAGCTCTCCGAGAGAAAGCCTTCACTCGACCTCCCCGTACCATCCTCCTGCTGCCAACGCAGGCAGCGTCATGGTGACCGTCTCCCAGCCAACAGGTAGGCGTTTTCAAACCTCCCCGTCTGTCTGTTGGGTTGCATCCTGCTGCGGCAGTAGTTTTAACAATGCACTAATCCTACGATTCTCCAGCTGTGAAAAAGGGAAAATAAATAAATAAAAAACCTGAAACGACACGCGTGAGCTGAAGCTGTTGCCACGGCAACGCAAATCTGGCTGGAGTTGCGGGAAGCGTCTGAGTAATGAGGATGGTGCACAGGGACGTTTCTTTTTTCCCAGGCATGATTTTGGTGTTAAACAGAGTCTTCTAGCTGTTACAGTGCCTCGCAAAAACATTGGATCAAATGGAACTTTATGTACGTGAGGAAGTGTTTCACCGAGGTTCAAAACAGCCCTGGATTTTTTTTTTCCTCTTTTTGTCACGGTACAACCACAACTGGAATATGACGTAACAAACCAAAACAAAGGAAATCAAAGCAGTGAAGTTGAACGAAGGTCTGGGATGTTTAGGTTGCAGTGGGAAAGGCCCCCCAGGCTCCCAGGTGCACAATGTGTAGAACTTTGGCGATGCCTTTAACAGTCTTTACAAAAATAACTCGAGGTCAAGTAGATTTAGGTAAGAACTTTGAGTAGGCCATTCCAACACATAATATGGTTAAGAATTAATATCTTGACCGTTTCATTTCAGCCGTGGGTTTGTTTTTCCATCATAGGTCCCAAAACAAAAGAAAAGCATCCCCATAGCATGATGCAGCCACCACCCTGCTTCCTCCTGAGAATGCTTTGTTTGGGGTTATGTGTAATATCAGCTTTTGACTACATTTTTATTTTATTTTTAGTGTCATGTACATAATTTGTGTGGACATGTTGGCCCTTTTACATTTGATGTGTCATCTCGAGACAAATATTTTGGCAAAATAAAAATAAAATTCCCTTTAACCGTTTTTTCCTTGTGCCCGTCCCAGCATGATCACCCGCATGTTTGCTCCGTCGCTACAAGGCTTGTAGCTTTCTACCCATCGTCTTAAAACATTTATTCATGAAGCCCCGATTTGTCGAGTTCAAGTTTGTTTTTTTTTTGTAGTCACAGAGTCACTATCCATGCCACAATCCTGCACAGTTCTTCTGTTTGTCTACCACATTAAAATACCAATAAAACCATCGCAGTTTGTGGTTGTAAAGTTGTGGCAAAAGACCTCGGGTATGGAAACTTTTTTGCAAAGCAACCAGAAAGCAGATCGAGCCGAGCGTTTCAGACAGTCACGTGTTTTATACCTGCTCTCGGCCGAGACGTGAGCCCGAGGGAATTGAAAACACAGCATTATACCAGCAGGATTATGGCTGACTGAGCAGGGCTCCAAGCAGATAATCATGGTGGAGGGGTGAGGGGTGGGATGATGCAGCAGATTTCCTCTGTGGAGGCCTTCTGTATAACAAAAAGGAGAAAAAAAACACAAGGTTTCTCTTAAAATGCTGCAACTGCATTTTACAAGTACAGAATAACGGTTGGAAAATCTATCGGTGGTCCTGATATCTGCTCAGTGACCTGAACCTGATTTAATGTCAACATCTTCCTGAAATAATGTCCTTTTTTTCATCTTTTAGAAAGAAAGAAGTTGAGATTTTTCCAAAATGACGTTTACAAAAAAAAAAAAAAAAAAAAGACTAAGGTGGTGATTTGTTAGAAACTCAAGCTTCATGTCGTCGATTGAAGTCAGTATGTCTGAAATCATGTTGATTGAAGTGACACTGTAAAATTAGAAACCTGTGGGTCAAAGGTCATCTGAAAAAGTGAAAATGCCAATAAGGTACCCAACAGTTCCAAAAGATCTGATTTTGTCCCCCAATGTTCATAAAAGGCAATAAAACCGAAAACTCCTACTCCCTCTGGGACGTAAAAGCATCACCAACAAAAGTACAAAAAAAAGCAAAAGAATTTAAATCTGTTCAGAAAAGAAATTAACAATAACAAGTAGATAGATAGATAAGATAAATAATTTTTATTAGTCTCTCATAGGAGAAATTCATCTTGGAAGTCAGACTTTAGAGAAACCACAGGACTGTAACGCGTCTGTTGACAAATCCTTCCTTCTGCATCTGGTCTAAAATTCTTTCTTCATTTGTTTACAAATGGAAGCTGAAGTAAATTTGTCTTGGCTAAATTAACATGAAGAACTTTTATGCATGTTGTTTCTCCCCCTTTTTTTCTTTTTCGTTTTTGTTTTGGCCTTTGAGATGAATCAAATCATCCAGCAAGTTGCTGTTAAGTAAATAAAAGATCTAGCCAAACTTTTCTCTAGTCATCTGTTAAATATCCTTTTCCTGACTTGGACGTGTGAATATTAATGAGAGGTTTTGGTTGTTTCTATAATCATAGACGGTCCGCAGACTAAATGTGAGGTATGCTTATGTGCGTTCAGGCAATGAGACCAATAAAGAGAAGACTCGAGCTCTTCGGTGACCAGCATGTTGCTGAAACTTTATCCGTATATTTGGACTCTGTCGTGATGCAGGTGGAAAGTAGCAATAACCAGATTAGTAAATGACACACATCTAAACACACGCTACTAAAAACCTGCCCCATATTGACAGATGTAGAGTGGTTGATGTTGTTAAAGTAAGCCGCTATGCAGACGACACTCAGCTCTATTTCCCAATAAACCGGGCGGTTTTGACACACCGCGGTGCTTGTTTGGCTACGTGAATGAACTAAAGAAACTTAAAATGTTCATTTCTGAACCTCCCAACCCTACAGTTCATGTTTACCATCAGACAATTTAGAAATTCTTGTTAGAAAATGCAACAGCTAGCTACTCTATCAACTCCAAGGCCAAGCGTGTTTGTATTTTGATTTCATTTGATCTTATTGTTTTTCCACATTGATATGCTTATTTTATTCCACCATATATGGTCTTTGAACGTGTATTATGTTGTGCTATATTAAAAAACGAAATTACTGTGACTGATTTCATCCCTCGTCTTTTTTATTCGCTGCAGGTCCCAGAGATGATTGAGAGCAGATGACTGAACCAAGTTTCAATTTTATTTCATCCGCAATTATCATCATCATCGTCAATGGGCTGCGGAGAGAAGCAGCTGCCTTTCTGCATCAACGAATCAAATGCGCACGGTTCAAAAACAGCTTTATTCATACCAAGGCGTGCTGATCAATCTGTTCATTTTTTTTGTCCTTCTAACCTTCTTACCTTAAATGTTGGCTTTTCCCCCAGGTTTTCTGGTTATTTAATGTTTTTTTTTTCTTCTTTTCTCTCTCTCTTTAAAGAGAAACTACTGTTGTATCAGAAAAAGTTTGAGATGTAGCAATAACAAAATGCTTAAGGGCGACGGCGGACGCGTCCGTGAGACGGCGGTTCTCGTACACGCAAACGAAACCGGACAAATAAAAAGATCTTCAAGGTGGAATTGAGTTACCTGTCCCGTCTGCTTCATTTCTCTATATCATGTGATTTTGCAATAAAATGTTTTAAGTACTTATTCGCAAGCCCTGTCGGCGTGCTGAAACTGTTGTAGTGGAGTAGTGAAACTGTGACCTGAAGAGAAACGTGTACTCAATGCGACAAAAAAAAAGCATCAGATATGAGAGGGAGAAATGTACTTTCATTGTTTATTTGTGATGGTTTGATACACAATTTAACTGATTTCATCTTTCCAGGCCACACAAAATCAGCCTTTATGTGAGCAAAAAATCGTTTAAGCAACTTAAATTTGAGGAAAACTATCCCAGCCGAACAAACAAGCGACTTGTTTGTCCAACCGGAGGTGGGAGAACTGAAGCTCTTCAAAACAATTTTACAAATCTTAATTTCTGAACCTCCCAGCTCTACAGGTTACAGTCTAGTAATCTAAAGCGACTCTCAAGCAAATTTAGAGACGTCTTACAAAACGTTCTACCGACTCAAGGACCAATCGTTTGTATTTTTAGCTCACTTCATTCCCTCGTCCAGAAAGCTTGTATCTAGAAAGCTCGTGACTTTTAAAACTCAACACTCGGTTGATTTGAGTCGATTGTCCAAAAGTCTTGAAATATGTGGAAAAACTCATGGTTTTAGTGCAGACACACAATCTCTCCCTAACATTGAACCTTTAATTGCATTATATGTATTCAGAGTGAAACTCTGCCCATGCTAGGAAATGACTCTACCAACTTATTCACAGTTTTCAGGTTTTCCAGGAATCCATGGACCACCGTGAAGCATGTTGATTTTGTGTTTCTCTGATGATTTAGCCTTGGATTTTGGGTAAATATCTCGCTGAGGGACTCCAGTGGCGACCCATTTCTAGTTTACTGGTGGAAGGTTTGTTATGGAGCAGGAGAGGAAAGTCTTTTTCTGCTGTAACCAGATTAGCAGATGGATGGATGGATGGCATCCAGTGGTTGTTGTGAAGACTTGGTTGACCTCAAGCATTCCTTCTTCTCTGACAGTAAACTTTGGAGCTCGCCATGTTTACCTGTCAGGATAATTATGGGTCATTTTCTAGGAAGTGGCGAGTGGCTTAAATAGCAGGCGGCTGAGTCACGTCATGTTGAAGAAGGACAGGGACAACTGACTAATCACGCTTTCCTAAACGTATTGCTGGAAGAAGGAAGCGCAAATTCTTAAATATTTTAGTTGCATTTATTGTTGTTAAAGGGGCGGCCGGGATTATGGAAAAACAGTTTTTTTTTTTAGCTTTACATTATAATGTTATTCCCTCATCAAAAACACACCTGGAGTATTGCCTCGATTCTTTCATTCATGTTTGAGAAATCCTCCAATTTCCCATGGCAACCGTTCAGCTGTGCAAAACGCCTGGGCGGACCGAGCATTGACAGCTTCCCCACTTGGTTCCTACAGACTAGCCAGATTTTAGCAAACACCTGCTGCCGCGTTGTTTTAGGGTTAATTGAGGAGCGAAGTCGTGATGACTTCCTGAAGGCGGAGTTTCAGAGAGAGCAGGAGCCTCTTAAAAAGACAGAAGCCCAATTTCAAGGCGTTAAATTATAAAGTCAAATATCTCTTAAGTCACATTTGATATTTGAAGCATTGTTATAACAATTGAAATGTTTGCATGGATGCGGATTTCGCATAATAATCTATCTAAGCTAACCTGGGCCGAATATTTCCAAATTCAATGCGCACCTCTTTTTTTTTTTTTTCCGGTTCAGTTTGACTGTCCACACCAACACCTGATCACACCTGGACCCGTACGATCAAGAACTTACTGAACTACAACCTGTCTGGCACAAGGTAGCTCAGCAACATTTAGAACTGGGATGTTTACCTCGTTTTCATCTCTGGCCACATAAAGATTATGAATGTCCTCAACTTGCCAGATGCGCCAGATTAAACAGTTTAAATATTGCAGCGTTCTCTGTATTCACTCATTACTTCTAAAATTAAATCATATTTATATCGGAAGTAATTAGGCACAATGTAAATAAAAACTGCCTTGATTTTACTGATCAAATCATATCCAAGCAGACAAATGTTGTCTTTAAGTTCTATTTCTATGGCTGCTGAAAAGTCTGTTTACTATAGAAAAGGTTAGCATGTAGCTAAAGAAAGAACAGTTTTATGGAAAAGAGTGGGTCAAAATTCGTCCACAGTGACGTAAATACTCAGTTATTAGGTTTGGGGTGATGGTGGGATTACTTCGTTTCGGTTAGGATTGGGTTTTTTTCTCTAAATAAATGAAGTTATAACATGAGAACTAGTTTTTCTGTTTTTCCAGGTTGACTTTGTCAGATATTAGACATTTTTCAGTAAACCGAAACATTTAAGTGCAACAAAGGACACAAATAAAAACAAAAAAAAAGCAGGTTATGTGACTTAAATTTATTTAATTCATCTTGTCCAATTCCTTTTATTATTGCAGTGACTTGGAACCGTCAGTGAACAGGTATGTATGTATGTGTGTGTGTGTGTGTGTGGGGGGGTGTGTGTGTGTGTGTGTGTATGTACGTTAAGTTTTGGGATCAGGATCTTTTCCGACTTTCTGTGCTGACGGAATTAAAGCTAAAGGACCACTTCTGGTTAGTTTTTTTTTTTTCTTCTTCTTCTTTTATCCGCTCAGTCTATCATGGTGTTTGCGGCTTCCTTGCGAACGACGATCTTGTACACGCTCTCCCTGAAGCTGCTGTCAGAGGTGAGCCGCCGAGCCGTCGCCCGCAGCTCCTCCATGCCGTCGTCCGAACCGGCCACCGCAAACGACTTGGAGTGTTTCACTGGAATAATCAAAGTCATTCGTCACAAAAACTAACTTCTTTTTTTCTTTTACACAATACTTAGCGCTTCTATTCTCACATTTTACAAATGAGACAAAAATATTCTGATTGATTTCAGCGCTTGTAGCAAAACTAGCAGTATATCGTCAGGCTGAAGCCGAAGCTAAACTTTCACCGCAGATGTTTTCTGTTCTGTTTTCTCTCCACAATGTTTGTTGAAATATTGCTCATCACTCGCGCTGTTTGTTGGGAAAGCCCCTGGGAACAGAACGGGAGGCCGACCGGGAAGCATCGACATTTGTGAAAAGATTTTTAAATGACGTTCGGCGTCATTTAAAAACCCAAACAGTAACAGTTCAAACGCGGCGGCATGTGGAGGTGTTTGGCTGCCGTCCCGTTCCGACTGCAGCGAGAAAAAGGAAAGACGGATGACGTTTGCAACATCTAAAAATGGCATGTTTAGCATATCATGCCATCTGGAAAAAAGAAAATCAAACTCCTGCGAACGGTTTGTTGTAAAACAAAGCCGACGTTAACTACCCTCATCCTGCAGACCGCCGACTATGAGACACCTTAAAGTCGCTTCCAGGAATTCTTCTGCATTTCTCATGTTTCAGCCACAAACCTCTGTGTACTGTAGGGACATGATGCATGCTTTAAAAAAAATAAATAGTAATAATGTTTTTACGGAGGAAAACCTGAAAAGTTTGGCATCCGTTCATATTCAGTCGATTGCAGCTGTGAGTCTTTTGCAGCTCGACCGGCTTTGCACCTTCGGCCGTTCTTTGATGGCTCAGAGTCTGGAGCATCGGTTTTCAAGTCCTGCTGCGGCTTGTCTAGTGGAGCTAGGTCTGGACTTTGACTAGACCATTCTAACACAAGGATATACTTTGATCTAAATGATCTTTGCCATCCTAAGAGCCATGTTTGCTCTCAGTCCAGCTAAATAAAACTTTTCTTTTACAGCCACAAATGTTTTTTTTAAAGATGGTAACTCAATTTTTTATAAACATCTAATGTAAATATATATATATATATATATATATATATATATATATATATATATATATATATATATATATATATATTTCTGAACAATTCCAATTTTCTAGCTTTTGTTAGGTTTTATAATAAACAGAAAACATTTGCAGAAAAGATGATGGATATGTTTCCTTATGTTGACATTAATGGGAATTTTATTTTTTTCAAAAAGCACATAGTTTCCAACTTAATGACAAAAACAACATTACTTGTATATTTTAGTATCATTCTGCGATAAATAATCAATTTATCATACGAAAGAAAAACACCTGCCAAAAATCAGCGCAATTTATATTTAAATAATTAGTCAATTTGTTATCATTTATCATTTTAAGCCAGAGTTATATTGTGGAAGATCCATTAAAAAAAAAATAATAAAAAATTTAATACATTTTTTAATCATAAATTTGTAATTGTAATTGTTTTTCACTATAAAAGGCAACCTGGTTTTCAACCCTTACTATAAAATATAAGTTAAAATAATTTATTGATGCGTTAAATGTCATTCTCATCTTTATTGGCTGCCAGTCAAATGGATCCACAGCATTATGGTGCCACCGCCGTGTTTCACCGAGTTCAAGTTAATACTGTGCCGTGTTTGGTTTCTCTTTTCCAGTGTTAGCAGGACAGCTATTCATAGCAACTGCTGTCAGATTTATGTTTGTATAGCCGACCACTAGAACGTGAGTGGAGTGTGTGTGAAGCTCCCACTCACACCAGTGGCGTCTGGAGGCTCTCCTCTGGATGCGGCAGCTCTTGATCCTGCGCGCGGCGGCTTTGTGCAGGTAGACAGCGTTCTTCATGATGGCTGGCAGCTTCGCCTCGATCTCCGCTGCACAGATGCACTCCTCAAAGAACTCTGGGTGAACGAACACACACGCACAATCGTCAAACACACAAAAATGGTTGCAGTGAGCGATGACAGCAGATAATCGAGGTGTGTTTGAGTTTTACTGACAAAGATGACGAAATGTGCCTCTGTGCTTGTTCTGCTGTGAACATCAGCTGCACCGACTTCACAGGAAGTGGATAAAAATGAGACGTTTTGCGTAAAAATAACCATTAATAAGTAATTGTTGTTAATGGTTCCAGGTGTGTGTTAGTCCTCAAAGGGAAAAAAAACATCATGAGGTCTCAGAGAATTTGGACATGAGGTCTAAAAATATGACAATGTATTAAATACAACCAGTGATGTGTGATGTCCACTCTTTGATTCAAATGTTTAAATAAAACTTCCTAACAAGGGCGAATATTATTTTATCAGTCAAATCAAATCAGTTTTTATTTGTATGCTGACAATTTAGTTTTTTTTTCTTTTTTTTCAACTTCTAAGGGTTTAAAAAAAAAAAAAAACTTAGGCTTTAGCAGCTGAAGTTTTTAGCTGCTGAGAATTGAATGAAGTCTTCATGAACTTACACTGGTTGGACAACAGGGGGCAGTACAGGCAATGACACACAATCAAAGTTCACAATCATACAAGTAAGAAGCCTTTAAAATACCTATACAGGCTGCTAGGTGAAATGTGATAATAGGTAACACGGCTAACATTTAACTGAGGTTACATCAGTCGGCAGCACAGCAGACTGAAGCTGCAGCGTCCTAAATGCCTGTAAACATTTAAAACGGCCAGAGTTCACACAGCTAGGCTGCTAATGCAGCTCGTTAAGCACAAAGTGAGCTCAGCGAACGCGAGCTAAACAAGCGCTAATTGCTAACACGCACTTCTGAGCTGCGTCACGTCACCCTTCATCTTCTCGTCTCTCTCCTTGGTCCGCTCCAGCGAGTTCAGGCCCTTCTCCAGGTCCTGCAGGGCCTCCTCCGCCTGCTTCAGCCTCTGCTCCAGCTCCATGCGCGACTGGATCTCCGCCTGGCCTCACAAAACCACCATCAGTACCGACATGTCAACAGTAAATGCCCGTTTGAATGTTTTTTTTCTTTCAATAAATATATTTGAAACAAAGTCACCTTCACTGTAGCTTCAAATAATTGTTTAATTTTTAAAAAAAATACATATATACTATATTATATCGATAAATATCGTCACCTTCCCAAAGTTATGGCTTACGTCATTTTCTGCCAAAAGTTTGTTTTTTGTTAAATTAAATAAAATGTATAAAATAGGAAAATATAATAATTTTATTATTGTTCTTAAATAAAAGTAGATAAGTAATTCATTATTAATCAAAAAAATATATAGTTTATTAGGAATATAAAATGTGTAGAATCAACGTCACCTCTAAGCAGGTGGGTTTTTAGCATTGATTTAATCTGTTTTGTAGATAAAAATGTTTATATTTGTTTTACTGGGAACTTGATTTGACTATATTAGCAGAGATTTTTTTTATTATTTTTTAAAGGGCCAGTATTACATAAAATCTACCTTTTTAGCTCTACATCTTGTTAGAATGTTTTTTTTCCCGTCACTAAAAACAAACCTGAAGTGTTGCTTTGATTTTGTTCCTTCGTGTTTGAGAACTCCTTTAGCCTCCCACGGCAACCAGTCAGCTGAACAACATGCTTGACTGGACCAAGCCCCGCCTTTGGGGATGAACCTCCTCCTCTTAGCTGCCGCCTCACAACCTTAGCCAACAACTCCAACACTCAGCTTCTTCAGACTAGCTCGCAGCAATTAGCAATCACCTGGTGGAACTGTAAGCAATGCCACTTCTCAACAAAACGTTACAAGGTTAATAGAGGAGCGATGTGGTGATGACTTCCTGAAGGCGGAGTTTCAGAAAGAGCAGGAGTTTCTTAAAGAGACACAGGCCCAATTGAACTTTTCTTTTAAAACATATTTGATATATATTGCATTTTATAAATAAAGGTAACATAGTTACGTAATTGTGTTGCAAAATGATACTATGTGGGTGGATAACACGTAATACTGCCCCTATAAGACTGAAAGGAAGTTTATTTTATAAAAGTATTATGAATAATCTTGATTGTTTGTTGTGTTGCCATAGATACAGTTTGTTCCGCAAACAATGATCACTGATTGAGTTTAAGCTTAGCTCATTAAGCCCCGCCCCTTCTCCCAGATTCCACCAAATCTGTGATGAAACGCTGTTAGTGGGGGGGGGGGGGGGTTCTTATAAAGGGGCCACAAATCTAATTTGGCTCCGGACCCCACGCCACCCGGGGCCGGCCCTGTGTACTCAGTCACCTTGAGCTCGGCCTCGGTCTGCTGCTTGTCCGCCGTGAGCTGAGAGAGCGACTGCTGCAGCGTCTGGGCCTGGGTGGAGAAGTACTCCTTCTCCTGCTGCAGCAGCTTGGAGCGCTGCTCGTTCTCACTCAGCCTGAACAGGAAGCAAGAAATACTGAACTCAGCTCATTTACAGTCATATTCCATAAACTCGATTACATGTCCCGAGCAAAAAGTACTTTTTACTTCCGTTTGAGTAATATTATTATGAGGTATGGTTACTCTTACTTGTGTAAAGCTTCTGGGTGGTATGGAGGACCAAAACTGACGTAATTAAAAAGTAAAAGCAGAAATATATATATTGTTTTTCCTTTTAATTATGCATGCATTTTTTTTGTCAAGATTTTTTTTGTTGTTGTTTTTTTTGGGAGGGGGGGGGTGCGTTTGTTCTTACTTTTCCATTTCTGTTCATTTATGCAAATAAAATACGTTCTACCAGTAAATTGTGCGATTTTTTTTTTCATGGAGTGTCCATTCTGACAGACATGAGGAGTGTTACCATGCAAAGAAAGAAAAAGTATCTGCAATCATTTTATAACTTATTTCTGATTTCACAAATCAATTTGATTTTTTATGATTTTGGTTGGTTTTTTTATTTTTATTTTTTTAGAGCTTTTAAAATATAAACTCACACCACTAGAATGACCTTATGTCTTTTTAGTTCCGAAGGGGTTAAAAAGCGTTTCACTCACACGCGTGGCATGCAAGCGCAGATCGATCCGATCTTATGGACACGCGAGGAAAAGCCCCGCGCGTTTACGCAGCAAGACGTGAATCAGATGGGAGCCGGAGAGCGGGCGGCCCGGACGCGGCGCTATGGACCGCATGCGCGGCCAAGCATTAGTGCTTCCCAGTCGATAGCAGCAACCTGTAATATCCCCCACTTACTGCGCCTCGTCAATGAGCTGCTTGGCTCCGGATCGATACACATTTCCACTGTACCATTAGCTCGGACCGGCGCTGCTACGACGGGAGAACATGCGGAGGGCGGATGGGGGGGGAAACCGCCAGGGCGCCAGGAAGCTCACTTCTCGTCGGCCTGCTCCTTCTCCTTCAGCAGGATCTTCATCTGCTCCTCGATGTGCCGCAGGTCCTGCAGCATCTCCGGGTCTCGGGCCGCCTCTCCGTCCCCGGGGTCCTCGCACGCCGACCCCGAACTCTGTTTATCCTCCTCCTCCTCCTCCTCTTCCTCCTGACCTTTCACCCCCAGCATCAGGAGTCGCCGCCGTTTCTCCTGGGAGAGCTCCTGAAAACAAACAAACATCATCTCTGTAATTTATGCTGGGCTTCTGGTTGTTGCGTTGGTTTTTACCGGTGCTGCTCGTCGACTAAAGAATGTCATCAGATTAATCGCTCTCCGGCGCCGTGGTTAATCACGATCAATCGCTGTGTACAACTTTGTCAGCTTGACGTGTAAACATGCACAAAGTCGTGGTTCTTGCAGGGATGCTTCCTTCCAACAGGTTCTAAAACACCCACAGGTTCCAGGACGTCATGCATGGGGTTAAAAGTTCATCTGAACGTGATGAAAGCATCTGGAAAGCCTTGGTGGGAGGAAGTAACTGACTGTGTGTGAACGGTAAGCTCTCAAGCGCTCAGACGCGTTAAGGATGAGGTGAAGAATTTACTGCGCTGCGGTGGAAATCTTGGAAAACAACAAAATACCTCGATGGACTTCTGCAGCGTGTCTGTTAAGCAGCTCAGCTCTTCCTTTTCCCGGTCGACACTTTTCAGGGACTGAGTTGTGTCGTCGAGGTCTCTGCAACGGCAAGAAGCGCTTTTACGCAACACGCACGTCGACTCTGGAAAATCCTGACGCGAAGTGAACCCGTTAGTTAGTTACAGTTTGATCTGCTCCTGCTCCGCCTTCAGCTCCAGCACCACCTCCTCAAACTTCCTCTTCTCCTCTTCCAGGACCTGGTTGAGACGCTCCAGCTCCTGCAGAAATGCAAAAATAATAACTGACATATTTGTTGAATCTGTCACTCTGCTGTGACAGTATGGTATGAGACAGGTAACTGTGAGAGAAAGAAAATAGATCTCCTCTGCCTCCTCCCAGTCCTCCCAGTGCTCCCAGCGCTAACTAGAAGCAACCAATCAGAGCCAGGAAGCGGTTCTTAGCGCTGTCAATCATGGACGTGTGCACGCTGCTCTCCCACATACATTTCTGTCCTTCCTCGCCTCCTTGATCTCTGCTTCCATACAGCTTCTCCCATTAGCAATGCCTGTCTTGGATGCTAATGCTTAGCTAGCAATGTTAGCTAGCTGTGTCTAGTGTTGGCTAACAGTCAGCAGATAAGTGGTGAGTTGTTTCTTCGCCATTAACACATTTCACAGCACATTCACAGGGGTGATTGACAGCGCTAAGTCCCTCCTCGTGCCTCTGATTGGTCCTTTTTGACCGAGAGCGGTGCATTCCTTCTGACGGCATTAGCACCCCAGGGAAAAGGTCATAATCACAGATTATCTATCCCATATTACGCTGTCACAACATGGATGGATTTTTATGGGTAATGTAAAAAATCCTTTTTGTTTTTTTATCAAAGTTACATACTGCAGCATTAAGTGTCCCCCGACACGATTGCTTTGCACGGATGGTTTTTTTGAGCAAAAAAAAGAAAAAAAAAAAAAAAAAACAGAAACAAGGACCTCACCTCCTTCTGTGCTCTTTGGTGACTTAACTCCTCTGTCTCTTCCATAAGTTTATCTTTAAGAAAACAAAAACAAAGGTTTTTTTAAAAATAATTTTCTCTACTCACTTACTTATTTGAGCTTTCTCATATTTACCCAGGTATTCCTGTTTCTCCTTGGCCAGCTGCAGTCCCTGAGCCTCCAGGCTCTCGATCATGGCCTCCCCGAGTTGCGAGTTCTTCCATGTGCTGTCCGTCAACGTGACGGAATTGCAAGGAGGAGGAGGAAAAGATTCAAAACCCCCGACATAATTTTATCGACCTTCGATCCCTGCAGAGGGCCTTTAGATACTCACACTTTCCCTGATTCCTGGAGCATCTCTATCCACTGGACCTGCTCCTCCTCAGACTCAGCGGCCAGGACGACGGTACCCTGGGGGCGGACGTAATGCACGCAGCGTCAGCTTTGTGCCGGTAATGGCTCGGAGATTATGAACATTGGATTTCTGTCTTTGTCTTTGATGGGGTAGTAAAATACCGAATTCTGGGATCGGAGAGATTTTGACGTTTGCTTCAGCTCTTGAAAGTTAAAATAGCGAGGCGAGAGTAGGCCTGTCGCAGTGAACAATAAATCAATTAAATGCATGATGAGTTAAAACAAGCTCAATAAATTCCATTTGAATAATTCATCGTCTTTCTCTTTTTTTCCTCCTACCATCAACTGGATGTCAAAAGTCTTGAGTCTGGTGTATTTGGTCTTAACTAGCTGCTTTTTCGAAGGACAATTTTGTTTAGAGAAACTTTGTAATTCATTTTATTTGTTAGGAAAGAAAATGGTGTTTTTTACCAGATCAATGAAGGATGTCAATGATGACATACCGGGTCAAATCACCCGGTATGTCATCAAAAAAATAGGCCAAATGACCAATAGTATGATGTTGAAAATCATACTATTGAGACATAATATAATATGAAATCAAAAATGAGGTAAAGTGTATAGTAAAAAACTAAAACTAGGTCAAATTACACAAAGTATAGGATGAGACCAAAGGGCATGTAGTAAACTGACACATATTCTATAGTATGAAGTCATAAATGTGGCCAAATGATAAAAAGTATGATGACATAAATGAGGTAAAAGGACACACTAAGTTTAGTATGATGTGAAAAATGCGGCCGAATCAGATGTAGTACATCTCCAATGATGTACACAAAGTTCGGAATTTCATCGAAAATGAGGTAAAATCGCAGATAAAATACCACAATGACAAAAATCATGTCCAAATGAGATATAGCATAGTCTCACGTCAAAAATGAGGTAAGATGACGAGTGAATGAATCTTTCTGTCATCTAAGTGTAAAACTTTTCTCCAGAGGACGTTATTTGCAGATGCACGTTTCCTTAAAGCTGCTGATTTTTGGAAGACGCACCTGGTCAGCGCATGTTGACGAAAAACTGAATTTACTCCACGGCCTGACGTTTGCATTCCAGTCACTTCAAGTTCATGATTTCGTTAATCATCCCAATCAAGTTTCTAGAGTTTTACGGTGACAGCTTTGGGCTGGATGGTTCGTCTACCAGGATAACGATCAAACACACAAATTAAAAGTTGCTTGGCAATGGGACGAGGCAGGCTCTGGGTTGGCTCCTACCTCAACCGTTAGGGTGAAAATGTTTGTGTTGTGCCAGGTAGGCACCAGGAAATCCAACTGTTTAAATAAACCCAATCAATTGTAATAGGAACTGGTCAAACGGTGCCGAGGCAACTCATAGAAGCATGTATCTAACACAGAGAAAACTCAAACCTACTGTGAAATCTTCAAGGTTGACCACAATGGCAAAAGGCATCCCCATGTCCTCGTTGGCTGACACCACGCATCCTCCCAGAGGAATGACTCCCTGGCACAGAAAACAGACCAAGTGTCTTTCAGGAGGACGTGCTCAGAAACTTGGCAGTGGCCGTCACCAGGCGCTTTGCTCACCTTGGGATGGATGTTGAAGTATCTGTTGCTCTCGAAGCTCCTCTTCTCGCTTTCTGCGTAGTAGAGCAAGAAGCTGTCTTTGATGATGAAGAATCTTTTGTACCGAGGAGACAATGAAAGCAGCGGTGAGTGAAGCCCGCGGGCGCTGAGAGGAACCGACATCCGCCAACGCTCTCGTGGTCTACATCAGCGGCCTTGATAGGCAGCTCAGCTTGCTTAACTTTCGATGCCAACCTCATTAGTTGGCATAGAAAGCTCCAACTCCATTACCGTTTTCTGAGCATTAGCAAGCACCGCTAAATCAAACTCTTTGAGCTCTTCATCTCATCTGGAAGGAAATGTTGTCGCAAGAGAACAGACAAACATCATGAAGCACGATGGATGTAGAACGATAGTTTAGGAACGAGAATCTGAACGCCTTCGAATATAAATGAAGGAATAAAAAAAAAAAATCAGATTAACGGTAATCTCTTGAAGCTAACGAGTATGTGCCGCACCAACCCCATAACCTCCATAATGACATTTCTACCTCAAAAGTAAATAAGCTCCTGTGTTTTGACCGTAAGTCCAGTTGGGCCCTTTAATTGAAACTCCTGCCCTTGGCGAGATAGCAATTGTATTTTGCTTTGGACTTTGATTAGGCCACTCTAACACATGACTATGCTGGGATTTAAGCTGTTCCGTTACAGATCTGGCTGTATGTTTACAGTTCTTGACCCAAAAATGTCTAAATGGGACTTCTTAAGGCTTCCTTTCAACAAAAGCCTTCTTCAACTTGAGTTGTGCATCTCCACAGCTTCTCCAGTTACCATGGGAATCATGGCAGCTTCTTAAAATGTTTTTCTTTTCTTTTTTTTTTTTTTTTACCCACTTTCTTCTTACATTGTTGAATTGTGACAATATAAGAAGTCAAAATAGCACAACTTAATAACTGTCATCAGATATCATTTAGCAAACTACTACAAAGTAACAAGACTGGTGGTGGCTATCATGTTATGGCTGAAAAGTGAAAAGTTTTTTTTAATTTTTTTACTAGCTCAATGTTTTGAGATTAAAACAATCATTTTTTTAACACACATAAACACATAGATGTGTTGAATACACAAAAGTAATTTGCAAGTAATTTTTCAGCACACTATAGGAGCTTGTTTTAAGCCAATCATTCTTATAGCATTGATGAAAAGGTACTAGCTGGAAGTGATCAGTCCACGGAACAAGATATTTTCCCCTTATAATAAGTTAAAATACCAGACTATTTCAGTAATAACCAGTGCTTTTTCATCAATAATGAGGAATTATTGACTTTAAACAAACTCCTACATCGTGCTGAAAATTTACTTGGAAGTCAGTTTTGTTTTATTCCAAATATATTTGCACCGGAAACTGGTCCAAAAATTAGATTTTATGTTTTTGCAGTCACATGTTTCTGGAGCAAAATTAGGATTTTTTTTTTTTACTTTATATAGCGTTTAGATTCAAATTAAGTGACGGATTTTTTTTTTTAAGTAAAGAATTTTTTAGATGCTTTTGACTTGCCTTAATATGCAGTACCAATGCAGGATTTAGCCAACTACCTGAAATAACCCAGAAAAGCAAGTAAAGAAAAAAGAGAGAGATCACGCACTGTAAAAAAAAAAGAAAGAAAAAAAATCCATGACTAACAGAAAGGTTGTGAGAGGAAACCCATGAAACAACTTAAACTGTTGATTTGATGTGAAGTTGCTGTAGATGAATTAATCGGTGAAAATTGTGATTTGTCCATTTTTTACATTAGTACATTCATTGTTTCCATTATACGGGAAAACATGACTTTTTTTTTTCCACCTTTAAGCTAAAAATGTTTGCTTTTACAGCAAAAACATCCAATCCAGCATCATTTTTAACCGTAAAATGGTCTTTTTTTTTTTTAATGCCAATACCGAACCGTGAAAGAATAAAATGTTTTACCGGTAATTCTGGGAGCCAAGACGTTATACCGTGAGATTCACGGTTTTTGTTTGTTTGTTTGTTTGTTTGTTTTTTGTTGATTGGTTTCTTTTGTTTTGTTTTTTTTTACAGTGCACGTGCCCCCCCCGCGCCCCCTTCTTCCACTCACCTGCGAGACCACTTGGCCGACGGCCGTCCGAAGGGTCTCTTCCACAGCACACCGTGCAGCTGCACCTTGGTGCTGATGTCCAGCGCTTCGGAGTCCGACTGCTCCATGGACGTCCAGGGTGACAGCAAAGAGTTTCTGGATGAAGATGAGAACATCCCCTCGACAGAATTCCCCTCACCCTGGGAGGTGGGGCCAAAAATAATAATAATAAAAAAAATGTAGATATAGATATAACAAAAAAAAAAAAAGAAAAAAAGTGTTGCACAGTCTGTCAATAACAATTAGTCCAACAGCATTCGATCAGAAACAAACACGCAGAGATCCTGCAGGCGCGTCCAGCCTCGATACCGGGGCGGGAAGCAAATCCCGATAACTCAGCGGGCTGGAATGATGCAGCTGCCAATACGCTCATCAGCTGGAGGCAGACAGACCCGCACCGCACCGCACCGCACCGCACCACGAGCGCACCGGGGAGGGAGGGAAGCTCTGGGAATGAGCTGCTGAATCTGAAGCCGCTCGATACCGTCCCGGGCCAGTAAAAGCTGTTATTCAGATTACAGCACTCTCAGTTTACAGCTGCCGGCCGGTGTGACCTATTTGGTCTCTCCTCTCTCTCCTCTCTCTCATTTATCATTTGCTCCCTCTGCGTGTTTCAGAATGGTGAGGAGGAACATCTGCCTGTATGGCGGGACTTTCTAGTAAAAGGGACCGGAGAGGCTGACACGCAGCTTCAGTGTCATCAGTGTCAGATTAATTCCCGGCACATGAGTCTGAGTGGCGGATTAGACGGATCCTCACGGCTCAGCTTCAGCATCCAGGACGGAGAGACGAACCGGACAGAGAACAAAGTCTATAAATATATATAGCCTATATCTAGACAAAGTCAACAGCATTCGATCAGAAACAAACACGCAGAGATCCTGCAGGCGCAAGTTACAATAGACAAAGTTATAGAACTTTGTCTGTTATATATGTTGATTTAAAAAATATATATATTTATAAAACATGTTAAATAAATTTAATGTCGTTTCCCGTGATCTTATGAATCGGTGTCAACATTTTTCAGGTGTGACGTCGATGTCCTCCAATTTGACCTCTAATTTGACCTCCGCCAAACTTGGATCCAGCATAAACTAACGCATGCGTGTCAGGGCCATTGTAGGTAGAAAACAAAGGAGTAGAAAGAAAAATAATAGCATAATAACACCACACTCAGAAACTTTGGCAGTAAGCTCGAAATCTCAACATTTTCCAGGATGTTTTTTGAGAAAATTAAATTTTGGAAAAATCAAAAATGTTAAGAGTTTTGGAAACATTTTAATTTTTGACTTTATATACTTTTTTATAGACGTTTTTATTGTTTAGATGTGAATTTACAAAAAAAAAAAATAAATCTACAAAAGCTCTAATATGTAGTCATAGTAAATAGTTTGCTCTTCAAAAGTCAATGAATTCCAGAGACAAATATCTTGGCAGTATTACGCAAAATCAACTTTTGCCGCTTTGCATCATGTCGTGTTATAATCAAACACGTACCTTTAGCATTTCCTTAATTATTTCCTGCACGTTTAAGAAATCCTTTAATCTCCCAGAGCAACTGTTCAGCTGGGCAAAACGCCTGGGTGAAAGTAGCATTGAGAACTCCTCTACTCTGCTCCTTCAGACTAACCAGCCACAATTAGCAAACACCTGTTAACACGTTGTTGAAGGGTTCACAGAGGATCGATGCTGTGAGGAAATTCCCGAAGGTGGATTTTCAGAAAGAGCAGGAGTTCCTTAAAGAGGGCCAGTTTCCAGGCGTTAAATTACCAAGCCGAATTCTTTCAAGTCTTATGTGACGTAAACGGCAATTTTAGCAACCGAAGGTAACAGACTTACTTGATCGTGGTATAAAATGAATCTGTGGCTGGAAAACACACTGCTGCCCCTTTAAGGTTGTTATAACAGTAAATTTCTGAACGATATGGACGATTTCGGGTTTAACTGTCGTCTGCAACCACAAAATAATTCATATGAGTTCAAGAAAAGAAAAAAAAAAGACAAGAAATTCATATAGGAAAAAGTATTTATACACATAATTTTTTTTTTTTTTATACTCTGTTGAGCTTGTGGAGTAAGGTCGCCGTGTTGAGCGTACAAGCTTGGACACGCTGCTGTGAGCGGGTACAGTGGCACATCAACACCATACAGACAGATGAGCAGGCCGCTCAGATTTTAACGGGCTTTCGGGTTTTATTGGGACTGGAGTCGAAGCAACAGGGGCCCCACGGAGCCGCATTTAGGAATCACGTTACAAGTGTTACACTGTACACACCGTTTACAGGCTTCACCGCAGCAAAACGAAGCAATTCAACCCCAAATCCTCACCGCCCGTTTCTGGTTTATTGCGCGTTCTTATCGGTGAGAGAATCGTCCGACACGTTAAAAGTTCTTCACAGACATTATACTCTATTCTCCTGAGCTTATGGTCCCTAAAGATGTCTTATTTTTTTCCCTTCCGTAAGACACGTTTGTCATTCGAGATGCCCTCCACCTGAACTCTACAATCGCTTAAGACAAATATGTACAGAATGCTTTCATTTACAGTCAGTTTTACAGGGAGAGGAAACTGTTGGAGAGAGAAAGTGAAACCATAAACAAAGAAAAAGCGTCTTTAAAGACTGGCCTCTGCATGTGATTTTTTACGGGAATCCGTGCACCGAAAAGGGAGCGGACGCAGGAGCAATTTAGCTTTCCGAAAAGTTCAAGAGCAACGCTTGATTGATAAAGTGACGCCTGAAACCCAGAGGTTTGCAAGCTGGTCCACCTGGGTTTTCCCCCAATCGCATGGTTGTCACGGCGACGCCGCCGCCGTCGTCTCCTGCTACTGGTTTCTTTATTATGGCACTTGGAAAAAAAAAAAAAACAGAATATTTACACTCTGTACAAGTATATATATATATAAAAATGATTTTCACAAGCAAAAAAAAAATATTAAAAAAAATCAAAAAAATAAATCACAAGCTCAACCAACACCAAATCTCACTGTACGACAGTCACCCGGTTAAAAAAAAAAAAAAAGACGATAAAACCGAAGCGGGAAAGTTAAACGAGCATGATAATCTGCTTGGATCTAAACACATTGAGCTAAACAGGGGAGAAAAAAATTAAAAAATTGTAAAAATCAACTTAAGATTTCAGGTACAGTTAAAGTATTGTGTCGACAGATAAAACATCGCTGTGTCCCCTGGTCGTCTCCGCTCTGATTCCCCTCGTTCCGGTTGTCGATCGAGTCGTGGCGTCCCTGCGGCGACATCCGTCTGGTCCAGCAGCGAGACAATTTAAACCCGCAAAGTCTGAAGGCTCGATTCTAGCGTCTTCCCCTCTGTACACGCGTCCAGAGTCCGGCCCCCCGCGGCCCCCGCTCCGCGGCTCTAATGGTGGTGGCCGACCGACAGCACCAGAGGGATGAGGCAGCCTAGAACCAGAGCGCACACCTCCACTTTGCTCAGTCCCTTCCCGCCGTTGCCCCCGGCGGCGGCGTGGCTGTGGCCGCCGCCGCCGCCAACCTCGGGGAGAACGTGAACAGTGGCCACATAGAGGAAGGTGCCGGCGGAGAAGAGCATGGCCACCCCGGTGGCGTTGATGTCCGACAAGGCTTCTTTGCTGCTCTGTGGAGGGGAAATGAAAGAAAACGAGAGAACGGTGTGAAACAGGAAGCTGAAGAATCCCATTTGAACTTTCTACAACACGTGAATGTGGGCAGCCATTTTTTATTTTTGATGTTCAACTGAATTATTTTTAGCTCTAAAGATATTAGAATGCAATGTTTACCGTTTATATACATTTCTCTCTCCCACACTACAGCTGGTTCACTATAACATAGCCTGTTGTGAATGCTAACACTGGTTAGCATGGCCAAAACTAATGGCGGATAAATAGTTTTCTGAGGATTTTCTGAAACGGGGGCCCAGGTGTCAACAGAAAGAAAACATTTCTTTTACCACTGTCAGGAAAGAGTCGACCCAAACGCGGCTCACCTGACTGAGGCCTAAAAACGTGATCATGGCGAGAACGGGGGCTGCCAGGGCGAACACCAGGAGGTGTTTGCGGATGCGGTTCCTCTCGAGGCCGGCGTGCATCAGGAACGAGACCAAGCCGAACGCCGCTGGAGCCTGGAGGTCAGCGGGCAGAGCAGAACCGATCTCAGAGCAGATTTCTTCCGCAGTTATTTCTAAGCACTAAAACGTCCACATACTGACGAAACAGGTGGAAACGTGTCGCTATAACGAGGCCCGAAACGTTAGCAAATTCTGCAGTACGTTAAACTGCCCCCGTAATTATTGCGATAAACGATAACATTGTTGTTTGGAGACCATTTTCAGCCAACATACTGATAATGACCATGCAACTTTGCTCTCTCAAAGATCAACAAACTTTAACACTTAGACCTAGAAGATGTTTTGAATTTCCAAAATAAATAAACAAAACAACCAAAAGCAATAAATAAATTAAAAATAAAAGCCACACACACACACACACACAACAGAAACCAGAAATATAATGGATTACGTAAACAAAACAGCTGATTTTAGTTTATGATGTGATTAACTGATTTACACATTGTTCAGACAGGCTTATGCATAGCAAATAAATATGTAATACAGGTTTTAATAAGTGGTCCTTCTTTTACCTTATGTAGCATAATAGCTACAAAAACAATGAGCTGAACGCTGGTCTGAGACGTTGAGGCAGCAGCTCCTAACGCCACTCCGTCAGCTGGAAACAAGCATCAACACAGCATCTGAGCCCATTTAGTCGATTCAAATCATCAAAACTAAAACTTCAGAAGTGTAATTTGCCAACAAATAAATTGTGCTTTGATCCACTACATTACAGCTGCAAGATTACTGGGAAAAGTAAAGGCATCACTTTACAGTAAAGATTCCCTTTATTAGCCTACGGGAAGCTAATAAGTAGTTCATGGATGTTAGTTCATCTTTATGAATCGGTACTAACTGTTTATTATGCATTAATTAAGGGTGAGAAGAAGACAGACTCTACCGGCGTCTTGCCAAGTCGGTTCTTTTATCGAGAGTTTTTCTACTAAACAACCTGTAAGCACAACAAGCGTTTGTAATATTTAAGCACATGGTCTCCATGATTAATTAATGCATAATAAACAATTGATAATGATTTATAAACTGCTTATAACTGGATAAGATATATATATAAACTATTTATTAGTCATCTATAAGAGGAGTCTTATTATAAAGTGGACCACTTCGGTACCATCTGCATCTTTGATAGAAGATGAACCGACGACTTACCTGCAGCATGGACTACAAGTCCGAGAGTAGTGGTGATTTTCGAGCTGTTGACTCTTGCCGACTCTGGATCTAAGATGGGCAACAAACATATAACTGCTTTTAGAAGACAAACTGGCACAAACGATCGCCTCTGGACGTTTTCACCAGCGACCAGCTGTAGTGGCTAAAGAAACGTTTCGTCTCGCTGACCTTCGGCGTTGTGAACGTGAGAGCTGCCTATCTGGTCCACCAGCAGCATGAAGACGAAGCCCAGCACCAGGGAGACGCCGATGCAGGCGTGCAGCTGCTCGTGACCGTGCTCGTGTTTCCCCGTGGCGTCCAGGGCCGCCCCCGCTTCCACTTTGGCCTCGGACACTTCGGCCGCCCCGGCCCCGCTGTGGCTGTGGTGAACGCCTACGGGAAGGAGACGTGGTAAATGTCAGAACGTACGCAAGCAGTGGGATTAAAACTACACAAGAAGCACCTCGGGTTGTAAGCGGCGAAAGTAAGAGCTGGACAAATGGAAGTATAAACGTAGGTATAAAAACAGGTAGTCATTGGTACTTTGTTCTCCATCGTCAGCTGAACTTTACTCTGTTTGAATGAGTCCTACACAGGTCAAAGTTCAAATAAAACCACTGCAAGAGTATTGATTTTCTTTTCCCAATAAACCGCAATGTATTTTATCTATTTAATGTGATATAGCAACAAAAAGAACAATAACAAAGTGGAAGAAAAATGATTTGTATTGTTTTTCAGAAACAAATTTTAAACAGAAATCTGCAAAGTGCGGATTGCAGAGTTGATACTTTAACACGCCTTTCGTTATCTTCCGAGTCTTTGGGGGATTTTGCCACATCTTTGCAAAAGTAAGATAAGGTGGAGAGATGCAACTCTTGACTTTGACTGGGCCATTTTAAGACATTAATATGCTTTAATGAAGAGTTTGCTGTACCTATCGGGTTGCAGTCCTTCTGGAAGCTGAACCGCCCCCCACCGGTTCTTTATTGTTTAATACAGTGGTGAGAAACTTGATTTTGGGCCATATCAAGATTGACCAACTGTTGAAATATGAAGAAACAGCTGTTTCTGCTTTCAATAAGTACTTCTCAAAATTAAATATTAAAGATCTATTGATCTGTCCGTCCTTGCAATTATTATTCAAGATAATCACATTATTTTTCAGTTTGTTCCTTTCTTTTAGTTTTTTTTTTTTTTTTTTTGCAAATCAAAATCACAGATTTTGTGGTACCAATTTAGAAACATCTGCAAGGAAATCTGCTATATTTGCGATTATGTACTATGTTAACTTAGCAAGTAACAGCAACAAATACTGCCACCTGCAGCCTCTTCAACCCGATGTTTTTGACCATTTTTGAGGAAAATTATGCATCAGCACAAAAAGAAAAAAAAAAAAAAAAAAAAAAAAAGAAAGGATCAGCGTGATACACATTATTAGTTTTTGGTTTTTATCTCATCACAGGAGTGTCCTGCAAATATCTCCCTACAAGGGAAGTGGAAACTTCAACAATAACCTCTTTTTTTTTAATCCCTGATATGCTTCTTGTTTTTTTATGATGTTGTTTGTTCAAACACTGAGAATAAGCCGGAGAAGTGCGCATTTACTCGGTAGGTGATTTCTGAACGCATGTGGACAAACAGGATTGTGTTTCCGAGTAAAACGAAAGCTGGGTACAAACTCACACCACGCTTTTCAGATATATTTTTATGTGTTATTTTCCTTCCACTTTGTGCCGCTTTGCCCATTAACATACATTGAATTATGTTCCATCGTTATGATAAATCATTCGAGGTGGATGAAGACATTGCAAATCAACATTTTAATGAAATAAATAATAATAATAATAAAAACATTCTAAACTGAGACCCACAATTGATAAAGATGTCCGATATTTGACATGTTTGGACACTAGGGGTTGTTTTTGATGTAGCTCGTCCATCAAAATGTTCTGTATTAATTTCAAGTAGATATCTTCTGTTTTTACAGCTTCAGCTATTTCTAATGTAAAAATGAGCTTGAAAACAAAATAAATATGTAATTTTCTTTAAAAAAAAAAAAAAAAAAAGGGACACCAGAGATACACGGCTCACATGGTAGAATCTAATGTATCGCATAAATGGTTTTAAGAAGTCAAAATAATAAGCTAAATTTAAAGGAGTCTGGAAACTTTGCAAAACCCCTTGCATTAAAAATCCAACTCATTTATTATGTTGGACAATATTAGAGTCCCTAGAAACTTAACTGTCAACGATGAGAATAATTTATAAGCCGACTCAAAGTCAGTTCTTGCATGAACAGGTGTGATGGGAACCAAACAGGAAGCACAGAAGCCACTGAGTTGGTCTTTCAGTCTCTCTCTACCTTCAAGGATCTCTTCATAAAGTGCGTGGACTCCCTCGGGAATGATAACAGCCAGAGCTGTTCCACAAAGCAGCCCTGCTCCCATCACGGTGATCAGCTTCAGCTTCTCCTGGAGAAAAAAAGAAAACACACACACACACGGTCAGGAACAGAACCTCATCACAAGACAAACGCTATTCATTCAGTCCTTATGAAGAGTTTCTGATGGGGAGGGGATCAATACTTTTGGAGCTGAACTTTTCCATTAAAGGTGAAAGAGGTCGTTGTTGTATTGTTGGAAACTTACCTCCGAAAAGTTGACAGCAAGCGGTATCGTTCCGGCCACGTAACATCCCACCAACATCGCAAGAGACA